>CM071594.1:171526215-174026215 GCA_036435485.1 Saposhnikovia divaricata | reverse complement strand
AAATGAATTGTAATGATTGATGTTTAAAGAATAAATAAATACACGTTTACAATACAAAATATATCGTAGATATTACTCGGCATCATCTCGCGACGACGCCTCGACTCATTATTTATATTAATGAAAAAGATAAATTATTTATTTTCATAATTAGTATCATGAAATTTATATTCATTACTTTGCAACCCCAACACGATTTCTCTATCTTAAAATTCAAACCCCCAAATCAATTTCCCAAACCCTAATTTCTTTCCCCCAATTATTTTTTCTCTCCCCGTAATGTTTTCTGTGTGTTTAGTCTAAATGGGCTTGGCCCAATTCTCAACACTTAATTCGCTCTTACTCAATGTCTTCCGATTCACCACGATGCTCCATTTATCTCGGTATTGATATTTGCACCGGTAGCGCCCGTGCAGATATATATGGTGTCGGCGTAAACGATGACGAGAGAATTTGAGATTCAAATTTGATATTTTGATGAACTCGAGGTAAGTCCCGTTTGTATAATGTCACGGGCTACATTTAATATCTAAAAATATAATTCTTTTCTTTGTGTCATTGTTTAAATTGCTCCAAGTTTTCTTAAATTTGAAATTAAAAAAGTAAAAAAAGTTCAAGTGTTTCAAAATTATTTTATTATTTTCAATTTATTTTGATAAATTATTGAAATATCCAATTCAAGAATGTTGGGACGTCACCTCATAGTAATATGTCAAATAAAATAAAAAGCCAACTTTTATTGTATCATATTATTAATAAATGAAAATTATTTAAAAGTAGGTGTCACTTAATTCATGGGATGGTTTAAACTGAAATCAAATATTTACATTTAATGATATTTTTGTAGATGATAGGAATTGAGGTATCATATTTTTGTATTAAATATTTACATTTAATGAGTAAAATAGAGATAAAATTTATAAAATAAAATTAATTCTCGTATCCACTTCCCTTGGTTGGTTACCAAAAACCCATATCTTGTATGTTTGTGGGATGCATTTTAATTTTTTATTTTTTTTAACTAAATACGGGGTTGTTGGATAGCAAAGACATGTATTTTCTTCGATGTTTACGGGATGGGATTTAAATTTATATTTTTTAAACAAAACATCAAATTTGGGGTTGGAAAGTCATACCAGATCTTAGAGTATATAACTCATTTGTGTGTATAAATAAAATATATATGAGCAATTAATCAAATAAATTATTATCCATAATTTTTATTAAATATAAACTTTACCTTTACACTATATTTTGTAATAATATTTTTTATCCGACTCATTACAGTATCAGTAACAATAAATTATTTTATCATGACAATGTGTATAATATAAAAAAATGTAATTTTTTTTTCAAATTCCATTAACTTATTCGGTTACATATGAAAAATAAAATTACTTAATGACTCTCATGTTTCTTAAAAATTGGAATTATAACATTGAATTTGGTTAAAATATCGCATTTTAGTCCATTTGTCACTAATTTATATTGATATGTAATTGTTAACATTGCTGCAATATTTTTTAAAAAATTTAAATTAAAATCATTTATTTTAAATAATTTTAATTTTAATAATCGTATTATATATTGGAATAGTTGTTCATCGTAGCCTAGACGCCACGACTCAACTTAATTATATTATTAAAATTAAAAATTAAAAATATCATTTTGACAAAAGAAATTAATAATATCATTTTTCTTGCATCTCCTTTAATGTAGACGATTTGAAATTATTATAAGTAACAATTATCTATAATTATTGCCCTTATTGTGAAAAAACTTTTACAAAGTTATTTAAAAGTGAAAAGAGAGAATTTTACTGATGTTAAAATATGTTCATAGGGAAATGCGATATAGGTTATCACGAACTTTGAAGACAACTGTACTTCCCATTTTATGGGCATTTACATGGTGGGATTCCTCAACAGTCTATCAGGAGCAATTACTTACATAGTTTACATATGGTTATTCCATAAGATTTCATCACTGCAACATTTTGGATTCTTATGCATATCTTTTACTGGCTCCCTTTCACCATGATTGCATATGCTACTATGCTTGAGATTGTTCCTTCAAGTCCATTCAGCTTTGCACTTTTAATCTCCATAGGTTACTTGGCTCATGGTGTTATCCTCTGCTTTCTCACTTCCATTTCTGTCCATTTTCTTTCAAGACTCAAGATAAAGAAGAACGTACCCTGGCTTCAACATCGGATCACTGTTTCCTACCATTTGAGATTTTCCAAGTTTCTCTTCGGAACAGAAGCTTTCTGTATGTATTGATCCCTTAATCCCATCTCAGATCCAAAGTTAGTGTCAATTCGTGATGGTGTTCATTTAGGTGACTTTAGTCGAGTTGTCCCTGGATTTTATAATTCAACATGATTTGTTCATGGAAAGGTAAAGGTAGAAGAGAACTCAATTGTCGGCAGCCAGGGTTTAATACTACCAGGTTCCAACCTTCAGATGGATGTGTTTCTGGGTGCACTGTTAGTTGTTCCAGTGAATTCAGTTCTGCAACAGGGTGATGTCTTTGTGGTATCTCAAACTCCTGTGATGGTTAGGGACGTAAGGTACTTATTAGATGATCGAATTGAGGAAATGGATAGACATTATAAGAAGGTACTTGGAAACCTTGCAGCAAATTTGGCCGCCACAACTCTTAAAGTTAATGCTAGATATTTCCATCGTATTGGTGCTGGCAGAAAGGGAACTTTAAGGCTCTATGCTGACATACCAGGATTCCCAACACATAAGTTATTCTATCAAGGAAAGAGTTACCAGATTACTCTCCGACATAACAATTGCTTAAGTTCAGATTATGATGCCAGACTTGATTTGCATGGCGCTGCAAAACTTAGGAGGCATATAGATACCACATCAAAAATTAATAATGCCCTTTTTCTATCTTTACTAAAAACATGGTAGGTATTTTTAGTTATGAATCTATATTATGAACATAGTGTCCATTATGAAGATGCAAGTCACATTAGCAAAATTTGGGCCTTGGGGGAGATGATCTATAAATTAGCACAGCTTGAGAATTTTTTTCTCTTCGCACTAAAAAAGATTAGTTTCACGCCTTATCATTCACCTCGTTAATGGGTAATGCATCCCACGACATGCTTCCATCAGAAAAACTTTGCTCTGAGTACCTATCCAGATCATCCAACAGCTGGTCATTCTGAAAGAATCATAAGTTGTTAAATCATCAATTTTTAAAAAACCACTTCATAAAATAAGGACCCAAAAATATGGCAGGTATATTTTTCAAGAATCTGGACTATGAACACAGTGCCCAATGTGAATTTTTAAGTCACGTTAGCAAAGCTTTGGGGGCGGGGTTATAAATTAGCACAGCATGAGATAGTTTTCACTTTGCACAAAAGTAAATTACTCGCACACCTTCTCATCGGGCTTATTAACAGGTAATGCATCCCACGGATACGGGCTTCCGTCGGACAACCCTTGCTCGGAGTCCATTGATTTTTTGAGGTACCTATGTTAGATATTGATTCAAGTGATGTCAGGATTTGGCTACTGATCAGATGCTGATGCTGATGTCATCAGTAATGCAACGTCAGTATTATGGTGTTATCTGGATTATGAGCTGATCAGGATTACATGAAGATTTTCATCAGTCCAGTGATCAAGGAAGATTGATATGTCCGTTCCTAAATTATAGGAAGGCAGCTATCATGTAAGATATGAATTCAGAGTTGTATGTAATTGATTTAGAATATCTTGTAATTGATAGTGCAGCTGTGTACGTTATATAAACACAGTTTAGGTTTTACATGATTATAATCGCTTACACGAGTTATCTTGTAACCTAGCAGCTCTCAAGAACATAAGGATTTCTTGAGAGAGTTTGCAACAGTTTTATTATCAGAGTTAATAAAGTTGTTATTTATTCATACATGTGTTATCATTTCTGTTTAAGTCGAAAATCTTATACAATTGTATTCAACCCCCCTTCTACAATTGTTAATTACTGGGAAACAATTGGTATCAGAGCAAACTAATTAATTATAATCAGAAACGATCTTAAGATGTCGATAAGCAAGTATGAAAGCATTAAGATTCCTATTCTAAGGAAAATTGAGTATCCAATATGGAAAGTGAAAATGTTGATGTATCTGGAAGCAACTGATCCAGATTATCTCGATAGGATTAATGATGGACCATTTCTTTCAACGAGATTAGTTGGATGAACAGAGACTGTTCCTGAACACTATGTCGTCAAGGCAAAAATTGAATGGACTCCAGAGGAAAAGGCTCAAGTACTCAAAGATGCAAAGGTAAAGAATATTTTGCATAACAGTCTTGATGTTGTCATGTCAAACAGGGTAATAGCATGCAAAATTGCTAAAAAAATCTGGGATACCTTGGAAACTCAATGCCAAGGCACTGAATCTATCAAAAGAAACAGAAGGGTTCTGTTGATTCAGGAGTATGAACAGTTTGATGCTAAATCTGATGAAAGCCTTACTGATATGTATGATAGATTTCTTACACTGCTGAACAATCTATCTCTTGTTGGCAAAGAGTATGATCCAGAGGATTCAAATACCAAGTTTCTAAGAGCCCTGCCTGAGGAGTGGGATACTCAAGCCTCAATCATTAGGCATCAGTATGATTTGAAAATGTTATCTCTTGATGAAGTCTATGGAATGCTGAGAACCTATGATCTTGAGGTTCAACAAAGAAAGAACAAGAAGAATGTCAAGGCAAAGTCTGTTGCTTTGAATGTCGAATCAAAATCAAAGGGAAAAGCTGAGGAGGTTTCTTGCAGGAAGAGTAGAGTTGTAGAGTCAATTCCTGATGACTCATCATCAAATACTGATGCTAGGTCTGATTCTGATACTGATGATGACTCTACTGATTCTGACATGATGGAGATGGTTGCTATTATAGTCAAGGGCTTCAAGAAGATGAAGTTCAGAAAGGCTAGGAAGCAAAGGAAGTTTCAAAAGAAAACCTTCAATGCTGATAAGGACAGGTACAAGAAGAAAGAAGACAAAAGAGGCAAATTTGACAAGTCAAAAGTCAGATGCTACAATTGTGATGGAATGGGTCACTTTGCAACTGAGTGCAAGAAGGCCAAAGCTAGAGCTCTCATTTCATCAAGCAAGGATTGGATGGACTCTTCCTCTGAATCTGAAGAAGAGAAGGTGAATTATGCATTGATGGCTAATACTGATGAAACTGCTGCTGCTGATAATAAGGTATGTGAAACTTTGTTTGATTTTGATACTAATAATGTCTCTAAGTTAAGATCATTTCTAAAATCTCTGCATATTAGCTTTAGAAGTCAATCTCTTGAAAATACTAGAATAAAATCTGAAATGGCAGAGGTGGCTAAGAGAAATGATCATCTAGAAGCTAAGTTACTTTTCTTGCAAGAGGTACAAACAGAATGTGATAATGCTAAGCACATGAAACTAGAAATAGAGTTTAGATGTACTGAACTTGAAAAAGAACTTTAGGATGCTAACGATAAACTCAGAACCTGGACACACTCTGGAAAGAAAACTCATGGAATTATCACTGACAAAAATTGGAAAGAGTGTCTAGGTTATATGCAAGAGAATGAGAAAAAGAATAAAGGTAAAGTTGTTACTGCTGAAACAACAGAACCAGGAAGAGTTGTTGTGAATGAGTCAAATCCAAAAACCTATAGATATGTTACAGACAGAACAAAAACTGAATTAAAACCTGTTAATTATGTGTATCCAGAAGATCCCAAATCTACTTCAGAAAAGGGATCTACTTCTACACAAAATTCTGAGTCTGGAACTATCAAAAACAAAAATGTAGGTCTTTTGTCTAAGAAACAACTGAGAGACAGAATCTGTGAAGTAACAGATAAAAAGAAAGTTTCTACAGCTAAAAGGAACAGGAATGGTAAAGTTGGAATAAACAAAGAGAATAATTATAAGTATATTCCAAATGCACCAAGGAAAGTATGTTTTAACTGTGGTAACTCTAATCATCTTGCTATTGATTACAGGAAGAGTAAAAAGAAGGCTACTGTAATTCCTAAGTCTGACATTAGGAATAGATCAGTATTTTATAAACCACAGAATCCCTGTTTTCATTGTGGTAGTAAATGGCATTCTATTTATACATGTGAAGAATACCATAGTTTGTACTACAATCTTTATGATCCATTGCCAAAGTTTAATAAAATTGCAAATTCTGGTAAAACAAAGAATGTGAATTTTAAGCATGCATCTGTTAAATCCGATAATTACAAGGCAAATTCTAATGGAGTCAATCCTAAAGAAAATGCTTTTGTTAAGAAGTCTTCTGCTGCTAAAAATGTTAAATTGTATGCAAAAAGAACCCAACAAATGTGGGTTATTAAAAATTCTAACTGAGTTCTTTGTGGTTCTGATTGCAGGGTAAAAAGAAAAATGTGTTAGTCATGGATAGTGGATGCTCTGTACACATGACAGGAAACAAAACCTTGTTGTCAGGATTTGAAGAGAAGGTTGGCCCAACTGTGTCTTATGGAGATGGCAACATTGGACAAACTTTGGGATATGGCAATATAATCATTGGAAATGTCATCATTGAAAAAGTAGCTCTGGTGAAGGTACTCAAACACAATCTGCTAAGTGTTAGTCAAATCACAGATAGAGGGTATCATGTCAACTTCTATGATACTTATTTTGAAGTGATCAGCAAGGCATCAGGGAAGGTTGCATTAACTGGTCAAAGGCATGGTAAAATATATGAAACTAACATCTACACCAATACTGATGGTTTATCTACTTGTCTCATCAGTACAGCTTCTGTAGATGATAGTTGGAATTGGCACAAGAAGCTTTCTCATCTCAACTTCAACAACATCAATGAGTTGGTTAAGAAATATTTGGTGAGAGGATTACCAAAGGCATTGTATACTCCTGATGGACTCTGCGATGGTTGTCAGAAGACTAAACAGAGAAGGACATTATTCAAGAGTAAAACAGAATCCTCAATTGATGAACCATATCACATGCTTCATCTTGACTTGTTTGGACCAGTCAACATAATGTCCATCAGTAAGAAAAGGTATACTCTAGTCATTGTTGATGAATATACTAGATTTACCTGGGTGTATTTTCTGCAGAGAAAAGATGAAACAGCTGAGATACTTTTGGATCATGTGAGACTCATTGAAACTGGCACAAAGTACAAAGTCAAGATTCTAAGAAGTGATAATGGAACTGAATTCAAGAATTCAGCAATGGAAGAGTTCTGCAAGTACAAAGGAATAGTTCAACAATTCTTTGCTCCTGGCACACCCCAGCAAAATGGAGTGGTTGAAAGAAAGAACATAACTCTTATTGAAGCTGGCAGAACTATGTTGGAGGAAGCTAAACTACCTACATATTTCTGGGCAGAAGCAGTCAACACAGCATGTTACATTCAGAACATTACACTGATCAACAGACATGGTGTAACCCTTTATCAAATGATTAAGGAAAAGAATCCAAGTCTGAAGCATTTACATGTATTTGGTTGCAAGTGCTTTGTTCTAAGACCTAATCCTGAACAGCTAGGAAAGTTTGAGACTAAAGCTTATGAAGGCATCTTTATCGGCTATCCAACAACAAAAGCCTTTAAAGTCTACAATCTAAGAACAAAGACAGTCATGAAGTCTATCAATGTATCTTTTGATGATAAGAAGATAACAAGAATAGTTGAAGACTCACATGACAATTTGGTTTTTGCAAATGAAGCTACCAAGAATTCTGATGAAATTATGTCAGATACTGAAACACCATCATATCCTGACAATTCTCTCATTCCTGATGAAACACAAATTATTGATGGTGATGCAAATATTAAGGGGGAGCAACAGCAAGAGACCATCAACTCAGAAACAACTCAAACATCAGGAGGAGATTCATCAAAAATAGATTCAAGTGATAATTCTGACAGTAGATCAGAAAGAGATAGCACTATCTCAGGGGGAGCTTCTAGCAATTCTAGTTCTTTTGAAGATAACACCAATCCAGAGGGAGCATCCAGCTCAAGAAATGACTTACCACCAGCAAGGAAATGGACTAAAAGCCATACTCCTGATTTAATTATTGGGAATCCAGATGCAGGTGTTAAAACCAGAAGTGCCACTCAGAATGAATGTCTTTATCACAAATTTCTATCAAAGGAGGAGCCTAAGAAATTTAAAGATGCACTTAAGGATGCCGATTGGGTGACAACTATGAAAGAAGAACAAAATGAATTTGAAAGAAATGAAGTCTGGAAACTAGTACCAAGGCCAAAGGGTAGGTCAATTGTGGGCACAAGATGGGTGTTCAGAAACAAGACAGATTCAGATGGCACAATTGTAAGGAATAAAGCAAGACTAGTTGCAAAGGGGTATTCTCAACAGGAAGGAATAGACTATGATGAGACTTTTGCTCCAGTTGCAAGGCTAGAAGCCATCAGAATTTTTCTGGCATATGCAGCCCACAAGAAATTCAAGGTTTTCCCGATGGATGTGAAAAGTGCTTTTCTAAATGGAGAATTGGAAGAGGAGGTATATGTTGAACAACCTCCTGGCTTCATTGATCCAAAATATCCATATCAAGTCTATAGATTGGATAAAGCACTTTATGGACTAAAGCAAGCTCCAAGAGCCTGGTATGAAACATTGGCTGAATTCTTACTGGAAAGTGGATTCAAAAGAGGTATAATTGATAAAACCTTGTTTTACTTGAATCATGGTAAGGATTTGCTGTTAGTTCAAATTTATGTTGATGATATCATTTTTGAGTCAACTAATTCCAAATTGTGTGAGAAGTTTTCAAAGCTAATGCAGTCTAGATATCAAATGAGCATGATGGGGGAAATGAGCTATTTCTTAGGTCTGCAAGTTAAACAGACTGATAATTGGATTTTTATCAATCAGTCAAAGTACACAAAGAATATATTGAAAAAGTTTAACATGCAAGACAGTGCTACTGCTTCAACTCCCATAGCTACAGCTACTAAGCTTGATCCTGATCAAGGTATTGAGGTAGATGTAGCTAACTACAGAGGTATGATTGTCTCACTTCTGTATCTAACTGCTAGTAGACAAGATATCATGTATGCAACCTGTCTATGTGCAAGATTTCAGGCAAATCCTAGGGAACCACATCTAATTGCAGTCAAAACGATTTTCAGATACTTGAAAGGCACTCCGTCTCTTGGCCTTTGGTATGCTAGAGAGTCTGATCTTAGTTTATGTGGATACTCAGATGCTGATTTTGCAGGCTACAAAATAGACAGGAAAAGTACTTCAGGTAGTTGTCAGTTTCTTGGAGGAAGACTAGTTTCTTGGTTTAGTAAAAAGCAAAAGTCAATCTCTACATCAACTGCAGAAGCTGAGTACATTGCTGCTGGAAGCTGTTGTGCTCAGATAATGTGGATGAGAAATCAGCTAATGGACTATGGTTTGTCATATTCAAAAATACCTATCTATTGTGATAACCAAAGTGCTATTACTATGACAGGAAATCCAGTACAGCATTCTCTTACTAAGCATATCAGTATCAGATATCATTTTATAAGAGAGCAAGTAATGGAAGGGACAATTGAGTTACACTTTGTTCCTACTGATCAACAGCTAGCTGATATATTCACCAAGCCACTTCCTGAAGCTACTTTTACAAAATTGGTGAATGAATTAGGAATGGTGAACTATGAGAGTTTCTGAGAACAAAGGGAGACCAAATACTGATGAACATCGAATCCTGATGCATAGCGAATCCTGACTTTAGTCAAACATCGAATCCTGTTGCGATGGTTCTATTATCAGTACAACTTTCATAATCTAAGTACTCTTTATTGCTCTTTTTCCTGATTTATTTGTGGTTATTTGTTAATGAACTTGTTAATAATGTGATTACTTTAATTAGTTCTCATGTTCACTTCTTTGTTTTAATTCTTGGAAGAACAGTTCAATAACATAAAAGATGCAGAACAAATTGAATGAGATTAGAGAAACAAAGCTTTTCATTAATAATAAGAAAGAGATTACATGGAAATATTACATATTTTGCTTTCTCTATCTACTAATCTATTCAACAGCGCAAGAAAAAGTGAAGTCCAAACCACACCATTGAGAGCAGCTATCCCAGATCCTATCCTTTCCACTTTGTTTGGGTGGAAGTTGAAAGGGATAAGGTTATTTTTGCAGACATATTCATTAACAATGGTTGGTGGAGTTGGATGAGGATGCCTTAGAGGAAAGCCATGCAAGTGTTGCTTGGAGAGCAGCAGCGATGTCGATCACTTCTCCATCTCGATCTCTTCAAGACTGGCATCCATCTACAACCACAAAGTTTCAAGTTGCCTTTCCCAGTCAAAGGCATCAAACTCTTCATGAGTATAACTGAAGATATCTCTCTTCTCTACAAGATGGTGATTCTTTTCTTTGATGGTAAGGTTAGACATCTTTTTATTAAGGTGTTTTCTGTGAAGGGTTTTTGATTTTCAGGAGAGAATTGTAACACCCCCAGATCCGGGGTCCGGGATCCGGTCGTTACGGTCTCTAATTCTGTCCACAGTACTTGAACTTACTTCAACATACAATAAATTACATCTTTATGACCCAACACAACAATATAAAACTCACCCATTATAGTCCCAGAGATGAAATCAGAGTAACAACCAAATTTTATTAAACACATTATGAGTTCTTACAATCCAAAAGAATTTCAATATGAATACATACTCTTTGCCATCCATTATCATAAGTCATACTAGACCATGTACTTGGTACCGAAAAAATAAATTTATCCTCCCAATAGCTTTCTCTTCGGCTCTGGTAGTATCATCGTCCTCGCCAGCTTCGAGTACGCCTTGTGCGAGTCATCTGGTCTAGCTGTTGTTGTGATATAATAATAAAGCAAGGGTGAGCAATAGCCCACCAACAATAATATTTAACTGAACGATAATATATAACAGTTCAAAAGTATCTTTCAAACCATATGCCATGCATTTACAGAAATGATGCCAGTATAATATGAACGATGAAGTTACAAGGTAACTCAAAATGTAAATATATGTGGGAATATCTGCTATTGCGAAAACAAGCAAGATATTATCATTTATCATATAAAGAGGAACTTGCAAGGAAAGTATTGCAATTCCAGTTATTAACATTTTTCGAAGTCCTACAACCTGAAAGAAGTCTCTTCGATACGTGTTGCGGAAGACACCGTCAACCTGAAAGAAGTCTCTTCGATACGTGTTGTAGGGAATTCCCAATTTGGGAGATGAACCAATACTGGAGTTATCACGCGCCAGCTATCCCACTCCCTGATGATCAATCGGGGATGGTACAGCCCAATATACTTTACTACAGGTAGAAGGAAGAACTGACGGCTCCACTTGTCGATTGCCTTTAATAGTAACTCCCTGGCCAATAGTTAGGCCTTGTGATGGACCGCGCAACTCGGCCTCTTACACACGACTCCTAGTTCGAATAAATCCACAGCATTGAAACGTAGATTTTATCCTCCCTTCCCCAAGTGAAATACTTGTTGATAAGACTCCACAAAGTAGTCGTATGTAGTTGGAAAGGAAAATTCACCAACATTTCCCAAGCTTTTGCTTATTAATGGATATCAACTTGTTCCAACAATCTCACCCCTCGAATGATGAGAAGGTACACACAGACTTAATGAGTCCATAGCAACCAAGTTGCGAGTGAAAAGGATAAATTATGACCGGGAAGTCAACAAGATAAATAACATTGCTCAAGTAGGTTCCCCTATAATATGGAAGTTTGAGCGAGCATTTAAATCCTTTTAAGATAGATTTAAATGAAAAATAAAGAGTTGAGAACCTTTCCTTGATAAAATAGTCGTAAAAAGACTCCAAAATATTTTACATAATATCTGGAGGTGAAAGATAATCTCCGAATAATATAAATCATTTTAAAAAGAATTTAAAAGAAGTAAATAAATATTCCAAGAATTGGAATATTTTGGAATATTTATTTACACAATAATAATTACGGAATATTATTAACTCGTAATATTGCTCGTAAGTAATCCTCGAATGAATATATGGAATTATTTACTAAATAAATCCCTCCTTAAATGAATATTCGAAATAATATTCATTAAATAATTAAACTCCAATAAATATTTAAAATAATATTGAAAAAATAAGTCAGACCTTAAATGAATATTTGAAAATGATATTCATTTAATAAATAATCTTCTAAAAGAATATCCAAATAATATTCATTTAGTAATCAAAACTTTAAAGGAATAATCGAAGTAATATTCCTTAAGTAAATAGAACTTCCAATGAATATTTAAAATAATATTCATCAAGTACATAAAACCTTAAATGAATATTCGAAAGTAATATTCATTTAATAAATAACATTCTAATGAATATCAAAATAATATTTATTAAATAATCAACTCTAAATGAATATTCGAAACTAACATTCATTTAATATCTCTCGACTGAGATAATACTCGAATAACATTCCTCGAAATATTTCTAAGTAATTGATACTTTATGGGAATATAAATAACATTTAATAATAACATTCCTCAGATAAATAATAATCTATCGTTGGAATCCCTCCGGGTTTCCACGACTATCTATATCTCAAAATACCGACTCCCGGTCTATATTTAAGAATGAATATCATATGCCCTTCGCTAAAGGTCTTATCAAAACAATCCAGCTTATAACTGATAATTCGTATCTAGTCTATAAGCCAATATCAATTCGGGGAACAGGTATCATAATATAATTTGACAATAGGCATGCATGCTATGGCATATGTATCAGAAACAACAGATATACATATTATCACAACAACAGTTCCAAGGTATTGGAAACTTGCATGGTACTCAGGTGTGGGTGGAGATAGCGTGTCCTGGGTCTGCTCGATGATCTATAAAGAATCAGAACATTCGAGATTAACCACTTAACACCTTTTAAAAGTCTAAGTATAAACTTCACTTAAGTCGAAACACGTTTTCGAATTATCTCGTTATACACCTTTTAGTGTAACTCTTTTTATCACCGATATGATCCGACATTCGTTCATTATTAAGACATGTCATCATACCCACTCGGTATATACTTAAGTCGTATAAGTTCTAAAGTCGATCGATTATGAACCGAGATTATAGCTCGAGTTTTATCGTTCGTTTCTAAGTTATAACCAAAGTTATACTTTTAAGGGGTTCGTTCGCGTTTAACCTTGATTCGAACATTTTTATAAAATCGGAAAATGATCCGTTTGACATGTGGTTTTCTTTCATACCTTCCTTTTTACCTCTAGTATTTAATTACCAAGATTTTCCAATGACTTACGTATTTTACGAGGGTTCAATTTCAGTTACGAATTCTCGTTTACGGTTTCGAACTACTTTTAGTATATCGGCCATAACTCCTAAACCGTAAGTCCGTTTCACACGTTCTTTATATCAAAACGAAGCTTGGAACATTATCTATCTTATCATGGCAAAATACAATCCTGGACAGTGAGTTCATGCTACTGTGATGCACGGTTTTTAAAGATTATCGAAAATTCGGCATTACGACGGCTATGTTTACACGATTTCCAAAGTTTTCACATCACCGTGAATCAATCAAGCACTACACCCCATCCATTCTAACACATGATAGCATCATGACTAGTCTAACAACATCTCATCTCAACCATCTCATGGATCACAATCCAAACAACAACCATAATCAACTAATAACATAGATCTAAGCATAACATAGCATACTAACACTATATCATTCATAAAACTCATAAAATCTCAAAATGGTACCAAGGGTTTTTGGAGCTTGTTACCTTCCTTAGAGTGTGATATAGCCTTATCAAGCCTTGATCTATCCTTATGTGACCGTAAGCTAGCTAGATCAATCAAAAGAAACATAAAAATCAAAGGTTAGTTCATAAGAACACTATTCACCCTCATCCTTTTTGATTTTTTTGAAAATTGAAACAAAGGAATTTGGGCTTGAAATTTCTAGGATATTAGTTTTATGAAGTATAGGACTCACCATAAAAATTACAAGATCAAATGATGGTTGGAAATGGGATTTCCCCCTGGAATTTATGCAAAATTCGAATGGAAGAAAAAGAGAGAGAAAGAAGTGTTTTGCTTGGTTTGTTTTGTTCAATTATGCATCAAGTGGATGAGCCTTTGTTAGGAATATGTTGTACTTGATGATAACTTCACAATCAATCAAATCGTATAAGGTTTTGTAGCTGTCAAAGGATGAGGATTTATAACTCTATCCGTTGACAGGTAGCTCATCAACGGATGAGGTTTTTTAGCATACTGCAGTATCTCTATGTTATCAGTTGATAGTGTTTTTATCCACAATCATGTTGACCATCAATGGATAGGCAGAATGGGGTAGCCAATTGTAAATAAGCTATGCTATGTAATTCTGTCTAAGTGAAAGTGTATCAACGGATGAAGACAGAACTCTATCAACGGATACAACTCAAATCCACTCTATCAACGGATACAGCTCAAATCTCAATATCAACGGATACAGCTCAATATATCATCAACGGATGTTAGTGTACAATGTCAACGGATAATCATTGACACTTACTTCTATGCTAAGCTGGGGATTAGCAGTTGATAAGGACAGGTTTGACTGACAGATCACATGGGTTGATAGTAGATACAAAAAGCAGTATGGCAGCCATACTTTGGAAACACAGAAGAAAGAAGCATTCCGTTTACACTATGAATACAAGAAAGGTGCAGGAGACATGTCTGTTCACAAGGACAACCTTTCGGCTACATGTGTATTTGGAGTGGAGTAGCAAGTCAACTTGAATTAGATTAATATTATCTTATTCCTGTAGCACTTGTAAACTTGGGATTTATAACCAAGTGCAGCAACTCTTTAGAAGCTAAGAAAACAGATACATTTGCTTAGGTTTTTATTGAATATCCTTAGAAAGCAAAGAGTTGTAAAACAGGAGCTGTGTACATTTGTATCACAGAGTTTTCTTGGAATAAAAGCTTCAGGTGGTGCATTTAACCACCTGATTTTTATGTGTTTGTGCATTGATCTTTTTACAGCAATTATCTAAGTATAGATTTCTAGAGTTCTTATCAGAAATTTATAAATATCAAGAATTGTATTCAAACCCCCCTTCTACAATTATACAAGTGTGTAATCTGGGAATAACAATTGGTATCAGAGCAAGCTTCTAACATATTTGAAGTTTAAAGATCAACACACTTCCAACATGTCTAAGAAGGATTATGGAGTAAAGATACCAGTTCTTGATAGAGAGAATTACTTTCACTGGAAAGTAAAAATGCGTCTACATCTCTTGTCTATTGATGAGGGTTTTGTGGATTGCATTGACAAGGGTCCTCACGTTCCAATGAAGACTGCAACAAGAGTTGGCCTGGCTGAAGATGTGCCTGACACTCTCATTCCCAAACCTGTTTCTGAATGGAGTCTTGAAGATATTGCAGAAGTCCACAAAGACAAAAAGACCATGAATATACTGTTCAATGGTCTAGAAACAGACATGGTTGACATTGTTATTAACTGTACTACCTCCAATGAAGTATGGGACACTGTTCAAACCCTTTGTGAAGGAACAGAACAGGTGAGGGAAAACAAGATGCAACTACTAATCCAACAGTATGAACACTTCCATTTTAAGAGTGGAGAAACATTGAATGATACATTTAGTAGATTTCAAAAGCTACTAAATGGTTTGAAACTGTATGGAAGAATCTATCACGTTAAAGATTCTAATCTCAAATTTCTGAGATCACTGCCCAAGGAATGGAAGCCAATGACTGTTTCTCTAAGAAACACTCAGGAGTACAAGACATTTACTCTTGAAAGGCTCTATGGAACTTTAAAGACATATGAGCTGGAAATGGAGCAGGATGAAGAGATTGAGAAGTCCCAAAAGAAAAGTGGGTCAGTTGCACTTGTTGCCAACTTGGAGCAGAAGGAGGAAAGGACAGAAGCTGTTTATTCTACACCAAACAAGGAGGTTTGTAAAGGTAGAGCAGAATCAAGCAGGAGCAAGGAAAAGGTGTCTGAGGAATTGAATGTCCTTCAGCAGGATGAATTGGATGAGATAGATGAGCACTTAGCTATTCTGTCTAGGAGATTCTCTAAGCTGAAATTCAAGAGAAACTCTGGGGTGGCCAAGCCATTTAACAAGGATTTTTCCACAAGCAACTATGTGGATAAATCCAAAATTAAATGCTACAATTGTGGAATTGTTGGTCACATGATAAGTGAATGCAGGAAGCCTAGATCTGAGAACAAGGGAAAGTCAACTGAGACTGTTGACTACAAGAAGAAATATTTTGATCTTCCCAGGCATAAAGGAAAGGCATTCTTGACCCAAGAGTATGACTGGGCTGCTGATGACAATCATTCTGATGATGATGTTGAGTTTGTCAACCTTGCATTGATGGCTGATTCTGGGAGCAGGAAGCAAGTTCAGCTAGCAATCAGGTATTTTCTACTAATCTCTCTGAGCTCACCAAAGAGGAATGCAATAGTGTTATAGATGAAATGTCTACTGAACTATATCACTTGAGTGTTACTCTTAAATCAATTACTAAAGAGAACAATAGGATTAAAGAGACTAATCTGTTTTTAAGTGATAGAAATGCTGCTCTAGAAGCTCAATTTCTAGAATTTGAGAAAATAAGAGTTGATTGCAATAATGCTAAAAGTGAACTTGAAGCTGTGTTAAAAAGAGAACTAATTTTAAAAGACCAGCTTGAAAAAGAACAAGGGATAATTGCTAAATTTCAAAGTTGTAGGAATATTTCTCAAAACATAATAGAAGTCCAGGGAATAGAATCGTTTGTGAAGGATATCTGGATTCAAAAGAAAAAGGAGCTGGATAGTGATCATCCGTTGATAGATGAACCATCAACGGATGAGAGGTATCTTTCGACTAACAAAAAGTTTGTTAGTAAGAAGGAACTCAAGAAACTGGATATCAAGTATGGTCCAGTGAACAAGATTAGTGGTGAGAGTAGCCAAACCAAATCTAGTGGGAAGGCTAAGGCATGTGATTTACATAACAAAAAGGCTGTTGGTAAATCAGATAATGAAAAGGTAGAAATTGAGGGTAAAAAGAAAAAGAACAGAAATGGTAAGATAGGCATCAACAGGAAAAACAATTATTCTCCTGACAAGTTTGCCCCTAGGAAAACTTGTAGTAATTGTAATAATGTCAATCACCTATCTTCTAATTGCAAGATTGTTAACAAGGCTCCTGTTCATGTACCTCAAACAATACCATGTATGCCTGCAATGCCTGGTTTGTATCAAAATGCTAGTTTTTCAAATCCATATGTGAACATGCCATATGTGTCTAATCCTTATTTTCAATCTGTGAATGTGCCACAAATGTCATGGAGCATTCCTAGCATGAATAATATGTATGCCAATTTTCCACAAATGCATGCATCAAATATTCATGCAAATGAGCATTTGTCAAATCCCATCACTCAAGCATCTACACCTAAGTTGAAGAATGCTAAGAGTGCAAAGTCAAAGGCTAACAAGAAAGGACCCAAGGAAGCTTGGGTACCAAAATCAACTTGATTTGTTTTTGGTATGTGTGCAGGGAAACTGAAGGAATCTATGGTACCTAGACAGTGGATGCTCTAGGCACATGACAGGAGATTCAACCCTGCTCACAGAGTTCAAGGAAGGAGCTGGCCCTAGAATTACCTTTGGAGATGATAGCAAAGGATATACTAAAGGATATGGCCTGATTTCAAAAGACAATGTCATCATTGAAGAAGTGGCTTTAGTTGAAGGTTTGAAGCACAATTTGCTGAGTGTCAGTCAGATTTGTGACAAAGACTATGAAGTAAAGTTCACAAAAGAAGCCTGTGTTGTTTCTGCCAAGGAAGACAACAATGTGGTATTGATAGGTTTTAGAAAAGGAAATGTTTACATAACTAACTTTAATTCAGCATGCTCAGAATCCATTACTTGTCTCTTCAGCAAAGCAAGTAAGGATGAGAGTTGGCTATGGCATAAGAAGCTGTCACATTTGAATTTTAAAGTTATGAATGATTTGGTAAGAAAGGATCTTGCTAGAGGAATCCCTCAATTGGAATTTATTAGATATGGACTGTGTGATGCCTGCTAATTAGGGAAACAAAAGAAATCATCCTTCAAGAGCAAGACAGAGTCATCCATTGTTAAGCCTCTTCAATTGCTGCATATGGACTTATTTGGTCCAGTAAATGTCATGTCTATTCCTAAGAAGAAATACTGTCTGGTGATTGTAGATGATTTTTCTAAGTTTACATGGACCTTCTTCTTGCACTCCAAGGATTGTGCAAGTGAAATCATCATCAATCACCTCAGCATACTAAACAATGGTTCTGAAGACAGAGTTCAAAGAATCAGGAGTGACAATGGTACTGAATTCAAGAATTCCACAATGAAGATTTTCTGTGAAGAAAATGGAATTGTCCATGAGTTTTCTGCGTCCAGAACACCTCAACAAAATGGGGTTGTTGAAAGGAAAAACAGAACTCTCATTGAAGCGGCTAGAACAATGTTAAGTGAATCAAGGTTACCAACATATTTCTGGGCTGAAGCTGTCAACACTGCATGCTTTACTCAGAATATTTCCTTGGTCAACCAAGCTAGAGGAATGACTCCCTATCAGTTGTTAACCAACTTTAGCTTTCCTTCATGTATTTGGATGTAAGTGTTTTGTGCTAAGGAATCATGGAGATAACTTGGGCAAATTTGAAGCAAAGGCAGATTAAGCTATTTTTGTTGGATATGCAGCAGGGAAGGCCTACAAAGTCTACAATCTAAGAACCAACATTGTTATGGAATCTGTACATGTTGTGTTTGATGATCAAAAGATTCTAGGTCTAAATGATGGAGGCTCCCATGAAAAGTTTGAATTTGAGAATGAAGGTGAAGGAAGAATGTACTATGATGATGATGAAGAAGATGAAGATCATGACCACAGAGATCCACCAAGAGTTGTTGTACCAACTAGAAGTGATGCTCACACTGGAAATGAAGCATCAGTTGACAGTCATTCTGGAGCATCCGTTGACAATATTAAAGATGCATCCGTTGACAGAGATTCTCAAGCATCCGTCGACAGGCAAAATGATGCATCCATTGATAGTCAACTTCATAATTCAGCAAGGACAACAAACTCAGGGGGAGTTTCTCAGGGTCAAAATTCAATGCTAAATCAACATTTTGCAATCCATCGACAGGCAAAATGATGCATCCGTTGACAATCAACCTCGTCAAGATCAAATGTAATACCCCCAGATCCGGGGTCCGGTCGTTACGGTCTCCATTACTGTTCACAATACTTGAACTTACTTCAACTCAAAATAAATTACATCTTTATGACCCAACACGACAATATAAAACACACCCGTTATAGTCCCAGAGACGAAATCAGAGTAACTACCAAATTTTATTAAGCACAATATGAGTTTTTACAATCCAAAAGAATTTCAATATGAATACATACTATTTGTCATCCATTTGCATAAGTCATACTAGACCATATACTTGGTAGTAAAAGAATAAATCTATCCTACCAATAGCTTTCTCTTCGGCTCTGGTAGTCTCATCGTCCTCGCCAGCGTCGAGTGCGCCTTGTGCGAGTGATAGAATATAATTTACATATATTTTAGAGGATTTTATTCCCACATTTAATGAGCTTTTGCGAATAATCGTGTCGATTTAATAAGTTTTATTGGAGTTTATTGCAGGAAATAAATAATTCCCAAACTTGGAAGGAATTGAGTTTATTTGGACTTAAATTACTAGAAAATTCGTAACTATTGGGCAGCTTGCGTGTACATCACTGTTTGGGCCATAACTTGAGTTTCAGACATCAGAATTGGGTGATCTTACAGCCCACGCGAAGATAACAGAATTTTCTACAAGTCAAAGGTGGTCCAATATCAATATTCCAACTGGAGAAGCCCAGAAACAGGCCTGAAAGACAGATGACGAATTTCACTTCCTGGAATCCTATTTCAATTCTAATTACGGCAAATCTTGGACAACAAATTCTTATCCAACACAAAGAGGGAAATTACCAGAAGTCTACGAGGCTTATCTAATTCAAGGAGGATATTTCTTTTTTTATTCCTACTTCTATTACAATTGTAATATTTTATTAGCTGTTTCCTACTTAGTTTTGGTTAGCTAATTTTTAGGCTCCTGGTGCCTATATAAACACATCTAGGGGTATTGTTTTATCATCCAATCTTAGAGATCAAAAGCATTGGTACGTATACTTTTGTAAACACTTTTTCTCTATTCTTATAATTATGTGTTCTTATATTCATTCTTGTTTTGTTAATTTAATCATGTGTGAGTAGTTTATTAATCTAGGGTTGAGTTGAACCCTAGTTATGGTCGATGTGTGAATTCCCCAATTTGATTGTTTAATTGCTCTTGCTTATTGAGTTGTTTTAATTAGCAATTGCAGATCAGACGTGATTATGTGTATTGTTTGAACCATTATCTATTTATCAACGAGAGTTGGATTTAGATGGTTGTGATTTATCCAATAAGAACATGAACTTCTCCATGAGAATAGGTAGAACGGATTGTTAGGAAGTTAGGGTGCTGTTATTAATGTCTCTGAATTGCATGATACCATGAGAATAGGCTTGATTGTATTTTAGAGAAGCCATTAATACCCGAGAGGGATTATTGGTATTTATAGGGCGCATCTTTCCTGTTGAGTATTATACGATTAATTGGGGAGGAAAATTCACGATTGCATTGACCATGCTAGTGGGGATACTTAATTCTGGATGTTTTTAGATCTGATTAGTATAAACACAATTCTTCTTAGTATAAATTAGTTTAATTAAATCCTCAAAATTTATTGTGTTACTTGCTTAGCTAAATTAAATCAGAAAAAGACTGGTGATTGGCACTTTTGTCTCTGTGGGAACGACTCTGACTTACCCTACTGCATAGTTAGAAGGATTTGTTAGATTTTTATTATTTGATAGGCACGCGACAGCCTTGTCAAATTTTTGGCGCCGCTGCCGGGGACAAAGCAGTGTTAGATTAGTTAATTTTTGAATTTGTTTAGCTAAGTTGTTTAGTTGAGTTGCTTCGGCTATTATACCCTTGTTATTTGATCATTGTGTAGTGTTCTCTTGTTGCATGCACACCAGAAGTTCAGGTACAGAAAATCTAATTCCTCTTGATCCTGAAATTGAAGCTACAGCAAGGAGGCAAAAAGGCAAGCAAAAGAAAAACAAGAACAAGGTAGTTATGGACGACCAACCAGCTAAGGCTCTCAGGGAGCATGGTATGCCAGATGCTACAGGCGTACTCTCAAGCATTCTGAGGCCAGCAATTGCAGCCACTCACTTCGAACTCAAGCCTCAATTCATTCAATTCATATCCAATGACTCTTTCGCAGGATTGTCATCTGAAAATCCTGTTGATCATCTTGAGAGCTTTCTGGAGAAGTGTGATACGATAAAGATGACCAATGTCAGTGATGAAGCTATAAAGCTGCGATTATTTCCATTCTCTCTTCGAGATGCAGCAAAAGATTGGTTGAAGGATGAAGGTCCAAATACATTCACTACTTGGGATAGTCTTGCAAAGGCTTTTCTGCTAAAATTCTTCAGTCAGAAGAAGACCTCTAAGCTCCGGAATGAGATCTCTAATTTTCGTCAAGATGATGACGAGTCACTTCATGATGCTTGGAGGAAATTTAAGCGACTTCAAAGACAGTGCCCTCACCATGGAATTCCTGACTGGCTGTTGATCCAAACATTCTATAATGGGTTAACACAAGAGTTCCGAAACTTTGTTGATGCATCTGCTGGGGGAAGCATTATGAACAAGAGTACTGAAGAGGCCAAAGCTTTGTTAGACGAGATGGGGTCTAATGACAATTTTCCATACAGTGATCGAAATCATCCAAAGAAGGGTGGTAAGTATGAGGTTGATGCTCTAACCATGTTGAATACTACTATGCAGGCTATGGTTAAAAAGATTGAGCAATTGGATGCTCGAAGCACTTCATCTACTGTTGCTTCATGTGAGATATGTGGTGTTGTTGGACACACCAAACTTGCTTGTCAGTACAATCCGTCTGGAATGGAACAGGCAAATGCTCTTTACAATCAGAACCAGAGGCCGCAGTATAATCCTTACTCCAACACGTACAATCCAGGTTGGAGAGATCATCCAAACTTCTCTTACAGGAACAATCAGGGACAAGCTCAATCTTCGCAGAATAATTTTTCTCAGCCTCCTGGTTTTCAACAAGCTCAGCCGCAGAAATCTAACTTGGAGAATCTCATGGAAGGATTTATTGCTACACAGTCAAAGAAGAATGAGCATTTTGATTCGAGCATCAACGAGATAAAAGCTCACAACAAATTGATGGAGAATACTATCACTCAGATTTCTCAACAGTTGAGCCAGCTCAATAAATCTTCAGGCCAACTTCCTGGTCAAACGGAGCAACCACAAAGGGGTCATATCAATGCTGTAACCTTGAGGAGTGGTAAAGACTTGAACCAGCCGGAAATGATCGTGAGCAAAAATGTTGTGAATGCTAAGGAAAGTGAAAAGGAAATTTCAACTGAGAAACCGGTAGAACCAGAGGTCGTGGAAAAAGAAAAGAAAGATTCAGAAGCTATTCCTCCTAAGCCATATGTGCCACCTATTCCTTTTCCACAAAGGTTGGCACAAGCAAAGCTAGAGAAGAAGTATGGTAAATTCCTTGAAATCTTGCAGAAGCTACATATCAATATTCCATTCATGGATGCTATCACTGAGATGCCGTCTTATGCAAAGTTCTTGAAAGATATTTTGTCAAGGAAGAGGAAGATTGAGGAAAGCTCTACCATCTCACTAACAGCAGAGTGCAGTGCCATCTTGCAAAATGATCTTCCAAAGAAGTTAGCGGATCCAGGTAGCTATTCTATCCCTGTTCAGCTTGGGGATGTTGAAATCAAAAGAGCTTTGTGTGATCTTGGAGCAAGTGTCAGTCTGATGCCGCTATCAATTTGTGAAAAGCTTCAGATTGGTGAACTGAAACCCACACGCATCTCTCTACAATTGGCAGACAGAAGTGTGAAATTTCCACTTGGAATTCTTGAAGATGTGCCCCTTAAGGTAGGAAAGTTTTATATTCCGTGTGATTTTGTTGTCATGGAAATGGAAGAAGATGCAAATATTCCTATCATTCTTGGGAGGCCTTTCTTAGCAACAGCTGGAGCTATCATAGACATGAAAAATGGAAGAATCTCTTTTGAGGTAGGTGAGGAGAAGATGGAATTCAAACTTCAAAGCACAATGGGACATCCTTCTACGGATGAGTCTGTATATAGGGTGGATGCACTAGAGGAAGTGATCGACACGAAAGCCAAAATTCTATTATCTGAGGATCCACTTCAAGCTGTTCTTGAGGGTAGCGTTGATGAAGAAAGTGGAGAGTGTATGAGTTACGAGAAGCTTTTGGATGCAGCACCTACATATAAGCATGAACATTCTAATGTACTACAGCATGGGGAAGTAAAGGAGAGTTCCACGCCTCCTAAGGTAGAACTGAAACCACTACCTGCATCTTTGAAATATGTGTTTATGGGCCCTAATGAATCATATCCTATCATCGTTAATTCTGAGCTTGATGACCTTCAAATTGAGCAATTGCTCACTGTTCTGAAGAAATACAAAAATGTTATTGGGTATTCCATTGATGATATCAAGGGCATTAATCCATCATTCTGCATGCATAAGATCATTCTAGAAGATGAGCAAGCTTCTTCTATTGAGCCTCAACGGAGACTCAATCCTAATATGATGGAGGTGGTCAAAAAGGAGGTTTTGAAACTTCTTGATGCAGGTATAATCTATCCTATCTCTGATAGCAAGTGGGTCAGTCCGGTGCATGTTGTTCCAAAGAAAGGAGGAATGACTGTGGTGAAGAATGATAAGGGTGAGTTGATTTCTACTAGAACTGTTACAGGGTGGCGCATGTGCATTGATTATCGGAAATTGAATAAGGCCACAAGGAAAGATCATTTTCCTCTCCCTTTTATTGATCAAATGCTTGAAAGGTTGGCGAAACATTCTTACTTCTGCTTCTTAGATGGATATTCAGGCTTTTTCCAGATTCCTATCCATCCGAATGATCAAGAGAAGACAACTTTCACATGTCCCTATGGTACATTTGCATATCGTCGAATGCCATTTGGTTTATGTTGTGCTCCTCCCACTTTTCAGCGATGTATGATGGCAATATTCTCAGATTTCATTGAAGACATTATGGAGGTTTTTATGGATGACTTCTCAGTTGGTGGAACTTCTTTTGATGTATGTTTACATAACTTGGAGAAGGTGCTTCATAGATGTCAAGAAGTTAATCTCATTCTCAATTGGGAAAAATGCCACTTTATGGTACAAGAGGGAGTTGTCTTGGGTCATGTTGTTTCGAATAGAGGCATTGAAGTTGACAAAGCCAAGGTTGAGGTGATTGAGCGCTTACCACCCCCTACTTCAGTCAAGGGGATAAGAAGTTTTCTAGGTCATGCAGGATTCTATCGTCGTTTCATCAAAGATTTTTCGAAGATTGCTAGACCTCTTACCGAGCTCTTGGGTAAGGAGGTACCTTTTGTGTTCACTGATGCTTGTGTTGAAGCTTTTGAAACATTGAAGAAAGCTCTTGTCTCTGCTCCAATTATTCAATCACCAGATTGGAGTCTACCATTTGAGATCATGTGTGATGCTAGTGATCAAGCTATTGGTGCAGTCCTAGGCCAAAGGAAAGATGGAAAGCTACATGCTATATACTACACAAGCAAGACCTTGGATGGTGCTCAGATTAATTATGCCACAACGGAGAAAGAATTGCTAGCAGTGGTGTATTCTATGGAAAAATTTCGATCTTATCTCGTTGGTTCGAAAGTTATTGTTCACACGGATCATGCAGCTTTGAGATACTTGATGAATAAGAAGGATGCTAAACCACGTTTGATTCGATGGATTTTGCTTCTTCAAGAATTTGACTTAGAGATTAAGGATAAGAAAGGAGCCGAGAATGTGGTTGCCGATCATCTTTCACGCCTTGCTCTTGATAAGGATGACGGTAAATCTACTCCGATTGATGATTCTTTTCCTGACGATCATCTACTTTCTCTTGCAAGTTTAGAGGTTCCTTGGTATGCTGACATAGCTAATTTTTTAGCTAGTGGAACTGTTCCTCATGGTTATTCATCGCAGCAAAAGAAGAAGTTTTTCTATGATGTGAGGAAGCATTTTTGGGATGATCCTTTTCTTTATAAGTCTTGTGCAGATGGAGTCATTAGAAGATGTGTTCCAGATAATGAGATTTCCTCTATAATCTCACATTGTCACGATTTGCCAAGTGGTGGTCATGCAAGTACTACGAAATCTGCTGCAAAGATTCTTCAGTGCGGTTTTTATTGGCCAACTCTTTTTAAAGATGTCAACCAGTATGTTCAATCTTGTGATCGTTGTCAAAGAACGGGGAATATTTCAAGACGTAATGAGATGCCTCTCAATAGCATTCTTGAAGTGGAGCTTTTTGATGTTTGGGGAGTGGATTTCATGGGACCTTTCCCTCCATCTTTTAAGAACAGGTATATCTTGGTAGCTGTGGATTACGTCTCAAAATGGGTTGAAGCCATTGCATCTCCCACTAATGATGCTCGTGTGGTGAGCAAGTTCTTTAAGAAGACAATTTTTCCTAGATTTGGAGTGCCAAGGATTTTGATTAGTGATGGAGGAAAGCATTTTCTAGAGAATCGTTTTGAAGCTATGTTGAAGAAATATGGAGTTTATCATAAGGTGGGACTTTCTTATCATCCCCAAACCAGTGGTCAGGTGGAGATCTCTAACCGTGAAATAAAGACTATCTTGGAGAAGACAGTTGCAAAATCAAGGAAGGATTGGTCTATGAAGCTTGATGATGCACTTTGGGCGTACAGAACTGCGTTTAAGACACCTATTGGGACAACTCCGTATAGATTGGTATATGGAAAAGCATGTCATCTTCCCGTTGAGTTGGAGCACCGTGCATTTTGGGCTATCAAGGGTTTGAATTTTGATATGTTAGCAGCGGGTGAGAAGAGACTTCTACAACTGAATGAGCTTGATGAGCTTCGTTTTGAGGCTTATGAAAGTTCAAGGCTTTACAAGGAGAGAACAAAGAAGTGGCATGACAAAGGGCTGTTACGAAGGGAATTCAAAGAAGGGGAGTTAGTTCTTCTATTCAATTCAAGGTTGAGACTTTTTCCTGGAAAACTTCGTTCTAGGTGGTCTGGTCAGTTCAAGGTACGCAAGGTTTTTCCGTATGGTGCTGTTGAATTGATCAATAGCAATGGAGAGTCATTTAAGGTGAATGGGCAAAGAGTGAAGCACTATAGAGCTGGTGCACCAGTTAATGAGGAGGCGGATATTCAGCTATCTTCTCCTTCTGCAGATTGATTGATGAGTCGGTGTCGGGCTAACGACGTTAAACAAATGCGCTTCGTGGGAGGCAACCCATGTATTGTGAGTATTTCTTTCATGTTTTTCGATAGAGTGTGTCAATGAGGACATTGACCCATTTAAGTGTGGGGATGTGTTCTCATGTGTTGTAGTTATATGTATATGCTAAAAAAAAAAAAATCCAAACAAATTAAAAAATTGAAAAACACCAAAAATAATTCTAGCCATGCGAAGATTACTTGTGTAAATGCACCCATGCATGCTGTTAGAAATCTTGTGTTTATGGATGCTTTTGATTGAGAGATGATATGTGATGTTCTTGTGCACACACGTACACTAGCAAGTAGAAACTGGTAGACTTATTGAATGTGGTAAGGGATTAGAATGACATGAATATGTGCAAGATAATTTGGTCTTTATGCTTTGAGTACAAGTAGGTACGTTAGAGAGACTTCTATTTGGGATTGATTGTGCTGCTTTTACACACCAAGCGAGTTTTGAGCCTATATGCATATCTTTTGCATGATTTTTCGTTTGCTTGAGTGTCCACTTGTTATTTGCATTGCTAGCACGTGTTTGAGGTCTTTCTTGAGACGCATGACATTAATTGGTGACAACATGATAAAGGCAATAGGTTAACCTCATATTTCCCATATTACCAAACCATTTATACATGATCAATTAGTTAACCCTTTGAGCTTAATCCTATTCTTTCGGTGACACACCACGTTACTTGCCATATATCCTTTTTATTGTATTGGCCTTACATTAATTTGAACCCAATTGTCAAAGGCTAGTATTGTTCTTAAGGGAGTAATAAGGCGTGCATGAAGGGGGGGTATTGATGATCATAACTTTGGGGAAATTTTGAGTTGGGTTGTGTACTTGTTAGTCGAAATTTGTAAAATATCAATGGATCATTGTTCTTGCTTGCTATTAGCTCTTTCTGGAAAAAAAAAAAAAAAGAAAAGAAAAAATCAGAAAAAGAAAAAAATAATAATAAATTGGAGAGCATTCTTATCTTGTATGATCCTACTTTGATTCGGCTAGTCAAGTTGTTATAAATAAAAGCTCAAGTGTGGGGATGAAAGTATGGGAGTTGTTAATTTCATTGTTGAGTACTATGCTTTTGTCTTAACCTTCTTTGGCTTTACTTGACATACCTTGTCCCTAGCCTACATTACAACCATAATAAAAGACCTTTTGATTGTCATTGATTGTGTATGTTGTGTTGAGAGTTAGATTGATACCACGTGTAAAGCATGCTTATGATATTGATGGAGTTGAGTGATATACTTACCACCCTGTTTGGAGTGAATATCTTTTGTGAGTGAATGGTGAGTTTTTGCTTTTGCATAGGAGATCCCAGGTTTTGTCTCAAAGATGTGCTCTTGTGTGCTTAGCATGTTTACCAATGATTTTTGCATTTGACATGGAATTCTATGATGTTATTCATGTGATTTGAGTATGCTATGTGGATACTTGCACTTTAGACACCAAGGCATTGCATTTTCATTTTGATTCTTAAGTGGATATGGCATGAGAGGACTTTGTGTGTGTGGTATTGTGTTGATGTGTGGTCTTTTGCATGAGCTAGATGGATTTTGTGGGTATATTCGCTATAAGCCCTCACGAGACCCTACTCGTCCACTAGGGCTACCTAGGGGTTTAAAGGACTTGTTGCATATGTTAAATGCAACCGTGATCACCTACGGAAGTGGTACTAATTAGTTAGTGTAGTTATTATTTTAGCTTGCACGAGGACGCGCAAAGTGCTAAGTGTGGGGATATTTGATAGAATATAATTTACATATATTTTAGAGGATTTTATTCCCACATTTAATGAGCTTTTGCGAATAATCGTGTCGATTTAATAAGTTTTATTGGAGTTTATTGCAGGAAATAAATAATTCCCAAACTTGGAAGGAATTGAGTTTATTTGGACTTAAATTACTAGAAAATTCGTAACTATTGGGCAGCTTGCGTGTACATCACTGTTTGGGCCATAACTTGAGTTTCAGACATCAGAATTGGGTGATCTTACAGCCCACGCGAAGATAACAGAATTTTCTACAAGTCAAAGGTGGTCCAATATCAATATTCCAACTGGAGAAGCCCAGAAACAGACCTGAAAGACAGATGACGAATTTCACTTCCTGGAATCCTATTTCAATTCTAATTACGGCAAATCTTGGACAACAAATTCTTATCCAACACAAAGAGGGAAATTACCAGAAGTCTACGAGGCTTATCTAATTCAAGGAGGATATTTCTTTTTTTATTCCTACTTCTATTACAATTGTAATATTTTATTAGCTGTTTCCTACTTAGTTTTGGTTAGCTAATTTTTAGGCTCCTGGTGCCTATATAAACACATCTAGGGGTATTGTTTTATCATCCAATCTTAGAGATCAAAAGCATTGGTACGTATACTTTTGTAAACACTTTTTCTCTATTCTTATAATTATGTGTTCTTATATTCATTCTTGTTTTGTTAATTTAATCATGTGTGAGTAGTTTATTAATCTAGGGTTGAGTTGAACCCTAGTTATGGTCGATGTGTGAATTCCCCAATTTGATTGTTTAATTGCTCTTGCTTATTGAGTTGTTTTAATTAGCAATTGCAGATCAGACGTGATTATGTGTATTGTTTGAACCATTATCTATTTATCAACGAGAGTTGGATTTAGATGGTTGTGATTTATCCAATAAGAACATGAACTTCTCCATGAGAATAGGTAGAACGGATTGTTAGGAAGTTAGGGTGCTGTTATTAATGTCTCTGAATTGCATGATACCATGAGAATAGGCTTGATTGTATTTTAGAGAAGCCATTAATACCCGAGAGGGATTATTGGTATTTATAGGGCGCATCTTTCCTGTTGAGTATTATACGATTAATTGGGGAGGAAAATTCACGATTGCATTGACCATGCTAGTGGGGATACTTAATTCTGGATGTTTTTAGATCTGATTAGTATAAACACAATTCTTCTTAGTATAAATTAGTTTAATTAAATCCTCAAAATTTATTGTGTTACTTGCTTAGCTAAATTAAATCAGAAAAAGACTGGTGATTGGCACTTTTGTCTCTGTGGGAACGACTCTGACTTACCCTACTGCATAGTTAGAAGGATTTGTTAGATTTTTATTATTTGATAGGCACGCGACAGCCTTGTCAGCGATTCATCTGGTCTAGCTGTTGTTGTGATATAATAATAAAGCAAGGGTGAGCAATAGCCCACCAACAATAATATTTAACTGAACGACAATATATAACAGTTCAAAAGTATCTTTCAAACCATATGCCATGCATTTACGGAAATGATGCCAGTATAATATGAACGATGAAGTTACAAGGTAACTCAAGATGTAAATATATGTGGGAATATCTGCTATGTCGAAAATAAGCAAGATATTATCATTTATCATATAAAGAGGAACTTGTAAGGAAAATATTGCAATTCCAGTTATTAACATTTTTTGAAGTCCTACAACCTGAAAGAAGTCTCTTCGATATGTGTTGCGGAAGACACCGTCAACCTGAAAGAAGTCTCTTCGATACGTGTTGCAGGGAATTCCCAATTTGGGAGATGAACCAATACTGGAGTTATCACGCGCCAGCTATCCCACTCCCTGATGATCAGTTGGGGATGGTACAACCCAATATAGTTTACTACCGGTAGAAGGAAGAACTGACGGCTCCACTTATCGATTGCCTTTAATAGTAACTCCTTAGCCAATGGTTAGGCCTTGTGATGGACCACGCGACTCGGCCTCTTACACAGGACTCCTAGTTCGAATAAATCCACAGCATTAAAACGTAAAGTTTGTCTTCCCTTCCCCAAGTGAAATACTTGTTGATAAGACTTCAAAAATTAGTCGTATCTAGTTGGAAAGGAAAATTCACCAACATTTCCCAAGCATTTGCTTGATAATGGATATCGACTTGTTCCAACAATCTTACCCCTCGAATGATGAGAAGGTACACACAGACTTATTGAGTCCATAGCAACCAAGTTGCGAGTGAAAAGGATAAATTATGACCGGGAAGTCAACAAGATAAATAACCTTTCTCAAGTAAGGTTCCCTCATAATTTAAGAGATAGATTCGAGTGAAGAATGGAATCTTGAGGACCTTTCTTAATATAATTTAAATCGTAGGACTCCGAAATATTTTACATAATATTTGGAGGTGAAAGATAATCTCCAAATAATATAAATCATTTTTAAAAAAGAATTTAAAAGAATTAAATAAATATTCCAAGAATATTTATTAATTCAATAATAATTACGGAATATTATTAAATCATAATATTGCTCGTAACTAATCCTCGAATGAAAATATAGAATTATTTACTAAATAAATCCCTCCTTAAATGAATATTCGAAATAATATTCATTAAATAATTAAACTCCAATAAATATTTAAAATAATATTCAATAAATAAGTCAAACCTTAAATGAATATTTGAAAATAATATTCATTTAATAAAAAATCTTCTAAATGAATATCTAAATAATATTAATTTAGTAATCAAAACTTTTAAAGGAATAATCGAAATAATATTCCTTAAGTAAATAGAACTTCCAATGAAAATTTTAAAATAATATTCATCAAGTACATAAAACCTTAAATGAATATTCGAAAGTAATATTCATTTAATAAATAACATTCTAATGAATATCAAAATAATATTCATTAAATAACATTCGAAAGTCTATAAGCCAAAATCAATTCAGGGAACAAGTATCACAAAAACCAGAGTCACAATATAATTGGAAACAAGCATGAATGCGATGGCATATATAAAACAGAAATCATATACATATATTATCACAACAACAGGTTCAAAGGTTTGAACACTTGCCTGGTAATCGGTTGGGGGTGGAGATAACGTGTCCTGGGTCTGCTCGATGATCTATAAACAAACAGAACATTCGAGATTAACCACTTAACACCTTTTAAAAGTCTAGGTATAACTTCACTTAAATCGAAACACGTTTTCGAATTATCTCGTTATACACCTTTTAGTTTAACTCTTTTTATCACCGATACGATCCGATATTTGTTCGTTATTAAGACATGTCATCATACCCACACTTGGTATATACTTAAGTCGTAAAAGTTCTAAAGTCGATCGATTACGAACCGAGATTATACCTAGAGTTTTATCGTTTGTTTTCTAAGTTATAACCAAAGTTATACTTTTAAGGGGTTCGTTCGCGTTTAAATTTGATTCAAACATTTTTATAAAATCGGAAAACGATCCGTTTGACATGTGGTTTTCCTTTATACCTTCCTTATGATCCCTAGTATTTATTTACCAAGATTTCCTTATGATCCGTAAGTCGGAATGTTTCGATTCTTGCGCCAAAACGATCTATGGCTCGAGATCTACAACGGCATGTCATTTATTCATCAAGGCCAGAAACTCATCCTAACTGTTATGCACGGTTTTCTAGAGGTTAACGAAAATCGGGCATTACGACGGCTATAAATCGAATATTTCCAAATTCCAAACTTTCCAATAATCATAGTTTCCACTCCAAACAACATATACATGTTATTTAACCATGAACTAATGCCAAGCAATGCCTTTCCGTTCATCTAAACTATTTATCCTCTTATATCAACAAATCACTACATAAGCATGCTTTAATTATCACCATAATCATACTAATCTAAAAACTCATCAAGAACATCATTAAACTCAAAGTAAGGCCTAGGGTTTCAAGAGTGTTATACCTTCCTTGGGGTGTGTATGCACTTAGTAAGCCTTTTATAGTCCTTGTATAGCCTCCACGAAGCTTGGATCATCAACCAAAATCAAGATCCAAGAATTTTGTTCTTGAGGTTACTATTCTTCCTCCAATTTCTTGATTTTTTTGAAAATGGAAACAAAGGAGTTTGATGCTAAGATTTTGAGGAGGTTACTTTCTTGAAATATAGGACTCACTCTAAAAATTACAAGATCGAACAATGGTTGGAAGTGGGATTTTGGTTTTTGAATTTAAGGGGAAGTCGAATGCTTTCTTTGGAGAGGAAAAGGAGTTGGTTGCTTGTTTGCTTTATAGTATCTTGTTCTCATCTTGTGTCTTTGAGATATAATCTCATAAAGTAGCTTTATTAAAGCTATGATGTCATGGATGATGAATTTTGATGGACAAATGTTGTTGTTTAAGTGGTAAGATGAGAAAGAGATGCTAAGTACTTGGTTGCTTCCTAATCTTGCTAGTTACTCTTGTAACTACTTAGTTACTTGATCTCATCAACTTGCACATACTTGCATCTTGGTTCTCTGCTCATTTCTTTGTCCGTTTATTGCTCAATTCATTGATCGTTCGGACGAATAACTCAATCGTTTCTAGTTAGGGTTTTACCGGAAACCGTCTTAATATTTATACTACCATTCTCCATCATTCTTAATAATTCTCGAATCCATTTTCCTTAAATCCCTTCAATAATCCCTTAAGTCTTTCAGTGTCCAGGGAAATCTCGGGGAAAATAAAAGCGCTATTTTTCAGAATCCGACAGCTTTTACATACACTCTTTTTCCACCTGGATCACTAATACGAACTCAGAATTTCGTTCCGGGTACTTCTATATAGCGTTGTACAATTGTCCCTGATCTCTTTCGATCGTTCCTTAACCTTTTTACGGACCCACTGGACCAATAACAAATATCGATTTGGATGACATAAGAATAATCTTCTCTTTTAGAATTATCAAATCTCAATTCCCTAGGAGATAGATAATTCTTATCTAAAGTGTCAACCAATAGTATTCTTCATGGCATATAAACATTTGAATCCAAATCTATTCCTTTCATTCATTATCTCAATCGTTACATCGTAGTCCTAATCACTATTCACCAATACCTCAGTACATAATAAAAAGTTTTAATTATATCCAAAATTTGGGGTTCTAACAGTCTCCCCTCCTTAAAAGGATTCCGTCCCGGAATCAGGTAGGAAGCAAAGAGTCGTTTGTCTGTCGTTTCACCTTTCAGCTTCCGGGTCAATTCTTAGTCGTTCTGCCCTTTCTCAGCACATCTACTGGTGCTACAATACATACTTTATACGTTTTCCATCAACTTTCTTACTTTTTGTACAACACATTATTCGGGTTATGCTCTTACTCAGTCTTATCCTTATTGTTCTTATTGATATCCACAGTGGCTTTGGTATCACTATCGTGCTGCGAATTCGGAGATAACCTCGCTCGCACTGTGCATTTCCTGATCGCTTTAATCTGCGCAATCTCAATCAATATAGAGAAGTGGAAAGATTTACTGAGAGATCACTATGATCAATTGAACATTTGTTATATTGCATAGTTAGTATAGAAGGGGGCCGGCCTTTAGTACTTGACAAGCAATTAAACAAGTTATGGTATTCCACTTAGACTTCTATCACATAGACAGATAGTCACGTAGCAGTACCTCCCCTCCTTAAAGGGTTGTTCTTCTCAATTCATAAAGAAGATGAATAAGAGAGAAGAAAATAAAAAAATTCTAAAGGATTATAGAAAGTTTTCATGATTGTAAAATATCATACTCAGAATTTACCTCTGAACTATAGAGGTTCATCAAAGAAGAAAATAGTCATGAGTATATCCAATACCATTTGATCGCAATTTCACGTGTCAACATATCTTGCTGCTTTGTCCATTATTCTATGGACCTATACTCTGGTTCAACCTTAGCAACACTTTTGGAAAATCTTTCAACCTCTCAGGTTAAATCTTAGTTTTCTCGCTTGACATCATTGTTACTGACATTCCATGTCACGCTACTAGTTTTTTCATATCTATAATATTAACACTATCAGGTTGTCATCCCGAGAATTCATCAGAAAACCTATTCATAACATTCCTTGCTTCACATTCCATAGTTGCTTTCCCAGTCTTTTCTTTATCAATCACATCCTTCTTATTATCTGATTCTTATTTACTTCTTTTATTTACTTCCACCTTCATCTCTTTATTGAGACACCTTTTGCACTTGGTACCTCCTTATCGGTATCCCGTCTCATTTACTCTATAATCATCACGTTCTTCCAATTTAAAACCTTCTAAATGAATTTGGCCAATTTCTTTAGCCTAGATCCAATATAATCTTCTTCTGTCAACTTGTTTCTCATCAGTTATTCTTTTCTACCCACGGTTTTCCACAGGTTGTCTTTCGTAAGTCAGACCAGGTCGTACACCTACCTGCTCGCACTCTTATCATCTGTTGAGCATCTGCATTTTACTGGTGTAGCTTTGCCACATGAAACACGTTACTACCATGATATAAGCTTTGGGGGTAAAACTGGCTCGAATGCCACCTTCCGAACACTTTTAAACTCTCAGGTGGCCTAATAAGTCTCGGGCTCAACAGCCCTTCTCTCTAAGTCTCATTAATTCTTTCTACGGGAATACATTTAGCATCATGAATCATCAACCTCATATTCTCTATCTTGTTTGCGCAGAAGTACACTAACACAAACTTGCTTGTCATTCATCAACATGCCATTTAGCTTATCAATAGCAGCACTTTCTTTATCTTTACGTTGTCATCTACTTTCTTAGAAGAATCACCTCGCTTGTTGTTTACGTAATGCGTTAATAGCTAGTCATACGGGTTTCAAATCCTTTAGGGAGACAAAGTAATCACTATTCCTTATCCATAAGGAACACTTCCTGAACCTGATGTAGATATTACATGAAGTAGATAAAATTGCAGAAGAGTTTCAAGCATCGTAGCTAAGTCAGATGGATGAAACTATCACTCATGCATCTTCCATAAAAGACTGGAAACTTAATGGTTTACTTTGTCAATTTTGTATCATGGTCCTGGTTTGCCTCAAAACGGGACCTTCTAAGGTACGTAATATGCTTAAGACTCCATCAGGAATCGAATCTTTACTTAAACTATTATTACCTTTGATTCTTGCACAATCATCAAAAGGAATGTAAATTCCTCCACTCCGATATGACCTTCAAGGTCTTTCCAAATATCATTTTGTTTCTTCGGTATGAACATTTGTAATTATTCCTTTATACTTAGACTGTCGGCCACCTCATTGGCCTTTTCTGATAATAATTTCTTATAATCAATGTTCTCTGGATACGTTCCAACTCAAACTTTTCTACCTCATTCCCATCACTGTTGGGTGAAAGCATTCTCCCTTAAGCTCTGCTGAAGGAGAAAAATATAACTATCAGTCTTTTTCCATAAGTCATTGCTTCCACCTTCCCTTGGGAACTTTATCAAAGTTACCCTCAATCATACCTAGGATATTTGTTTCCTTAGTTCTTTCTTGTTCTAGGATAATCTCAACCTTCTTTGGTTCCATCCATACCTTATCATGGTTTCATACATGCCTCATCTGGCATTATTGTTATTATGTCTTACATTCTCTTCCAAACTTCTAGTTGGAACTCAGATTATTAACTTTTCCTTATAAGGTTACTTAGGTCGTCCTCATCATTCCTCCTGTATTTTCTAGGTACAGGGTATATCAAAACGTCATTGATCAATACTCTAATAATTCTATCTATGTTCTTTCCAGAACTCTCTTTAATAATCCTTACGGTCATTGTTGCCTCAGCAAATCCAACTCATATCATCTGAATTCACAATGTCTTTATTAGGGTTAATGCCATCCCTTGTGCATTCCCCAAGGTTTGTCTTAATTTGTGGATGTCCTTTCCTTAATTCAACTGCCAAGGAATTCTTGAATCCTATAATTGGCAATGAAATCATGTATGCCTTAATAAGGGTCTCTTTTCAATCATTCTCATTTGATAATCGATCGGTGGCTTAATGTTAACCTCTTCTTTCAGATAGTTGTCAGCCTATTTGACCTTCCAAAAGACAACTTATGTCTATCTACTTTCTTACAAAATTTGGCAATGGTAGCAAGGATGTTCTGGAAGATATTGGTCGAGTTCAACGTGAATCTCTTAGTGCTTATCGCTCTTCTCAAAGGTACTTACCTTAGACAAAATTTCTACAGCATACTGATCAATCTCTGACCATTTCTATACTCTCTTCATAAACCTTCATTGTTTACTTTCCTCCATCATAATATATTCATGGTATTCATGATACCTTAACATCATACATCTCAAGTTATTATACTTTTATTTTTACTCGTAATCTTGGACAATCGTATACACATGAATCACTTTAGTACGGGTGACCCCATAAAAATCTAGTAAATTCCCAATCAAAACATGGGTTGCAAGGTTTCAGTAGAAGATTCCTACGATCTCATTAATATTTCCTTTATATCCGAAGCCCTTACAGTCAGTGCTTGCTTAGAAGCAGCCCTGCTTTGTCCTTTCATTACTGGTCTAGTCACTTGATAATCCTTTGTGACTTGGCCTCAACCGGCCACACAAAAAAAAAATATGATTTTAAGGGTTTGCTAATAGCATTACTTTTCCAGCAATTGCCGGCATAGTGCCTTCTTTGATACCTTTCTACCTTTCCAAAACTTTACTTCATATAAGTCTTAATCGACTATTCGGTACCGTCTCTGGTCACCTTTCCTCTACTTTTATCTTTTCAACTATTCTTATCAATCCCACGTGCCACGTAAGCTTACCATTCCTTGCATAACATCTTTTTCACTTAAGTCAATCCCGGAGTTTCTCAGTCCGGCTGGTTCCTTACTTACATTTCCTATTTTCGTCCAATCTCACTTCATCATTGTATTTCTACAATCAATCGCGATAACCAGGGTCTGTCCACCAACCCATATAGCGGCTACTTTACCCCATTTCACGAGGTTCGCCCCAGTTTCTACTCTCTTCCATGATGTTCTCTGATAATCAGAAAGACAAGGTTTGCCAAAATTCGTTAAAGTTCGTCCCAGAATTAGGGAAATTTTGGTCAATCTATCCATCTACTGGTAACATTAAGGAGACCAGTTTCGAAACCTGAAGAATAGTTCTATGAACATCCAAGCAGGTAGATTCGTAAGCAGTTATAATACGGAATGCTTAACATGAATTTGGAAGTTTAACTACTGGAAAGGAATCAAATATATACATCCCATAGAAGGGAAATCAGAAGTTTCAAACTGAAACATGCCACATCGTCCTGATGCATATACGTCCTAATATTTGATACTACCAAATCTACATAACTAGCCGTCTCAAAAGGACCATTACCGTCGGAGTTAGTCGTTCCACAACATTGGCACTATCAAGGCCATCCGAATCTAGTGAACCGTGCTGTCCGAATGCATCCGATATTACTCTGCCATGATGTATAAGCACACCACCTAAACCTATATGAGGTTCATCATAATATATCCCAAAGTCTTCCATCTTCCATTAGGCAATGGCAACGCTGGGTTGCCTCTAATTTCCTCTTTAGCTCCAGGAAGATTTTATCACATTTTCCTTAGTTGGTGTGGTTGGCCTTTCTCAATTAAAATTGCCTTTACTTGGCGGGGTCAACCAATGACTACTCACTATTGATTGTATGTCCTAATAATTGAACTTTATTTGATCAGGATTCATACTTCGAGAACTTAGCATACACTTACTCCTTTTGGTTTCACCTTTAAATCATTTTCCATTACCTCTAACCACTGATCGTATTACTTGATCCATTTATGATTCAGCGTCGGGGTAAACTTAATGTAACCACCATAATCCATTCAAGGAAAAGAAAGAATTAATATTTCTCTGAATCACATGCATCTAATGTTTCTGGTTCACAATTTCACTGAGTTGAAATAAACCTATGCTTAGTCCTTGACAGTAGTCTTATTACAAGTTTATCATAGACTCACTGGTCTTTCTCTCTTATAGGTTCTGAGATCATCGTTTCGCTTACTACTTCCGTATATAACTTTATCCAATCATGTCATTACTTCCCAATGTCCTTACTTTCTAAGCTGATCCATTCCTAAGATGAACATTTCCTTTGAATAGAACCACCTCATCAATCTCAACTTGACTTCATAATTCATAGCTAATGAAATCTGCCTTCTCAGGGTGAATTACTATTGACAATATTTACACTAATCCTTTTATCAAATGATGTGGCACTTACTGCCTGCTTCACAACTATTCCTAGGGACTCTTCTCCTCGCCCTAAATCGATGTCTTTGATAATCATACATCCCTCTAGCTCTTTCCTCGTTAATATGGAAGTCTCTAGGGATTCTCGTCTATTCCCGTATAAGATCTCAAGTGATCATTTCAATCTGTCTTACTTGCTGGTACTACCTCCAGTAGTCCGGCTACGAATCCAATCATGAATCTTCAGTTCTCTTGCTAATAACTCAGTTCTTTATGCTCCCTTTTCTGAGCACTATACTTTAATCATCACAGTCTTTCTGGCTGCAGCCCTCATTCCTCAAGGGTAAGCTCCTTATCCTAACAGGATTTTTCCTTATCTGCTGGAACCTCTTCCGGGTCTCCAGTAGGGTACTCCATCGAATTACCCGCTGATCTTCAGCATATAAAGCATTATCGCGCTGCTGCTCGTATGCCTCAAGGTTTGTCGCCTTACTCGTCGATACGATATCGAGCTAAGTTACTATCATGATACTTAAGAGTTCCCATAAGGGTTTTATATGTCATCACTACATTAAGTAGTCCGACTATGAACTTGGCAAGAGTTCTTATAATCTTAGTAAATTTATTGTTTTAATGTCGCCTCATCTCTGGGGTTTATAACGTACGCTCTGATACCACTTCTGTAACACCCCCAGAACCGGGGTCCGGTCATTATGGTCTCCATTACTGTTCACAATACTTGAACGTACTTCAACTCAAAATAAATTACATCTTTATGACCCAACACAACAATATAAAACACACCCGTTATAGTCCCAGAGATGAAATCAGAGTAACTACCCAATTTTATTAAGCACAATATGAGTTTTTACAATCCAAAATAATTTCAATATGAATACATACTCTTTGCCATCCATTTGCATAAGTCATACTAGACCATATACTTGGTACTGAAAGAATAAATCTATCCTACCAATAGCTTTCTCTTCGGCTCTGGTAGTCTCATCGTCCTCGCCAGCGTCGAGTGCGCCTTGTGCGAGTCATCTGGTCTAGCTGTTGTTGTGATATAATAATAAAGCAAGGGTGAGCAATAGCCCACCAACAATAATATTTAACCGAACGATAATATATAACAGTTCAAAAGTATCTTTCAAACCATATGCCATGCATTTACGGAAATGATGCTAGTATAATATGAACGATGAAGTTACAAGGTAACTCAAGATGTAAATATATGTGGGAATATCTGCTATGTCGAAAATAAGCAAGATATTATCATTTATCATATAAAGAGGAACTTGCAAGGAAAATATTGCAATTCCAGTTATTAAAATTTTTCGAAGTCCTACAACCTGAAAGAAGTCTCTTCGATACGTGTTGCGGAAGACACCGTCAACCTGAAAGAAGTCTCTTCGATACCTGTTGCAGGGAATTCCCAATTTGGGAGATGAACCAATACTGGAGTTATCACGCGCCAGCTATCCCACTCCTTGATGATCAGTCGGGGATGGTACAGCCCAATATAGTTTACTACCGGTAGAAGGAAGAACTAACGGCTCCACTTGTCGATTGCCTTTAATAGTAACTCCTTGGCCAATGGTTAGGCCTTGTGATGGACCGCGCGACTTGGCCTCTTACACAGGACTCCTAGTTCGAATAAATCCACAGCATTGAAACGTAGAGTTTGTCTTCCCTTCCCCAAGTGAAATACTTGTTGATAAGACACCACAAAGTAGTCGTATCTAGTTGGAAAGAAAATTCACCAACATTTCCCAAGCTTTTGCTTGTTAATGGATATCAACTTGTTCCAACAATCTTACCCCTCGAATGATGAGAAGGTACACACAGACTTAATGAGTCCATAGCAACCAAGTTGCGAGTGAAAAGGATAAATTATGACCGGGAAGTCAACAAGATAAATAACTTTTCTCAAGTAAGGTTCCCTTATAATTTAAGAGATAGATTCGAGTGAAGAATGGAATCTTGAGGACCTTTCTTAATATAATATAAATCGTAGGACTCCGAAATATTTTACATAATATTTGGAGGTGAAAGATAATCTCCAAATAATATAAATCATTTTTAAAAAAGAATTTAAAAGAATTAAATAAATATTCCAAGAATATTTATTAACTGAATAATAATTACGGAATATTATTAAATCATAATATTGCTCGTAAGTAATCCTCGAATGAATATATAGAATTATTTACTAAATAAATCCCTCCTTAAATGAATATTCGAAATAATATTCATTAAATAATTAAACTCCAATAAATATTTAAAATAATATTCAATAAATAAGTCAAACCTTAAATGAATATTTGAAAATAATATTCATTTAATAAATAATCTTCTAAATGAATATCCAAATAATATTCATTTAGTAATCAAAACTTTTAAAGGAATAATCGAAATAATATTCCTTAAGTAAATAGAACTTCCAATGAATATTTTAAAATAATATTCATCAAGTACATAAAACCTTAAATGAATATTCGAAAGTAATATTCATTTAATAAATAACATTCTAATGAATATCAAAATAATATTCATTAAATAATCAACTCTAAATGAATATTCGAAACTAACATTCATTTAATATCTCTCGACTGAGATAATACTCGAATAACATTCCTCGAAATGTTTCCAAGTAATTGATACTTTATGGAATATCAATCCAGGCGTGCATCACAAAAACCAGAGTGACAATATAATTGGAAACAGGCATGCATGCGGTGGCATATGTAAAACAGAAATCATATACATATATTATCACAACAACAGGTTCAAAGGTTTGAACACTTGCCTGGTAATCGGGTGGGGGTGGAGATAGCGTGTCCTGGGTCTGCTCGATGATCTATAAACAATCAGAACATTCGAGATTAACCACTTAACACATTTTAAAAGTCTAGGTATAACTTCACTTAAATCGAAACACGTTTTCGAATTATCTCGTTATACACCTTTTAGTGTAACTCTTTTTATCACCGATATGATCCGATATTTGTTCGTTATTAAGACATGTCATCATACCCACACTTGGTATATACTTAAGTCGTAAAAGTTCTAAAGTCGATCGATTACGAACCGAGATTATACCTAGAGTTTTATCGTTCGTTTTCTAAGTTATAACCAAAGTTATACTTTTAAGGGGTTCGTTCGCGATTAACTTTGATTCAAACATTTTTATAAAATCGGAAAACGATCCGTTTGACATATGGTTTTCCTTCATACCTTCCTTATGACCCCTAGTATTTATTTACCAAGATTCGCCACTGAGTAACATGCTTTACGAGGGTTCAATTGAAGTTACGAACTTTTACTTACGGTTCCGAACAAATTTTAGTAATTTGACCATAACTCCTAAACCGTAATTTGGAATGTTTCGATTCTTGCACCAAAATGATCTATGTCTCGAGATCTACAAGGGAATGTCATTTATTCATCAAGGCCGGAAACTCATCCTAACTGTTATGCACGGTTTCTAGAGGTTAACGAAAATCGGGCATTACGACGGCTATAAATCGAATATTTCCAAATTCCAAACTTTCCAATAATCATAGTTTCCACTCCAAACAACATATACATGTTATTTAACCATGAACTAAGGCCAAGCAATGCCTTTCCGTTCATCTAAACTATTTATCCTCTTATATCAACAAATCACTACATAAGCATGCTTTAATTATCACCATAATCATACTAATCTAAAAACTCATCAAGAACATCATTAAACTCAAAGTAAGGCCTAGGGTTTCAAGAGTGTTATACCTTCCTTGGGGTGTGTATGCACTTAGTAAGCCTTGTATAGTCCTTGTATAGCCTCCATGAAGCTTGGATCATCAACCAAAATCAAGATCCAAGAATTTTGTTCTTGAGGTTACTATTCATCCTCCACTTTCTTGATTTTTTTGAAAATGGAAACAAAGGAGTTTGAAGCTAAGATTTTGAGGAGGTTACTTTCTTGAAATATAGGACTCACTCTAAAAATTACAAGATCAAACAATGGTTGGAAGTGGGATTTTAGTTTTTGAATTTAAGGGGAAGTCGAATGCTTTCTTTGGAGAGGAAAAGGAGTTGGTTGCTTGTTTGCTTGCTAGTATCTTGTTCTCATCTTGTGTCTTTGAGATATTATCTCATAAAGTAGCTTTATTAAAGCTATGATGTCATGGATGATGAATTTTGATGGACAAATGTTGTTGTTTAAGTGGTAAGATGAGAAAGAGATGCTAAGTACTTGGTTGCTTCCTAATCTTGCTAGTTACTCTTTTAACTACTTAGTTACTTGATCTCATCCACTTGCACATACTTGCATCTTGGTTCTCTGCTCGTTTCTTTGTCCGTTTATTGCTCAATTCATTGATCGTTCGGACGAATAACTCAATCGTTTCTAGTTAGGGTTTTACCGAAAACCGTCTTAATATTTATACTACCATTCTCCATCATTCTTAATAATTCTCGAATCCATTTTCCTTAAATCCCTTCAATAATCCCTTAAGTCTTTCAGTGTCCAGGGAAATCTCGGGGAAAATAGAAGCGCTATTTTTTAGAATCCGACAGCTTTTATATACACTCTTTTTCCCCCTGGATCACTAATACGAACTCAGAATTTCGTTCCGGGTACTTCTATATAGCGTCGTCTAATAATATTCCTAAATCCACCAAAATCACTATTCATCCATTTTTCTTTACTCATCCTTTTAGGGTTGTACAATTGTCCCTGATCTCTTTCGATCGTTCCTTAACCTTTTTACGGACCCACTGGACCAATAACAGATATCGATTTGGATGACATAAGAACAATCTTCTCTTTTAGAATTATCAAATCTCAATTCCCTAGGAGATAGATAATTCTTATCTAAAGTGTCAACCAATAGTATTCTCCATGGCATATAAACATTCGAATCCAAATCTATTCCTTTCATTCATTATCTCAATCGTTACATCGTAGTCCTAATCACTACTCACCAATACCTCAGTACATAATAAAAAGTTTTAATTATATCCAAAATTTGGGGTTCTTACATCAAACCTTCCACCCGTAAGAAAATGGACTAGAGATCATCCATTTGAGTTAATCATTGGTGAATCAAATTCAAGTGTCCAAACTAGAAGGGCCACTCAAGCAGAATGTCTATACAGTAGCTTCCTGTCTCAAGAGGAACCTAAGAAAGTGGAAGATGCCCTTCTAGATCTAGATTGGGTCTTAGCAATGCAAGAAGAGCTAAACCAATTTGAAAGAAATAAAGTATGGAAGCTTGTGCCCAAACCTGATGATAGAAGTGTCATAGGTGCTAAATGGGTTCTCAAGAATAAGACAGATGAAAATGGCATAATTGTGAGGAATAAAGCTAGATTAGTGGCAAAGGGCTATTCTCAAGAAGAAGGGATAGATTTTGATGAAACTTTTGCTCCAGTGGCAAGACTTGAGGCAATAAGAATCTTCCTAGCCTATGCAGCACATGCCAATTTCAAGGTCTATCAGATGGATGTCAAAAGTGCCTTTCTAAATGGGGAACTGGAAGAAGAGGTCTATGTCCATCAACCTCCTGGCTTTGAAGATCCAGAATTTCCAGAATATGTATATCTTCTTATGAAAGCACTTTATGGTTTGAAGCAAGCACCAAGAGCCTGGTATGACACTTTATCTCAATTTCTTTTGGAGAATCACTTAACTAGAGGTACAGTAGATAAAACCTTATTTCATAGGAATATCAATGGCTCTTCAATACTTGTTCAAATCTATGTAGATGATATTATTTTTGGGTCTACAGATGAGAAGCTTTTCAAAAGGTTTGCCAAACTTATGCAAAGTAGGTATGAAATGAGCATGATGGGTGAATTAACTTACTTTCTTGGCCTACAAGTAAAGAAAGTTAATGAGGGCATTTTCATAAGTCAAACAAAATATATTTATGATCTTTTAAAGAAATTTGACTTAATGGATTGTACCTCTACAAAAACACCTATGGCCACTGCAACTAAACTTGAGTTGAATACTAAGGAAAAGTCTGTGGACATCTCAAGCTATAGAGGCATGGTAGGTTCACTTTTATACCTAACAGCTAGTAGACCTGATATAATGTTTTCTACTTGTCTTTGTGCTAGATTTCAAGCTGACCCTAGAGAGTCTCACTTGATAGCTATTAAGAGAATTTTCAGGTATCTCAAGGGAACACCAAACCTTGGCATTTGGTACCCAAGAGAATCTGGTTTTGATCTAACTGGCTATTCAGATGCAGATTATGCAGGTTGCAGAGTTGATAGGAAAAGTACTACAGGTTCCTGTTAATTTCTAGGAAACAGGCATGTTTCATGGTTCAGTAAGAAATAGAACTCAGTCTCCCTTTCTACAGCTGAAGCTGAGTACACTGCTGTTGGAAGTTGTTGTGCACAGATTCTATGGATGAGGAATAAACTTATTGACTATGGTCTAAAAGTTGAGAAGATTCCAATTTTCTGTGACAACACAAGTGCTATTGCCATCACAGGGAATCCAGTGCAACATTCGAGAACCAAGCATATTGACATCAAATACCACTTCATTAGAGAACATGTGATGAATGGTACAGTAGAAATGCACTTTGTGCCAAGTGAAATGCAGCTTGCAGATATCTTCACCAAGCCTCTTGATGAATCCACATTCACAAGATTGGTAGGTGAACTAGGTATGCTTAACTTGTCATAATTCCTAGTGATATTTGATTTTACTGCGTTGCAGCTAGAAATGTGTTTTGATTTACTTGAGAATTAAAAACTCTCAGAAAAATTTTCTTCATAAATTTTGTCCAAGGCAAAATTATCTTATCAACGGATATCCTTTTACCCGTTGATAGTATAAACACATTCCTAGATTTTCGTATATTAACGGATAACAGGTTATCCACATCATCGACGGATAAGCTGTTTCTCAACCGTTTTTTTCCATATATGTTGATATACATATTTTCTTTTAAATATAACCGTTGGTAAAACGTGTATCTATATAGGACTGGTTATATTTATTTTCTTTTATTATTTGACAGTTACTTTTGACCAATGGGTAACTACTTTTAATTATTTCATTTTCAATTCTTGAAAAGTATAAAAGGCTGTCTTGTGCTCTCACATCTCACTTTTATCGACTTTCAAGATTCTCTTAAGTAAACTGCATCTTCTTCACAAAAACTCTCTGCAACAAAAGTTCAAACACTTCAATGGCGTATATTGTTAAGATGATGTCTTCCACTGGGTTCACCTATGAGAAGAACAACTTCGCGGTCTTTGTCGATACAGTGAATGCCCCAGAAGCTTATCACACCATGATGATTTTGTGAAGAACTGTAAACTTTCATATGCTATGACTGCCACCACTCCTCTAATCCACGAGGTAATCGAAGAGGTGTGGGCATCTGCTGAGTTCAATGGCACAGACGGTACAATTCCTTTTTCCTCAAAGGATACAAACTATGTAGTTAACTCTGATGTGATAACTACTTGTTTAAAATTGCCTGAGAATAACTGTTTGAAAGTACCCAGTGATGCTGAAATAGTTGCCTTGCTTAATTCCATAAATTATGCCTTTAGTACTGATAATTTAGGGAAAATTGTTAGGAAAGGGATGGTTAAAGAATGGAGTTATTTTTGTGATGCCTTCATTAAAACTTTTTCAGGCAAAATTAGTAATTTTGATGCTGTTACCCATTCCATGCTAGTTATGTTGTGTATGCTTCTGACTGATAAATTCTATAACTTTGGCACACTAGTCATGTATGAGATAGCAGCAAAATTAGGTAAAAAGGAAACTAGGAGCAAGAATATCTATTTTGCTAGATTTTTGATGCTCTTAGCACTGCATGTATCTGAGAATGAGCTATCCATTGCTAACCCGGATAGCAAGTTCACATGTTTTGTTCAGGAGAAGAGAGTCTTAATTGATTTAATTCGAATGAACTCCAATGTTGGAGTACAATTGGTATATCTACCAATTGTTCAGGTAACTATTTCTAACCTTGAAACTCCTATCTCTAACCCCCAAATTTCTTTGCCTTCCACAGTCACAATGGAGTCTGTAGTAGTGACCAAACAGGCTCCTACCAAAGTGACTAAAACAAAAGTTTCCAAACCAAAATCTAAGAGACAAACCTCAGGTGCTTCTCAAAAAGCACCTGTTGCAAAAACTACCACAACTCTTGAGGGGAGTGTGAAGGAGGTAGTGAGTGGTGAGGGACAGGGTGCAAGCCCTAAGAATAAGGTAGGTGAGGAAAGTGCACCAAATAGCCAAGCCCAAGTTACATCCTCTCAACAGGGTGTGACTACTAGTTCCACAGCAACTCTGCACAAAAGGGTAAGGGACACTAGCCCTCTCTCAAAAACCTATGAAAGAAGAGTAAAATCTAAAACCATAGGGGAATCACAGGGTGCACACAGAGTATAGAAAACTGTACCTTCTCAAATTCAGTTTGATGTGACTTCAATAAATGTGGAGTCACAGCCCCTTTATCTTAACCTTCAAATCGATACACATTACAATCCACCATCACCAACTCCATCTCTGGATGTGGATATGATATCTACATTAATTCCTGATTCTCCATCTTTAAGATTCTTGGAGAAGCCCCACTCTGCAATTGGTGGTCATCATCTTTTAGATGATTTGTTGGGCCATCAATCTTTCATTCCTGAATTCACAACAACATCTGTGGCCTCAACTTTAAAATCAATCTCCACAGATTCAGTGTTGGTTTTCACTTCAACGAATACTATCTTTCCTTCATCAACGGATATCCTTCATCCGTTGACAAGTGTTTCTCCATCAATGGATGTGCCTATGTCTAGCCATCCGTTGACACCTATAACCACTCCATCAATGGATATCCCTTATCCGTTGATAACTCACTCTACCACTGCTATATCTGACATTCCTGTGTCAAGTGTGGAGGAGTTCTCAGTAGTTGAAACACTTTTAGGATTGAGGGAAGGGAGTGAGAGGCTGCCTTGTGAACAGGCAAAAGGAGAGGCAAATAATGAGAGGCTGACCATTTCTTCAGGTCAGGCAAAAGGAGAGCAAGAGAGTTCCACCTTAGTAGGTGAAGGTGAGGGTGTGAGAGGTGTGAGCCAGGGGGAGCTCCTGATGCAAGAAAAGAGAGATGAGTGGAGAGAAGGGACTACAGGAGAAATAAAGCAGGAAGATCTAGCCATTGTACGTGAGTTAATGGAGGTTAATGAAGCTTCTAAAGAGATGGAATTTCGATAAGAATATAAGTCAATCATTGACTCCATCTCTTTGGATCCTGAAACCTTTACTCATCCTGTTTCTGCCTATCAAGTCATGGCACAACAGGGCAATATGGAGGCAGAGGAGGCAATGCACCTAGTGCACACCTCACAATCTCTACAAAGAGCAAAGGAAGCTTTGACAGCTCTACCTTCAGATGCTGAAAGTGAAGAGTTTGGCAGTGATGACAGTGATAGCACAACAAATGCTGAAGAAGTCAATGTGGCAGATACTCTAGAATGGCTATTTTCTACTACCACTGTGGTTGGTGACTTCAATGTGAAGATTATGAAGCAATATCAATCTGCTATGGCTGAGCACCAGAATGCAGATCCACAGAGGAAGGATGTCCTTCAGCAAATAATGGCCTCCCTAAAACTTCACAAGATGCATATGGTTATTCAAAGAACACAACAGGAGGAGGTCCAAACTGCAATAAGGGAAATGAAAGTAGAACTAGATGCCAGGATTGAGGCACTTGCCCCTACTACCACTCAGAAGGTGCTGACTAGCAAATTATTGAAGGAAGATATTCTGGCCAACTCTGTTAAGCATCTTTCCTCCAGAGTGGATAGTATGGAATCTCAAATGCAGACACTCATTGCCAACCAAGCCAAACAGACTGAGCTACTGGAAAGGCTACTTGCAGCCTCACCTCCAGCCCTTGATGCTAACAAAAAGGGGGAGAAAAAGGTAGAAGAGGTTGCAGCTACTTTTAGTCAAATTCCAGCTTCCAGTAGCAAGATAGCACATATTGAGGGGGAGCAACAGCCAATTATAGTGGTCAATCCAACAGAGTTCTCTATAGAGGTTTCCCCTGTGAAGAAGAAACAAATTGTGTTACCTGAGATTCAGAATCTATCAGAAATCTCAGATTGTGAAAGGCAAGCCAAAATAGAGGCCTTAGAAAAGATCAACAAGGAGGCAAATGAAAGAATTTTGAGGACAGAGAGAATGATCAATGCATCAATTGTATCAACTCTGTTCTCTACTCAGTTCTCAGCTCCAACAATATCAACTACAATTCTGAAGGTGCTCACTCCAGAGATTGTGGTTCCTACATTCTATAATGCTGAACCATCTTATGTCAAAGAATTTGAACCATACATAAGAACCAGAGCCTATTCTCCACCAAAGGCAAATGGGAAGAACAAGTTACAATTGGACTTTCCATTTCCCAAGGATGATGATGAGAAGCTAATGGGAAAGACAATCAAAGAGTTCAAGGAAAAGACAAATAAGAGTGTAAGAGATTGGATGGCTGTGATAATAAGGAATGGAAAAGTGTTAAATATATCCAACATCCATCCTAGATTTGTTGAAGCAAAAAGAGAGGAGACCTCCAAACTTCTAAGGGAAGCTCATCCAAGTGAAGAAAATCAATATGAAAACTCAGATGAGAAGCAAGCCAGGCTGGCTCAGGAGTTAATGGATGAGGTAGAGGATGAAATGAGGGAACCTGAGGAAGTCCCCAAATCCAAACCTAAAAGGAGAGTGAAATCAAAGGCAAGGAGGCCTGTCTCTCCAGAAATTGAAAGAAAGGAAACAGTTGGCTCATCACAACCTATTTCTGCACAAGTATTCAACCCAGCTGTGAATTTCCATGGTGACCCTATAATACCTAAAGAGGAACCAATGAATCTTGACTCCATTGAGGTTCCTTCATTCTTGTTGAAGCCTCAACAGAAGCTTAAACAGAAGAAAAGGATACCACGGAAGCAACCTTCAAAGGAACCAATTCAAGTTGCTAGGGTACCTGCTATTGTCAAGCAGCCAATCTTGAAAAACAAGGATGATTTTATCTATCAGGCAGATATTTAAGAATACTCTGGCATGAATCTGTATCTGGATGAATTGTCAGAAGTAAGAGGAATTGACAAATATAAACATTTGCCTGAGAGATTGGTCTTTGTATACAAGGGAGGAAAGGAAAGGACATGGCCACTACAGAGGGTTCTTGGAGAAAATTATCTGACCTTAACCAAAGTGTTCTCTGCAATCAAGAGATACACATGGTTCTCCAAGATAGCAAAAGGGGAGATACTGGACAGAATAGAACAGATAAGGAGAGAATGGAACTCACCATCAAGACTACCAAGGAAGATGAAGATCCCATACAATGGACAGAAAATCCACCTTCAACCCTTCTGGATGTTGGAGTTCAGGGATGAAGATGGTAACAGGAGATTCTTCAGGTTAGAAGACCAACTATCAAAGGCTAGTTCTCAATACCTGAGATGGTTACAACAAAAGCTAAATCCAAAAGTTGTTGAAGAAGATGCCTTTTATAGGAAACTCCAAATGCAGATTGAGTCCAACTCTGCCAAAGAAGGAAAATCAAGGGTGATGCCAACCAGAGAGAAGAAACAGTATTAATCTGCTCAGTCTAGAGGAGCACTTCTCTGTAAATTTCTCAAACTTCTTGTTTTTAATTTTTGTAGCTTAATACAATTTTTGCATTGTTCTATATATATCCTTAGGAATGTTTTGTTATCATCAAGGTCCTGAATTTATGCTTTATTGCCATCAAGTATAAATTGGGGGAGATTGTTAGGAATATGTTGTACTTGATGATAACTTCACAATCAATCAAATTGTATAAGGTTTTGTAGCTGTCAAAGGATGAGGATTTATAACTCTATCCGTTGACAGGTAGCTCATAAATGGATGAGGTTTTGTAGCATACTGCAGTATCTCTATGTTATCAGTTGATAGTGGTTTTATCCACAGTCATGTTGACCATCAACGGATAGGCAGAATAGGGTAGCCAATTGTAAATAAGTTATGCTATGTAATTCTGTCTAAGTGAAAGTGTATCAACGGATGAAGACAGAACTCTATCAACGGATACAACTCAAATCCACTCTATCAACAAATACAGCTCAAATCTCAATATCAACGGATATAGCTCAATATATCATCAACGGATGTCAGTGTACAATGTCAACGGATAATCATTGACACTTACTTCTATGCTAAGCTGGGGATTAGCAGTTGATAAGGACAGGTTTGACTGACAGATTACATGGGTTGATAGTAGATACAAAAAGCAGTATGGCAGCCATACTTTGGAAACACAGAAGAAAGAAGCATTCCATTTACATTATGAATACAAGAAAGGTGCAGGAGACATGTCTGTTCACAAGGACAACCTTTCGGCTACATGTGTATTTGGAGTGGAGTAGCAAGTCAACTTGAATTAGATTAATATTATCTTATTCTTGTAGCACTTGTAAACTTGGGATTTATAACCAAGTGCAGCAACTCTTTAGAAGCTAAGAAAACAGATACATTTGCTTAGGTTTTTATTGAATATCCTTAGAAAGCAAAGAGTTGTAAAACAGAAGCTGTGTACATTTATATCACAGAGTTTTCTTCGAATAAAAGCTTCAGGTGGTGCATTTAACCACCTGATTTTTATGTGTTTGTGCATTAATCTTTTTACAGCAATTATCTAAGTATAGATTTCTGGAGTTCTTATCAGAAATTTATAAATATCAAGAATTGTATTCAACCCCCCCTTCTACAATTATACAAGTGTGTAATCTGGGAATAACAGCCTTGGATAATATCTCATCTCTTTTTACTTTAATAAAGTGATGATGCACTAGATGATGTATTTTTGCAAGACATGTGTTGTGTTTTGGATGGTTATAAGCTAACTAAATGGTTTGCTTTCTAAGTACTAGTTTCCTTGCTAAGTATGCTAGTTGCATGAGTCATCACTTGGTTTGCTAGATATTTTCCACCACTACATGCATGTATCTTGATTCCCTGCTTGTTTCTTTGTCCGTTTATTGCTCGTTTCGATTGATCGTTCGTAGGAATATCTCACGGATTTCTAATTAGGGTTTACCGGAAATCTTCTTAATATTAATACTATCATTCTTACTAACTTTCGAATTCAAATTCCTTAAATCCGTTCGTTAAATCCTTAAGTCTATCAGTGTCCAGGGAACTCTCGGAGAAAATAAAAGTGCGATTTTTCAGGATCCGACAGCTTTTACATACACTTATTTTCCCCCTGGATCACTAATACGAACTCGGAAATCCATTCCGAATACTTCTATATAGTGTCGTCTAATCATATTCTCATTTCCACCAAAAACACTATTCATTCTATATTCTTCCTTTATTCCCTATATTTGTGACAATGTCCTTGCTATTTCTCGGGCGTTCCTTAACCCTTTCACGGAACCACTGGACTAATCGTTTTCGATTTGGATGACACGAGAATATTCTCCGGCTTGGAATTGCCATATCTTATTCCCCTAGGAGATAGATTATTCTTACCTAAGTTGTCAACCCATAGCATTCTTCATGGCACCTAAACATTTGAATCCAAATCTATTCCTTTCATTCATTATCTCAATCGTTACATCATAGTCGTAATCACTATTCACCATTACCTACGTACAAAATAAAAAGTTTTAATTATATCCAAAATTTGGGGTTCTTACAAGAATGAAGGGTTAAAGAGTTAGTGGACATTTCTCGTTGTGTTAAATAGAGGTCGGAGACGAACGAGGACATGAAACGATTCATATTCTGGTTTTTATTGGTACCAGGTATTTTTAGATTGTGATATTTGATTTCTTTAATTAAAATCATTATTTCTCATCATTGTCACAATTGTATTTCTTAATTAAAAACACGGGCGCGTGTTTTTCACTCATGGAAACATATAGATACACATTATAAAACGTGTCGCGTGCAGTTATCACCACTCTCTCATATCAATTAGTCCACTACTCATGTTTGCACATCATACACTGACACCTGTATTTGAGAAATCGTTTGCCTTGTATAAAATCAATTTAGTTTTCTAAATTGTACGTTATTCTCAAAACTATCAGTATTGCCTTTTCTCTCCATCTCTGTGCGAACATAAACCCTAACTGTTCAAAAATCTCAATTTTTCTCACAGTCTCAACTATAATGGACACTTCATCATTCGTAAACAATTATGTTGTTATCAATGGTTTCACTTTTGCTCCTAACAATTATGTTGCTGTTCTTGATCATCAGGAACTATCGAATGATTTTCATATCATTCAAGATTTCTTGGCAACAAGTCCAATTAATTATGCTTTAACCCAACCTGCAAAAGTCTCTTTCAAGTGTGTTATGCAGGTTTGGAATACTGTTATCTTTGGCAATTGTGAACCTTCAGGAAAACCAAGATTGACCTTTAAATACAATGGTGTTACACATCATGTAACTCCAGAAGTTGTAGTTGAAGCACTCAAATTACCATCTCTATATGGTAAGTCTCCAGCAAAAATTTCTGATACTGCTCTTTTGGAATATGCTACGAGTTTGGGCTACAATGGACAACCAAAGAAGTTTGGAGATCTCTTCAGAACCAAGCTAAAGAAGGAATGGAATTTCTTCTTTGACACCATCAGTAGATGCTTCTTGAACAAAGTTTCTAACTTTGATGCACTACCCTATGCTTCAGTTCATATTGGGTATTCTCTAATCCATGAAACTTTTTTTGATTATTGGTCATTCATTCTAAAAGCATTAATGTAAGAACCCAGTTTTCGGTAGAATTAAAACTTTTCTTATTAAGAATAAGTATATACGTGAATAGTGTTTGTCATGCGCGAATAGTAATTTATGGATGAATAGTGATTTTGAGGACCAAGAAAATTTTCACGCCACCCTATGTACAAGACATGGTATGGATATTTCGAAGTCATATTAGTGATTCACGGAGCAAATAAGTGTATGTAAAGACGATCAGAATTCAAAAATTCCAATTTGTATTCTGGTGTAATATTTGACCGGGCAGTGAATTATATATTATTATATTCAAGAAATGAGATATTAATTTTTAGGAATTAAGGATTTAATATGTTAGGATTTTATTCGAGGATTTAGAACGAAAACACTGAGACTTTACAACGAGATTAAGGATAGGGTATATTAAGAGTCCAAGGAATGATATATTATGAGAAAGAAAGAGGATTGAGAATAAACGCCTAGAATTGAGAAATATAGAATGCTTGAGAAATCGGGAGAACGTGTTCTGAGATAAAGAGAAATAAACAAGGAATGTTGGAATTAATATTCGTTCGAGGTATTGTGCCATATTAGAGTAATAATATGCAAAGTATAAGTTGTAACGTATTAATTTTATTCACGAGACAACAAGGGAATCCAATTGGTGGGAAAGAAAACAAAGCCAAGGGACTTAAGTGCAAGAAACAAGAGATAAGGACTTAGGTGCAAAAGGAGGAAGGACTTGGTTGCATTTTAAGTGGATAAGAATCCAAGGGAGCCAATGGGAGTGTGACACCTAGCAAGGATAAGGATGCATCCAAAATATCTAGATATATATTACATGTGTAAGCATTATTGGAGATAAAGAACAAAAAGCAAAAACCAAGAAACTCCATTTTCTCTCCATTCTGCCCAGCAGAACATCCTCTCAGTAAAACGGGCCTAGAGCCTTCATTACTCAATTAAATTTCGTGTTCTTTATATGGTTAGAAAGCTGTTAAGATGCTCTACAACTCTCTTTTAGAAGCCTCGATCAGAAAAGCTCGGTAAGGGCCTCGTTTTCCATGATCTTTCAGTCGGGTTCTAATAACTCCGAATTACTAACTTTGTTTTCTTCATTTCTTTTGATCATCCAAGCTTACCCAAGACTATACAAGGATTATACAAGGTTTAGAAAGCTATTACACACATCAAGGAAGGTATAAACTCTCTCAACCCTTAGCATGACTTGTTTATAGTTTATATTGTTAGATCTATAAGTTTTGGAGTGAATCTTTGTGATTTGAGTTGTAGATGACGAAACCTAAAACGTGGTGGATGGCGTATGGAGCTGTGCCCAAAAACGCTCCCCCCTGAGAATGAGGGGTCAGACCCTTTATATAAGCTTGAGAAGCCTTGGAATTAGGGTTTAGTAACTTGGTGGGCAAGTTATACAATTTGGGCCCAATTCTAGATCCTTCCATAAGAAGTCTGACTTTCATTGGACTTAGATGTCTTGGGGGCTACTCCTTAAAGGGATTGGTTCCCTTTTGGACTCAATATTGGAGTCTGAAAATTAGCTTACTCATTAATTACGAAATTATTATTTAATTAGGGTTTCAGGCCTCATTAATGGGCTTTAACCTTGGACCAATCTAGGTTTATTTAATGCCACATTAAATGTGTCTTTAATACTTATTTTCAGTCCATATCAAACCCCAATCTACATTATAATAATAATCAATATATATATTAAATAATTATCAATAATAAAAACATAAAATGTTAATTATTTTTGGGCTTTTTTCATAAATATATATAAAAAAGTAAATTTTTGCAATTTTACTTTTGTTAATAAAAGATATTTGCAATTTTACTAACCTAAGTTTCAAAATTGCAAAAATACTACCTTTTAGGGCAACCCTCCTTCCCCTGCCCAACAGCCTGTCCGCCTAATTCAACCACATTCAACACTTTTTTTTTAAGGAGGGATTCTATTTTGGTTTGGGTTGCATGGTCCCGCAGGGGCAACCACATTCAACCGAATGTAACCACATGCAACTAAATTTCTGATTTCAACTTCCATTTTTCAGTTGTCATTTTCGACCTCATTTTTGATCTATATATATATATAGTCCAAAAAAGAGGTTGAAAATGACAACTGAAAAATGGAACTTGAAATCAGTAATTGAATGCAACCACATTCAACTAAATGCAGCCACATGCAACTTTTTTTTAAGGTGGGTTGATTTTGGGTTCCAAGGTCGCGCAGGGGCATATTCAACTGAATGCAACCACATTCAACTGAATGCAACCACATGCAATTAAATTTCTATATAGAGTCCAAAAAAGAGGTCGAAAATGACAACTGAAAAATCGAACTTGAAATCAGAAATTTAGTTGCATGTGGTTGCATTCAGTTGAATGTTGCGCCTGGCGGGGCCATGCAACCCAAATCCACCAAAATCTCCCCACCTTAAAAAAAAAGTTGCCCCTGGCGGGGCCATGCAACCCAAATCCACCAAAATCTCCCCACCTTAAAAAAAAAGTTGAATGTGGTTGCATGTGGTTGAATGTGGTTGCATTCAGTTGCAACCAAAATATCACCCCACCTTAAAAAAAAAGTCGATGAACAGTACTTGCCACGTGGCAGCCACGTGGCAGTGCCATGTGGCAGGTACTGTTCATCGACGGTTACTGTTCATCCGAATTATTTTTTTTTAAAAAAAGAAAAAGGGTTGGAAAAGGAAAGATAGTATTTTTGCAATTAAGAAACTTAAGATAGTAAATATGCAATGAATTAAAGAAGATGGTATTTTTGCAAAAAGAAACTTGAAACCTAGTATTTTTGGTAAATACCCTTATTTTTTTTCCTACATGTAGCCGGGAATAATTTGTTTACTCTGATATCATATTCGTGTTTAAATTTTAAATATACCAATCTATTTCACATTATATTTACGTTTGGATTTCAAGTACACGATATGAAAAAAAAAACAGACCATCCCAATAGGAATTATTAGGTTCTAGTACACTTAATTTCTTCCCAAAGTCTGCATAAAAATGTGTTCATCATCTTTATTGATGATACTATAGATATGTTATCGTGTGACATTAACAATATGAACTTTGAAGGTATGGTGTAATATATTGTTATTAGGACTTTTTTCATAAATATTCTTGTCTAGAAATTCTTTTGCAAAAATACTTTTAAAAAAAATAATTTGTAAAAATACTATCTTATTTGTAAAAATATTTGCAAAAATACCATCTTATTTGTAATAGCTGCGCAGCAGGTTGCATTCAGTATCTCATATTCAACTGAATGCAACTGAAAATTGCAAGTTGAATTTTCATTTTTTTTTACCAACTTCCACTTCTATATAAGGGATGCGCAGCAGCATAAAATGGACATTTAACTTTCAGTTTTCAGTTGCATTCAGTTGCATAGGTTGCATACTCTTATAGGTTCTATATAAGAGTATACGTGCTCTAAATACCTCCAGGTGTTAAAGTGTCGAAAAAGATCCCGTAAACTGCCTACTTCCCACTATTTATAGTGGATCAAGCCCGGATGTAGTTCTTGATTGATATGATCGATTAGTTGTGATGAATTATCCCGTTTGTGAAGGGATTATGACTGATATTTATGTTTATCAACTTAATATAATGTAGTTATCAGGTTACCAGGCTGTTCTAGAAGTGTAGAAAGCTTATCTCTTGATGTTTATCTCAATAATGAATGATATAATATGTAATGATGATATATATCCTCAAATAACTAAATATCTATCTGATTAGAGGTGTATTTTGATGTTAATGACGTCCTCCCAAAAGATAGGAGGCTATCCTTATCCAAATATGCGGTCTTATCAGGATTCCGGGGGAAGATGGGAGTACCGCCCGGTAGCCTGACTCCGGTAACCCAGTTACGGAAGCTATGCCGGAAGCCCTCTCTGATGGCTGTCATTGGCTATGGATTATCCACGAGAGACTATCCCTGTGACCCTAAGCCTTATATTCATTCAATATTCATCGCAAGGTAGCCCCTCTAGGGGTACCGCCCGGTAACCCAAACTCTGGCAGCCCCTTTGCTAAGCCAGTTATGGAAGCTATTCTGGTAAGTCATATCTGGTAGTTGTCCCGGAAGCTATGTAATGATGTCTATGGGCTGTGGATCATCCATGGGAGGCCATTCCCGGGACCCTTAGCATCATATCTACCTGCTACCCATCTCATGGTAGCCCCTGTAGGTTGTCATAGGCTCTTGGAAGCCTGTTATCCGGGAGCCAAGTCATTCGAGAGCCCTTCTATCCGTGAGCCCTATTATCCGTGAGCCCTGTTAACAGTTTTCATGTATAACGCCTTAGAAATTTTTGGTATTTATAATTATTTATTTAATATTAAATGTGAATTATGTGACGTGAATATTGTTGAGGAAGTGAAATATGTATGATATCCTATTTGTGAGTTTAGTTGATGATTTATACGTGTCGTATAAGTCTACGTATTTTATTTTTTTGTTTTTGGTGAATAAATTCTATTTAAATCATGTGTCATTTATCTACTGAGATTTTTATAAAATTATCGGGGTTAGTATAAATCATGAAATCTTTTGCATTATTAACTTTATTAGTTTATTTAAGTTTTAAAAATATTAGATGGATTTATTTTGATTTTTAAAGATTTTAAAATGATTTTATGAATTGATTTTTGTTTTATTGATTTAATTTTGTAAAATCCATATTTAATTCGTTTTTATCCTAAAAACATATTTTAAAAATATGGGGAGATAGTTAATTTCATTTTCTACATTTTAAAAATAAAATCATGATTTTTCTCAAATATTATTCGTTAAATTTCTATTACTAAAGGGAATTCAGATTGTTTTTTTTACAAATTCAACAATACTTTTCCATCTTATTTCCAAATCTTCCCCTTTTATTCCTTTAAATCCCTAAACCCAATTTCATTTTCACGAGCTCTATTTTTCAGTCAGGTTCTCTACATCTCTCTCAATTTCTCTAGAATATTCTTACAAATCTCTTCCGGAAAATTCCTCTCTACCATCGTTGTTTCTCTTCCGGATTATGTAAGCTCCGATTCTGTTATGATGCCAGTTAACCTATCTCTCTCCCCTACTTTCCCCTTTTTTTTGTTCATTCGTTGCTCCAGCCTGTTCTTGCTGCGTGTATGGCGATGTTGTGCTTCTTGTGTGTGTGCGTTGTGTTCGAGTTTCCTCTGTTTCCCCCTCTCTTATTCGTTCTTTTCTCCAGCCTGTGTTTGAGGCTGTTCATGTGTGTATTTGTAATATATATATGGGACGTGTGGTGGTTGTAGTTGTGCATGTGTCGATGGTTGCTGTTACACTTGGTTAATTCGGCTATAATCATATATGTGTGTGTGTGTGAAGAGTGTAGACAGTGTGTGTGTTAAAGTTGCTGTATGCCGAATGAATTGCAAAGCTGGAAATGTTCTCCCCTATTTTGGCTCTCAACTGTGATGGTGTTCGACTATGTAGTTGTACTTGCCATGTGCTCCATTCGAGTGTACTATTTATATTAGTGTGGTTCGACTGTTGAAAATTGGAATTTCGATTGTTTTGATTTGGTTGTGCCAGGAATTAACTGATTTCTTCAGAATAGTCATATACTGAATTATTATGAGATGTTGACTGTTTTCAAAATTTTCTAAAAAAAAATCTTAATTGTAGTTTCTCAAGTATATATATATATATATATATATATATATATATATATATGCTATTCGTATGGAGTGGTATTTGAATTATATTTTATTTACGTGATCATTTGTTAAATAGCTATTGGTTATAATTATATGTTTAAGTCTGTGGTTTGTGGTTGAGATAAAATGATTAAAGTAAGTTAATTCAGGAATTATCGCAAGGGTAGATTAAAATTATATATTCGTAGAGGAACGTCGAGTATTGTATAGAATTCTGAAGTAGTGTTTTTATTTGTAGATTCGAAGGACGTAGACTCAAGGGGTAAAGGAAAGACAAAGGCTGAGGACTTGTAGAATTAAGTGATTAGAGTAAAAGTATTGTGTTAAGGCAAGTAACTCGAACCTTGTATCGAAGTTCATACTCTTTCAATTATTAATAAATTGTCGTTTAAATTTTTATAACTTATTGTTGTTTCTTTCAAGTTAATTGTTGAACCTCTTGTGCTATAATGATAAATCGTATCAACTATTGCTTAATCTTTTATACCTTCTTGTTTACCCTTATTGTTTGCTATTTAGACTATAGTACTCCCTTGCTTATTCAAATTCTCGTTAAACTGTAAACCTTGATGTAGAACATACATTTTTCATTAGCTTAAACATTATTTCATATCTATTTCCTTAGTTCACACCAACATAACTATACCCTATAACCCTTAAATTGAACTTTAAATCCCTAACCTTTGTTTTATTCTCAACTAATTAGTAATCCTTCTTGCTTATATTCCTACTTTCCCCGAGCCATAACATATTTGATATCACCTTGTATTACCCCTTTAAACTGACAATAGCTTGATAAACCCTTATTTTTAAATACTTGTGAATGACACTTGAACCCTACCTTGCGAGCCATATGCAATTAAATCGAATTGTTTATTTGACCTTTAGCCATTTATCCTTCCATTACACAGAAAATTTCCATGCTCTGAATTTTTGTATAAGAAATTCTTTTGTCGAAACTCGACCCATTTTACATATATTAAATTAATTATTTTAAATTAGCGTAAGAGGCTATGGTTTCTTAGTCCAGCATATTAAATTGGCGTAAGAGGCTAGGGTGGTCCTAGTCCAGCAACCGAGGCCAATGTGTTGTCTAATTGGGAACCCAATTTTCAAAGTCCAGAGGGACCTAGTGTCCGGTATGGGGACAAAACGTGGCTGATCACCCGTATTGTCAGGTTTTAACAGAGAACTCAATTAAAATAAATGTTTAAAATAAAATATGACTGATACCCCTACCCGAGATGAATTTAGAATCTTCAAAGATGTGGAAAAAGCCCAAAGACTGATTCTTATATTATCGTATCCATATTTCTACTGTTGATTCATTTGCATTATTATTGTTACTTGCTGAGCATTTGGCTCACTTTATATTGTTTATAACTCTTTTCAGTTAAGAAAAAAGGTGATACGTGTAAAGCATAATGTAATGTAATATGTAATAGAGGACATATATAACTCAACTAGGATAAAAGATAAATATTATTAACTCTATACAGGGATCGTGAAATTTGAAGAATAGGCATTAACAAGGATCAAGTTGCTGAAAGAAGTTCATTAACGTGATCAAGCATCAGTGACAAAATTAGATGTACAGATGATTCAGTTGAAAGGCCAAAAGATTCCGGAATAGTACTATTTATATGAATAGTACTATTTATATGAATAGTAACCGAAATTACTATTCATGAATAGTACCCAAAAGTACTATTCATCAGGTGGAGCCCTCATGAATATAAATGTTGAAAGAAGAAATGAAAGTCTTCGGGTAGATTTGAAGAACAGAGACAGGCGACAGAAAGAAGGAAAAAAAACAAGATAAAAACGTCATCTGTTGCGTTAATTTAGCTGCATAGTAACTTTCTAAAGTCTATAAATAGGCCTGTTGTATTTCATTTCAAAACACACCTAAACACACAATTCTCTCTTCTCTCTCTTATATCTTCTCTATGTAAGCTGCTAGACAGTCCATCTAGTAGGAAAGCCGGCTTAGCCCGCTTTCAGGAAGTGCGGGTAGAAGGTCCTCGTGCCTAAACTATCCTTAGGAGTGTTCAGATTTTGAAGCTAATCCATTGGATTAGAAGTTGTAACACCCCTTCGAGTTTATTATCAATAAAGATATATTCTCGGAATTATTTTTTTTATATAGTATCGTATTCAACCCCCCTTCTACGATACTTCGGGACCTAACAATTGGTATCAAAGCAAGCTTCTAACATACAAGAAGTCTAAAGATCAAAACCATGGGAAGGAAGGATACAGGTATGAAGATTCCAATGCTTGACAAAGATAATTACTTTCACTGGAAAGTAAAGATGCACCTTCATCTCTCAGCCATTGATGAAGGCTATTTAGATTGCATAGAAATGAAGGCCAACTCTGGGATTGGTCAAGATGCTAACACTGTAGCTGCTGGAAGGCCTATTCCAAAGAATCAAGCTGAGTACACAGATGAAGACTTGGAGGAGATTCACAAAGATAAGAAGGATATGAACATCCTATTCAATGGCATCGACCAAGATATGTTTGATTGTGTTATAAACTACACTACTGCCAAGCACGTGTGGGACACTATTCAAACAATCTGTGAAGGAACTGAGCAAGTCAGAGAAAATAAAATGCTGCTCCTAATACAACGATATGAGCATTTTCACTACTCCTCTGGTGAAAATCTAACAGACAAATTTAGTAGATTTCAAAAGTTACTGAATGGTCTAAAGTTGTATGGGAGAAAATATGAAACCAAGGACTCCAACCTAAAGTTTCTGAGATCTCTTCCTAAGGAATGGAAGCCAGTGACAGTCTCGTTGAGGAACTCTTAGGACTACAAAGATTTTACACTTGAGAGACTGTATGGCATCCTGAAGACCTATGAGCTTGAAATGCAGCAAGATGAGGAAGTGGAGAAAATCCAGAAGAAAGGTGGATCTGTTGCCTTGGTGGCCAATATTCCAACAATCCAAGGTGGTGGAAGAATGAAGAGTGTAGAAGCCACACTAAGTTCAAAAACTTGTGAAGCTGAAACTAGCAAAGGTAAAAGCAAGATGATTGAAGAACCTGATGCATTAAGTGAGGATGAAGCTGAAGATCTAGATGAGTATTTGGAATTTCTGTCAAAGAGATTTTCGAAGCTAAGATTCAAGAAGAATCCAGCAGGAACTGGGCAATTTAAGAAAAGCTATCAACCGAACAAGGATGTGGTTGAAAGATCAAAGATCAAATGCTATAGCTGTGGAATTGCTGGTCACTTTGCCAATGAATGCAGGAAATCCCAAGCTGAGAAAGAAAAGAAGCAGTTTGAAGCTGTTGAATACAAGAAGAAATATTTTGATCTTCTCAACCAACAAGGGGGAGCATTCGTGTCAAAAGATAGTGATTGGGCTACTGGAGGTGACTCAGATGCAGAAGAGGAGTTTATCAATCTTGCACTCATGGCAAACGAAACTGATGAAGAGGCTAGTTCAGCAAGCAACCAGGTATAATCTACAAACCTAACTGAACTTTCCAAAGATGAATGTGATAATGTTGTTAATGAAATGTCTAATTAATTGTATAACATGCATGTCACATTAAAATCGCTTAACAAGGAGAACAAAAAGATTAAAGATCTTAATGCTAAGATAGGTGATAGGAATACTCTGTTAGAAACTCAACTAATTGATTTTGAAACAATGAAAAGAGATTTCCAGGATGCTAAGAATGAGTTACTTGAGGCTCTGAAAAGAGAAGAGTGTTTAATAAAACAGTTAAAAGAGGAACAAGACTTAATTGCTAAGTGGAAGGGATCAAAGGCTAAAACTGAAGAAATTTATAGTATACAAGGAGTTGATTCTTTTCACAAATTAGCAGAAGTTAAGTTAGATGTTGATAGGGAAGTTGCTTCAGACAGTGATTTAGTCGAAAAAGAATGTTCTTTAAGACTTAAGCCTGTTAGCAAAGCAACTTTAACTAAATTGAATAAAAAGTACGGGCCTGTAAATAAGAACTTTGTTAATGGAGAGTGTATCAAAACAAAGTCAGTTGAACAAGGAAACATAGGCAACTTTTCAATCAAGAAATTGAAGGATAAGTTAGAAAAGACTGTACCTAAGGCTAAGGCTAATAAGAAGAATTGAAATGGCAAGGTAGGAATTAACAAACATAGTAATTACACACTTGATAAATATGCTCCTCGAAAGGAATGTGTGAACTGTGGTAGTGTTAATCATTTATTTGTCAACTGTAAATCTGTTAAGAATGCTTCTGTGCCTAGTATGCCTAAGTCAGTACCTATGCCTGCTATGAATGTTATGCCAAACATGTTTTCCAACCTGCTCATGCATCTAGTCATTATGCTAACATGCTATTCATGTATAATCCATATTACAATGCTTTTAATATGCCTCAATTGCCATGGATGATGAATAACATGTTTGCACAGACTATGCCAAATTATACATCTAGTTTTAATGCATGTGAGCAAGTGAAACAACCTATTTTTCAGAAACCTACACCAAGAGTTAAGGTTGATTTAACTCAATCAGAACCCCTGGGTAGTAAGGGCTTGAAAAATAAGAAAAAAGCTAACAAGGAAGGACCCAAGAAAACTTGGGTACCAAAATCAACTTGATTTTGTTTTGATGTGTACAGGGAAACAGAAAGAATCTTTGGTATCTGGACAGTGGTTGTTCTAGGTATATGACTGGAGATTCTACCCTGCTCACTAAGCTTGAGGAGAGAGCTGGCCCTAGCATTACCTTTGGAGACAACTGCAAAGGATATACTAGAGGATATGGCTTGATTTCACAAGGGAATGTTGTCATTGAAGAAGTAGCACTGGTTGATGGACTTAAGCATAACTTGCTAAGTGTCAGTCAACTGTGTGATAAAGGCCAGAATGTCTGGTTCACATCTGAAGCTTGTGTCATTTTCAAGAAAAGTGACAACAAGGTAGTGTTAACAGGAGATAGAAGAGGAAATGTGTACATTGCTAATTTCAATTCAACAAATGCAAACATGACTACATGTCTTCTCAGCAAGGCAAGTGAAGATGAAGGTTGGCTTTGGCATAAAAGACTGTCACACTTGAGTTTTAAAGCAATGAATGAGTTGGTAAAGAAGGATTTGGTTAGAGGTATTCCAAAATTGGATTACTCCAAGGATGGATTGTGTGATGCATGCCAGAAAGGGAAGCAGAAGAAGGCCTCTTTCAAATCAAAGTCAATGTCATCAATTGATCAACCCTTGCATCTACTTCACATGGATCTCTTTAAACCAGTCAATGTGTTGTCAATTTAAAAGAAGAAATACTGTCTTGTGATTATTGATGATTTCTCAAAATTCTCTTGGACATTCTTTCTGCACTCTAAGGTTAAGGCGGGTGAAGTCATTATAAATCACATCAAGATAGCCAACAACAATCCTTTACTCAAAGTAAGGAGAATCAGAAGTGACAATGGAACTGAGTTCAAGAATTCTGTAATAAGAGAGTTTTGTGAAGAAGAAGGAATTATCCAAGAATTCTCTGCACCAAGAACTCCTCAACAGAATGGTGTAGTGGAAAGAAAGAACAGAACTCTAATTGAAGCTGCAAGAACAATGCTTGAAGAGTCTAAGCTACCAACATACTTCTGGGCAGAAGCTATAAACACTGTATGCTACACTCAGAATATTTCTTTGGTCAATCAAGCAAAAGGCGTGACACCTTATCAACTTTTCAAAGGCAAGAAACCAACAATCAACTTTCTACATGTCTTTGGATGCAAATGTTTTGTACTGAAAAATCATGGTGAGCATCTTGGAAAATTTGATTCAAAGGTAGATGAAGCTATCTTTGTTGGATACTGAGCTGGAAAATCCTACAGAGTCTATAACCTAAGACTAAACATTGTAATGGAGTCCATACATGTTGTCTTTGATGACAAGAAAATATCTGGTCTAGTAGATGAAGGTTTTCATGAGTCTCTCTCATTTGAGAATGAGAGAAGTGGTGAACAAAGTGAAGATGACGATGAAGAATGGAGATCAAATGGTGTGAGAAACAGGCAAGGATCATCAGTTGAAGTGTAGAATGAACCACCTGTTGAAGAGCAACTTACACCATCAGTTGGAAATCAAAGAGATGCCTCTGTTGATGAATCTGTAAGTACTCCATCAATCTCGAGGGCCATACACTCAGGGGGAGTTTCTCACAATGATCAACACAGAGAAAATGAAGCCACTTCATTAAGGTCAAACTTATCACCACAAAGAAAATGGACCAGGGATCATCCATTTGAGCTTATAATTGGAGATCCTAATGCAAAGGTCCAAACCAGAAGAGCAACTCAAGAAGAATGCTTATATAGCAATTTTCTATCCAAAGAGGAACCAAAGAGAGTTGAACATGCTCTTCTGGATCCAGACTGGGTTTTAGCAAAGCAAGAAGAGCTAAACCAGTTTGAAAGAAATGAAGTATGGAAACTTGTACCCAAACCTAAAGACAAATCAGTGATTGGCACTAAGTGGGTATTCAAGAACAAGATGGATGAGAATGGCATAGTCACAAGGAATAAAGCTAGATTAGTGGCTAAAGGCTACTGTCAAGAGGAAGGAATTGACTTTGAAGAAATCTTTGCACCAGTGGCAAGGTTAGAAGCAATAAGGATCTTCCTGGCCTGTGCAGCGCATGCCAATTTCAAAGTCTATCAAATGGATGTCAAGAGTGCATTTCTGAATGGAATTCTGGAGGAGTAGGTATATGTTAGTCAACCGCCTGGTTTTGAAGATCCAGACTTTCCAGAATATGTGTTCTTTCTACTCAAAGCACTCTATGGCCTGAAGCAAGCATCTAGAGCCTGGTATGACACACTTTCACAGTTCCTTATAGAGAATCACTTCATTCGAGGTACTATTGATAAAACTCTCTTTTATAGAAATGTTAATGGCTCTATGATACTTGTCCAAATTTATGTAGATGATATAATATTTGGGTCTACAGATGAGAAACTTTGCAAGAGGTTTGCCAAACTCATGTGAAGTAGATATGAAATGAGTATGATGGGTGAATTAACTTATTTTCTTGGTTTACAAGTTAAACAAGTGAATGAGGGAATTTTTATAAGTCAAACAAAATACATTTATGATCTTTTAAAAAGGTTTGATTTAGTAGATTGTTCTTCTGAAAAAACACCCATGGCCACTACCACTAAGCTTGAACTGAATACTAAGGAAAAGAAGGTGGACATGACAAGCTATAGGGGCATGGTTGGATCTCTTTTATGCTTAACAGCTAGTAGACCTGATATTATGTTTGCTATATGTTTATGTGCTAGATTTCCAGCTGATCCTAGGGAATCTCACTTGGTAGCTATTAAGAGGATTTTCAGATATCTCAAGGGAACACCAAACCTTGGCAATTTGTACCCTAGAGATTCTGGTTTTGATCTAATTGGTTACTCAGATGCAGATTATGCAGGTTGCAAAATGGATAGAAAAAGTACCACAGGAACCTGTCAATTCTTGGGAAACAAGCTGGTCTCATGATTCAGTAAGAAGCAGAACTCAGTATCTACCTCAACTACAGAGGCTGAATACATAGCAGCTGGGAGTTGTTGTTCACAGATTCTATGGATGAGAAATCAACTACTTGACTATGGAGTTAAAGTTAAAAAGATCCCAATTTTCTGTGACAACACGAGTGCAATTGCAATATCACAGAATCCAGTGCAGCATTCTAGAACCAAGCACATAGACATCAGATACCATTTCATCAGGGAGCATGTGATGGAAGGCATTGTGGAACTGCATTTTGTTCCTAGTGAAAAACAGTTGGCAGACATTTTTAGTGAAGCTTTGGATGAAGCAACATTTTCAAGGTTGGTAAGTGAGCTTGGTATGTTAAATTTCACATGATCTTTTAAAATGTCTGTTCAATTTATTGAAGCCAGTGAATTTCATTCTCTGGATTTTGTTTGTTTTATTTGATTATCTGCAGGATTATTCTGGAGATATCACTGTAGCATAATTAAATAAATATTTTATTGACATATATCAATTAATGATATTTTGTTAGTTTTATGTCTATTTAATCGTAGGTTTATTATTGTGGATTAATTCTTAATTTACTGCGTGATTATATTTAAATCCATAATAATTAGAAGTATTAAATATGTGTATATGTGTATAGGCTGATAGGTCGGCTGACAGGTTTCCGTGATAAGATGTTAGCCTCCATTGTTGAATTCATGAAATGTGGCTACCTAACATGGTGGCCACCTAACATGGTTGACAATTTACCACTTGTTGTAAAGAGTTTGAATTCTTTAAACAAAACCTGTCACTATTTCACCTAACCCACTGAACCTTGAAACCTTATAAATGATGAGTTTTTGTTTGTGTTTAACATCATACAGAGCATATACACACAATTGCTGAATATTTCGAGCTTTGATCGGAAAGATCTCTCAATCTAGCTGGTGGTTTTTATATCAGATTTCATATTCTTGCTTTATACATCATCCTTTATAAAAACTAACCCTTGTTTTTTAATTTCCTCAAAGTTTTGAAAATGGCATTGCAGGGAAGTTTTGTTATTGCTAAAGCTAATCCTACTTCCATTCAGCAAATCGAAACCATCTATGATGAGCAATTTCGGGCTTGGGCACAATTTCTGAATGAACATTCATTAATTCTCTATACTTTAGTTACACCAGTGCAGCTTAACCATGATGCATTACGTGAACTATATTACAGTGCGGTTAACACTTCTGGACAGGACGGGTGTGCATTCACATATCGACTGTATGGTAGGTCGATTAGGGTCATTGAACGAGATGTTAATCGAATTCTTCATTTTCCTATGGAAAATCTCGTTTCTGATCCTACACCTGAACAGATTGAAATGTTCTTTCGTTTTATAAGGTACCAAGATGGCAATTTCAATACTGGTAATATCTCTAGAACATTTCTAACCCAGTACTGGAATTTCTTCTATCACATTCTTGGCCATGTTTTTTCCTCAGATAGAACGAATCTAGATCGGATACCTAAATTTATTCAAAAAATAGGGTATGCGGTTGCCAATAATTTGAGGATTAATTTTGGAAAAATAGTGCCTGGTAAAATCATTTTAAAGATGAAACACTTAGGAACAAGAGTTGTTCAGACTCAAAACATCAAATGTCTATATCCAAGGTTTCTACAGCTAATATTAAATGATATTTTGAATGATGAAGATAGGGTACACTCGGAAAATGGTCGAAAGGTGGAATGTTCTTACATGAAGACGAATGTAATTTATTACATAAGAAAAAAGAACTATACGGATGTGCTTACAGTCCTAACTGAATATCTAAAGATTGTCCCACTTCCGTTGTTACCAAGACCAGTGAGAGCAGGTATACGACAAGGTAATATTTCAATCCCTGCTATCTCAACCTATGTATTCCCTATTGTATCACAGGAAATACAGTTCCTACAGCCCCTAGTGGCCATCTTACCCGACCAAGAGCAGGAAATCCCACCGACTCTAACACAGATTGAAGAGCCCATTCTACAAATACAAACACAAACAGAACAAACTCGTACACCTCAATTGTCAATTAAACGACCAGTCATCCATATTATTGAGGGAGATAGTGCCTCAGCAGCACCACATAAGGAGTTAGTTACATCAGCCGCTCTACCTCATTCTAAACGGAGTAAACCCAATGAACCTGAGGTAACGACAACTGTTAGTGAAACAATTCTTTCTTATCCAATGAGTGAAAATGTAAATAAGGCTGAATTGACGGGAGCAACTATCTTGAGTTCCATTTCCCGAAACATAAGAGTGGTTGATGATCTTTCTAAAGATCAAATGCCTTCACAGGCATCCGAGGTGGAATTACCTACCTCAATAACTGCTGGTGAATCTTCCATTTTACGGAAAGATCCATCGGTAGGAGGTTCTTTTATGAACCAAGTGTCTTCACAGACGTACGAGGGAAACTTGGGTTTTGTGCCATTTAATCGATTCAAGTTTAACCTCCCAGAGGGAAAATCTCTGGATCTCTTTCGAGATTTACCACTCTTTACCAGTGATAGGCAACTCGCTTCACGCGAGGACGGAAGCTCACGAACTTTCATTGCACCATCCGTGACCTCTGAAAAAGGGGCTAGGATGATTTCATTTTTAGGTACACATATCGGTGGAAGCTCTGGAGGAGAGTGGAGAGAAACACGAACAGAACATGTAAGTGTAACACAAACCACTAAACCGAGTGAATATAGAGTGTTGAGTGAAACACCTGCAGAATGTATGAGTGAGCAACCTACTCAACCACATGCACCTGTAACCAGAAAGGAATACAGCAGACTCCTTACACGGGTCCAAACAATGGAGAAAGAGTTGTCAAAAATCTGTAAGTCCATCGCAGAAATCAAAAATTTGCAACTTATTCAACATGATGCATTCCAGGTTCAGTTAAGTTCCATGGCATCCCAGTTTAGTCATGCAATTAATTCCTTGGCAAAACCATCTTCGTCTAATTTACCAACTCCACATCCTACTACTCTAGAGGATAACCCAACTGAGGGGGAGAAGTTGAATGATCAAGAAAAATCAACTAGGCATAAGGGCAAGGAAAAGGTTGTTGACACGGAATTAACTTTATTTTGGGAAAGGAAAAGCTAGTGGGAGTATTAGTGGAAAGAAAGCAAGGCAAAATTGAAGATATATTCAGTCTAGAGGAACAATTTATCTTGCACTTGTTCAAATTTTAGAAATCTGGAAAATGTATATATGATCCAGAATGTGCTTTAATATTATTTATCTTTGTATTTCATTTTTTGTTGTATTAGTTGAGTTATCCTCTAGGAATTTGCTTGTCAAACCCTAACAATCAAATAGGGGGAGAATGTAAAGCATAATGTAATTTAATATGTAATAGAGGACATATTTAACTCAACTAGGATAAAAGATAAATAATATTAACTCTATACAGGGATCGTGATATTTGAAGAACAGGCATTAACAAGGATCAAGTTGCTGAAAGAAGTTCATTAACATGATCAAGCCTCAGTGACAAAATTAGATGTACATATGATTCAGTTGAAGGGCCCAAAGATTCCAGAGATAAAGTTTTTATGGTTGCACAATACTTAGCAGTGTTCTTAAAGACATGATACGAAGACCATGAGTGAATGTTAGTCGTCTGTGAACCAGACCAGTTGCACTAGGCGTCAACACTTCACAATGGAATCGAAGTATCTAACTCAGAAAAACTGTTAAGAGGTATGATTGAGTTTAGAGCGGTACTGATATCCTCCATTTTGGAAACTGCATATTTAAGGATGTCAAATTTAGAGGAAAATGAATAGTATCCAAAATCACTATTCATATGAATAGTAATCGAAATCACTATTCACATGAATAGTAACTGAAATCACTATTCACATGAATAATAACCGAAATTACTATTCATGAATAGTACCCAAAAGTACTATTCATCAGGTGGAGCCCTCATGAATATAAATGTTGAAAGAAGAAATGAAAGTCTTCGGGTAGATTTGAAGAACAGAGACAGGCGGCAGAAAGAAGTAAAAAAAACAGATAAAAACGTCAGCAGTTACGTTAATATAGCTGCATAGTTACTTTCTAAAGTCTATAAATAGGCCTGTTGTATTTCATTTCAAAACACACCTCAACACCCAATTCTCTCTTCTCTCTCTTATATCTTCCCTGTGTAAGCTACTAGACAATCCATCTAGTAGGAAAGTCGGCTTAGCCCGCTTTCAGGAAGTGTCGGGTAGAAGGTCCTCGTGCCTAAACTATCCTTAAGAGTGTTCAGATTTTGAAGCTAATCCATTGGATTAGAAGTTGTAACACCCCTTCGAGTTTATTATCAATAAAGATATATTCTCAGAATTATTTTTTTTATATAGTATCGTATTCAACCCCCCTTCTACGATACTTCGGGACCTAACAATACGTATTAAGGCATTGTCAGAGAAGTGCGAGTTGTGGATCCTAGGCACTAGTTTTGGCTTTGGTAGCAGGAAGACTTTTGAGCTACAGGCAGGATTAGAAGTAATAGGGCCAGCTAGTTAAATTATATTTGTGGATTGTATTTAACTTTTGATAAAGGATTTAGGTATTGTAATGTGATAACTTAGTTTATTAGCTTGCTTATTTCATACCACTACCTGTTAAAGGTCCAGGTTAATAGTGGGGTCGATATATTATGTTTATTTTTATCGTTAGCAGGGTTTATGTATTTGGTTTGGTTTGAATTACAGGAGGATAGTCTTATTTACGAATACTTCATGCCGAAAATTTTATAAAATTTAGTTATATATATTTTGATTTGTGTTGTGACGCCCCGATCTTGACCCCAGATTGGGAGGGCGTTACAGGTTTGTGACGTTCGCAGATCCGGGGTCGGAGATCTAGGCGCTCTCACGGTCCATTTTCCATTAATAACATACCTGTTCTTGCGCATCATATATATAATAGCCATCAACCCCGCAATAAAACTCACACCGCACACACACACACACAGGTTAGAGTCTCAGAAACGTCATACACTTGATTGAGCAAAAGTAAAAGCTTCAGAGTTATTACAGACCGAATTAAATAGCATTTATGCTACCAACAATACTTCGATATGAAGCGGTGTTAGCGGCTTGAATGTTTGTTACGGTACACTGCCTTGCACAGGTCATACTTATAAATAAAACGTACTAACAAAAGTTGCCAACCAATCCGGCTAATGGGGCCTACCGGTGGAATCTCAACTGCTGCCTCGGGCCTAGTCACCTGCTTTCGGGCAGTCTGTCTGGGTCTTGCCATTTCTCTTAACTGTTGTGTTTGTAAATTTGAAAACAAGCAAGAGCGAGCAACTATAGCTCAGCAAGAAATATATGTATAAGGTAAGCAATATAACATTACATGTGTTTAGCAGTTATTAAACTCGTTTATGTCAATCGGTTATAAAATCATTTGTCATCGTTGATAAATTTCAAAGGTGCACCAATACGTGCCCTTGTTTTCAAAGTAAACTTGCAGTTCTAGATACTGCATGAAGTCAACATCTTTCTCATCAAAATAGAACACTATCGGCAACTTGGCACTTAGGCCTAAGAAGCAGTGTCAGAGCATTTTTCCAAAGTGGAGGAATGGGACTTAAAGAAAAACATAAAACATGACAGGGATTGACGATGATCAGTCGCCACATCCAAGTCCAATAATCTGAGGGTCTTCTCTACCGGTAGAAGGATAGAAACTACATCCGTAACTATCCTCTGGTGAAAACTACATCCGTAATCACCCTCGATGAAAACTACATCCGTAATCATCCTTCGGCAACACCTGGGCCGGAATAATAATTGATGGACCGCCTGGCTCACGGCCGCTTACACATCCCGGGAATCGTTCGTCAACGATTCCCACACCTGCCAGAGTCCCCTTTTTCTTTTTCTTTTAAAAACTTTATTTTGATTGAAAACTGAGTAGTTGAGGTCCGACATCAGTCGACCGATAATTCTTGAAATCGTACAAGAAGCAAAACCTGACCGGGGGTTTTCGAAAATGTTTTGGGTTCGAAAGAGTTCGAGTTTGAAAACGCTAAAGGTATCTTGGATTAGTTTGTCTTTAAAATAATGAACCCTAATTAATAAATGATATTTTAAGATTTAATATAAATAATTAATAAAGTAATTATTTAATTAAATAAGCTTTTAATCCAAGATAGGTATTTTTGAGTATTTATGATAATATAAGAATAATAAATACTTAAGTATACGATACTTCCCGAATGACCCTTCGGGTTTTCGCAATTTAATCACGATACAATAATATACCGCTCCCCGGTCAATGGTATATTTGGACCGCTACGACCTCTATTGCTAGAGTCGTTGTCCGAAGAAAACATTTCGATCCAAGTTCAAGGGGGTACAAACACACATGTGCATATATCTCAAACTTCATAATAACCTCAATAAGCATAATCATATAATACGATTGAAAGCTACAAACACAACAGTGAAAGTCCTTATATATGTAAGTTTTGAAAAGTAAACTTGCCTTGGTGAGGTTGGGGTGGTTGAGCTTGCGGAGTGGAATGAAGATCTATACATAACCAATAGTCGTTCGTTAGTACCTTAACAATACCTTTTTAATTACAAGGTTTTAGGGGACACAAAACTAACTTAATGACTTCGTCCTATGACTCTCTAGTCCCACTATAGGTTCATGCCATCACTCGATTATGCTCGTCACTTATTCGATTTAATTTGGTTATTATATTCGAAGCGTATTAATTCCTCCTTTAAATCATACTCGACTAACTCCTCTTACGACTTTTTCACTTGCGCGAACTTTACTCTAACATTTTTATAAAATTGAAAAATACATATTTTAATCCAATTCTTTTTGGGCAGCCTTCACCACTGCAATTACTAGCTCTTCTAATTTTTCCATGATCCTACATAAATCTTTAGGGGTTTAAGGAGGGCTCACAAGTGGACCATATAGTGCAGTTCGGATTCCAGAACCACTCTTCACTTCTCAGGCCATAACTCAAAATCTACACATCACCTAGTCATGAACCTTACATTTCTGGAAACTACATTCAAATACCTTTCTAATCATATGCATTAGGACCTCGGGAGACAAGATTTAGGGGTTCAAAACCCTCCTACAAGACAGTACATTTTCCCAGAAATTTTACACAGCTTGCAATCTTTCTTAACCATTCAAGAATTCTATGTATACACCACAACCATCATCTAAACCACCAAGATTATACTCTATAGCACACATGGAGTTATATACACTAAGTACAAGCTTAAAATTCACATCAACAACATTTAACCTCAAGATTTTCATCATCCATAACTCTTATAACCAAGATTCACAATAAAGTTCATGGATCTAACATTTTACATCATAAATAATCCATGGTTAAGAGGGGTGAGGATTGTATACCTTCTTGAGTGCCTAGGAACCTTGGATGAGCTTTATAGTCTCTAAGAACACTTAGATGATCTCCTACAACCCTTAATCCTTCAAGATCTAAAAGATAAACACACTTGGTTACTATTCACTCTAACTTCAACAATTAATATCTCAAGATTGGATGGTTAAAATGGTTTGAAATTCATAGTATACCTTCTTTATAGAGTGTAGAGGACCTAGGAATTTTGCCTTGATTTGTAAGTGAGGGGAAGTTGAAGAAAAATTTTTCTTCTTCCTCCCTTGAGTGCTTGGCCGAGAGCTTCTAGTAAAGGGGAGAGAGAGAGAGTTGCTTGCTTGGTTGGTTGTAGTGTATTATTGTGATATGTATTGTTATATGTATATAGTCACATGTTTACAAGCCTAGTACTAGCTTCCTAGGTGCCAACCATGCCTCCTTGTCTCCTTGGATAATGCACCACTAACTAGTTACTATTCATCTAGTTGCTTTTGCATTTTCTAGTTTGCTTTGTTAACAATCTAGTTACATGAGGCTTGCATGTAATATCTTTCCTTGTATTATTATTCCTCCACCAATGCTTGTCACTTAATCCTCATTTCATAGCGTATCTTAATTAAACTCCTCGTAATAATATTTTGTCACGTAGAGATTTCCTTGTAATTCCTTAAGTACTTATTTGTGTAAATTCCTTGAATATCCGTTACCCCTTTGTCATAGTCTCTTAAAATCTTTTAATACTCTAATAACTCTCAAATCCCAAGTTTTATAAATCTTACTAGCAATAAGACTCTTGCCTTCAGTAATCTTCCCTTTTCTTACATAGTGAATGTAACAACATAATTTCTCAGATAATCAATTCCATTAAACAACATGGGTGACTCAAAAGGTTCCAAATTCACAATGTCATATGATATTATAAAAAAAAGATATTACAAAAATTAGGGTTCTTACAAGGTTGGTATCAGAGCTGTCAGGTTTTGGTCACTGAAACAAGCCAGGTTAGGTATAAGATATGTGTAGGATAAGATTTGAATCCTTATGGACATAACATAGGAGCGATACGTGTAGGTTATCATTAGGACAGTAGGTGATAGGTTTAGGATACCCTTTTATCGCTTTAGTACCTTCTTTTTGCGCGTTATCGTTATCACAGGTGGTGGATGCTTCTGTAGACTCACCCATTTCCCGACGCGTAATTACTTGAGTTCGACCTAGAGTAAACCTGAGGAGTTAGAACCCGTTTGGGTACATGGGCTTAAAGCAAAAATTAGCTTTAAGTCATTTTTGAGGTGTTTGGCAACGGGAGCTTTAAGCCGGCTTTAAGTTAAAAAACTGCATTAAGCCATAAGTTCCATTTAGGTACTTTTGACTTATGACTTATGGATTTTTTTTTTTTTTTTCACAATTCTTGTAAAGCTTAAATATCATGAATTTAAATTTTTTTTAAGTCAAATTTCACTTTAAGCCAAAATTATTAAACCCCCATTTAACTTTAAGTAAAATTACCCAAACACTTTCATTCAACTTAAAGTAAACAACTTTACATTCTTCTTTAAGTTAAAAATACCCCCATTAAGTCAAAAGTAACTTATTTTAAGCAATCCCAAACACCCTCTTAGTGAGCAACATGGTCCGGTTTATTGCGCTATCACCAGTATTTGTACCAGTCCACGCAGAGATGCTTTTACATGTTGTTGATGATAGGAATTATTTTTAGCATTTATTTTTTAGTAGTTGGATTGTTAACAGTATGCCTTGAACTCTAAAACTGTGGTGTTATATTATTAACCATGTTGGTACCATGATCTTTATATTCTTGCTATTTACGTATCTTTCATCATATTCGAATTGCATGAATTATAGATGATTTGTTTGACCAACTGAAGGATGCTGCCTACTTTTATAAGATTGATTTGAGATCAGGTTATCATCAATTAAAGATCAAACCAGAAGACATTCTGAAGACTGCATTTCACACGAGATACGGACATTATGAGTTTTTAGTGATGGCTTTCGGATTGACGAATGCGCCAGCTGTGTTTATGGATTTAATGAATAGAGTGTTCAAGAGATATTTGGATAAATTCATAATTATATTTATTGATGACATCCTTATATACTCGAGAAACCCTGAAGAGCATGCCGTGCATTTGAGAATAGCATTGGAAACCTTGAGAAAGGAAAGATTATATGCCAAGTTTTCTAAGTGTGAGTTTTGGTTGCAAGAAGTGCAATTTTTAGGTCATGTGATTAGTAAAGAAGGAATTCGAGTAGATCCTGCTAAGATTGAAGCTGTGGTGAATTGGAGTAGACCAAGAACTCCTACTGAAGTGAGAAGTTTTCTAGGATTGGCTGGTTATTATCGAAGATTTGTACAAGATTTCTCAAAGATTGCTACCCCATTGACAAAGTTGACCCGAAAGAATGAGAAGTTTATTTGGAATGATAAGTGTGAAGAAAGTTTTCAAGAGCTAAAGAAGAGATTAGTTTCGGCACCAGTGTTAGTATTGCAAGATGATAAAGGAAATTTTGTTATCTATAGTGATGCTTCGCACAAAGGATTAGGATGCGTTTTGATGCAACACGGGAATGTTATTGCGTATGCCTCGAGACAGCTTAAACCGCATGAGCAAAAGTATCCGACACATGATTTGGAATTAGTTGCAATTGTGTTTCCGTTGAAAATATGGAGACATTACTTGTACGGAGAGAAGTGTGAAATTTTCACTTATCATAAGAGTTTGAAGTATATTTTTACCCAGAAATAGTTGAATATGAGACAAAGAAGATGGTTGGAGTTGATTAAGGATTATGACTGCACGATAAGTTATCATCCCGGAAAGGCGAATGTTGTCGCTGATGCGTTAAGTAGAAAGGAGAGGTTGAATACATTGACAATGCCAAAGGAGTTATTCCGAGAATTTGAGAAGTTAAGTTTAGAAGTTTATGATTCAAAAGATGCAGATGAGTTTTTGAGTACAATGACTTTTCAACCAGAGTTGTTAGAGAAGATTCAGAGATGTCAAGAGGAAGTGATGAATTGTGAGATGAATACGTTGACTGGAGAAGAGATTTGTACACAGAAATATGATCAAGGTATTTTAAGATTTGGAAAAAGAATATGGATTCCTAAAGTAGAAGAATTGAAGAATGAGATTCTGAGTGAAACCCATAGTTTGAGATACTCTATTCACCCTGGAAGTACAAAGATGTATCGAGATTTGAAAGAGAACTTTTGGTGGCCAGATATGAAGCGTGAGATAGCTAAGTGGATAAGTAAGTGTTATACTTGTCAAAGGATTAAAGCAGAACATCAGAAGCCAAGCGGATTGTTACAACCGTTAGATATTCCTGAGTGGAAATGGGAGCACCTTGCTATGGATTTTGTAGTGGGATTGCCAAGAACTAAGGCAAATCATGATGCGATTCGGGTAATCATTGATCGATTGACAAAGTCTGCTCATTTCTTACCGATTAAGAAAAGATTTTCATTGGACAAGTTGGTACATTTGTATTTGAAGGAGATAGTCTCTCGACATGGAGTTCCTGTTTCGATAGTATCTGATCGAGACCCACGGTTTAATTCAAGGTTTTGGCGATAATTTCAAGAATGCCTAGGAACCCAATTGAAGATGAGTACAACTTACCATCCACAGACGGACGGACAAAGAGAAAGGACTATTCAAACAATAGAGGATATGCTTAGAGCTTGTGCATTGGATTTCGAAGGAAGTTGGGACGAAGCATTGTATGGGAGAAAGTGTAGATCGCTAGTGTATTGGGAAGAAGTTGGTGAAAGGAAAATTTTAGGACCAGAGCTGCTTCAACAGACGAAGGAGAAAGTTGAAATTATTCAAAAGAGATTAATTACTGCTCAGGATCGACAGAAAAAGTATGTTGATTTGAAGAGTAAGGATATGAGTTTGGAAATAGGTGATCAAGTGTTGATGAAAGTGTCACCATGGAAAGGAGTTACAAGATTTGGTAAGAAAGGAAAGTTGAGTCCCAGGTATGTAGGACCTTTTGAGATTCTGAAGAAAGTTGGAAAGGTTGCTTATGAATTGGCATTGCCACCGCATATGCACCATATTCACAATGTATTTCACGTATCTATGCTTAAGAAGTAAAATCCCGATGCGAGTCACGTAATTGAGTATGAGCCTATCGAGATTCAGCCAGACTTATCTTACGAAGAGCAACCAGTAGAGATTCAAGATAGAAGTGATAGAAAACTAAGGAATAAAGTTGTTAGATTGGTTAAATTTTTGTGGAGGAATCCTAGAGTCGAAGAGTTGACTTGGGAACTTGAAAGTGAGATGCTTGCCAAGTATCCTCATCTGTTTACTTAGGTGAGATTCTGGGGACAGAATCCTTTTAAGGGGGAAAGGGTATAACGACTTAGAATTTTTCGCAATTTATTAAATGCTTATTTAATTGTTAAATGTGAATTATGTGATAAATAAATTTTATGAAGTCAAGGTATATGTGAAACCATGTTTATGTGATTATGTGATGTTTGGTATGTGTCGTATATGCTCGTAGAATTTTATTTATATTTTTAGAGCATTAAAAGTATATTTAAAGTGCATTTTTAATCTTTCAAAAATCATATAAAATCATTGGAGTTGATTTAAATCATGAAACCTTTTACATTATCATCTTTGTGATATTATGGAGTTATGAAAATTAGTGTGGATATTTAATTGTGAGTTTTGATATTTTAAATTGATTTAAAAAGCATTATTTCTTTTAAAGAGCCTTTATTTTAAAAATTCGTATAAAATTCATTTTTGATCCAAATATTATTTTAAAAATATGGGAATGCTTCTAAATTCCTAAACTTTATTTTAAAAATTTTCATAAAATATTTTCTCCCCACTTCCTATTTTATTTTGATTTAAAGATGATTAAAATGGTGAATTTTCAGAAAAGAAAATAACAATTAGTAAATTACTGTTTTGCCCCTGATTTTGACTTAAGAGACAACAGTCTCTTCCTTCCTCATTTCCTTACATGACTGCAAATCTCTCTCTTTTGCTCTCTTATCTCTCCTCTCGGTACTCTCTCTCTCTCTCTCTCTCTTTTGATACCACCAATTTTTAGCTCGATATCATGATCCGAAACCGTAGTTTTGCTCGGTTTCCTTCCCTCTATGCGAGACTATGATTGCATGTTGATTTCATGATGAGTTTTCTAAAACCCATTTCGGGTTTGGCCTGAATTCGGCTTGGTTATGCTTTGTTATTGTTGTAATTGCTGTGTTGATGATTAATTATGAATAAGGTGGAGTTTGGGAAGGAAACCCGATTGATTGGGCACCCCCGAACACTGCCACCGCCGGCCGTGAGCTTCGGTGAGCCGGCGGGAGGGCTATGATGCTTGCACTGAGCCTACAAATTTCTATAAATTCAATAAGTGTTTGTATGTGATGATTTTCTAAGTCTATATGCATGTTTGTGTATTTAAATTCCGAAGTATATGAATTTTTATTCGATTATATGGTTTTATTCGAATATCATGAATTGATGATTCTTAATCCATGCTCGGTGAATAATTATTTGAGTTGCCATATGATTGATTCTCGCTAATCGAACATTGTTGTGATGATTATATGATTTTTATTCGCTAATTGAATTATAGGTGTAATTTCTTGATTTTTATGTAATAAATTCGAATTTATATAGATTTATTATGAATAATTCGAATTGCATGAATTATAAATAAAAAATGGAGATTTATTTTATTTATTGAATGTGAGCTAATTGTAGTATAAACGAGATTTCCAGAATTGATATATATTGAATTTCGAATTATACATTAAAAAGGTATGAATTTTATAATTTTGTGATGTGTTAGAAATTAATTCGAATTATTCGATTTTTTCCCAATTTTAAATATTAATTTAAAAATCGTTTTTTCATGATTATGTATTATATGATTTCTGATTGGCATTTAAGTATGATTTTCAGAATTGTTATAGTTAAAGTTCGACTTATAGATTATAAAAGTAAGTGATGTGATTTTGGTGATTAAGTGTATATAACTTAGAAACTTTATTTGATGATTGAATAAGTGGTTAATTATAAATGTTAGTCATTGATTTCAGATTATAAAGTTGTATGATTGTTATGATACATATATAATCCATTTGGAAGTGTAGGTGGATCTTAAATCCATCGTAGGTATTTGGTTGTGATTTGTGTCGGTTATATTCCGACGGGATAGTCCTATTTATAGAGGAAACTCTGCCCGATTTTCGTCAGAAATATAAGTTGTAAACCTATAGTATATTCTTATAAGTTGATTTCAAGTCAAGATGACACTACGTGTTAAGTGCTTAAGTGACTTATGTGCTTTCATGCTATAAATGCTATTTGATTATGTGCTTACATGATCTTAGTGAGGTACATAATAAGAATGCGATATATATGTTAAGTGATAATGCGATATAGGAATCGATTGGGTAGATTAGGATAAGTCGTATTAGAAGTATAGTATTCTAAAATAGTGATATGGTTTATGTAGATAAGAAGGACGTAGGACCTAGCGATAAAGGAAAGGCTAAAGTTGAGTTTCAGTAAGCTGAGCTATTGAGCTGTTGCATTCTACCGGAGGAAAGTAACTCTGTCTTTTCTCTGAAAGTTTATATTATTGAAACTGTTGTATCTTGTTGATTCAAGCATGCCTATTCTATACCATGTTGATCATACTTCTGTTATAAACTTACCTTTGCATGTACTCGAAATCTTTATTGATAAACCCTGGTTCAACACATGTAAACCCTAGACCAGCATAACTCTTTTTAATTACTTCTTGACCATACTTTCACCCAGAGATAAACAATACTAATTCTTTTTAATTGCTTCTTGACCATATATGTCCTATGATTTACTATAATCCAGTCATATTCACTGACCGATAAACCAGTGTTCCATTTGACTTATGTCTGTAAACCGGATACCCTGTGTTGATTTTTAAAATACTTATCAAATATCATATTGCCCTAGACATTGTTTTACAAACTTGTTATCCCTTTATCAATGATTTTTAAACCTTACAACTTGATCAAATGATTTCAAAACTAAACCTAATTGATATCTTTGACCTTTGACTTGGACTGTTCCCTTATACTCTGATTGAAATCCAGATTTTCACCTGAGTCTATATCTTCTTGATTCAGATTTGTACCCTCTTTCATTGATGTTAGAACACTTAGTCAAACCCTTTGACTTTTATCATTGCGAATCAAAATTAGTTATTTTCTTAAAATACTTTGAAGTTGCTTAGACTGGGATGATCTATTATCAGAGAGTCGAAGGTACTTCGAAGTAAAGATTTTCGAAAAGATTAAGTATTAAAATGTTTTAAAAAGTTAAAAAGAGTTTTGAAAAGCTTAAGGTTCTAAAATAAGATTTTTAATAAAAATGTTAGGAACTCCGTCTAAATGGTTTCCACGGATTCCTGACGATTGGAGAGACGGGGCGAACGGGTAATTCTGGTTCCGTAAGTTTTTAAGATGTAGTATTGTGTAGTTCTGGTCTGTCCAGTTCGACACCTTTATAGGCCAATGTGTTGCCTCTTGGGAACCCAAGCTATCCTAATGAAAGGAAATGATGGCCAGAGAGACTTTATGTCCGGTATGGGGACTTTATGGGCTGATCACCCGTATTGTCTGTAATAAAAAAATAAAAATCTCCAATCAGTTTTCTTAAAGTGACGATTACGTTTTATTTACTATGAAATGAAATTGGTTTACCGATTGAAATGTCAATTACTTTACACAGTTTTAAAATATCAAATGATATCCTGTTTTTACTAAATGCTAGTATTGTTTTTATCGTTTCCAGCATATTTATGTCATATCTTGAATTACTGTCATCTCTTGCTATACCCTGTTGTATTATATTCAGTTGAGATCTTTAGTTACTTGCTGAGCGTTGGCTCATTATTATTTTGTCTAACCCTTTTGACAGTAATCTAAGAATCATGGTTCGTACGATCCAAACCGCAAGGAAGCGCACCTACCGTGGCCCTGAGTTGGTCCGTTTTGAGATAACTCCCGAGGTAGATGCAATAACAGCTCAGTGAGGAGATCTTTAGTTAGTTGTGAGAACTGGCAGTAGAACTTTTGAGAACTTTGGTTTGTAATAATAATAATATATTTTAAATTCAGGTTTGTAATAATAATTAGTTAGATGATGGCTTGCTTGTTTCATACCATTACCTGTGAAAGATCTTGGATAGTAGTGTTGAGGCCAGTCAGCTTGTTATATTTATATTATATTTTAGGTTGTTTGCATCTAGATGTGTGTCAGTGACTCTCCGATCTAGGCCCCAGGTCGGGAGGGCGTCACATATTTCCTGTTAAAATTTCTTGTTCAAGATTATACTTATGCTTCCCTGTTTCTTTACACCGTTGTAACTCTTGTGATCATAGACAACTCAAATTCAGGATTTGAAAGCCTTAATTTTTGTATATCTTAGCTTGTTGTTTAATAAGTTCCTTGTTTTCTTATCAGAATCATGCCTCCAAAGAAGAAAACACCTACTGCAAACCCTGAAAACCAGAACACTAGCAATCAAAATCCAGTTGACCCAATTATGACTCAAATTCTTCAACTCCTTCAACAAAAAACAACCGCACTAGCTCAACAATGATCCGCTCAACCAATTGTGACATTCAAAGCTTTTCAAGCTTTGCACCCTCCAGAGTTTAAAGGTACTGTTAACCCAATAGAACTAGGGGATGGCTAATTGAGATGGAGAAAACTTTTGCTTTGTTAAGGGTAGGAGAAGATCAAAAGAATGAATATGCGAGTTACTTCTTGAAAACTGAAGCAAACCATTGGTGGGAGTCAACGAAGTTGTTGGAAGGTGAAGGAGTGATCACATGGCAAAGATTCACAGAGTTATTTTTCGAGAAGTATCTTCCAAGGTATATGCAAATCAGCTGGAGATTCAGTTTCTAGAGTTAAAGCAGGATAACATGAGTGTGGCGGAATATGAGGCAAAATTCACAGAGTTAGCAAGGTTTGTTCTTGAATATGTCAATACTGAGGCGAAGAAAGCTAAATGGTTTCAGCAGGGTCTAAAGTCATGGATACGTAGTAAGGTGGCAGTATTTCAGTTAGAGAATTATACAATGGTGGTGGAGAAAGCTATGATTGTTGAAGGTGAGAGCGAATTGTATCAGAAGGAGAAGGCGGGAAAGAAAAGAAAGATAGAAAGTACTGAGGGAAGTCAGAATCCAAAAGGTAATAATAACAATAACAAGTTCAAGCCAAGGAGTGAGGGCCAGTTTGATAAGAGCCGTGGTTTCCAGATTCCGAAGAATGGAAATGGTGGTCAAGGTAAACGTTTTCAATCCCGACTTCAAAACTAGGGATAACATGCTACAATTGCGAGAAAATTGGTCATATTGCTAAAGATTGTAAAGAACCAGTGCAAATAGAACATGCTTTGAGGATAGTTGGACCCCCAGCCCAGACCCAGATGTTTCACCTAGGGCCAGAACTTTCAACATGACAATGCAGGATGACGTTTAGGAAATGGATGTTATCGCAGGTACGCTTCTTGTGAACTCAGTAGAGGCTAAAGTTTTAATTGATTCTGGAGCAACCAAGTCTTTCATTTCCAACAAGTTTGTTAGTAAACTGCAATGTTAAATATGACCTTTAGAGCAAACTTTAGTAATAGAGGTGGCAAATCAAGATAGATTCCCCGTTAATTAGGTGTGTCCTTAGTGTAATATAGAGATAGGTGGTTACATTTTCTATGCCAATTTGATACCCTTCGAAATGGGAAAATTTGATGTAATCTTAGGGATGGATTGGTTGGCTGATTATGATGCACAAATTGAGTATAGAAAGAAGCAGGTAAGACTAAGGACTGAGGATGATAGGGAAGTAGTGTTTCAAGGACAACGGCAAGTAAAGAAATTTCTGAGTATTATTCAAGCTAAGAGGTTACTTAGACAAGGTTGTGAGGCATATTTAGCACATGCGGTGGATGTAGAGAAGCAAGCACCGAAGATAGAAGATATACCAATCGTTAACGAGTTCCCCGACGTTTTTCCAGAAGAATTACCCGGTTTACCTCCAGATCGAGAAGTGGAGTTTGCTATAGACCTAGCACAAGGAGCAGAACCCGTGTCCAAAGCACCATATAGGATGGCACCTGTGGAGATGAAGGAATTGGCAATGCAATTGCAAGAACTTTTAGATAAGGGAGTCATAAGGCCAAGTGTATCACCGTGGGGAGCGCCTGTGTTTTTCGTCAAGAAAAAGGATGGTAGTATGAGATTGTTTATCGATTATCGAGAGCTCAACAAGCTGACCTTCAAGAATAGATATCCCTTACCTAGAATCAATGATTTGTTTGATCAACTTAAAGGAGCGGCTTATTTCTTGAAGATTGATTAAAGATCGGGCTATCATCAACTGAAGATCAAACCTGAAGATATTCCAAAGACGGCGTTTCGTACTAGGTATGGATCTTATGATAGAGTCTTTAGGAAGCAATTGGATAAATTTGTGATAGTTTTCATTGATGACATTTTGATATATTCTAAGACCCGGGAAGAACATGCGGAACATTTAAGGATTGTATTGGAAATCCTGAGAGCAGAGAAGTTGTATGCCAAGTTTTAAAAAATATGAGTTTTGAATAGAGGAGGTACATTTTCTAGGCCATATAATCAGTAGTGAAAGAAATTAGAGTTGATCTTGCAAAGATAAAAGCCATGATAAATTGGAGTAGACTAAAGACACCTACTGAGGTAAGAAGCTTCTTAGGATTGGGTGGTTATTATAGGAGGTTTGTTCAAGATTTGCTAAGATTTCTTCACCATTGACCAAGTTAACTAGGAAAAATGAGAAGTTCATATGGAATGAAAAGTATGAGGACAAATAGGTGAAATCATGATTTCTAAGTATGAGCTTTGCAATTGAAAGGACTAAAATTTTCGGGGTATTACAAAAGGATCGAAATGATTTCTATGACAACGAAGCAGTTATGAATTGGGAAAGGCCTAAGATGCTAACGAAGATTGAAAACATTGAAGGACCAGCTAGGAATTATCAAAGGTTGTCAAAGGTATTACCAAGATAGCTACAACAGTAGACAAGCCTACAAATTAGGAAACAAAGTGATAAAGGTGGAGAAAGCTTTCAGGAGTCAATGAAGATGATTTCTCGCGAATTTAGTACAGAGAAGTTCAAATAAGTTTTGAAGGTTGTAAGTCAATTATGGGTGAAATATACTTGGATTTACTTAGGTTAATGTTAGGAATAATTCATAAGTTGTGATGTTGAGAATAGAATTTTGCTTATACTTCTTGTAAATCCTGATCTTATAAAGGATTTAGTACTTTTTATAGGATATATGCGTTAGACAGTAATCTGTAGAGTTTAGTCAGGAACAGAAGTGCATCAAGTACTACATGTCAGGAACTGAGATCAAATCCTGATACGCCAAGTCAAATACTGATGGATGTCGAATCCTGATGCAAGGTGGAATCCTGATATCAGTCGTGTTACTGATGATGTCATTATGGATGCTACAGAAACTAGCTAGTGCTATAAAACAGGATCGTTGTTTTGAAGAACAAGCAAGAAGATATCATGAAGGAAAGAATTTTCTATTGATGGAAACTATAAACTGGATGGCAGAACATTGTCATGTAAAGATCATTACTTTCTGTTATTAGTTGATAGGTAGCATTACTCTCTCTCTATATCATTGTAAACGAGTGGATTGTGAATTTTAGAGTACATATCGTGTGAAGCTCTGTATAAGGTTTGTATTCGAGAGTTCGAAACAAACAGAGAGAGAGATTTGTATTGTCAGCAGCTGCTAAAGGTATTGTACACCTTTGGTAGAGTTTGTATTTGATTTATTTAATACAAACAAAGTTTGATTCATTTGTTTGTTCTTGTTCATCTAATCAAGCAAAAATCAGACACGATTATATAACTTGTATTCAACCCCTCCTTCTACAAGTTATTCGAGTTAACAATTGGTATCAGTGCTGGTTGATTTCAAATAATCATAAAGATCTGCAATCATGTCTGGTTACAAGGATGGTAATACTAAGATCCCTATGCTCAAGAGAAACGAATATACTCTATGGGAAGTGAAGATGTTGCATCACCTGGAAGCAACAGATGCTGATTATCTTGACAAAATCAGAGATGGGCCTTTTGTTCCAACAAGGCTTGTTCCTCAAGCAACTGTCGAAGGAAAAGTTGTTCCAGAACATACAGTAGAGAAGCCTAAATCTGAATGGAAAGATAAGGAAAATGAGAACGTTCTTAAGGATGCTAAAGTAAGAAACATACTATTCAACAGTCTTGATTCTGTTCTCACTAACTATATTCTCTCTTGTAAAACTGCTAAGGAGATATGGGACAATCTAAAGGTTCACTGTGAAGGAACAAAACCTGTCAAGAAGAATATGAGGACACTTCTCATACAACAGTATGAGTACTTTGAATCCAAGTCTGGTGAGTCACTTACTGACACCTTTGATAGGTTTACTAAACTCATCAATGAGATGGCCATGCATGGTAAATATTATGACTTGGAGGATATGAATACTAAGTTCATGAAAGCTCTTCCTAATTTCTACAATGAGAAGATATCTGCAATTGAGGAAGCCAATGATCTGGATGAAATATCATTAGAAGCAGTTTATGGAAAATTGAGAGCTTATGAACTTGACAGGCAGCAGAAAAAGAGCAGAAGTGAAGCAAAGATGAAAACACTCACTACTCAATTTGAATCAAAGAAGCTTCCAGAAGAAAAGTATGAATCTACTGAAAGAGACTTGAGGAAGAAGAAGAGCAAAGAAAGTTCTGAGTCAGAGACTGCAGATATAGACTCTGAAGATAATGATTCTGAATCAGAGATGCAAGAACTCTTTGCTATGTTTGCTAAAGCTTTCAAGAAAGGAAGATTCAACAGGAGAAGATTTAGCAAAGGATCTTTTCAGAAGAAAGAGGTGAAGAAGAGTGACAAAGGTAAGAGTACAATTATCAAGCTTGATAAGGCCAAAATCAAGTGCTTTAACTGCAGTGAGCTTGGACATTTTGCTATTGAGTGCAAGAAGCCTAGGAATTCAAGGAAGGGTAATGCACTCATGGTCACACAGAAGGATTGGGCAGACTCCAGTGATTCTGAAGATGAATTGGATTATGACAACATTGCATTGATGGTAAGTGCTTCAGACAAGCCTGGATCTCCAAATAAAACTTCTTCATCTTCTGTTAAGGTATCACTTCACTCTCTTGATTCATTTGATAGCTTAGATTCTGATGATATTAGATCTATTCATGTTGAGTTTAAGAATTTTATGACTAATTTCAAAATTCTTGCTAGTGAAAAAGATGAACTTAAGGCCAAGAATGATGAATTAGTTAGTAGAAATAATTTTCTTGAATCTGAGTTAATTCAAATGGAAGAATATAGGTTAAGTTCTGATAAAACTAAGCATGATTATGGTGTTATCCTTGAGGCTTATGACTATGTCAGAAAAGAACTAGAGGAAGAGAGAGATATGATGAAAACCATTAACACTTCTGGTAAAAAGACTCAAGAAATCATTGACAATAAAATTCTTGTAAAGTCTATGGCTTAGGTTTTGGAAAGAATAAAAGTGAAAATTCTGTAGCTATTGTCTTGGATGATAGGAAAGAAGAAGCTAGCATATCCAAATCTAAAGGTAAGAAGATAGTTTCTGAACCTAAACATGTTAAATTTGTTGATTCTAAAGGTACCCCAGTTGTGCACAAAAGAATTAACAATAGCAATTCAGATGAGAGAGTGTTAGAAAAACCTAAGAATATCAACATAGGTTTTCTGTCTAATTCTCAGTTGAAATAGAGACTAGAAGGTATTTCAGAGTCTAGTAAGATCAGAAGAAATAGGAATGGAAAAGAAGGTATTAACAAAGAGAATAATTACAAGAATGTACCTGATGCACCTAGGAAGAAATGCTATAAATGTGGAAATCATAATCATTTGGCCCTAGATTGCAATCAAAAACCTTCTTGGAAAACTGAGTCCAGATTCCCCAAGACTTAGAGAATTCAATACCAACCACAAGAACCCGGTTATCATTGTGGTAGTTTACTTCATTCCATTTATATGTGTAAGGAATATCATGAACTGTATTATGACTATTATTCTCTGAAATCTGAAACTCCTAGTCAAAAACAGTTTGTGAAATCAAAGTCTAAGATTGACTCTGCAACAGGTAAATCAAAAGCAAAATCTTCAAAGCCTGTTGGTTCAAAACTTAGTAAGAAAGGATCCAATCAAAGTTGGGTCCTAAAAAATTGTAACTAGCTACTTTTTGTTTGCAGGGCATTGGAAAGAAGCATTCAATTATCTTGGACAGTGGATGCTCTGGACATATGACTGGAAAGAAGTCCCTGCTTACAAAGTCTGAGAGGAAAGCTAGCCCAGTAATATCCTTTGGAGATGGCAACAAAGGAGAAACTCTGGGATATGGCTCAATTATTTTGGGGAATGTCATCATAGAAAACGTAGCAGTGGTTGAAGGTTTGAAACACACACTTTTAAGCATAAGTCAACTGGGCAATAAAGGTTACCAATCAATCTTTGACAGTGAAGGATGTAAAATCTTGAATATGAAGAATGGAGACATTGTTCTGACTGGTCAGAGACATGGTAACATATATGAAGCCAGCTTGAGTGACACATCTAAAGGAACTGTCAGATGTCTTTACAGCAAGGCATCAAATGATGAAAGCTGGAACTGGCACAAGAAGCTCTCACATCTCAATTTCAAGAAGCTTAATCAACTTGTTAAGCACCATCTGGTGAGAGGCCTACCTCAGGCAAATTATGTGCAAGATGGACTTTGTGATGCTTGTTAGCTTGGAAAATAAAAAAGAACCACTTTCAAGAGCAAGACAGAAAATTCAATTACTGAACCATTTCACATGCTGCATCTTGATTTATTTGGTCCAGTAAACATTATGTCTATCAGCAAGAAAAGATATGCTCTAGTTATAGTGGTTGATTACACAAGGTTCACATGGGTATTCTTTCTACACAACAAGGATGAAGCTCCTCAGCAAATCATTGAACTTGTCAAGAATATTCAAAATAGCTCTGAGTACAAGGTCAAAGTGCTCAGAAGTGACAATGGTACAGAATTTAAGAATTCTACAATGGAGGAGTATTGTGCAGACAATGGAATTACTCAACAGTTTTCTGCACCTGGAACACCTCATCAGAATGGTGTAGTAGAAAGAAAGAACAGAACTCTCATAGAGGCAGCAAGAACCATGCTTGCAGATGCAAAGCTTCCAACATATTTCTGGGCAGAAGTTATCAACACTGCATGTCTCACTAAAAACTGTACCTTGGTAAATGCTCATGGTAAGACTCCCTATGAGATGATCAAAGGAAAGAAACCAAGTGTGAAATACTTTCACATCTTTGGATGCAAATGCTATGTCCTGAAAGTTCATCCAGAACAACTTTGAAAATTTGAAGCCAAATCAGATGAAGCAATCTTTCTAGGATATTCAGCATCAAAGGCCTTCAAAGTATACAATCTCAGAACTCACATTGTTATGGAATCAATTCATGTTGTATTTGATGATAAGAAGATTGAAATTTTACAAACTAATGAAAGCCATGACAATCTGGAATTTGTAAATCTTAAGTATTCTAAGATTCTCTCCAGTGATGATGAAGGTTCTCCAGAGGAAATCTCTATTGCTTCTCAAAGGAATGCTACTGTTGAGGGGGAGCATTTCAATCAAGGAGAACACAGTACTGGTCAGGATCAGACTAGTCTTTCAGAGTCTACTTCATCAGGAACTGATCCTTCAAAGTCTAATGAAGGAAGATCAGAAACTAGCAGCAGTATTGAATCCACTGATTATACTGATCAAGGGGGAGCTTTTGAAGGAAATGAACAATTTTCTACAAGAAATACCACTAACTTAGGGGGAGAGTCTAGCAGGAGCAATCTACCACCTGTTAGAAAATGGACAAGGGATCATACTGAAGATTTGATTATTGGTGATCCAAATAGTGGTGTTCGAACTAGAAGATCAATTCAAAATGAATGCTTGTACAATTGTTTTCTCTCAAAGAATGAACCTAAGAAGGTTGAAGAAGCCTTACAGGATCCTGATTGGGTAATAGCAATGCAGGAAGAATTGAATGAGTTTGAGAGGAACAAAGTTTGGAAACTGGTACCAAGACCTAAAGATAGATCTATTGTTGGTGCTAAATGGGTTTTCAGAAACAAGCTAGATGAATCTGGTATGATTGTAAGAAACAAAGCAAGACTAGTGGCCAAAGGTTATTCTCAGGAAGAAGGAATTGACTATGATGAAACCTTTGCCCCTATAGCAAGATTGGAAGCAATCAGAATGTTTCTTGCATTTGCAGCTCATTCAAAATTTAAGGTATACCAGATGGATGTAAAGAGTGCTTTTCTTAATGGCAAGCTTGATGAGGAAGTGTATGTGGAGCAACCACCTGGTTTTGTTGATCCAAAGTTTCCAAATCATGTCTACAAACTTGACAAGGCACTCTATGGACTAAAGCAGGCACCAAGAGCATGGTATGAGACTTTGTCTAAAATTCTTCTTGAAAATGGCTTCACAAGAGGCACAATTGACAAAACTCTATTCTTTAGAAAGATAAAAGGTGATTTGCTTTTAGTTCAAGTTTATGTTGATGATATTATATTTGGTTCTACTAATGAAAAGTTATGTGCTAAGTTTAGCAAGCTTATGTAGTCTAAGTATCAGATGAGCATGATGGGTGAACTAAATTACTTTTTAGGCTTGCAGGTCAAACCGACCGAGACTGGTATTTTCATTAATCAGTCAAAGTATATCAAAGATCTTTTAAAAAGGTTTGACTTTCAAGATTGTGCAGTTGCAAAGACACCCATGGCAACAGCCACTAAGCTAGACTCTGATCCTAAGGGAAAGAGTGTTAATAACACTAGCTATAGAGGCATGATAGGTTCACTGTTATATCTAACTGCAAGTAGACCAGATATAATGTTTTCTACCTGTTTATGTGCTAGATTCCAAAGTGATCCTAAGGAATCTCATTTAATTGCTGTGAAAAGAATTTTTAGATATCTCAAGGGAACTCCAAATCTTGGTTTGTGGTATCCAAGAGAATCTGATTTCTCCCTAATTGGCTATTCAGACTCTGATTATGCAGGGTGTAAAATAGATAGGAAAAGCACTATAGGTACATGTCAATTCTTGGGAAACAGATTGATTTCTTGGGCAATCAAGAAGCAGCAATTAGTTTCAACCTCAACTGCAGAAGCTGAATACATTGTAGCAGGAAGTTGTTGTGCTCAACTCCTTTGAATAAGAAATCAGTTGATGGATTATGGTATGACACTTAGTAATATTCCTATGTTTTGTGATAATACTAGTGCTATCAAAATTGCAGAAAATCCAGTTCAACATTCAAGGACTAAGCACATTGATGTCAGGTATCATTTTATTAGAGAATATATTGAAAATGGTACTGTGGAACTTCATTTTGTTCCTACTGACAAACAGCTTGCAGATATTCTAACTAAACCACTTGATGAGGCTACATTCATTAGATTGGTTAGTGAGTTAGGAATGTTAAATTTTTAGATCTTTAACATCTGCACAAGTAGTAAGGTATGTTGTTTCAGTTTATAGACTTGATATTTTTGTCAGGATCTATACTTGATTGTTAAATGCTTAAACTGTAACATTTCAGTATGATAGACTTATTAATAAACATCAGGATCAGGATTGCTATCAGTATGCTGACGTCATCAGTATTGACATCGGGATTGTATCGTCAGTATCAGGATTGTGAAATTTGTGTGTCTTACTGTTTCAAATTATGAAGTTCATGTTCTGATTTTGTTAAAGTCTATGTTAGCAAGTTTTATCACATGCATACTGATAATTTATATCATTATTCAGAACAGTCAATAAACAACAATAGACAAGTAGATAATAAGAAAACTTGTATTTTCATTAATCAAAAGCATTACATACTTGGAAATGAAATACAATTCTTCTTTTGTCTAACTACTACTGATAATTCTATTCTTGTCTAAAGTTGTTGCTGCTTCAATCCTCAACGATCGACTTCAGGACAAGGAGCATCTCAAGATTAGATTCCTTGTCTGGGCGACTTGAATCGGAGCAGCTGACTCATCTTCATGCTTATTAAAGAAAACGAATTGCATCTCCATCAAGATCAACCTCAGACTCTTCGCCAAATTCTTCATCCTCAAGGTGTGAAGAGATTAGAGGAGAATTGTATCCAACTAGTAGATGTTTTAGAGGAGACTCGTGGAAATCATCTGAGTTAAGACCAACCATATCTGACTCGATGAGAAAAGTTATCTCTTCTAAGAGATAGTTTACTTGCTCCTGATCATTAAGAGTAAAGAACTTCTCAGTGGTAATGAACCAAAAGCTAGGGTTCATATGAAGATTTGGGTTGAAAGCCATGATGAAAAAAAAATTGAAAAGGTTTTAGAGAATGGCATAAGACATCGGTTTCTTTTATATAAAGACGTGAGAAGCTGAACGGTCGTTTGGGGGATATCAATGCAGTCAGTCATAATTATGTGTGACTGTATTTCTTGTATTTTCAAGAAATATTGAACGAATCTAACTAATTGATTTTGTTCAGATTTTATTTATTTCTTTTATAGGTAAAAGAAAATGCCACGTGGAAACTCCATTTAGTCTCTGGAATCAGGATGATATTGATCAGGAATACAAGTGTGTTCACATCAGGATTAGTAATTTTTTCTATTCAGAAATCACATTGAATCATGTGATTATCTTGATGAGAAGATCACATTAGGAAAATGAAGCTGATCAGTATTGATTTTTATCTTGATTTTACCTTGATTTAATTTACTTGAAATTAATTTTGGATTTTATTTTCCAAAAGTCGTGGGTAACTGTATTTTTCAGGGACTGACACCTGTCATCCTACGTGTCGACGTGGGATAGTGGGTCTGAAGGATTTTTGAAATATAATTATTTTGACACTCTAATCGTGTAATTCCTTTCTCTAATTTCATTTTCTAAAGCAAAAACACTCTTAAGTTTTCAAAATCACTAATCAATTTCAAAGATTTCTTAAGTTCTTTTCGGATCAAAATGGCAACTCAAAGAAGACTACCCAAATCAGTAGCTTTCAAGTTTGGTGACTTTGATTTTATGATGAACAATCATGTTACAGCTATCACCAACAAGGAAGGGGTGTCAACTGATTTTCACCAAATTATAGACTTTATGGCGAAAGGACCATTAAGCTATGCCTTGACAGCATCTCCACAAATTAATCAAGTAGCTGTTTCACAAGCTTGGGAGAATGCTGTAAGAACCCTAATTTTTGGTAATATTTCCTTTTATTTAATATCTTGTGACATTGTCAATATGGAACCTTTCTAGTCATCCCTGTTGATTAATAGAATTGATTGTCTGAGAAACTGCGTTGTTGCATTTATTATGTTAGATAAAAAGGAAGATTGTGAAGGCATGAGTCTTATTGTTAACAAGATTTATAAAACTTGGGATTTGAGAATGGTTAGAGTATTAAAGGATTTATTAAGAATTATGACGAGGAATTATGGACATTCGAGGAATTTACACAATTAGTACTTAAGGAATTATAGGGGAAATCTCTACGCGACAAAATATTATTACGAGAGATTAATTAAGATACGATACGAATTAAAGATTAAATAACAAGCATTGGTGGAAGAATAATAATACAAGGAGTAGTATTGCATGCAAGTCCCATGCAACCAAGTGGTTAGAAATCAAGCAAACTAGTTAGCCATTGGAAGACGAATAGTACCTAGTTACTTGCTTTTTCAAAAAGAGAGACAAGAAGTACAAGGAACCATGCTTGGTAGTACTTGCCTATACATACATGATATGTATCACCCAACCTAACTTAACCACAATTATTCTACCAACATAACACACAAAAACCAAAAACACAAACACACCCCCCCCCCTTATTCTTGCTCTCGGCCAAGAAGGAAAGTGAAGAAGAAAATTCTTTCTTCCCCCTCTTCCATCACTCATAATTCACAACATAAATCCTAGTTCATCTACATCATCTAGACAAGGTATGTTAGCAATTTCAAGCCATTTCATCCACCCAATTTCAAGTTACAAATTGTTAAAGCTTGGGTGAATAGTAACCATGTTTTATTTTCTTTTAGATCTTGGATTGTAAGTGTTGTAGGAGACCATTTAAGGTGTTTTTGAGTTGTGAAAAGCTTATCCAAGGCCCTAGGTGCTCAAGAAGGTATAAAAATCTCAAACCCTCTTGGTTATGTATTATTTATCATGTGGGATCATGAAAAAAATTGAGAAGTTAAGGAATGCAGTGGTGAAGACCACCCAAAAAGAATTGGATTAAAATATGAATTTTTGGATTTTATAAAAATGCTAGAGTAAAATTCGCGCAAGGGAAAAAGTCGATTAGTGGAGCAAAATTCTAGGGTTAGTGGTTATGATTCGAAAGTGGTAACTAAATTAAGTCGATTAAGTGACGAGCGTAATCGAGTGATGACATGAACCCATAGTGGGGCTAGGGAGTCATAAGACGAAGTCGTTAAGTTAATTTCGTACCCCCTAAAACCCCGTAATTAAAGAGATATTGTTAAGGTACTAACGAGCGGTTATTGCTTATGTATAGATCGTTCGACTCCGCACGCTCGACCACCCCAACCAAACCAAGGCAAGTTTACTTTTCAAAACTTATACATATACAAGGACTTTCACTGTTGTGTTTGTACTTTTCAACTATATCAAATGTTATGTTTATCGAAGTATTGATGCAATTGAGATTGTATAAGTACATATATGTTTGTACCCCTTGAACTTAGATTGAAATGTTTTCCTCGGACAACGACTCTAGAAATAGAGGTCGTAGCGGTCCGTATATACTATTGACCGGGGAGCGGTATATTATTAAATCGTAACTAGTTTGCGAAAACTCGAAGGGTCATTCGGGGAGTATCGTATACTCAAGTAATTATGTTCATATCTTCGTAAATACTCGAAACCCTATCTTGGATTAAAAGTTATTTTATCGAATAATTATTTTATTAATTATTAATATTAAATCTTAAAATATTATTTACTAATTATCGTTCATTATTTTAAAGACGAAGTCAATCCAAGATACATTTAATACTTTCAAACTTGAACTCTTTCGAACTCAAAACATTTTCGAAAACCCCCGGTCAGGTTCTGCTTCTTGTATGATTTCAGGAATCATCGGTCGACTGATGTCGGACCTCAATTACTCTGTTTTCAATCAAAATCAAGTTTTTAAAAGAAAAAAGAAAAAGGGACTCTGGCAGGTGTGGGAACCGTTGACGAACGATTCCCGGGATGTGTAAGCGGCCGTGAGCCAGGCGGTCCATCAATTATTATTCCGGCCCAGGTGTTGCCGAAGGATGATTACGGATGTAGTTTTCATCGAGGGTGATTACGGATGTATTTTTCACCCGGGGATAGTTACGGATGTAGTTTCTATCCTTCTACCGGTAGAGAAGACCCGCGGATTATTGGACTTGGATGTGGCGACTGATCATCGTCAATCCGGCCCTGTCAGGTTTTTATGTTTTCTTCCAGTCCCATCCTCCACTTTGGAAAAGTACTCAAACACTGCTTCTTGGGCCTAAGTGTCAAGTTGCTGATAGTGTTGTTTTTGATAAGAAAATATTGACATCGTGCAGTATCTAGAACTGCAAGATTTTCTATAAAGATTGGCACGTGTTAGTGCACTCTTGCAATTGTTACAAAGAATGAAATATTTTTGTATGAGAAACCTTCTAAGCTAATGGAAGGAAAGAGGTTTGAAATGATGTATTCCCTGTACAGTATGTTAATCGTAGAGTGTTTTGCCGAAAATGATATACTCATATGTATATATTTTCAAACTCGAGATATGTTGAAATGGGAACCTTATAAAGGGTTCATATGTTATTCTTAAAGCTCCTTAGTGAGTATAGATGTTTTATTCAAACTCGGACATATATAGTGTCCAATTATGTTCTGAAATCTGAGATATATACCCATATAGTTGGGAATGTTTTCGAAATAAACCCCATTATTATTTTACAAAATGGTGAACTTGCTGAGCATTATGTAGCTCATTCTTGCTTTATAAAAACTTTTCAGAAAGAGAAGAATTTGGTCGGTTAACTCCGCGACGGCAGAAGAGGAGTAGAAGATTTACCCCGGAGATGATTTAGTTCCTGATAAATACTACAGAGTAAGTCTGATAGGTTTCAACTGTAATAGTAAGACTTGTCTTCAAGTGTAGTTGTATAAGTGGAATTGTGTAAGACTCTGATTTGTACAAATGAATTGTAATATTTAGTGGCACTTTTGATTATCGTTTCTGAGGCTCTAACTTGTTTGTGCTTAAGATTGAGGTCTGAATGGATGTATTGTTGAGTTGTATAGTTAATACAGGTATGATATGGTTGGATGGTGATGTGACGACCTGAATCTTTGACCTCAGATTCGGGGGTGTCACAAATGCTGAGGTAATTGATTCTACTCAGAGTCAATCAGGTAAGATTGTTGTAAGAACCCCAAATTTTGGATATAATTAAAACTTTTTATTAAGTAATGATAAAATGAGGAACAATGATTCCGACAACAAGGTCACCAGCTCTAATGAATGGTGGTTTCAAAGAACAAGGATTGTAATGAATGGATATTGCTCTGGACAATGATCCTGATGCATTGGTATATTGTCAGAATAGAGTAATTCGATGGTTGAGGACCTAGATAAGAATAATCTACCATCCAGGAAGGAGCTAATGGATCCTTGAAAGGAAATGAGTACGTGCATAGTGTTTCCCATACGTGCATAGTATTTCCCGTACGTGCATAGTATTTCCCATACGTGCATAGTGTTTCCTGTACGTGCATAGTAATTTGGTGGATGAATAGTGATTTGTAAGTTGGAAAACTTTTCACTCCACCCTATGTACGGGACGTGATATGGATATTTCGAAGTCATATTAGTAATACGCGGAGGAAATAAGTGAATGCAGAGATGATCGGAATTCAGAAATTCCAAATTCTTTTCGGTATAATATTTGACCGGACAGTGGATTAAATATTATTATAATCCAAGAATTGAGATATTAACTTTGAGGAATTGATATTTTGGGATGTTATTATATTTAATTTAAGAATGAAGGTAGGAAATCACTGAGGAGTGGTTATGGCTACAATGTAATAATTGATATTTGGAAAGAATGAATGGAATTCGACTTTATTATTTCTATTTCTTGAAGAATGCTAAAGGGTAACAACATAGGTAAAGATAATCTATCTTCTAAGGGAATAAGATATGGCAATTTCAAGCAGGAGAATATTCTCATGTCATCCAGATCGGTAACGATTAATCCAGTAGTTCCGTAAAAAGGATAAGGAACGATCGAAAGAGAATACGGACAATTGTACCACCCTAAGAGAACAAGTAAAGAATACAGAATGAATAGTGTTTTGGTGGGAGTATATAATAATATGAGACGACACTATATGGAAGCATTCGGAACGGATTTCCGAGTTCGTATTAGTGATCCAGGGGGAAAATAAGTGTATGTAAAAGCTGTCGGATTCTGAAAAACCGCACTTTTATTTTCTCCGAGAGTTCCTTGGACACTGATAGCCTTAAGTATTTAACGAATGGATTTAAGGAATATAAATTGGAAAGTTAGAATGAAAGATGGAGAATGAAAGTATTAATATTAAAAAGGATTCCCGGTAAACCCTAATTAGAAATCCGTGAAATATTCCTACGAACGATCAATCGAAACGGGCAATAACCGGACACAGAAACAAGCAGAGGAAGCAAGAGTCTTGTGCAAGCTACTAGTATAAAATATCTAGTAACCAAACTAGAATCAAGGAACTAGCACCCTAGAGAATGCAACTAAGTACTTAGCAAGGCAACTATGTAGTTAGGCTAAAACCACCACATTTTCAACACTTGTCATGGTGTTTCCTCATCCAACACCTCATCACTTTAGTAAAGTGAATTTATACAAGATATTATCTTGATAATAGATGAGAATGGATGAGATTAAAACAAAATAAAGCAAGCAACTCTCCCCCCCTTGAAAATTCCATTCGGCCATACCCTTAATTCCAAAATCAAAACCCCTCTTCCCACCATCTCTTGATCTTGTAAAAATTATGGTGAGTCTTAAATTTCCTAAAAGTGATCCCCTAAAAATTTCAAAGCCAAACTCTCTTGTTTCCATTTTCAAAGAAATCATCAAAGACTAGGGTGAATAGTGATTTTCAAGAACAACTCTTGATTTTCTTGATTTCTAGGATGATCTAAGCTTGGTTATGGGTATACAAGGACTATGCAAAGCTTAGCAAGGTCTTTACACACTCCAAGGAAGGTATAAAGCTCTTGAAACCCTAACCCTTGTTTGAGATTTAAGCATGTTTATGCTAGTTATAACTTAGTTATGGTTATGTTAAGATTATAAGCATGATTATGTATGGATTTTGGATTAATGATGTAAATAGCTAGATGAACGGAAAGGCATTGCTTGGCCTCAGTTCATGTATATAAGTCATGTATATGTTGTTTGGGTTGGATACTATGTTTATGGGAAGATTCGAAATTAGTAGATATTCGATTTACAGCCGTTATAATGCCCGATTTTGCAATACCATGTTTTGTATGCCATTTTCCATGTCGAACCCCTACTGTCCAGAGACCTTATCTGCCACGATAGGATAGGTAATGTTCTAAGCTTCGTTTTGATATAAAGATCACGTGAAACGGACTTACGGTTTAGGATTTATGACCAAATTACTAAAAGTAGTTCGAATCCGTAAATGAAAGTTCGTAACTGTAATTGAACCCTCGTAAACTATGTAACGTCATGGCAAATCTTGGTAAATAAATACTAGAGGTAAAAAGGAAGGCGTGAAAGAAAACCGTATGTCAAAAAGATCATTTTTCGATTTATTAAAAATGTTCGAGTCGAGGTTAAACGCGAACGAACCCCTAAAAGACGACTCTTTTATAACTTCGGTAAAACACTTAGAAAACGGACGATAAAACTCGGAGTATAGTATTGGTTCGTAACGATCGACTTTAGAACTCATATGACTTAAGTATGTCCCAAGTATAAGTACAATGACATGTCGTATTAACGAACGGATGTCGGGTCGGATCAGTGATAAAAGTAATCCACTAAAAGGGGTATAATGAGATAACTCAAGAACGTGTTTCGAATTAAGTATAACTTAACTTTTAATATGTTAAGTGATTAATCCCGAATGCCTTGGCTATTTATAGATCACCAAGCTGAACCAGGACCCGCTACCACTACCCCTTACCGTACTCGACTACCAGGCAAGTTTCAATTCCCTTCTTTTAGGCTGTTGTTGTGATTGAATAAATATATATATATGATTGCTGATATACATATGCCATTGCATGCATGCCTACTTTCAAGTTAAAGTGATATACTTGTTCCCTGAATGTTATTGTTGGCTTATAAGCTAGATAGTTATATATCAGTTATAAGCCGATTATTGTAAGACCCTCATAGAAGGGCGTATACATCTTATTAATCAAAAATAGACCGGGAGTCAATATTCCTTGATATATCGAGATTACCTCGGAGGAAAATATTTAAGTTAATATTTTCTATTATTTGGGCGACGAATATTATTTGAATATTCGTTCGAGACTAATTATTTTAACGATCCTTACTTCAAATAATTATTTGAACGTAACCATTCGACGAATAATATTTTTCAATATTCATTCAAAGTCGAATAGGTTATCGATTATTATTCCGAATATTCTTCTAAAGATTGGACTACTAAATGAATATTATTTGAATATCCATTTAGAATATTACTTTATTAAATGAATATTACTTTTGAATATTTATTTAAGATATTACTTACTTGATGAATATTATTCTAATATTCATCTGAAGCTTGATTTATTTATCGAGTCTTATCTCGAATATTCCTTTAAAGCTTGGATTACTAAATGAATATTACTTGATATTCATTTAGAATATTATTCATTAAACGAATATTACTTTTTCAATAACCATTTAAATTCCTAATTAATTATGAATATTATTTTGAATATTCATCCAGGGTTCTATTTAATCATCGAATATTATTTTAAATATTTTAAATATTCTTTTCAGGTCTCATTAATTAATGAATATTATTCTGAATATTCATTTGAATATTTAATTATGCAATAAATATTCTCTAGATATTCCTTCAAGGATTTTTGAGAAATACTCTGATTAAAGATATTCTTTCATATTCCTAAATATTCTGTAAAATATTTTAATTCAATAAATATTCTCTGAATATTTATTTCATACTTAGAATAACCTCGATAAGGTTTATCTTCTTCGATTATTACAGAAAATATTTCGGAGTCATATTATTATTAATCTTATATCAAGAAAGGTTCTCAGACATCATTCTTCTTTGAGTCTACCTCTCTAATAATAAGGGAACCTTACTTGGAAGATGTTATTTATCTTGTCGACTTCCCGATCATAGAGTATTCTCTTCACTCGCAACTCGGGTGCTGTTGACTTATTAAGTCGTTGTTTACCTTCTCATCTTTCGAGGGGTAAGATTGTTGGAACAAGTTGATATTCGATACCAAGCCACAGCTTGGAAGTTATTGGTGAATTTTCCTTTCCAACTAGATACGACTACCTTGTAGAGTCTTATCAACAAGTATTATACTTGGGGAAAGGGGGACGAACGTTACATTCAGAATCATGAACTCTATTTGAACTAGGAGTCGTGTAAGAGGCCGAGTAGCGCCGGTCCATCCCCTTTGGCCCAACCGTTGGCCGGGGAGAGCTAGTAAGGCGGTAGACAAGTAAAGCCGTCAGTTCTTCCTTCTACCGGTAGTAAATCTAAATTGAGCTGTACGATCTCGACTGATCATCAAGATTGGAACAGCGGGCGCGGTGAATACTCCATCATTGGTTCATCATCCAAATTTATTTATTTCCTGCAACATGATTACTGTTGGCAGAGTTGGAAAAAGGGTCATAACTGGAATTGCAACCTTTTCTTGCAAGTTCCTCTTCTTAATAACAATAAGAATATCTCGCTTACTTTGATGTAGCAGATATTTCTACAAACAAATACTTTAAGTTACCTTGTAACTTCATCGTTCATATTATACTGGCATCATTTCCGTAAATGCATGGCATATGGTTTGAAAGATACTTTTGAACTGTTATACATTATCGTTCAGTTATATATTATTGTTGGTGGGCTATTGCTCACCCTTGCTTTATTATTATATCACAACAACAGCTAGACCAGATGACTCGCACAAGGCGCACTCGACGCGGGCGAGGACGATGAGACTACCAGAGCTGAAGAAGAAGCTATTGGTAGGGTATATTTATTCTTTCAGTACCAAGAATATGGTCTAGTATGACTTATGTAAATGGATGGCAAAGAGTATGTATTTATATTGAAATTCTTTTGGATTGTAAGAACTCATAATGTGATTAATAAAAATTTGAGTGTTACTCTGATTTCATCTCTGGGACTATAACGGGTGTGTTTTATATTATTGTGTTGGGTTATAGAGACGTAATTTATTTTATGTTAAGGAAAGTTCAAGTGTTGTGGACAGAATTGGAAACCGTAACCACCGGATCCCGGACCCCGGATCTGGGGGTGTTACAATTGTTCTATACTTAGGACAAGACTCATTTGATATTACTGAATCGGTTGTTAATTCAGTACTTCACATACCTATTAGTATGAATTTTGAGAATGTACCATCTGATAATGATGTTAGAACTATGTTATCTGAGTTAGGGTATAATGGACCTCTAGATAACATGAGCCAGTTAAATATATTCTTTCTTAGGAAAGATTGGTCTTTTTTTATCAAATTGCTAAATGTTTTACTGGTAAATGTAGTTCTTTTCAACAAATTACTGCTGTTACATTACATATTGCATATGGATTGCTTTATAACAGAGTAATTAATTTTGGTCACATTATCTTAAGTCAGATGTGTATTAAACTTGGGTCAAGAGATCATGACAGGAATATGGTTTATTATCACAGATTCATGCAACTGTTTATTAACCATTTCATTCGTGATGTTTAAGCTAGATTTGGTAGAGAATATTGTGTTTCTTCTTATGTACAGCAAAAGAGAATTTTCTCTGACATTTCAAAGAAGGACAGTGTAAAGAATCTAGATGAAATACCTGCATTACACTATCCAAATCATGTTCAGGTACTTCTAAGAACTCATCTTCCTACTATCTATAATTCTTCTTTCTTTGGTGGTGAAATGACTGAGGAATCTCAATTGAAGGAGGAACCCCCTGTGTCTACCCAAGTAGCCAAAAACATTACAGTCTCTGAAACAATTCTAGAAACAAATTTTGATCCACAGCCTATTGTTTCAAATAAGACAACCTCTGGTGTTTCTCAAAAGACATCATTTGTAAAGAAGAGGAAATTTGTTGTTTATTGTAGTACTTCTAGTGAAGATGATGATAATATATCTCTTGCTGAGAGAGCAGAATTGAAGGCTGCTATTCAACTTTCTAAGCTAGGACAAAGAGATGGAACACCTAGTCACAGCCAGGCTGCAGTCTCCCAAAAGGCTATAGTTCTTAAAAAGGGAAAACAGTTACTAGATACTGTCTCTCAAAAGACTGTGTCTATTGAAAAAAGATCTCAACCCAAGATCACTTCTGTGTCTACACCTCTTGAGTCTTCTCAAGATAAATCTGTTGCTCACTATACTAGGAGAACAAGGAGAAAAATTCATTTGTCACCTACACACACAGTGTCTAGTCCAACTAACATTATGCAGGTCTCTACAAAATAAGGCTATATCCACGTTAGTATCTGACAAGAGAGATCTGGATCTTGATTCTTCATGGGAAACTACATTGACATACAGACTGGCTATGGAACTTATTTCTCTAAAGGTGAAGCTTTCCAGGCCTGTTCTAGATTTTATGATTGAAAGAGTTCCCAAACTTTCATTTCCTGGAGAATATGGACTGTTACATCAAAGACTTGATTTAATGAAGATGTACTTCTATGTATCAGTCAGAAAGGGATTGCACAAGAAATTTGGACTTCCTAAGCATGTTGCACTTCAATCACTTCATGCATATTTATTTGACAAGGATGTCATTGTTGAAGATGCTTCAGCTCAAGGTGAACAAGAGGAGGTAGTTGATAGAGGGAAGCAGTCAACAGAAGATACTATTGCACCAGTGGTGAATAGTAGGATAGAACATATCACAGTCACTGCAACACAAGAACCATCTAGTCAGAGGTTGGATGACTCAGGAACTGTGACTGATGATGCTGAAAGGTCTTCTGTGATGATTGAAATTGCAAGTGAGAAACCCTATGATATGGGAGGAATGACTTTGATTGATTTTCCTGAAGATCAAACCAATATTATTCTTTCAGAGTCTATCCACCTTGAGGGTGTGTCTCAGCAACCAACACTTAAAGATGGTGACATACTAGCTATGGTGTCTAATGAAGTATTACTGAAGACATCAGAGTCTAGTGTAGATCCTGAAAGTGATATACTGGAGCCTGTAGTTTCTGGAAAGAAAGTAGATGTTTGTAAGGGTTCAGAGACTATAGCAGCTCACTCCTTGGAGAAAATCTAAAGCCCCATGCCATATGAGGAACCCTCTCTCCATGTGAGTTCATGTATAAAAACTTCATCTAACCCCTATTTTTCTTTAGGTCATGAGAGCACTTATCCAAATTTGAGTGATACACTTGATAAGATGGACATAGATCCACACACAGAGAGGCTGGCTCCTGACCAGGCAAAAGGAGAGGTAGAAAGAGTGTTGACTTTAGATAGTCAAAGTGAGAATGAGGGTATGGATGATCAACTCCATAGTGAGGGAGAGAAAATTAGGAAACCACCGTCGTTTGATTTTTGGGGTCAGGTTTTTCCTGAATCTTGGTCTGAAAATCTTGGTATGGATGCTGGTACTTATTCTTTTATCAAGATGTATGAGAAGAATGACTTAGCACATCACAATACAAAGCCAGAAGTTAAAGCTCAGAAACAGAAAGAAAGGCTTGCAGGAATCATCAACAGAAGAAGTGAAAGGCTAAGACAAACTTCTACTCAACCAGTACCACAAGAAATTCCTAATGATCCAAGTATTCCTTTGTATGTACTTCCAATTTCAGCTAGAATTGAGACATCAATAGTATATGATAAATCTAAGGAGGAGTCATAGATGTTAGTACACAGAATACTGGTGAAGGACAGGATGATCATACTTCAGCTTCAGATCAGAAAGATGAAAATGTTTGTACTTCTACTCAAGTATTATTACTTGAATATCATTCTATACAGGCAACTTCTTCTACAAGACTTGAAGATAAGGTTCTTTCTGCATCTGAATCTGAAGATACAACAAGCACTTCCAACATTGAAGTCAATTCTGAAATTCTATGGAACATTCAGAAATCTCAAAGTGATATTCATCAGATTCTTGAAGATAACCAAGTCACTATTATGGACAATCAAGCAGTTCTGATGAATCTCATTTGTTCTGTTACTGAATCTCTTGGAATTAATGTTGCTGATGTCAAAAAGGGGGAGATAAAGACAATTCAGAGACAACAACAACAACAACAACAGACTAGGGGAGATAAACAGACTGGGAGACGAACTAAGGGTGACAATAAAGGAAAAGAAGCATCAAATAGTTGAAGAAGGAGGTACTTAACTTCATGATCTTAACTCATAAATTCTATTCTGGTTGTATTGTTATATGTTTTGACATCTACAACATAGATTTATGCTTCAGATTCTAAAGCATAAATAGGGGGAGATTGTTAGGAATAATTCATAAGTTGTGATGTTGAGAATAGAATTTTGCTTATACTTCTTGAAAATCCTGATATTATAAAGAATTTAGTACTTTTTATAGGATATATGCGTTAGACAGTAATCTGTAGAGTTTAGTCAGGAACAGCAGTGCATCAAGTACTACATGTCAGGAACTGAGATCAAATCTTGATACGCCAAGTCAAATACTGATGGATGTCGAATCCTGATGCAAGGTGGAATCCTAATATCAGTCGTGCTACTGATGATGTCATTATGGATGCTACAGAAACTGGCAAGTGCTATAAAACAGGATCGTTGTTTTGAAGAACAAGCAAGAAGATATCATGAAGGAAAGAATTTTCTATTGATGGAAACTATCAACTGGACGGCAGAACATTGTCATGTATAGATCATTACTTTCTATTATTAGTTGATAGGTAGCATTATAAATAGTCTCTCTATATCATTGTAAAAGAGTGGATTGTGAATTTTAGAGTACATATCGTGTGAAGCTCTGTATAAGGTTTGTATTCGAGAGTTCGAAACAAATAGAGAGAGAGAGAGATTTGTATTCTCAGCAGCTGCTAAATGTATTGTACACCTTTGGTAGAGTTTGTACTTGATTTATTTAATACAAACAAGTTTGATTCATTCGTTTGTTCTTGCTCATCTAATCAAGCAAAAATCAGACATGATTATATAACTTGTATTCAACCCCCCCCCCTTCTACAAGTTATTCGAGTTAATAGTTAAGCCGAGTTTTGATATTAGTGGATATTAGAGTTATTAGAGCTTAATTAGATTGAAAATTTGATTTTGATTGGTATTGAGGGGTAGTGACCCCGTGATAGTTTGTATTACGAATAAGATATACACGTTTCAAGGTAAATGGTTATTAGTTTCGAAAAGGTTACTCAGTAAAACAGTGGGATTGAGGATGGATAAAAGTATCCCAATTATTCCCTCCTCAAGTAACATTGTCCGTTGAAAGGGGAGTAAGAATTATTGGGGGATTTCTTGATATTCTTTCTCTCAAAGTTTTATCGGGGGCAACCTCAATTATGAGTGGGAGCATGGAAGTGGTATCAATTGTTTTAGTCACGTGGATTTCGTTTTATAGATTTAGTTATTTATATGTTTGCTGCAAGTCAAGGCGGGTTTTGTTTTAGTATTGTATAAGAATGAATTATTCATGGATGATTGGGATCAGTACTTGAGGCATTGTGTATAGGGCATTGTCCATTATACGAATAGGTCATGTCCGATTTTCAGCAGAAAAGGATCGTCACGTGCGAGTGATAAGTATTTAGAATTAACAAGATATGCAAACAAAAGTTTTAAGTTTATGTTGGAAATTCGAAGGCCTAAAGGATGAGCCTGTCGATATGTGAAATGATATAAAGGAATTCTAGAATGAAAGAAATGACTTGGAAATTGAGAGAGAAATGGTTGAGTAATACCGTCATTACGTTTCTTAAGATAGATTCCGGGGACAGAATCCTTTTAAGGGGGGAAGGATATAACGCCTTAGAAATTTTTGGTATTTATAATTATTTATTTAATATTAAATGTGAATTATGTGACGTGAATATTGTTGAGGAAGTGAAATATGTATGATATCCTATTTGTGAGTTTAGTTGATGATTTATACGTGCAGGATAAGTCTACGTATTTTATTTTTTTGTTTTTGGTGAATAAATTCTATTTAAATCATGTGTCATTTATCTTCTGAGATTTTTATAAAATTATCGGGGTTAGTATAAATCATGAAATCTTTTGCATTATTAACTTTATTAGTTTATTTGAGTTTTAAAAATATTAGATGGATTTATTTTGATTTTTAAGGATTTTAAAATGATTTTATGAATTGATTTATGTTTTATTGATTTAATTTTGTAAAATCCATATTTAATTCGTTTTTATCCTAGAAAATATCTTAAAAATATGGGGAGATAGTTAATTTCATTTTCTACATTTTAAAAATAAAATCATGATTTTTCTCAAATATTATTCGTTAAATTTCTATTTTTAAAGGGAATTCAAATTGTTTTTTTAGAAATTCAACACTACTTTTCCATTTTATTTCCAAATCTTCCCCTTTTATTCCATTAAATCCCTAAACCCAATTTCATTTTCACGAGCTCTGTTTTATAGTCAGGTTCTCCACATCTCTCTCAATTTCTCTAGAATATTCTCACAAATCTCTTCCGGAAAATTCCTCTCTACCATCGTTGTTTCTCTTCCGGATTATGTAAGCTCCGATTCTGTTATGATGCCAGCCGACCTATCTCTCTCCCCTACTTTCCCCTTTTTTTGTTCATTCGTTGCTCCAACCTGTTCTTGCTGCGTGTATGGCGATGTTGTGCTTCTTGTGTGTGTGCGTTGTGTTCGAGTTTCCTCTATTGCCCCCTCTCTTATTCGTTCTTTTCTCCAGCCTGTGCTTGTGGCTGTTCGTGTGTGTATTTGTAATATATATATGGGTCATGTGGTGGTTGTAGTTGTGTATGTGTCGATGGTTGCTGTTACAATTGGTTAATTCGGCTATAATCATATATGTGTGTGTGTGTGTGAAGAGTGTAGACATTGTGTGTTAAAGTTGCTGTATGTCGAATGAATTGCAAAGCTGGAAATGTTCTCCCCTGTTTTGGCTCTCAACTGTGATGGTGTTCGACTATGTAGTTGTACTTGCCATGTGCTCCATTCGAGTGTACTGTTTATATTAGTGTGGTTCGACTGTTGAAAATTGGAATTTCGATTGTTTTGATTTGGTTGTGCCAGGAATTAACTGATTTCTTCATAATAGTCATATACTGAATTAATATGAAATGTTGACTGTTGTTAATTATATATAAATCGCGCGAAGTCTCGTTTTTGGATATCCGTTTCGGGGACCACCGGGATTTTGCCCCCTCGACGATGATTTTATTTGAGTCGAGGGTAAATTGGCGATGATGAAACGTGAGCCAAAATTTAACTTTAATAATTACGAAATAAATTTTAATTTTAATTTGTAAGTTTCGAATTATATATCGATGAGTATAATTTATTTAAATTGTATTGGATTATCCGAAATGGGATTATAGTAGTTCCAATTGTGTAGTTCTTGATTTGGTTGTAAGTTTAATTTGGAATGTGTTGATTTTGGTTGGTTGTGTCGGTTATGTTCCAACTGGCAGTCACCCGTATAAAGGTGATGCTGTCAAAATTTTCTAAAAAAAAAAATCTTAATTGTAGTTTCTAAAATATATATATATATATATATATATATATATATATATATATATGTGCTATTCGTATGGAGTGGTAATTGAATTATATTTTATTTACGTGATCATTTGTTAAATACCTATTGGTTATAATTATATGTTTAAGTCTGTGGTTTGTGGTTGAGATAAAATGATTAAAGTAAGTTAATTCAGGGATTATCACAAGGGTAGATTAAGATTATATGTTCGTACAGGAACGCCGAGTATTGTATAGAATTCTGAAGTATTGTTTTTATGTGTAGATTCGAAGGACGTAGACTCAAGGGGTAAAGGAAAGGCAAAGGCTGAGGACTTGTAGAATTAAGTGATTAGAGTAAAAGTATTGTGTTAAGGCAAGTAACTCGAACCTTGTATCGAAGTTCATACTCTTTCAATTATTCATAAATTGTCGTTTAAATTTTTATAACTTATTGTTGTTTCTTTCAAGTTAATTGTTGAACCTCTTGTGCTATAATGATAAATCGTATCAACTATTGCTTAATCTTTTACACCTTCTTGTTTACCCTTATTGTTTGCTATTTAGAATATTGTACTCCCTTGCTTATTCAAATTCTCGTTAAACTATAAACATTGATGTAGAACATACCTTTTGCATAAGCTTAAACATTATTTCATATCTATTTCCTTAGTTCACACCAACATAACTATACCCTATAACCCTTAAATTAGACTTTAAATCCCTAACCTTTGTTTTATTCTCAACTAATTAGTAATCCTTGTTGCTTATATTCATACTTTCCCCGAGCCATAACATATTTGATATCACCTTGTATTACCACTTTAAACTGACAATAGCTTGATAAACACTTATTTTTAAATACTTGTGAATGACACTTGAACCCTACCTTGCGAGCCATATGCAATTAAATCGAATTGTTTATTTGACCTTTAGCCATTTATCCTTCAATTAAATAGAAAATTTCCCTTCTCTGAATTTTTGTGTAAGAAATTCTTTTGTCGAAACTTGACCCATTTTACAGATATTTAATTAATTATTTTAAATTAGCGGAAGAGGCTAGGGTTTCCTAGTCCAGCATATTAAATTGGCATAAGAGGCTAGTGTTGTCCTAGTCCAGCAACAGAGGCCAATGTGTTCTCTAATTGGGAACCCAATTTTCAAAGTCCAGAGGGACCTAGTGTCCGGTACGGGGACAAGACGTGGCTGATCACCCGTATTGTCCGGTTTTAACAGAGAACTCAATTTAAATTAAATGTTAAAAATAAAATATGACTGATAACCCTACCCGAGATGAATTTAGAAAAATCTTCAAAGATGTGGAAAAAGCCCAAAGACTGATTCTTATATTGTCGTATCCAAATTTCTACTGTTGATTCATTTGCATTATTATTGTTACTTGCTGAGCATTTGGCTCACTTTTTATGGTTTATAACTCTTTTCAGTTAAGAAAAAAGGTGATACGTATTAAGGCATTATTAGAGAAGTGCGAGTTGTGGATCCTAGGCACTAGTTTTGGCTTTGGTAGCAGGAAGACTTTTGAGCTACAGGCAGGATTAGAAGTAATAGTGCTAGCTAGTTAAATTATATTTGTGGATTGTATTTAACTTTTGATAAAGGATTTGGGTATTGTAATGTGATAACTTAGTTTATTAGCTTGCTTGTTTCATACCACTACCTGTTAAAGGTCCAGGTTAATAGTGGGGTCGATATATTATGTTTATTATTATCGTCAGCAGGGTTTATGTATTTGGTTTGGTTTGAATTACAGGGGGATAGTCTTATTTACGAATACTTCATGCCAAAATTTTTATAAAATTTAGTTATATATATTTTGATTTGTGTTGTGATGCCCCGATCTTGACCCCATATTGGGAGGGCGTTACATCATGGGTTACCACAGGTACCTTGGAAGCCCTCTAAAACATCCTCTTTTTATATGGATTGGACCCAAAACTCATCACGGGCCTAAATGTGATCCATGCAAGATTTTGATCACAACAACTACCCCCCGGTTCCTTGAAGTCATTGAGTGCCAAAGGAACCAGAACAAGGTAAGGTTCAATCCTTCCTTATTATCTTCATAGAAAAATACACAGCTTCCGCATCGTGCTTCCAAGCTTACATAAGTTAACTCGGCATAAGAAACAGGAAGCACTACGCTTCCGCATGCATATTTCAATGTGATCCTTCAAATCATGGATATCCTTAATTCAATTCATACTATCCGTGATACGCTAGTTGGATTCATTTCATGGGGCTACCGATTTCCGACATTTCTTTCAAAAATCACGACTTAACTATCTGAGATGCTACTTTTCTCTACAAGATTGGCCTTCATGGAAGAATTTCTTGATGTCCTGAAGCTCCAGTTGTTGTACAGATACCTCAAGCTTCCGGAAATTGGGCTTCCAAAATAACTAGATAAAGAAATAAGTAGCAAGAGCTAAGTAGCTCTTGAAGATAATGCACAAGATCACACATATTTGATGCATACATGAAAGTATGAATATGCAAGTGCAAGTGGTTTTGTAAAAAGTGTATGTTGCTGCTTCTCCAATCAAGTAGGACCTTGGCAAACACATTTTTCTAGGCATTGTGCCACAATTTTCAGATGTTTCCATTATTCCAACGCATCGGATCCCTTAAGACTCTTTCTCACCTTTTTGGAATCTCTTAAATGAGGCTAATATATCATGGCTTAGCCAAATGGTGCCCGGGGCTTAGCCAAATGGTGCCCAGATGTTGTGGGGCTTAGCCAAATGGAGCCCAGGGCTTATCCAAGTAGTGCCGGGGTCTTATGCAAGTGGTGCCCACCATGGGATTTGGCCATTATTTCAAGTGATTTGCACTCGTGTGAATCTTCAGGAGGTTACACATAATTTCATATGTGTGTCTTTATCATTAATAATCTCGTATGTGTATCTCAAAGGAAACCAATGGAAGGTCCTGGAGACACCCTTAATTGCTTCCATGTCTTTCCAAGTGGTAACATTTAAAGCATATAGCGTGCCTAGGTACCTGCTGTGTTGGGTTTCAACCCAATATGATGTTATGGGCTTAGGTGGTTTAATATATATATATATATTGGTAAGATAATAATTGTATTTGTAGACAATTATTATATATGATATGTCTTGATCACTAAGTTGGGTAATTAGGTGCCAAGAATTGGAAGACTTGTATAACAAGCATGGTAAGACTTGTAGAACAAGAATGGTAAGTCTTGGTGGCTAAGTTTTGGATGGCTATATATACATAGTCTTATTGTGACGTCCTCCCGACCTGGGGTCTAGATCGGGGAGTCACTAACACGCTAGATGCAGACATCCTAAAATAATAAAGATAAATATAACATGTTGACTGACCCCAACACTACTCACCTGGATCTCTCACAGGTAATGGTATGAAACAAGCAAGCCAACGTCTAACTATTATTAATACAAACCCAAATTTAAACTATAATTATTACAAACCATGAATTCAAATTCTTACACCAACTAGTTCTTACAACTAACTTATAAACCAACTAATGAAATCTCCTCACTGAGCTGTTATTGCATCTACCTCGGGGGTTATCTCAAAAGAAACCACCTCAGGTTCACGGAAAGTGCGCTTCCTGGCAGTCTGGATGGTACGAACCATGATTCTTATGCTACTATCAAAAGGGTTAGACAAAATAATAATGAGCCAACGTTCAACAAGTAACTAAAGTTCTTAACAGAAAGTAATATAGCAGGATATCACAAGGGATGATAGTAGAACAAGATATGGCATAAGTATACTAGAAACAGTAAAAGTAATACTGGCACTTGGTAATGACAGGATATCAACTGATAAACAAGATAACAATGGTCAGCAAAAGATATAAACCAATTTCATTCCACAGTATTTTAAAAGCAATCATTCACTTTAAGAAAACTGATTGGAGGTTTTACTTCACAACAGACAATACGGGTGATCAGCCCATAAAGTCCCCATAACGGACACAAAGTCCATCTGAACATTAATCCTTTCATTAGGATAGCTTGGGTTCCCAAGAGGCAACATATTGGCCTATAAGAGTGTTGGACTGGACATATCAGAACTACACCATAATATACACAAACAGGCGGAACCAGCATTACCCGTTCGCTCACACCTCTCCAATCGTCAGGAATCCGTAGAAACCATTTTGACGGAATTCCTAACATTTTATAAATCACATTCTGAAAACATTTAAGATTTTAGTAAGCCCATTTTTTTTAATTTAGAAAACACTTGAGTACTTAAATCCTTTCAAAAACCTTTACTTCGAAGTACCTTCGACTCACTGATAACAAATCAGCCCAGTCTAAGTAACTTCAAAGTATTTTAAGAAAATAACTCATTTTGATTTGCAATGATAAAAGTCAAAGGGTTTAACTAAGTTTCTGACATCAAGGAAATAGAGATACAAGTCTGAATCAAGAAGATATAGACTCTAAAAGTAATCAAGGCTTTGATCAGGTACATGGAAAGAAACTCAAGTCAAAGGTCAAAGAAGTGAACTATGACTAGTTTAAAGGCAATTAATCAAGGAATAATTATATTTGAAAGATTTTAAGGTTAACATAGGTCTATCTGGTTACGAACATAGGCTAAGCAGAACACTGGCTTATCTTTCAATCAATATAGTTTAATTAAGGCAAGCTTGACATATATGGTCAAGAAGCAACTAGAAAGAATTATGCCGTTTTAGGGTTATAGGTTGTTGAATAGTTGTTAACAGAATTCTGGCTACATGCAAAGATAGGTTTGTTAGGCCGAATACACAATTAATAATCAACTTTGTATGAGAGAGTAATAAGTAAAAGCGTTTATGCACTTAAAAAAACTTCTTGTATTTCAAACCCTCTTCGTGATGTAAAATATCACAAAGAGCTGCTAGGTTACAATAATGATAATTCGTTATCGATACCCTTCTAGGGTTAACCTATCTGTATTTATATACCATACATCTACGATACAATCTCTAATTGATATTCCTAATAATCAACTATACAATGATATCAATTACAGATTGTCACACGTCTCCTATGTCAACTCGATCTCTTTGATAGCTATCCAATCTTCAAAGATATCGCTTCCATAATTAACCTTCAATCACTGTTGAACAGTAGACGCACTTCCATCAGACAGAGTTTAACAAACTCTGTCAAGCTTCCAACTGTCAGAGTTTACCCAAACTCTGACTGCTTCCAGCTAAACTCTGATAACTCCCTGTAACACTTAAACACTGATCAAAACACATCAATTATATTTAACAATCTCCCCCAACTTGTTCATTAGCAAAAATGTACAAGTTAATGACAGTAATTGATGATGTCAAAACAAATAGACAAATACAGTGTTTATACAAACTCAGAGTTTAAGCTTCTACTTAATAAAAACTAAAGAGAATAAGAAAATTCTTACAGAACTTAATCTCTTATAATTTCAAGATCTGGCATGGTTCTGAGATAATCAATCAGCAATCTTCTCTCTGCATTTTCAAGTTCAATCTTCATTGCTTCTTTGATTTCTCTGAGATGAGGATCACTTTCATCTGTTTGATATATAGCAGCCCTAAGATCATAAATCTTGTTCCTTCTCATTTCATTACCCAGTCTGATAAATCTGACTTTTTCTGCCTGTGTACTGAAGTCAAGTACTGTGATTCCCAAATCAGTTTTTAACTTTGCAGTACCTTTCTTCATTTCAATGAGATTGCCTTTGTAATCCCTGTACTTAGGAATATATCTGCTATTGAAAATCTGTCTTCTAATTGCCAGATTCTGAGTCATTTTCTGTCTGAGCACATTAGCAACTGACTGAGTCCTTCGACTATTCACCTTGAGAAGATATAGAACATACTCCAGTTCTTCCCAACATTTCAAGCCAATATCATCCTCACCAACTTTGAATACTGTCCCATCAGCCATGAAGTATAAAAGAAAATCCTTGTCTAAACTCTTCTGATGAACTAACTGCACTGATTCCAGTCTGTCCAAGATCTCTTGAGGAACACCACGACCTGGAACAGCCAGTGAAGAAGGATCTCTAGGACCAGTATATTGCCTTTTGTCTCTATGTGAACCTAGTCCACCCTTATTATTACCAACCTTGCCAGATAAAGCTTTTCCATCAGAAACATTCATTGAAACTCCACATAACACATTTGGATCAGATATTGTTCCTTTGCCAAAAACAGATTTCAACTGTGAAGAGTGTAAAGGTGTGATCATTGCTTGAGATGCAACAGAAGTTGTAACTTTCTTCTGTGAACTTTCACCTTCAATGCCTTTTAGCTTGAGTTTAGCCTCTGCTGCAATTGCTTCCTTTGAGAACCGAGAACTTTGACCAACATCAGTCCTCTCTCTGATCACAACACCTTTAACAACAGGTCTAGGAGCTTTTCCTCTTTGTACCTTATCAGACTTTAAAGCTTTAAGATGTTCTTCGTGTAAACTCTTTTCCTCAGCTTCAATGTCCTCAATCGTTACTCCTTCCTCATTCTCTTCAATGAACAGCTTATCAGCCAATTCTTCATCAGTTTGTGGATTTGAAGATAACAGTAAACTCTTGGTCCTTGAAGTTCCTTGAGTATCAGTATTTCTCCCAACATACTGTGATTTTGATGACTTGCTAGTTCTCAGAGTTTGAACCTCTTCAGCCTTTTTCTTTCCTTTGTTACTTGCCCCTCCATATCCAGCACTATCCCTTCTGACAACTCTCTCCCCCTTTTTGACATCATCAGGCATAAGGATAGAAGTAATTAACTCCAGGGAGGTAGCAATATAATCAATTTTAGCAGATAAGTCAGACTGGTACTCTTCAACTTTAGGTAACCTGGCACAGAGATTGTCTTGAGCTTTAGAGAATTTTGTAGTCACTAGTTTCGATTCTCTTTCCATCTTCATCTCTCTAGCTACAACCTCATTTCGCAAAGCAGTGATTGCGAAATTAGTATCATCAAATCGTCTATCCAGAGTTTTAACTTGAACTATAGTTGCTTTCAAGCAAGAAAGAATCTCTGGATTGGAGATAGCATCAGCACTTTGCTTAACAAACTTAGCTGCTCTTTCTGGTGGAAAAATACAATCTTCTTTGTGCCATTCAGCAGCATTCTTGGCAAATTGTGCTCTTTCAACTTCATGAGAAGTACAAGGTTGAGGAAAAGGTGTATGTTTATTGTCAGTTTGTACTGGTGCACTCAGAGAGGCATCAGAGTGTGCACTACTGTCACCTTCAGCTTCAACACTTGTAGCTTTAACTGGTTCATCTTCAGCCATAGATTTAGGAATTTCTTCTGTAGGCTTGGAAAGATTTTCTCCATGTTGCTCAGGCTCAGCAACAGACATTGACTGAGAAGTAACTTTGGTTGCCTGATCAATTTCTTCACCTTCTTCAACAGTTTGGTGAGCATCAGATATTAACTCAGTATGAGATGCCACAGCTTCAGAAAGAACAGCCGTAGGTTGATCAGCTACACCAATATCAGAGATAGGATCAGAGAATGGCATAAATGAATCAGGAATATCATTTATCGGAGAAACACCATCTCTTGCATCCTCTTCTGCAGGCATTTTGTCCTCTGCAGGTATTTTATCTTTCTCAATCTCAACAGGAGGTGTTTGCTGGGAAACAACCTCTGGAGCTTCAATATCTTCCTCCACAGAATCAGAGAATATCACTTTTCTTCGTTTTGCTAGAGGTATATTGTCTGAATCCTCTTCAACAGATGGTGACTTAGGCATGTTTGCCCGAGCTTTCATTCTTTTCCCCCTTCTAGTGTAAACAGCTTCAGGAGATTTCCGTTTTGATTTTCTTTGTGTCTCTTCTGCCTGCTTTAGACTTGCACGTCGTTTAGTAATTGCCTTCTTAACTCTTTGCAATCTAGACGGTGATGCTGGGTGAGATTGTGACGAATCAGAGTTTGTGTGTGAAGTGGGTGAAGGTTGCTTTGTAGGTGCTGACTGAGCAGATGATTCAGTGTTTGGTTCTGGTTGAGGTTCCTGGTGTGATTCAGGTTGTTGTGGTTCTTGTTCAGGTTGATTTAGAAAATTTCGTAGAGCAAGAGGCATGACAAAAGCAGGGAGATTTGCTTTACCAACATCCTTGTTAGTCATATCAGAGAATATTCGCTTATTGACTCTAAAAGGATCAATTTCATCAGTTTCATCAATTTCAAGACCAGGTACACATGCATTGAACAACATTTGACAGAAACGAGCATAATAAACAGTAGTAGATTCTGACAATTTATCACCTAAGCTCATCAGAACATGTCGACCAAAATCAAAATTAGTACCATAGAGCAGAGAATACCCGATTTGGAGACTGTCTATAGGAATGGCATCCCAGTTTGTGACTTTCTTCTGGAACGTCCTTGTTATGCAATCAAAGAAGAAGTTCCATTCCTTTCTGAGATTTGGTCTCTTTATACCGCCAATCTTGTCAAGAGATTCCATGTAACCAATCTCTCGTAGCATCTCTCTCAGATAAGTTTCATTAACCAGAGTATAAGAAGTATGTGTATCAAACCCCATTGTATCTCGTACAGTCTGTGGAGTAATCACATAATCTTGGTCTTCGTAAGTGAAGATAATGGTAGGAGTTCCACTCTTTCCTCCATCCTCATAAACTGAATTCTGCCAGAATGAAGTAATTTGAGACGCAGAAAGAGTAGCAGGTTCAATCAGAGCCTGTCCAATCTCTGAATCCCTCAAGAAGTTCTGCATGAGATGAAACGATTCTGGAACGCGTTGATGATAGAGTGGAGCTTCATAGTTCTTAGGAACAAACCGTAAACCAAGAGCAGTGAATGCTTTAGATGCCATTGAGTTAAGAATTTCCAAGAAATATGTATGTAGAAAGGTGTTTGCGTGAGTGCCCAAGAAAAAAATAAGAAAACTGTGAGATGTAAGAATAAGGCAAAATCGTTTGGACACAATAGTGATTAAAGTAATTAAAAACTCAATCTCTTATGTAACAAACACTCAATCAGTTCCTTGATTAATGTGTAGTGGGACACGATAATAGGTAAGTGGGACACATTAAAGGGCGAGTGGGGCACGTGCGCCTATTTTTAAGAAGAGTATATTAAAGAATTAAAACATTAAAATATTTGATTTAAACAAAAATCAAATAATACTCTTTTAAAAATATCTTGACCCAAGTAAAAGTAGAAGTTGAAGCGTTTACCTGTTGCCTTTAATAATCAGAATACGAAGCGATTAAGAACTTCGTTCTTACCCATCTCTATTTAAGGCCTAGAGACTTACTCAGATTATTTCATTAAAGCTTTAACCTTTCAGTCTCCCCTGTAAAATCACAAACCCTTCAAACCAAATACCCTTAAAAAACAATGGCCAACCTTACTATCAAAGAAAAGAACCTTCATCTTGTCGAGAATAGGGACATCTTCAGCTATACGCGTGAAGAATTTGAAGCGTTCGAGTGGGAAAGGCAGCTTGAGACGCTGTGGCTGCAAATGGATGCTGGTCTGGAAGATCTCGAGAGAGAGAAACCTGCAAGGGTGATCGACATCGATGCTGCCCTCCAAGCAACATTGGCATGGCTCTCCTCGAAGGCATCCTCATCCACCACCACCAACCATTGTTAATGAATATGTCAGCAAAAATAACCTTATCCCTTCAACTTCCACCCAAACAAAGTGGCAAAGATGGGATCTGGGAATTTTTGCTAACAATGGAGTGGTGTGGATGGACCTTTTACTTTCCTGTTGAATAGATTAGCAGATAGAGAGAACAAAAAGATGTAATATTTGCTTGTAATCTCTTTCATATTATCAATGAAAATTTTGTTTCTCTAATCATATTCATTGTGTTCTACAACTGTTATTTATGCTATATGAGCTGTTCTTTATGAAAATAAATCAAGAAGAGAATATGAAAACTAATTAAAGTAATCATATAAAGAACACATTCATCAACTATCCACTGATTAACAGTTGTCAAAAACCCTACTTACTCCAAGACTTTCAAATTGTCCAAGTGAAAATTTACCTTAGAGTACAAAACACGAATCAACAGCGTTTGTCAATTCTCCAACTTTATCACCGAAACCCTTTCATAAATTGCACAGTTGTGAATATTTGTGTGTGTGAAGAAGAGTTTACTAAGTCAATTTTTAGAGCATCTAATTTTTCATAAAATCCATAAAGTAAATCAATAAACACTGGATGCACAAACTGTCATAGTAAACACTGACTGTATGATGAAAGCTAAACTCTGAAGTAATCGAACTTTATACAGTAATTTTTATTTTATACCCCCTTTATATACATTTTTTTTTTATTTTCATCATTTTTTTTTCATTTTTTTTTCATTTTTTTGTTTTTATTTTTCATTCCAGTAATCAGAGGTTGGAACCAGTCACCAAAAATTCAAAAATTTTAGCCCTTATCATTTTGATAAGTTCCTGGGTCATCCTAGTATTTAACTAGTCACCAAAAATCAGAGAATTTTAGCACATATTATATACCAATAGGTTCCTGGGTCATCCTAGTGTCCAACATAATCTCAAAGGAGTATAGCAACCTATATACATTTTCTTTGGGGTATTGCAGTAAACATTTTATTCTATCAGAGTATAACTAACAGAGTTTAGAGTTCATCAACATCAGTAGTTTTTCATGAAAGGTAATGCACACAGTATTTATAGACTCAGAGTTTAGGACAAAATAAACTAAGAGATGCTATAAATATGAGCCAGTATCATGCTGTGTTAACTTTCTGCACAATCTAAGATTAGATCACAATAACTCAGAAAGATTCATGATTAATTGCTGAGAATCATGCTTCATACATACTTCTTCATTGGTGTTTTCATTCAGACAAAAATCAACTCAGAGTTCACAGAGTTTATCAAACTTATTAACAGTGTATGACATACAAACATACTGACAGAGTTTAACAGAGTATGCATAACACAGTTTAATCAACAGAGTTCACTTAGCATTTAACCAATCAGGAAACATGATTAATACATCACATAAGTAAAGTTTGAATCTAACCAACATTTCTAGTCAGAACCAGAGACCATTCCTAGTTCATTGACCAGTCTTGTAAATGTAGCTTCACTCAATGGTTTAGTGAAGATATCTGCAAGCTGTTGTTCTGTAGATACAAAATGTAGTTCAATATTTCCTTCTTCCACGTGTTCTCTGATGAAGTGGTACCTTATGCTGATGTGCTTGGTCATTGAATGCTGTACTGGATTACCTGTCATAGCAATAGCACTTTGATTATCACAGTAAATATGGATATTACTGTACCTCAATCCATAATCCAACAATTGATTCTTCATCCATAAGATCTGTGCACAACAGCTACCAGCTGCAATATACTCTGCTTCAGCTGTAGATGTGGAGATTGATTTCTGTTTCTTGCTGTACCAGGAAACAAGTCTGTCACCAAGAAATTGACAACTTCCACTAGTGCTCTTTCTGTCTATCTTGCAGCCTGCAAAGTCTGCATCAGAATACCCAAGTAGCTTAAAATCTGATTCTCTGGGGTACCACAGACCTAATGATATGGTGCCCTTGAGATACTTGAAGATTCTTTTCACAGCTGTCAGATGTGGCTCTCTAGGATCTGCCTGAAACCTTGCACAAAGACAGGTTGCATACATAATGTCAGGCCTACTAGCTGTCAAGTATAGAAGAGATCCTATCATGCCCCTGTAGTTTGTCATATCCACTGAAACTCCTGTGTCTTTGTCCAGTTTAGTTGCTGTTGCCATGGGAGTTGATGCAGATGAACAGTCAAGCATACCAAATTTCTTGAGAAGATTTCTGGTGTATTTTTCTTGATTAATGAAAATTCCATCTTCTGTTTGTTTCACCTGTAGGCCTAGAAAGTAACTAAGCTCTCCCATCATGCTCATTTGATATCTGGACTGCATGAGCTTGGCAAACTTCTTACAGAGTTTATCATTAGTAGACCCAAAGATGATGTCATAACATAAATTTGAACTAAAAGGAGGTCACTTCCTTGATTGAAATAAAACAGAGTTTTGTCAATTTTTCCTCTGTTGAATCCACTTTCTAGAAGAAACTGAGCAAGTGTCTCATACCATGCTCTTGGTGCCTGCTTAAGTCCATATAGTGCCTTATCTAGCCTGTAGACATAATCTCGATATTTGGGGTCCACAAATCCTGGTGGTTGTTCAACAAACACTTCTTCTTCAAGCTTTCCATTCAGAAAAGCACTTTTCACATCCATCTGGAACACTTTGAATTTCTTGTGAGAGGCATATGCTAGAAAAATTCTGATTGCCTCCAATCTTGCTACTGGAGCAAATGTTTCATCATAATCTATTCCTTCCTGCTGTGAATAACCTTTTGCTACCAGTCTAGCCTTGTTCCTCGTGATAACACCTTCACTATCAGTCTTGTTTCTGAAAACCCATTTAGTACCAACAATAGATCTGTTCTTTGGCCTTGGTACAAGGGTCCAAACTTCATTTCTTTCAAATTCATTTAACTCTTCCTGCATTGCTGTTATCCAGTCTGCATCTTGAAGAGCTTCTTCCACTTTCTTTGGTTAATTTTTAGACAAGAATGCATGAAACAGACATTCACTTGCAGTAGCACTTCTTGTCTTTACTTTTGCATCTGGATCACCAATTATCAAATCAGGTGTATGTGATTTAGTCCATTTCCTAGCAGAAGGCAAATGACTTCTATCAGCATGTGATCCTCCCCCTTGATCCATGCTCTCCTGATTTTGTTGTGATCTATCTTCGTTTTCTGAGACTCCCCCTGAACTTGACTGCCCAGAGTCAGAATTTGAATTTTCAGAGTTTGAAGCATCAGAGTTTGATCCAGATTTTTCAGTTGACTCAGTATCAGAGTTTGAGTCTTCATTTTGATCATGCTCCCCCTCAACTGGTTCTCCCCTTTGTTGTGACTGAGAAGTTTCTTCAGAATTTACCAGTAGAGGTTCAGAGTTTGTTTCAACAGAGTCTGTCAGAATTGTTTCATCAGAGTTTCCTTCATCAGAGTTTAAAACTTAATTTTCAAAGTTCAGTTGATCATATTCATCTTTGTCTTCAAGTCCAGTTATCTTCTTATCATCAAAAGAAACATGTATAGATTCCATGATCACTTTAGTTCTCAGATTGTAAACTCTGAATGCCTTTGTTGACAGTGGATAGCCAACAAAAATTCCTTCATCTGCCTTTAGCTCAAACTTGGTCAACTGTTCTGGATGAGTCTTCAAAACAAAACATTTGCACCCGAAAATATGAAAGTATTTCAGGTTAGGCTTCTTTTTCTTCACCATCTCATATGGTGTCTTTCCATGCTTATTGATCAGTGTTGCATTTTGAGTAAAACAAGCAGTTTGAACAGCTTCTGCCCAGAAATAAGTTGGCAGTTTTGCTTCATCAAGCATAGTTCTGGCAGCTTCAATTAAGGTTCTATTTTTTCTTTCAACTACACCATTTTGTTGTGGTGTACCAGGTGCTGAAAATTCTTGTTTCACTCCATTGTCCTTGCAGAATTCTTCCATTGTTGCATTTCTGAACTCAATTCCATTATCACTTCTGATGATTCTGACTTTGTTGCTTGATCCTTTGTCCAGAAGCTTCACATGCTCCATCAGAGTCAATGCAGTTTCATCCTTCTTTGCTAGAAAATACACCCAGGTGAATCTAGTGTATTCATCAACAATGACTAAAGCATATTTCTTCCTTGCAATCGACATAACATTTACTGGACCAAAGAGATCAACATGCAGAAAATGATAGGGATCAGTGATAGAAAATTCTGTCTTGCTCTTGAAAGATGACTTCCTTTGTTTAGCCTTCTAACATGAGTCACATAGGCCATCAACATTTAACAGGGTCTTTGGGAGTCCTCTTACAAGATCCTTTCTGATCAATTCATTGATGTTGTTCAACTTCAAATGTGAGAGTTTCTTGTGCCACTTCCAACTCTCTTCACTAGACATTCTTGTAGACAGGCAAACAGCTTTTCCAACAGAGTCTATCAAAAGCTTGATTTCATAAATGTTGTTTTGCCTGTGACCAACTAGAACAACCTTTCCTGTAGATTTGCTGATAACTTCACAATATTCAGGTTGGAAATCTACATGATATCCCTTGTCACAGATTTGACTCACAGATAGCAAGTCATGCTTGAGTCCTGGGACATGAGCTACATTGTTGATGATGACATTTCCAAGACTGATATTGCCATATCCCAATGTTCTTCCTATATTGCCATCACCATAGGAAACTTTTGGGCCAGCCTTCTCCTCATATTCTGATAGCAGGGCTTTATTTCCAGTCATGTGTCCTGAACATCCACTGTCCACGACTAGGGTTGCCTCCCTGTTACCCTGCAATCACAAACAATTACTGAGGATTAGTTTTAAGGATCCAGACTTGCTTGGATCCTTTGGCATTCTTAACTTTGTTAGCTTTTGCAGCGGAATTAACATTATCAGAGTTTGAGCTAACATTATCAGTGTTTACACTTGCAGTATCAACTTTAACCCATTTCAGATTGGGTTTCAGTTCATAGTAATTATGATAGATAGCATGATATTCTCTGCAAGTATAGATGGAATGCCAAGTGCTTCCACAGTGTGTGCATAGAGTCTGTGGCTTAGTTCTAGCAAAATCCTTCTTTACCTCAGACTTTGTAGGTAAAGAATTTATATTTTTATTTTTCTTGCAAAAATTTGCAAGATGCTTAGTACTACCACAGTTATGACATGTCTTTCTTGGAGCATAACTAGCAAGCATTGGTTTATTTCCTGAAGTAATGCCTACTTTTCCATTTCTGTTCTTGTTTGACACTTTCTTTTTCTCAACAGATTTTAACTCCTTCAGTTTATGTTTGAGTTGTTTATCTGTCATTGAACCAATATTAACCTGTTTAACACTAGTTTTTACTTGTTTTCTTTTGACAGCTTCTTTTTCATTCTCAGACAAAAATTTACTGGTTCCATGAACAAATTTAGTTCTAACTTTAACTTGATTTTGAAATCTAAGTTCATCTCCCTCATTATAACCTAGACCAACAGTGTCTGTTTGAAAAATCTGTTGAGTGTCCTTTCCAGAATTAGTCCAAGTTCTAATTTTCTTATTTGCTTCCTCCAACTCAGATTCTATTTGTTTATATTTCTGAAGCAAATCCTGTTCTATAGAAACAGCATCATCTCTCTCTTTCTGAACTTGTTGCATGTTTTCAAGTTTCTCTTCAACAAGTTTATTTCTTTCTTTAAGTTCAAAATTTTTAGCTTTTATCCTCTCATTTTCTAAAGTCTGATCCCTATAACTTATATGCAATGACTTAAGAAAAATTCTTAATTGAGCAATGTCATCAATATTATAAGCATAGGTAGTTAGAGGTACCTGATTTTCAGAGGATTCTGATTCAGTAGTAGCCATGAGAGCATAGTTCACTTCTTCATCAGAATCTGAAGTATCTGCCCAATCTCTGCCTTTAGTGTAGAGTACCTTTCCAGTTTTACTCTTCTTGCACTCAGGAGCATAGTGACCCATCTCTTTACACTTGTAGCATTGAATTTCAGACTTATCCTTCTTTCCTTTAGAATCTCTCTTATCAGACTTTCTGTAGCTTTTCCTGTCTTCATTTGAATCCCTAGAAAACCTTTTTCCTTTCTTGAAATTCTTGAAGCCCATTTTCTTGAAAGTCTTCACCATCAACACAACCATTTTTCTCATTTCTTCTTCATCATCCTCAGAGTCAGATGATTCAGAAGAGTTTGAATCATAATCAGAGTTTGGTGAATCACTTTCTGAATGTATGACCAAGGCTTTTCCCTTCATTTTCCTTCTTGTTGCCTCTTTCTTCTGAGGCTTCTCTTCAACATTAAGAGCAACATACTTTCCTTTTCTGCTTGATCTCCTGTTTCTCTGCTCCATTTCCAATTCATGAGTTTTAAGCAGTCCATAGATTTCATCAATCTCTGTTTCAGCATGATCATAGTTGTCTCTAATAGTGGTTGTTTTCACATCCCACTTTTCAGGTAGAGAAAGAAGAAACTTGAGATTCGAGTCTTCTAGATCATACTCTTTGTTGACCAATGACAGATCATTAATCAGTTTACAGAATCTATCAAATGTTTCTGTCATGGTCTCTTCAGGTGTAGCCTCAAAATGCTCATACTCTTGTGTGAGTATGTTTCTCCTATTCTTCTTAATAGCTGCAGTTCCTTGACACCTGACTTCAAGAGCATCCCATATCTCTTTTACAGTGGTGCAGTTAATGACTTTGTTAGACATAACATTGTCTAAGGCAGTATGCAGTAAATGCCTAACTTTTGCATCCTTAGCAATTGATGATAGATCTTCAGGAATCATGTCCTTCTTTTCCTTTGGAACCATTTTTGCTGCTTCACCAGCAACTACAACAGATAGCTTTGTAGGATTGTGAGGGCCTTCATAAATCCTGTCAAGATATTCTGGATCTGTAGCCTCCAGAAACATAGTCATCTTGACCTTCCACATAGCATACTCTAATGGCCTCAGAATAGGAACCCTGATTGGTTCATAACGACTCACAGTAGTAGGAGCCTTTTCAGAAACAGTAGGTGTTGGTGGAGGAATTTCTGGCATGATTATTGTTGTGTTTGGATCTTAACCTGTAATAAAGTAACAGATTGGCTCTGATACCACTTGTTAGGCCGAATACACAATTAATAATCAACTTTGTATGAGAGAGTAATAAGTAAAAGCGTTTATGCACTTAAAAAACTTCTTGTATTTCAAACCCTCTTCGTGATGTAAAATATCACAAAGAGCTGCTAGGTTACAATAATGATAATTCGTTATCGATACCCTTCTAGGGTTAACCTATCTGTATTTATATACCATACAGCTACGATACAATCTCTAATTGATATTCCTAATAATCAGCTATACAATGATATCAATTACAGATTGTCACACGTCTCCTATGTCAACTCGATCTCTTTGATAGCTATCCAATCTTCAAAGATATCGCTTCCATAATTAACCTTCAATCACTGTTGAACAGTAGACGCGCTTCCTTCAGACAGAGTTTAACAAACTCTGTCAAGCTTCCAACTGTCAGAGTTTACCCAAACTCTGACTGCTTCCAGCTAAACTCTAATAACTCCCTGTAACACTTAAACACTGATAAAAACACATCAATTATATTTAACAAGGTTCAATAAGTTTTATGATCAACATGGTATAAGATAGGCATGCTCGAATCAACAGGATATAACAGTTCAAGAATGTAAACTTCAGAGAAAAGACAGAGTTACTTATTTTAGAATACTATACTTTCTTAATCGTCTAATCCTAATCTACCCAAACGATTCTTATATCGCTTTATAACTTAACACATATAACATATACTGGTTGTACTTCTTAAACAATCTAACACGAACAGGTAAGTACTTAAGTAATTAGCACATAAAACATACAAGTCATGTAATTCATTTAATCACTTAACAGTAAATTCAACTTGGTTTATAAATAACTTATACTACACTATTATACTTTTTACGATTTATAAAATCTCACAAAAATCGGGCAGAGTCTCCTTTATAAACTGGACTATCCCGTCGGAACATATCCGACTCAAAATCATAATCAAATAATCCGATGAATTCTAAATCCACCTACAATCCCAATCATACGATTCAACTTAAACATGAATCAGTTATAATTATCCATAATTAACACTTTAATTCATTCTCGAATAAAATCATTAAATCATACTTAATTAATCTCTAAAATCTCACAATTCATATTTATCATGCAAAAATTCGAATTTAATCCATAGAGTTTGAAAATTCAGAATTTCAAATCATAACTATTACGCAGAAAATTAAAAATTAATTATACGACTCATGTTCATCATCGTCGATTTACCGGCTCATTATGAAATCATTGCCGACGGGTAAAAACTTCGGTGGTACCCTTAATTGAGCTTCCAACACGAAATCTCTACCTCGGAACAAGTTTGTATGCTAATAATCATCAGAAAATGTAAGAATTCAACATGATAATCACATAAACCCGAATATATACATGCGGGTATACATATATATACAAAATATCGCAACCCAACACAATTCGAGCACAAACAAGTACTAGTAATCATGGGCATCGCTACTAAGCAAGAATCGAAGCAATTAAGTTAAATCGAAGCAAAAACCCGAAGTGGGTTTTGAAGTTCCTGCATAAAAACGACATGAAACAGAAGTACGATATACAAGATTAAAAACCGGACATAATTCCGGCCTTAAACTGAACAGACCGGCCGAAAACCGACCAGACCAAGGAGAGAGAAAGTACCGAGAGGGGAGAGAGATGAGAGACTCAGTATAGAGAGAGAGAGAGAGAGAGAGAGAGAGAGAGAGTGAAAGAGGAAGAGGAGGGCTGGTGGTGATGTAATTCCCACAGGGGCATTTTAGTAATCTGCTAATTACAAAATACTTTGCTGAAACCGACCAGACCAAGGAGAGAGAAAGTACCGAGAGGGGAGAGAGATGAGAGACTCAGTATAGAGAGAGAGAGAGAGAGAGAGAGAGAGATAGAGAGAGAGAGAGAGAGAGAGAGAGAGTGAAAGAGGAACAGGAGGGATGGTGGTGATGTAATGCCCACAGGGGCATTTTAGTAATCTGCTAATTACAAAATACTTTGCGGAAAATCTAAGTTTTAATCCATTTTAAATCGAAATTAAATAGAAAGATGGGAATAAAAATATAACTAAAATTTTTAAAATAAAGTTTATGAAATTAGGAACATCCCCATATTTTTACAATAATTTTAGAGTCAAAAATGAATTTTATATAAATTTTCAAAATAAGGAACCTTTACATGAAATAAAGCTTTTTTTAAATCATTTTAAAATATGAAAACACACAATTAAATACTCCCACAAATTTTAAAAACTAACTAATATCACAAAGATGATAATGCAAAAGATTTCATGATTTTAAACGACTCCAATGTTTTTATAAGATTTTTGGAAGATTAAAAATGTACTTTAAAAATAGTTTTAATGCACCAAAAATACAAATACAATTCCACAAATTTATACGACACATACCAATCATCATATAATCATATATTCATGATTCCACACATAATTTTACTTCACAAAAATATATCCATCTCATAATTCACATAATCACCATTTAAAAACTATTTAAAAACTTAATTAAATACACCTAAATTTCTAGGTTGTTATACATATTGTATTTGTTTGATGTGTGAAAGCTTAAGAGATGTAGTCTTAAGTATTGTTTGGGAGATACTTGAGCATTATTGGCTTAAGTATCGGGTTTGGGACACCGTTAAGGTGTTATTCTTTTGATGTATTATTGATTATTGTTAAGATTAATAATACAAGTTTGGGACGTGGGTGTTTCCACGTCAAATATTGTTTGTGTTGTTGTTTTGCTTTTACTTATTCTTGACAATAGTAGAAGTAATACTTGAATAACGTGTGACTGAGCTTTGGTGGATCTTGTCAACTAATCGATTGGTTATGTGTGTGCTTTGCATTGGTGTTTGTGAATCTCGGATTATGTAAGTCCCCTAACCTAACAAGTGGTATCTAGAACCAAGGTTCAAGGTTCGGGTTCGTGATAGATGAGGTTGAGGGAAAGTTCAAGGTTCAATTTTTATGGCAGAGCATGATGAAGGAGTTGCTGACAAAGAGATTACTGCTAAAGCGGGTAGGGGCAAAGTTACGTGCGATTTAACGTTGACTTTCACCGTGGATCAATCCTGTGTTCAGACTCGAGATGGAAGAAGATGGAAGAGGTTATCACAATTATTTCAATGGCTTGATCAACCAGGTGAACTATTTGGGTGAAACTACGGATTTTCTTCAGGAGACCGAAGGATTGTAAAAGCAAGGATCGGGTGACTCAACATGTGGAAGAGCAGTGATTTTGTAGATGGATACATCGTTATGGTGAAGAACGGTGGTTTGGAGGGTCACTATACGGGTTTTAGCGACACTCAAAGATTGGAAGAGCAAGAGGAGGTTCTTGTTCGAGGGGGACACTCAAAGATTGGAAGAGCAGGAGGAGATTCTTATTCGAGGGGAGGCATTGGCGAATGGATGTCGATGGCTTGATGCGTTACAGTTCAATCCAATATGGGTATTGGGTTGAAGGGAAGGATTGTTGGGTTTCAACCCAATATGATGTTATGGGCTTGGGTGGTTAAGATATATATTGGTAAGATAATAATTGTATATTTAGACAATTATTATATATGGTATGTCTTGATCACTAAGTTGGGTAATTAGGTGCCAGGAATTGGAAGACTTGTATAGCAAGTATGGTAAGACATGTAGAACAAGTATTGTAAGTCTTGGTGGCTAAGTTTTGGATGGCTATATATACATTGTCATATTCTATTTGTTTGATGTGTGAAAGCTTAAGAGATGTAGTCTTAAGTATTGTTTGGGAGATGCTTGAGCATTGTTGGCTCAAGTATCGGGTTTGGGACACCGTTAAGGTGGTATTGTTTTGATGTATTATTGATTATTTTAAGATTAATAATACTAGTTTGGGACGTGGGTGTTTCCACATCAAATATTTTTGTATTCTTGTTTCGCGCTTTGGTGGATCTTGTTAACTGATCGATTGGTGTGTGTGCTCTGTATTAGTTATTTGTGCATCTCGGATTGTGTAAGTCCCCTAACCTAACATACTCGACAGTTTTAGCTAGCAATTTCGAAAAAATGTTTTTGAAGCACGTGCATTGTATAAACCATGATGGTTTCCTATGTATTGGTTCAGGTAAAATTCAGATCATGTAGGCACATTTAGATGGTTGTGAAGTTATGCAAGGCAAAACAATGATCTTTTTAGCTAAACATGCATCTCAGCAAAATTTTTAGATGAATGCTTGTAAAATCTTCTTTGTATGTACGGAAAACATGCTTGATGATGAAAATGCAAAGGAATAACAGTAGAACTTATCTTTGTTCTTGTCGTGTCAACCCAGATTCGGGTTTCTGTTACTGAACTTAGAGGGTGGAAGCCCCTTTTTGATTTGAGCTTATGATGGAAACCTCTTTTTCTCTCTATGGTAAGGTGCCGGGGAACTGAGTTACCCCCCGAGCCCTTAGATTTCTTTCTCATGTAATATGTCAGCCGCGTTCGGCTTTAATCTTATTCTTGTTGAGAAGCTTGGAAGCTGTCAATTGTAGCTGATCATCGGTGTCCCTGCAAGCTGTTAGATAAAAGCCGCAGAATGGAAGCTGGAAGCTATTAGTTGAAAACTGTTAGCTATAAGCTTTAGGCAAATATCAAGGAACCTGCATATTGTTAGTTGTAGACAAATATTACAGAATCATTGATAGTTAGTCATAATTAAATTACAAGGAAACTGTTAGCCATAGATAAATATCATGGAACCTGGAAGCTATAGCTTCAGGTAAATAACAATCATCCTGCAAGCTATCAGTTATATATAAATAGTATGAAAACATTCATCAATGGGTATCTAACATGGAATCTACTAGCAGTAGGTAAATACCAAGGAACCCACAAGCTATTAGTTCCCAAAGAATACCAATAAACCTAGAGCTATTGGTTATAGGCAAATAACAACCCTACATGCTATCAAATTAGATGAGTAATAAGGATATTGCCTAGTTTTCAACTACCGGTGATCATTCAAGGAATCTATAAGCCTCAAGTATTTTATATCACAATATGTATTATGATGTATGACACATGTTCATCACATGTATTCTAAGCAAGTAACAGCATATGTGTTACTTAGGCAATATCTAGACACATAACACATTTGAATTTCAACAGGCAAAAGTCATTTAGCATCATGCAGATATTCATGTGGTAGAGTCATATTGGATGTATAATGAAAGATATCACGTTGGTCTTGTTAATCATCTTGAATTAATACCTCTAGCATATCAAATCCTCCTATTCATGATCGTTTTAGCATATCAATGAGTAATAATCTTAAGTCTAAAGGATAATCATTCCACATACTTGTCATATAAGTGCAATCCCATGTGATTAGAGTGGGTTGAGTTATCCACATACCTGTGTAATTTGGTAGTGACGTGTGTATTTAGACACATCTTTAATGTTATCTCATCTTCATCGTAAGAGTGATAAAGGAGCTTACATCTTTGGAGCTTTCAACTATTTCAATGGTAACTCGTAGTGATTGTTAACAATCATTGTAGGTCACCGGAACCCTGCCATTTGAGGTTGCAGTATTCATCTAAGAGCTTTCACCTTGACATCTTGTCTCCTGGTAGCCCCATCTTAGGATCCACATCCTGGATGTTTCATCTTAGATGCCCCATCCTAGGATCCCGATCTTGGATATTTCATCCTGGAAGCCCCATATTAGGATCCCGATCCTGGATGCTCCGTATAAGGAGCTTTATTGGCTCTAGAACCTTATCTGTAAGGGGTACTAGAGCTTCCATCTTGGAACCTAAATATTGAAAAACCATTTTCGGTGCAGGAACCTACTCATCTTGGAACCACTTACAGTTTTAAAAGCCAATCCTGCGAAACTTTATGAATTCTACCAACATGAACCTTACTAGTTAATCATCATGTTGCTTGTTAATGAATTGATTTTATTAAATGTTATGTAAGCCTTAATCGTATCTGTTATTTAACTTAAAGTGCTTACAACTTAACTAGGTCTACCTAACTCTAGGGTTCCTTACCTTAAAAGGTAACAATAAGGCTAAAGTTACAAACATGAAATCTCAACAGACTTTAATGCCCTTATAATTTATCCTAAGGTAATTTTATATAAACACCTAGAGGATATGTGTCATTCATACATCTATTAAATCAATAATTAATAAATCACATGTTAATAATCAAGTAATTGGGTGATACTATGGTATAGAAGCATAGTCGAGTAATCATGGAGGTACATACCTGGTAGGCCGCTAATAAACATCATCCATTACCCATACCTTAGCCTGTATAGCTACCACCTTGGGTTTGGGGGCACCTCCCGGTAACCCATATTGTCTAGAAGCTCCTATCCCGAGATCCTCATCCTGGGAGCCCCTGTCCTGGAAGCCCTGTCTTGGTAGCTTGAATTCCTATAGCTCAACCTGGAAGCCCCTGTTCCGGAAGCCATATCGTGGAAGCTTTAGACCTTGAAATGATAAAGGGAAGCTATGTGCGCCAAGTATGGTTCTACACGTACCCTTAAAGTTAAATGAAGGGATCTACGTGTGCCAAGTAAGGTTCCACACGTATCCTTAGAGTGATGAAGGGAAGCTACGTGTGCCAAGTAAGGTTCCACACGTATCCTTAATGTTATGAAGGAATCCATGTGTGCCAATAAGGGTTCCACACATGCCCAAATAAGCATGAAGAGATCCATGTATGCCAATCAAGGTTCCACACATGCCCAAATAAATATGAATGCATCCATGTGTGCCAATCAGGGTTTCACACATGCCCAAGTAAACATGAAGGGATCCAAGTGTGCCAATCAAGGTTCCACACATGCCCAAATAAGCATGAAGGGATCCATGTGTGCCAATCAGGGTTCAACACATGCCCAAGTAAACAAGAAGGGATCCATGTGTGCCAATCAGGGTTCCACACATGCCCAAATAAGCATGAAGGGATCCATGTGTGACAATCAGGGTTCCACACATACCCAAATACGCATGAAGGGATCCATGTGTGCCATTCTGGAACACATGCCAAGATAAGCATGAAAATTTTAAATTTTGATAATTTTAACCTGTCAAGCTGAGAGGTGTATCCTTTACTACCCCCTTGTTCTGGATGGTAGCCTGGTTGCCATGTAGAACTATATTTGTGGGGCTTCCATTCCCTTCTTTTCCAATTAATCATAAGTCAGCAAATGTATAAGAAACAATCGACTTCTACTTTTACTGAAAATGAAGTCAGTACGATTACATCAAATCGCATCCAGGAAAGGTGTGCATCCATTAGCCCCCGGGCATCTACTCTTTCATCTTGCTTAAGGTTATAGAAGCCAGGGGTTTGGCTTTGACCCATTTAGTAAAATAATCAATGGCTACCACAACATACTTTACACCGCCTTTACCCTTTGGGGGCTCCCAAATAAGATCAATTCTCTAGATTGCAAAGGGCCAGGGGCTCACGATAAGCTTTAACTCCACAACGAGGTTGCCATTAAAGTTAGAAAACCTTTCGCACTGCTCACAGGCCTTAGCAAATTCATGAGCATTAGCTTTCATTATGGGCCAGTAGTAGCCCTGCCGCAACACCTTATGAGCAAGGGAGCTACCCCCCGAGTGGTCGCCACAGATTCTTTCGGGAACTTCTCTTAAAATGTGCTCACATTCATTCCTGGATATACACCTTAGTAGGGGTTGATTGAAACCCCTTTTATATAGGATGCCATCATAGATCACATACCTGGAAGCCTTGTATTTGAGTTTCCAAGCCTCATACTTATCTTCCGGAAGCAGCGTCTTGGTGACGTATTCTTGTATTGGGGTAGTCCACTGGTTCTCAACTAGAAGCTCGATTACCATGATAGTATCCCTGGGGATGCTTGGCTGGAATTGTAATTTAAGGGGAATTACTCCCAATAGAGTAGTCTCTTTTTGGGATCCTAACTTAGCAAAGTGCATCAGCATTGGCATTCTCGGCCCTTGGGACGTGGTTCAAATTTGATATTTTGAACTTGCCAATCAGTTCTTGGGCATACCTCATGCAGAGTTCAGTTCGGGTCCCCTATTCTGGAAACTCCCCTTGATCTGCCACACTATCGGTTATGAAGCTAGTATGTTCACTTACATCAATCCTGCAAAACGAGAATTCACATCAACACATATTCAATCAATAGCAACCAACTACAACCATCGCATCTCAAACTTTGACTGACTCCTTGATTCTAATTCTGATCAGATCTCTATTTTAACTTTTTAACCCTCTAAACGATGTTTTCTTGAAAAACTCAAAGAGCGAAAGTTGTAGAGCACGAAAAGATCTTTCCGACAAGTCCAGAATCAACAAATTCCGACTTACGATGAATTTTCTACGAATTTTACAAGACTGCTGAATTATGTGAAGAATAGACATACGAATTTTGTAAATAAAGATGAGGAAGAAGTATAAGTTGTATTTATAACGTCTTACAACCCTAATTCCAGACCTACTAGTAATCCGTATTCAAATATGATCCACATTTTAAGCCCATTATTCTATTTCAATTTTAAATCCTATTTATTATCTAATTTTAATCCCTTATATTTCTATTTTCTTTTATTATTACTAATCTAAAAATTACGGGATATTACATACTACCTCCTTGAAAAGAATTTGGTCCCAAAAGTCTCAAACTCCTATACTCCAAAAGTTCGTCACATCTATTATATAGTTCTTATCCTAACGATAGTCTAAACGATCGTATCCTAGAGAATGTACTAGTCCCATACCTAACACACTCTGAAGGACAACCTGCTCTAGATACCAACTGACACCCATAGTCTCTTGTTCCCGGTCTGGCTCGTACATAGGAATTTGGTTATACCCAGAGTCGGCACCCATGAAACTAAGCAATGCATGCCCGACCGTAGTATCCACCAGTTGATCAATTCTTTGTAGCGGGAAGCTATCTTTAGAGCAAGCCTTATTCAAGTCAATAAAGTTCACACATGTCCTCCATTTTCCATTGGGCTTCCGGACCAGCATCGGGTTTGCCAGCCATGTTGGATAGAAGGATTATTTAATCAATCCAGTATTCAGTAGCCGGTCTACCACTTCTTGGAGGGCGGTAGCCCTCTCTCTACTGATTGGCCTCCTTTTCTGCCGGATGCCTCTTCTTTTGGGATCAATATGCAGGTGGTGACACATTATTCTTGGGTCAATGCCAATCATATCCGAGGGGCACCATGAAAACACATCTATGTAGCCTTTAAGGAAAGAGGTTAACCTTTCCCTCCTTCCTTCATCCAATTACTTCCCAATTTTTAGAATCTTAGTGGGATTCGCGGTATCCACCACTGTAGGGATGGTACCTTCAGCAGCTTCGACCTTTTCTAGGATACCCGGCATCCTAGGATCAATATCAATTTTGACTGGGAGCCCCTTCGCGGCGTCCCGACTCTCATTCTGATTTATGGACTTTCATGTCCATTCTTTCGAGGCAACCTTCCATTCACAATCAGCCAGGCAGTAGCTAACCCCAGTGTTCATTAACCCATAGGGCATGCCGAATAGTATTCCATTTCTCTTTCTTGCATCTTTTCATCTTGGTCATTATCTGAGGCATCCTCTACAATACCTTCCGTTGGAATATTTTGATTTATTATTTTTTTTGACAGCTGCTAGCAACAAGACTTTTGGTGGTACTACCCCCCTAAAAAATTAGAACCTCTTCAGTAGGTTCTTTCAGCAACTCCACTATCATGATGGCACTACATGTGGCTTTCTCAAATTTCTTTGATTCCAGACCATGGCTTCCCCATCAGCCTGAACATATTTATCTACCTTCCCCACAGCTTTTACATCTTTGTTATAGCATTCTCTCGATCTATACAAGCATCCCTTCACACAACCGATGCCATTCGGGGTGGGGAACTTCATTGAGAAATTATAGATTAAGCTTACCACCCTCATATCTTTCAACATCGGCCTTCCAAGGATTGCATTGTGAGAGATGTCCTCATTTACTACCATAAACTCAGTCATTTGGGTGGCCTTACAAGGATCCACACCAGTGTTAGTGGTAGCTTTATCTTTCCTATGATTTGGACTTGGTTACCGGTAAACCCGTATAGCTCATTATTATTGGGAAGTAACTCCTTATCCAGAAGCCCATATTTCTGGAATGTGGTGCATAGCAAGATATTTACTGAGCTTTCATTACTAATCAGCACTCTATGCACATTCATTCCACCAATACTCACGGTTACCACCAAGGCATCATTGTGGGGTTGGTGAACCCATTTGGCATCCATTTCGGTAAAGGAGATATTTATGGTTTCCCCTTTGAACAGCTTGGGGGGACTTTCTGCAAGGTGGAAGACATTTGTAAGGGACTTCCCTTTGGCCTCCCAGGCATATCTCTCCATGGCATTCCTACTGGAGCCGCCAAAACAAGGGCCACCAAAGATAGTGTGGATGCTATCTGCTCGGATACTCCTCTCCTAGTTTCCAGGGGCATAATCTCGGTTAACCTACTCTTCTTTGTATTTCTTGGCCTCCTATACCATAAATTCTATCAAGTACCTATCGCGGATCAACTCTTCAATTTGATCCTTCAAATGTCTGTAATGAGTGGTCTCATGACCGTTTGTTTCATGGAATGCACAATACATTCTTTTGGTCCTTTTTCCCTTAGAAACCTGACCGGTAGGGCTTCCTGAATAGTTTGTTCTTCTCGTTTACCTCTAGAATATGGATAACCAGAATCATCAAGGGGGTATACTCAGTATTTTTTCTGGAACCCTATCCTCTGGGAGCTTCTCTCCCTGGTGAAAGCCTTGTCCTCAGTCACATTGATTATGATTGGGGCAGTCTTATCACCATAGCTATGGGCTACCACACATGCTGTGTCACTAGCGAAAGCCCTCTTGCTAGAACCACGGTCCCTTGGGCTATATGACCGATTCCTCTTATTTCTACTCCCGATCCCCTATCCTCCATGACTGGAAGCCTTAGACAGCTTCATTAATAATTCTTCCATAACTTTTTTGGGATTCCACCCTGGAATACAAGTCAGTTAGGGTTTTCAATTCTTTCCTTACAGTTCCAGAAATTAGTTCCGAAAAGCCTTTATTGGGAGACCCTTTCTGGGAAGCTCTTTTCTGGGAGCTTCTTTAAACAGCTTTATCTAATTTGTAGCTGGAAATCTTCATTACTAAGCTTTCTACCCAATTTAGGCTTTTATCATAAATATCCTTGTCTAGAAATTCTTTTGAAAAAATACTTTTTTTAAAAAAATAATTTGCAAAAATACTATCTTATTTGCAAAAATATTTACAAAAATACCATCTTATTTGTAATGGTTGCGCAGCAGGTTGCATTCAGTACCTCATATGCAACTGAATGCAACTGAAAATTGCAAGTTGAATTTTCATTTTTTTTTACCGACTTCCAGTTCTATATAAGGGCTGCGCAGTAGCAAAAAATGAAAATTTAACTTTCAGTTTTCAGTTGCATATGCAACTAAAAACTGAAAGTTAAATTTCCATTTTTTGCTGCTGCGCAGCCCTTATATATAGCTAGAAGTTGGAAAAAAAATGGAAATTCAATTTTTAGTTTTCCGTTGCATTCAGTTGCATATAAGGTTGCATATGCAACCTAGGTATTTTTGAAAATATTTTGGGAAGATAGTAAAATCGCAAAAAAACTTAAGAAAAAAAGTGTTTTTGGTAAATACCCTTGTTATTATTATTGTTGTGGGAGGATTTTAGCACAACTACATGGAGGTCATTGCTGGAATAGCGCCATAAAATATGGTGTTGACTAGCTGCCCAGAAAGGCTCACAGCTAGGCTTCCGAAGAACATGGGAGGTGGTTCCTCAAAGGATCGGATTGAATCTGCAGGATTAGAGCTCAAGGGTCGTACAATATTGATGTGTTAGCCTGACAAGAACCATAATTTAGCTGTGTCACACAAGATTATACGTGCTCTCAGTACCTCCAGGTTTTAAAGTGTCGAAGAAGATCCCGTAAACTGTCTACATACTATTATTTATAGTGGATCAAGCCCGTATGTAGTTCTTGATTGATACGATCGATTAGTTGTGATGAATTATCCCGTTTGTGAAGGGATTATGACTGATATTTGCATTTATCAACTTAATATAATGTAGTTATCAGGTTACCAAGTTGTTCTAGAAGTGTAGAAAGCTTATCTCTTGATGTTTATCTCAATAATGAATGATATATTTTGTAATAATGATATATATCCTCAAATAACTAAATATTTATCTGATTAGAGGTGTATTTTGATGTTATTGACTTGCTCCCAAAAGATAAGAGGCTATCCTTATCCAAATCTGCGGTCTTATCAAGCTTCCGGGGGAAGTTGGGGGTACCGCCAGGTAGCCTGACTCATGTAGCCCCTCCGGTAACCCAGTTACGGAAGCTATTCCAGAAGCCCTCTTTGATGGCTGTCATTGGCTATGGATTATCCACGGGAGACTATCCCTGGCATGTGACACCCCAAGATCCGGGGTCAGGGATCCAAGTCATCACGGTCCAATTTCCATTTAAACATATTACACTCTTGATACTTAAATAATTTAATGACATTATATACGCACAATATTGACCCCACACTTATAACAACACACACCAGTCATAAGCTCAGAGAACACCACCTATCATTAAAACAGTTAAAGTAAAGTTATTATTACAAACCCAGAATGTTTAAGTAGCATTATTGAAAATACTTCTGCAGGAAGCATATCAACAACCAAAATATATATTACAACAGACTTCTGATTTAACTTACACACGTCTACTCATACCTTGGATATATATATATATATATATATATATATAGGCTACCTCAGGAAAAGTCGACAGATCCCTATCATATATCCCCGCCCTTACCCGCTTCCGGGGTGTGGTGCGACGTATCGGCGGCATCTGCTATAGCTGTGATATAAACATAGGCAAGAGTGAGCTAAAATAGCTCAGCAAGATAAAGTTTTAAATCCTGTTTGAAGTAGAACAACTTATAAAAGCTTTGGAAGTGTTGGTTGTTCATTTAACAAAGTTGTTTCAATAAAGTATAAACGATGAAGTTACAAAGTAAAGTAAGGAAAACATTTTCATAAATATCTGTATTTTGTTTGCGCACCAATACACCAACATAAACTTGCTTGTTATTCATTATAAAGATATAATATCAGTTTCTCTTCTAATTCTTTGATACCATCCATTGTTTCATACCATTTCATTCTTTTCCAACATACTAGTGCAATGAAATTTTCAACAATTATTTAAGAATTTAGGGGATCTTCATCATAGCCAGATACGACAGGACGATGATCAGTCGCCCTATACGTACCTGTTCCTGTTTACTACTAGTAGAAGGAATGACCCTCTCTGGTAATCATCCCTGGAGGAAAGTTCTCCACAATCCCCCCTCGGCAACACATGGGCCGGAATAAAATATTACAAGCTGGACTGCATTGAACTCAGCCCAAAGATAAAATCCCCATTATCAAGTTGTTATTCCATTTATTTTGAAAATTTCCTTTTCGTAATTCCATTTTCCAAATTACCCCATTTTATCCATAAAGTACCTTGCATTATTTGTATTCATAAATAATTTCAGAAATCAGAAACATACCCATTGCAACGCAATACTATGTAATCATGTATACATATATACATTTTCAACAAAACCATTTTCCTGGAATTTTATAGTTTAATAAAGTAAAGATAAAAGAACTCTTGCCTGGAAGGGTCGTAGGGGTAACGTGTCTCCGATCAGTCCGGTGATCTATAAACAATCCCAAAATAATTCAAGGTTAATCACTTAACATTTTGAAAGGCCAAGTATATACTTTACTTAGGTTAAATTCATTTTTCAAGTTAACTCATTGGACATCCCCCTAACATAACTCTTATTATCATCATTATAATCAACACTGGCTCAATATCAAGGCATTGCATGGTACTTATGCTTGGGGTACTTAAGTCATATAAGTCCTAGTGTCGATCGTTTACTATAAAAGATTACACCTCGCGAGTTATTGACCGTTTTCTAAGGGATTTTCCAATGTTATTACAAAGTGCGCCCTTAAAGAGTCCGTTCGCATTTAACTTAGATTCGAACATTTTTATAAAATTGAAAAATGATCCAATTGACATGAGGTTTTCTCTCACATCTTCCTTATGATCTCTAATATTTAATTACCGAGATTCGCCACTGAATTAACTATGTTAAGGGGTTTCATTTTCAATTATGAACTCGCATTTTTGATTTCGAACTACTTTTAGTAAATCGACGATAATTTCTAAACCGTAAGTCCGTTTATTTCGATTCTTTCGCTAAAACGATCTATGACTCGAGACTAAAAGGATAGGTCAGGTTCTTGTCAAGGTCAAAGGTTATTTATCTCGGGTATGCTCTATTTTAAAGGTTAATGAAATTTTAGCATTACGACGGCTGTAAATCGGATATTTCCAATATCAAATCTTTCCAATAACCATGGTTTCCACTCCAAATCACACATACATGTTATTTACCTTTAAACTAAGGCCAAGCAATGCCTTTCCGTTCATATAAACTACTTTAAAATTATCAATACCCAATCATAGTTCTCATGCTTTAAACATACATAATAGCACTAAAACTCAAACAAATCTCATAATCCACCAAGGGTTTCAAGTATTATACCTTTGTTTGAAGCTTATAATGCTAGAGTATCCTTACAAGCCTTAGTTCTTGCTAAAAGAATGACCAAGAAGCCATAAATAATCATCAAAACAAAAACAAGAATGTTAGTTACTATTCATCATCACTTTCTTAAATCATTTTGAAAATGATAACCTTAAAGAATGATGTTAAGCTCTTGGATATACCTTCTACTAATCTTCCTCTTTAATTTAAGCTATAGCTTGAGAAATTTGAATAGTGAAATCTCCTCCTTCCCCCCTTTTTTCTTCACTTGGCCGAGAGCACCTAATGGTGGTGGTGGTATTTTATTTTCTTTTTTTTTTGTTTTATGAATAATGATCCTTTAATCCTTGTATTATTGATATATCACTTGGATGCATCTCTTTTAATGTGTTGTTAACTTATCATTGGTCCACTTGTTTGCACCAAAACATGCATGTCCAATTTTGGTTAAGTGCTAAAAGATCATCCTAGTTTTAGTTGACTTACATTAAGTCACTTAATTCCTCCTTTTTCCATTAATTTGGTTCCCTTGTATCTTTGTTAATAAAATCAATACGTCATAACTTATAAGTAACATTCCATTACTTTAATGTGACAAAATTCCTTAACTCCATATTATATCCCTTGATCCTTTTGTATCTAGGGAATTTTCGGCAAAAAATAAAAGTGCTATTCTTCAAATTTCAATATCATTTACATACACTTATTCTGTCCATGGATCATCAATACGAACTTAGAATTCCGTTCCGGGTACTTCTATATAATGTCGTCTAATAATATTCTCATTTCCATCGAAAACACTATTCACACTCTATTCTCTTTTTATTCCTTATATTTATAAAAATGTCCCTGTTCTCTTTCGGACGTTCCTTAACCCTTTTTACGGAACCACTAGTCTTATAACAGAGATCGATTATTCTTATCTAAGTGGTAAACCAATTGCATTGCTCGTGGCATATAAACATTTGAATCTAAGTCAATTAAATATTTATTCATTAGAACCACTGATACATTCATACTCCATTACATAATAAAAGTTTTAATTCTACCAAAAATCTGAGGTCTTACAGTCTCCCCCCCCCCCCTTAAAAGGATTCCATCCCAGAATTAGTCTGAAAATAGATGGGGGTACTTTTCCAGCATTTCGCTCTTTAGTTCCCAAGTCGATTCTTCCATATTATGGTTCTGCCATAAAACTCTGACTAGCTTGACAACCTTGTTTCGGAGCACTTGTTCTTTTCGATCTATGTTTTCCACAGGTTCCTCCACATAAGTTAGGTCTGGTTGTATGTCTACGTATTCATTTTCCACGATATGCTTAGCATCCGGATTATATTTTCTCAACATCGAAACATGAAACACATTGTGCACTTGTTGTAAGTTTGGAGGTAATGCCAATTCGTAAGCTAGGTCTCCAATGCGTCTTAAGATCTCAAATGGTCCAATGTATCTACGACTCAGTTTTCCTTTCTTTCCAAACCTCATCAACCCTTTCCAAGGAGATACCTTTAAGAATACTAGGTCTCCCACTTTATATTCCTTGTCCTTCCGATCCAAATCTGCATACTTCTTTTGTCGATCTTGGGCTGCTACCAGCCATCCTCTGATCAAGTCTACTGCATCTTTAGTCCGTTGAACCACTTCGGGCCCGAGCATCTTTCGCTCTCCAACTTCATCCCAGTATAAGGGAGATCTGCATTTCCTTCCATAAAGGGCCTCGTAGGGCGGCATCCCTATGCTTGAATGAAAGCTATTGTTGTAGGAGAATTCAATCAACGGCAAATGGTCATCCCAATTTCCTTTAAAGTCTATAGCACAGACTCTCAACATATCTTCCAATGTTTGAATGGTCCTTTCGCTTTACCCGTCTGTCTGAGAGTGATAGGTGGTACTCATGTTCAGTCTGGTTCCTACACATTCTTGAAAGCTCTTCCAAAATCTGGAGTTGAATCTGGGATCTCGATCAGATACTATGGTGACTGGAACTCCATGTCACGCTATTATCTCCATTAAGTAAATATCTACTAATCTGTCGACCGTGTATCTTTCATTGATCAGAAGGAAGTGAGCTGACTTCGTTAGCCGGTCTATAATTACCTATATGGCGTCATGATTGGCTTTGGTTCCGGGTAAACCTACTACCAAATCCATGGCTATATGTTACCATTTCCATTCGGGAATCTCTAAGGGATGTAAAAGTCTGCTGGGTCTCTGATGCTCTGCTTTCACTTGCTGGCAGGTCAAGCATCCGCTTACCCACTCTGCTATATTTTTTTTCATGTTAGGCCACCATTAGTACTCTTTCAGATCTCTATACATCTTAGTACTACTGGGGTGCACTGAGTATCTTGTGTTGTGTGCCTCATATAAAATCTCGTCCTTGAGTTCCTGAACATTTGGGATCCATATCCTCCATGCATACCTCATGATCCCTTCTTTATCTCTTTCACACTTAATTTCTTCTCCAGTCATTATCTCTTCCTTCAAGTTCTTTTCTTTCTCCATTATTCATTCTTGACATAGTCTAATCTTTTCTAACAATGGGGGTTGAATTCAAATTTCCATCAACCTTTCTTGACCATCTCCTGGTATCCTTACCTCGATTTCCAACTTCTCGAAGTTTCTTATCAACTCTTTCTCTGAAGTCATCATCTTTAGTTTCTCTTTCCTACTAAGGGCATCAGCCACCACATTGGCCTTACCCGGGTGATAACGGATCTCACAATCATAATTCTTGATCAACTCTAGCCATCTTCTCTGGCGCATGTTAAGCTCCTTCTGGGTGAAGATATACTTTAGGCTCTTATGGTTAGTGTAAATCTCACATTTCTCTCCATATAAATAATGTCTCCAGATTTTCAACGCGAATACTATGGTAGCTAACTCCAGGTCATGGGTAGGGTACTTTAACTCATACTCCTTCAATTATCTCGACGCATATGCAACCACCTTGCCGTGTTGCATAAGTACACAACCTAAGCCCTTATGGGATGCATCACTGAAAATTACAAAGTTCCCTTTTTCATCTGGTAAGGTTAGTACTGGAGCTATCATTAATCTTTTCTTTAGCTCCTGGAAACTCTCCTCACACTTATCCGTCCACACAAACTTCTCAGTTTTACGAGTGAGTTGGGTTAATGGTGCCGCTATCTTGGCAAAATCCTAAACAAACCTCCTATAATATCCGGCCAATCCCACAAAACTTCTTACTTCCGTTGGAGTCTTTGGTCTTTCCCAATTTGAAATTGCTTCTACCTTTGCGGGATCAACTAACACTCCTTCCTTACTTATCACGTGTCCTAAAAACTGGACTTCTCGCAACCAGAATTCACACTTCGAAAATTTATCGTACAGTCGCTCTTGCCTCAAGGTTTCTAAGACTATCCTCAAATGCTCCTCATGTTCTTTCTGAGTCCTTGAATAAACCAATATATCATCAATGAAGACTATTACAAACTTATCCAGATATTTCTTGAAGATCCTATTCATTAAGTCCATGAAAGCTGCCGGCGCATTAGTTAAACCGAAAGACATCACCAAGAACTCATAATGCCCATAACGTGTGCGGAATGCCGTCTTGGGAATATCCTCAGGTTTAATCTTTAGTTGGTGATATCCGGATCTTAAGTCTATTTTTGAAAAGTACTCGGCACCCTTCAATTGGTCGAACAAATCATCTATCCTCGGTAATGGATATTTATTCTTGATCGTTAACTTGTTCAGCTCTTTATAATCTATGCACAGCCTCATACTCCCGTCCTTCTTCTTGACAAATAAAACAGGTGTTCCCCACGGAGATACACTAGGTCGAATAAAGCCCTTATCAAGAAGTTCTTGCAATTGGGAGGCTAATTTCTTTAGCTCAATCGGGGCTAGCCTATACGGGGCTTTTGAAACTGGTGCTGCTCTTGGCACCAAGTCTATAGCGAACTCTATCTCCCTATCAGGTGGCAATCCAGGAAGATCTTCTGGGAATACATCCGCAAACTCATTAACTATAGGAATCCTACTTAGGTCAGGTGCTTTCTTAGTGGCATCTATCACATAAGCTAAGTACGACTCACATCCTTGGCGTATCAATCTTTTAGCTTGTATGCTAGTCAGAAATTGTTTACTTTGTCTTTGACCTTTGAACACCAACTCTTTACCTTCAGGTAACCTTATCCTTAGTTTCTTTCCCTTGCAGTCAATATTAGCTTCATTCTTTGATAACCAATCCATTCCTAAGATAACATCAAACTCTCCTAATTTCAGAGGAATCAAATCTACTTGAAGTTGACATCCTTCGAATTCTAGGTCAAATTTTAGATATACTTATTTAACTGGAATGACTTCCTGATTAGCTATCTCTACCCGTAAGGGTTCTTGTAATAATTCTGCCTTAAGTTTCAATTTACTAGCAAAGTCTTGGGATATAAAAGATTTGGTTGCTCCCGAGTTGAATAAAACATTTGCGCTTAAGGAGTTGAGTTGGAGCGTACCTGAAATCACATCTGGATGCCTCACTGCGTCCCTCAATGTCATATTAAATGTTCTGGCAGTAGGAGGTCTATTCGAAGCATTACCACTTTGCCTTGTTACAGATGAACCACCAGAACGGCAATCTCTAGCCATGTGTCCCAATTTTCCACATTGAAAACATTTGAGGTCTCTCTTGGCATTGGTGTTAGTTTCTTGACATTTGTCAGAATAGTGCCCTTTCTGTCCACACTTGTAACAAGTTATTCCTGGCAGTCTACAGATTCCCGTGTGCTTCCTACCACAAGTATTACAATCAGGTAGAGGTGGCCTTGATTGATTAGGATGGGATGCTCCTGATGGTTTACTTCCCTGATTGACTATCTCACCTTGACTTCTACTAAATCCTGGATTCCTTGCGTTTTAAGACCCTTGTCCTTTACTGAATTTGCTAGGAAAATTCCTTCCACTTGAACTTCCTTTCTGACTTTCAGCTTTCCTTTTCTTACTCTCTCGGTCTCTTTGCACTTGTTCGCTTCCTACCTCTATTATCGATGCCTTCTGAACTATCGCGGCATAATCAGTTAATTCGAAGGCTGCCACTCGGGTCTGTATCCATGGTTTCAACCCTAACTGAAATCTTCTTGCTCGCTTCTCTTCGGAATTTACGAACTCCGGTACAAACCTAGACAGTTTCGTAAAGTTAGATTCATATTCAGCCACTGATAGATTATTCTGCTTTAGCTCCAGGAATTTTGTCTCCATTTGGTTTTCCAGATATTTGGGTGAATACTTGTCTAGAAACATCCTGGTAAATCTCTCCCAAGTTATTACTCCTGCTCCTTCTAAGTTCCTTTTTGCCTCCCACCAATAATTAGCTTCTCCTTTTAGGAGATAGGCACCAAAGATTGTTTTCTGTCCTTCATCTACATTCAGTATTTCAAAAGCTTTCTCCATCTCTTTCAACCATGCCCCGGCTGCAACTTGATCGGTAGTTCCTTCAAATTCAGGGGGTTTCAATGACTTAAAAGCACGGAATGAATTGGCTACAGAATTTGGTGGAACTGGTGGTGGTTGAGGGTTTTGATGCATAGCTAAATTCTGCCTCAATAAGTCCATAAATTGATTTAAGGGTTCTCCTCCCTGGTCCCCTTCTTGATCAGCAAATTCATATTCTTCTTCTTCATAATCTGATTCATCAATAGCCCTTTCATTCTGTCTAATATTCTCTACGGTATGGCTGCCTTGGTCCGCAACATTTGGATTTGATCTTGTATTTCTTCTAGGCGGCATGATTCTGTAAATAACAATATTCTCCATTAATTACCCAAACTGGGGCACAATATTCATTATTCCCATATTCCATAATATATCACTAATTAACAAATTTATATACCACCATTTTAATTAACAACAAGGTATAAGATGAATTAAACAGAATATAAGTAAACTGCACTGGTTAAGATAAATACATCACAACCTGCGAATAACATTTTTCATTACCATATATGTTTCATAATGTACACAGTTTAAGCCTCAAAAGATACTGATACATGCTAATTCTGATACAACAAAAGTACTACCAACAGTCCTCTAATCAAACTAGGATTAATACAGTAAACATACTAGATTAATCCTCCAAAATGACACCACTACGGTGACTATAGTCTGATCAGTGACTAAGAACTACGAACTACAGATCATGGCAATCTTGCTATGATAATATCCCTCAGCTGAACCATAGCGGACGTAATAACCTGATCTACCTCATCTCTCCACTCTAGTGCCCCTCTCCCTACCGTCAACTCCCTAATGCGAACAAGTGATCGCATCTCTACGCTGATCAGCCCTACTGATATCCCCTCCGGAATCTGGGCTGCCCTGCCCGTAGGTCCAGCCAACCTCTGCAACAACATATCCACCATACGACGGGACTCTGACAACTGTCCCTCCAAAAGCTGATAATCTGGCAATAGAGTAACATGAATAGCATCTCCTGCTGGTGGGTGGGCCTCTGGTAGGGGTGCCTATACAGGTGAGGGTGGAGCTACAGGTGGGGATGGATCATCAAAGGGGACTGGATCTGCCTCTGAATCCTTCGAAGGATCTGAATCCTCCAAAGGGTCTACCTCCTCCTCAGGGTCGCCCAATGGGTCTGGACTCGGTGCCGATGATGGCACTGGAGCAGGTGGAACAGGAATCATTGGAATATCTCTAAACATCGGCTGCTTCTCTACCTCAGTCTCAATCCTAGGACGTCTAGGTGCTGGAACGTCCTCCTCCGGAACCTCTGGCCTCACCCTAGAGGGACCTGCCTCATCCGACCCGACTGCTGGTCTCTGTCCCCTCACATATGTCACTACTGCCATAGCATCCATATACTGCTCTCTATGTCCGACCCGGACTCTCCTCCTCAAACCTGCTACGACATGCGAGGGAATCTCAATACCGCGCTCCTCTAACTGTACAGCCTCCTCCTCTGTAATCCCTCGCCACCCATCGTGACTCGCCTCACCAGTCCGCTCCTCCTCCTATAATAAAACATAACACTTATTAGTAATAATATATAAAATCTTAATCCCTACTTAGGGTCAATACTATATCCGATAGACCAACCTTGAACTCGATATGTGTTCACGCCTTTTATCATATATATACATATACCTTTGCCTTATTAACACTCTTGTTCCTGAGCAGTATGACTCTGAGCTCTGATACCATTTCTGTGACACCCCTAGATCCGGGGTCAGGGATCCAGTTATCACGCTCCAATTTCCATTTAAACATTTTACACTCTTGATACTTAAATAATTTAATGACATTATATACGCACACTATTGACCCCACACTTATAACAAAACACACCAGTAATAAGCTCAGAGAACAGCATCTATCATTAAAACAGTTAAAGTAAAGTTATTATTACAAACCCAGAATATTTAAGTAGCATTGCTGAAAATACTTCTGCAGGAAGCATATCAACAACCAAAATATATATTACAACAGACTTCTGATTTAACTTACACACGTCTACTCATACCCTGGATATATATATATATAGGTTACCTCAGGAATAGACGACAGATCCCTATCATATATCCCCGCCCTTACCCGCTTCCGGGGTGTGGTGCGACGTATCGGCGGCATCTGCTATAGCTGTGATATAAACATAGGCAAGAGTGAGCTAAAATAGCTCAGCAAGATAAAGTTTTAAATCCTGTTTGAAGTAGAACAACTTATAAAAGATTTGGAAGTGTTGGTTGTTCATTTAACAAAGTTGTTTCAATAAAGTATAAATGATGAAGTTACAAAGTAAAGTAAGGAAAACATTTTCATAATTATCTGTATTTTGTTTGCGCAGCAATACACCAACATAAACTTGCTTGTTATTCATTATAAAGATATAATATCAGTTTCTCTTCTAATTCCTTGATACCATCCATTGTTTCATACCATTTCATTCTTTTCCAACATACTAGTGCAATGAAATTTTCAACAATTATTTAAGAATTTAGGGGATCTTCATCATAGCCAGATACGATAGGACGATGATCAGTCGCCCTATACGTACCTATTCCTGTTTACTACTAGTAGAAGGAATGACCCTCTCTGGTAATCATCCCTGGAGGAAAGTTCTCCACAATCCCCCCTCGGCAACACATGGGCCGGAATAAAATATTGCAAGCTGGACTACATTGAACTCAGCCCAAAGATAGAATCCTCATTATCAAGTTGTTATTCCATTTATTTTGAAAATTTCCTTTTCGTGATTCCATTTTTCAAGTTAACTCATTGGACATCCCCCTAACATAACTCTTATTATCATCATTATAATCAACACTGGCTCAATATCAAGGCATTGCATGGTACTTATGCTTGGGGTACTTAAGTCATATAATTCCTAGTGTCGATCGTTTACTACAAAAGATTACACCTCGCGAGTTATTGACCGTTTTCTAAGTGATTTTCCAATGTTATTACTAAGTGCGCCCTTAAGGAGTCCATTCGCACTTAACTTAGATTCGAACATTTTTATAGAATTGAAAAACGATCCAATTGACATGAGGTTTTCTCTCACATCTTCCTTATGATCTATAATATTTAATTACCGAGATTCGCCACTGAATTAACTACGTTAAGGGGTTTCATTTTTAATTATGAACTCGCATTTATGATTTCGAACTACTTTTAGTAAAACGACGATAATTTCTAAACCGTAAGTCCGTTTGTTTCGATTCTTTCGCCAAAACGATCTATGACTCGAGAGCTACAAGGATAGGTCAGGTTCTTGTTAAGGTCAGAGGTTATTTATCTCGGGTATGCTCTGTTTTAAAGGTTAATGAAATTTCGGCATTACGACGGCTGTAAATCGAATATTTCCAAAATCAAATCTTTCCAATAACCATGGTTTCCACTCCAAATCACACATACAGGTTATTTAACTTTGAACTAAGGCCAAGCAATGCCTTTCCGTTCATATAAACTACTTTAACAATTATCAATACCCAATCATGGTTCTTGTGCTTTAAACATACATAACAGCACTAAAACTCAAACAAATCTCATAATCCATCAAGGGATTCAAGTATTATACCTTTGTTTAAAGCTTATAATGCTAGAGTATCCTTACAAGCCTTAGTTCTTGCTAAAAGAATGACCAAGAAGCCATAAACAATCATCAAAACCAAAACAAGAATGTTAGTTACTATTCATCATCACTTTCTTAAATCATTTTGAAAATGATAACCTTAAAGAATGATGTTATGCTCTTGGATAGACCTTCTACTAATCTTCCTCTTTAATTTAAGCTATAGCTTGAGAAATTTGAATGGTGAAATCTCCACCTTCCCCCCCCCCTTTTTCTTCACTTGGCCGAGAGCACCTAATGGTGGTGGTGGAGTTTTATTTTTTATTTTTTTTGTTTTATCAATAATGATCCTTTAATCCTTGTATTATTGATATATCACTTGGATGCATCTCTTTTAATGTGTTGTTAACTTATCATTGGTCCACTTGTTTGCACCAAAACATGCATGTCCAATTTTGGTTAAGTGCTAAAAGATCATTCTAGTTTTAGTTGACTTACACTTAAGTCACTTAATTCCTCCTTTTTCCATTAATTTGGTTCCCTTGTATCTCGTTAATAAAATCAATACGTCACGACTTATAAGTAACATTCCATCGCTTTAATGTGACACAATTCCTTAACTCCATATTATATCCCTTGATCCTTTTGTATCTAGGGAATTTTCGGGAAAAAATAAAAGTGCTATTCTTCAAATTTCAATATCATTTACATACACTTATTCTGTCCATGGATCATCAATACGAACTTAGAATTCCGTTCCGGGTACTTCTATATAATGTCATCTAATAATATTCTCATTTCCACCGAAAACACTATTCATACTCTATTCTCTTTTTATTCCTTATATTTATAAAAATGTCCCTGTTCTCTTCCGGACGTTCCTTAACCCTTTTTACGGAACCACTAGTCTTATAATAGAGATCGATTATTCTTATCTAAGTGGTCAACCAATTCCATTGTTCGTGGCATATAAACATTTGAATCTAAGTCCATTAAATATTTATTCATTAGAACCACTGATACATTCATACTCCATTACATAATAAAAGTTTTAATTCTACCAAAAATCTGAGGTCTTACATGGCACCCTAAGCCTTATATTCATTCAATGTTCATCGCAAGGTAGCCCCTCTAGGGGTACAGTCCGGTAACCCAAACATTGGCAGCCCCTTTGCTAAGCCGGTTATGGAAGCTATTCTGGTAAGTCATATTTGGTAGTTGTCCCGGAAGCTATGTAATGATGTCTATGGGCTGTGGATCATCCATGGGAGGCCATTCCCGGGACCCTTAACATCATATCTACCTACTACTCAACTCATGGTAGTCCTTGTGGGTTGTCATAGGCTCTTGAAAACCTGTTATCCGGGAGCCATGTCATTCGAGAGCCCTTCTATCCATGAGCCCTATTATCCGGGAGCCCTGTTATCAGTTTTCATGGGTTACCACGGGTACCTTGAAAGCCCTCTAAAACATCCCCTTTTCTTACGGATTGGACACAAAATTCATCATGGGCCTATATCTGATTCATGCAAGATTTTGGTCACAACAATTATATAATTTTCTCTAAAATATATTAAATTATGTCATATTTAATAAGTAAATCCAAATTACCTTTTTTAGGGCATCTAAATTACTTCATACATGCTACATGCGAGATTTTTCATGATAAAAGAAAATTAATGCACATCGAAAATTTAGACCTTTTAGAATTATTTAGTATATTCTTTTTAAATCATTAATAAATCAAGCCTTCTGAATAGATTGAAACTGAATTCGTACATTTTTCGAATTTGAAATATGTCACCTTACAATCTCTGTTCAGATTTCTGAATGCCCCACACGTAAAGTGGTTGACTGAAACATAAGACATCAAAGACCATATTATCTGTGGGTATGCACATGGCCCAAACTTTTTTATTTTTTTATTCATAAATAAAATTAACCAATGAAAATTAATATCTTTTGTTTTACTGGAGACAAATGCAAATTTATGTGGTAGATGATAATATATATGGCTCATATTTTGGTTTGATTTTTCCTTATCGAATCATTTCAATGCAAGTGTAAACTGTAAAGTGATTCTGAACCTACAATACTCACATATTACTTTTTGGTCAGAAAGTTTACACGTGCTAATTCACTAAAATCTCAAAAAAAAAAAAAATCCCATAGCATGGATTTTATCTCTATTCTTAAATTTGTATTTGCAAGTATTTTCCTTATGAAGAATACGTAATTTAATTTATTAAATATGTTAAAATTGTAAATTGTAAAATAATGGAACGAATATCTGAGAAATAATTGAAGTGGTAAGACTTTGTGGTAAAGAAAGTAGGATTGATATTGATCGTGTTTTACAATTAGCGATTTGATAGATCCCGTATATGGGTTAGATAAGCTAGAAGGGGGGTGAATAGCTTATCACCTTTTTAAAATTTAGAGCTTGGATTTTTGAAAATTCTTTCGCCTTTTTAAACTTCGTTACTTGCGAACAAGTAAAGTGCGGAAAATAAAGAGCGAAAGAAAAAAGAGTAGCACACGGTCGATTTTATCCTGGTTCGCGATGCCCGCAATACCTAATGGATTCAAACACCCCTATTCCAATCCCCGAGCTCCTCTCCGGACTCGAGATTTTCACTACTACAAAGATACTACTTTATAGTAGGCTGAGAAGCCTTTACAACTCCTTAGACCACTATCTATTTATCTTGGAGCAATATACACACGTATCCTCCTCAAAATAAAATAGCTAAATACAAACTACAAAACTTGTCTTGGAGCGTAACTCCCCGTCACCTCCTCAAAGACTTTGTAGTATCCCTTTGTAGACTATGTACTTCTATAACTTTGCCGGTCTTAGATCTAAGGTCTTGGGTCTTCCCTTTTCTTCACAGTGCAAAGGCTACTAACTCCCAGTTAGTACGCCTAAGACTTGGGTCTTAGAACAAGAGTCACCTCACTTCACTTCACCTCAATGCAAAGATTAGAATACAAGTCCAACAACAACCAAGCAATTTATATAAAGAGATATAAATCTGTGCAAGCTAGTTTGTTATTGTACTAGTCACGGGGACGCTATTACACGTTAGGTTAAATACATAACAACAACGGATAAGTCACAATAATGGACTTGTCATACAAGCGGTACACACACTTACACACAACACACAAATAATTAAAACACAACTCACACGTGAGTAAAAGTAACTCGCTTATCTATAGGATAAAACGAGGGTCACTACTATGCGTTAAATTATTACACACACCAAACAAGCAAGAATATTAAACAAACAAACAAGTAAGCAAGCAAGCAAGCAAGCAAAAGTCACAAGTGCTAAAAGCACTTCGGCCGAATGTAAACAAAGTGGAGTGGCCGGATTTTTGAAGTCTTAATACAAGTTCAAGTAGTGTTGTTTAAATCCTTGTTCAAGATATAAAGATAAGACAAGTAAGTAACCAACTTGAACAAGAAGACTACAAATGGTAGTGTTTTGGCCGAATATAACAAAGAAGAAAAATGCCAGCAATAACTACCAACTTATTTTAAAAGCTAGTTTGTATAGTCTTGATTCTTTATGTCTTTGTTTGAAAAACAAACATAAAAGGAGCAAAGGACTTGGTTAAACAAGACAAACAACCAACTTATCTTTTGATTTTTAAATATCAAGTTTAAACCACTTAAGGTAAAAACAAGATGTAAGCTTTTTGTTTTTAAATCAAAAGATAGTTAACTAGCCTTTTTAATCCAAATACTCAACTTGGATTAAAGGACTTAAATGAGGTGATTCTCAACTTCAACCTCAAGAACACACCTTACAAGATGTCAAATATACACTACATGAATATACTTCAAGAACAAGTGTATATTAGTGACAAAATGCAAGAAAGATGAATATTAGTGTTTATAAGTGTAGATCTAAACCAAAGAAGCAATAAACACTAAATATTCAAGCCACCCACCTCCACTACTACTATATATACTCGACTTATATATAGAAGAGTGAGGAAGAAACAAAACCAACTTATAACCCTTGAGATCTAGAGAGAAAACAAGAGAAAACGCTAGTAAACAAGCCAAAAACATACAAAAAGAGTCGCCGGAAAACTTGTCGGAAAATGGCTGGAATATGGATTTATGGTCTGACTTTTGGAGGCTCAAAAGGTCACTTATAAACTGTAAAAACAAGGTGGAAAGACCACAAAAAGATTGGTGACCAAAGGTGTGTGTTTAGGAGCAAGAATGGTGAAGAAAATCAAGCTAAAATGAAGATAGATCTTGAAATATTTTAGGCTTGAAGGAAAGAAACATTTTTGAAACTTTGGCTACTGGATAGAGAGTGTTTCTAAGCTTATTTCACCAGCATATACTTGGGTCTAGGGGGCTTAATGAAATTGGGGGGGGGGGGGGTGAAGGGGGCTTTTTATAGCCAAAATATAAGGATTTTTGATTTATTTAAATGGTAATAAGCACATGGCTTAAAGGCAAGTGGGAGGAATCTTCCTCAAGGTCACATCAGCTTTAAGGAATTCAAATTTTATGAAAAAAAAGTGCTTAGGTGTCATTCCATTTAACGAAACGATTAAAATGCGAGAAACGCGTGTACCGACGAGACGAAATGGGTTTAATCGCAATAAATCAAAAAATAATTCAAAAATTATGAAATTTAGGGAATCTCCTAGAAATGTTCCCAGAGGAATGTGGTCGAAATTTCACCTTGAAATGAGTTGACCAACTATGACTTTTAAGTGACCGATAAATCAATTACGTATCGATTTAAGGGGTCCCGGAAAAAAGTCATCCAAAATTTACGAAATTAATTCTACAATGTCCTATAGGGAAACTAAGGACACATTCAAAGTTTCAAGTCAAAAAGATGTGTGGAAGTATTTTTACGAATTTTTCGAATGTTAAAACAACCTTCCGGAGCGACCGAAAAATTCATTTGTCATTACCGACAACTTAGATAAAAGATTTGACTTGATATATATATTCAAACATAATATTCCATATAAAATAATGACTATGAGGTCCAAGGAATATTTAAGTTCGAATTAGAAATGATTTTATCCGGATAAATAAGGATTTTTGGGTATTTCGGAATAAAATCTGTTTTTGGTCTTTTGGCATGGCTTTTGGCAAGGCAATTTGATTATAAATGTCAAATGAATATATCAAGAATAATTGAGAGTAAAACATTCAAGAACAACACTCTTTTAAATAAACCGAATAGTTTGACTCGTAAAAGCGGTGTTTGAAAATTCTCGATATTTGTGCCTTTAGCCGAATGCCTAAAATCTTTTGACATAAATAACCTAGAGTATAAAATACCATTACTATGATATTCTCATCCTAAGTTAATGTCGAACATATGTCGGAAAACATTTTTGGCTTGATTTGACCAGTTTGACTTGATTCCCGAATAGTGTCGTCCCCGGGGGAGGATTCTAAGTGTAATCCTAAATTTAACTTCACTTTTATTTTGACAAATTCCAAAACCTAAAGTACGAAAGCAATGACTCTGTCAATCTTCCCTTTTTTGGTATTTGTCAAAACTACTTGTGAAAATTAAATTTGTGTGTGCTAATTACTTCCCCTAAGTGTATGCATGATAAAAAATAAAGATTTGGGGTTACTTCCCCTAAATATATGCACATCATCATACAAGCATACAAACACACATATAGGCACATAGAATCACATAACAGTGTTTAGTTAGAATTTACCCCACGTGATAAGTGTCGGTACTTATCACGAACCTCCAACTCCGTCTTTGCTTTTTCTGCAAAAATATCGTTAGTTGGAACACACAATAATTTTCATTTATATTCCCGTAGAATATTCTCTTCCCCTTTTTGACATAATGCCAAAAAGTGAAATTAATATTGAGGGATGGAACAAGGGAACGGGATTTAGGTGATAAAGTCCTACTTATTACAAATAAGAACCACCAATCTCCTTATCACTCCAAAACCAGTCAAAACGTCCAAAAATCTTCACAAATTGGACTGGTTTTAATTAATTACAATCAAAAATAGGATTAGCCTATAAATACAAAATAAATCTCCCCATAATTACAAGAAAAATAGATACAACTTTTTAAGTTCATCCTGTAATTCCATGCATTTTCCTCGAAATAGACATGGCCTTTAAAAGATTCCAAATTGATTGTTAATGATCAATTATTCTGCAATAATTAAAATTGTTAATTGGATTTTCAAGTTGTATATAACAATTTTATTAGGATAAATTAAAGAAGGTTTGAGTTGAGGGATTTCGAATTTTGTTGTAAAAAATTCGAATTTTCCATTTTAATCCATTCCAACCAATTCCGTTTTGAGAATTTCTGCAAAATTTTAACGAGTTAGATCATTTCTAAATGAAATTTTTGGTTTTATATAATCATTTTATAAAACTAGTATTATAAGGTCAAAGAGTTATTTCGAATTTTTGAAAAATTCGAATGATAAATTCTGCAGAAAATTTGTTAGAACATACAAGCAATCCATTATCAAAATATTACTTGTACGTTAAGAAAATATCCATGCTGATATAAACCAAAATGTATAGTTTTTCACTATACAAGCATCCCAAACCGTTTATCCTGAATAAGTAAATGTAACTACTAGAAAGTAACTACAAAAATTAGAATTTGAATATTGCAATTTTAACTACGACATTAAAAAAAACTATCTAAGTGATGAAGTTTGAGGTTTCTTATTTGACCAAGTACATGAGAAATTTCCCTCAATTCCTGCACACAAACACTCAAGTTATTATATCATCATTTTCAAACAATTATAAGGACAAAGAACTAAAGAAAATGTGATGATCTCGGGAAGGGGGAAGGGTAGAGCTCAGGCTTGGCTCATCATTGCTCGCTAAACATGCAAACTGTTAGTAACTTTCTTAAAAGATAAAATGCAAGTAAAGGAATATAAGAAAGCAATGCAAAGCAAAGAAAGCAAACATAGCACTTGTGCAGTGGAGAGCCATGACCAGGCATGCTCAAATCCAAGGCACATTCCAATCAGCCAGTACTATAGAATACCACTAAGGCACAAGAAAACTAAGGTCAAGTTCAGAAATGATCTTATCAAAGATAAGTAACCTGTAGTGGTCATATAAGCTAAATACTTTCACTTAAGAAGTTTTTGCATCATTTAGCCACCCTCTTTTCAAGAGGGTACCTGCAAAAAAGATAACCAAAAGAAAACAATTAGTAAGGATCATAATGAGATTATAGTGGCTATCAGTCTAATAAAATTAATCAGAGCTAAGTCATAGTAAGGATCATTTTTGACATCACTTAGCCACCCCTAGGAAGGGGAGTACCTGTAAAGCAAACAAAGAAAAATTGTGTTAGTTTGGGTTCTTTTGCAAGTATGGAAAGCCATTAGCAATCTCTCTTAACTCAAATAGTTGAGTTTCAGAGACTGGCATCATCTGGCCAAAGTCTCACCCAACCTTAGGATATCATTATTTAAGCTCAAGAGATATTAACTATCTCAACCATCTTCAGGGTTAGTTAAGAATGCAAAAAGTATGCTTTCTAAGAAGTGACTGGTTCATCCTGGGTTCAAATCAAGAATTCTCTAAGGGAATTCAGGCAGTCCATGGAATCAGTAGTATGTGAGGCCAATGTGTCCTAGTTGTGCAATGTTTAAACTACAATGCAAGATGTAATTGCTAAAACTAAGTACTTTAAAAATTTCTGCAATAGAACGTACTACATTAAAAGGAAAGCATTATAGCAACCAACTAGAAACCATTACAACAGCCATCATCAACTTAGAACCAACCATACAAGCCAGTTTGGTACTGGTACCCAAAAGGAAAAAACAACAAACTAGAGCATTCATCACTTAACTAAGGCACAAAACCAGATAGTGCACTCATACAACAAAAACAAGCATGATAATAAGAAAATTAAGCTAATCAACTTGATTAAAGGAATCAGAGTTGATAACTGCATCCATCATATCAGCACTAATATCATTAGCAATATTTCCAGAGCCATCATCATTCCCAACAACCTCAGGTTTCATAGCAACAACTACCTCAGTATCAAGATCCTCAATGATAACAGATGGAGCAACTGGTTTGGGAGGGGGAGTGTTAGCATCAATTTGAATTTGAACAAGTTGAGATAAATTACTCTCAAGGACACTCAACCTTCCCATAGCAAATCCCAATACAGTCAACACTATATCCATCCTTTCAAGTAACTAATTATATCTCTCATTTAAAGCAAGAAACTGGTTTTTCAAATCCTTATACTCATTTTCCAACTCTTCACTTTTAGAGGATAGTTTCATAACTACAGAGAAATAAGCAGATAACTGAGCATGAGAGATGTTGGAAACAGGGATAGTAGAGGGAACCACAGAGGGTCCAACAACAGATTCAGTAGAAACAGGCAACACATTTGCAGTAGAGACATTAGGTATTACAGGATCAAGATCTACATGAGCAGGTATAGTAGAAATAGCAAGCATATCAACAGTCACATCAGGCATGGCAAGAGATACAGGAGGTAAAGTACCAAAGTGAACATTCAAAGTAGCAGGCATAACATTTTGTTCAGGTAAGGGCAAGGTAGTTCTATGAGTTCTATCAGAAATGGTGTGTGACACAGAGAAGTAAGGAGGAAAGTTTATGTCAAAAGAGAAGTGCTCAAACACTTGAGTGAGTAATAGACCATAAGGCATGTACCCCAATCTAACAGCAAAGATCATTTTGGTGATTATCATATAGGGTAAGTTAAAATCAATTTTCTTGCAAGCCAACTTGTACATGATTTTCATTTCCACAAAACTCATAAGTTTGCCAGCAGTTTGAGAAGGAAAGATATTCACCCTAATGATTTCAGCTAGGGTTTGGTAGAAAGGAGTGAAATGTTCATAGTCAACACCCCTATCAGTGTTAAAGACATTAGAAGGGACTTCAACTCCGTAGAAAACTGAGATGAACAACCTTAGTTCATCAGGGTTAAATGTGTAAGTTTTAGTCACATCAACTGGACTCAAAGACAAAACCTTAGGATCTAGCTTAAGTATCTTTCCCAACAACACATGATCAAGGATAAAGGGCTTCCCATTAATCACAGAGGTCAGGTAGGAGACCCCACCAACTCCACTCCCTACCCCCATGTTGCAGAAAAACTCTGCCACCAGGTTTGGTAGAACTCTCTTAGTGGGACTGATTAATAAAGGGTTCCACTTAGCATGAACAAACAGACCATGAAGTTCAGACTCTCTAGCTAGTTGAACAATCTTACCAGGTTGCAACTTGCTCCTAACAAACTTATTTTAGGCATCACTAGAGATAAACATTGGGGAATTGTGTTTGGGCTTTTTATGTTTCTTGTTTCTGGGGTTATCAGAATGTGAAGGAGGTGAAAACAAGTTTATAGTGGTGTCAACTAGTGTGTAAGACATGGTATGTAAGTGTGTATATTTATAGCAAGAGAAGTAAATGAACACAACAAGAATAAAGTAAACACTACAGTGAACACACTCTTAAATACACAGGCAAGCACAGATATCTAACAGTGAACAGTACAACCTAGTACTGAAATGGTACAGAATTATAAGAAAAAGGACTGCACAGTACACGTAAAGTACATAGAATTTCAGGAAAGGACAGTATCAAATCAGTATGTCATATTGTAAAGCTGCACATCACAACTAACAATAAGGACAAATACCAGATACCAGCACAGATAAGGTGGTAAAAATAGAAACCATTTCATAAAATAGTAATCACATTTAATGCAAAGTTGAACCATGCAGCAAAGAGAAAATATTTGTTCAAAACAAATATTAACTTAAGCAAAGAAGGTCATATCAACTCTATAAAGTTGTACAATTAAAATCAATCCAAATCTCAAGCATGCTGTTACACATATTATACAAGCAATGTATACATATATCACATAAAGATCTGAGCAAATGAACTGGACTTCTAGAAGCTCAATTCAAATCCAACTAAGATTCAAAAATATCTAAGTGACCATACAATGCAGCAATGAACTATATAGATATCACTTAAATGGATAAGTCACATTACACACAAATAAACTCAAGAATTTATAGAAATTCAGAGTTCTAGAAGGTCATCACAGAGATTCACAAGACAATATCTAAGTAAAGATATAGCAGTAATAGATATAAACAAGAGCAATACATCTCTACAAATTCATACTCTCATACAACAACTGCCATTCAATAACAATGTTTTCACATTTGAAACATCACACAGACAAGCAACTCTTAAACTCACAAGGGAGTTAGAGTAAGCACAAAACATATGAATTAACTAACAGGGCAATGTAGGCTCAAGTAAGCACATGTAGACTTACCAACATACTTGAAATCAATGACAAAGACCAATGTACACAAAGCATACAGAGCTCAGCATAAGAACTCTTCATCATACATAAGTCATACAGAAATTATACCAAGGCTCAACATTCTAACAAACTGCAGATAACCCAGTAAGTAGGCAAGACTTCACAAAAATTGATACTGAATCAACCAATATCAACAGCAAATGACAAGATATCAAGTAACATGACTCATTAAGGTTCAACTCATCTCAAGAAACATAGGAGACTCAATATCTTACTCTCATAGACATTAATCACACACTCTCAATCCACAACAAGAATATAACAGAGTATAATAATAAGTTAGATCGAATGCACCTTAGCTATGGTGGTCATGCACATAGTACATCCAATCAAAAACATTAAGCAAGCAAGAAATACAGACAGATCATTTTACCCAACTGAGAATCGCTCAACCAAGTTACCGAACTCACTGAGTTAGTGCTGAGTTGATGTTGAAACGTCATATAACCATCGTAAAACATCATGAATACTCTGAAACACTATACAAAAGTGTTAAAATACACATATAAAACAGTGAATTAACGAAATCGAAGGCTAGGGTTTCAAGAGGACCAAGACCAATCAAAGGGCTTTTGATATACGATGTTAAGAACATCGTATCAAGAGCGAATAAGACACGAATCAATCAAAACTTCATCGAATTGAAGCCTAATTAAATCAACCAAGATTCTAGGGTTTGAGAGATTTTGAATTCAAGGATCAAAGAACGAAAACTGAAACCATAGAGTAGTGTATTTCGATGAGAGGATCAAGAATATATGGTTCGTTTTAACAAATGACGTCGGAATTGAACGAAATCGGCAAATCGCCATATTAGGGTTCGAGAGAGAGAAGAGAGGCGAGAGAGAACAATGAGAGTGTCCATACAAAATGATGCATATGTATGATTTAATTTGAACGACTGAGATTGTAGGGTTTTGAGTTCAATGGCTGAGATTAAAGGATATGAACCATTATTAGCTGAAAAATCATTTATGATTTTCTAAAAATCATTTTTGTAGTTTTAAATTAAATCTTTAAATACAAAATTTTGTAAACAAAGATATAAATATGTTAAAATCACAGAAAAATAATTCTTTGTAAAATAAAATATAGATCCAAATTTTAAAATTGAATAAGAATTTTAAGATCACATATTTAATTAGTTTTTATATTTTTGCTCCGAGTTTTGAAACAACATCATTTCAAGGCCATGCAAAAATTAAAACCAATTAAATTTTATTTTTATTGAAATATTTCAATATGCTTTTTAGCCAAAACATAGACAAAAATATCAATGTCTATTTTTATAAAAATTTATTGCAGAGAAATCTGAATTTTTGAGTATCGAAGTCTCAAGAAAATCCGCTCACACAATAAGTTTGAGTGTGTTGACTAGAAAATCACACGAAGTATATTTCAATTCTAATTAAATATAGAACATGACTATATTTAATTATTTGGGCATTCCAACATTCCTAAGACTAATCGCAATTTAGCGAATCTTTCGGAATGCAACGGTTTCGTGAATATGTCGGTGACATTATTTTCCGTGTCAACATGAGCCATAATAATATCACCTTTATTGACAAGATCACGAAGAAAATGATGTCTTATATCTATTTGTTTAGTACGAGAGTGAGATACCGGATTTTTACTTAAATTAGTCGCACTCATGTTATCACACAAAATAGATATAGCATCAAATTTAATCATATAGTCGGCTAATGTTTGCTTCATCCACAAAATCTGAGCAGAACATTTTTCCGCTGCTATATATTCGGCTTCCGTGGTAGATAAAGATATCAAGTTTTGTTTCTTCGAAAACCAAGAAACTAAACATCCACCGAGGAATTGACATGTACCACTAGTGCTTTTTTTATCAATTAAATGTCCCGCATAATCCGAATCAGAAAAACACACTAAGTCAAATGGTAATCCTTTAGGATGCCAAAGACCAAGTTCTGTGGTGCCTTTAAGATATCTAAAACTCCGTTTAACAGCGGATAAATGAGATTCTTTAGGCGCCGCTTGAAATCGAGCACATTTGCAAATGCTATATTGAATATCCGGTCTACTTACGGTGATATAAAGTAAACTACCAATCATACCACGATATTTCTTTATATCGACCGAATTTCCGGTAGCATCCGCAACTAATTTCTCCGAGGGAGACATAGGAGTACTAAGGGGTTTAACATTCTCCATCTCAAATTTCTTAAGAATTTCCTTACAATATTTAGTTTGAGATATATGAATGCCTTCATTAGATTGCTTAATTTGCAAACCTAAGAAAAATTTAATTCTCCCATCATGCTCATTTCGAATTCTTTACTCATCATTTCCGAGAATTCGTTACATAGTGACTCTTTAGTTGAACCAAAGATAATATCATCTACGTAAATTTGAACGAGCAAGATATCATCACCTTCATACTTCATAAAGAGAGTGGTATCGACAATTCCAATTTTAAAACCATTAGCAATAAGGAATTTGCTTAACCGCTCATACCAAGCTCTAGGGGCTTGCTTTAGTCCGTATAAGGCTTTATAAAGTTTATTCACATATTCCGGTAAATCTTCAAATCCCGGTGGTTGTCTTACATAAACTTCTCCTTCTAAGACACCATTTAGGAAAGCCGATTTTACATCCATTTGATAGACTTTGAATCCTTTATGACAAGCGAAAGCTAAGGACATTCAAATTGCTTCGAGTCTAGCTATGGGAGCATAATTTTCATCATAGTCTATACCTTCCATTGTGTATAACCTTGAACAACTAGTCGTGCTTTATTTCTTACCACTGTTCCACTTTCGTCTAACTTATTATGAAAGACCCACTTGGTTCCAATAGTAGAACTATCGGGTGGAGGTGGAACTAGTTCCCAAACTTTGTTCCGAGTAAATTGGTTTAACTCCTCTTGCCTAGCAAGAATCCAATCCTCATCTAATAAAGCTTCTTTTTCAGTTTTGGGTTCTATTTGTGATAAAAAAGCTAAGTGACTAGCAATATTTTGCACTTGAGAACGAGTTTGGACACCTTTAGTTCTATCACCTACGATATTCTCGATAGGATGATTTCTAACCCAAGGTACATTCGGAGGTATTCCATTATCGACCTCAACTACTTCAAGAGGATTATTTGGAACCGAAGTTCCTCGATCAAAAGTTTCGATTTGTCTAATAACATTCCCAACGTTATCTTGACAATCTTCTTTTGGATCATTTTTCTCTTCAACCAAATCTTTATACTTTGATAGTGGTTTCGATTCATCAAACACAACATTCAACGATTCTTCCACCATTAAAGTTTTAATATTAAATACCCGATAAGCTTTTCTTGTATTTGAATATCCAAGAAACACACCCTCACTAGATTTTGGGTCGAATTTCGTTAAATAATCTTTTGTATTCAAAATAAAGCATTTACTTCCAAAATCCTTGAAGTAACTTATCTTAGGAGTTTTACCAAAATAAAGCTCGTAGGGAGTATTCATTTTAATAGGTCGTAGTAAAACTTGATTAAGAACATAGCAAGTAGCTGACATAGCTTCGGCCCAAAAATATTTAGGTCGACGATATTCATTAAGCATACTGTTTTCCATTTCTTGTAACGTTCAATTCTTCCTTTCAACAACCCCGTTTGATTGAGGTGTATAAGGGAGAAATTGTGAGTAATACCATTAGCTTTACAAAATTCAACAAACACGGAATTTTGAAATTCCTTACCATGATCCGTCCTTATAAAAGCAATAGACGTTTCTTGTTGATTTTGTATCCTTTTGCAAAGAGGAACAAATGATGTAAATGCATCACTTTTTTCTTTTAGGAACTCCGTCCACGTATATCGAGAGAAGTCATCGACAACTACAAGAGTATACGAACTACCTCCCAAACTTTGTACGTGCACGGGTCCAATAAGATCCATATGTAGAAGCTCTAGTGGTCTAGTAGTAGACACCATGAATTTGGCTTTACGAGATGCTCGAATTTGTTTGCCAATTTCACAAGCTTCACATATATGATCTTTAACGAAATTGAGTTTTGGTAAACCACGTACATGTTCATTCGAACATATATTTTTAATGAGATTCATATTGACATGACCTAAACGTCGATGCCATAACCATGGATCCTCATTCATGGATACCAAACACACATTTTCATAATTATTTAGGTCACACGAATAAACATTCTTATTCCGTGGACACTTAAGAATTAGTTTCCACTCTTTGTCATAAATAGCACAATGAGATGGAAAGAAGATCACCTTGCAACCATTATCACATAGTTGACTTATTGAAAGCAAGTTGTACTTTAGTCCAGTGACTAATTGTACATCACATATTTTAAAGCTTTCATTACCAATGTCACCAATGCCAATAATGTCACCTTTGCTACTATCTCCAAAAGTTACAACTCCCGCGGTTACCTTTTTAATGTTGTTCAACAAAGACTTAATACCGGTCATATATCGAGAACAACCACTATCAAGGTACCACACATCTTTCTTAGCAGCAAGGCACACCTACACAAAAGATTAATTAAACCTTTTGGTACCCTTTTTACTTGAGGGTCCAGGTGTTAGTACATCATAAGGCAAACGAGTACTTTCATAGATAAATCGAGGCATAGGATAATCATTCACATAAACATGATCATTTCTAGATGTTTGATTCCTATTAGAAATATGATACGGATTTCTTCTAGGAGCATATCTAGAATTACCACGAAAAGCATTACTATTATCACTATGGGGAAATATAGTAATAACGGAATCTCTAGAATGATTATTATCACGATAATTAACATGATTGTTCCTAACATGAGCATTATTGATTATAGGATAAGCATGATGACTCACATTAGCATGTTGACTCGATCTAGTATTATAATGACTCGTATTTCTAGGCATAGAATAAGCATTCAAGTTACGAGTACGATCATAACAATTTGGATTTCTAGCGTTATAACCTTGATTAGGAACTTTAGAAAATCTAGCATTGTTGGTACTAGTACTTGCTTGATTTTTCATGTTCCTTTGTTGAAAACCAATTGGTTTTTGATGAGAATAAAACTTAGGTTGCTTCTTGTCATTTACAACGACTTTTTCTTTCTTTTAATCACCTTTAGTTTTATTATCATTTTTCGAACGTTCACCTTTAGGAAACCATTTATACCTCCCCTTACTTACATAATTTTAGCTTTGCAATAGAGACTTATATGTCCACTTATAATGCAATACGAACATTTACTCGATGATGATGTAGGAGTAGTATCCTTAAAGGTTTTAGGAACTTGAACTTCTCTTTTAGGAAGAGAGTTCACATTGAATCCCAAACCTTCTCGGTTAAATGATACCTTTGAGTTAAATACCATACTATCCAATATAGTATTACTCTTGGTGAATTGTCTAACGGTTTTCTCAAGATTTTCCTTTTCCGTTAACAAGATATTAATCTTATTATTAAAAAAAGGTTTCTTGATGAGTGATTTGAGCTAAGAGCTTGTTATTTTCATTTTGAAGCCTTTGACTTTCCAAGATAACCGATTTAAGTTCCGTGACAACATACTCTCGTTCCTTTGATTCGGTTTCAAGTAGGTCTTTAATGTTGGCAAGTTCGAAATCCTTAACGGATAAAGTAACTTGACAATCTAATTCTTTTTCTTTTATGGCTTCACGTAGCTCTTCCTCAATATCTCCCGTTAGAGATTGTTCGAGTTCTATTATGTTTTCACTTAGTGTCTCATTTTCATGAATCAAAGATTCATTTCGAATCTTTAAATTCAACATCTCAACATGACGATCACTAGTGTTAGTAAATAATTGAACTTTTTCATTTTCCATCTCTTCGGCTTGAAGAAACAAGGATATATTCTCAATCTCAAGATTTCGAATAATTTCATCCTTCTTAGTATTTTCGAGTTTCAAGCACTCATTTTGAGATGAAATGAATTCGTAGTATTCCACATCCTTGACATGGATATCGGTCAAACGAGTGACCTCTTTTTGTAACTCAACATTCACATCTCGTATTTTATTCCTTTCGGAACTAACCGTATGTATTTTTGGCTAATTTCATCATGACACGTTTTCAACATTTTTACAAGATTAATAAGCTCCGAGATACCCAAATTCGCATGATCTAATTTAAATAAATCTATACTCAAATTATCACCACAATATTAGTAGGTTTAGGGTTACCTCTTGATTTGTAGTGGAGATTACCGTTGGTGTAGATCCGTCACCGATCGCCATCAAACACAAGTTAACAACTTATTCACTTTGTTCGGGAGCTTCTTCATCCTTTCTTAAATCCCATCCATTTTCGGCTACAAGACTTCTACCTTTAGCCAACTTTGGATATTCCCGTTTAAAGTGACCGGGTTGTTTACATTCGAAATGTGGCATCCCATAATCCGGGGTACAGATTTGGGGCCACTAACCACAATCCCCACAACTCATACCTGGATATAAACATAATATAATAATAAAATACCCCTGATCCAAAATCACATACAAGTTATGGAATGAAACAACTATTGAATTACATTAATACATTCCAAACTCCGAATAAAATTTTTATACGAATTACTAACAACTAAGTCCATCTGTTTAACTAATTAACCAACCTCTGATAAAGCTCAAGTCCCTACCCGACCAAATCAACAACTCGAACATCACCTCTCGCTGTAGAAACAAGACTACTCATCTGACCACAAGGTCCACTCATCTCATCTCTATAAACTGGAGAAATAAAACAACAATGCAAGAGTGAGCCAACAGTGCTCAACTGTAACGCCCCCAAATCCGGGGTCAGGGATTGGGTCGTCACGCGGAAATCCTTAACAACAAATCACCTGTTTAACCACATTAAACCATATGTACTCATTAATAATTGAGTTACAACAATTGAGACCCCAACCACCAAGCATCTTTTAGGTTATAGGGCTAGAAACAAGAATCAACTCCTTACTACTAGTATAACTTCGTTGAGAAGTACACCAGCAACTAGTATTACTTTGCGCAAATTAACATATATATTACACATCAATATACTTACACATAATTTACTCCAGCTATAAACTTTCTAGATCATATCGTCTTCATAAGGGCACGCTGCCCGCTTCATCTAAGCCATGCAGATAACCTCGTCCGGCTACCTTCCACTGAAAAGTTAATATTTGAAAACAAGCAAGTATGAGCGAAAGAATTGCTCAGCAAGTTATTACTAGAGTTTAACAAAATATTCCATCATGTGCATGGGTTTCCAACATTAAACTGATACTTAATATACTTCTTGAAACATTTATAACCACGAAATTCTATAGGGAAAGTATAATGTTTGAAAATAATATCAACTGAACAATGTATCAATATAATATAAAAGATGCCATTACAAGGTAATTAAGAGATTATTACCATAAATTACCACATTTTGTTTGCGCAGTAATACACCAACATAACTTGCTGGCTATTCAATATGAAATCGCTTATTGATAATATAATATCAGTTTCTCTTCTTAACTAATATAACTATCAATATACCCTTTCAGTGTAATATTCCAAGATAATATGAATACTTGAATAAATCTCTCACTATCATCTTCTCATTTCCTTCTTATGCAACATTTATATAAATTAATATAAAATCAGTTTCTCTTCATCTATAACAATAATTCCATCGTTTCATTTCATTTTTCCCTTTTCAGTATACCAATCTGACTTTATCGTCGATTCTTTATAAAAAATTTTTTTTGGGGGTTTTCACTGTTGCCGAATACGTGAGGCACGATGATCAGTCGTCCTCCGTACCCGTCCCTTTTTACTACCGGTAGAAGGAATGAAGGCCACCTGCTAACATCATCCCTGGAGGAAGGCCACCTGCTAACATCCTCCCTTGGCATCTTCGTGCCGAATCATATAATGAATGCTAGACTATGTCGCACACAGCCCTGACACAGCCTCTTACGCAAGTTTGTTGCTAATCCCCCTTTTTATAAAATCATTATTCCATTTATCAACACCATTTCACATTTCCATTCCCGTATATCATTTTTATTCACATTTCACATTTCCATTTCACATTTCCATTGGAGAACGTTTATAAAGGTATATCATCAGTGTATCAATTCAAGACATACATTCATTTCATTACGAAATTCCTTAAACAACCTTTTAGCAATATTCAATCACCCTTAGAACAATTAGAAGATCTATTCAATAATCCCTTTTGAAATGAATATTATAATTAATATTCATTGAATTAAATAACCATTAAAATAACATTTATCAATATCATTCTAGATATTTTTAACAGAAAATGTCTCATTTATAACCATCGAAATATCTTTATTATTATTCCGGAACAAAGCGATTGTAAGAAACGTTTTAAAAATAATATGCATCTAATTAAATAAATTTAATTAGACGAATAAGGTTTATTTAATCAGTAGATGCTTTCAGAGGTATCTCCTAATTAAATAAACACTAGTTTATTAGTGATGTTGCCATTAGGTTAATTATTGCGAATTTTCTTTTCTAAAAACTTTGTCCGGGTTTTCGAAAATATACATTACAAGACAACCCCTTCCATTTTCCATTCATATATCAATACTTTTAAAGTACACCAACTAAAATACTTTACATGTAAATCCCTTTTAGGAAAATCTGTAAATATCAGCCCTTGTCCCCTTATATAACAAAATATTTATTAATGACGTCCGAAACAGTTTATAACTCAAATATCCCCAATTTACACATAATTGTAATATTATAAAATAACTTTAGATAATAACTGATACCATAATATCATAAAAATAACCATAAATAACAACTGATACCATTCCTTCCCATATCACTTTACCCCTTATAGTATATCACTCTCTCCATATCACATATACTTTCAGTCAAACCATTTTACTTAAAGGTAACAATTTATCAAGATAAAGATAGAAGAAATCTTGAAAATATGGATTGAAGTCTTATTCCACACATTTCATATATTTCAAAATAAATATACTCTGAACGATAGAGTATGTATAAATAAACTTGCCTCTGGTCCTTAGCACCAAACGGAACACCGCGAATAAATCCTTGGCGTCTTGCCCAAGCAGTTCGATGAACTTTACACGACGTCTCGATCCTTCCTTTTTGATACACATTGCTCCACTTGATCACGCCCTAATGGTACTGTAATTGTTACGATTACGTGTCAGTCCCACCTCGTATCTCGAGTAGACACCACTCGGAAATACCACTAAGTCACATAAAGTCAAACTATAGGTGTCCTTTCTATAGTTGACTACTCTAATACCACTTAATGCACATAACACGCTTATATCCATTTAGTATACTTAAACCAATTTAATATATCATCAAAACACAATTAATCCTCGAGATAATTTACTTAACACATATTCACATAAACAGTTAACAGCCAAATCATGCCTTCAAATCCTTGAAATTAAATAAGTTAATTAAATTTAAGCGCAGGGGATTTTTAGAAAATTTCGGCATGAAGTATTCGTTTATCGGACTATGGGCACAGCCCCTAAAATACAATTCAACCCTGTTTTTGCCAAAAATAAAGCTGCCTTAACTTGCAGCAACATAAAAGTAAACAAATAAGAAAAGTACCCGCCCAGACATGCGGCACCTAGCACATAATGATTTACATTACACTACTACTTACGCTACACCAATGATCGTATTTCTCACGCATTTTAATGATACACGTGACAATCGATCATTGATGTTCGTAAGCCCTAGGGAACGACCCCTAGCACTAACTATTACTTACGCTATATCAATGATCACATCACTTAAGTATATTAATTATACTCGTGATAGTTAATCATTGATATTCGTAAGCCCGAGGAACTAGTCGAAGAGAATTACACAAGTACTTAAATATTGACATTTAAGACTCGAGATCTCATTTCAACTCCTCGCAGTTAAACACATATTAAAATGAATCTAACAATTAACCTTTGATAAATAACATATAATATATATAATTAGTAAAGCCATCAAATACTACGACTCGCTTGATACCCCATTTAGCACATAAGCATTTACCATTTAGTCAAGTCGTATAAACTCCACACATAATACCAACATACTTTAAACCACTAATAGTCATTAAACCTGGATATTAACGACACCACAAAATAATTACGACAATTACAACAATAAACAACATCAATCAATATCCAACACAATCTCCAACCACAATTCATCTTTCATTTTAAACTATAACACCTTAGTAATTCTACACTAAAACATTTACTATCAATCCATTGTATACTACACTTGGTATCCAACTAAATAAGATCACAACTAACAACTTTCATTTATAAACCCCCTTCAAATAAGGTCTTTAACTTACTCAAAACAACCTTTCAAAACAGGGCACAAATCTGCCACCACTGCGCACACTATACTCAAACATTTTTAATAAATTGGAAAATCAATATTTTTACCCAAATCTTTTTCTGAAATATTTATAGCTCCTTCATTTATCCTCAATAAAAGTTTCAATCCAATTTACAAAGTTTAACTAGGTGAAACATAGTTCCAAAGTGCAAAATCCCGAGAGGTTACTCTATTATGCGCAGGTTTTACTAAAACATCATTTTCTCCTAGATCGTTAACCCAAACGATGCACCGTTTTCTCCTACACAAAATAGACTCCAAATAGAACAACTTTCATTAAATGATCACTGCCCAGAACAGAGCATAACCTGTTCGAATTCCTCTTGCAAAAACAGGTCAGGCCCTGATTTTCTGGACGAATTGCCTACTAGACTCTACACATAATCAACTACCAATTCCACAAATTAAAACCAAAATTCAAGAACCCAAATTTTACATAATCCCTAATTATCTAATTAAACATAATCAAGCATAAATAACTTCAAGAAAACAAGAATAATACCTTTTCCAAGCTTAAAACCAACAACCAAGCTTCAATCACACAAAGCTTCTACTTTTTCCCCAAAACTACTATTCATCTTCTTCCTTAATCTTCTTACTTTCCAAAGCTCCAAAAACTCAAGTAGACCTTCAATCCAAGCTTCACCCACTATGTATATATGACTAATCTTTGATTACCAAGAATTTTCAAGTATGGATTCAAGTGTTTCCTTGTTCCTTTCTCTCTTTTCTTTCTAAATCCCTAATTTTCTTTCTCCCCCTTTTCTTCCTTTCTCTCTCCCCGATATCTATCTCTCGGCTGCTGTTTTTCTATATTGGGCATAGCCCAATACTAATATACCACTGCTAACAGTTTATTCCGGCCCAATTAAAATACCATTCATTCACTTTTAAAACTAATAAACAACTTTTATATATCGAATTTAAATAAAATTTTTGAAAAAATAAACTTTTCATTTTTTTTTTTAAAATGTAGAGTACAACATTACGAGCACACACATATTTTTAAAATATTTTTCGGATCAAAAATGAATTAAATATGAATTTTCAAAGTTTAGATCCTTAAAATGAAGAATAATTCGTAAAAATCATTTTAAAATTCTTAAAAATCATAATAAATCCATCTAATATTTTTAAAACTCAAATAAATTAATAAAGTTAATAATGCAAAAGATTTCAGGATTTCTAGTAATCCCGATGATTTTATAAAACTTTTAGAAGACTAATAATAAAGGATTTAATCATATTTAAATCCTCAAAAATTTAAATAAAAATACACCGACCTACAATGCTTACAAATCATCACATAAACACAATTTCACATACATTCCACCTTCCAACAATAATCACATAATATAGTTCATAATTACACTGAACCAGAAAATAATTAAATAATTCGCTTTTGAAATTCCTTGAACTAGAATAATGAACAATAAAAATAAAAAATTTCCTCCTCATTTTAAGAAAAACATTAATATTCTTAAAATAATAATAAAATCAATTTCTGAAAATCCGGGTTATTACAGTCTACCCTCCTTAAAAGGATTCCGTCCACGGAATCAACTAAGGCCACTACTTGGATTCCTTAACTCTTTCATCATCAACACTTATTCTGCCAAACCGGAGATAGTGTCCATTCATAAACAACTTCTCTGAAACCTCAATCCAACCATAGGACATCTATCTGACACATCACTATTCCTTTCACATATATGTCTCGACCAACTTGCCATTATCATCCTATCCTTGAGAGAGAGTTCACTGATTCCATTAACATAACACTCTTGAGAGAGAGATTGCACCCATTCCATTAATCATAACATCCATGAGAGAGAGCGAACTAATTCTATCAATACGCCGCTGATATTCCATTCGTTTTGCGATTCGCTCATGCTCTTGGCGATTCCGCTCGAATCTAATTTCTATCAGCGAATTTCGAGTTGACCGACCTGGCTGGCATCCCCTTGAAATTCATTAGAGATAACAAGAATCATGAAGCTTTGAAAAGATAGATGTCATATCAAGACAAATGTCACCCACTGGTGACTATAGGATTATGAGTTTTGAAATAAACCTTATTTAAGATGAGAGAATTTACTGAGAGATCAATATGATCATAAGAACTCACGTTGCGTGTCTCAATTGAGACATTACTAAAGGTAATTAGCCTTCTTGTATTTCACAACTCACAAGTGATGGCGTCCCATCAGACTTCTATCACACAGACAGATAGTCCTTGTGGCCCCTATATGTATAGGGTTGTTCGTCTCAGTGGAAGTTGAGAAGTATGAAAGAAATTCAAAGTAAAGTCAATAATAATCATCTTCTGACAATTAATTCTCAAAGGGACACCTTGGATTAAAATTGAAAAATTTCCAAGGCGCGATTTCCAAAGAAAAGGATAACCAGAAAGATACTGGTATTCAACAAGCAAGAGGTGCTATATCACCATTGAATTATCCACTATTGAAGAAAAGTGGAAGTTTGAAATAATATCATTTGATAGGGCTTCGAAAACCTGAAGGTAAGTATAATGAAAGCCCTTGGCACAATTGAAACCAAATATGACTTAACACAAGTAAAAATAACTTCGAAGAGGAAATATATCCTTTATCACAATTCTCTCTTAGAGAGATGTCAAATAATTCATAGATTGGGAAGGTAATAAAAAAGATTCACCAATGGGGGTATTGCCAAGGTCTACACGGATGCCTTTTATGTCGGCTCCTCTGACAGATAATCGTTCGATCCCGGAGCTGTTCTTTTCCATGCACACCCTAAGGTGCTTGATAACTTACGTCATTGTCGACTCGTAATAGTCACTAAGGATTCAATCATCGACATTAATGATCGCAGGGAGTTCTATCTCAACATATCCTTCAACATAGCATTCAAATCTTAACTTAATCATTGGCACTCCACCCGGTAGTCCAACATGAACTCTACATGAGCTCTGACGTTCTCACATAACTATACACACTCCTACTCACTCTCGTTTCTAGTTTACTATAACCTGAGCTCTGATACCATTCTGTAACGCCCCCAAATCCGGGGTCAGGGATTGGGTCGTCACGCGGAAATCCTTAACAACAAATCACCTGTTTAACCACATTAAACCATATGTACTCATTAATAATTGAGTTACAACAATTGAGACCCCAACCACCAAGCATCTTTTAGGTTATAGGGCTAGAAACAAGAATCAACTCCTTACTACTAGTATAACTTCGTTGAGAAGTACACCAGCAACTAGTATTACTTTTCGCAAATTAACATATATATTACACATCAATATACTTACACATAATTTACTCCAGCTATAAACTTTCTAGATCATATCGTCTTCATAAGGGCACGCTGCCCGCTTCATCTAAGCCATGCAGATAACCTCGTCCGGCTACCTTCCACTGAAAAGTTAATATTTGAAAACAAGCAAGTATGAGCGAAAGAATTGCTCAGCAAGTTATTACTAGAGTTTAACAAAATATTCCACCATGTGCATGGGTTTCCAACATTAAACTGATACTTAATATACTTCTTGAAACATTTATAACCACGAAATTCTATAGGGAAAGTATAATGTTTGAAAATAATATCAACTGAACAATGTATCAATATAATATAAAAGATGCCATTACAAGGTAATTAAGAGATTATTACCATAAATTACCACATTTTGTTTGCGCAGTAATACACCAACATAACTTGCTGGCTATTCAATATGAAATCTCTTATTGATAATATAATATCAGTTTCTCTTCTTAACTAATATAACTATCAATATACCCTTTCAGTGTAATATTCCAAGATAATATGAATACTTGAATAAATCTCTCACTATCATCTTCTCATTTCCTTCTTATGCAACATTTATATAAATTAATATAAAATCAGTTTCTCTTCATCTATAACAATAATTCCATCGTTTCATTTCATTTTTCCCTTTTCAGTATACCAATCTGACTTTATCGTCGATTCTTTATAAAAAATTTTTTTTGGGGGTTTTCACTGTTGCCGAATACGTGAGGCACGATGATCAGTCGTCCTCCGTACCCGTCCCTTTTTACTACCGGTAGAAGGAATGAAGGCCACCTGCTAACATCATCCCTGAAGGAAGGCCACCTGCTAACATCCTCCCTTGGCATCTTCGTGCCGAATCATATAATGAATGCTAGACTATGTCGCACACAGCCCTGACACAGCCTCTTACGCAAGTTTGTTGCTAATCCCCCTTTTTATAAAATCATTATTCCATTTATCAACACCATTTCACATTTCCATTCCCGTATATCATTTTTATTCACATTTCACATTTCCATTTCACATTTCCATTGGAGAACGTTTATAAAGGTATATCATCAGTGTATCAATTCAAGACATACATTCATTTCATTACGAAATTCCTTAAACAACCTTTTAGCAATATTCAATCACCCTTAGAACGATTAGAAGATCTATTCAATAATCCCTTTTGAAATGAATATTATAATTAATATTCATTGAATTAAATAACCATTAAAATAACATTTATCAATATCATTCTAGATATTTTTAACAGAAAATGTCTCATTTATAACCATCGAAATATCTTTATTATTATTCCGGAACAAAGCGATTGTAAGAAACGTTTTAAAAATAATATGCATCTAATTAAATAAATTTAATTAGACGAATAAGGTTTATTTAATCAGTAGATGCTTTCAGAGGTATCTCCTAATTAAATAAACACTAGTTTATTAGTGATGTTGCCATTAGGTTAATTATTGCGAATTTTTTTTTCTAAAAACTTTGTCCGGGTTTTCGAAAATATACATTACAAGACAACCCCTTCCATTTTCCATTCATATATCAATACTTTTAAAGTACACCAACTAAAATACTTTACATGTAAATCCCTTTTAGGAAAATCTGTAAATATCAGCCCTTGTCCCCTTATATAACAAAATATTTATTAATGACGTCCGAAACAGTTTATAACTCAAATATCCCCAATTTACACATAATTGTAATATTATAAAATAACTTTAGATAACAACTAATACCATAATATCATAAAAATAACCATAAATAACAACTGATACCATTCCTTCCCATATCACTTTACCCCTTATAGTATATCACTCTCTCCATATCACATATACTTTCAGTCAAACCATTTTACTTAAAGGTAACAATTTATCAAGATAAAGATAGAAGAAATCTTGCAAATATGGATTGAAGTCTTATTCCACACATTTCATATATTTCAAAATAAATATACTCTGAACGATAGAGTATGTATAAATAAACTTGCCTCTGGTCCTTAGCACCAAACGGAACACCGCGAATAAATCCTTGGCGTCTTGCCCAAGCAGTTCGATGAACTTTACACGACGTCTCGATCCTTCCTTTTTGATACACGTTGCTCCACTTGATCACGCCCTAATGGTACTGTAATTGTTACGATTACGTGTCAGTCCCACCTCGTATCTCGAGTAGACACCACTCGGAAATACCACTAAGTCACATAAAGTCAAACTATAGGTGTCCTTTCTATAGTTGACTACTCTAATACCACTTAATGCACATAACACGCTTATATCCATTTAGTATACTTAAACCAATTTAATATATCATCAAAACACAATTAATCCTCGAGATAATTTACTTAACACATATTCACATAAACAGTTAACAGCCAAATCATGCCTTCAAATCCTTGAAATTAAATAAGTTAATTAAATTTAAGCGCAGGGGATTTTTAGAAAATTTCGGCATGAAGTATTCGTTTATCGGACTATGGGCACAGCCCCTCAAATACAATTCAACCCTGTTTTTGCCAAAAATAAAGCTGCCTCAACTTGCAGCAACATAAAAGTAAACAAATAAGAAAAGTACCCGCCCAGACATGCGGCACCTAGCACATAATGATTTACATTACACTACTACTTACGCTACACCAATGATCGTATTTCTCACGCATTTTAATGATAAACGTGACAATCGATCATTGATGTTCGTAAGCCCTAGGGAACAACCCCTAGCACTAACTATTACTTACGCTATATCAATGATCACATCACTTATGTATATTAATTCTACTCGTGATAGTTAATCATTGATATTCGTAAGCCCGAGGAACTAGTCGAAGAGAATTACACAAGTACTTAAATATTGACATTTAAGACTCGAGATCTCATTTCAACTCCTCGCAGTTAAACACATATTAAAATGAATCTAACAATTAACCTTTGATAAATAACATATAATATATATAATTAGTAAAGCCATCAAATACTACGACTCGCTTGATACCCCATTTAGCACATAAGCATTTACCATTTAGTCAAGTCGTATAAACTCCACACATAATACCAACATACTTTAAACCACTAATAGTCATTAAACCTGGATATTAACGACACCACAAAATAATTACGACAATTACAACAATAAACAACATCAATCAATATCCAACACAATCTTCAACCACAATTCATCTTTCATTTTAAACTATAACACCTTAGTAATTCTACACTAAAACATTTACTATCAATCCATTGTATACTACACTTGGTATCCAACTAAATAAGATCACAACTAACAACTTTCATTTATAAACCCCCTTCAAATAAGGTCTTTAACTTACTCAAAACAACCTTTCAAAACAGGGCACAAATCTGCCACCACTGCGCACACTATACTCAAACATTTTTAATAAATTGGAAAATCAATATTTTTACCCAAATCTTTTTCTGAAATATTTATAGCTCCTTCATTTATCCTCAATAAAAGTTTCAATCCAATTTACAAAGTTTAACTAGGTGAAACATAGTTCCAAAGTGCAAAATCCCGAGAGGTTACTCTATTATGCGCAGGTTTTACTAAAACATCATTTTCTCCTAGATCGTTAACCCAAACGATGCACCGTTTTCTCCTACACAAAATAGACTCCAAATAGAACAACTTTCATTAAATGATCACTGCCCAGAACAGAGCATAACCTGTTCGAATTCCTCTTGCAAAAACAGGTCAGGCCCTGATTTTCTGGACGAATTGCCTACTAGACTCTACACATAATCAACTACCAATTCCACAAATTAAAACCAAAATTCAAGAACCCAAATTTTACATAATCCCTAATTATCTAATTAAACATAATCAAGCATAAATAACTTCAAGAAAACAAGAATAATACCTTTTCCAAACTTAAAACCAACAACCAAGCTTCAATCACACAAAGCTTCTACTTTTTCCCCAAAACTACTATTCATCTTCTTCCTTAATCTTCTTACTTTCCAAAGCTCCAAAAACTCAAGTAGACCTTCAATCCAAGCTTCACCCACTATGTATATATGACTAATCTTTGATTACCAAGAATTTTCAAGTATGGATTCAAGTGTTTCCTTGTTCCTTTCTCTCTTTTCTTTCTAAATCCCTAATTTTCTTTCTCCCCCTTTTCTTCCTTTCTCTCTCCCCGATATCTATCTCTCGGCTGCTGTTTTTCTATATTGGGCATAGCCCAATACTAATATACCACTGCTAACAGTTTATTCCGGCCCAATATCAAAGTTTAGATCCTTAAAATGAAGAATAATTCGTAAAAATCATTTTAAAATTCTTAAAAATCATAATAAATCCATCTAATATTTTTAAAACTCAAATAAATTAATAAAGTTAATAATGCAAAAGATTTCAGGATTTCTAGTAATCCCGATGATTTTATAAAACTTTTAGAAGACTAATAATAAAGGATTTAATCATATTTAAATCCTCAAAAATTTAAATAAAAATACACCGACCTACAATGCTTACAAATCATCACATAAACACAACTTCACATACATTCCACCTTCCAATAATAATCACATAATATAGTTCATAATTACACTGAACCAGAAAATAATTAAATAATTCGCTTTTGAAATTCCTTGAACTAGAATAATGAACAATAAAAATAAAAAATTTCCTCCTCATTTTAGGAAAAACATTAATATTCTTAAAATAATAATAAAATCAATTTCTGAAAATCCGGGTTATTACATCAACAAGTATAAATGTGTATAAATATCAAGAACATTAATAAGTTCTGATAAACAAGAACAAACATCATAGGCTTTAAAGGAATCAGACTTTAAGCAATTCAAACTCAATGTATGGATTAGAATTGGATTTTTATATATTTTTGAAATAAATAGTGGAGTTAGGCAGCTGAGCAGACCCGCGCTAACCCCGGACAATGCACACAGCAAGGTCCCTCTAAATGGATCCACGGCACACATTGGCCTCAACTATTCACGACCACAATATGGTCAGACCTTACGATCCAAAAACATTTTAATCACGACCACGATAGGGTCCGACCTTTTGGTCAAAACATTTAATCACGACCACGATAGGGTCCGACCTTGTGGTCAAAACATTCCAATTCTATCTCAAACTCACGAGGTGTCGGAACAATTGACAACCTTACCACAACAACTAATTGGAAAACTCATGTTCCAGAACAACAATTCATAATTAAGAATTACTGATGAAATATCAACATTAACCGGTATCAACAAGATCAACCCAACAACAAGGGTAAATAAAGAATAATATTATCAATAGGTGTCGACGAGTTCGACACGATAAAGGGGTGATAAATAAAGAACAATAATCTCAAAGGTATCGACAAGTTCGATACGAATAAATTGGGGTCATATCATCATTAGATTTATTAAAGAAAGAATTCACTTGAACAAGAAGTGAAAGGAAATACTTGCCTGTAAACCAGCTTAACCGTCTAATTATCTGGCCGTCTCACTTAATCATTGACTTTCATACGTCCCGTCTACTCGATTCTACAATCCTTATCTCACATCACTATGTCCGACTGACCTTTTTCTACTTTAAACACCTCTCGCAAAATACAAAATACTGGGTTCAAACAGAGCATTTAAATATTTAATCAGACAACTAATTATTTTTACGGCTTACAAACACGTATTGCACATAATCACACAAAACTCTGTCATTTAAATCACATAAGATAGACCATACTACTCACACTTAGCATTTAATCACTTCAGAAGCATTTTTTTTTAAAAACGTCTCTCAACCATTGTTCCAACATAAAACTAGACTTAGGACATTTTAAAATATTTTTACAACTCTTTCTGGACTTATGGAACCACAAATACATTTTTAAAATAACATACAGACTCTGCTTTCAAGCACAACTTGACTCTAAATAATTTTGAACGCTTGAAAATCATTTTCTAGATTTTTAGAAATTTTTATAAAACTTTCTAGAATTTTTAAATCATTTTCTACATTTTTAAACAACTGTTTTTAAAACATTTAAAATAGAAAACAGATTAATTCAGAATTATATAATTCTAATTAAATTAATTAAAATCAACTAACAACTAATTAATAAAATTATTCAATAAATGATTACATTTATCAAATAACAAAATTAATTAATTTATTATTTGAAATTAATTAAAATAATTAGAAGTTATTAATTATTAATCATTTTGAATTAAAATAAATAAATAAATGATTTTCAAAAGCTAAATAAATAATAATAAAAATTCGGAATTGAATCTGAATTTAAAATAAGATTCTTAGAAAATAAATTTCTGAATTTTATAAATAAAATTCAGATTTTAAGTAAATTGTTTAAAGTAAAAACAATTTAGTAGAAAGTAAAAAAAACATATTACCTTTTAAAGAAAAAGGTAAATCTTCTTCTCTTTTTTTTTGAAAGTGAATTGGTAAAAAAAGTTAAAATCATTTTCTTTGATAGCTACCCACTAGTTAAAATCTTCTTCTTCTTCTCTTTTTTTTGAAAGTGAATTAAAGGATAAGATGAACTGAATTGCACGCTTTTCGAAAAAGCTAAAGATAGATATCCTGGAGTCTAATACAATCATTAAACACATATAGGGTCCTAAACGATCAATCCTGATCCGTTTATTCGTATCTAACGATACCCTCCCACATTCGCGATTTTAAATACCCGCCAAACTAAATCAATATATTCATATAATTTCAAAATAAGATAAAATAAATTATAATAGAATATCTTCACCTTGACTAGTCAAACTGGAATAAAATAATTCAAAATATTTTTATTCCTATTTATAAAAGTAGCAATTATATGAATTTAATATTCTCGATTCTTACAGTCTTCCCCCCTAAATAGGATTCTGTCCTCAGAATCAAACTAAGCAACAGGTGGGGAGACTTCTCTTACACTAACGAGTTACCAAACTCTCCCATTCTGGGACTCTTTTAGAACACCCTTACTGACAGCACAGTACTGACTTACTTCTCCACACTCTTTCTCTGGATTTCTACCAGTTCACATTTTATGACACAACAAAATCAGAACAATATTCTTAATATCACCACGTGGAACACATTATAGATATGCTGCATATGAAGCGATAAAGCTAACTCATAGGCAACCCTCACGACTTTCTTCAAACCTCAAAAGATCTAACAAATCACGAACTCAACCTTCTTGCTTTTACGAAAATAATCTCAACAAAGTTTTGGTTCTTCTTCTCACAATGTACATTTCTCGTGGCAAGTTAGTGTATTTCTTTGGTCGACTTCGAGTTGTCATTAACCCTTCTAACAAGGTCGATTACTTTTTTCGTCGGTGGCACCAACTCTGGTCCTAACATTTTCCGTTCATCCACTTCTCCCAACATACCGGAGATCGACCCTCTCGTCCGTATAACGCTTGTAAAGAGGTAATCCCACATTGGTATGAAAACTACCGTTATATGAGAATTCCATCAGTGGTAAATGATCGTCTCAATCGCCTTTGAATTCAAGTGTATATATACTCTAAACATATATTCGCTGGTTTGAATCGTTCCTTCGCTTTGGCCGTCTGTCCGAGAATGACAAGGCATACTTACCTCTAACTCAGTGTCTAAACCTTTCTTGAAAACTTTCCTGAAATCTCGAGTAGAATTTTGTGTCTCAGACCCTTTTGCGTCGGTTTTTTGCACCAACCGATGCTATAGGTTCTACTTATTGCGTCGCCCGCTAAAATGCCGACGCTAAAAAGACATTTTGCGTCGCTCTGCGTAAAACCGACGCTATAGGTTTAACCTATAGTGTCGGTCGTTATTTGAACCGACGCTATAGGTGTAGCCTATAGCGTCACTGTTTGTAAAGCCGACGCTATAGCTATTTATTATTTTTTTTTTTGCCAAAATCTTTAGAATATAAAATTTTAATAGTATCAAATTTTATATCATATAATAACCTTTGTTCCAAAAATTATTGTGATTATCGATTCAATTAAGCAAAAGAAAGAATAAATAATTTTTATAAAAATTTTCTTCACATTTTTTAATTATAAATTTAAAAATAATAAATAATAATTTTTTTATAATAATTAAATTTTGAAAATAAATGTAATAATAATTTAATTATTATAATAATAATTTTATAACATATTATTATATGTTAATATATAATTATTATTTTACAAAACTATTTTTTAGAAAATAAAATAAAAAGAGTTCAAAAAAATAAAATAAAATAAAATAAATACTTTTTTTTAAGTTGTAGTGTCGGTGTTTATAATGCCGATGCAATAGATTAACCTTTTGAAAAAATATATTATTACACGAACCATTCATATTTGGGGATCTTGACTCTGGAAACCTAGCTCGATTATTGCTCTCTCTCGACGGCTCTATCTCTCCACTACTCTCATACTCTCTACGGCTCTATCTCTCAAATTACTCTCTACGGCTCTATCTCTCTCTCTCCGCTACTCTATCTCTCCACTCTCTATCTCTATCTCTCGACTACTCTATATCTCTCCACTACTCTCTCTCGACTACTCTCTATCTCTCAAATTACTTCAACTGCGCTTCTCCACTCTCTACTCTCTAATCAGCTCACCAAATTAGGGAATTGGGAATTAGGGAATTGGGAATTAGCGATTGGCTGCTGAATTAAGGAACTGGGAATTAGGGCTGCTGAATTAAGGAATTGGGAATTATCGATTGGCTGCTGAATTAAGGAATTATTTGGAATTAGCGATTTGGTCTGTTGTACAATATCAGCCCAACTTCATTCCAACAGGTGCATATCTCTAGAAATAGGTGATTATCGTGTAGTACTCTTACATTTGCATTTTACATATTCATATCTTTCCGTATATATGTTTTTGTATATGTTTTTGTATTTTTAAATGCACATCAAAACATTATGCACTTTCATTTAAGCTATATATAGTAATAACAATTAGGCACGTGTTTATGGTTAAGTAACATTGCTGGTAGAGCAATTATTCTTGCACTTGAATAGTTGTTAGTGAAAAAATTAAGATTAGATAAAATATTATGGAAGTTTCGTCTATCATAACCTTGATTGAAACTAATCTGACGAGGACTTTTGCTTCATAACTGTGGAAGCTTAGGAAGTGCCATATAATAGTGTAAATGAGCTCATAATTGCAATTGGATACCTTCGTTATAGCTCCTAATTTTGGCTACGCCTTATAAGTAAAGTGAAAGCCATCTCAAGAACCAGATATTGCATCAGACGTTATAGTCAGCGTGGTGGCCAAGCATAGCACATGTTAGAGGCCAAATTTACAGAATAGGCTTTTTATTATTGAAGAGGAACATACCTTTAGTGAAACAAAAATAGTAGAAATTCGAGTAACCATTGTGCTCAGGCAAATATCAGCTTTACGAGAAGTCTCAGCTTCTTCACAGTAGAGATCTTCTAAAGCTCTGTCATGGTCAGTGATATATACCTGCATCAAAAAATATTGTTGTTACTGAATACTGAGTGATAATACACTGTGTAGTTACGCTATCTCCTAGTATGTGCTCACCCGAATTGCTGGTCATGCTCGACAATCAACATGACCTAGAGTTTTGGACAAATCAAGCACATGTTCATATACTCTATTCCTACCTTTTTAAATAGGAACAGTCAACATGAGTAGAAAATTCAGGGAACTGCCTTTAAACTTTAAAGTATTAAAATGATATTCAGGATTCATGCTACCACTTGAGAATTATCTTTGTAAATAATAAATCGCAAAAACTTGATATATTAACCGAGTCTAACCTCAGAACTTCATACATAATTACTAGATACAAAATCATAAAGATAGATTGGTTGTTGGTTGGATATTTCTGTTTAATTAATGGGCAGTAATAATAAAACCACAATTACATAAATCAATTTGATAGTTCGTTGTTTGGGTATCTTTAATTCAACTGTTATGGATTCAAACTTGAACAAGTATCCTCTAAATAACAGACACCATTAAAAAGTTTCTCCAAGACAACAAACAATGTCACTCGTAAATTAAATTATCATAGAAAAAATTTCACGTTCTCATGATGGTTGGACAAAAGAATACAATCTGCTCAAGTTAATGATGATAGTTCTGTAATCACTTCAACATTTATAAGCTATAACACAATATTTTTTGGGGTCAATACGGAACATGACTCATCTTCCTAGGACTTGCATTACTTTGTTGATATCAATGCATTGGTAATAATGTGGCCAACGATAAAAACAGCACCAACCAGGAGTGTGAAACTATGAGGGTGTCTGTGTGAGAGAGAAGGAAGGAGGGAGGGGAGAGAGATGGATGACAGTATTCTACCTGACTGTCCATGGCAAAGTACTCCAAGTTCATCTGCATACAGAAAGTTTAAAGAAAATGAATACAAACTTAGATTCCAAATGCCACTTTCCAAAATCTAAAGACAATCTATCTTACTGGACGCGGAGTGTCCAAGTCTTAGACTTGGCAAAATTTTAAAATTTCTGCATGTATTTCTGCATGTTATTCATATCTTTCCGTATATATGTATTTGTATTTTAAATGCACATCAAAACATTATGCACTTTCATTTAAGCTGTATTTGTATATTTTCAGGGTGCAGTGATTGTAGACAGTCCAATAAGGGTCTGTTTTATAACCTGTGTAGCAATTCTAAACTACTCAGAAGTCAGCGATAGTGAGTGAAGTAAGTATCCTCGTATAACATCGTTGTATAGACTGCTTTGTTTTTGTACTTTCTGTTTCACTTGCCTTTATTTCATATTTCATATTTCTGCATATATTTCATATCTAGGCAGCATATATTTCATATTTCTGCATGGTCTCTAATAACATAATAGCTACTGACTTTCTTTCTATAAAATATTCTATAGATATATAACATGGACCGCCTTACGTGGATGTATAAAATATCACGAACATCCCATGAGTATATTAGCCGTGTTAATGACTTCATTGAATTTGCGGAGAAAAATCTTAAGAAGACCGAACATGGAAAAGAAAGGATGACATGTCCATGTCGCGATTGTTATAATTTAGAAAAGTATTCTAATGTCGATACAGTGCGCGAACATTTATTTCGACGTGGTTTCATGGATAATTATACCAAGTGGATCTGGCATGGTGAGGGAATAAATTCTCGAAAGGCAGAATCATTTAGTGGTAATTCTAAAAGCTGTGGAGATGGTAATCCTACCAATAAAGAAGATGATGAGGAAAATGACAGATTTGATGAGATGATCCAAGATGTCGAAGAAATTTTGATGCACCAACCGAAAATTCTTGAGAGCTTGGTCAATGATTCTAAAAAACTTCTTTATCCTGGGTGCAACGATCAGTTAACTAGGTTATCAACAACCTTGAAGTTGTGTAAGCTCAAAGTAAAGAGCGGGTGGAGTGACAAGAGTTTCACAGAATTGCTGAAACTTGTATCAGACATACTTCCTTCGAATAATGAGCTTCCAACTTCCACCTATGAGGCGAAGAAGATATTTTGTCCCATGGGTTTGAATGTAAAGAAGATACACGCTTGTCCATATGACTGTGTGTTGTTTCGTAATGAGTATGAACATCTACACACATGTCCAAAGTGCGGAGCCTCTAGGTATAAGCGAGATGGAAATGACTCTTCGAGTGATGACAAGAAAAGGCCTCCGCGTAAGGTGTTGCGGTATCTACCCATAGTGGAACGATTCAAACGTCTCTTTGCAAATATCAATGATGCAAAGCTTATGAGGTGGCATGTGGAAGGGAGAAAATCAGATGGGATGCTCAAACACCCTGCTGACTCTCCACAGTGGAGAACCATTGACAGAAAGTTCCCGGATTTTGGTGGAGAAGCAAGAAGCCTGCGGCTTGGACTTTGCGCGGATGGCATGAATCCGTATCGCACTCTCAGCTCTTCACATAGCACTTGGCCGGTTCTTCTGACGATTTATAACTTGTCTCCTTGGTTATGCATGAAGCGCAAGTACATCATGTTGACATTGTTAATTCCCGGTCCCAAAGAACCCGGAAATAACATAGATGTTTATCTTCAACCACTTATTGAAGATCTGTTGTTATTATGGAATCAAGGTGAGAGGATATACGATGCATATAGTGAAACAAATTTCACTTTGCGTGCCATGATTTTTTGCACTATAAGCGATTTTCCTGGATATGGAAACCTTTCAGGGTACACTATCAAAGGAGCTAAAGCTTGTCCGATTTGTGAAGATGCTACGATTGACCTTCGTTTAAACAATTGCAAAAAAAAATGTATATATGGGTCATCGTACATTTCTTCACCATAATCACCCTTATCGTAAGAGGAAAAGGTCTTTCGATGGGACTATCGAGACTCGAGTGGCTCGTTTGCCTTTGACCGGGAAGGAGGTTTTTGAATGAGTTAAACATATCAATGTTGTACTTGGAAAGTTGTATAAAAAGCCAACTCCGAACAGTCTTTGGGAGAAGAGATCTATATTTTGGGATCTTCCATACTGGGAACACTTGCAAGTTAGACATTGTCTTGACTTTATGCATATCGAAAAAAATGTCTGTGAAAGCATTGTTGGGACACTTTTGAATATGCCAGGTAAGACAAAAGATGGGATGAATGCAAGATTAGACATCCAAGAGAGGGGTATACGGGCAGAGTTAGCGCCTCAACAATCCGGTAAACGTGCATACCTACCTCCAGCTTGTTTTACTCTGTCCAGAAAAGAGAAAATCAGCTTCTGTGAGTGTTTATCTAGTGTGAAAGTTCCAACTGGATATTCCTCAAACCCAAAAAACATTGTTTCAATGAAGGATTTGAAGCTGGTAGGGATGAAGTCACATGATTGTCACGTGTTAATGCAACATCTTCTGCCGGTTGCCATTCGAGGCATATTGCCGAAGCATGTGAGATTGGTTATCACCAAACTGTGTTTCTTCTTTAATGCTATATGTAGTAAGGTGATTGATCCCATGACACTGGACAAATTACAAGCTGATATTATTGTGACACTTTGTGAATTTGAAATGTATTTTCTTGAGTCATTCTTTGACATTATGGTGCATTTAGTGATTCACCTAGTTAGAGAGATTAAAATTTGTGGTTCTTTATATGTGCGGCAAATGTATCCTTTTGAGAGATTTCTATGCATCTTAAAAGCATATGTGAGAAATCGACGTCTACCTGAAGCTAGCATAGTTGAAGGGTATTCGATTGAAGAGACTATTGAATTTTGCACAGAGTATTTAGCATCTGCTGATCCAGTTGGAATTCCAAGATCTCGTCATGAAGGTAGACTTGAAGGTCAAGGGACATTGGGACGTAAAATGATCTCTCCTAGTGTTGGATTATGTGAAAGAGCCCATCTGTTTGTATTGCAACACATGACGGAAGTTAATCCTTACTTGCAAGAACACATAGACCAGATTCAACAATTGCATCCCTCTAAGAGTGGCAAGTGGGTTACAAATGAACACAATCGCTCGTTTGTTAAATGGTTTAAAGATCGAGTAATGTCTCAATATTCGGAAAGTCCTACCACCGTTTCTAATGCACTAAAATGGTTGGCATATGGCCCCGACATGCCAGTGACATCTTACAAAGGTTATGATGTTAATGGGTATACTTTTTATACCCAATCTCAAGATAACAAAAGCACTGTGCAAAATAGCGGAGTATGTGTAGAAGCTTCTTCAACAGAATTTGATAGAGGCAATTCCATCTTATCACGGGATATTAAAAAGTCATATTATGGGGTGATTGAAGAAATTTGGGAGCTCGACTACAAAGATTTTAAAGTTGCTCTATTCAGATGTAAATGGTTCGATGTCGGGCGTGGTGTTCGAGTGGATGAGTTAGGCTTCACTTTGGTTGACTTTGGACGGTTTGGTCATGAAGATGACCCATTTATTTTTGCTACACAAGTTAAGCAAGTTTTATATATTCGAGACCCCGCTGATTCTAGGTGGTCCATCGTTCTTCAAAGCAAGCGACGGATTCTTGGAATTGATAATGTTGAAGACGAGGAAGAGTATAATCAATTTGAGGAGAATCCCCCTTTCTCAATTGGTCTACCTACCACAATGAGGGATGACAACATAGTAAATTATGCACGTATTGACCATCAAGAAGGGCAATGGGTTAATAACTAGAGATGCTTAATGATTCCTATACAAAGCTGCAGTTTGTTGTACTATCTTTATGACTAGAGATGCTTAATGATTCGTACAGAAATCTGAAATACTTTGTTTGGTTTACCTTTATCTTCTATGTGCACCATCTACTAATGAATTGAATATTCTTACTTTAGTTGAACATTTTTTTTAACAAACTTTAAATTATATACTGAAAAAAGTGAAGCAAGAGTAAATAATCTTTTAAGATATTATTACTAATTACTTTTAAGATATATCATGATTATGTGTATATGTATTTATTGGTTTTGTTTGTTGATGAGAATCATGGTAAAATTTGGATTTGATTTGAAATATATATTTAGTTTAAAAACTAAATATATATTTCAAATATATAAATATTAAAAGTTGATATAAATATTAAAAGTTGGAATTTAGTTTTTCAAGTGCAAAGCGTTTTGCCTATTGAGTTGCTCCATATATGATGTCAGTATTAATTTCATGCCTACAAAACTTCCCACCAGAGCGTTCCTGTTCTTTATTCTTTTTCAATTATCTGATCTATGTTTCTTAGTTTTTTTCCTATATAAATTCCACATAAATAAATATATACAAGAATAATCACTGTCAGTCCTGTAGCAAAACTATAACAAGAATATAAAAAGAGAAGAATAAACTACTCTTATATTATTTTGAAAACATTTCAGTTCAAGGATTACAAGCATGAGTTCTATTTATATAACAAACTGAAAAAAAGTTAATGCGATAATAATTGAAAATGATACAATTATTATAAAAACCAATGTTATTCATGCCAATAAATCGTGTAACCCGGTAGATTTATTATGTGGATTGGGTTGGCTGAATGGAAAATATGGGATAAACAAAAGAAATTAATGGGCCCTTAATGTCTTGGCCCAATAAGGGACAAAAGAGTATTTAAACCAAGGGTCCAGATACAGTGCTAGTTTTGTTTTGTTCGATCTAGTGGCTCCAGCTCTGACCACCTCTGATCCATATAAGATCATGTTGACTATTTTTATACATATTGAGGCTATAATGACCATATAGTATAATTTAATATCTAGTGTATAAAAGTTGAGGTTTAATGTTCCAAATAAAAATTTAGAGTACTTACTATAAAGGAAAAAGCTAGGTACCCCTGTTTGATTGTTTTTATTTGTCGGAATTCTCTTGCTGATTAATTGAGTTGTTGAACCATATCGAGCATCTTTAATAGTCTGCAGGTAGAAGTCTGGTTGATGATAGTTAAAAATTATCATGTTAAATCTCAACTACTCTTATATTATTTTGAAAACATTTCAGTTCAAGGATTACAAGCATGAGTTCTATTTATATAACAAACTGAAAAAAAGTTAATGCGATAATAATTGAAAATGATACAATTATTATAAAAACCAATGTTATTCATGCCAATAAATCGTGTAACCCGGTAGATTTATTATGTGGATTGGGTTGGCTGAATGGAAAATATGGGATAAACAAAAGAAATTAATGGGCCCTTAATGTCTTGGCCCAATAAGGGACAAAAGAGTATTTAAACCAAGGGTCCAGATACAGTGCTAGTTTTGTTTTGTTCGATCTAGTGGCTCCAGCTCTGACCACCTCTGATCCATATAAGATCATGTTGACTATTTTTATACATATTGAGGCTATAATGACCATATAGTATAATTTAATATCTAGTGTATAAAAGTTGAGGTTTAATGTTCCAAATAAAAATTTAGAGTACTTACTATAAAGGAAAAAGCTAGGTACCCCTGTTTGATTGTTTTTATTTGTCGGAATTCTCTTGCTGATTAATTGAGTTGTTGAACCGTATCGAGCATCTTTAATAGTCTGCAGGTAGAAGTCTGGTTGATGATAGTTAAAAATTATCATGTTAAATCTCTGAGAATTCTGTATTATGGTACCATGTACCACACTCTTTGCATGCAGGACAAGGGTGGGAAAGGGTATAATGAGGGAATCTCCGGAAAAAATTAATTCTAATCGATAACTACTACCTAATAGTTAGTCAATACTATAGTTAGTAAAGGGAATAATTATCTAATTCATAAATACTTGTTCTTTCAAATTAGTTACAGTAATATATCTTTACTGGTACATATAAATATTTGAATCTTAAATCCTTGATTTCATGCACCACATTATTAATTAGCTCAGTTAGTAGTTACTACTCAGTAACATAGAATGGACAGCTTCATACTGTGCTTAATGATACACAATGTTCCTGTGGGACAGTTTACAATAGTTGAAACATTACACTGAGATCAGTATCACTGTTCTAAAATTAAGCTTAATGATATCACTGTTTATTATTGTAGGAACCTTTTGCCAAGGATGAAGACAATGGTAACAAAACGCCAAATTCTACTGAAGCATCCAGGAAAAGGGTTAGAGGTCCAACTTTGTGCAAAAAACTGAAGAAAAGGATTGCAAAGCAGAATTTAGATTGTTCTGTTTCTTTCAATGAGTTTGGTCGTCCAACGGGAGATATGCTCAAAGATTTCAGGAATTATTTAGGATCAGTGGTGCGATGCCAAGTTGATATAAATATTGAAAGTTGGAATTTAGTTAACCAAGGATTAAAAGATGCAATTTGGGATGATGTCAAGGTAAGCATTGCAAAGCAGCATTCATTTTTGTTTGTGTTATTATAATGTCTACCATCTGCTGATCTATTTACATTTTTTTCAGACTCGCTGGAAATTTGATGATTCAAAAAAAAACACGTGCTAGAAAGAGCAGGGAATCAATGAAGGGATTTTAAGGGTAAGCTGACAAGAAACTATTTTCGCAAAGGGAAGGATCCATGTGAACGTTATCCTTACCTCAGCGAGGAGCAATGGGAAATTTTCAAAAAGAGACGCCAAACTAGTGAGTTTGAGGTACATATTTAATTAACTAATTATGTTTTTGTGCCTGCACTTAATTTCAGAATTGTTATCTGCCACATGTCAAAATCTAACTTTTTTGCAATCTTTATTTGTAAACAGGCAATAAGTATCAAAGCGCAAGAAAGTCAGAAACATAATGACCAAGTACATTTTCTAGGACAAAGTGGATATGATGGTAAAAAACCCTTCTGGAGTGTTGATGATCCCCTCACTGCATTGGATTCTTCTGAATCCCTTAATCCATCAATGTTATCGAGTGATCGTACTGGACGCAGTTTTGATTATCTTAGGGCACGAGCAAAAAAAAAAGAGGGCGGAGGTAATTATTTCCCTAGTGAACAAACTAGAAAGGTGGCTGAGAAAATGGTAAAATCCTTGATCTTTCTTTATTGATGTTGTTTTCTGATATTCTGTAATTTTTATAAGGCTGTTTATATCTCACTTTTTTACTGTGATTCTGATATTCTGTAATTCTGATATTCTGATATTCTGGAAGACTTCATGATTCAAATAAATAGCAATTCTTAGGCATATGTGAGTGGTGCAACATGGGTAAAGAGATTATTTACAGGTTCATCTCAAACTCTCCATAATTCCATTTCTACCTCATAATCTACATATATGTAAGAGCATAAATTATGGAAATTAATACTGCATCCATTTCCAGCAGACAAGTAAGACAATGGTTCAAGCAAGATAGAGACATGCTGAATCATTTGTCAAATAAAAAAAGAGACAAGCTGAATCATTTGTCAAAAAAAAAAAGAGACAAGCTGAATAAATAAAACAATTATTCAGCCTATAAATCTTTCATGTTCTTCCATCTAATTTTCGACTGGCTTCATCCCTGTCCGATCCCATACGTCAAACATTTTACAAAATATTTATGATTTTACTGTGCATTTTCCTAGGATTTTCTTTAGCTAGTTAGCAATAGCAGACACTAAGTATGTTTTACTGACAATTTAGCACACCATATTCTTCTCAGAACAATTTCAATTATATAGATTATTAGTAAGCCTTAGGTACAGTACATAATATAATTAATTTACGGATTGATTACCTTAGTTTTGTACTGTGTAGACAATGAGCTTCACACACGGCTCCAATAAAAAGAATCAGAGTGCAATATTTACACTGAACTTATAAATTATTTATATGGCATTGAAAATAAATTTTCATTATTTTGAAAACCAAAATCATGCTTTGTGAAATTCACCCTAGCTAGTACAAGTATGATGCATGACCAAACTACGTTGCATCTTAGAAATTTAGTTTGGTAGATCTCCTTCAATACCTCTATGTTATCGCTGATTACTGCAGTCACAGAGGCAGTTTGACCTCCCCTATCAACAACATCAACTTCAATAAAGACGTCTTTATTGATGTTGTTTTCTGATATTCTGTAATTTTTATAAGGCTGTTTATATCTCACTTTTTTACTGTTTTTGTATTAAGCAGGGCCTTTTTAGAAGACTAAAGTTGAGACTAATAATGCAACTTAGACGTGATTAGGGTAGACTCCAGTTGAGTAGACTTAGAATGAAAGTTTCAGACTCATATCCACATGGCTAGAGTAGACTCATATCAACAGGGTAGACTCCAGTTGATAGACTTGTTCAAAAGACCGCGACAGAGAGAAACCATAGTAGTTAAGTAAGGCATGCATAACAGAAGAACATGAGCCACTAGATTCACTGATGATGAACTTATGGAACTTGTCCTCTGTTTTCTTTTCCTAATCAACTTCATTTTACCTAATCAAAGCACCAGACTTAAAATTAACTAAATTTTCCTAATCCACTAGGTTCAAAGCTAGTAACCAAATTAAAATTAACAAAGAGGTGGATGACTTAAGCACCAGACTTGGTCATTTACTGGACACCATGGATAGTGATAGTGTGGATGTGGATATGCCCTGTAAACTGATGCCTCCCCGGGTTTTGTTGTATTTATAATGGACAAACATAATAGGACTGGCTTCATTAAAATAAAAACAATTTTACATATTCTAAAGTATTTGCTGTCATACTTTTTTATTGATGTTTTTTTCTTATATTTAACCTTTTTCTATCCCTCCTGTCATTCTGAATAGGGAGAGTTACAGTCGCAACTTGTAGATGGCTTGTGGACTCCAGAAGGTTAGGATGACATGTTGTCGCGTGCCTTGGGTCGTAAGGAGCACGGAGGGCGTGTTAGAGGGGTTGGGGGGGGAGTTAAAATTAAAGAAGCATTTGGATCGACAAGCAAATATAGTGGGGTGATATCGGTGGATCAGTTGGCTACAATCACGCAAGAAATTACCAAGAAAGTTCAGAAAGAGTGCTAGGACAGGATGAACCAAATGATGAATTCGAAACTGGAAGGCATCTTCAATCACTTGAAGCATATAGGCGTGTCATTGCCAGACTGTAATTTTGTGAATGAAATTGGAACCCCGCAAACTCTTCGAAGCAGCTGCCAGTCTGTGAATCGACAAGATCATTTGTCGAGTCTCAAGGTACTTTTATTCAAATATGTGTTTAAATGTGTATACGACCAGTAGGTCAATTCCACCAATGTCTGAGCACGAACTTCATTTTCTTATTTCGTAATAAGAAAATTCCAAGTTTTTGTCTTAACTAGATCTTCACAATTCCTTCATTCCAGGCCTTTGCAATAACTATACCGGCCTCATAACTTGCTCCTAAACTTCATGTCTCCCTCCTTGTTTTTTCCCATTCCCTAGGTATATTTATACACATATTTGTTTCTTGTATGTCATTGCCATTACATATACTAGTATGTGTTCAAAATACTTTTAAGATTATAGGTGATGTTCCTGTTATGTAACATGGTGTATGAGAAAGTGGTCTCGGATTAGTTCGGATACCTCACATTTCTAATTATTTAATTTAAATATTTATTTGTCTATTTGTTTACAAGTTTGTTGTTATCGTTAAAGCAAAATTTCATTACTCACTTTCTACATAGATTAAAGCAAAATTTCATTACTCACTAGAGGTGGAGGTCGATTCTATACAGGGCTTCCATCCTTGGTTAGGCAGCGGACTCCATACCTCAGATTGTTGTTTATTTGACTAAGAAAAACAAAACAAGGAAGCGCAGGATATTTTTACTATTGAAAGTTCATGAAACACAGAAAGTAAAACAAAAAAAATTCAATCAAATCTTACTCGCAGTTTGACGTTGTACAGCACTCTTGATCAGGTGCAAGTGTCTAGGTTTTGGAGTATCATATTCCTGCACAAGTGAATCGGACTATAGCTATCCACCTTAATTCTAGTTTGTACTTGGAAAAATACAGTTATCTTGACTTATAGCAGAAAATGCAATCAACCCTACTTACATAAGATAAGTAAACTTGCTACTAATTGGACTATGCTCATAATTAGATGCTTCAAATTTCAACACTTCAGCTGACCATAATATATGTTACAAAAACTGAAAGCCTGAAAATTTATATACTAATTCTGTTTTGTATACTTATAATGCAGGGTCCGACCCCATGTCATCTTTGGGTAGTAGATCAGGAGAAAGGAAGAGTTATCGTGGCAAGGGGGACTTTTTTTCCGGCAAATAGTCAGAGTGATAATATGGTCCATAATAATCCGATTGCTTCTTGTAACGTAAAAGTGTCGATTGATGACGTCCAACTTACTCCACTTCCGGTTCCATGTGATGAACTCGAGACGGTAGGAAGTGCAGCGGGTAGTTTTGTCCAATGGCCAAAGGACCTTGTGACGTTGGGACAGGTATATTTTTTGACATTTGAACCACTGAATTTTTTTCTCATATGTTTGCAATATATCATGTGTCCAATCATGTTTGATCAGGATCCTCCCGTTGAGACCACTCCAGAAAAGGAGACCACTCCAGAAAAAGTTATTAGGCTGCCTAAAGTAGCTGAAAGCAAAGGTTCGGCGACTCCTATCAATAAAACACCACTGTTGGCATTACATGGTGATGATGCAAACTCAAGTGAGCATTGCCGATCTTTACGTTATTTGCTTAAAAAAAAGGACCTCTGCTGAAAAAGATGTGGTATTCAAGTTTGAAGAAATTGGAAAGCAACCTATATATGTACCCCCTGTAGATGTTGATGAGTTTTTAAGAATGGCTTGTTTAAGCACATCGATTTTAGAAATTTTTATCAAGTAAAAAAAGTCTTTTTTGCTAAATTAACTTTAAAATCATTCAACATACACGTGCTTATTGTGACAAATTAATTTTGTAGTGAGTTGAATGAAACAAGATTTGCATTCATGTTGCCATCAAGATTGGCAATATCGAATAAGCGTGACTACAAACGTAGCCAGGAAGCATGCGATTACTTGGAAAAAAATTTGATTGCCAATAGAGAGAGGCATTTCATTCTAGCTCCTTACGTTCAAGAGTAAGAACGAATTGAAATTTAATTGTACATATATACTACTATATGCTACACGTGCATATTTTAACTGAATTTAATAGTTAAAATTTATGTGTTTTTGTTGTAGCAACCACTGGATGTTGCTCCTTTTCAGTCTCAAAGAAAGTACTATTTATGTGTTTGATTCTTTGAAAAGAGCAAGGGATATACGCTTGAAGACACCCGTGCAAACGTAAGTTAAATATGAATTTACATTTAACGTAGTCCACCTTTGGTGGTCAATTAAATTGAAAATTTTATAATTCAAACACATAGAAAGTACATGGAAAATAGTGTTCCCTTCAGAATGTCTACAATTGGAAAACAGTGTTCCATTTTGGTTGCAACTGACTGTAGAACTCATATAACTTGGATACTCTGGAACTTGCTCCATCTACATCCTTGTATTGTCTGCATGTACGTTATCGCTATCACTCCCTTGTTTTATCGACCAATCCCACCTTGTATTTCGTGAAGGCCTAAAGTTAAAGACATTATACTTATGTTTTATGGTAGAATATAACCAACAGGCAGCATATATGTGGTTTTCGTAGACTTGTGATTTGCTTTTATATGTACATCTGATGCCTATGTGCTGTTCTCCTTAAAAGTTGGCTCACATTCAAACTTGAAATTGGTTTTCTACAATTGGAAAACAATAGACGAAATGACATAACAAATTAAAATACATGAAATTAAATAAAGCTTTCGGTAATTTTAAAACTGAAAGAAACGAATTTACATTCTGCACATGAATTTTCTAGTCAAATTGAAAAATTTTATAATTCAAAGTTTGACGTATACTTGTTTCACAGTGCATTTAAAATATACACACTAAACGGTGGATTGAAGAATAATAGAAAAGAATTTCTCATGATTCACGACGAGGTTCAGGTATAACCTACTTGAAATATACATTTACATTCGTTCATTGATTTATTTTTTGTATTTAATATTATTTGTTGGTTTTTTCGTAGTGCCCTCAGCAAGAAGGAGGTACGGAGTGTGGTTTTTTTGTTATAAGGTACATGCATGATATAATCATGCATTCTCAGAAAAAAATGGATGTGAATTGGAAAGTGGTAAGAGACGAAACTTGTTAGCATTGTTTTACAAATATTGGACTACCTGATTTTTAAAAAATATGTAATCTAAATATATTTTGAAGGTTCTTGGTTCAAGAAGGTATACGAAAAAGGAAATCACTGACATACGAGAGCTCTGGGCAAAATATTTTATCCGAGAATGTCTATAATCAGGTACTAAAATATTTTATAATATTTGACTTGTTCTATAGTGCAATTTTATAATAGTCAGAGTAATAGGGTCGGATTACTATTACTGTTATTACAGTCACCACATAAAACATTCAGAAATGGGAATTAAAGTTCATAAGAACATGCTTCAGGCCGGATTACTATTACTGTTAGTATAGACTTGGTGACAACAAACAATTTATCATTCAAGTACTCAATACATACTGTTAAGCAGGCCATTAATTTTAATATCGTTTCTGCGTGTAATAAAATTATACATGACAGCGACAAATTTCTTGATTTTGCTAGACAGTGTAATGTTAACTACAGAAATATTTTAATCAACAAATGGCTTCGTACAGCCGTTCTCGATTATCTAGACAGTGTAGTGTTCCTAGTGAGTAAGGTGGAATTAGCGATAGTTTGACATTTGGGCTTGGCTCTAACAGGTGATACCAGGATTAAGTTTCACTATACGAATTTTAAATTGTTTGTGATAGCCTAACATTTTCCAAGTGCATAATTTATGTTTTTTTTTTTATTTTTGTACTTGGTAATAATTGCAAATGTTTTGGCATCTTTATTTTGGTATTAGTTGAGATATACTTATTGTTTGCTAGACTCATATCTGGAACTAATATATGCTATGTATGGCAGTGTTTTAATGTCTATTACCATCAGTATTACTAAGACAGTATATGCAAACTGAAGCCTGGCCAAGAAGTAAGGCGTGTGGCACAACTTGACTGGAAGATAACTGGAAGATAATGTTAACAGCGACGCGACAAATCTCAGAATTCCGAACAAGGTTGCTTTTAATCAAGCTTTTAGTAGCGGTCTCCAAATTTCTATGGTTCTGGGAGGAAAGGAAGACTAAAGAAAGCATCCAGTTGAACTTTGTAGTTAAGTTATGATATGTAAACTTGCATTAGGAACTTTTTTAGTATTTTGAACATTAATGTACTATTTAATTCCAATTGTATACTTTTAATTTAAAATTTATCTTAATCAAAATTCTGTTATAATTTATATTTTCTATTAGTTCAGGTTAAATTTGTGTTATAGTTGATGTGTGTTCAGGTTAAAAGTAAAGCAGGTTTAAAAAAAATAGATTCAAATAAAATATTAAAAAATCAGTTTTCTACTACATGTAGCGTCGGTTGTTTGTCCAGACGACGCTATAGAAACAAATAAAAAGCGTCGGTTGTTTATCCGGGCGACGCTATAGATACCAAAAAAATCAGTTTTTTTACTACATGTAGCGTCGGTTGTTTGTCCAGGCGACGCTATAGAAACAAATAAAAAGCGTCGGTTGTTTATCCGGGTGATGCTATAGATACCAATAAATCAATTTTTTTAGTACTTATAGCGTCGGTTGTTTACTGATACGACGCTATAAATTCCAATCAAAAGCGTCGGTTGTCAATAACACCGACGCAGCATGTACCACAAAAGCGTCACCCCCTAATAACCGACGCTACAGACGTAGACTTAAAGCGTCGGTTATCTATTTTTTTGCGATGGCTTTTAAACCGATGCTATAGGTTTTTAGCAACGGTAATTTGACCGATGCTATAGCTATAGACCTATTGCCACGCTTACATGTACTACGCCATTTAACCGACGCAATAGGTCAATTTGACCGACGCAACAGGTCCAGTCTGTACTAGAGCTGCCTTGACTTGCAGCAAATAGGTAAATAAACAAATCTATGATACCTTGATTCCAATATGTGAACCAAACTTCATTATCGTCTATTCTCGATCACGTCCTTGAAATCGAATACTACAATCAAACACATACGTTATTAGATACACGTTAAACATGATTCGATTAACAACTCAATTCTAACTCTTATAAAAACATTTTGGTTTGTTAAAGCTTTTGAAATACAACCTCGAATATTTACAGTTTTGAAAACTAATAATCTTCATAACCTTGACTTTGACATAACACATTACAAGAACAAAATCTCGAAATACTAGTTTGTAATATCAATTATTCCGGGGTCACAGCCCCCCCTCGATACCAATCACAAAACGCCTTCACTCCAACAATTTCTAACAAATTCTTACTGTAATTAATCATGAAATTTAACTTAAGACACGTCAACTCAATTACACGTCTTCAACAAATAACTCACGATCTTAGAAAATCATCTAAACTATACTTATTCTGCATCTTCTGAAATCAACTTCCAAAACATGATTCTACTTACTCAAAATTTCTCGAACTTGAGCCTACGCATTATAACTTCAATGTTTTACACCGCTCAAATTACTTATAGAAATTACGACATCTATTCATAACTTGCATTTCGAATTATTACGAAACAAAGTACACATTCACCACTTATCCCTCTAACTATTCAATCCTCTTCCGTCAACTCATTCACACTCTAGTCAATCACCTTATCTCGATACCTCTTAATTTTTTTTTATAATCCATGTTGAAATGTAACTATATCAATCATCTTCGTGGTAGAACTAGGCATTCTAACTTTCACATCTAACTTCTTAATTCCTTATGCATAATTATTACAGTCAATACTTCTGCCTATGCATATCAACAAATTCATTTTTTTTACGAACAATCACAATAATTCACAAAGTCCCCTTACTCAACAGGTTTCACTGCCATTGGAACGGTTATTAACCCTCCTTAACTCTTAGAGACTCTCTTCACGCTTCTCTGTTTATTCAAACTTTTTGTTTTCACAAGTAACTTGATTACTACCGTAGCTATCTGGGTCAAGCTTTCGATGATCTTCAGAAATTCCTGATTAATCTCACAAACTTCCGACCTTTGTTTGCATTCCAAGTACTCATTACTGCTTCATTTTCAATAAATTCACTTTGTTCCTTTCCTTTCGAACCACGTGTCTTAAAAATTTTGATTCCCTTCAATCAAAAACTCATATTTAAAATTCTTGTGTATAATCTTCCTTCTCTTAAAATTTCCAATGCTTTCTCAAATTATCTGTATATTCTTCACACGTCTTTAATATCTTGAAATGTCATCTATAAGCATAATCAAAATTTTATCTAAATATTTCTTGAAATCTTATTCATCGAATCTATAAGGCGGTAAGTGCTCTCGTCCAGCCAAACACCATTACCATTAACTCATCGTGTCCATATCGACTTAAAATGTTGCTTCAATCATGTCTTAAGACTTATATCTTTCAATGACTTTAGTCTATTCATAGCTCAACTTTAGGCTAAACTTACACCTTTCAACTAATTAAACAACTCATCCAACCTTGGTAAAAAAATTCTCCTTACTATTTCCATTTTTAAAAATTAATGCATAACTTCAAACTACCCTTCTTCATTCTCACGAACAGTATTGGTGCATCCCTCTGAGATACACCGAGTATCACTACTCCTTCTCTTGCGAAAATCCTTCAATTAAATTACTACCTCCAACATTTCCATTGATGTTATCCGATATTGAAATCCTTGAAACTGATTCTATTTTTGAAAATAAATAACAAACAAACTCCACTTCTTTGTCTAATGACAATCCTAGTAATTCATCAAAATGTAATTTCTAAAATTATTGAGCACTAAAATCGCTCTGATTTACTATTTCCTTTCTAACATCTCCCTCTACGCAAAACAACTTCATAATCTTGGTATAATAATCTTTTGGTCAGCATGATCGCTAAGAATTTATTCGTCTGCTTCCGGCCTTAAAGCACCACTTTTACATCTCCTGAAAATCATAATCTCACTTTCTTGCCCTCATAATTTACTTGTACTTGTAGTTAGCTAGTCAATCAAATCCTGAATCACACTTAACTCTTTTCGCTACCTTCACATTCAAATTCTTGATAACGTTATTCATAGTCATAATGAGTTTCTTGCTTTTTAGTAATTCATAGAAAATGATTCTGTTATGAAAGGATATCTTCGATATAATATTTATTTTGGTATTTGTACGATTTAATATAAAATTTAAATACACGTAGAATCCTCTCCACTAGGTCATTTATTTGAATTGATTCAGTCAAAAGTCAAATGGTCAACTCTAGCAAAAAAAATTCATCCTACTTTTCAAATATAAGAGATATTCAATTTTTGCTGAAAAATCAAATTATGTATTTTATGGAATATATCTCTACACCAAGGCAATAAAGATCGAAAAAGAAATATCGAGATTGATATTTTTCAGATCTCCATTGCAACATCGATAAGGCGACAAGCTCAAAGAAGGAATATGCGAGTGTTAATATTCTTTAGAGAACTCGTGCTACATTTAAAACAATCAGTTTTTATTCGAAAAATATTCAGTCTTCGCACTCAAAATAATTTCACATCCTAGAAAAGACTTTTTATACTCAAGTATATTAATATTCAGTGGTAGAATATTAATACTTGTTTCTATCTCGTGCCAGAAATATTCAAAGTAATTTTTCTCCCACTTCTTAAATTCATCATATTTCGGAGAAAATTATTTTAATCATTCAAAAATATTTCCTACTCTCTCTAAATATTTTATATATTAGGAAATATATTATAAGTATTTATTCTAGTCAAAACATTGGTCGAAAGATTTATCTCTATCAAGAAAAGACCAATCGTATTTTATTCAGAACCAAAAGCTGATTTAATCGTTTTAAATTCAAATAAAATACTTCCACTTGCTAGAATGACTTGAAAATTGAGATTGATCATTTAAATACTGTTTTATATGCATGGTAAAAGTTTCAGAATTTTTCGAGAATTTTGGTCCGACACGTAAACCGAGGAAGTTGGTCCCACGTTTGACCAAGTCAACATTGACCAAACTTTCCAGAATATTATTTTATAATATTCCTAAATGCTCCATAATTTTATAATTATTTATTGGGTGTTTTCGTATTTATCGGATATTTAATTAACGATACGTGGTTCGTATTTAATTATTAATCAGTACGAGTTTATTAGAGCTCAAATAGTTGCTGGGATCTTTTGCTCATCCACTTGCATAGAAACACAAAACTTTACATGTTGGCAATCCTTGTGCTATCCATGTCATCAATCCAAGTGAAATCAATCTGAACCACTCCTTTTAATCAAATCTCCACCATTCATTTCACCAAACTCTCTCTATAAATAAACCCCCTCATCCACCCATTTTAAACATAAGCTAAGAGCCAAATACATGCTGGGATTTTAGAAATAGACTCTCTCCAAACATATTCAAATACTCTCTTCATCTACTTCATCTCAAAAACCTTCTCTCTCCCAGATATATATATCCATATATTCAAGGTTTTTGATATACCAAGATTAGTTCCACCCAACCAAGCTTCGTCCACCCAAGCATGCTCATCTACAACCACTTTCCGGCCTCCCGAAGGGCTACCCATAGTTCGACCACGTCCAAAATCTGGCTGAACCTCCGGCGAATTTTTCCGGTGAACTTTTTCCGACGACTTTTAAAAGTTGTAATTTTTAGCTTCGTCTTTGTGTTTATATTTGAAATTTGTGCTTAACTTCTCTACTTCATCTTAATCTCTATTCTTGGATCTATATAAGATTCCAAAAGTCTCTTTATAAAAGAGAACGACAATATAAACACATAGTTCAACTCATATACCTCTATTGCTATATATATATATAAGAAAAGAGTTGAACCAAGTACTTGATCTTTGAAAAGAAACGTTATATTACAAGAAAGATCTTATTAAAGTACTTAATCTCAAAAGTTGTGAGATTATATTTGACATACGTCAAAGTTGTAACAATATTTATTTCGTTCTGATTCCCAACTAACATCTTTAGTGCTCCGTGGGTTATTCAAATAATGAAATACATCATACAACTTAAACTTCTTAAAAGAGCACAAGTTTAGCCATTTATTTATCGCACTTACTTTACTTGTCGTGGCCATAAACTTATTTAGTGCAAGAAGTTAAAAGAAGATTATACTTTGACATTGTATTTAGTCAAACGGAAGTATACATCTTAAAAGTCTTAAGCCTATTAGCTTAACGGACTTTATATATCAACAAACTCCGAGTTATATTTATTTTATCTCATCTTAACGGAGTATTGTTATTAAGTACTCTTGGATTTAAACGATCTATCAAAAGAAAGAATACTACTTCTAAAGAGCACAAGTTAGCCACTTGTTTTAATTATCGCACTTACTTTTATCGTTTCGTGTGGCTAAAAAGTTGATTCGTGCTAGAAGTTATAATTATACCTCGACATTGTATTAGTCGAATAAAGGTATACAATTCGATGCCTTAAAGCATTATAGCTTCTAAACAAGGTCTTCCAATATTGCTCTACCAATATTTATATCTATCGAGAGTAATCAAAAGTATACTTTGGTCATAATTTAATATCAAAGAAAGTATACTTACAATATAACTTAATATTCCTATACGAATATTAAAGTTACCTTTTGGATCGAGTACCGTAACATACTAGTCCAAATTATATAATCTTAACCATATTTGTTTTGTACATATTGTTGTCTAACTTTTGTAGTGAGGTGAAGTTGAAGTAAGGTGATTCTCGTTCTAAGACCCAAGTCCTAGGCACTAGCGGGGTGTTAGTGGCCTTTGCACCGTGAAGAAGAGGAAAGACCCAAGACCTATCATCTAAGACCCAAGACCGACAAAAGCCAAGAATCAATATTCTACACCAAGGGTTCTACATCAACTTTGAAGAAGTAGCGGGGAGTTGCTGTCTAAGATAAGTTGTGTAGGTTTTACGACTTTGAGGGAGTAACGGGGAGTTACGGTCCAAGAAAAGTCTTGTGGGTATTACATTTATTTTGAGGTAGTAGCGGGTAGTTACGTATCAAGATAAATATTTGTAAGGTTGTGTAAGGCTTCTCCGCCTACTATAAAGGAGTCTCTTTATAGTGGAAGAAATCTCGAGTCCAGAAAGGAGCTCGGGGACTGGAGTAGGGGTGAGCGAATCTATTAGAGGTTGCGCCATCGCGAACCAGGATAAAATCGACCGTGTGGCATTTTCCTTACTTATCGTTTATTTCCGCACTTATAAACTACTAATGACTCGGTAATATATTTTAAAAGGGAAAAATATTTTAAAACGCCATAATAATTTTTTAAATTGGATATTAAGCTATTCAACCCCCCTTCTAGCTTAAAATAGCCCTCATACGGGACCTAACAATTGGTATCAGAGCATTGCTTTTTAACGTGTTTGTTGAGTGATTTGCATATCTACAGGCACAACAAAAAATGATCCTACATGGCGTATCTAAATACCATCGGTTGTGGAGAAGGCCTATCTAGCTCCCGCCCTCCTCTATTTGATGGCACAAACTTTGCAACATGGAAAACGAGGTTTTGCATCTACGCTAGATCTCAAGGAGTCAAAGTCTAGATGGCCATAGAAGACGGAGTTGTTATTCCTACCGAAACTATTGACGGTGTCGTCATTGAAAAGAAGGTTTGTGAATACACTCTCGCCGAAGAAAGTATGATGAATACTACCGCAAAGGCGGAAATGGTTCTCACAAGTGCACTTGCCGAAAGAGAATATAAACGAGTAAACAATTGAAAGTCGGCACAAGAAATGTGGAATAAATTAGTGGTTACCTACGAAGGTACCATTGATATAAAAGATTCTCGGATGGATACTTTGATTCAAGAATACGAGAACTTTAAACTCCAAGAAGGAGAAAATATCATCGATATGGAAACAAGATTTACTCACGTAATCGATGAATTATCTCAACTCGGGAAAAGTTATACACGAAATGAGAAGAACCGAAGAGTTCTTAAATCTTTACCTCCTAGTTGGAAGGTTAAAGTTACTATAATTAAAGTAATACATAATCTAAATGATTATGACATCGATAGTTTATTCGGGAACCTTCGTGCATACGAAGAGGACAATATTCCGGATAAGGTCATTCCCAAAGTGGAAGACAAAAAGAAAAACATGGCTTAAAAGCTATACTAATTGATGAAAATGAAAACGATGAAGATTTAAACGAAGAACTCCAAGATCTCAATGAAAGCGAAATTGCTTTACTAACAAGACAACTTCATCATGTGCTTCAAAGCAAAGCTCAAAGATATGGAAAAGGCTTCCTAAAATCAAATAATCAACAAAGAGTTTTTAACTCTAAAGGAAGGCCAAATTACTCTCAAAATTATACTCCTAACTACAAGAGTAATTTTCCACCAACGAGCTATAACAAAGGCAAAGGCACTCAAAATACTCATGCCTATAATAATGCCAGTAACAATAATAATCCCCCTTACACTCCTCCTAAACATAAAGAACAAAATCCGGAGGAAACACAAAAAGTGTGTTTCGAGTGTAAGCAACCGGGTCACTTTAAAAGAGAATGTCCTAAGCTTTCTAAAGGAAGAATTCTCGTGGCCGAAAATGGTTGGGATTTGAGTGAAGATGAAGAAGCTCCGGAAGCTAGTGAGGAAGTGGTTAATCTATGCTTAATGGCTATCGGAGATGAAGTTGCATCTACACAAGGCTCCACTTCAAATCAAGAGGTTTGTCTTTCCGCGAAACAAGACATGTGGTACCTTGATAGTGGATGTTCAAGACACATGACCGGTAACGAGTCACTTCTGAACAACATTAAAAAGGTAACTGCGGGAAGTGTTACATTTGGAGATAGTAGTAAAGGTATCATTGTCGGAATTGGAGACATCGGGAATAGTCACTTCAAGATTTCAGACGTACAACTAGTCTCGGGACTAAGGTACAATCTACTCTCGATTAGTCAACTCTGCGACAATAATTACAAGGTAATTTTCTATACTACTCATTGTTGTATTTTAGACAAGAATTGGAAATTGGTTCTCACTTGCCCTCGAAACAAAAATGTCTACACTTGTGACATGAGCAAGCATGAGAATGTATGCCTAATCACTACAAACGATGACCCGTGGCTTTGGCATCGAAGATTAGGACATGCTAATATGAAGTTGATTAGAAACATATCAACAAAAGATCATGTACGAGGTATACCAAAATTGAACTATCAAAAAGACCATACTTGTGAAGCTTTCGAAATCGGTAAACAAATTAGAGCCTCTCACAAAGCAAAATTTATGGTATCTACCTCTAGGCCTCTCGAGCTATTACATATGGATCTTATTGGTCCGGTTCCTATTCAAAGCCTCGGAGGTTGTTCCTATACATTAGTAATCGTTGATGATTATTCACGATTTACTTGGACGGAATTTCTCAAATCTAAAAGCGATGCTTTCGAATCTTTCTCTTCTCTATGTAAAAAGATTCAAAATCAAGAAAATAATACCATAGTCTATATAAGGACTGATCATGGTAAAGAATTTGAGAATTCTAGTTTTACGAACTTTTGTGATGAAAATGGTATCACACATAATTTTTCCGCTCCATATACTCCACAATCTAACGGAGTGGTTGAAAGGAAAAATAGAACTTTACAAGAAATGGCTAGCACAATGCTTAATGAATATCGTCGACCTAAATATTTTTGGGCCGAAGCTATGTCTACCGCTTGCCATATTCTTAATCGAGTTTTGCTACATCCTATAAAGGAAAAGACTCCCTATGAGCTTTACTTTGGCAAAACTCCGAAACTAAGCTATTTTCGAGTATTTGGTAGTAAATGCTTTATATTAAATTTGAAAGATTACCTTACTAAATTTGATCCTAAATCAAGTGAAGGTATATTTCTCGGTTACTCTACAAATAGCAAAGCTTATCGTGTATTTAATCTTAAGACTCTTGTGGTGGAAGAATCAATGAATGTAGCATTTGATGAAAGTAAACCTCCACCAAAGTACAAAGATCTTGTTGAGAATGACAATGTCGAACAAGATGATGTAGAAAATATTATTCGACAATTCGAAAATATGGATCTCGGGACCCCTGTTCCAAGAAATCCTCTAGAATTGGTCGAAACAGAAGTTGAACTCCCAAAAGAAATTCCAACAATTAAAAGTCATCCCTTAGACAATGTTCTTGGAGACTTAAGTAAAGGAGTTCAAACGCGGTCACAATTACAAAATGTGGTTAATCATCTTAGTTTTCTATCTCAAACAGAACCTAAGACCGCGAAAGAAGCTTTGTTAGACGAGGATTGGATCTCTGCTATGCAAGATGAACTATTACAATTTACTCGTAGCAAAGTTTGGGAACTCGTTCCAAAACCCAAGGATACTTCCATAATTGGAACTAAATGGGTTTTTAGAAACAAGTTAGACGAAAATGGAACGGTTGTTCGAAATAAAGCGCGATTAGTCGCTCAAGGCTATACCTAAATGGAAGGTATAGATTTTGATGAAACTTATGCAGCCGTAGCACGAATTGAATCTATTTAAATGCTATTAGCTTATGCGTGTCATAAAGACTTTAAAGTATATCAAATGGATGTAAAATCGGCCTTCTTAAACGGGATATTAGAGGAAGAAGTATATGTAAAACAACCTCCCGGTTTCGAAGATGCCACACATCCCGAGTATGTATATAAATTATATAAAGCCCTATATGGCTTAAAACAAGCTCCAAGAGCTTGGTATGAAAGGTTGAGCAAGTTCCTATTAGAAAATAATTTTAAAATGGAAACTGCCGATAAAACCTTATTTACGAGACAAGAAAAGGATGATATCCTACTCGTACAAATATACGTAGATGACATCATATTTGGATCAATAAATGATGTTCTATGTAAATAATTCTCTGAAAATATGAGCAATGAATTCGAAATGAGTATGATGGGAGAATTAAATTTCTTTTTGGGATTGCAAATTAGGCAATCGGACCAGGCATCCATATCTCTCAATCCAAGTATTGTAAAGAGATGTTAAAGAAATTCGAAATGGATAATGCCAAACCCATCTATACTCCTATGTCTACTTCTGAAAAATTGACAAAAGATCCTAACGGTATTCCCGTGGACACTAAGAAATATCGGGGTATGATTGGTAGCTTGCTTTATATAACCGGAAGTCAACCCGATATACAATATAGTGTTTGTAAGTGTGCTAGATTTCAAGTAGCACCTAAAGAATCTCATTTATCCGTAGTAAAAAGGATATTGAGATATCTAAAAGGAACCACCGATGTAGGTCTTTGGTATCCAAAAGGAGTACCATTCGACTTGGTATGTTTTTCTGATTCGGACTATGCCGGGCATTTACTCGACAGAAAAAGTACGAGTGGTACATGTCAGTTTATGGGAGGTTGCTTAGTATCTTGGTTTTCCAAGAAACAAAATTCGGTATCAATCTCCACAACGGAAGCTGAATATATAGCGGCTACAAAATGTTGTGCTCAAATCTTGTGGATGAAGCAAACACTAGCCGACTACAATATTAAGTTTGATGTTATATCCATCTTATGCGATAACACTAGCGCTATTGACATTAGGAAAAATCCCGTGTTACATGCACGATCTAAGCATATAGACGTGAGACATCACTTTTTGCGTGATCATGTCAATAAAGGCGATATTAGAATGACTCATATCGAAACTGAGTACAATCTCGCTGACATATTCACAAAGCCATTAAATTCCTAAAGATTCGCTAAACTCCGTTTGGATTTAGGAATGTTGGAATTTCCAAAATAAATGGTTTATATACTTATAAATATTATTTATATTTATATTTATTTTTGTGAAAATATTTGTCACAATTCTAAGTCGTCTCACGAAAAAGAGATCCTTTTGATCGGATTATAAGGCACTCTAAAACTCAAATTTATCGATAACGATAACATATGAAACTTTATCGATCGGGTTTTATCTAGAATCTTATTTTTCTATCAAAAAGATAAAACTGTTTGAATAAATATTTTGGGAATTATTTTCGAAAAATATTTTTGAGATACCAAGAATTATGACATTTAAGCTCATATAAAAAGTATCAAAATGCCTAAATATTTTCTCATATTTATTAGATATTATTAGATATTATTATATAATATATATAATTTTACAAAATTATTTTCAGAAATAAAAATTACTATTTTTATGATTATTTTCGGGCAAATGACCCAATTATTCAGCCCAACCCAGTTACATTTCAGCTGACCCGGTCCAATACTCCAAACCCTAATATCCTAGCCATTCGTTATAATGATGGTTTACTCTCAGCCGTTGATATAGAAAATATATATAGTAACATTACCATTTTTTTAGTCATACTGTTTACACAGATCTGTCTCTCGCCTCATTTCTCTCAAATCTCTCTCACCTCTCTCGCGAGGTCTCTCTCCGGTCTTCAAAATTTCCGATTAAAACCCTAGTTTTAAATCGACTCAATGTCTGAATACACCAAATCGAGTCTCTTCTCTTCGATTATATCAATTAAATCAAGTAATTGATATAAACAATAAATGGGTAGGTCAAATCAATTGAATTCGAAGCTTAAAATCATCAATTTCTTATATAAATTGATCGATAACTCTCGAATTCGACATATATATACATATATATACCCATATATTTCCTCAATTTTGATTGCATGTCAAACCCTAACCCTAACCAGTTGAATCTGAGTGATCTCTTGCAGGATTCGAATGCCTAAAGGATGTGACATCCTCACCAAGCTGTAGAGAAGCCTCGATTGAGTGTTTGATCGGCGAAGAGAGTCAACTCGGAAGTTAACCCAGTCCGCGACCGAGTTAACCAGGTAAGGCCATGGAACTTGGCTTGGTTCTTTGGATCTGGTAAGAATTTGACCTTAGTTGAATACATATACGTGGTTGATTGATGAGATGCAAATTGTTGAATCTATCTATGGTAATTTGTTTAACCTGAGTATTTAAGTTCCATGTGTTCCAGTCAATCAGTGTTTATACGAGCTGGATATGATCTTTTAATGATGATAGTCGAGTTAAAATCTCTGAAGTTTGATGTGTTAGATAATCGTGGGTTGAAGTATGTGTTCTGATCTGTATAGCTTAAACTGATCTATTTGGTCCACATAACTATGTTAACTGATAATATGGAATGGTTACCTGTCTCTTTAATTCATCATATAAATATGATAACACCTGTAATGTCTGTTAAAATTTGATGTGAGTTCGGGTAATGTTAAATTAATTGTCACTATGTGTAATGAATTGAAACGTATATTATGAGTATAATAGTGAGTCATATGTAGTCAAAATGAGGGATGGAAATAAGAGTAGTTGTCTCATGTCTTGACTATGTTGATGTCTTTAAAACTGGACAATTTTGATGTACCTTGCCAAAACTCTGTGTACTCTTTGATTGTTTAATCATGGATTAAATGGTTCCTAATTCCTGGTGAATTGAGTCTGATATGAATGACAGTGTTTTGAGATAATTTTGAAGCCCTAAGTGATCTATGTATGTCTCTAATTTGTGACTTGTATTGCTGAAATCATATCTAATTGGAGATCCTGATATCTTTTGAAATTAGATATATCTTGATATGAAGGTTGTTGATGATGAATATAATACTTGGAAACTATTTTGAAATTAAATATACTTGCCTCATCAAAATGTTAACTGATTATTATTGAAGTAGTTGTGTGATAAGGCCTGTCTATGAATGCATCTTTCTAAATGATATATTCCACATGTGAACTGGTAATTAAAGATGTGTAGTGTGTTAGATGTATGGTTAAAAATTTCATTACTTTTACATGGAAATGTCTATGCCTGAACCCTGCAGCTATCTATCTTGATACTTGTAAAGATTTCTGACTCAAAATTTGAATCTTGATCCATGTGCTTCATTGCTGTTATCCTTGATCCATAAAAATGTACCTTGATGATATATGTTGAGTAATTCAGATTGTGTGAACTCTGGTGTGTGACTTGTCTTGTGCTAATTATCTGTGGAACGTTTATCATAAATTCTGTATAGGAACATATATTTTGGATAAATCATAAATGTGTAGATAAGTGAATACACTGCACACACTAGCCCTCACACTAAGACCTGGCTCGGAATCCCTTAGAGAATCCCAGTATCCGAATCACTGGTGTGATTGGCCACTTAAGAATTAGGAAATAATGTGTGCAGTTTATTAAATTTTCTGTTATAAAATATTTAAATGATGATTGTATGTGTTACATGACTCATCTTTGGTCCAAATTTGGTTGCTGCAGTGTGCTTACATGTTACATGTACTAATTGTTGAGAGTTAGTCTATTTCTATGCATTTTTTTTCCACATTATTTGGTGTCTAGTTTGCATAAAAGAGATTTGTTGACTTTCAAAGATCCTGGCAGAACTTTTGCAAGATGTCACAGTCATATCAATCATGAGTACATTCATTTATGGTATTGCATTCTCTTACATAAAACCTGCATTCAGTTTTTCAAACTACATGACCTCATTGTGGGCCATAAGTCCTTTCTGTTGGTGCTGTGCACAACTTCCAACTTGCATGTCTCTTATATGTGGCTTCTATGCATTAACTACACTGTCCTACACTGAATGCTTCTACATATTTAATACATTCCTTATGCTTTTATTCTTCTAAATACAACTATATGCATGCATTATCCGAACTATACATGCCTGCATTTGTGTCCTTGTTTTGGATTTCTCAAATTTTTTTTGAAAAACTCAGCTTTCAAAATCAGCATGCTTTTCACATTCACTCTTCATACAACAATAAAAATTTTCAAAATTATGTATTTGCTTATAAATAGCTCTCTATGAGTCTTTGCATATAATAACACCTACTTGCTGTGTATATATCACTCCACTGCATCATGGACTTCACTCAACTTTCTTCAAACCCTAAAAACAAACACCACTATGAAAACCCCTCACTCCTAGAAAACATGGAAAATAATAAATTCATTCACTCTAGGAACTCCTCTTTTAGACTGATTCCACCAAGACTCCAAAACTTAAGAGCCAATAGAAAACCTAGAAGAGGTTTCAACAGCACCTCCATACCCTTTTATCAGAGTTCAAAGTTTCAAGCACCAAATCCAAGTAACCCTAGACCAAGAAAGCCATTCTGGCCAAAGGTCTACACAAGAAAATACAACCCTCAGCCAATACCTAATCCAATTCCAGAAACAGCCTCACACCCTAACCTTATAAACCCTTCTGACTCAAATAAATACCTTGAGATGATGAAGAACATACAACCTGGCATTAACACCCAAGTCCATGGGGAAGTGGCTGATATTGTGAAGGCAGCTAGGTGGGAATGGCTGGTTTGTCATCTAGGAAAACGATATTGTGTTAACAAGATGGGTGAGTTCTACTTGAATATGAGAATTACTAAAGGTCTAAATGGTATCTTGCACTTCACTACTGTGGTCGATAAGAAACCTATAATGATAGATCATAAAACCATCAACAAAGCATTGCATCTTCCTGCTGTCCTAACTGATGAACCTTGTTTAGACATTTACTCTTACTTCATGTTTAACAAGGGTGAGTTTAACTCCATGTTGAGTGTTCTGTGTGATTCAGATGTTCCATTAGGTCTATGTGATAACAACTGTGGTATCCACTATAAATACTTCTCACCAAAGTTTCAACTTCTTGCTTTAATTCTTAGAGCTAACATCATCCCAAAACCTAATCAAAGTAAGTACTTCGATTTCTTTGACATTAAGGTGCTCTTTTTGCTTAGTTTCAATAAGATCAATTTTAGCATTTCTTATGTCATTCTGTTAAACATGATAAATGCAAATCTAATTGACTACATGCCTTATGGTCTGTTGATTGCTTCTATATTTTATATCTTTCACATCAACATGCCCACAAACTCTATACTCATTGCTGATTCTCATATCAATCCTACTCATGTTAGAGCAAAAGTACCATTAATGTACTTGAACCTCAAGCACCCATTCCCACTGTTCTCCCTAGGGTTATACATGAAAAAAATATCTATCTAGCTGATTATAACTGCGTTTAGATGTTAATTAAAGAACAAAACCTAGAAATTAGGAGATTGAAATCTGAGAATGAGGAAATTAAGGCTAGATTAGGGTTCATTGAAGGCCTCGCTCTACCCTAGGACAAAATAGTGCTAGAGATATGGAAATCGTAAACTCCTATCAAGTTCAGTTGGTAGATGATATGGTCATGATGAATGAGTTAGATGCTGTGAATGTTGGTTTAGGTGGTCTTGATGAAAATGGTTTACCTGATCTTGTTGGTGAACTGGGTTTTGTGACTGCTGTGGAAAATGCTGCTGGATAATTTCTGCTTATGTGATCTGTGTAACTTTTGCTGGTTCTGATCTACTTTTGCTGCTTTATTTTCAATTTCTCTGTACTTTTCTGCTATGTTGTTATGTTTTGATAATGATGTAAGCCTGTTTAGGCTTAAACGTAAGTTTTCTTGAAATGTGTACTTTCAGTTGATGGCTTGTAATATGGTTAAACTTTGGTTGTTGGAAATCAGAAGTGTGTGTACATCTGATAGTTTGTATGAACAGGTTTAGGAATCTGTTCTAATTAATCATTGTACAACAGTGATTAATGTGAACAAATTTTCACTTGTAATATAATCCTATCTTGTCATCTAAATGACTTGTGTCATGTCTCGTTTTATTACTATTCTTCATATATGTGATGACTAACCTATGCAGCTATTTCATGAGTGAGTGTATCTTACTCGTACTGTTCATAAAAATTCACTCCTTCTGATAATGGTAAGTGTTATTCATGGTCGACTACAAAGGTATAATCGTTTCTACTCTTAATCCTTAATGATTATAGCATATTTCATATTCTAAATTGCCTGAACTCTCATGAGTATTAGTAAAGTTATTTATCAATTCGATTAGACTGTACTTAGGTTTGATGATGTAAAAGTTGCTAACTAGAATGTACTAGATCTCTTTTCATGTAATCTGGAAAAAGAACCATAGTGCAACATGAATTAGATTGTATTAGCACCCTTTGATGTAGTTTGCACTTAATCTAGTTATCTTGTAAAATTGTATTAGACTTTTTCATGTAATTACGGCAAACTAGATAAGGAAGGCTCATGTAGTTTAACAAGACCAAATCAGTAATACGTCTCCAGTTTGCATCAGCACTCACGTATGTAATAAGGTTAAATCTGTAAAGATTCAAGTTGTAATTAGGATTTCTTATTGTAAGTTATACCTAGCCATTTTTACAAATTTCCTGATTAGAATGTAGTAGGTCGTCATCGTTATGGTTTGTAAATAGATTATAGATTATAATTGCATGAACTGCTGTAAAATGTTTAATGTTATACTTCATGCAATATTGGTTTCTAGAATGTATTCGACTTAGTGTCATAATTCACTTGGCATTACATTAAAACAGCTATGTAATAAAACATATTGTTTCATGAAGTTATGTTTTGATTTTAAAATTCAGTTTCGGACATGTCTACTTGTAAAATTGTTCAATTTGCCGAGATTTAATCACTGTAACACGTACTGTATAATGGAAATCAATTAAGTTATTATGCTGATAATTCTGAACGTAGTAAAACATAATTAATCTGTTGCAATTACCCTAATAAGAAACTTTTTTTCCAAACATGTAGCAGTATTATAAAACAGAAATGTTAACATGCTACATTATTCATGACATGCTAGTACAATATTTTCTTGAACTATTTTCTTTTCGTTAAAAGATATATGTTTAAAGCATTATATACCAAACACAAGGGGAACATATTATGTTAAAAAGGAGAAGAAAACAAAAGAGATAAATTTTTGGCACTTTACCAAACAAAAGGGGAAGAAGGAATACCTATTCAAAATTTTAAAATTTTTCGAATTCCTTATTTCTGACAAGTAAATTACTTTTTGCAGGAATCAATTAAAGTTTCTTGGAAAGGATTGATAAGTACTTTCCCTTAGATTAATATCTTTATGTGAAAATTATTTTTCAAATTTCATGCATACACCAAGGGGAAGCACACACTCAAAATTTAAATTTTATGTTTGTTTGACAAATACCAAAAAGCGGAAGATTGAAAGGATATTTTCGATGTAATATTTATTTTAGTATGTTAGGCTGAATACACAATTAATAATCAAATTCGTATGAGAGTTTAACAAGTAAGACGTTTAAGCACTTAAAAACTTCTTGTATTAAGAACCCTCTTCGTGATGTAAACTATCACAAAGAGCTGCTAGGTTACAATAAAGATAATTCGTTGTACGATACCCTTCTAGGGTTAACCTAACTGTATTTATAAAACATACAACTATGATACAATCTCTAATTGATATTCCTAATAATGAGCTATACAATGATATCAATTATAGATTGTCACACGTCTCCTAAGTCAACTCAATCTCTTTCATAGCTATCCAATCTTCAAAGATATCGCTTCCATAATAAATCTTCAATCACTGTTGACTAGTAGACGCTGCCTCCAGACAGAGTTTGACAAACTCTGTCGAGCTTCCAACTGTCAGAGCTTACACTAAACTCTGACCGCTTCCAGCTAAACTCTGATAATTCACTGTAACACTTAAACACTGATTAAAACACATCAATTATTTTTAACAATCTCCCCCAACTTGTTCATTGTCAAAAATGCACAAGTTAATAACAATAATTGATGATGTCAAAACAAATAGACAAATACAGTGTTTATACAAATTCGGAGTTTAAGCTTCTACTTAACAAAATCTACAGAGAATAAGAAAATTCATACAGACCTTAATCTCTTATCTCTTCAAGATCTGGTATAGCTCTGAGATAATCTATGAGCAATCTTCTTTCTGCATTTTCAAGCTCAATCTCCATAGCTTCTTTAATCTCTCTGAGCTGAGGATCACTCTCATCTGTCTGGTAGATAGCAGCCCTAAGATCATAGATTTTGTTCCTTCTCATCTCATTTCCCAGTCTGATAAATTTGACTTCTTCTGACTGTGAATTAAAGTCAAGTACTGTGATCCCCAAATCAGTCTTTAATTTTGCAGTACCTTTCTTCATTTCAATAAGATTTCCATTGTAATCCCTGTACTTAGGAACATATCTGCTATTATACTTCTCTCCTCTGATTGCCAAATTCTGAAGCATCCTCTGTCTGAGCACATTAGCAACTGATTGAGTCCTTTGACTATTCACCTTGAAAAGATATAGAACATATTCTAGTTCTTCCCAATATTTCAAGCCAATATCATTCTTACCAATTCTAAATATTGTCCCATCAGCCATGAGGTACAAGAGAAAGTCCTTCTTTAAACTCTTCTAATAAACTAACTGCACTGATTCCAGTCTGTCCAAACTCTCTTGAGTGACACCACGACCTGGAACAGCCAGTGAAGAAGGATCTCTAGGACCAGTATATTGCCTTTTGTCTTTGTGTGAACCTAGTCCACCCTTATTGTTTCCAACTTTACCAGACAAGACTCTTCCATCAGAAATATTCATAGAAACCCCAGATAATATATATGGATCTTGAATTGTTCCTTTCCCAAAAACCGATTTCAACTGAGAAGATTGTAAAGGTGTGGTCATAACTTGTGATGCAACAGAAGTTGTAACTTTCTTCTGTGAACTTTCTCCTTCAATGCCTTTCAGCTTGAGTTGAGCTTCTGCTGCCATTGTTTCCTTTGAAAACTGAGATCTTTGACTAACATCAGCCCTTTCCTTGATTACAACACCTTTAACAACAGGCCTAGGAGCTTTTCATCTTTGTAACTTACCAGACTTTAAAGCCTTGAGATGTTCTTCTTGTAAACTCTTTTCTTCAGCTTCAATGTCCTCAATTGTAACTCCTTCCTCATTCTCTTCAATAAACAACTTAGCAGCCAATTCTTCATCAGTCTGTGGATTAGAAGGTAATAGCAAACTCTTGGTCTTTGAAGTACCTTGAGTATCAGTATTTATCCCAACAAACTGTGATTTAGATGACTTGCTAGTTTTCAAAGTTTGAAATTCTTCAGTTTTGTTCTTTCCTTTACTACTTGCTCCTCCATCTCCAGCACTATCCCTTCTGATCAGAGTTTGAGATTGCTTGCACTTGTCTTTAGCAACTCTCTCCCCCTTTTTGACATCATCAGGCATGAGTATAGAGGTGATCAACTCCAAAGAGGTAGCAATAGAATCAATTTTTAACAGACAAGGCAGACTGATTCTCTTCAACTTTACCCAGCCTGGCAAAGAGATTGTCTTGAGCTTTAGAAAATTTTGTATTCATGAGTTTAGACTCTCTTTCCATTTTCATTTCTCGAGTTACTATCTCAGTCCTCAAGTCAGTGATTGTCTTTGTAGTTTCATCAAATCTTCTATCCAGAGTTTTGACTTGAACTACAGTTGCTTTTAAGCAAGAAAGAATCTCTGGATTGGAGATAGTGTCAGCAGTTTGCTTAATAAAATCAGCTGCTCTCCCTCGTGGAAAAATGCAATCCTCTTTGTACCAGTCAGCAGCAAATTGTGCAAGTTTTGCTCTCTCAATTTCATGAGACTTACAAGGTTGAGTGAAAGATGTATGTTTATTGTCTGTTTGTACTGGTGCACTCAGAGAAGAATCAGAGTTTGCACTGCTTTCACCTTCAGGTTCAACACTTGCAGCTTTAGCATGTTCATCTTCAAGTAAAACACTGTGCTGAGCATTGTCAGCCACAGTTTCTGCAATTTCTTCTGCAGCCTTGTCAAGATTTGCTTCATGTTGCTCAGACTCAGCAACAGAGTTTACATTTTTGTCACCAACAGGCATAGACTGAGAAGTAGCCTTGGTTGCTTGATCAATCTCATCTCCTCCTTCAACAGTTTGGTGAGCATCAGAGAGTAACTCTGTATGTGATGCTACAGTTTCAGAAAGAACAACTATAGGTTGATCAGCTGCACCAGTATCAGAGATAGGATCAGAGAATGGCATGAATGAATCAAAAATATCATTCATTGGAGAAAAAGCATCTCTAGTATCCTCTTCTGCAGGCATTTTGTCCTCTGCAGGCATTTCAACCTCTGCAGGCATTTTATCTTTTTTAACCTCAACAGTAGGTGCCTGCTGTGAAACTACCTCTGGAGCTTCAACATTGTCATCAACAGAATCAGAGATTACTAGTTTTCTTCTTTTCGCTAGAGGCACTTCATCTGAATCCTCTTCAATAGATTGTGCTACCACTGAGAGTGACTTAGGTATGTTTGCCGTTTGTTTGATTCTTTTCATTCTTCTAGTATAAACAGCTCCAGGAGATGTCTGTTTTGTTTTCATTTGTGTCTCTATTGCCTTCTTAACTCTTGCATGTCGTTCAGTGATTGCCTTCTTAACGCTTTTTGCTTTAGACTGTGATTGTGGTGGAGATTGTGATGATTCAGAGTTTGTTTGTGAAGTGTGTGAAGGTTGTTTTGTAGGTGCTGAGTGAGTAGGTGATGTAGGTGGTTCAGTATTTGGTGTTTGAGTACGATCAATGTTTAGTGGTTCAGGTTGTGCTTCTGGTTGTGGTTGGTCCTGAGGTTGATTGAGAAAGTTTTGCAAAGCAAGTGGCAGAACAAAGGCAGGTAGATTTTCTTTACCAACATCCTTATTAGTCATATCAGAGAATATTCTCTTGTTGACTCTAAAAGGCTGAATTTCATCAGTATCGGCAATCTCTAGACCAGGTACACAAGCATTGAACAGCATTTGACAAAATCGAGCATAATAAACTATAGTACTCTGACAGTTTATCACCTAAATTCATCAGAACATATCTACCAAAATCAAAATTACTACCATAGAGTAGAGAATACCCGATTTGTAGACTGTCTATTGGAATGGCATCCCAGTTGGTGACTTTCTTCTGGAATGTCCTTGTAATGCAATCGAAGAAAAAGTTCCATTCCTTCCTGAGATTGGGCCTCTTTATACCACCAAGCTTGTCAAGAGATTCCATGTAACCTATCTCCTGTAGCATATTTCTCAAGTGATGTTCAACCACATAAGTATAAGATGTATGTGTATCAAACCCCATTGTATCTCTAACAGTTTGTGGAGTAATCACAAACTCTTGTTCTTCATACGTGAAAATGATGTTAGGAGTCCCATTCTCTCCTCCATCCACATAGAGTGAGTTTTGCCAAAAAGTGGCAATTTGAGATGCAAAGAGAGTACCAGGTCCAACCAGAGCTTGTCCAATCTCTGAGTCTCTCAAGAAATTCTGCATTAGATGAAACGCTTTTGGAACACGTTCATGATAGAGTGGAGCTTCATAGTTGTTAGGGACAAACCGTAGACCAAGAGCAGTGAATGGTTTAGAAGCCATTGAGTTAAGAAATTTGCAAGAATCCCTAAGAGAAGTGTATGTAGGAAAGGTGTTTGCAAGAATGCCCAAATGAAAAGTGAGAGAACTGTGAGATGTAAAAATAAAACACAACCGTTTGGACACAAAAGTAATTAGAGTAATTAAAAACTCAATCTCTTATGTAATCAAACACTCAATCAGTTCCTAGATTAATGTGTAGTGGGACACGATAATGGGTGAGTGGGACACAGTAATGGGTGAGTGGGTCATGTGCTCGTATTTTTAAGAAGTGTATTTTGCAAATTAAAACAATAAAATATTTGATTTAAAAAAAATCAAATAACACTCTCTTAAAATACCTGGACCCAATTAAAACCAGAATATGAAGCGTTTACCTGTAACCATTAATAACCAGAATACGAAGCGTTTTAGGACTTCATTGCTTACCCATCTCTATTTAAGGCCTAGAGACTTGTTCAGATTAGTTCACTATCCCTTTAACCTTTCATTCTCCCTTGAAAAATCAAAAACCCTTCAAACAACACACTCTGAATAACAATGTCAAACCTTACCATCAAAGAAAAGAATCTCCATCTCGTCGAGAATAGAGATATCTTCAGCTATACGCGTGAAGAGTTTGATGCGTTTGATTGGGAAAGGCAGCTTGAGACTCTGTGGCTGCAGATGGATGTCGGTCTGGAAGAGATCGAGAGAGAAAAACCTGCAAGAGTGATCGACATCGATGCTGCTCTCCAAGCAACATTAGCATGGCTTTCCTCGAAGGCATCCTCATCCAACACCACCAACCATTGTTAATGAATATGTCAGCAAAAATAACCTTATCCCTTCAACTTCCACCCAAATAAAGTGGCGAAGATGGGATCTGGGATGTTTGCTAACAATGGAGTGGTTTGGACTTGACCTTTTATTTTCCTGTTGAATAGATTAGCAGATAGAGAGAACAAAAAGATGTAATACTTGCTTGTAATCTCTTTCTTATTATCAATGAAAAATTATGTTTCTCTAATCTTATTCAGTGTGTTTTACAATTTTTTATTTATGTTTATGAACTGTTCTTCAAGGAAGTAAATCAAAGAAGAGAATATGAAAACTAATTAAAGTAATCATATAAGGAACAAATTCATCAAAAATACACTTATTAACAGTTGTCAAAAGCCCTATTTACTCCAAAATTTTCAAATTATCCAAATGAAAATTTACCTTAGAGTACGAACCACGAATCAACAGCGTTTGTCAATTCTCCAACTTTATCACCGAAACCCTTTCATAAATTGCACAGTTGTGAAAATATGTGTGTGTGAAGCAGATTTTACTAAATCAATTTTTAGAGCATCTAATTTTTCATAAAATCCATAAAGTAAATCAATAAACACTGGATGCACAAACTTTCATAGTAAACACTGACTGTATGATGAAAGCTAAACTCTGTAATAATCAATCTATATACAGTAACTTTTAATTTATGTTATACCCCCTCTATATATACATTTTTTTTAATTCTATTCATTCCAGTAATTAGAGGTTGGAACCAGTCACCAAAAATTCAAAAAATTTAGCCCTTATCATTTTGATAAGTTCCTGGGTCATCCTAGTATTTAACTAGTCACCAAAAATTAGAGAATTTTAGCACATATTATATACCAATAAGTTCCTGGGTCATCCTAGTATCCAACATAATCTCAAAGGAGTATAACAACCTATATACATTTTCTTTGGGGTATTGAAGTAAGCATTTTATTCTACAGAGTATAACTAACAGAGTTTAGAGTTCATCAACATCAGTAGTTATTCATGTAAGGTAATGCACACAGTATTTATAGACTCAGAGTTTAGGACAAAATAAACTAAGAGATGCAATAAATATGAACTAGTATCATGCTGTGTTAACTTTCTGCACAATCTAAGATTAGATCAAAATAACTCAGAAAGATTCATGATTAATTTCTGAGAATCATGCTTCATACATATTTCTTCATTAGTGCTTTCATTCAGACAAAAATTAACTCAGAGTTCACAGAGTTTATCAAACTTATTAACAGTGTATGACATACAGGCATGCTGACAGAGTTCAACAGAGTATGCATAACAGAGTTTAATCAACAGAGTTCACTTAGCATTTAACCAATCAGGAAATATGAGTAATACAATACATAAGTAAAATTTGAATCTAACCAACATTCCTAGTCAGAACCAGAGACCATTCCTAGTTCATTGACCAGTCTTGTAAATGTAGCTTCACTCAATGGTTTAGTGAAGATATCTGCAAGCTGTTGTTCTGTAGACACAAAATGTAGTTCAATATTCCCTTCTTCCACATGTTCTCTGATGAAGTGGTACCTTATGCTGATGTGCTTGGTCATTGAATGCTGTACTGGATTACCTGTCATAGCAATAGCACTTTGATTATCACAGTAAATAGGAATTTTACCGTACCTCAATCCATAATCCAGCAATTGATTCTTCATCCACAAGATTTGTGCACAACAGCTACCAGCTGCAATATACTCTGCTTCAGCTGTAGATGTGGAAATTGATTTCTGTTTCTTGCTGTACCAGGAGACAAGTCTGTCACCAAGAAATTGACAACTTCCACTAGTGCTCTTTCTGTCTATCTTGCAGCCTGCAAAGTCTGCATCAGAATACCCAAGTAGCTTGAAATCTGATTCTCTGGGGTACCACAGACCTAATGATATGGTGCCCTTGAGATACTTGAAGATTCTTTTCACAGCTGTCAGATGTGGCTCTCTAGGATCTGCCTGAAACCTTGCACAAAGACAGGTTGCATACATGATGTCAGGCCTACTAGCTGTCAAGTATAGAAGAGATCCTATCATGCCCCTGTAGTTTGTCATATCCACTGAAACTCCTGTGTTTTTTTCCAATTTAGTTGCTGTTGCCGTGGGAGTTGATGCAGATGAACAGTCAAGCATACCAAATTTCTTGAGAAGATTTCTGGTATATTTTTCTTGATTAATGAAAATACCATCATCTGTTTGTCTAACCTGTAGGCCTAGAAAGTAACTAAGCTCTCCCATCATGCTCATTTGATACCTGGACTGCATGAGCTTGGCAAACTTTTTACAGAGTTTATCATTGGTAGACCCAAAGATAATGTCATCAACATATATCTGAACTAAAAGGAGGTCACTTCCTTGATTGAAATAAAACAGAGTTTTGTCAATTGTTCCTCTGTTGGATCCACTTTCTAGAAGAAATTGAGCAAGTGTCTCATACCATGCTCTTGGTGCCTGCTTAAGTCCATATAGTGCCTTATCTAGCCTGTAGACATAATCTGGATATTTGGGGTCCACAAATCCTGGTGGTTGTTCAACAAACACTTCTTCTTCAAGCTTTCCATTCAGAAAAGCACTTTTCACATCCATCTGGAACACTTTGAATTTCTTGTGAGAGGCATATGCTAGAAAAATTCTGATTGCCTCCAATCTTGCAACTGGAGCAAATGTTTCATCATAGTCTATTCCTTCCTGCTGTGAATAGCCTTTTGCTACCAGTCTAGCCTTGTTCCTTGTGATAGCACCTTCACTGTCAGTCTTGTTTCTGAAAACCCATTTAGTACTAACAATAGATCTGTTCTTTGGCCTTGGTACAAGGGTCCAAACTTCATTTCTTTCAAATTCATTCAACTCTTCCTGCATTGCTGTTATTCAGTCAGCATCTTGAAGAGCTTCTTCCACTTTCTTTGGTTCATTTTTAGACAAGAATGCATGAAACAGACAGTCACTTGCAGTAGCACTTCTTGTTTTCACTTTTGCATCTGGATCACCAATTATCAAATGAGGTGTATGTGATTTAGTCCATTTCCTAGCAGAAGGCAAATGACTTCTGTCAGCATGTGATCCTCCCCCTTGATCCATGCTCTCCTGATTTTGTTGTGATCTATCTTCGTTTTCTGAGACTCTCCCTGAACTTGACTGCCCAGAGTCAGAATTTGAATTTTCAGTGTTTGAATCATCAGAGTTTGATCCAGATTTTTCAGTTGACTCAGTGTCAGTGTTTGAGTCTTCATCTTGATCATGCTCCCCCTCAACTGGTTCTCCCCTTTGTTGTGGCTGAGAAGTTTCTCCAGTGTTTACCAGTAGAGGTTCAGAGTTTGTTTTAACAGAGTCTGTCAGAATTGTTTAATCAGAGTTTACTTCATCAGAGTTTAAATCTTCATTTTCAAAGTTCAGTTGATCATATTCATCTTTGTCTTCAAGTCCAGTTATCTTCTTATCATCAAAAGACACATGTATAGATTCCATGATCACTTTAGTTCTCAGATTGTAAACTCTGAATGCCTTTGTTGATAGTGGATAGCCAACAAAAATTCCTTCATCTGCCTTTAGCTCAAACTTGGTCAACTGTTCAGGATGAGTCTTCAAAACAAAACATTTGCACCCGAAAATATGAAAGTATTTCAGGTTAGGCTTCTTTTTCTTCACCATCTCATATGGTGTCTTTCCATGCTTATTGATCAGTGTAGCATTTTGAGTAAAACAAGCAGTTTGAACAGCTTCTGCCCAGAAATAAGTTGGCAATTTTGCTTCATCAAGCATAGTTCTGGCAGCTTCAATCAAGGTTCTATTTTTCCTTTCAACTACACCATTTTGTTGTGGTGTACCAGGTGCTGAAAATTCTTGCTTCACTCCATTGTCCTTGCAGAATTCTTCCATTGTTGCATTTCTGAACTCAGTTCCATTATCACTTCTGATGATTCTGACTTTGTTACTTGATCCTTTGTCCAGAAGCTTCACATGCTCCATCAGAGTTAATGCAGTTTCATCCTTCTTTGCTAGAAAATACACCCAAGTGAATCTAGTGTATTCATCAACAATGACTAAAGCATATTTCTTTCTTGCTATAGACATAACATTTACTGGACAAAAGAGATCAACATGCAGAAGATGATAGGGATCAGTGATTGAAATTTCTGTCTTGCTCTTGAAAGATGACTTCCTTTGTTTAGCCTTCTGACATGAATCACATAGGCCATCAACATTTAACAGAGCCTTTGGGAGTCCTCTTACAAGTTCCTTTCTGATCAATTCATTGATGTTGTTCAAGTTCAAATGTGAGAGTTTCTTGTGCCACTTCCAACTCTCTTCACTAGACATTCTTGTAGACAGGCAAATAGCTTTTCCAACAGAGTCTATCAAAAGCTTGATTTCATAAATGTTGTTTTGCCTGTGACCAACTAGAACAACCTTTCCTGTAGATTTGCTGATAACTTCACAATATTCAGGTTGAAAATCTACATGATATCCCTTGTCACAGATTTGGCTCACAGATAACAAGTCATGCTTGAGTCCTGAGACATGAGCTACATTGTTGATGATGACATTTCCAAGATTAATATTGCCATATCCCAATGTTCTTCCTACATTGACATCACTATAGGAAACTTTTGGGCCAGCCTTCTCCTCATAGTCTGATAGCAGGGCTTTATTTCCAGTCATGTGTCCTGAACATCCACTGTCCACGACTAGGGTTGCCTCCCTGTTGCCCTGCAATCACAAGCAATTACTGAGGATTAGATTTAAGGATCCAGACTTGCTTGGATCCTTTGGCATTCTTAACTTTGTTAGCTTTTGCAGCGGAATTAACATTATCAGAGTTTGAGCTAACAGTATCAGTGTTTACACTTGCAGTATCAACTTTAACCCATTTCAGATTGGGTTTCAGTTCATAGTAATTATGATAGATAGCATGATATTCTCTGCAAGTATAAATGGAATGCCAAGTGCTTCCACAGTGTGTGCATAAAGTCTGTGGCTTAGTTCTAGCAAAATCCTTCTTTACCTCAGACTTGGTAGGTAAAGAATTTATATTTTTATTTTTCTTGCAGAAATTTGCAAGATGCTTAGTACTACCACAGTTATGACATGTCTTTCTTGGAGCATAACTAGCAAGCATTGGTTTATTTCCTGAAGTGATGCCTACTTTTCCATTTCTGTTCTTATTTGACACTCTCTGTTTCTTAACAGATTTTAACTCCTTCAGTTTATGTTTGAGTTGTTTATCTGTCATTGAACCAATATTAACCTGTTTAACACTAGTTTTTACTGGTTTACTTTTAACAGCTTCTTTTTCATTTTCAGACAAAAATTTACTGGTTCCATGTACAAAATGAGGTCTAATTTTAACTTGATTTTGAAATCTAAGTTCATCTCCCTCATTATAACCTAGACCAAAAGTGTCTGTTTGAAAAATCTGTTGAGTGTCCTTTCCAGAATTAGTCCAAGTCCTAATTTTCTTATTTGCTTCCTCCAACTCAGATTCTAGTTGTTTATATTTCTGAAGCAAATTCTGTTCTATAGAAACAGCATCATCTCTCTCTTTCTGAACTTGTTGCATGTTTTCAAGTTTTTCTTCAACAAGTTTATTTCTAACCTTAAGTTCAGAATTTTCAAATTTTATCCTCTCATTTTCTAAAGTCTGATCCCTATAACTTATATGCAATGACTTAAGATAAATTCTTAATTGAGCAATGTCATCAATATTATAAGCATAGGTAGTTAGAGGTACCTGATTTTCAGAAGTTTCTGATTCAGTAGTAGCCATGAGAGCATAGTTCACTTCTTCATCAGAATCTGAAGTATCTGCCCAATCTCTGCCTTTAGTGTAGAGTACCTTTCCAGTTTTACCCTTCTTGCACTCAAGAGCATAGTGACCCATCTCCTTACACTTGTAGCATTGAATTTCAGACTTATCCTTCTTCCCTTTAGAATCTCTCTTATCAAACTTCCTGAAGCTTTTCCTGTCTTCATTTGAATCTCTAGAAAACCTTTTCCCTTTCTTGAAATTCTTGAAGCCCATTTTCTTGAAGGTCTTCACCATCAACACAGCCATTTTCCTCATTTCTTCTTCATCATCCTCAGAGTCAGATGATTCAGAAGAGTTTGAATCACAATCAGAGTTTGATGATTCACTTTCTGAGTGTATGACCAAAGCTTTTCCCTTCATTTTCCTTCTTGATGCCTCTTTCTTCTGAGGCTTCTCTTTAACATTAAGAGCAACAGACTTTGCCTTCCTGCTTGATCTCCTGTTTCTCTGCTCCATTTCCAATTCATGAGTTTTGAGCAGCCCATAGATTTCATCAATCTCTGTATTAGCAAGATCATAGTTGTCTCTAATAGTGGTTATTTTCACATCCCACTTTTCAGGTAGAGAAAGAAGAAACTTGAGATTTGAGTCTTCTAGATCATACTCTTTGTTGACCAATGACAGATCATTGAGCAGTTTACAGAATCTATCAAATGTTTCTGTCATGGTCTCTTCAGGTTTAGCCTCAAAATGCTCATACTCTTGTGTGAGTATGTTTCTCCTATTCTTCTTAATAGCCGCAGTTCCATGACACCTGACTTCAAGAGCATCCCATATCTCTTTTGCAGTGGTGCAGTTAATGACTTTGTTAGACATAACATTGTCTAGAGCACTATGCAATAAATGCCTAACCTTTGCATCCTTAGCAATTGATGATAGATCTTCAGGAGTCATGTCCTTCTTTTCCTTTGGAACTATTTTAGCTTCTTCACCAGCAGCTGCAACAGATAGCTTTGTAGGATTGTGAGGGCCTTCATAAATCCTGTCAAGATATTCTGGATCTGTAGCCTCCAGAAACATAGTCATCTTCACCTTCCACATAGCATACTCTAATGGCCTGAGAATAGGAACCCTGATTGGTTCATAACGACTCACAGTAGTAGGAGCCTTTTCAGAAACAGTAGGTGTTGGTGGAGGAATTGCTGACATGATTATTGTTGTGTTTGGATCTTAACCTGTAATGAAGTAACAGATTGGCTCTGATACCACTTGTTAGGCCGAATACACAATTAATAATCAAATTCGTATGAGAGTTTAACAAGTAAGACATTTAAGCACTTAAAAACTTCTTGAATTAAGAACCCTCTTCGTGATGTAAACTATCACAAAGAGCTGCTAGGTTACAATAAAGAAAATTCGTTGTACGATACCCTTCTAGGGTTAACCTAACTGTATTTATAAAACATACAGCTACGATACAATCTTTAATTGATATTCCTAATAATGAGCTATACAATGATATCAATTACAGATTGTCACACGTCTCCTAAGTCAACTCAATCTCTTTGATAGCTATCCAATCTTCAAAGATATCGCTTCCATAATAAATCTTCAATCACTGTTGACTAGTAGACGCTGCCTCCAGACAGAGTTTGACAAACTCTGTCGAGCTTCCAACTGTCAGAGCTTACACTAAACTCTGACCGCTTCCAGCTAAACTCTGATAATTCACTGTAACACTTAAACACTGATTAAAACACATCAATTATTTTTAACATAGTATTTGTACGATTTAACATAAAATTTAAATACACATAGAATCCTCTCCACTAGGTTATTTATTTAAATTGATTCGGTCAAAAGTCAAATGGTCAACTCTAGCAAAATTTTATCATCCTACTTTTCAAATATAAGGGATATTCCATTTTTGCTGAAAAATCAAAGTATATATTTTATGGAATATATCTCTACACCAAGGCAATAAAGATCGAAAAAGAAATATCGAGATTGATATTTTTCAGATCTCCATTGCAACATCGATAAGGCGACAAGCTCAAAGAAGGAATAATCGAGTGTTAATATTCTTTAGAGAACTCGTGCTACATTTAAAACAATCAGTTTTTATTCGAAAAATATTCAGTTTTCGCACTCAAAATATTTTCACATCCTAGAAAAGACTTTTTATACTTAAGTATATTAATATTCAGTGGTAGAATATTAATACTTGTTTCTATCTCGTGCCAGAAATATTCAAAGTAATTTTTCTCCCACTTCTTAAATTCATCATATTTCGGAGAAAATTATTTTAATCATTCAAAAATATTTCCTACTCTCTCTAAATATTTTATATATTATAAGTATTTATTCTAGTCAAAACATTGGTCGAAAGATTTATCTCTATCAAGAAAAGAACAATCGTATTTTATTCAGAACCAAAAGCTGATTTAATCGTTTTAAATCCAAATAAAATACTTCCACTTACTAGAATGACTTGACACTTGAGATTGATCATTTAAATACTATTTTATATGCATGGTAAAAGTTTCAGAATTTTTTGAGAATTTTGGTTCGGCACGTAAACCGAGGTAGTTGGTCCTACGTTTGACCACGTTTGACCAAGTCAACATTGACCAAAATTGACCAAACTTTCCAGAATATTATTTTATAATATTCCTAAGTGCTCCATAATTTTAGAATTATTTATTGGGTGTTTTCGAATTTATCTTGTATTTAATTAACGATACGTGGTTCGTATTTAATTATTAATCGGTACGAGTTTATTAGAGCTCAAATAGTTGCTGGGATCTTTTGCTCATCCACTTGCATAGAAACACTAAAATTTACATGTTGGCAATCCTTGTGCTATCCATGTCATCAATCCACGTGAAATCAATCTCAACCACTCCTTTTAATCATATCTCCACCATTCCTTTCACCCAACTCTCTCTATATATATACCCCCTCATCCACCCATTTTAAACACAAGCTAAGAGCCAAATACATGCTGGGATTTTAGAAGTAGACTCTCTCCAAACATATTCAAATACTCTCTTCATCTACTTCATCTCAAAAACCTTCTCTCTCCCAAATATATATATATATATATATATATATATATATATCCATATATTCAAGGTTTTTGATATACCAAGCTTAGTTCCACCCAACCAAGCTTCGTCCACCCAAGCAAGCTCATCTACAACCACTTTCCGGCCTCCCGAAGGGCTGCCCATAGTTCGACCACGTCCAAAATCCGGCCGAACCTCCGGCAAATTTTTCCGGCGAATTTTTTCCGGCGAACTTTTTCCGGCGACTTTTAAAAGTGGTAATTTTTAGCTTTGTCTTTGTGTTTATATTTGAGATTTGTGCTTAACTTCTCTACTTCATCTTAATCTCTATTCTTGGATCTATATAAGATTTCAAAAGTCTCTTTATAAAAGAGAACGACAATATAAACACATAGTTCAACTCATATACCTCTATTGCTGTATATATATAAGCAAAGAGTTGAACCAAGTACTTGATCTTTGAAAAGAAACGTTATATTACAAGAAAGATCTTAATAAAGTACTTAATCTCAAAAGTTGTGAGATTATATTTGACATACGTCAAAGTTGTAACAATATTTATTTCGTTCGGATTCCCAACTAACATCTTTAGTGTTCCGTGGGATATTCAAATAACGAAATACATCATACAACATAAACTTCTTAAAAGAGCACAAGTTTAGCCACTTATTTATCGCACTTACTTTACTTGTCGTGGCCATAAACTTATTTAGTGCAAGAAGTTAAAAGAAATTATACTTTGACATTGTATTTAGTCAAACGGAAGTATACATGTAAGAACCCAAAATTTCGGTAGAATTAAAATTTTTCCTATTATGAGGAAGTGCATCAATGAATAGTGATTTGGTGGATGAATAGTGATTTTGAGGATTAAAAAAAATTTCATGCCACCTATGTACGAGACGTAGTGTGGATATTCCGAAGTTATACTAGTAATCTACGGAGTAAATAAGTGTATGTAAATGCGATCGGAATTCAGAAATTCCAAATTCTATTTTCGTGTAATATTTGACCGAGCAGTGAATTATATATCAGTAATATCAAGAAATGAGATATTTAATTTGAGGAATTGAGGAGTTAATATTTTGGAATTTTATTATAAGTGATTTGAGAATTTGGAACGAAAACCACTGAGGAAGTGAAACAAACGTTCTAGAAACCGCTGAAACTTTACAATGAGATTAAGCGATTGAGCAAACGAAGCATGGATTAAGGATATGGTATATTAAGAGTCCAAGGAAGGATATATTATGAGAAAGAAAGAGGATTGAGAATAAACTCCTAGAATTGAGAAATAGAGAATGCTTGAGAAATCGGGAGGACGTTTTCTGAGATAAAGAGAAATAAACAAGGGATGTTTGAATTAATATTCATTCGAGGTATTGTGCCATATTAGAGCAATAATATGCAAAGTATAAGTTGTAACGTATTAATTTTATTCACGAGACAACAAGGAAATCAAATTGTTGGAAAAGGAAACAAACCAAGGGACTAATATGAAAGAAACAAAAGATGAGGACTTTGTTGCAATTGTTGTGGATAAGGAAATCCAAGTGAGCCAATGAGGTGTTGAAAACACATTACAAGAAGATGGATCCAAATGAGATAGATATATAATACATGTATTAGTCATTATTTAGCAAACAAAACAAAACAAACATAATAAAACACCCATTCTGCCCAGCAGAACAGCAGCTCAGTAAAACGGGCCTAGAGCCTTCATTACTCAATGGAATTTCGTGTTCTTTATATGGTTAGAAAGATGTGAATATGCTCTACAACTCTCATTTAGAAGCCTCGATCAGAAAATCTAGGTAAGGGCCTCGTTTTCCATGATCTTTCAGTCGGATTCTAATAACTCCGAATTACTAACTTTGTTTTCTTCATTTCTTTTGATCATCCAAGCTTACCCAAGGCTATACAAGGATTATACAAGGTTTAGAAAGATATTACACACATCAAGGAAGGTATAAACTCTCTCAACCCTTAGCATGACTTGTTTATAGTTTATATTATTAGATCTATAAGTTTTGGAGTGAATCTTGGTGATTTGAGTTGTAGATGATGAAATCTTGAAGTTATGTGCTTGTTATGATGGTTGTAAGGCTTGTACTTAGAGTATGTAACCCCATGTATACTATAGAGACAAGTCTTGGTGGTTTTGATGGTAGATGTGATGTATAAAGTGAGTTCTTGAATATTTGAGAAAAGATGAGTGCTGTGTAAATTCCTGGGAGCATGTACTGTCTTGTAGGAGGGTTTTGAACCCCTAAATCTTGTCACCAGAGGACCTAATTTATATGGTTGGAAAGATAATTGAATGTAGTTTCTAGAAATATAAGGTTCATACCCAGGAGATGTGTAGATCTTGAGTTATGGCCAGATTAGTGCAGTGTGGTTCTGGAATTCGGACTGAACTGTGTTGTCCACTTGTGAACTGAGTTAGGACCCCTTAAATTTATGCTAGTGTTATGAAAATTTGAGCGTAGTCAGATTATACAGTTGTGAAGGCTGTCCAAAAAGAATTGGAGTAAAATTTGTATTTTTCAATTTTATGAAAATGTTAGAGCGAAGTGTGCGCGAGTGAAAAATCACCTAGGAGGTTAGTTTAAAGTAGTTTTAAGAGTACAAACTTGTGTTTCAAGTTTGAGGAATGGATTCGAGTCGAATGGGTAACGAATGTGATAAAATGATGACATGGTCATATGGGAGGGTTAGTGGTCACAAATTGGAGTCGTTAAGTTGGTCTTACATCCTTTAAAACCTTAAGATTAAGTAGTGTTGTTAAGGTACTAACGTATATTGATTATGTATAGATCTTCGTTCCACGTCGCGAGCTCGACCACCCCACCCTAACCAAGGCGAGTTTACTTTTCAAAACTTATATATAAGGATTTTCACTGTTGTGTTTACAGCTTCCAAACGTATTATATGCTTATGCTGTAACGCCCCCAAATCCGGGGTCAGTAGATTTGGGCGTCACGCTAACAAACTCAATAATTCTAACAAAAATTGGCCATGATGTATTCGTAAATACAACATAAACCTGCTGGATATTAAACTAAAAATCTGAAAATCAAAATAAAACTGAAATAAAAATTAAAACTCAATCAAAAGCTCTTTGACCCCAACTCCCAACTCAGGATCTTAGGTTACAGTTCTAGAAACAAGAAAACCCAAAACCAATTTAAATACAACTCTATTTACAAAACTTTACAAACTTAAATCACTGGTATAACTTCGAATAGAAGTATACCAGGCCAACTAATCAAATTCATACTAAACCTACTAAAACTATATATACACACAACAAATCAAACTATAAATCTAAATACCCTGATCCACTTCAGCTTTCTTCACATCGCCTTGCTTCCTCTTTCTGAACTGCGCAGGTACTTCTCGCCACTGCTTAACTTACTGAAATATTAGATTTAAAAACAGCAAGGGTGAGCGAATGAAATGCTCAGCAAGTTATATAATAATAACACTGGATAATTAAATGCAATCACTGCAATTCAAGAAAGATTAACTTAAAAAGAAAGTGAACAATAGATATGAGCGAATGAATGCTCACCAATCTATAATCAATACTATACTTGAAATCTGGATTCTTAACTTTGACAGAAGATTAATATTATTTAAAACATTTATAACTCGAAATCAAAATTCTAATAACTGAGAAGGTTTGTAATACTAGATTCAATACTTTTAATACTTGCAAAAAAATACTTTATCTAACACTTTAACGAAATCTCCAAGAAATTCTCAGTTACTCAAATCTCATTCATGTCGCTAAGCATTTGCATACCTAGCTGCCTAACCGGCCTGACAATCATGAGTTTGAATTACTAAGAAGATCTCAAATCATTCTCGGTTCTCACTATCACTGCGCAACACATGCCACAGTGACCGTAATAACCGTGAATTATTTTATAACAGTCAACAAGAATATACAACTACTCTATAAAATAACATTATCTATCGTCGTTACTCATACCCTTTACATAACATAAACACCCCCCTTTAATATTCTAACATAACACTCTTCTATTTACTACTAACCATCTCTGCCCCAGATAAAACTTTGAGAGAAAGAATATCAAGAATTTTTCCAATCATTCTTACTCCACTTTCACGTACAATGTTACTTGCGAAGGGAATAACTGAAAAACTTCTATCTATCCTTAATCTCATTATTTTACTGAGGTTTCAACTTTTATCATATAGACAACAATTTAATCTGAAATACACAATTTCTAAACCGATAATCATTTACAGTAAAACAGGTATATCTTATAAAAACATTCCTCTCATTAAAACTATTCCATCAATAAAACATCAAAACATTCATCTCTTTAAAACTATTCCACAAATAAAACATACTTTCCGTAAAACTTTTTGAAACATTTAAATTGATTTTATTATTCTTCTGATTACGGACAATACGGGTGATCAGCCACGTAAAGTCTTCCTTTCTTTGAAATTAGGTTCTCAATTAGGCAACACATTGGCCTTTAATGCTGGACTAGGACCACCCTAGCCTCTTACGCTAAACAAAGGTGCTGGACTAGGACCACCCTAGCCTCTTACGCTTAACAAAAGTGCTGGACTAGGACCACCCTAGCCTCTTACGCTTATCCAACTTATAAACCATCTTATTAATACTTTAAAACATTTCACTTTTCAGTCCTTTATACTCACTGGCAAAAGACCAGCCCAGTATAAGGAAATTTTAAAAACATCTTTAATTACTTAAGCCATTTTAATGAGCGACAATACTTAAGAAAGAATAATACTGGCAATAAAACTGTATTTCTACTTTTCACATGATATATGAATAAAATATATCCTTATCAATAATTTGAAGGAGAGAATACTAGCAATACGGATTTGAAGGGAATAATTATATTGAATAAAAACATATGTATCTCGCTTGAACGATAAGCGAGGGTTAGTACACTTGCCTCGTTTCCACGCGTCGATTCGATACTTAATCTCGGTCTTTATTCGATCACGCATGCATCTTCTTCAATAAACCGTCAACATGTGCACTGGCTCTATATCGAATCCCTTAGGCTCAAGAACTCCTCATCGCCCAATCGCCGGCTCACCGGAGCTCACTGCCGGCCGTGGTGGCTGGCGGTGGAGTCCCGTTCCCTGGTTTCTCTACACCATAGCCCACCTACTCCCTCCTAACTACAACCACATGTGTCACAGCCTCGTATAAATCATCAAAGCACAAACTCCCCCCTTCTGATTTCCACCACAAAGTCGTGTACATACATACACGATTACTTACCCGCAAGCAACTAACTCAGTAATTGACTTTGGGACATGAAGAGGATGATGGGTGAAGTGAATCGGGAGAAAAATGAAGGAGAACACGAGTTTCAGTTTTAGAGACGAGAGAGGAGAAAGGAGTTCTCTCGAGAGATGAACACAGAGTACACACAACCGAACCGACTAGAAGCTGCGTTTTTCCTCTTAAATGGGCTTGGCCCAATTCCTTTTATTACTACTACAATTCATTTCGGGCCCAAACACATTCTAATAAGCGACTTATAAAAATCACAATTAAATAAAACTTCCGGAAAATTATACTTTTCATTTTTAAAAATAAAGAATATAAAATTACAAGCACGTACATATTTTCGAAATATTTTTCGGATCAAAAATGAATTAAATATGAATTTTCAAAGTTTTAATCCTTTAAATACAATAAAACTCTTAAAATCATTTTAAAATACTAAAACACCCAAATTAATCCACCCAACACTTTTAAAAACTCAATAAATATATCAAGATAATATTACAAAAGATTTCATGATTTAATCCAACTCCGATAAATAAATAAAGATTTTTGAAGATCAATAATACTAGATTTAAATACTTTTAAATCACTAAAAAAAAATACAACTAAAAATACTGGGGCACACATAACACAATATATACTCATATAAACTCGACACTAAATATCGTTGAACTCCACAACGATATTCTCAAATCCAATTCCATACTTTAAATACTAATTAACATAATTAAAACAATAAAAGTAATAATAATAATAATAATAAATCCTACAATAATCCGGGATCTTACATTCTACCCACCTTAAAAGGATTCCGTCCTCGGAATCAGGTAAAGAAGGGTTACTGGGGTTTACTCTACCAACTCGGGTTGCATCCGCAGCTCTACTAATCTGTACTCTGGATACTTATTTACTCTACTGGGATCTCTACTGATCTCTCTATATAGAACAACTCGAATCGTAGTACTATACGTCACGCGTTACTAGTATTCTAAACTCGATTGGCATACGTTCAAGACTACTCGAGATATTATGATTCATGATATTTGAAGAGAACGATTTCACATCGTAGCAAAGGTTTCTACAATTGTGGAATCAATGAGTTTTCAAACAAATATTCTTTGAAATGAGAGATTACTGAGTGATCAACATGATCAAATGAACCTTGTTGCGTGCCTTATTCAAGACATGACTAAAGGTAATTAACCTTCTTGTACTTCACAACACACAAGTGATGGCGTCCCATCAGACTGCTATCACACAGACAAACAGTCCTTGTGTCCCCTATAAATAGGGTTGTTCACCTCAGTTGGAGTAAAGAAACACAAAAAGATTCGAACATCGAATTAACAATCAATTGATGAGAAATTCTCAGACATACCCCTGGATTACAACTAAACGGATTCCATGGGTACTACTTCAGAAGAAAAGGATAATCACGAAAGAATGATTTGCAGAATACTAAGAAATAATGATTTATCAATAATAGAATCATTCACTGATGAAGAAAATTAAATACTCAAATATCACTTGACAGGGTTTTAGAAATAAAGGAAATAGGCATCAAAACAACCTCTGTCATAACTGGAATCCCAAATTCGGGGGAAAGACCATTGTCAAAATAACTCAACAAAGGAATATTTATCAAGAAGAAAGGTATTGCCAGGGTCTCCACGTACATCTTCTTTGTCGACTCCTTCGCTGACTCGTCATTCGATCTAGACTCTGAAGGTTCCACTACCTACAGGTTCAAGGGTTTCTACCCAACTCCGCTCAACTATCTGCCACCACTCACATCTTAACTCACTAACTGGTACTATATCCAATAGTCCAACACGAGTCCTATATGAACTCTGACGTTCCTTACTTAACTATACATACTCCTACACACTCTCGTTTCTAGTTTACTATAACCTACGCTCTGATACCAACTTGTAACGCCCCCAAATCCGGGGTCAGTAGATTTGGGCGTCACGCTAACAAACTCAATAATTCTTACAAAAATTGGCCATGATGTATTCGTAAATACAACATAAACCTGCTGGATATTAAACTAAAAATCTGAAAATCAAAATAAAACTGAAATAAAAATTAAAACTCAATCAAAAGCTCTTTGACCCCAACTCCCAACTCAGGATCTTAGGTTACAGTTCTAGAAACAAGAAAACCCAAAACCAATTTAAATACAACTCTATTTACAAAACTTTACAAACTTAAATCACTGGTATAACTTCGAATAGAAGTATACCAGGCCAACTAATCAAATTCATACTATAACTACTAAAACTATATATACACACAACAAATCAAACTATAAATCTAAATACCCTGATCCACTTCAGCTTTCTTCACATCGCCTTGCTTCCTCTTTCTGAACTGCGCAGGTACTTCTCGCCACTGCTTAACTTACTGAAATATTAGATTTAAAAACAGCAAGGGTGAGCGAATGAAATGCTCAGCAAGTTATATAATAATAACACTGGATAATTAAATGCAATCACTGCAATTCAAGAAAGATTAACTTAAAAAGAAAGTGAACAATAGATATGAGCGAATGAATGCTCACCAATCTATAATCAATACTATACTTGAAATCTGGATTCTTAACTTTGACAGAAGATTAATATTATTTAAAACATTTATAACTCGAAATCAAAATTCTAATAACTGAGAAGGTTTGTAATACTAGATTCAATACTTTTAATACTTGCAAAAAAATACTTTATCTAACACTTTAACGAAATCTCCAAGAAATTCTCAGTTACTCAAATCTCATTCATGTCGCTAAGCATTTGCATACCTAGCTGCCTAACCGGCCTGACAATCATGAGTTTGAATTACTAAGAAGATCTCAAATCATTCTCGGTTCTCACTATCACTGCGCAACACATGCCACAGTGACCGTAATAACCGTGAATTATTTTATAACAGTCAACAAGAATATACAACTACTCTATAAAATAACATTATCTATCGTCGTTACTCATACCCTTTACATAACATAAACACCCCCCTTTAATATTCTAACATAACACTCTTCTATTTACTACTAACCATCTCTGCCCCAGATAAAACTTTGAGAGAAAGAATATCAAGAATTTTTCCAATCATTCTTACTCCACTTTCACGTACAATGTTACTTGTGAAGGGAATAACTGAAAAACTTCTATCTATCCTTAATCTCATTATTTTACTGAGGTTTCAACTTTTATCATATAGACAACAATTTAATCTGAAATACACAATTTCTAAACCGATAATCATTTACAGTAAAACAGGTATATCTTATCAAAACATTCCTCTCATTAAAACTATTCCATCAATAAAACATCAAAACATTCATCTCTTTAAAACTATTCCACAAATAAAACATACTTTCCGTAAAACTTTTTGAAACATTTAAATTGATTTTATTATTCTTCTGATTACGGACAATACGGGTGATCAGCCACGTAAAGTCTTCCTTTCTTTGAAATTAGGTTCTCAATTAGGCAACACATTGGCCTTTAATGCTGGACTAGGACCACCCTAGCCTCTTACGCTAAACAAAGGTGCTGGACTAGGACCACCCTAGCCTCTTACGCTTAACAAAAGTGCTGGACTAGGACCACCCTAGCCTCTTACGCTTATCCAACTTATAAACCATCTTATTAATACTTTAAAACATTTCACTTTTCAGTCCTTTATACTCACTGGCAAAAGACCAGCCCAGTATAAGGAAATTTTAAAAACATCTTTAATTACTAAAGCCATTTTAATGAGCGACAATACTTAAGAAAGAATAATACTGGCAATAAAACTCTATTTCTACATTTCACATGATATATGAATAAAATATATCCTTATCAATAATTTGAAGGAGAGAATACTAGCAATACGGATTTGAAGGGAATAATTATATTGAATAAAAACATATGTATCTCGCTTGAACGATAAGCGAGGGTTAGTACACTTGCCTCGTTTCCACGCGTCGATTCGATACTTAATCTCGGTCTTTATTCGATCACGCATGCATCTTCTTCAATAAACCGTCAACATGTGCACTGGCTCTATATCGAATCCCTTAGGCTCAAGAACTCCTCATCGCCCAATCGCCGGCTCACCGGAGCTCACTGCCGGCCGTGGTGGATGGCGGTGGAGTCCCGTTCCCTGGTTTCTCTACACCATAGCCCACCTACTCCCTCCTAACTACAACCACATGTGTCACAGCCTCGTATAAATCATCAAAGCACAAACTCCCCCTTCTGATTTCCACCACAAAGTCGTGTACATACATACACGATTACTTACCCGCAAGCAACTAACTCAGTAATTGACTTTGGGACATGAAGAGGATGATGGGTGAAGTGAATCGGGAGAAAAATGAAGGAGAACACGAGTTTCAGTTTTAGAGACGAGAGAGGAGAAAGGAGTTCTCTCGAGAGATGAACACAGAGTACACACAACCGAACCGACTAGAAGCTGCGTTTTTCCTCTTAAATGGGCTTGGCCCAATTCCTTTTATTACTACTACAATTCATTTCGGGCCCAAACACATTCTAATAAGCGACTTATAAAAATCACAATTAAATAAAACTTCCGGAAAATTACACTTTTCATTTTTAAAAATAAAGAATATAAAATTACAAGCACGTACATATTTTCGAAATATTTTTCGGATCAAAAATGAATTAAATATGAATTTTCAAAGTTTTAATCCTTTAAATACAATAAAACTCTTAAAATCATTTTAAAATACTAAAACACCCAAATTAATCCACCCAACACTTTTAAAAACTCAATAAATATATCAAGATAATATTACAAAAGATTTCATGATTTAATCCAACTCCGATAAATAAATAAAGATTTTTGAAGATCAATAATACTAGATTTAAATACTTTTAAATCACTAAAAAAAATACAACTAAAAATACTGGGGCACACATAACACAATATATACTCATATAAACTCGACACTAAATATCGTTGAACTCCACAACGATATTCTCAAATCCAATTCCATACTTTAAATACTAATTAACATAATTAAAACAATAAAAGTAATAATAATAATAATAATAAATCCTACAATAATCCGGGATCTTACATATGCTTTACGAGATTATGTTGAAGTTTGAGATATATGCATATGTGGTTGTACACCCTTGAACTTAGAATGAAAGTGTTTTCTTCGGACAACGACTCTAGCAATAGAGGTCGTAGCGGTCCAAATATACTATTGACCGGGGAGCGGTATATTATTGTATCGTGATTAAATTGCGAAAACCCGAAGAGTCATTCGGGAAGTATCGTATACTTAAGTATTTATTATTTTTACGTTGTTAAAAATACTTAAAAATATCTATCTTGGATTAAAAGCTTATTTTAATTAAATAATTATTTTATTAATTGTTTATATTAAATCTCAAAATATCATTTATTAATTATTGTTCATTATTTTAAAGACAAAACTAATCCAAGATACCTTTAGCGTTCTCAAACTCGAACTCTTTCGTACCCAAAACATTTTCGAAAACCCTCGGTCAGGTTTTGCTTCTTGTACGTTTTTCAAGAATTATCGGTCGACTGAGGTCGAACTTCAACTACTCGAATTTTCTATCAAAATGATTTTTGACAAGAAAGAAAAAAAAGGGACTCTGGCAGGTGTGGGAATCGTTGACGAACGATTCCCGGGATGTGTAAGCGACCGTGAGCCAGGCGGTCCATCAATTATTATTCCGGCCCAGGTGTTGCCGAAGGATGATTACGGATGTAGTTTTCATCGAGGGTGATTACGGATGTAGTTTTCACCCGAGGATAGTTACGGATGTAGTTTCTACCCTTCTACCGGTAGAGAAGACCCGCGGATTGTTGGACTTGGTTGTGGCGACTGATCATCGTCAATCCTTGTCAGGTTTTTATGTTTTCTTCCAGTCCCATCCTCCACTTTGGAAAAATACTAAAACACTGCTTCTTGGGCCTAAGTTCCAAGTTGCCGATAGTGTGGTTTTTGATAAGAAAAATATTGACATCGTGCAGTATCTAGAACTACAAGATTTTCTATAAAGATTGGCACGTGTTAGTGCACTCTTGCAATTATTTCAAAGAATGAAATGTTTTTGAATGAGAAACCTTCTAAGCTAATGGAAGGAAAGAGGTTTGCAATGATGTATTCCCCGTACAGTATGTTAACCGTAGAGTGTTTTGTCGAAAATGATATACTCATATGTATATATTTTCAAACTTGAGATATATTGAAATGGGAACCTTATAAAGGGTTCATATGTTATTCTTAAAGCTCCTTAGTGAGTATAGATGTTTTATTCAAACTCGGACATATATATTGTCCAATTATGTTTTGAAATATGAGATATATACCCATATAGTTGGGAATGTTTTCGAAATAAACCACATTATTATTTTTCAAAATGGTGAACTTGCTGAGCATTATGTAGCTCATTCTTGATTTATAAAAAATTTTCAGAAAGAGAAGAATTTGGCCGATTAACTCCGCACCAGCAGAAGAGGAGTAGAAGATTTACCCCGGAGATGATTTAGTTCCTGATAAATACTACAGAGTAAGTCTGATAGGTTTTCAACTGTAATAGTAAGACTTGTCTTCAAGTGTAGTTGTATAAGTGGAAGTGCGTAAGATTCTGGATTGTACAGATGAATTGTAATATTTAGTGTTACTTTTGATTATCGTTTCTGAGGCTCTAACTTGTTTGTGCGTAAGATTGAGGTCTGGATGGATGTATTGTTGAGTTGTAAAGTTAATACAGGTATGATATGGTTGGATGGTGATGTGACGACCTGAATCTTTGACCTCGGATTTGGGGGCGTCACAATACATCTTAATAGTCTTAAGCCTATTAGCTTAACGGACTTTATATATCAACAAACTCCGAGTTATATTTATTTTATCTCATCTTATAGAGTATTGTTATTAAAGTATTCTTGGATTTAAACGATCTATCAAAAGAAAGAATACTACTTCTAAAGAGCACAAGTTAGCCACTTGTTTTAATTATCGCACTTACTTTTATCGTTTCGTGTGGCTAAAAAGTTGATTTGTGCTAGAAGTTATAATTATACCTCGACATTGTATTAGTCGAATAATGGTATACAATTCGAAGCCTTAAAGCATTATAGCTTTTAAACAAGGTCTTCCAATATTGCTCCACCAATATTTATATCTATCGGGAGTAATCAAAAGTATACCTTGGTCATAATTTAATATCAAAGAAAGTATACTTACAATAAAACTTAATATTCCTATACGAATATTAAAGTTACCTTTTGGATCTAGTACCGTAACATACTAGTCTAAATTATATAATCTTAACCATATTTGTTTAGTAGATATTGTTGTGTAACTTTTGTAGTGAGGTGAAGTTGAAGTGAGGTGATTCTCATTCTAAGACCCAAGTCCTAGGCACTAGCGGGGAGTTAGTGGTCTTTGCACCGTGAAGAAGAGGAAAGACCCAAGACCTATCATCTAAGACCCAAGACCGACAAAAGCCAAGAATCAATAGTCTACACCGAGGGTTCTACATCAACTTTGAAGAAGTAGCGGGGAGTTGCTGTCTAAGATAAGTTGTGTAGGTTTTACGACTTTGAGGGAGTAACGGGGAGTTACGGTCCAAGACAAGTCTTATGGGTATTACATTTATTTTGAGGTAGTAGCGGGTAGTTACGTATCAAGATAAATATTTGTAAGGTTGTGTAAGGCTTCTCCGCCTACTATAAAGGAGTCTCTTTATAGTGGAAGAAATCTCAAGTCCGGAGAGGAGCTCGGGGACTGGAGTAGGGGTGAGCGAATCTATTAGAGGTTGCGCCATCGCGAACCAGGATAAAATCGACTGTGTGGTATTTTCCTTACTTGTCGTTTATTTCCGCACTTATAAACTGCTAACGACTCGGTGAAATATTTTAAAAGGGAAAAATATTTTAAAATGCCATAATAATTTTTTAAATTGGATATTAAGCTATTCAACCCCCCTTCTAGCTTAAAATAGCCCTCATACGGGACCTAACATGTTACTCTCTTCATATGGTCCACTGAGACTGACTTGATACCACCTCTGGTAAACTGTATTATCTTCCCACACTTCTAACACTCAATTTTAACTTCTAACTCTGTCACTTGTTACCATTCTAACCTTCCCGGTTATATTTACAACTCTCTGCATTTTTCCTCAACACAATCTCAATATGCCTTCTCTCGAATTCTTACCTTCCGACCATGAGGTCTTGTTAATCTATACTAAGGCTCATCTTGTAGGCAACTACTATGCCCCCACTCTCTCAACTCTAAATCTTCTAAATTCTACTTCCTTCCCTTAACTGATTCACATTCTTTAAAACAATTCTAAAAACACTCTAGTTCTCTGTCTTCCTCTTTTTACTATCTTGCTCCATCTTAGCCAACTCCCTTCTACTCTCAACAACCATGGCTCTGGGTTCACACAAGTTATCAACTCCAACATTGTCATCTTACTCTTAATTAATTTTCAGTTCTTCCTATTAATTCTTACGGACAAATCTGTCCTGCTTCGCTCTGCTTTACTCAAGTCATCCCGTTACGGCTCAAAAATCTTATACCCATAGTGGGTTCAAAACATTCAAAATCTTATGATATTCCATTTTCTACCTCTAAAATTGAACACGCATCCAAAATATTTTTTTTATTAACACTAACTATCTCATAAAACCATCTCCACCATCATTCTCTTTTCGGCCTTTAACAAAATCCGCAATCTTGTGCCCTTGTTTCTTGTTCTTTTCCTTTACCCACTACTCAGTAATATCGAATCTTGTACGCATATTTCAATCTAATAAGTAGTCCACTTTGATATGGCACCTCTATTTTAACACCACTTCTCAACTTGCTCAACCAATTCTTCGTCAACTTAATTGTAGTTTCAACCACTTAGCATGTCGTCGCATCCATCTTTGCAGTTTTTCATCGCTGGTAATTTAGAATCAGCAGGGTTTTTTATAAAAGAAATTTAATTGAATGAATAGGTATCAAGCATGAATATACACTGGATTTTGTTTGATTCCTTTTGTAAAAGGATTTAACCGAGAGATCAATATGATCTTTGAACTATTATCAGGTTGCATTTGTCACTTGGTCAACCACCATAGTACATAAAGATGGTCAGTCTTTAGTACTTTCATGACAAACACAATCAGTGGCGTCCCACCGGACCTCTATCACAGAGATAAGATGTCCCTGAATCCCCTATATACATAGGTTGTTCATCTCAGTTTGAATAAAGAAGATCAAATATTCAGTGAAAAATGGAAGGAGTTCAAGAGTCTCAAAAGTTTATATGCAAAATGTTGGATCAATAACCCCTGGAAAATAGAGGCATCTCTGAAAGAATAATAATGTTTTTAAGTGAATCTGATGTACAAAGTTCATCATCAGTTGAAGTATAGTGGATTAGCAAATGTAGCATGGTATCAACAAAACAAAGAAAACAAGAAAGAATGTTGAATCTCCTTAGACGATAAATTGAATGAGGTCAAGGGTTGGTAGTGCACAGCTATGCCCTAACTTCGAACGCATGCCAATAATCGCTTCCCACATCGTGTTTATAGTCTTCTCGTACTCTCTCTATAACATTCACATTGTAACTACTCCAGTAGAAAAGTTCTAGAAGATACGTAAAAGTCTCGAGATAATGTCTTCCAGACTGGTAGCTCCAACTGCCCAATTAGCTTATACGGCTCCGGATTAGCTGTCACGCTCATAGAAAATCCTCAAACGAATCGAACTCCTACTCGCGCGATATGTCGAAAGATCGAATAATATCGCAATACTCGTCATGATAACCTAAGGTGAACCTTATCCTATATCGTCCTACCTAACGTCTATTTTAGACACGTACACATAACCCACCTAATCTGTTTCTGTGACCATAACCTGTAGCTCTGATACTAACTGTGGCATCCCATAATCCGGGGTACAGATTTGGGGCCACTAACCACAATCCCCACAACACATACTTGGATATAAACATAATATAATAATAAAATACCCTTGATCCAAGATCACATACAGGTTATGGAATGAAACAACTATTGAATTACATTAATACAATCCAAACTCTGAATAAAATTCTTATACGAATTACCAACCTCTGACAAATCTCAAGTCCCTACCCGACCAAGTCAACAACTCGTACATCACCTCTCACTGTAGGAACAAGACTACTCATCTGACCACAAGGTCCACTCATCTCGTCCCTATAAACTGGAGAAATAAAACAACAATGCAAGAGTGAGCCAACAATGCTCAGCAAGTATAAATGTGTATAAATATCAAGAACAGTAATAAGTTCTGATCAACAAGAACAAACATCATAGGCTTTAAAGGAATCAGACTTTAAGAAATTCAAACTCAATGTATGGATTAGAATTGGATTTTTATATATTTTTGAAAAAAATAGTGGAGTTAGGCGGCAGATCAGACCCGCACTAACCCCGGACAATGCACACATTGGCCTCAACTATTCACGACCACAATATGGTCCGACCTTACGGTCCAAAAACATTTTAATCATGACGACGATAGGGTCCGACCTTTTGGTCAAAACATTTAATCACGACCACGATAGGGTCCGACCTTATGGTCAAAACATTCCAATTCTATCTCAAACTCACGAGGTGTCGGAATAATCGACAACCTTACCACAACAACTAACTGGAAAACTCACGTTCCAGAACAACAATTCATAATTAAGAATCACTGATGAAATATCAACATCAACCGGTATCAACAAGATCAACCCAACAACAAGGGTAAATAAAGAATAATATTATCAATAGGTGTCGACGAGTTCGACATGGTAAAGGGGTGATAAATAAAGAACAATAATCTCAAAGGTATCGAAAAGTTCGATATGAATAAATTGGGGTCATATCATCATTAGATTTATTAAAGAAAGAATTTACTTAAACAAGAAGTGAAAGGAAATACTTGCCTGGTAAACCAGCTTAACCGTCTAATTATCTGGCCGTCTCACTTAATCATTGACTTCCATACGTCCCGTCTACTCGATTCCACAATCCTTATCTCACATCACTATCTCCGACTGAACTTTTTCTACTTTAAACACCTCTCGCAAAATACTGGGTTCAAACAGAGCATTTAAATATTTAATCAGACAGCTAATTATTTTTACGGCTTACGAACACGTATTGCACGTAATCACACAACACTCAATCATTTAAATCACATCAGATAAACCATACTACTCACACTTAGCATTTAATCACTTCAGGAGCATTTTTTTTAAAACGACTCTCAACCATTGTTCCAACATAAAACTGGACTTAGGACATTTTAAAATATTTTTACAACTCTTTCTTGACTTATCGAACCACAAATACATTTTTAAAATAACATACAGACTCTCCTTTCAAGCACAACTTGACTCTAAATACTTTTGAACACTTGCAAATCATTTGCTAGATTTTTAGAAATTTTTATAAAACTTTATAGAATTTTTAAATCATTTTCTACATTTTTAAACAACTGTTTTTAAAACATTTAAAACAGAAAACAGGTTAATTAAGAATTATGTAATTCTAATTAAATAATTAAAATCAACTAATAACTAATTAATAAAATTATTCAATAAATGATTACATTTATCAAATAACAAAATTAATTAATTTATTATTTGAAATTAATTAAAATAATTAGAAGTTATTAATTCTTAATCATTTTTAATTAAAAGTAAATAAATAAATGATTTTCAAAAGCTAAATAAATAATAATAAAAATTCAGAATTGAATCTGAATTTAAAATATGATTTTTAGAAAATAAATTTCTGAATTTTATAAATAAAATTCAGATTTTAAATAAATTGTTTAAAGTAAAAACAATTTAGTATAAAGTAAAAAAAAGACATATTACCTTTTAAAGAAAAAGATAAATCTTCTTCTCTTTTTTTTTGAAAGTAAATTGGTAAAAAAAGTTAAAATCATTTTCTTTTTACCCACTATCTATCAAACAGATCGAAACTGCTTAAGCTGAAGAACATGGCCGGAAAATCTGATGAACACGACCGGAATCTGGGAATTTCCGGCCACCAATCTCAGTTTCCGGTGACCTGTACCTAGCCCAGAACTCACGCCACACAGATTCTTTAATAGTTAATCAGCCTCGTTACCTCCAAATTGCACTAACCGCTTATAACCATACAAAACACTCAAGCAAAAACCGAATTCAAGGGAAAATCCCGGCGAACGGCCGGTTACAACTCCGGCCGACCTCGATTTTGGGAAAAGCATTACCAAAACTCACGTTTCTTGACATCAAAATGAGGCTTACATCATGAATAATCCACCCATACTAATCATTCACACAGAAAATCAACACCATACAGGAACGATTGATTGAAAAATGAAAATTATTTTTAAAAAAAAAACGAAAAATAACTCGGTACTCCTAATCACCAACACAATCGCTAGAATTATTCACTTGAAACAATTATAAACAACATCAGGAAGCTATTAGGGTCAACAGAATCATCAAACGAGGTCAAAATCAGAAATGCCCAAATTTAAAGCTATGAACCCTAAAATTTGAATAATCATAATAAAAATTATAAAAATTCAAGATGATAACCTGGGTATGATTTGATGGCAGAATATGATAGATGATGTTTCAGGCTTCAATTTGACTACTTGAACATCAAAAATGGACAACAAAATCACCTTCAACCGGGGTCTTAATCTTCAAGAACTCCTAGAACTTGATTTTTTTGAAAATTAAAATTTTTGGAAAATGAATTAATTTTGATGAGTAGGATTATGACATGTGGCAGCCAACTGATTGGGTGAAAGTTGATATGGTTTTTGGTTGGTCAATTTATTACGAGATATTTTGGTTCCGAATTGTTCGGAACCCTAATTAACTTTTAATCGGTCCTAAAATTAACGATTAAATCAATTATGGGTCCGATTTAAACGAAAATAATTTTGGGAAAAAAAATGAAATAAAATACTGGAAATTTTATAAATCTCAGGAGATGAATGAAATACGAGTTTTGAATATTCTCAGATTTATCTGACGATTGTTAATACGAAAATGATTTTAAATCGAAGCCCCATGAATTTTGAAAAAAAAACTTTTAAAGGTTAAAGATGAACTGAATTGCACGCTTTTCGAAAAAGCTAAAGATAGATATCCTGGAGTCTAATAAAATCATTAAACACATATAGGGTCCTAAACGATCATTCCTGATCCGTTTATTCATATCTAACGATACCCTCCCACATTTGCGATTTTAAATACCCGCCAAACTGAATCAAAATATTCATATAATTTCAAAATAAGCTAAAATAAATTATAATAGAATATCTTCACCTTGACTAGTCAAACTGGAATAAAATAATTCAAATTTTTTTTATTCCAATTTATAAAATAGCAATTATATGAATTTAATATTCTCGGTTCTTACACGACACACACATCATGTGCTTCTTCGTTTGGCAATTCCTTCGGCTTAGGTGGAGAATAATTATTCGAATAATTCGAATTATTATTGTTGTAAGCATTATTCCCATGTTGAACACCTTTGCCTTTGTTAAAACTCGTGGTCGGAAAATTGTTGTTATTCTTATAATTAGGCCTTCCTTTCGAGTTAAATACACGTTGTTGGTTACTCGACTTAAGGATCCCGTTTACGTACCTTTGAGCTTTAATTTGCAAAACCCGACGTAGTTGTCTCGAAAGTAGTGCAATCTCTTGTTCATCGAGATTTTGCAACTCTTCGTTTAACTCATCGTCGTTTTCATCTTCATCGATAAGTATTGCTTTTAAGGCCATCTTTTTCTTTTTATCTTCCAATTTCGAAAGGGCCTTTTTCCAGAATATTATCTTCCTCGTAAGCACGAAGATTTCCGAATAAGATATCGTTGGAGTATGAATTCAAGTTATGCATTTCTTTCATTGTGGTCACTTTGACTTTCCAACTTGGAGGCAAGGCTTTCAAAATCCTACGATTTTTCTCATTTATAGTATATGCCTTTCCAAGTTGTGCAAGTTCATCGATTATACGAGTAAACCTCGTTTCCATATCGATGATGGTTTCACCTTCGAGGAGTTTAAAATTTTCATATTCTTGTATTAAAGTATCCATCCGGGATTCTTTAATATCTTTTGTACCCTCGTAAGTAATAACCAACTTGTTCCACATTTCTTGTGCGGACTTGGAATTATTAACATGTTTATATTCTTTTTCTGCAAGTGCACTAGTAAGAACCGTTTCCGCTTTCGCAGGAATATTCATTTGACTTTCTTCATCCGGAGTATATTCACTCACTTTCTTTTCGACAATAAAGTCGCCTACCTTTTTAGTAGGAGTAGTGACTCCATCTTCAATGGCCATCCAAACTTTGACTCCTTGGGATCTAGCATAAATTCTAAATCGTGTTTTCCAAGTTGCAAAGTTTGTACCACCAAACAAAGGTGGTCGGGAGCTAGAAAGACCTTCTCCACAACCAATAGTATTCAAGTAGGCCATCAAAAAGATGTCCTTTTTACGGTTTTATTTAAAGACTTTCTCAACAGTCAATAAACTAGATAAGGATCTACTTTTTGTTGTATTTTTGATTATCACAACAATCGTAAAATATGGTTAAAAGCACTGCTTTGATACCAATTGATAGGTCCCGTATATGGGTTAGATAAGCTAGAAGGGGGGGTTGAATAGCTTATCACCTTTTTAAAATTTAGAGCTTGTCTTTTTGAAAATTATTTCACCTTTTTAAACTTTGTTACTTGTGAACAAGTAAGTAAAGTGCTGAAAATAAAGAGCGAAAGAAAAGAGAGTAGCACACGGTCGATTTTGTCCTGGTTTGTGATGCCCGCAACCCCTAATGGATTTGAAAACCCCTACTCCAGTCCTCGAGCTCCTCCCCGGACTCAAGATTTTAACTACTACAAAGATACTCCTTTATAGTAGGCGGAGAAGCCTTTACGACTCCTTAGACCACTATCAATTTATCTTGGAGAAATACACACACGTATCCTCCTCAAAATAAAATAGTTAAATACAAACTACAAAACTTGTCTTGGAGCATAACTCCCCGTCACCTCCTCAAAGACTTTGTAGTATCCCTTTGTAGACTATGTACTTCTACAACTTTGCTGGTCTTGGATCTTAGGTCTTAGGTCTTGCGTCTTCCCTTTTCTTCACGGTGCAAATGCTACTAACTCCCCGTTAGTACGCCTAAGACTTGGGTCTTAGAACAAAATTCACCTCACTTCACTTCACCTCACTGCAAAGATTAGAATACAAGTCCAACAACAACCAAGCAATTTATATAAAGAGATATAAATCTGTGCAAGCTAGTTTGTTATTGTACTAGTCACGGGGATGCTATTACGCGTTAGGTTAAATATATAACGGCAACGGATAAGTCAAAATAATGGACTTGTCACACAAGCGGTACACACAATTATACACAACACACAAACAATTAAAACACAACTCACATGTGCGTAAAAGTAACTCGCTTATCTATAGGATAAAACGAGGGCCGCTATTATGCATTAAACTATTACACACACCACACAAGCAAGAATATTAAACAAACAAACTAGTAAGCACGCAAGCACAAGTGCTAAAAGCACTTCGGCCGAATGTAAACAAAGTGGAGTGGCCGGATTTTTGAAGTCCTAAAACAAGTTCAAGTAGTCTTGTTTAAATCCTTGTTCAAGATATAAAGATAAAACAAGTAAGTAACCAACTTGAATAAGAATACTACAAATGGTAGTGTTTTGGCCGAATATAACAAAGAAGAAAATGCCAACAATAACTACCAACTTGTTTTAAAAGTTAGCTTGTATAGTCTTGATTCTTTATGTCCTTGTTTGAAAAACAAACATAAAAGGAGCAAAGGACTTGGTTAAACAAGACTAACAACCAACTTATCTTTTGATTTTTAAATATCAAGTTTAGACCACTTAAGGTAAAAACAAGATGTAAGCTTTTTATTTTTAAATCAAAAGATAGTTAACTAGCCTTTTTAATCCAAATACTCAACTTGGATTAAAGGACATAAATAAGGTGATTCTTAACTTCAACCTTAAGAACACACCTTATAAGATGTCAAATATACACTACACGAATATACTTCAAGAACAAGTGTATATTAGTGACAAAATGCAAGGAAGATGAATATTAGTGTTTATAAGTGTAGATCTAAACTAACAAACAATAAACACTAAATATTCAAGCCACCCACCACCACTACTACTACATATACTCAACTTATATATAGAAGAGTGAGGAAGAAACAAAACCAACTTATAACCCTTGAGATCTAGAGAGAAAACAAGAGAAAAAGCTAGTAAACAAGCCAAAAACACACAAAAAGAGTCTCCGGAAAAGTCACCGGAAAATGGCCGGAATATGGATTTATTGTCTGACTTTTGGAGGCTCAAAAGGTCACTTATAAACTGTAAAAAACAAGGTGGAAAGACCACAAAAAGATTGGTGACCAAAGGTGTGTGTTTAGGAGCAAGAATGGTGATGAAAATCAAGGTAAAATGAAGATATATCTTGAAATATTTTAGGCTTGAAGCAAAGAAACGTTTTTGCAACTTTGGCTACTGGATAGAGAGTGTTTCTAAGCTTATTTCACCAGCATATACTTGGCTCTAGGGGGCTTAATGAAATAGGGGGGGTGAAGGGGGTAGCCAAAATATAAGGATTTTTGATTTTTTAAGTGGTAATAAGCACATGGCTTAAAGGCAAGTGGGAGGAATCTTCCTCAAGGTCACATCAGCTGTAAGGAATTCAAATTTGCTGAAAAAAACGTGCTTAGGTGTCATTCGATTTAACGAAACGATTAAAATGCGAGAAACACGCGTACCGACGAGACGAAATGGGTTTAACCATAATAAATCAAAAAATCATTCAAAAATTATGAAATTTTGGGAATCCCCTAGAAATGTTTCCAGAGGAATGTGGTCAAAATTTCACCTTAAAATGAGTTGACCAACTATCACTTTTAAGCCACCGATAAATCAATTACGTATCGATTTAAGGGGTCCCGGAAAAAAGTCATCCAAAATTTACGAAATTAATTCTACAATGTCCTATAGGGAAACTAAGGACACATTCAAGTTTCAAGTAAAAAAGATGTGTGGAATTACTTTTACGAATTTTTCGAATGTTAAAACAGCCTTCTGGAGCGACCGAAAAATTCATTTGTCTTTACCGACAACTTAAACAAAAGTTTTGACTTGATATATATTCAAACATAATATTCCATGTAAAGTAATGACTATGAGGTCCAAGGAATATTTAAGTTCGAATTAAAAATGATTTTATCCGGATAAATAAGGATTTTTGGGTATTTCGGAATAAAATCTGTTTTTGGTCTTTGGCAGGGCTTTTGGTAAGGCAATTTGATTATAAATGTCAAATGAATATATCAAGAATATTTGAGAGTAAAATATTTAAGAACAACACTCTTTTAAATAAACCGAACAGTTTGACTTGTAAAAGTGGTGTTTGAAAATTCTCGATATTTGTGCCTTTAGCCAAATGCCTAAAATCTTTTGACATAAATAACCTAGAGTATAAAATACCATTACTATGATATTCTCATCCTAAGTTAATGTCGAACATATGTCGGAAAATTTTTTTGGCTTGGTTTGACCAGTTTGACTTGATTCCCGAATAGTGTCGTCCCCGGGGGAGGATTCTAAGTGTAATCCTAAATTTAATTTCACTTTTATTTTGACAAATTCCAAAACCTAAAGTGCGAAAGCAATGACTCTATCATGATTAGTTGTTACTAGAGGAGATTGAATTAGTTGTTTTAACTACCAAATTTGAGTTAGCTATTTTGACTAGCGAACTGAATTAATTATTTTGCATGAAAATATTTGGTCACATTTACAATTCTCTAAAAAAAAAAATCCTCCAAGTATCATTTTGTAAATTAACTGATTGAATAAAAACCTTATTTCAATTTGTTAACTATCAGACACCTGAATTAGAGGTTTCATTTGGTCAAAATTCTAATTTACCTTAAAATTCTAATTTTAGCTCAAAACTCTAACTTCCTAATAGGACCATTATTCAAATTAATGGATATATCAAAAATAAGAAGCTGCTGGTAAGAAGTGTTGGAAAAACTTAGTATTTTAGATGAAGTTGTGGATCATTTTGAAAATCAATTCGAGTGATAAACACTTTGTGTTAGTGTTGTGTATTGGTTAGATTGTATTCTACTCTGCGAGAGAATTCCAACGCATACTTACACGCTCAAAATGGATAAAGGGTGAATGAGAATTAATGTTCCAAAGTACGACCATTTAAAGTTATGTTTAAAAAGTGTACCACTTCGAGAGTTACGCAAACCCGTTTCTTGTATTTTATTATAAATATTTTTTCCTACATCGAAAAGATTAATAAGTCCTTTTAAGTTTCTCTTTATAAATAGAGCCTTAGGGCATCAGTTTTATTTAATCATGAAAATTATAGTCGCCTCTATAATTTCACTCTCCTTAATTTTTAAACTTTCAAAATATTCCAGTGATAGTTTCAGGTTCGATTCAAGTTCGATGAGAGTTGTCGATTTATCGATTATACTAGTATCTAATTTTATCCCGGGAGGCAAGTCGTTAGGCACAGACCGTGAGGAGCGAAACTACTTTAACGAGACGTGTTTTCTGGACTCGAGATTAAATCCAATCACTGTTTGTTTTTTCAAACCCTTCTCCATAAACTATAATTAATTCAGTAATTGTATGTTCAGATGTATCATTACATGAATTAATTATTTCTCGCTATTTAAATTATATATTTAATATATATAATTGTCTCTATATCGTATAAGATTGACAACAATCTTAAAGCATTTTTCTTCGTTGTTCGGTGGTTTGTACAATTTAATCATTTATAATTTATAGTTTGAAGGTTACTTTGACCTAATTATTGTATATACACCATGTTCCATGTCAATTTTGGTATCATGTATATGTCGACTACGTAGTCAGTAATGGTTATTTTGTTAACCTATTGTGCACTTATTCTTGGCTATATTAATGAAGTGAGACATGCCAAGATGGCTTTATAAGTATGTAGTACTCATGATGATTAATTCTTGTAATTTTTGGAGTTACTATCTAAAAGCGTGCATATGGCTTTGGTGGTTGTTATGCTCAAAAATTGATATTGACTCTAAACAGACCCATTACGAGAATTGATGATAATATTGGGCTAACTAGTTCGGAAACATAGTACAGTTCTTATATCGATATATGGACCAGGGTCATTTACCGCTATGATGAGGAGTCCTCTCACTATATCAACAAGAGGAGTACTCTCAACATATGAGGTTATGAGGAGTCCTCTCAACATAAAAGGAGTCCTATCAACTTATAAGGATTCCTCTCAACATAAACGAAGTCCTCTCAACTTATGAGGATTCCTCTCTGTTATGCCATATTTTTGGCATGTCTAATAATCTCCCAAATTTCTAATAATTATTAATTATTAATTCAGACTAATAATTTTTGCTTAACCTCTAAGTTTTATCCTCTCTCTGAAACGAGGAAAGAATCAATCCCAATCAATCAATAACGGAAAATATCTCCAAACGATATTCTTCAAATCAGGAAGATATCACAACGCCAAGATTAAATCAGATAAAATCAGCAATTACCACATTAACGAAGTTTATTCCTAAAGTCTCTCAAGGATAAAAAAAATTGCACAAACCTACGTGGGCTTGACCCTATATATAAACATAGGTACGTAGGCATCTTGGTATGATGGAATCCGATACCCGAGACAAATCGAGACACCTACCGAGTCCAGCCCTCTTTTTTCATAAACTCTGATCCCCTAAAACAATCACATTCATACAAATTCGCTCTATTATTCCAGCACACCTCCGATTTCATGTTGTTACGAAATTCCTCCAACAACATTTGGCGCTAGAAGGAGGGGAATTAATTTTTTGTGGAGGACAAATAATTTTAAAAAAAATTATAAGGGGTTTTTGATTTTTTGGGTACACAAATAGACGGCGACAAAAAATAGCTACAGCGGTGGTACGCAATAGCAACAACAGGAAAGATCAGGAAAGTTATAAGGCGAAGTTTAAAGAAACTGATGGAGGCATTACAATTAAAAAAAATTATTACAAAAAGAGGCTATGGTGGTGGTATCTAGCAGCAACAGCACAACAAAAATATAAATTGTGACAAGGGAATATTAGCGTAGGCTACGCAAGAAAAAGAAAAAGAAACACATAGCAGGAACGAAGCATGGCGGCTGTTAAGAGAGGAAAAAATAAAGTGAAAGAAGACATGTACTCAGGGACCATCCGCGAGGCAAAGGATCCCACAAGGTGCAGCAGCTGTTAGAAAAAAGAAAAGGTTGAAGATTTTATTAACAATACTCATTAGCAACATGAACCGAGGCAAAGTACGGAAGGAATCAAAGAAAATAAATGGAGTCCATGGAACTATGAAGTAGCAGCGGCAAGGAGAAAAAAAGAGCCTGCATGATACAAAACAAATAAAAAGGAAAAACAATTAAGAGAAAAAGATGAGCACAGAATCAAGCTTCAAAATAAAAACAAAGCAAGCACATGGATTAATAAAGAACAACGGACCCGTAGTGTTAGCAGCAACAAAAACAAATGGCAGCCAAGAACACCGGAAAGGTTCATGGGATCATGATGGCACAAAAAATAAAAGACAAAAAAATAGGAGGAACAGCGAGGCCAGCAACAGGAAAAAGAAGTCGAAGCGCGTGAATATCCAAATCAGTAGGAAACGATAAATCAAAGATAAGTTTTATTTTTCTCCTTTTTCTAATTTTCTATAATTAATTATATTATTCCATGCATGCATATATGATTATGTTTTTAAATATTTATCAAGAAAAATATTTATTATTTAAAATTAGTGCGAGCAATATATTTTTATGCTTGTAAAATTATTGCGATTTGGAAAATATCGTACGAGATATTTATGTTGATGAATTGCGGATATGTATGCTGATTGATTGTGGATATTTTACAATCCCGTACGAGCTGCATGTTTTGAAAAAAAATTACATATGCAAGACCCAAAATTTTGAAAAATATTTTCTACAATAAAAAGGACATTATTTTCGAAGAAAATAAATTTCGCGACACTATTAAAAGAGCATATTTATTATTGCATATGGCTTTGTAAAATATTTTTCATATATCATTGCGATAGTATATATGTCAAAAATATTTTCAAACTTGCAATCTGAAATTGTCAAGTAGGGTAGCCTGGACAAGCTATAAATTCCGCAATGTTAGGTCCCGATAGAGGGCTATATTAAGCTAAAAGGGGGGTTGAATAGCTTAATTACCGATTTAAAAATTATTATTGCATTTTAAAAATTTTATCCCTTTTTAAAAAAATTTATCGAGTCGTTAGCAGTTTATAAGTGCGAAAATAAAAGACAAGGGAAGAAAATACCACGTAGGAGATTTTTATCCTGGTTCGCGATGGCGCAACCCCTAATGGATTCGCTCACCCCTAGTCCAGTCCCCGAGCTCCTCTCCGGACTCGAGATTTCCTTATAAAATAAACTCGCTCCTTTAATAGGCGGAGAAGCCTTTACAACCTTACAAATATTTGTCTTGGTGCGTAACTACCCGTTACCACCTCAAAATAAATGTAAACACCTACACAACTTATATTAGACAATAAATCCTCGCTATTTCTTCAAAGTTGATGTAGAACCCTTGGTGTAGACTATTGATTCTTGGCTTTTATCGGTCTTGGGTCTTAGATGAAAGATCTTGGGTCTTTCCTCTTCTTCATGGTGCGAAGACTACTAACTCCCCGTTAGTACGTCTAGGACTTGGGTCTTAGAACGAGAATCACCTCAATTTTTCTTCACCTCACTACAAAAGTTAGAAACACAATATCTACGAAACAATATGTGGTTAAGCAAGATATATAATAAAGTCGTGCAAAACTAGCGGGTTACGGCGCTAGCCACGAAGGACGCTATTATGCGTTAAAATATTAATCAACTCACAATTGTGAGGATGAGAAAAGAAATTCAACTCGCAAGTGCGAGGACCGTAAAAGAACGCTATTACACGTTAGCTATATGCGTATTGCGGAAAATAGTAAATAACGGCAAGGGTTAAGTCACACGAGTGGACTTGACACACAATCGGTATTAGATCGAAACTTTAATACTCAATTAAGAATATTAAGTTATTTTTTGTAATTATTACTTCTTCCACGAAGATTATGTGATACGAAGTATTTCTTTAAAGAATATCCCACGGAGCACTGTAGATGCTAGTTGGGAATCCGTAAAAATACTTTTCGTAACAACTTTGACGTATGTCAAATATCCAAGTCTTTTTAAGATACAAGGCTTAAGACTTTTAAGATGTATACTTGCTTTGACTAAAGTCAATGTTAAAGTATACCCTTCTTTTAACTTCTTGCACGAGATAAGTTTATGGCCACGAAAAATAAAAAGTAAGTACGATAAAACAAGTGGTTAATCTTATGCTTTAAGAAGTATATGTTGAACGAAGTATTCATTTAAAGAATATCCCATGGAACACTTGAGGTGCTAGTTGGGAATCCGTAAAAATACTTAATCATTTCAACTTTCGACCTATGTCAAAAATAATCTTTCTCTTTTATAAAGAGACCTTTGGAATCTTATATATCCAAGAATAGAGATTAAGATGAAGTATAGAAGTTAAGTACAAATCTCACATATAAATATGGTTAGTTAAGACACAAGGACGAAGCTAAAACTTACCACCTTTGAAAAACAATCGGAAAAGTTCGCCGAAAAAATTCGCCAGAGGTTCGGCCGGATTTTGGCACTTGGTCCAACTTTGGGCAGCCCTTCGGAAGGCCGGAGAATGGTAGTAGATGAGCTTGCTTGGTGGGATAAAGCTTGGACGGGTAGATCTAAGCTTGGTGAAAAAAAACCTTGAATATATAGATATATATTGAAGAGAGAGAAGGTTTTTTAGATGAAGTAGATGAAAGAGAGTGTTTATAAATTTGAAAGAGTGTTTACTTCAAAAATCCCAGCAATTCTTGGCTCTTAGCTTGTCTCTAAATGGGTGTGCGGAGGGGGGTATTTATAGATAAAGTTGGGTTGAAGGAATGATGGAGATTTAAAGTAAAGGGAGTGGTTGAGATTGAAAAAGTGTGGATTGATGAGGTGGAAAGTGGTTTGTGTTAGTTGGGGGTGGTTTTGTGTTTCTTCCAATTGGGTTTCGTATTAGAATACCAGCTGTGTTTGAGCTCTAATGTATTGTATCGGACTCGTACCAATTAACGATTAAATACGTAACACGTATTGTAAAACTATGGAACACTTAGAAATATTATAAAATGAAATTCAAGAAAGTTTGGTCAATTTTGGTCAATGTTGACTTGGTCAAACATGGTCAGCTGTTGACCAACTGGCTCGATTTTCCTGCCCGGACCAAAATTCTTGAAAAATTCCGAAACTTTAACCATGCATAGAAATTAGTATTTAAATGATCAATCTCCAGTTTCAAGTCATTCTAGAAAGTGGAAGTATTTTATTTGGATTTAAAACGATTAAATCGGCTCTCGGTTCCGAATAAAATACGATTAGTCTTTTCTTGAAATAGATAAATCTTTTGACCAATGTTTTGACTAGAATAAATACTTAGAATATATTTCCTAAAATATAAAATATTTATAGAGTGTAGAAAATATTTTTGAGTGATTACAATAATTTTCTCCGAAATATAATATAATTAGGATGCGGGAGAAAAATTACTTTAAATATTTCTGGCACGACATAAAAATATTCTTGACGATAAAAAATCTTTTCTATGATGAGAAAATATTTTGAGTGCGAAGACAAAATATTTTTCAAATAAAACAAGTTCGTTTTTAAATTTAGCACGAGCTCTCTAAAGAATATCAAATCTCGAATATTCTTTGTTCGAGCTTGTCGCCTTACTAATATTGCAACGGAGATCTAAAAAATATCAAACCTCGATATTTCTTTTTAGATCTTATTGCCTTGGTGTAGAGATATATTCCATAAAATATAACTTTGATTTTTTCAGCAAAGTGGAATATCTCTTATATTTAAAATAGGATGATAAATTTTGCTAGCATTGACTTGTTGACTTTTGGCTGGATCAATTAAATAAATGACCTAGTGGAGAGGATTCTACGTGTATTTAAATGTTATGTTAATTTGTACAAATACCAAAATAAATATTATATCGAAGATATCCTTTCAATTTCCCATTTTTGGTATTTGCCAAACAAACAAAAAATTTAAATTTTGAAAGTGTGTGCTTCCCCTTAGTGTATGCATGATATTTGAAAAATATTTTCGCACATAATGAATAAGGAGAATACTACTTAATATTCCTCTCTAAAGTCATTAGTTGATTCCTGTAAAATAAAACAATAGTCAGTTGGTGCAAAAGAATATAATATAGCAAAATTTTAAATTTTCGAATAGTATATAGCAAAATTTTAAATTTTCGAATAGTATATACTATTATCTCTTCCCCTTTTGTTTGGTATAAAACCAAAAAGTTTTTCCCCTTTTGTTTGAATAAAATTCTCTTCCCCTTAAAAATTTCTCTTCCCCTTTGTAAATAAGGACATATATATCTCTACGATCATATATTTATCTTATTTTAGAAAACATGTATCAATTAGTCAGACCGAGAAATAAGTTCTTAGAAGAATTGTTTTAGCATGCAAGTATACGAAACATGGAGCACAGGTACTTAACATTTTGATGTATCAATATAAGTTCGAGATAGACATGCTGTTTAAAAGTTATACTGTTAAGCACTTATTATTAGTAAGCTACTTTTTAGAAAAAGAATTTGCAGACAAAGATGATCATAGGTCTAAACTAGATATTGAAAATACCGTATGTAAAAAAACGTATCACGGTATACTGATTACTAGGACAAACGAGATCAACCTGTGTAATTCGGTCAAGTAATCAACCTATTAAAATATGCTGTTCTCAAGAGATTACAATTATATATCTTACAAACCAAATGTAACGAGACTTGTACTATTACAATCCTTACAAATCATACAATTCTTGTCAGATTGTTACAAACATTAACAATTATCACAAACTTTTCTAGTACAAACTAAATAGTTCGTTTGTAGCTGAAGGCAACATTACAGGTTATAGAATTTTACATAAGGAGATTCTAATACAACTTGAAATTTAAATTACAACCGATCATGCAACTATTACAAAAAAAATGTTTGACACTGTGTATTACTATTACAATCTATAGAATCTTACTAAAATGCAAACTAGCTGCCATATCTAAAAAAATATGAATTACATTAGTGTTGCCAGTATGTTACCAACAATTGAGTCATGAGCATCTGAAAGAGTAATTACCTTATGAGTATGATTCCAACTTTGTAGAACTTATGCCTTATTTTGATAAAGCAGATACACAATATATGGTTCATACTGACATAATAACAAAAGTAATGATATCAACACATAAGACAACTACTGAATATATATATTACAATTCAAAATTGTTCTTATCAATCAATGAACTACACTGATTAATTAGAACAAGGTTCTACATACATCTCAGTTTAGAAGCCACTTAAACTTAAACAGGTCAACTTCTGACTATTACAGATTACCAACTTAAGATCAAGGTAACAAACCTTCAAACAAAGTACATATGAGTCACAATAGACAAACAACATCATAAACAGCTGTTAATAGGCAGAGTACACAGAAATATTGATCCATACCAGCAAAATTGGATCAATCACCAGATTATAAAAACAGAAAGAAACAGAACCAGCATCAGCAAGCATACAAAATCACATAGCCATATCATGCAGCAGCATCTTCCATTGTAGCCACAAACCCAAGTTCACCAACCAAGTCAGGTAACCCATTAGCATCAAGATTAGCACTTACAGTCTCTAACTCATTAGCCATTTCGAAGTTATCTACCATCTGAATTTGAAAGGAACTAATGATTTCCATATCCCTCATCCCATTATGACCCATTGTAGATGCAGCTATGCTCTCAATGAAACTTAGTCTCCTTTTAATGTCTTCATTTTCATTTCTTAGTCTCCTAATCTCTAGATTCTGTTCTTCAAACATTATTCTAGCAGATTCAGTCTTGTTAAGGTAAATGTCCTCTTCCCTAATGGTTCTAGGGATGTCAGTAGCAAAGACTTCTTGAGGTTGACACATAACTAAAGATGCTTGGGGTCTTATATGGGCAGGTGTAATTTGAGAGTCAGCAAGGGTGGAGTAGTCCACATGTGTGTGAATATGGAAAATATTAAAGAGAGAAGAAATCATAAGTCCATAGGGCATATAACCAACCAAGTTAGCATTGATCAGATTTAGCAAAATCACATAAGAAATGTTAAATCAATCTTAATAAGAAATAGCAGAAACATGACATTCATGTCGAAAAAATCAAAGTACTTACTTTGATTTGGTTTAGGCAGAACATTATCTCGAATAAACAAAGCTAGATTTTGAAACACAGGAGTAAAATGTTTGTAATGTATACCACAATGTTTATCACAAAGACCAAGGGGTACATCAGAATCACAAAAGGTTGAGAGCATGAGTTTAAATTCATCTTTGCTAAAGATGAAGTATGAGTAGATGTCAATGCATGGATGATTACTATCAATCAATTGAGCAGGTAGATGTAATGTAATATTGACGGTTTTATGATCCACCAATATGGTTTTCTTGTTGACTGATGTAGTGAAATGCATGATTCCATCTAGACCTTTTATGACCCTCATGTTACAATAGAATTCTCCCATGAGGTGTGGAAAATACCTCCTTCCTAGGTGTGTGACTAACCCTTCCCACTTAGCATTCTTAATGATAGACTCTACCTCACCACTAAACTGAATGTTAATACCTGGTTGGACATTTTTTAACATCTCCATGAATTTCTTTGTGTGAGATAGGTTGATAAGTTGAGGAGGGGGAAAGGTTTTGGTACATTTGTGGACAAAGGTTTGGGAAATTGTTTTCTTGTGTATACCTTAGGCCAATAGGGCTTTCTTGGTCTAGGGCTAGACATTTTTGGAACATTGAACTTGGAACTCTGGTAAAAGGGAATAGATGGGCTCTTGAAGCTTTTCTTTGGTTTCTTGTTTCTTAGTTTTTGAAGTCTTGGAGGAATTACTCTAAAGTGAGCGGAGTTGGAGTGAATAAATTGTGTCTGTTCCATATCTTCTAGGAGAAAAGGGTTTTCAGATTGGTTTCTAGGGTTAGGGTTAGGGTTTGAAGGTAGCTTGTGAAATTCCATTTTAGTGAAAGTTTAAAAATAGCTATAAGAATACAGGTGAGGTGTGTGTGTGAATGAACACACACAATGACATGCTTTACATAGACTCATACTTAAATTTGAATTCACAATTAACTATAGTTCATGCACAAATACAGATGACAGAACAGTGTAAGATATAAATGGAATGCAGATATTTGATTTTGAAATCCGGATATGTAAGCAGAAGATTTGAAAAATGCTATGGGATTGTGTAGAAATATTCAGTCCAGGTAATATATGCATGTATGTAGGTGGCATATGAGAATAAAGGAATGTATTAAAGAGAGTACAGTATCATAAAGTCCACTTACGAACAGTTTTGAAGGACATTAATGAAACTGTTGTACATGTCACTTAGCAGACAAGAAATGTAACGAGGACAACTAATTTGCAGTGGCCCCACAGTGAGGTCATATATTTTTGAAAGATATGTGCAGGTCTTTTGTAAATGGGTACCATGCAATTAATGTTTGTACAAATGATTGATGTGAAGTTGACAGTCTTGAAGGTTTTTTGAAGCTTTTGAAAGTCAAAGTATGATATAATACTCTAGATGCCAACTAAGTATTAATATGCAAATATCAACACAGAGCTTATCTACAAAGATGTATCAGTTAACACATAAAAAAAATGTAATGCACCATATCAAGTCCAAAAAAAATGTAACATGTATTATAGAATCAATATAACATTTTAAGAGGAATGTACCAAGAAATGTTCCTAATTTTTATGTGGCCGTTTATCACATCAGTGTCCAGATACTGAAAATCTCAAAAGGATTTTCAGCCAAGTCTTTATGTGAGGGCAGTGTGTGTAGTGAACAAGATATAATTCTGAGTATAACTGAGGACACACACATACGAATCAAGCTGTCACATAGATATAAATCATACATACACATGATTTAAAGCAGTCCAAATTGGTACAGATAATTATCAAACAATTATCAAGAATGAGAATCACTTTTGAATAAACTTTGCATTCATAAGAGCATAGATGAGAGGTTAAACAGCAAGCTCTCAGTTCCTTTTATAAGCAAATATGTCTCACATAAGCATATATTAACACACAAATTCACATTATCAAATATCCAGCTTAACAGACTATAAGTGTATTTCTCAAGCCAGTTATATATGATCCCTTTTTAGCAAATTTCAATAACAATAAAGTCTTCATCCTGATTAATAAGGAATGGAGGATTCATTCAATAGAGATTTCAACATGGATATCATGAGAATTAAGTGTCTCGAATTAGACAAGGTTACCACATAATTCCTCATAAATAGGAATCCATAAATCAAATTCATATACATAAAATCATCAAAAATTAAAACAAACAAGATTAATATACTCACATGAATAACTCAATCCTTAAGAGACATTTAGCAAATACTAAGGAATTGACTCTAGAAATGTTGACACCATTGAAATGTGATAAACCAATAAACCAGACGTAATGCAGAATCATCAAGGAGCACCAAAATCACAAAATTAGAACAAAGTATATCTAATTTCAAAAAAAATCAAGTATGATATTCTAACATTTATCAAGCAGGGCATATAGAAATCATAGAACATTCAGATTGAACCACAAATATTTCAACTATAATTCACATCATTTTATAGCAGAGTATAAAATCATAGAGTTATCACATCTTACAGTTATAATATAAGGTAACACCATCAAAGTTTACACACAATTATCAAATGTTGAGGCTTCAGATTAATTTGTTAAGTAATAATACGAACATGCAAGATTCAAATACTTAGATTCTTACAATTTGACTCACCATATATTAGCACATACACAAGTTTAGACAGTTAGATTTATTTGACTTAGAGGTATATGATTTTACCTGAGCCTAATGATTTAACCAAATCTCAAGGGTCTTACCTGGTTAACTCAGTCGCGGATTGAGTTAACATCCGAGTCAACTCAACGAGTTGATGCCGAATCGCCCGAGTCGACTCACTGAGTCGAAGTAGATCGGCCGAATTTCAACCGATTTCGTTGCGATTCCATCACTATCTTCTCGTTTCTTCACTTGATTTCATTTCTTTTGAATGAATCGAGTACCTGTAATCAATTTCTCATAAAAACACGGTTAGGGTTTTGAAAATAAAGTATAAATCGAAAGATTGTGAGTGTGTGTGTATATATATAATATATATTTCGAATTCGTGTTGTATCAATCGATTTATGATGTAAATCGATGATTATAACCTTCGAATTCTTTCATTCTAACCAACCTCAGCTTCGATATGTATCAATTAAATTAGTTAATTGATACACAAGGAGAATTATAGATTGAATAAACTGTTTAATCACCGAAGAGATTTAGAAAATTAGGGTTCTAAGGCGAAACACGAAGAGAAATAGGAGAGATGAGGCGAGATAGAAATAAGAGATTTAGGGTTAGAGATTTTGAGACTGGGTAAACAGTGTAAGAGAAAAATGCGTGTGTTTTTGCATAAATATTTTTAAGATAAATGATTGAGATCTCTCCTTGATTATAATCAACGGTTGAGATTTGTAGGGTTTTATAATGTATGGATCAGGTTAAAAACAATTGAAGCTGGATGGGCTTTTGTAACAATGGACTAGGTCGAATAATGACCAGAAATATTAAAAAATAATATATATTTTTATGAAAATAATTTTATAAAATAAAAATATACATATTTATGATATATAATATATAGATATTTGAAAATTTTCTAATATTTTGATTCTTTGTATGTGAATTTAAATATCACAATAATATCTCAAAAAAAATTTCGAAATGAATTCAAAAATATTTATTCGAACAGTTTTATCTAATTGATAAAATAATAAGAATCTCAATAAAACCCGATCGATAAAGTTTCATATGTTATCATTATCGATAAATCTAAGTTTTAGAGTCCCTTAGAATTCGATCAAGAAGATCTCTTTTTCGTGAGATAACTATGATAAATATTTTCACAAAATATAAATATAGATAATACTGTATAGACCATTATTTTGGAAATTTCAACATTCCTAAATCCAAACGGAGTTTAGCGAATCTTTCGAAATTTAATTGTTTTGTGAAAATGTCAGTGATATTGTACTCAGTTTCGATATGAGTCATTTTTATGTCGCCTTTATTGACATGATCACGCAAGAAATGATGTCTCACATCTACATGCTTAGATCTTGAATGTAACACGGGATTTTTGCTAAGATCAATAGCACCCGTGTTATCACATAAGATGGATATAACATCAAATTTAATATTATAGTCGGCTAGTGTTTGCTTCATCCACAATATTTGAGCACAACACTATGCAGCCGCTATATATTCAGCTTCTGTTGTGGAGATCGATACCGAATTTTGTTTCTTGGAAAACCAAGAGACCAAGCCTCCTCCCAGAAATTGACATGTACCACTTGTACTTTTTCTGTCGACTAAATGCCCAGCATAGTCCGAATCAGAAAAACATACTAAGTCGAATAGTACTCCTTTCGGATACCAAAGACCTACATCAGTAGTTCCTTTAAGATATCTCAAAATCCTTTTTACCGCGGATAGATGATACTCTTTTTGTGCTATTTGAAATCAAGCGCACTTACAAACACTATATTGTATATTGGGACGACTTGCAGTTATGTAAGTAAGCTACCAATCATACCATGATATTTCTTAGTGTCTACGGGAATCCCGTTGGGATCTTCTGTTAATTTATCAGAAGTAGACATAGGAGTAGATATGGGTTTGGCATTATCCATTTCAAATTTCTTTAACATCTCTTTACAATACTTGGATTGAGAGATATGGATGCCTTCGTCAGATTGCCTAATTTGCAATCCTAGAAAGAAATTTAATTCTCCCATCATACTCATTTTGAATTCTTTGCTCATATTATCCGAGAATTCTTTACATAGTGCATCATTGGTTGAACCAAAAATGATGTCATCCACGTATATTTGTACGAGTAAGATATCATCTTTTTCTTGTCTCGTAAATTAGGTTCTATCGGCAGTTCCCATTTTGAAATTATTCTCTAATAGGAACTTGCTTAACCTTTCATACCAAGCTCTTGGAGCTTGTTCTAGACCATATAGAGCTTTGTATAATTTATATACATACTGCGGATATGTGGCATCTTCGAAACTAGGAGGTTGTTTAACATAAACTTCTTCTTCTAATATCTCATTTAAGAAGGCCGATTTAACATCCATTTGATATACCCTGAAATCTTTATGACACGCGTAAACTAATAGCATTCGAATCGATTCAATTCGAGCTACTGGTGCATAAGTTTCATCAAAGTCTATACCTTCCATTTGGGTATAGCCTTGAGCGACTAATCTCATTTTGTTTCGAACAACTATTCCATTTTCATCTAACTTGTTTCTAAACACCCACTTGGTACCAATTATGGAAGTATCTTTGGGTTTTGGAACAAGTTCCCAAACTTTGCTACGAGTTAATTGTAATAATTCATCTTGCATAGCCGAGATCTAATCCTCGTCTAGCAAAGCTTCTTTCGCGGTCTTAGGTTCTATTTGAGATAGAAAACTAAGATGATTCACAACGTTTTGTACTTGTGACCGCGTTTGAACTCCTTTGTTTAAGTCACCAAGAATAGTATCCAAGGGATGACTTTTAATTATAGGAATTTCTTTTGGGAGTTCAACTTCCGTTTCGACCAATTCTAATGGGTTTCTTGGAACAGGGGTCCCAAGATCCATATTTTCGAATTGTTGAATAATTTCTTCTACATCATCTTGTTCGACATCATCTTTTTCAACAAGATCTTTATACTTTGGTGGTGGTTTGCTTTCATCAAATGCAACATACATTGATTCTTCCACCACAAGAGTTTTGAGATTGAATACTCGATAGGCTTTACTATTTGTAGAGTATCCATGAAATATACCTTCACTTGACTTAAGATCAAATTTAGTAAGGTAATCTTTCGAGTTTAATATGAAGCATTTAATTCCGAATACTCGAAAATAGCTTAGTTTCGGTGTTTTGCCAAATTAAATCTCTTAAGGAGTCTTTTGCTTTATAGGCCTTAACAAAACCCGATTAAGAATATGGCAAGCGGTAGACATAGCTTCGGCCCAAAAATATTTAGGCAGACGATATTCATTAAGCATTGTGCTAGCCATTTCTTGTAAGGTTATATTTTTCATTTCAACCACTCCGTTTGAATGTGGAGTGTAAGGAGCGGAAAAATTATGTGTGATTCCATTTTCATCACAAAAGTTCGTAAAACTAGATTTCTCAAATTCTTTACCATGATCAGTCCTTACATAGACTATGGTATTGTTTTGTTGATTTTGAATCTTTTTACATAGAGAAGAGAAAGATTCAAAACCATCACTTTTAGTTTTGAGAAATTCCGTCCAAGTATATCGTGAATAATCATCAACGATTACTAACGTGTATGAGCTACCTCCGAGACTTTGAATAGGAACCGGACCGATAAGATCCATATGTAAAAGCTCGAGAGGTCTAGAGGTAGATACCATAAATTTTTCTTTATGAGATGCTCGAATTTGTTTTCCAATTTCGCAAACTTCACAAGTATGATCTTTTTGATAATTCAATTTTGGTATACCTCGTACATGATCTTTTGTTGATATATTTTTAATCAACTTCATATTTGCATCTCCTAATCTTCGATGCCAAAGTCAAGGGTCATCGTTTGTAGTGATTAGGCATACATTCTCATGCTTGCTCATGTCGCATGTATAGACATTTGTGTTTCGAGGGCAAGTGAGAACCAATTTAGAATTCTTTTCTAAAATTAAACAATGAGTAGTATAGAAAATTACCTTGTAATCATTGTCGTAAAGTTGGCTAATCGAGAGTAGATTGTACCTTAGTCCCAAGACTAGTTGTACGTTTGAGATCTTGAAATGACTATTCCTGATGTCTCCTATTCCGACAATGATGCCTTTACTACTATCTCCGAATGTAACACTTCCCGCGATGACCTTTTTAATGTTGCTCAAAAGTGACTTATTACCGGTCATATGTCTTGAACAACCACTATCAAGGTACCACATGTCTTGTTTAGCGGCAAGACAAACCTACAAAATCAATCAACTAAATTTATAGGTACCCTTTCGTCTTGAGGGTCCTGGGGTTAGTACATCATAAACAATATTTGAATTTTCATGATAGAATCTAGGTATAGCATAATCATTGTTAGGCATGTATAGATTTCTAGATGCATTAGGTCTAGCATGATGTGTGGGTCTAGCATTATCATAAATCTAGAGTTAACACGATGCACATTATATCTATCATTTGCATAGTAGGAAGCATTTCGAGGATAGAAATTCCGATTAGAAACATATTGATTTCTAGATGCATGCCTACTAGTATTGTTATGGTACATTGTGTTTCTATTTTGAAACACTCTAGGTTGTTGAAACCTTTGTTGCCTTTGACCATTATACGCAACTTTGTTAAATGGTACTTGTTTTTCAACCTTTTTGTATGGTTTTGATCCTTTACAAACCCATACATGCTTCCCCTTAATTTCACCACTCTTTTATTTGCAATCAAACACCAAATGTCCATCTTTGTTGCAATATGAACATCTTAAAGATTGTGGTTTAGGAGGAGCAATTGTAGGTTGCACTCTTGGTTGAACATCTCGGTTTGGAGGATTGTTATTATCGTATCCTAAACATTCACGGTTATGTGATACTTTGGAGTGTACCATTTTATCTAACATCTCATTGCCTTTAGTAAATCTTTGAATAACAGATTCAAGATTTTCTTTTTCTTTTACTAAGACAACAATCTTATTGTTAAAGAATCTTGCTTGATCCATAACTTGAGCTATGAGCTTGAAATTTTCTTCTTTCAATCTTTGAGTTTCTTCTCGTAATTTCTTTTCTTTTAACTCAAAGATTTTTGATAGCTCATTCTCTTTTTCAAGATTGTTTACTTGAGATTGAGATGTTACATTATTTCAAACAATTGATTCGTTTAGAATCTTTGAGTTCAATAGATCAACATTAAGTTTACTAATGTTGTCGTTGAGTTGTAACTTCTCATTTTCCAAATCTTCAACTTGAAGTACTAAGGCTACATTTTCTACTTCAAGATTGAGAGCATTGTCCTTGAATTTGTTGACTTCATCTCTCAAGAGATGATTTTGGTCATTCAAGAACATTGTTTCACTTTCATTTCGGATTTTTGAATCCATCATCCGAGTGAACTCTTTACTTTGCGTATGATGCATTTCTTCGAGTTTCATTTTCTTGGACCATAATGAATGAAGCCTTTTATCAACATCTTTATATTTGTTGTTGATACTTACTACAAGCTCAATCAAATCATACTTACTCATATCAACTAAATTCAAGTTAGATTCATCTAATTGCAATTTATTTGAAATGTAGTTGAGATTAGCGTTTACCTCTTGATTTGAAGTGGAGGCTTGTGTTGATGTAGATTCGTCTCCGATAGCCATTAAGCATAGATTGACAACTTCTTCACTAGCTTCCGGAGCTTCTTCATCTTCACTTAAATCCTAACCGTTTTCGGCCACGAGAATTCGTCCTTTAGAAAGTTTCGGACATTCTCTTTTGAAGTGACCCGGTTGCTTACACTCAAAACATACTTCTTGTGTTTCCTCCGGATTTTGTTCTTTATGCTTTGGAGGAGTGTAAGGGGATTATTGTTGGCATTGGCATTATTATAGAAATTAGTATTTTGAGTGCCTTTGCCTTTGTTATAGCTCGTTGTCGGAAAATTACTTTTATACTTAGGAGTATAATTTTGAGAGTAATTTGGCCTTCCGTTAGAGTTAAAAACTATTTGTTGGTTATTGGATCTTCGGAAGCCTTTTCCGTATCTTTGAGCTTTTCTTTGAAGCACATGACAAAGTTGTCTCGTTAGTAAAACAATTTCACTTTCATCAAGATCTTGGAGTTCTTCATTCAACCCCTCATCATTTTCATTTTCATCGATTAATATAGCTTTTAATGCCATATTTTTCTTTTTGTCTTCCACTTTGGGAATGACCTTATCCGGTATATTTTCCTCTTCGTATGCACGAAGGTTTCCGAATAAGCTATCGATGTCATAATCATTTAGATTATGCATTTCTTTTATAGTTGTAACTTTAACCTTCCAACTAGGAGGTAAAGATTTATTCATTTCGGGTATAACTCTTTCCGAGTTGAGATAATTCATCGATAATCCGAGTAAATCCTGTTTCCATATCAATGATATTTTCTCCTTCTTGGAGTTTAAAGTTCTCGTATTCTTGGATCAATGTATCCATTCGAGAATCTTTTATATCAATGGTTCCTTCGTAGGTAACCACTAATTTGTTCCACATTTTTTAAACCGACTTGCAGTTGTTTACACGTTTATACTCTTTTTCTGCAAGTGCACTTGTAAGAACCATTTCCGCTTTCGCAACAGTATTCATCATATTTTCTTCGGCAAGAGTATATTCACTAACTTTCTTTTCAATGACAACACCATCAACAGTTTCGGTAGGAATAACAACTCCATCTTCTATGGTCATCCAAACTTTGACTCCTTCAGATCTAGCATAAATACGAAATCTTGTTTTCCACGTTGCAAAGTTGGTGCCATCAAATAGAGGAGGGCGAGAGCTAGATAGACCTTCACCGCAACCGATGGTATTTAGATACGCCATGTCGGATCACTTTTTTTTGTGCCTGTAGATCTGTAAATCACTCAACAAGCACGTTAAAAAGCACCGCTCTGATACCAATTGTTAGGTCCCGATAGAGGGCTATATTATGGCATTTTAAAAATTTTATCCCTTTTTAAAAAATTATACCGAGTCGTTAGCAGTTTATAAGTGCGGAAATAAAAGATATGGGAAGAAAATACCACGCAGGAGATTTTTATCCTGGTTCGCGATGGCGCAACCCCTAATGGATTCGCTCACCTCTAGTCCAGTCCCCGAGCTCCTATCCGGACTCGAGATTTCCTTATAAAATAAACTCGCTCCTTTAATAGGCGGAGAAGCCTTTACAACCTTACAAATATTTGTCTTGGTGCGTAACTACCCGTTACCACCTCAAAATAAAGGTAAACACCTACACAACTTATCTTAGACAATAACTCCCCGCTATTTGTTCAAAGTTGATGTAGAACCCTTGGTGTAGACTATTGATTCTTGACTTTTGTCGGTCTTGGGTCTTAGATGAAAGATCTTGGGTCTTTCCTCTTCTTCACGGTGCGAAGACTACTAACTCCCCATTAGTACATCTAGGACTTGGGTCTTAGAACGAGAATCACCTCACTTTTTCTTCACCTCACTACAAAAGTTAGAAACACAATATCTACGAAGCAATATGTGGTTAAGCAAGATATATAATAAAGTCGTGCAAAACTAGCGGGTTACGACGCTAGCCACGAAGGACGATATTATGTGTTAAAATATTAAGCAACTCACAAGTGTGAGGATGAGAAAGATAATTCAACTCGCAAGTGCAAGGACCGTAAAAGAATGCTATTACACGTTAGCTATATGCGTAGTGCGGAAAATAGTAAATAACGGCATGGGTTAAGTCACACGAGTGGACTTGATACACAAGCGGTATTAGATCAAAACTTTAATATTCAATTAAGAATATTAAGTTTTGTTTTATGATTATTACTTCTTCCACGAAGTTTATGTGATACGAAGTATTTCTTTAAAGAATATCCCACGGAGCACTGTAGATGCTAGTTGGGAATCCGTAAAAATAATTTTCGTAACAACTTTGACGTATGTCAAATATCCAAGTCTTTTTAAGCTACAAGGCTTAAGACTTTTAAGATGTATACTTGCTTTTGACTAAAGTCAATGTCAAATTATACCCTTCTTTTAACTTCTTGCACGAGATAAGTTTATGGCCACGAAAAATAAAAAGTAAGTGCGATAAAACACGTGGCTAAACTGGTGCTTTAAGAAGTATATGTTGAATGAAGTATTCCTTTAAAGAATATCCCACGGAACACTTGAGCTGCTAGTTGGGAATCCGTAAGAATACTTAATCGTTTCAACTTTTGACCTATGTCAAAAATAATCTTTCTCATTTATAAAGGGACCTTTGGAATCTTATAGATCCAAGAAAAGAGATTAAGATGAAGTATAGAAGTTAAGTACAAATCTCAAATATAAATAAGGTCGATTAAGACACAAGGACGAAGCTAAAACTTACCACCTTTGAAAAATAATCGGAAAAGTTCGCCGGAAAAATTCGCTGGAGGTTCGGCCGGATTTTGGCACTTGGTCGAACTTTAGGTAGCACTTCGGGAGGCTGGAGAGTGGTATTAGATGAGCTTTCTTGGTGGGATAAAGCTTGGATGGGTAGATCTTAGCTTGGTGAACAAAAACCTTGAATATATAGATATATATTGAAGAGAGAGAAGGTTTTTTAGATGAAGTAGATGAAAGAGAGTGTTTATAAATTTGAAAGAGTGTTTACTTCAAAAATCCCAGAAATTCTTTGGCTCTTATCTTGTCTCTAAATGGGTGTGTGGAGGGGGGTATTTATAAATAAAGTTGGGTGGAAGGAATGGTGGAGATTTAAAGTAAAGGGAGTGGTTGAGATTGAAAAGGTGTGGATTGATGAGGTGGAAAGTGGTTTGTGTTAGTTGGGGGTGGTTTTGTGTTTCTTCCAAGTGGGTTTAGTATTAGAATACCAGCTGTGTGTGAACTCTAATGTATTGTATCGGACTCGTACCAATTAACGATTAAATACGTAATACGTATCGTTAATTAAATATCCGATAAATACGAAAATACCCAATAAATAATTCTAAAATTGTGGAACACTTAGTAATATTATAAAATAAAATTCTGGAAAGTTTGGTCAATTTCGGTCAATGTTGACTTGGTCAAACGTGGTCAACTGTTGACCAACTATCTCAATTTTCGTGCCCAGACCAAAATTCTCTAAAAATTCTGAAACTTTAACCATGCATAGAAAATAGTATTTAAATGATAAATCTCAAGTTTCAAGTATTTCTAGCAAGTGGGAGCATTTTATTTGGATTTAAAATGATTAAATCAGCTCTCGGTTCCGAATAAAATACGATTGGTCTTTTCTTGAAATAGATAAATCTATTGACCAATGTTTTGACTAGAATAAATACTTAGAATATATTTCCTAAAATATAAAATATTTTGAGAGTGTAGGAAATATTTTTGAGTGATTAAAATAATTTTCTCCGAAATATAATATAATTAGGATGCGGGAGAAAAATTAATTTAAATATTTCTGGCACGAGATAAAAATATTCTTGAGGATAAAAAATATTTTCGATGATGAGAAAATATTTTGAGTGCGAAGATAGAATATTTTTCGAACAAAACAAGATCATTTTTTAATTTAGCACGAGTTCTCTAAAGAATATCAAATCTCGAATATTCTTTGTTCGAGCTTGTCGCCTTATTAATATTGCAACGGAGATCTAAAAAATATCAAACCTCGATATTTCTTTTTCGATCTTATTGCTCTGGTGTACAGATATATTCCATAAAATATAACTTTGATTTTTTCAGCAAAATGAAATATATCTTATATTTAAAATAGGATGATAAATTTTGCTAGCATTGACTTGTTGACTGGATCAATTAAATAAATGACCTAGTGGAGAGGATTCTACGTGTATTTAAATTTTATGTTAATTTGTACAAATACCAAAATAAATATTATATCGAAAATATCCTTTCACGCAATGTTACATGCTTGAGTAAAGTGCAGCACCCTCTGGATTATTTTTGAAGGCCCATGAAGAATGGGTGGATTGAAGGCCCATGAAGAATGGCTGGAGGCATCCCTTTGCAAAATATCTTTAAGACTTCATAGCACAGCTAGCCCAACAAGGGACGCGTGCGAGGTTCACGAGGAAACCTCAGCACAGCCAGTCCAAGAAGGGACGCGTGCGAAGTTCGCCAGAATTACATCTACATCTGTTATTGAAGACCCCGCTAGACACATCCTTATGTGGTTGTATCAGACACTTGAATAGCGTGTACGCCAATTCGGGATATATACAAACGCCAAGGTCCTAACTAGACAATACGGATCGCAAAGGATTTCAAACGAATTATTTATGCTCGCACATTTGAAAACCTTGGCAGATATATATCTTATAGGGGTCATCGCATGGTGTCACACTTGCATCGGTATACGCTTAATGAGCACAGTGGTGCTCTAAATGTCTTGCTTACTCAAGAAATTTGGAAGCTTGAAGAATTTTTAGTTCTCCACTGCAGCAAGCTACACTGATGAACTGGGGGCTAGTTGTTATGCCATATTTTTGGCATGTCTAATAATCTCCCAAATTTCTAATTATTATTAATTATTAATTCAGATTATTAATTATTGCTTAACCTCTAAGTTTTATCCTATCTCTGAAACGAGGAAAGAATTAATCCCAATCAATCAATAACGGAAAATATCTCCGACCGATATTCTTCAAATCAGGAAGATATCACAACGCCAAGATTAAATCAGATAAAATCAGTAATTACCACATTAACGAAGTTTATTCCTAAAGTCTCTCAGGGATAAACACAACTGCACAGAACTACGTGGGCTTGATCCTATATAAACATAGGTACGTAGGCATCTTGGTATCATGGAATCCGATACACGAGACAAATCGAGACACCTGCCGAGTCCAGCCCTCTTTTTTCATAAACTCTAATCCCCTAAAAAAGTCACATTCATACAAATTCACTTTATTATTCCAACACACCTCTGATTTCGTGTTGTTACGAAATTCCTCCAACAACATTTGGCGCTAGAAGGAGGGGAATTAATTATTTGTGGAGGACAAATAATTTTCAAAAAAAAAATTGATAGAGGGTTTTTGATTTTTTGGGTATACGAATGGACAACGGCGACAAAAAATAGCTACAGCGGTTGTACGCCATAGCAGCAACAGGAAAGATCAGGAAAGTTATGACGGCCAAGTTAAAGAAACTGATGGAGGCATTACAATTAAAAAAAAATTATTATAAAAAGAGGCAAGAAAATAATATACAATAGAATATATAAGCATCAAAATTTTTATAATCTTAAATCACCATTGCATTTTGAATTAATATTCTTGTGACAAGTTTCCACATAAGATAAAAATATACAATTAGAAATTAGAGTACCATAATTAGTGGGTTTAATCAACAAAAATAATATGGCCTCCATAATTTAAAAGTAAATTTTATCTACTTTAAAAGAAAAAGATATAATTAATATGTATTAAGATAAAAAATAACATATTAAGAACATGTAGTACATATCAATAAAATTTAAAATTAACTTACAATACTTTTCTACGCAAATCATTTACATTTTTTGATTATAACGTATCTTTAGAATTCAGGTACTGTATATTGCATCTGCAATGTTAGCATCCGTTCGTTTAGACTTTAGAGCATGATTTATTGTCAGATTTTAGAAAAGTACTAAAATAATAGAATAAATAATTGATAAAGGATTAGAGTAGGTAAAAATAAGTAAATGAAAGGCATTTTGGACAAAATATATTAATAGAGTGTGCAACCATCAATTGAGGATGTGCATATATTGTTGGTTCGAAAACTAACTGCGCAAGCGTACGCGGTCACAAGTAATACAATTTAAGTTCGTTCCGCAGAGATCTGGTTAAGTTTCAATCAGTAAATATGCCTATGCCACAATGTATGGTTTTAATTCACTGCTAAGACAAATAACAATTTGGGGTTTCTAATTATTTCAATTAAACTAAGATGCAATTTATTAAAATAAGAATTAATTAACTGTTGAGAATTAAATCTGATTTAATTATATGAGAGAAAACATGGGATTCTAATTTCATTACTTATTTCATTTAGAATTGATGCCTTAATTCAAAGTAAGTTGATAATTATGAAAGCTATCCGGGAACACGAAACTAACATAAGCGCCTTTCAGCCTTAACTCATATCAAACCACACTAAAATCCACTTAAAAAGATAGAAGTTGCGTGGACACCGTTTATGCTTAGACCCTATATGTCTATAAGATTTGAAAACATAATTGGTTTACGAATAGATTCCTTTATTATGACTACATAGGGTGATGTGATCCAAAATCCTACCACTTATCGTAAATGTACATGACAATTACGAACCTACGCTAACATGGCAAATTCTAAATTCCTAAATCCACTTTCGCATTCATTAGGAATTAATAATATAGACGTTAGCTACGCGTCTAATAAATTAAGCGCAACCACATTAGGCAATCGGAATTTTTATCATAATACAAATTATTAAGGCATCGAATTACTAAATTACGTAAATAAATCCATTAGAATCCCATGACGGTGATTAGTTCATAATCGAACGAATCATCATCATGGGATTAAATGAAAACATGGTAGAAAATTGCATGAATTAAATATTAAATTATAAGAGTTTAGAAAATAGAACTGAAATAACTTCCGCTGGAATAGCACTCCGATTATTCCCTGTAAAAATAAGAGTTTAGAAAATAAAACCGAAATAATTTCCACTGCAGAGACGAGCACTCCGATAATTCCCTGTAAAATAAGAAATTAGAAAATAAAACCGAAATAACTTCCGCTGAAAGAGAAGAGCACTCCAAATAATTCCCGTAATTTCTTCAACCAAAATAACACTTATACTAAATTTGCCAAAAATTAAAGTGTATAAAAACAGAGCTTAAAATTAAAAGAACAAGAGAGAATACAAGTGAGAAAATTGCTCTCCAAATTGTTGTGTGTTTACAAGCTTGAGACTACCCCTATTTATAGCAAAAATTAGCACACCAATAATAATAAAAAAAATAAAAAGAAAAGAAAAGAAAAGAAAAAGTAAACAAAAGAATTAAAAGAAATCAACAAAAATAAAAAAAACAGCATACTTATAGAATAGTGTAGTATAGTCAGATAATCCACATAGTATGTAGCACGTATTAATCACATTTCCCAAAATAGCATAGTATAATTACATATATCACATAAACACTTAACACGTATTATTAACTTACACTTTATACTTCATAACACACATATCGGGTTGATTTACAATAGCCCTTATCGAAATACTATACAATTTACACCTTATAACACATATACATCTTGATACACAAATAGTTTATCTCGCATTACTATACAAATTAATAAGTATTTCTAATAAAATTTGGACAGCACCTCCTCTATAATATGGCCTAACCTGTCGGAATACAACGGACCCAAAAATCAATTAATTACCACTTCTATCCAACATCATATTCAAGTCAATTTCACAATTTACAATCCATATTCGACTACAAGCCAGTCAAGTTACTAATACTCCACATAATAAACATATAATCCTTGGTACACATAACTCAACCAACTTACGTATATATCGTTGTTTATTCTCTGAAATCAAAGTAAGTAATTATAAGAAAATTCTGAAAAAGACTAAATCATAGTTCTAAATTAGTACATACAACACCTTCAATCACTAAGGCATAATCAATATCCATTCAAGATTCATATACACCCAAATAAAAAAAATTCCAAATAACATCCCCAACACATATATAATCAAATTCAATCCAATAATCACATAAATAATTCTAAAAATTACACTATCACTCTAAATTACCACATATCATCATCAAACAAGTTAATAAACACTTCACAACTCTTATGTATCGAATTCATGTAGCCAATATTTCGAAAGTTTAAACAAAAATCTCAAAACACACATGCAGTTCATATAACTCATAATAATATATTTAAAATCATCATATACGTATATAAATTGAATTTTTTTACTCAATTTCATCATCGTCGAAGCCCACCGGCTCACCGAAATCATCGCCGGTGGGGGTTGAACTTCGGTGGTGCCCTATTTGGTGTACAAACTCGAAATTCCCCCTAAATCAAACTACTACATAAGATTATTATCACAAAATCAATGAACTCAGCCAAAAATTAAAGTCACCCGCATATACACACATATAAACACATAACCCAACTCATAATCTCAATCGGTGAGTAAGATAATTAGAAACTAGAAGGCAAGGGCATGATTTTAATATTAAAATCATTGAAAACCTTCAAGGAAAAGGTTTTGCATGTAGCCTTTAAGTAAAGAACCGAGAGAGAGAACTCACAGCAAGAACAAGAAACCCAGCTATGAAGAAAAAGAAGAAATGATGAGGAAGAAAGCTGGTGGTGGGTGCTAATAGAGCAGGGGCAAAATCATCTTTACTCACTTGTTGAAAATCTAGAAAAATCTAATTTACCTTTTAAAATCGAAATTAAATAAGAATTTAGTAGAAAAATAGTTTCGAAAATTCTAAAATAAAATTTAGGAAATTACAAACATCCCCATAGTTTTAAAATAATTTTTGAGTCAAAAATGAATTTATTATGAATTTTTAAAATAAAAGACTTTTAAATGCAATAAAGCTTTGAAAATCATTTTAAAATACTTACACACATAAATAAATTCACCCAACACTTTTAAAAACTAAATACTATCATGAAGATAATAATGCAAATGATTTCACGATTTTAAACAACACCAATGATTTTATAAAAATCTCAAAAGATCAATAATGCATGTTTAAAATAGTTTTTAAGGTCCAAAAATGCAAATAAAAATACACGGACATATATGACACCTACAAATCATCACACTATCACTTAAACATGATTTCACGCATATTTTATCTTTACAAAATTATTCACAACACATAATTCACATTAAAAATCAAATAATCACTTAATCAATTTTGCAAATTTCTAGGTCGTTATAAGGATCCATGCAAAACAAAACGTTTAATTCGTAGTTATGAACGTTTACCTTAAAACGAAGCTTTAACAGTTGAGAAAAAGGATGATTAATGGAGGTCCTTATGCAACCACCAAGTTGCCCGCTCCGCGATCTACTCTCTATTGTTAATCCACACGAACGCTCGATCAAAGAAGGAACAATGTACTAGCATCAAGAACAGCCCTTTTCTCTCTCTCTTTCTCTCTACTAGCCTCTAAAAAAGATGAGCTGCTAGGGTTTTAGAAAAACGAAATCTAAAACTCACACACTAAAACCAATACATCATAATGTATTTATATTTCCTTTAAGAGTTCAGTATGTGTGACCCTTTAGGCTGTTATTACGTCGGCAATAATTTTATTATCCAATAATAAAATTATAGACAACGAGCGGCATCTAGTAATACATCATTGCTACCCAAGTAATAATAATAATAGGTGATCCAATTAAACCTTTCGTGATTAATGTTTCCGTGTAATATAAATCCTTTAACCAAATATTATAGATTAAACTCGAGGCATCTTATTAGTCAACCTCTTCAACATTTAATCCGGGTTTCCTTGATCAATGAGTAGACTATTAAAACAAATCAATATTTAAGCATGGCCATGCATTTCATAGTCTCACTCAGTCAAGAGGCCAATAATATCTCTCCTATTAATAGCAGAATTAAATCCTTATCTATCATTCATATTTCTCATACGACTCATAATATACCCGATGTCCACTTTTATCATCACCCGGTCAAAGGTAACTTTTAATGTAATCAAAGTATATTAATCCTCGTATAGAAATATAATGATCTCAAGTCTAAGGATCATTACACCATTATCACTGTGAGTATTTCTTATGACATTATTAACATGCAGAATCTCACTGTGGGTCTATCCAGTGATATGTAGAATATTACATGCACCTATGTTCTTAACTTTAGTATCACTACACCTATGACCAATGAGATGTGGTCATCAGTCAACAAACATACTAATCTTTATGCATTATAATTGTCCGAAATTAATAATGGTCGATTAGGGATATTTAGGAATATAAACATTATTCATATAATCTCATATTTAATTCACGTACTTAAAGATATAGAATATATGTTATATATTCCAAGGACATTTATTACTTTAACATTTATATCGCAGTAAATAAAGATATAATAACTTAATATAGAATAATCCATAGAACATAATCATCAGATAACAAAATAGTCTTTCCTAGAAGCAAAATTACATTGTCTCCAGGGCACTAACACTATCAGGTAGTGACATTATAAAATTACCTTTTCTAGCAGGACATTTGATAAATTGCAGGACAAGACCGGGCAAGCCCGATATCTTACGATGTGAGGCCTCTTGGCCCCATTAGCGATGATAGGTTAGTCCGTAAATCTACACAATATGGAGCTATCACTATGCTTGTATTAAGTTAGTCTATAAGCAAATGAGAAGATACGTGACGTCATGCGACGTGAGGTTAGGGACAACATACGCGATGCGAGGCCTATAGGCTAGCATCATGAACCTTGAGGCTGGTGGACAACAACGCAATTCGAGATCATTTAGAAGCATTATACGACCCCCGATGAATCATATTGCCACATTCATCATCTCCTCGCATGGATAACAAAGTGATCCTAAAGTACTTTGCAACATTACAAACCTTAAATAAAAGTGCCTCAACAGAGTGAGCCAACCTAGGTTTCAACGAACTTTTTCATGAAGTCAACAGATTCGTTGGTTTCAGCCTCATTAATGATAGTAGGGAGAGCATTAGCAGCATCTTTAGCTTCCTTCTCTAACTTTGAGATGCGGTCTATAAGGTTCTTGATATGGGAGTCTAACTTTTCCTTCTTAGCAGCATGATCCAGCCTGTGCCAATTTAGTCTGGCTGACCTGTCCAGAATGGATCTATGGGCTCACTGTTGTATTTACATCTAGGAGGCCTCGTTTAAAAAAAAATGAAATTAAAGCTGCCAAGAAAGGAGACTCTCCCAAATAATCAAATAATTATTTTTATTTTAATTTTTGGAGGAGTTCAAAATAATTTTGATGAAATTTTGAAGACCAGAAAAAATAGTTCTCCGCTACAGCGGTCTACACCTAAGAACTGGGCGGGGTAGTTGTTGTGCTCGAAAATTGCTCTGGACTCTAAATAGACCCATTACGAGAATTGATTATAATATTTGGCTAAAGGATCCGAAAATATATTATAGTTCTCATACCGATATATTGACTGAGACCATGTACCGCTATGATGAGGAGCCCTCTCATTATATCAACAAAAGGAGTCTTCTCAATACATGAGGCTATGAGGAGTCCGCTAAACTTAAAGAGAGTCCTCTTAACTTATGAGGAGTCCACTCAACTTATGAGGAGTCCTCTCAACATAAAGGAAGTACTGTCAACTTATGAGAAGTCCTCTCATCATAATAACAAAAAATAGAGGAGAGTCCTCTCATTATACTTAAAGAAGGCCTGAAGAGATAAGTGAGAAATGAGCCACATGGCAGCTGGATAGAAGATAAAATTATAACAACTTATAACTACAAGGCCCTATGGGATCACCTCGCAAGGTCCCTACGGGACTGTATTGCTATTGGAAGGACCTCTTCGGGGTCAACATCACTTACATATTCTTGGAATCACATCACATGAAGACATCTTTACATGACATCTTAAAACATCAAGGCAAGAAGGCCCATGACTAGGCCTCAATGGGTTGCATGGGTGGAGGCATCTTTATGCATGATATACTTAGGATCACATTGCATGCCTAGTATCCAAAGGATCGCATGTGAGGTCTACATAAGTTACTCCCCGAGCTCCACCACAAGGTCTCCATTAGTCCATGAGCTCCACCACAAGGTCTCTATTCCCTAAACATTGTGATGGTCTTACATAGCTTCTTGTAGCATGGGCCACGATCAATTATAGGTTTTTACACGCCAGCCCACGAGCGTCCAATGGATTGGGGCCCTAATAAATCTATAAAACCCTAGCCCGTCTAGGTTACTTATTCTCCAAGAACTATGTGTGGCTTGAATCCCTATAAATATGGTACGTAGACCTCTTGTTACTGTTGATTGACCTTTTTCCTGAGAGAATACTAACATATTTTCTCTTTTATTTTACGAATTAACAAGCAAGATCAGTCACAAAAATCACCAATCTCTGTTTTGTGTTCTTCGTGTTCTTAGCAAAATATCTGTATTTTGCTCCGCGATTTCAACAACCTCGGCAATTATTATTATACCAATTTCTCATATTAACAGTGATGTATTAGATTATGCTTAATAATGTTCATGAGATTTAATATAGTCATGTCCAAGAGGGACAATACTTGATTGTCTTAATGTTCATAATCATGAATTATACATTTATGCTTATATGCTAATATGTATATGATTTATTTATTTATGAGTCAATTCTTAAAGATGTACTAGAAATTGTATGATTCATTCTATGGAAATTAGAGTTGCCCGAAGTACTGTAAATATGGAGTTCACTTATTTTGTTATCGTTCTTGGTTCTACCGCTAGATAATCGGTCAAAACATGGTCACCTATGGTATTTTAATCTATTAATTTGATACGTGATCATGGTTTTTATACAACATCAAGTAAACCATTCCCTACTAGTTCAGATGCATATCTGTTAGTGATGTTGTTTTTTGTGTCCTGGTGCCAATAGTTTATGCGTGCATATGATTATTAATTAATTGATTAATTAGTTGTATTGACTTGATTACTAGTGTAAATGATCGGACACAATTCTTGTTATATGTCCACGAGTGCAGCATTTTGTGCATGAGACTGGTAATTAATTATGATTGTAGTTATGTGCTCATTAGTTGATTCCGGATATAACTGAACTGTTACTGAATATATATAATTCTTTTGAAAATTGGAATTGTGCTCTTGGTTAATTATTAATTAACAATATGTTATTATCGTCATGAAAGTTCATCGGAAATAAATTATGTTAAAAACCTAATGGGCCTAGTACTTTGTAGGTACAGGTTATGATTCAGCATGAGATTTATATTATTCTGGTTGGATTTGTTCCTCTGGTTAAATTATTATTTCTCATGTTGGTGTCGGTCTATTGCGGTACTGACACATGAACCTATTATGGTGATCCGTGTGATACCTAATACGATATTACGGCCAACTTTGTATGTTGAAATTTGGAGAAATCCAGAATGCCCTGTGTACTTGTAAGGAACCAAATTATCAGCCCTGTATACTGGACAAACCTCTCAGAATCAAAGATGGGAAAGAAGAAATCTATGTTGATAGCTTTCACAAGTTGAGGACCAGTGTACTGAAGAGTCTGTACTGGAAAGTAGTTGGATCATCTCACAAGCTAAAAATGCTATGTGCTTGGGAACTTGAGGAGATCTTTTATCAAGAAAAGGTGAAGATTCACATCTGGACAGAGACAAGAGAGTATCTTTAAATGCTTTTCCTAGAAGAAGATTCAAGATTGACCAAGACACCTTAAAATTCAGAACATACACCTATGATTTCGAAACTTGGTTTGATCTGGATGATGTAAAGATGGTCTCTTCTCGACAAATCCAATAGTACATTGATGAAATAGAAGATGATGCTACATCTCCTGAAGAAATGGAGCTAGTAAGGAGTCTCAAGGTCTGTGTAAAAGAAGCTCTCAAAAGAGAGGAAGAAACCAGAAAAGAAAAGGAAAGCTCAATAACAAGTTAAATAAATTCCTATATCTGCTCAACCTAGAGGAGTACTTGTTTTTGTGTAAAGCATAATGTAATGTAATATGTAATAGAGGACATATATAACTCAACTAGGATAAAAGATAAATAATATTAACTCTATACAGGGATCAGGAAATTCAAAGAACAGGCACCGACAAGGATCAAATCGCTGAAAGAAGTTCATTAACATGATCAAGCCTCAATGACAGAATAAGATGTATAGATGATTCAGTTGAAGGGCCAAAAGATTCCATGTATTTATATTATTTGAAGATACTGCTGCAGGCTAATCAATTGGAATGTAACGAAGGTGTGAAGATCAAGATCAGTGCTAGTCACTTGTGAACCAGACCAGTGCACTAAGTGTCAGCACATACGAGAAGGATCAACACATTAATTCACAGAAAGAATTACCAAAGCCTATTGACGATCAAGGACAGACATAATATCTCAAGGTATTGTAAAAAATTAATTTACTCTGAAAATTAACTAAGTAACAGATTAATTAATTATTTATAATAAATAATTAAATTAATCTGGTACTTGAACTATTTTCTAAGATGAATTAATTCAGCAGAATATTTGAAACAGAAGAGAGAAGCCTAAAAGAAGCAGCCAAAAATAGTAATACTATGCAAAGTTACTATGCACGATTACTATGCAATGGTTACTATGCAAGATTACTATGAGCAGTTACTATGCAGGTACTGTGCAAATAGTGGTTACTGTGCAAATAGTGGTTACTGTTCAAATAGTGATTACTGTGCAAATATTGGTACTGTGCAAATAGTGGCTGGTGGGGCCCACGGAAGAAAATTTTCTTAGCAGACACGGTTTGGTTGGTGTAATAGTGGTTACTATACAGGTTGGGCCCATGTGAATAGTACAGCATAGTACAACATAGTGACTTTCTAAAACCTATAAATAGGCCTGTTGTATTTCATTTCAAAAAACACCTCAACACACAACTCTCTCTTCTCTCTCTTATATCTTCTCTGTGTAAGCTGCTAGACAGTCCATCTAGTAGGAAAGCCGGCTTAGCCCGCTTTCAGGAAGTGTCGGGTAGAAGGTCCTCATGCCTAAACTATCCTTAGGAGTGTAAGCTGCTAGACAGTCCATCTAGTAGGAAAGCCGAATTAGCCCGCTTTCAGGAAGTGTCGGGTAGAAGGTCCTCGTGCCTAAACTATCCTTAGGAGTGTTCTGGTTTTGAAGCTAATCCATTGGATTAGAAGTTGTAACACCCCTTCGAGTTTATTATCAGTAAAGATATATTCTCGGAATTCATTTTTTTTTGTAGTATCGTATTCAACCCCCCTTCTACGATACTTCGGGACCTAACAACTGGTATCATAGCAAACTTTTAGCATACAAGAAGGCTAAAGATCAAAACCATGGGAAGGAAGGATACAGGTGTGAAGATTCCAATGCTTGACAAAGATAATTACTTTCACTGGAAAGTAAAAATGCACCTTCATCTCTCAGCCATCGATGAAGGCTATGTAGATTGCATAGAGAAAGGACCTCATGTTCCAATGAAGGCCAACTCTGGGATTGGTCAAGATGCTGGCAATGTAGCTACTGGAAGGCCTATTCCAAAGAATCAAGCTGAGTACACAGATGAAGACTTGGAGGAGCTTCACAAAGATAGGAAGACCATGAACATTTTGTTCAATGGAATCGATCAAGATATGTTTGATAATGTCATTAACTACACCACTACTAAGCAAGTGTGGAACATTATCCAAACCATCTGTGAAGGAACTGAGCAGGTCAGAGAGAAGAAGATGCAACTCCTCATACAACAGTGTGAACACTTCCACCATAATTCTGGTGAAAATTTAACAAATATATTCAGTAGATTTCAGAAACTACTGAATGGCCTGAAGTTGTATGGGAGAACATATGAAGTCAAAGACTCCAACTTAAAATTTCTGAGATCTCTTCCTAAGGAATGGAAGCCAATTACAGTCTCGTTGAGAAACTCCCAAGACGATAAAAGTTTTACACTTGAGAGACTGTATGGTATCCTAAAAACATATGAGCTTGAAATGTAGCAAGATGAGGAAGTAGAAAAGAGCCAGAAGAAGAGTGGAGCTATAGCCTTGGTGGCCAATATTCCAACAAACCAAGATGGAGAGAAAATGAAGAATGTGGAAGCCACACCAAGTCAAAGAACTTGTGAAGGTGGAGCTGTAACTAGCAAAGGTAAAAGCAAGATGATTGAAGAACTTGATGCATTAAGTGAGGATGAAGCTGATGATCTAGATGAGTATTTGGCATTTCTGTCAAAGATATTTTCGAAGCTAAGATTCAAGAAGAATCCAGCAGGAGCCGGGTAATTCAAGAAAATCTATCAACCGAACAAGGATGTGGTTGAAAGATCAAAGATCAAATGCTATAGCTATGGAATTGCTGGTCACTTTGCCAATGAATGCAGAAAATCCAAAGCTGAGAAAGAGAAGAAATAGTTCGAGACTGTTGATTACAAAAAGAAATACTTTGATCTTCTAAAGCAAAAGGAAAGAGCATTTGTATCTAGAGATGATGATTGGGCAGCTAGAGGAGGCTCAGATGAAGAAGAGGAGTTTGTTAATCTTGCACTCATGGAAAACGAAACTGATGAAGAGGCTAGTTCAGCAAGCAACCAGGTATACTCTACAAACCTAACTGAACTTTCCAAGTATGAATGTGATAATGTTGTTAATGAAATGTCTAATGAATTGTATAACATGCTTGTCACATTAAAATCGCTTAACAAGGAGAACAAAAAGATTAAAGATCTTAATGCTAAGATGGTGATAGGAATACTCTGTTAAAGACTCAACTAATTGATTTTGAAACAATGAAAAGAGATTTCCAGGATGCTAAGAATGAGTTACTTGAGGCTTTGAAAAGAGAAGAGTATTTAATAAAACAGTTAAAGGAGGAACAAGACTTAATTGCTAAGTGGAAGGGATCAAAGGCTAAAATTAAAGAAATTTATAATATACAAGGAGTTGATTCTTTTCATAAATTAGCAGAAGTAAAGTTAGGAGTTGATGGGGAGACTGCTTCAGACAGTGACTCAATGGATGTGGTATGTCCATTGAAGTTGGAACCTATCAGCAAATCAACCTTGATTAAACTAAATAACCCATATGGACCTGCTAGCAAAACTTTGTAGTTGGAGAGTGCAGCAAAACCAAATCTGTTGAACAAGGAAACATAGGCCATTTATCCATCAAGAAATTGAAGGATAAATTAGAAAAGACAGAACCAAAGGCTAAGGCTAAAAAGAAGAATAGAAATGGCAAAGTAGGAATTAACAAACACAGCAATTACACACTTGATAAGTATGCTCCTAGGAAAGAATGTGTAAAATGTGGTAGTGTTAATCATTTGTCTGTCAACTGTAAAACTGTTAAAGATGCTTCTGTGCCTAGTATGCCTATATCTGTGCCTATGCCTGCTATGAATGCACCTAACATGTTTGTCCAACCTGCTCATGCATCTAGTCAGTATGCTAACATGCCATTCATGCATAATCCATATTACAATACTTTTTACATGCCTCAGTTGCCATGGATGATGAATAACATGTTTGCACAGACTATGCCAAATTATACATCTAGTTTTAATGCATGTGAGCAAGTGAAACAACCTATTTTTCAGAAACCTACACCAAGAGTTAAGGTTGATTTAACTCAATCAGAACCCCTGGGTAGTAAGGGCTTGAAAAATAAGAAAAAAGCTAACAAGGAAGGACCCAAGAAAACTTGGGTACCAAAATCAACTTGATTTTGTTTTGATGTGTGCAGGGAAACAAAAAGAATCTTTGGTATCTGGACAGTGGTTGTTCTAGGCATATGACTGGAGATTCTACCCTGCTCACTAAGTTTGAGGAGAGAGATGGCCCTAGCATTACCTTTGGAGACAACAGCAAAGGATATACTAGAGGATATGGCTTGATTTCACAAGGGAATGTTGTCATTGAAGAAGTAGCACTGGTTGATGGACTTAAGCATAACTTGCTAAGTGTCAGTCAACTGTGTGACAAAGGCCAGAATGTCTGGTTCACATCTGAAGCTTGTGCCATTTTCAAGAAAATTGACAACAAGGTAGTGTTGACAGGAGATAGAAGAGGAAATGTGTACATTGCTGACTTCAATTCAACAAATGCAAACATGACTACATGTCTTCTCAGCAAGGCAAGTGTAGATGAAGGATGGCTTTGGCACAAAAGACTGTCACACTTGAGTTTTAAAGCAATGAATGAGTTGGTAAAGAAGGATTTGGTTAGAGGTATTCCAAAATTGGATTACTCCAAGGATGGATTGTGTGATGCATGCCAGAAAGGGAAGCAGAAGAAGGCCTCTTTCAAATCAAAGCCAATGTCATCAATTGATCAACTCTTGCAACTACTTCACATGGATCTCTTTGGACCAGCCAATGTGTTGTCCATCTCAAAGAAGAAATACTATCTTGTGATTATTGATGATTTCTCAAAATTCTCTTGGACATTCTTTCTGCACTCTAAGGATAAGGCAGGTGAAGTCATTATAAATCACATCAAGATAGTCAACAACAATCCTTTACTCAAAGTAAGGAGAATTAGAAGTGACAACGGAACTGAGTTCAAGAATTCTGTAATAAGAGAGTTTTGTGAAGAAGAAGGAATTATCCAAGAATTCTCTGTACCAAGAACTCCTCAACAAAATGGTGTAGTGGAAAGAAAGAACAGAACTCTAATTGAAGCTGCAAGGATAATGCTTGAAGAATCTAAGCTACCAACATACTTCTGGGCAGAAGCTGTAAACACTGCATGCTACACTCAGAATATTTCTTTGGTCAATCAAGCAAAAGGTATGACACCTTATCAACTTTTCAAAGGCAAGAAACCAACAATCAACTTTCTGCATGTCTTTGGATGCAAATGCTTTGTACTGAAAAATCATGGTGAGCATCTTGGAAAATTTGATTCAAAGGCAGATGAAGCTATCTTTGTTGGATACTCAACTGGAAAATCCTACAGAGTCTACAACCTAAGACTAAACATTGTAATGGAGTCCATACATGTTGTCTTTGATGACACGAAAATATCTGGTCTAGTAGATGAAGGTTTTCATGAGTCTCTGTCATTTGAGAATGAGAGAAGTGGTGAAGAAAGTGAAGATGATGATGAAGAATGGAGATCAAATGGTGTGAGAAACAGACAAGGATCATCAATTGAAGTGCAGAATGAACCACCTGTTGAAGAGCAACTTACACCATCAGTTGAAAATCAAAGAGAAGCATCTGTTGATGAATCTGCAAGAGCTCCATTAATCTCGAGGGCCATACACTCAAGGGGAGTTTCTCACAGTCAAAACTCAACAACAAGTCACAATGATCAATACAGAGAAAATGAAGCCACTTCATCAAGGTCAAACTTACCACCACAAAGAAAGTGGACCAGGGATCATCCATTTGAGCTTATCATTGGAGATCCTAATGCAAAGGTCCAAACCAGAAGAGCAACTCAAGAAGAATGCTTATATAGCAGTTTTCTATCCAAAGAGGAACCTAAGAAAGTTTAACATGCTCTTCTGGATCCAGACTGGGTTTTAGCAATGCAAGAAGAGTTAACCAGTTTGAAAGAAATGAAGTATGGAAACTTGTACCCAAACCTAAAGACAAATCAGTGATTGGCACCAAGTGGGTATTCAAGAACAAGATGGATGAGAATGGCACATTCACAAGAAATAAAGCTAGATTAGTTGCTAAAGGCTACTGTCAAGAGGAAGGAATTGATTTTGAAGAAACCTTTGCACCAGTGGCAAGGTTAGAAGCAATAAGGATCTTCCTGGCCTATGCAGCGCATGCAAATTTCAAAGTCTATCAAATGGATGTCAAGAGTGCATTTCTGAATGGAATTCTGGAGGAGGAGGTATATGTTGGTCAACCGCCTGGTTTTGAAGATCCGGACTTTCCAGAATATGTGTTCTTTCTACTCAAAGCACTCTATGGCCTGAAGCAAGCATCTAGAGCCTGGTATGACACACTCTCACAGTTCCTTATAGAGAATCACTTCATTCGAGGTACTATTGATAAAACTCTCTTTTATATAAATGTCAATGGCTCTATGATACTTGTCCAAATTTATGTAGATGATATAATATTTGGGTCTACAGATGAGAAACTTTGCAAGAGGTTTGCCAAACTCATGCAAAGTAGATATGAAATGAGTATGATGGGTGAATTAACTTATTTTCTTGGTTTACAAGTTAAACAAGTGAATGAGGGAATTTTTATAAGTCAAACAAAATACATTTATGATCTTTTAAAAAGGTTTGATTTAGCAGATTGCTCTTCTGCAAAAACACCCATGGCCACTGCCACTAAGCTTGAACTGAATACTAAGGAAAAGAAGGTGGACATGACAATCTATAGGGGCATAGTTGGATCTCTTTTATACTGAACAGCTAGTAGACCTGATATTATGTTTGCTACATGTTTATGTGCTAGATTTCAAGGTGATCCTAGGGAATCTCACTTAGTAGCTATTAAAAGGATTTTCAGATATCTCAAGGGAACACCAAACCTTGGCATTTGGTACCCTAGAGATTCTGGTTTTGATCTAATTGGTTACTCAGATGCAGATTATGCAGGTTGCAAAATGGATAGAAAAAGTACCATAGGAACCTGTCAATTCTTGGGAAACAAGCTGGTATCATGGTTCAATAAGAAGCAGAACTCGGTATCTACCACAACTGCAGAGGTTGAATACATAGCAGCTGGGAGTTGCTGTTCACAGATTCTATGGATGAGAAATCAACTACTTGACTATGGAGTTAAAGTTGAAAAGATCCCAATTTTCTGTGATAACACTAGTGTAATTGCAATATCACAGAATCCAGTGCAGCATTCTAGAACCAAGCACATAGACATCAGATACCATTTCATCGAGGAGCATGTGATGGAAGGCACTGTGGAACTGCATTTTGTTCCTAGTGAAAAACTGCTGGCAGCGACCTTTTCAAGGTTGGTCAGTGAGCATGGTATGTTAAATTTCTCATGATCTTTTAAAATGTCTGTTCAATTAGTTGTAGCTAGTGAATTTCATTCTCTGGATTTTGTTTGTTTTATTTGCTTATCTGCATGATTATTCTGGAGATATCATTGTAGCATAATTAAATAAATATTTTATTGACATATATCAATTAATGATATTTTGTTAATTTTATGTCTATTTAATTGTAGGTTTATTATTGTGGATTAATTCTTAATTTACTGCATGATTATATTTAAATCCATAATAATTATAAGTATTAAATATGTGTATAGGCTGATAGGTCGGCTGACAGGTTTCGGTGATAAGATGTTAGCCTCCATTGTTGAATTCATGAAATGTGGCTACGTAACATGGTGGCTACCTAACATGGTTGACAATTTACTACTTGTTGTAGAGAGTTTGAATTCTTTAAACAAAACCTGTCACTATTTCACCTAACCCACTGAACCTTGAAACCTTATAAATGATGAGTTTTTGTTTGTGTTTAACATCATCATTTTTCAGATATACAGAGCATATACACACAATCGCTGAATATTTCGAGCTTTGATCGGAAAGATCTCTCAATCTAGCTGGTGGTTTTTATATCGGGTTTCATATTCTTGCTTTATACATCATCCTTTATAAAAACCATCCCTTGTTTTTGAATTCCCTCAAAGTTTTGAAAATGGCATTGCAGGGAAGCTTTTTAATTGCTAAAGTTAATCCTATTTCCATTCAGCAAATCGAAACCATTCTGGATGAGCAATTTCGGGCTTGGACACAATTTCTTAATGAACATTCATTAATTCGCTATGCTTTAGTTACACCAGTGCAGCTTAACCATGATGCATTGCGTGAACTATATTGCAGTGCGGTTAACACTTCCGGACAGGACGGGTGTGCAATCACATATCGACTATTTGGTAGGTCGATTAGGGTCACTGAACGAGATGTTAATCGAATTGTTCATTAGGAATGTCTTGTTTCTGATCCTACACCTGAATAGATTGAAATATTCTTTCGTTTTATAAGGTACCAAGATGGCAATTTCAATACTGGTAATCTTCTTAGAATGTTTCTAACCCAGTACTCGAATTTCTTCTTTCATACTCTTAACCATGTTTTTTCCTCAGATAGAACAAATCAAGATCGAATACCTGAATTTATTCAAAAATTAGGGTATGCGGTCGCCAATAATTTGAGGATTAATTTTGGAAAAATAGTGCTTGGTCAAATCATTTTAAAGATGAAACACTTTGGAAGAAGAGATGTTCGGACTCAAAATGTCAAATGTCTATATCCAAGGTTTCTACAGCTAATATTAAATGATTTTTTGAATGATGAAGACAGGGTACGCTTGGAAAATGGTCGAAAGGTGGAATGTTCTTACATGAAGACGAATGTAATTAATTACATAAGCAAAAAGAACTATACGGATGTTCTTACTGAATATCTAAAGACTGTCCCACTTCCGTTGTTACCAAGACCAGTGAGAACAGGTATACGACAAGGTAATATTTCAATCCCTGCTATTCCAACATCTGTATTCCCTGTTGTGTCACAGGAAATACAGTTTCTACAGCCCCTAGTGGCCATCTTACCCGACCAAGAGCAGGAAATCCCACCGACTCTAACACAGGTCGAAGAGCCCATTCTACATATGCAAACACAAACACAACAAACTCCTACACCTCAATTGTCACTTAAACGACCAGCCATCAACACTTTTGAGGGAGATAGTGCCTCAGCAACACCACATAAGGAGTTAGTTACATCAGCAGCTCTACCTCATTCTAAAAGAAGTAAACCAAATGAACCTGAGGTAACTGCAACTGTTATTGAAACAATTCTTCCTAGTCAAATGAGTGAAAATATAAATAAGGTTGAATTGACGGGAGCAACTATCTTGAGTTCCATTTCACGGAACATAAGAGTAGTTGATGATCTTTCTAAAGATCAAATGCCTTCACAGGCATCCGAGGTGGAATTACCTACCTCAATAACTGCTGGTGAATCTTCCATTTTACGGAAAGATCCATCGGTAGGTGGTTCTTTTATGAACCAAGTGTCTTCACGGACATACGAGGGAAACTTGGGTTTTGTGCCATTTAATCGATTCAAGTTTAACCTCCCAGAGGGAAAATCTCTGGATCTCTTTCGAGATTTACCACTCTTTACCAGTGGTCGGTAACTCGCTTCACGCGAGGACGGAAGCTCACAAACTTTCATTGCACCATCCGTGACCTCTGAAAAAGGGGCTATGATGATTTCATTTGCAGGTACACATATCGGTGGAAGCTCTGGAGGAGAGTTGAGGGAAACACGAACAGAACATGTAAGTGTCACCCAAACCACTAAACCGAGTGAATATATAGTGTTGAGTGAAACACCTGCAGAACGTACGAGTGAGCAACCTACTCAACCACATGCACCTGTAACCAGAAAGGAATACAGCAGACTCCTTACACAGGTCCAAACAATGGAAAAAGAGTTGCAAAATATCTATAAGTCCATTGCAGAAATCAAAAATTTTCAACTTATTCAACATGATGTATTCCAGGTTCAATTGAATACCATGGCAACCCAGTTTAATGATGCAATCAACTCTTTCGTAAATTCATCTTCGTCTAATTTACCAACTCCACATCCTACTACTCTGGAGGATAACCCAACTGAGGGGGTGAAAGGATATCTTCGATATATTATTTATTTTGGTATTTGTACGATTTAACATAAAATTTAATTACACTTAGTTATCCTCTCCACTAGGTCATTAATTTAATTGATTCTGTCAAAAGTCAAAAGTTAATTCTAGCAATATCTATTTTTAATTATAAGAGATATTCCATTATTGCGAAAAATCAAATTATATTTTTATGGAATATATCTCTACACCAAGGCAATAAGATCGAACAAGAAATATCGAGGTGTGATATTTTTTAGATCTCCGTTGCAAAAAGTGATAAGGCGACAGGCTCAAACAAAGAATATTCGGGGATTAATATTCTTTAGAGAACTCGGGCTATATTTAAAAACGATCAGTTTTTATTCAAAAATATTCCGCCTTCGCACTCAAAATATTTTTATCCTCAAGAATATTAATATTCAGTGGTAGAATATTAATACTCATTTTTATCTCGTGCTAGAAATATTTAAAGTAATTTTTCTCCCGCTTCTTCAATTTATTCTATTTTTCGGAGAAAATTATATTACTCAAAATTATTTCCTACACTCTCAATATATTTTTTATATTAGGAAATATATTTTAAGTATTTATTCTAGTCAAAACATTGGTCAAAAGAAGTATCTATTTTACGGAAAGACCAATCGTATTTTATTCGGAACCGAAAACTGATTTAATCATATTAAATCCAAATAAAATACTTCGACTTGCTAGAATGACTTGAAACTTGAGATGGGTCACTTAAATGTTATTTTCTATGCATGGTAAAAGTTTCGTAATTTTCTGAGAATTTTGGTCCGGGCACGAAAATCGAGGCAGTGGGTCCACGTTTGACCACGTTTGACCAAGTCAACATTGACCACTATTGACCAAACTTTCCAGAATTCCATTTTATAATATTCCTAAATGCTCCATAATTTTAGAATTATTTATTGGGAATTTTCGTATTAATCGGGTATTTAATTAACGAAATATGTTACGTATTTATTCGTTAATTGATACGAGTCCGATACAATATATTAGAGATATATATCAGCTGGGATATTTGTGTAGAATACCACCCCCACTTGCAAAGAAACACAATACCACCCCCAACAAACACAAAACCACTTTCCACATCATCAATCCAAGTGCTTTTCATCTCAACCACTCCTTTTACTTTAAATCTCCACCCTTCCTTCCACCCAACTCCTCCTATAAATAAACCCCCACCCCCAACCATTTCTACCAAGCTAAAGAGCCAAATAATTGCTGGGATTTTTGAAGTGTGAGCTCTCTCAATATATCCAAACACTCTCTACACCCACTTCATCTCAAAAACCTTCTTTTTCTTATATATACAAGGTTTTTGTTCCAAAAAGCTTAGTTCCTTCAACCAAGCTTCCTCCCACCTAGCAAGCTCATCTACCACTACTATCCGGCCTCCCGAAGGGCTGCCCAAAGTTCGACCATAAGCCAAACTCCGGCCGAACCTCCGGCGAATTTTTCCGGTAAACTTTTCCGGCGATATCCAAAAGTGGTAATAATTTAGCTATATATCCGAGTCTTAACCGACCATATTTTTACATACATATAAGAGCTCTATACCTTCATCTCTTCTTCTTTATTAAGCTCTTATATCGGATCTCGAACCAAGACCATAAAAATCCGTATAAGGATTAAAATTCGAACAACGATTCGAAATATTATTATACCTCAAAAAGAGGTTATATTTGACGACGGTCAAATAAATACATCGAGCTTGATTTAATTCCCTTCTATCACCTTAGTGTTCCGAGGGAAGAGAATCTAAAAGCCTTAATTAAATAAATCTTTAACGCACTTACTTTGGCCATTAATATTTATTATTGTGATATATATAACTGTGCTAAAGCGTGATTTGTTTCCCTTCTATCACCTCTAGTGTTCCGGGGGAAATAAGTTGTTAATCTTCTATTTATATATTTTTCGCTCTTTTTCTTCTCGTCCTCACACTTGTGAGTGATACTACTTTAAACGCATAATAGCGTGGCGAAAGCCTTTTTTATATTTTCCGCACTTTTTCCTCTCGTCCTCACACTTGTGAGTGATTTTACTTTCTGTACTTTTTCTTCTCGTCCTCACACTGGTGAGTGATTTTACTTTCCGCACTAATTTAACGCATAATAGCGGCCCTCATTTTATCCTGTAGATAAAGTGAGCTACTTTTCTGCACGTGTGTGTTATATTTGTGTGTTGTGTTTAATTGGCCAAATTAATATTAAAGTGCAAATTGTTAAAGTAAAATTATAACACTCTCGTTTAAAAATACGAATAGTCTAATCAAGACTATATCGAACGAGAAGTTGTTCATCCAAGATCCTTAATCTATAAAGCATATACAAGGACTTGATTTATATATTACTTCGAAAATAGACGTATTTTCAATAAAGAAGTAATTTTAAGTATACTCCGATCTTAACAAAAAGATGAATCAAAGTATACGATTATAAGCCTTATAAGCCTACGAGCTTAAAGGACAAAATATACAAACTCCGAGATATATTTAAATCTCATTTAAACGGAGTATTGTATTAAAAGTATTCTTCGATCTACAAGTCATATCGAATAAAGAATACACCTAAAGTCATAAGCAAACAAGGCTTATTGAACTTATAATAATTAATATTCGGGTAAGAATATTATAGTCAACATAGGACATAGTAAGTCCAAACTTATCTTTATATTACGGTTTGTTTCGTAGATATTGTTTTCTAAGTTTTGCAGTGAGGTGAAGTTGAAGTGAGGTGATTCTCGTTCTAAGACCCAAGTCCTAGGCACTAGCGGGGAGTTATTGGCCTTTGCACCGTAAAGAAGAGGAAAGACCCAAGACCTTTCATCTAAGATCCAAGACCGGCAAAAGCGAGGAATTCAAAGACTACACCAAGGGTTCTACATCAACTTCGAAGAAGTAGCGGGGAGTTGCTGTCTAAGATAAGTTGTGTAGGTTTTTCACAACGACTTTGAGGGTGTAACGGGGAGTTACGACCCAAGACGAGTCTTGTGGGTTTTTATATTTATTGTGGGGTAGTATCTTGGAGATACGTACCAAGACCAATATTTATAGGGTTGTAAAGGCTTCTCCGCCTACTAAAGGAGCGAGATATTTTTAAGGGAAAATCTCGAGTCCGGAGAGGAGCTCGGGGACTGGAGTAGGGGTGAGCGAATCCATTAGGGGTTGCGCCATCGCGAACCAGGATAAAATCTCCTGTGTGGTATTTTCCTTCCTTGTCTTTTATTTCTGCACTTATAAACTGCATAACGACTCGATAAAGTTTTAAAAAGGGAAAATTATTTTAAAACTCCATAATAATTTTTAAATTGGTAATTAAGATATTCAACCCCCTTCCAGCTTAATATAGCCCTCTTACGGGACCTAACAGGGGGAGAAGTTGGATGATCAAAAAAAATCTACTAGGCGTAAGGGCAAAGAAAAGGTTGTTGACATGGAATTAACTTTATTTTGGGAAAGGAAAAGCTAAAGGGAGTATTAGTGCTATGTGGAAAGAAAGCAAGGCAAACTTGAAGATATGTTCAGTCTAAAGGAACAAGGATCAAATCGCTGAAAGAAGTTCATTAACATGATCAAGCCTTAGTGACAGAATAATATGTACTGATGATTCAGTTGAAGGGCCAAAAGATTCCATGTATTTATATTATTTGAAGATAATGCTGCAGGCTAATCAATTGGAATGTAACGAAGGTGTGAAGATCAAGATCAATGCTAGTCACTTGTGGACCAGACCAGTGCACTAAGTGTCAGCACATATGAGAAGGATCAACACATTAATTCACAGAAAGAATTGCCAAAGCCTATTGACGATCAAGGACAGACATAATATCTCAAGGTATTGTCAAAAATTAATTTACTCTGAAAATTAACTAAGTAACAGATTAATTAATTATTTATAATAAATAATTAAATTAATCTGGTACTTGAACTATTTTCTAAGATGAATTAATTCAGTAGAATATTTGAAACAGAAGAGAGAAGCCTAAAAGAAGCAGCCAAAAATAGTAATACTATGCAAAGTTACTATACACGATTACTATGCAAAGGTTACTATGCAAGATTACTATGCTCGGTTACTATGCAGGTACTGTGCAAATAGTGGTTACTGTGTAAATAGTGGTTACTGTTCAAATTGTGATTACTGTGCAAATAGTGGTACTGTGCAAATAGTGGCTGGTGGGGCCTACGGAAGAAAATTTTCTTAGCAGACATGGTTTGGTTGGTGTAATAGTCGTTACTATGCAGGTTGGGCCCACGTGAATAGTACAACATAGTATAACATAGTGACTTTCTAAAACCTATAAATAGGCCTGTTGTATTTCATTTCAAAAAACACCTCAACACACAACTCTCTCTTCTCTCTCTTATATCTTCTCTGTGTAATCTGCTAAAGAGTCCATCTAGTAGGAAAGCCGGGTTAGCCCGCTTTCAGGAAGTGTTGGGTAGAAGGTCCTCGTGCCTAAACTATCCTTAGGAGTGTAAGCTGCTAGACAGTCCATCTAGTAGGAAAGCCGGCTTTGCCCGCTTTCAGGAAGTGTGGGGTAGAAGGTCCTCGTGCCTAAACTATCCTTAGGAGTGTTCAGGTTTTGAAGCTAATCCATTGGATTAGAAGTTGTAAAACCCCTTCGAGTTTATTATCGATAAAGATATATTCTTGGAATTCATTTTTTTTTGGTAGTATCGTATTCAACCTCCCTTCTACGATACTTCGGGACCTAACATTTTGATAATTAGATCATTGTCCTTTGTAATATTTGATGCTTGGAAGTGTTCTAGAACCCTTTCACATTTATCAGAAATAAAGTTTTAACTATTCTAATCTATGTTAGTTAAGTTTTCAGCATGCTTTAATTGTAAATTTGTTGTTATTGTCCAGAAAAACAAATTGGTGGAGATTGTTGGGATTTATGGGTGATAGCTTAGAGACAACTTAACTAGATTTTATCATGCTTAGTTTTCACTAAGTAGAACATACTGTCATGTGTTCTTGTAATCACATAAATTACTATCATGTAATAATTGTATATCTTGGAAGAAGTTCATGTATTTGTTCAAGCCTCAAGGAATACATCAGGACGACATCAAGAATTAATGTTAGTGTCACAACATTGATAGTAAGATTATAAGAAGACAACATGTTGCAGGTCATGACAGAATGCTATATCTGACAACAACATTGGCAGAAGCTTTGAGACAACAACTTTTATATATGTATTTCGATAGCAAGTCTGGAATTCTTGATAGCAACATCTGCGGAGAATTCATACTGTCAACCAACGCACATTCACTTGACAGCAGGCTTGGTGGCATAGGATACTATCTCAATGGAATCTATTTGAATTGGGGATTTCCTAAGTCAAACTTGTGATAGATTGAATGTTCAAGATATAGGCATGCTGCAGTATCCCAATATTGTAGCAGTCCTGTGAAGACTACGATAGAAGCTTGAGAGATCACAAGATGGAACTTATCAATTCGAAGGTATGGCAAATCAACATCTACCAGAATTGTGTAAGCTCAAAATGGAAAATATTTAGATTGCTTTTTATGTACTGATAAGATGTATTGTATCACAATTTAGGTAAGTCACATGGGTATGCAAATTGTAAGGAGCTACCACTTGAAAATGACAGCAGCTCCACAACCCATATAGATAGTGATGGTAGAGAAAAGTGAGATATATGTAGATTCAACTACTATTCTATCTGTACTACACAACATCTCTGTATCTCTCAAGAACTCGAAGCATGAGAAACATTTTTCTCAAGGTTGTAGCAAAACCTTTGCAAAATAAATAAAACATTTATTTTGTGAATTACTTGTGTCAATCTACTTGTGTTTGTATTTCTCTTACTTATAAGATACAATATTTATTATTTTTGTTGAAATAGAGATTTGAATTTATCAGTATTACATTCAAACCCCCTTCTGCAATACTCCTCGGGACCAACATATACCTATAACGGTTAAACGAGATCCAAAACCAATTGACATATTTTGGATGGATATATAGACAACGATGGAGTCTAACGATATCCCGTAGTCTTCAGATGAATCTAATTTGTGAGATTCATTATAATGCAATTACGGAATCAAGGAATGCTTCTATGATGAATTAGTAGTTTCTTGTAAATTTGTAATTAAAATTTATCCGAAATAAACTTACGAGTTATTTAATGAATGTGAGGTTGAACTTGGACAAAGCAAAAGATTTGGAAAATTTGTAAGTCCAAAAATGTCTAAAAAGATAATATCATTCCCAAAATAGCAAGTATAGTAAGATCACTACCAGCTTTGTGGATAAAAAGGCAAGAATCATTTTTTGACTGAGTGAATCCTTGAGCAAGTAATTCTGTATCTAGCTTAGAAAACCACATTCTATAAGCCTGTTTTGATCCATATATGGATTTGATCAAATTACAAACATCGCCCAATGGATTGTCAACTCCTTTATAAACTTGCACGTAGACCTTTTCACATAAATCTCCATGCAAGAATGCATTGTTAACATCAAGTTGATGTAATTTCCAATGTTTACTGGTAGCCAAAAAAATTATACATCTCACTGTACTAATCTTCACAATTGGAGAAAAAACTTCATCATAGTCAATACCATATTTTTTATTATATCCTTTTGCTATAAGTCTGGCTTTACACTTTTCCAAAGTGCCATCTGCATTTGTTTTGATCTTGTATACCCATTTACATCATATAGCTTTCTTCCCTTTAGGTAAAGGTACTAATTCCTTAGTGTTATTCTTTCCTAAAGCTTCTAAATCCTTGTTCATAGCAGAAGCCCATAAATTGTTTGAAGAAGCTTCTTCATAAGATTTAGGCTCAGTGATAATTTCATAAACAGTATTGGGAATTTTATCATCAAAAATAAGATTGCACCAATGTGATTGAACGGCTGAAGATGATTGACTACTGAGAGTACAAATATATTCTTGCAAATAAGAAGGATGTGTTCTGGATCTTGATGATTGTCTCATTGGTATGTGAGATAAGTCAATGACAGAATCACATGATTTTAAAGAAGTGGTATCTGTAGTACCTGAAGAAGGAACTGAATCCTTAGAAATAGTAGAGATATCAAAAATAGGAACTGTAGAAATGAAGATATCATGAAGAAATTGAGTTCGAGTTTGATTTTTCTGGGAAATAATTTTGAAAGGAAACTGATGTTCATGAAAATAAACATCTCTGGAAATGGTAATAGTATAAGTCAAGAGATTATATACTTTGCAACCCTTAGTTGTATTTGAATATCCAACAAAAACCCCAGCTATAGCTCTAGGATCAAGCTTAGTTCTTAAAACCTTATATGTAGAAATATAACAAAGACAACCATAGGTCTTAAGATGACTAAGATCAGCTTCAGTTGGAATAACCTAAAATACTGAATTTGAGAATCAAGACATTTTAAAGGCATCCTATTTATCAAATAGATGGCACATAACACGGAATTTCCCCAAAATCTGTCAAGTAAGTTAGCTTGAAGATGTGAAGCCCTAGTAGTTTCAAGTAAATGCATGTACTTCCTCTCCATAACACCATTTTATTACGGAGTATAAGCACAGGTAGTTTGATGAATGATACCTTTAGTAACAAACAATCTCTTAGCCAAACCCTCTGTGATTTCTAAAGCATTGTTAGACCTTACACTTTGTACTTTATGATTAAACTGTGTCTCTACATAATGCAAAAAATTATCCATCACATAATAATTTTTAGATTTGTACTTAAGTAAATGCACCCATGTAAATCATGTAAAGTCATCCACAATAATAAGAAACTGAGTACATCCAGTTATAGACTTTGTCTTACATGGTTCCCATATATTTAGATGTAAAAGCGGAAAAGCTGAAGTAGTTTATATGTGACTTGCAGGAAAATTTTTCAGGTTTTCTTAGCTGCTGGACATACTTGACATGTAACATTCTTGAAAGTACTAGTATTTACAAATATTGGAGTGACTAGATGTAGATGCTGAAAAGGAAGGTGGCCCATTCTCAGATTCCAGAGTTTGATATCTTCTTCAGTTGCAACAGAGACAACATGACATTGTTTGAGTTGAGATGAAGAGTGTAGATGTGACGCCTCTAGATCCGGGGTCGGAGACCTAGGCGCTCACGGTCCATTTTCCATTAATAACATACCTGTTCTTGCACATAATATATAAAACAGCCATCGACCCCACAATAAAACTCACACCGCACGCACACACACAGGATAGAGTCTCAGAAACGTCACACAATTGATTAAGCAAAAGTAAAAGTTTCAGAGTTATTACAGACCGAATTAAATAGCATTTATGCTACCAGCAATAGTTCGATATGAAGCGGAGTTGGCGGCTTAAAGGTTTGTTACGGTACACTGCTTTGCACAGGTCATACTTATAAATAGAACGTACTAACAAAAGTTGCCAACCAATCCGGATAATGGGGCCTACCGGTGGAATCTCAACTGCTGCCTCGGGTCTAGTCACCTGCTTTCGGGCAGTCTGTCTGGGTCTTGCCATTTCTCTTAGCTGTTGTGTTTGTAAATTTGAAAACAAGCAAGAGTGAGCAACTATAGCTCAGCAAGAAATATATGTATAAGGTAAGTAATATAACATTACATATGTTTAGCAGTTATTAAACTCGTTTGTGTCAAGCAGTTATAAAATCACTTGCCATTGTTGATAAATTTCGAAGGTGCACCAATACGTGCCCTTGTTTTCAAAATAAACTTGCAGTTATAGATACTGCATAGAGTTAACATCTTTCTCATCAAAATAGAACACTATCAGCAACTTGGCACATAAGCCTAAGAAGCAGTGTCAGAGCATTTTTCCAAAATGGAGGAATGGGACTTAAAGAAAACATAAAACCTGACAGGGATTGACGATGATCAGTCGCCATATCCAAGTCCAATAATCCGCGGGTCTTCTCTACCGGTAGAAGGATAGAAACTACATCCGTAACTATCCTCGGGTGAAAACTACATCCGTAATCACCCTCGATGAAAACTACATCCGTAATCATCCTTCGGCAACACCTGGGCCGGAATAATAATTGATGGACCACCTGGCTCACGGCCGCTTACACATCCCGGGAATCGTTCGTCAACGATTCCCACACCTGCCAGAGTCCCTTTTTCTTTTTCTTTTAAAACTTGATTTTGAATGAAAACTGAGTAGTTGAGGTCCGACATCAGTCGACCGATAATTCTTGAAATCGTACAAGAAGCAAAACCTGACCGGGGGTTTTCGAAAATGTTTTGATTTCGAAAGAGTACGAGTTTGAAAGTGCTAAAGGTATCTTGGATTAGCTTTGTCTTTAAAATAATGAACAATAATTAATAAAATAATTATTTAATTAAATAAGCTTTAATCCAAGATAGGTATTTTGAGTATTTATGATGATATAAAAATAATTACTTGAGTATACGATACTTCCCGAATGACCCTTCGGGTTTTCGCAATTTAATTACGATATAATAATATACCGCTCCCCAGTCAATAGTATATATATGGACCGCTACAACCTCTATTGCTAGAGTCGTTGTCCGAAGAAAACATTTCATTCTAAGTTTAAGGGGTGCAAACATATATGTGCTTATACATCTCAATTTAATCAATACTTTAATAAGCATAAACATTTGATACGATTGAAAACTACAAACACAACAGTGAAAGTCCTTGTATATGTAAGTTTTGAAAAGTAAACTTGCCTTGGTGAGGTTGGGGTGGTCGAGCTTGCGGAGTGGAACGATCTATACATAATCAATAGCCGATCGTTAGTACCTTAACAATATCTCTTTTAATTGCGGGGTTTTAGGGGGTACAAAATTAACTTAATGACTTCGTCTTATGACCCTCTAGCCCCACTATAGGTTTATGTCATCACTCGGTTACGCTCGTCACTTATTCGACTTAATTTGGTTACCACATCCGAATCATATTCATTACCCCTTAAATCTCACTCCACTTACGACTTTTTCCCTTGCGCGAATTTTACTCTAACATTTTTATAAAATTGAAAAATACATATTTTAATCCAATTCTTGTTGGGTAGCCTTCACCGCTACATTTACTAGCTTCCATAATTTTTCCATGATCCTACATAAATTTTTAGGGGTTTAAACAAGGTTAACAAGGGGACAATTTAGTGCCGTCCGGATTCCAGAAATACATTTCACTTCTCAGGCCACAACTCAAAATCTATACATCACCTAGTCATGAACCTTATATTTCAGGAAACTACATTCAAATACCTTTCCAACAATATATATTAGGACTTCAGGGGACAAGATTTAGGGGTTCAAAACCCTCCTACAAGACAGTACAAGTTCCTGGAAAAATACTAAGCATGCTTTTACCACTTAATCATTCAAGAATCTTATATAACCATCACAACCATCATCTAAACCACCAAGATCATACTCCATAGCATACATAGAGTTACATACACTAACCACAAGCTTAAAAATCACAACCACAACATTTAAACTCAAGATCTACATCATCCATAACTTATATGTCCAAGATTCACACTAATAACCATGGATCTAACATTAAACATCACAAATACTACATGGCCAAGAGGGGTTAGGGTTTTTATACCTTCTTGAGTATCTAGGAGCCTTGGGTATGCCTTACAAGTCTCAAGAACACCTTGGATGAGCTCCTACAATCCTTACAACTCAAGATCTAAATGAAAACTCAACATTGTTACTATTCATCAAAACTTCAACAATTAATAACTTGAAAACTAATGGATGAAAAGGGTTGGAATTCATAGTATACCTTCCTTATATGATGTAGAGTACCTATGATTTTTGCCTTGAATTAAGAGTGAAGAGAAGTGGAAGAAAGAATTTTTTCTCCCCCTTCTTTCTACCTTGGCCGAGAGCAACAATGGCTAGGGGGGGGAGAGAGTCTTTTTGTTTTGCTTTTTGGGTTGGTTGAAATAAAGTAAGGTGTGTTGGTATTATGTATTAGGTGTATGTATATGTATCACATGTTGCTAGTCTAGTGTCTAGACCACCATACCTCCTTGTCTCCTTGGATAATGTACCAACTAGTTACTATTCCTCTTGTCAACTTTATATTACTAGTTTGATTTCCTAACTACTTAGTTGCATGGGACTTGCATGCAATGTCATTCCTTGTATCATTATTCTTCCACCAATGCTTGTCACTTAATCTTTAATTCGTATCTTAATTAATTCCTCGTAATAATATTTTGTCGCTTAGAGATTTCCCTTGTAATTCCTCAAGTACTTAATTGTGTAAATTCCTCGAATATCCATAACTCCTCGTCATAATTCCTAATAAATCTTTTAATACTCCAATGACTCTCAAGTCCCAAGTTTTATAAATCTTACTAGCAATAAGATTATTGCCTTCAACAATCTTCCCTTTATCTTACATAGTGAATGCAACAACATAGTTTCTCAAACAATCAATTCCATTAAACAACAGGGATGACTAAAAAGGTTCCAAATTGACAATGTCATATGATATTATATAAAAGAAAATATTACAAAAATTAGGGTTCTTATAGTAGACCACTGTCCCTATAAAGATCATTAATAGAACTACCAAGATGAATTGAAAGCCTGTACTGAGCAAGGCTCTGAAGAAAACAACCTTTATTAGCAAATAAAACTTGACGACCTATTTCTTGACACAACTTTAGGACAGAAATCAATCTGAAACAAAGCTCAGGTACATGTAAAACATTATTCAAAATAATGTTCTCATTTAGCTTAAAATGAACCTTTATGAAGCACCTTAATTTTTGTACCATCCGGAATAGTAATAAAATTGTTAGGTTCAGAAACAGGTACATAATCAAAAAACATATGAATATCAGGACAAATGTGGTCTGTAGCCGCCACTATCTATGATCCAATTATGATATGTAGATGAGAGAAGACACATAGTACCTGCCAGAAGTGCATGTTTGGTGGATTCTACAGCTTACAACTGAATCATTTTGAGATATAGTAGTTTGACCTAGCAAACTCATGAGCTGATTGTATTGATCCATAGTGACTGTGGGAGTAGTATTAGTATCAGCAGTACCACTAGTATTACTAACACCGAGAAAGCAGCAATTCTCTTATCTTTAACAAAGCCAGACGGATAACCATGTAATTTAAAACATCTCTTTATGCTGTGTCCGGGAATCTTGCAGTGATTATAGAAATAGTTAGGTTTGCCTCCTTTTTTAAAAGAAGAACCATTATGTGAAGCACTAGAATTAGTTCAATTATTTCCAAAACCTGAGAAGGGCTTGTTTCCTGGAAAAATGTAACGCCCCCAAATCCGAGGTCAGGGATTTAGGTCGTCACATCACCGTCCAACCATATCATACCTGTATTAACTTTACAACTCAACAACACATCAATCCAGACCTCAATCTTTCACACATACAAGTTAGAGCCTTAGAAACGATAATCACAGGTAATACTAAGTATCACAATTCATCTGTGAAATCCAGAGTACAACTTGGCTCTTAGGCCTAAGATGCGATATCAAATCATTTTTTTCCAAAGTGGAAGAATGGGACTTAAAAGAAAATATGAAACCTGACAAGGATTGACGATGATCAGTCGTCACATCCAAGTCCAATATTCCGCAGGTCTTCTCTACTAGTAGAAGGATAAAAACTACATCCGTAATTACCCTGAGTAAAAACTACATCCGTAATCACCCTTCATGAAAACTACATCCGTAATCATCCTTCGGCAACACCTAGGCCAGAATAAATGATGGACCGCCTAGCTAACGGCCGCTTACACTAAAAATAATATCGTTCGTCAACGATCCCTCACCGCCAGAGTCCCCTTTTTCTTTTCGCAAAAATTCTTTTTGAAAGGAAAATGAGTAATTGAGGTCCGATTCTATCGACCGATAATTTCTTAAGATAACGTTCAAGTGAGTAATACCTGAACGGGGGTTTTCGAAAATTTTTTTGAGTTCAAAAGAATTCAAGTGTGAAGACGCTTGAGGTATCTTGGATCAGTTTTGTTTTTGAAATAATATTTTGAAAATTTAATATTAAATAATTACTAATAAATAAGTAATCCATCAAAATAATCTTTTAATCCAAGATAAATATTTTTGGGTATTTTTAATAATATATATTTAATAATTAATTATAAACATCTGATACTTCTCGAATAACTCTTTGGGTTTTCAAAATTTAATCTCTATAGAATAATACACCGCTCCTCGGTCAATATTATACTTGGACCGATACGACCTCTATTGCTAGAATCGTTGTCCGAAGAAAACGCTTTCCAAAACTAGAGTTCAAGTATACATATATATATATATATATATATATATATATATATATATATCATAATACATGCAATAAATATTTCGTATGAAATCCATAAACACAACAATACAAATCCTTATGTATAAATTTTGAAAATTAAACTTGCAATTATGAATTAAAACATAATCCGCATACTTCATATATTTCAAAATATATATACTTTGAACGATAGAGTATAAACTTGCATAAGCAGAATCAAAATATAATATTTTGAAAACAAAATCTTAGGGTTGGAAAACTTGCCTGGTACTCCGGATGTAATAGGGCTCCTGACGGTGTCCGACAATCTAAACAAGTCAAGAAAATACGCGGTTAATCCTCTATACGATCCACTTATAACTCAACGCTTAGACACTTAATCTAATCACAAACAAGGCACTAAGGGGTCCTTCTAGACTCGTACTAAGTCCATGTAAATCCTCAAACACTTAAGTCAAGAGTTCGTTTAGAAACCGGACCACGTCCGTCCACTTTACTAAGTCATCTTCAAAGTTAAGTCCAAGTACTCTCCTAAGGGGTCCTCTCGCTCGTAACCTTGACTGAAACATTTTTATAAAATCGAAAAATAACTCTTTTGACATACGTTGTTCACCCACATCTTTATTATGACCTCTAGTATTTATTAAACTAGATTCGCAACAGGTTATCTCATTTTAATGGGCTCAATTCTGGTCAACAACTCAACATTTACATCTACGAACTACTTTTACGAATTTGACCATAACTCCTAAACCGTGAATGCTATGATTCTTTCGCCAAAATGATCTATGACTCAAAATCTTTAAGTATAAGTCAACTAATCGACTAGGTCAGGGGTTGACACTGACTGTTATGCTCTGTTTCTAAGGGTGTTAGAAATTTCGCCATTACGACGGCTATAACTCAAATAGTTCCAAAATCAGAACTCTCCAATAATCATATCATTCACTCCATATCACTCATACAACTTTTATACCTCTGAGATAAGGCCAAGCAATGCCTTTACGTTCACAAAAATGGTTTTACGATTTTATGAAAGCCCACTCCTTCTTAAGACTCATAAACATGAACTAAACTCATAAACTCTTCTATATCTCCCAAAATAATCGAGATTGGAAAGGGGTTTTACCTCGGTATGAAGCTTAGGGATGTCATTACACTATAACCAGGTCATAACCTTGCCCAAGAAGCTTTTTGGAAGCCATTAACCCATGAACAAAACAAGGAAAGTTGTTAGTTATAATCATGACATTATTCATCATCACTTTGTAAAATCTATATAAAATCAAAAAAATAGAGATTGGTTCTCAAATTTTTACCACACCTTCTAATCTTCAAGGGCTTTCTTTTGAGTCTTAGAACATCACCAGGGGATGCTTGAAGCTCGATTTATTGGCTTTCTAAGGTGAGTGGTCGAAATTTGGAAAGGCTAGACAGTTTTTGTTTTTCATCTTGGAGGAGGGATTTGACTAGGCTATACTCCTTTCATAGCCATGAAACTTTGAACGTATGTTCTACATGTAATGAGGAAGTTATGGTTCAAATTTGGTGATTTATGAATGGGTAGAAGTGGAGTTATGAAATTTTCTTTAAAGTGGGTTTCTGCTGCACAGTGTTGTGGAATGGTGTGTTTCTTTGTGTTTTCCTTGCTTATACATGTATCTATCCCTTATTTCTATCCTAATCTCTTTTAATGTGTTGTCAAGGGTCTATTGGTGCCACTTGTTGGTCATCTAATACAGTAATCCATCTTTTTGGTGGTAAATTACACAAGCATCCTCAAGTTTGCTTCTAGTTGCTCCTCCTCCCTTTTGGTTCTATAATCTTGCACCAATTGGATTCCTTACTTCTAATTTAATAAAATCAATTTTTACAACTTATATGTTGCACTCCAAGGTAATAAAAAAAATGAAACTTACTCAGTTATAATACCACTCAAAGTGGTGTCTGAGGAGGGTAGATGTACGCAGACCACGCCCCTATACAATAGGGAGGCTGTTTCCGAAGGACCCCCAGCCATTACAAATATAGAAATACAAATACAGAAAGGAAACCTAATACAAACTAAGAAACTCACACACACGCAGGAGTCGAACCTCTGACCTCCTTCAAAGGAGGCCAGTGGCTCAACCACTGCACCAACATGTTGTTGGCTTGCACTCCAAGGTAATAGTGTGGCACAATTCCTCAATTTATGGTTGTGTCCAATTTCCTTTGCATTTTCTCTTTATCGCAGAAAGAGTTCTCCAAATTTCTCAAGCATTCTCTATTCCTCCACTCTAGGATTTTATTCTTAATCCTATATTCCTCATATAACATCCTTCCTTGGATTTCTAATATTCCGTATCCTCAATTAATAATCCAATTATTATATTCCCGACTCCTCTGTCCAAGTTGGAATAAAATAAAGTTTGAATTCTCTGAATTCCGATCGCGTTTACATACATTTATTTACCTCGTAGATTACTAATATAACTTCGAAATATCCATTTCCTATCCCGTACATAGGGTGACACGAAAAATTTCTTAATCCTCAAAAATCACTATTCATCCATAATTTCACTATTCAACCATGCAAATTACTATTCATCCCTCAAATGAAAATTTTTCTCAAGTACAGAAATTTGGGTATTACAGAAAACCTTTTGAGACTGATTAAACTTCTTTTTTTCAGTAAAGAAGGTAAGTGATTCATTATTAGAAATCTGAGACATTTCCTAATGTCTTTCCTCCTGAGCAAACAATCGATATGCCTATGAAATATTTGGCATAGGCTGCATCATAAGAATATCAGCCCTGATAGCACTAAACTGATCACTTAGTTTCATCATAAATTGAAGAAGTCCATGATCCTGTTGCTTTTGCTGAATTTTCTAAGACATATTATAGGTGCACTTGTTACCGGTGCAGTGAGGAAGTGGATCAACATCATTTAAACCATCCCAAGTAGTTTTGATCTTCGTATAAAACTCGGAAACAGACTTTTGTCCTTGATTAATCTCAAGCAACTGTTGTTCGAGAGAATAAATTTGAGCTACAGAAGAATAACTGAATCTCTCCTCTAGATCCTCCCATATTTCTTGTGCAGTTTAAAGAAACATAGCACTTTTTGCAATGTGCTCATCCAAATTAAACAGAATCCATGCAGTCAATAAATTTTTGCATATCTCCCAGTACTTGTACTCAACAGACGTAGATTCAGGTACATCAGTAGAGCCATTAACAAAGCCTAACTTGTTCTTTGCCAAGAGAGTTAACAACATTGATCGTTTACAGTTATGAAATCCAACTCCAGTAAATTTGACCGAAACAAGTTGTGTATCAAAGCATCAGATGGATGTATATAGTAAATGCTTGTAGAATCTTGATTATGAATGAAATTAGGAGTATTGAATAGAAAAAAAATGTTAAACAAACTAAAAGAGTGTGTATTTGACAGATTTTATGACGATCTAGTGATTTTGAAGCAAGAAACATGAACAAACGCGATCAAACAACGAAATTATCAACAAATCGATTTAGAGATCACACGATCTTCACAATAAAAACAGAATCATAGATATTTATAAGTATATCTATGAAGAACGATCAGAGAATTGATATACAATCGATAGACACAATCAAACAAACACGGGGAGTGTGCACAAAACAAATATCTACCAACAAGTTTTAGATCTCAATCAAAAATTGAGATGTAAAAAACGTAAAAATGTAAAATTCGTATTGAAAACAAGAAAAAAAAAACTATGAATGCCTGATGAACACGAGAATCGATCGGCTTTAGCTATCTACCATAGATGAGCTTAGCAAGCTCTAATACCATGTTACTTTTGTCAAAGAAAATCATTTCATTGGCGAAGGAAAAGAAGAAGAATACAAGTTGTTCTAGCTCTAAATGTTTGATCTAGATTATATCCACCTACATTATACATTTGTATGGAAAGTCATTGACTAAACTGTCGACTTTCTAGATTGGCTAGCCTATTGAATAAATTAAGTAATACTATCAGTACTTCCAAAACGGTGAGGGGCGAAACTGCTTAAGAAAATATGTATTTTTGATTCGAGATTAAATTTAATCTCTGTGTATTTTCTCAAACCCTTCTCCTTAAACTATAATTAATTCTGTATTTGTATATTAATATGTATCATTGCATTATATATATATATATATAATTATGTCTATATCATATAAGATTGATAACTGGAAGACAATACAGAAAAGGCAGCTAGTTTTAAATTCCCACTCCACCACCTAAATTTGAATGGGATGGATCAGGGTGGTGCCCAACTCTATCCCTCCTACTCATTTATGTTCAAATGGGAAAATAAATAAATATCAGTAGGGCATCCCGCACCCACATTTCCCCTTCTCTATTGTTCGTCCTTTTGTATGTCAACCCCATGCACTGTGTGGGCTAAGGGGTTCCCCTCCCTTTCTCTCTCGCACACTTTTCTATTTTAGACATATTGACTGCCATATAGTGATTTGGTTCTTTCTCATATCGAGAATGATTTTATAAATTATATTAAAAAAAACCATTTCCAGAAGAATAAAGTGTTGCAAACAAGTCGTTTTGATCATGGTGTACTTGAATTACTTAAGTCATGTCGTGGAATTAGTGAGGATTATCTATTCTTTCTAAATGCTTTCGGGAAAAAAAATTCTCAAAATTTTATTTTTCGATTAATAATCAAGTTGCACATGGAATCTTTTTCCATCAAGAAAAGAATGACTAGGTACTCGTTTAATGATAGCAACTTTGAGAAGTTGTTTTACCATTCTATAATTTCTGTCTCGGATCGTAGGTTGATGATTTGAGTTGACGTTGAGTGAAAAATATGGTTAAATGCATAGATACAGGGGCACTTAATAAAACATGTAGAAAAAAGATTAAGGATTTGTAGTAATTCAATCTTCATTTCGTAACATGAACCTTGAATATGCCGACTTGGCCGGCCCTCACTTTGTATCACTATTTTTTATCAATGCATATATATGGACATAGTACATAAATGGTCCACCTTTAATAAATTTGTTACTCGTGAGGGTACAATTGTAACAGCCCCAGATCCGGGGTCGGGGATCCGATCGTTACGGTCTCAATTCCATCAATAATACTTGAACTTGACTCAAAACAATTAAACAGCATGCTATGACCCCGCAATAATATCACACCACACAACCAGTTATAGTCCTAGAGATGAAATTGAAATAAAACTCTAATCATAGGATCCACAAGTTATAAGTTATTACAAACCCAAAATGATTAAAAAATAATTTTAATAGTTTCTTGCTGTTGATTAACATAAGTCATACATATAAATAAGTCTGATACATAAAAGCTACCAGTCTAGCTTACTGGCTGCTCCTACCTCAGCAATGGCGGCTATGACATTAGCAGTAACCCTCTGACGGTTGTCACCAGCTTGCGTTGGGTGCGCCTTGTGCGGGCCCTCTGATCTAGCTGTTGTTGTGATATAATAAATAAAGCAAGGGTGAGCAATAGCCCACCAAAATAATATGTAACTGATTAACAATATATATGGCAGTTCAAGAAAATATCTTTGAAACCATATGCCATGCATTAACGAACATAGTGCTAGTATAACGTAAAGGATGAAGTTACGAGGTAAGTAAAGGTACTTTTAGTTCTGAACAGTTTTCAAACCCTGTCAATACGAGTGATACTTCATGTTGCAGAAAATAAATAGATTTGGATGATGAACGAATACTGAAGAATGTCGCGCCAGATGACTGTTGGGTTTCATGCAAGCAAACGCAGCGGAAAAATGCGAAAAATAAAATAAAACCAAAACCCACCGCAAGGATCCATGCGAGAATTGTATATTTAATTCGTAGTTTTAGAAATCAGTACCTTAAAGAGCTTTCCGATGTCTGAGAGTGATGAAAGGATTATTCGATCACCACGTATCCCGCACAAGCGATGTATGTCTCTATGGTATCCACACGAACGCTTTCTTGAAGGAATTGCAGTGTACTAGCACCAAGAACTCGAATCTTCTCCTATCTTTGTCTCGCCTCTTTTGCTGTTAGGGTTTAGTGTTTTTAAATTAATAAAAACTTCAATAACTAGCAGCCACAAAGAGAGAGTTATATATGTGGAGATAAAAACGAATTTTAACTCTAATCTCTTTACAGTTTGTATCAATCCAAATTCTAATCATTCTCATCTTATTAAGTCTTACTTAATAAACAAGCTACTAAATTTTTGGATTATTAATAATTCGAATTTAGTTTCTTTAATTAATCAAGTCAATACTTAATTAATTAATTAACAATTCGATTTATCATCTTAATTTAAATCCGATTATTTAAATTAAATAATCTTTCAAGCGCTCTTGTGTGTGACTCTATAGGTTATTATTATATTGGCAACAATTTTATTTAAAAAATAAAATCGTAAACAATGAGCGGTATCTAGTAATACATCATTGTTACCCAAATAATAATAATTAAATCGGTGAATTATTTCGCCTTTCGTGAATAATGTTCTATGTAATATAATCCCTTTAACCATGATATTATAGATTAAACTGGAGGCATGGAATGTGTCATCCTCGTCATAATTTAATCTTTATTTTCTTGATCGATGAGTAGACTATTCAAACAAATCACTATTTGATCACGACCATGCATTTCATAGTCTCACTCAAACAAGAGGCTAATAATATCACTCCTATATATTTATATATTAAGGAGGGTTAAATTCCATCTAGATCATTCACATTTATCATATGATTCATAATATACCCAAGACCACCTTTATCATTACCCGATTAAAGATAACTTTTGATAGAATCAAAATATATTAATTCTCGTATAGAAATGTAATGACTTCATGTCTAAGAATCATTACATCATTATCACATTAAGATTCATAATGACACATTTATTCATTCCATGTTGAATCTCATAGTGGGTCTATCCAGTACATCGTACTCATATATGTACCTATGCATTGACTTTAGTATCACTATACTTATGATCAATGAGAAGTGATCATCAGTCAATCAACATACTAGTCTCGATGTATTATTATTGTCCCAATAATAATAATACTTGACTAGGGATATTTATGATTATTATACTGTATATTATCTCATATTAATATAGTTCGTATCAATAATCTAGGGACAATTATTATACTAACAATTATATCGCAGTAAATACAAAGCATAATAAAACATCAATACAATCAAAATAGAACATAAATGTCAATGACGAAGTTTAAATAAACTGAAATGTATTGCCTCTAGGGCACCTACACTAACAATCTCCCACTTGCACTAGAGCCAATCATTCATATTCCTAATACCTATGGAACTAGTGTGACTTTCGTGCTTCTGCTGCGACAGAGGCTTAGTCAGTGGATTGGCAATGTTATCATTGGTATGCACTTTACATATGTGTATATCTCCTTGCTCATTAATTTCACGAATAAGGTGATATCTTCTAAGTATATGTTTCGCCCTGGAGTGCGATCTTGGTTCCTTTGCTTGTGCTACGGCCCCAGCATTATCGCAATAGAGATCAATGGGATCTGCTATCGATGGAATCACACCAAGCTCAATGATGAAGTTTCGGATCCAAACTGCCTCCTTAGCTGCTTCACAAGAAGCAATATACTCAGCCTCCATTGTAGAATCAGCAATTGTTTCTTGTTTCAAACTTTTCCAGCTAACAGCACCTCCGTTGAGACAAAACACAAAACCAGACTGGGATATAGAATCATCCTTGTCTGTTTGGAAACTAGAGTCAGTGTAACCTTTTACAACTAGTCCCTCTTCTCCTCCATACACCAAGAACGAATCTTTAGTCCTTTTTAAGTACTTTAGAATGTTCTTGACAGCCGTCCAGTGAGCTTCACCTGGATTAGACTAAAACCTACTTGTCATGCTTATAGCAAACGATACATCAGGACGAGTACATATCATTGCATACATGATAGATCCAATCGCAGAAGCATATGGAATCTTACTCATGCGGTCCTTTTCATCTTTCGATTTAGGACTATCTTTATCTGAGATCGTTATCCCATGAGACATTGGGACAAATCCCCTTTTTGCAACTTGCATCCCGAAACGATGTAATACTTTGTCAATGTATGTACTTTGACTTAGGCCAATCAATCTTCTTGATGTCTCTAGATCTTGATCCCTAATATATAGGAAGCCTCACCTAAGTCTTTCATGGAGAAATTCTTTCCTAACCATGCCTTAACAGCCTGTAGAGAAGGTATGTCATTCCCAATCAGTAATATATCATCAACATATAGAACTAGGAATGCCACAGTGCTCCCACTAACCTTCTTGTAAACACAAGGTTCATTTTATTTTGAACGAAGCCAAACTCTTTGACTGTTTGGTCAAAACGAATATTCCATCTCCTTGAAGCTTGCTTTAGTCCATAAATGGACCTGATTAGCTTACATATCTTTCTAGCATCCTTTGGATTTACAATACCTTCAGTGTAAGAACCCAAATTTTCGGTAGAATTAAAACTTTTATTATTAAGAATAAGTATATACGTGAATAGTGTTGTCATACGTGAATAGTAATTTGGTGGATGAATAATAATTTTGAGGATTAGGAAAAGTTTTCATGTCACCTATGTACGAGACGTAGAATGGATATTCCGAAGTCGTACTAGTGACCCATGGAGTAAATAAGTGTATGTAAAGACGATCGGAATTCAGAGAATCCAAACTTTATTTTATTCCAATTTTGACAGAGGAGTCAGGGATATAATAATTGGATTATTAATTTAGGATATTGGATATGAGAAGTCCAAGGAGGGATATATATTATAAGAGGAGAATGGGATTGAGGATGAAACCCTAGAGCTGAGGAATAGAGAATACTTGAGAAAATCGGGAGGACGTTTCCAGAGATAAAGAGAGAATAAACAAGGAATGTTGGATTTATTATTGGATTAAGAGATTAAGAGATATAATATAAGATTTAAGGAATTTAGATTCAAGGATCATAAAGGAGAATAGGAAATGGTAATATAAATACCAAGAAGATTTCCGGTAAAAACCCTAGGAAGAAATCCTTGAGATATTCCTTCGAACGATCATCGAATTGAGCAATAAATGGACAAAAGAGCAAGCAGGAAAGCAAGATGCATGCATATACAAGTGCATGACATACTAAGTAACCAAGGATACAAGTGCTAGTTACAAACCGAACCAATTTACTAAACCAAGTTGCATGAATTAGGGAATGGTGCAAGTTTTGTCAAAAAGGTGAATAGTGGTGTTGAAATGGTCAAGGGGACAAGAGAGACAGCTGATATACATTACTTACAAGCCTAATAATTCATTTCTAACACCAAAAATATCAACCAAGCAAGCCAAACACTTTTCTCTCTTTCCTTCCCCATTTTCCAGCAGATCAGATTTTTCAGAGCAGGGATCTTTCCGATTTTTTTTCACCCAGTTCTACTCATTTAAAAATTATGAAAAAATTCACGAAGCTTCTGCACATCAAGATGAAGTTGTGGATTTAATTTCATAATTTTTAAAGATCGTTTGAGTGGTCAAATAAATTCGAGAAAATCGCTCTGTTTTTCCCCTTGAAGAACCCACTTCGAATTTTTGAAGTTTTGAGATTTCAAAATCCAACTTCCAACCATCATTTGATCTTGAAACTTTTATGGTAAGTCCTATATTTCATATAAATGATCTCCTAAGAGTCTTAGCTTCAAACTCCTTTGTTTCCATTTTCAAATAAATCCTCAAAGTGGAGGGTGAATAGTAACCTTCATAAACTAATCTTGATTTCTTTGATTTCTTTGGTTGATTTAGCAAGCTTAAGCACTCCCAAGGACAATACCAAGCTTTGTAAGGCTAGTTCATAATCTCAAGAAGGTATAACAACTTGAAACCCTAGTTCTTGTTTCAAGATTTAAGCATGTTCTTGGTAGATATAGCTTGGTTATGATTATAGTAGTGTTATAAGCATGATTAGTTAGTGGTTTTAATGGATCTAAGTTATATGATGATTGTGATGTTAAATCAGTGTTCTTGGACTCTTTGAGATATATTATATGATGATGAGTAGTATAGGTGCCCGGTGTGGCTTGGTTGGATTGTTATGATTTTTGGGAAGTCTGATTTATAGCCGTCGTAATGGCGAATTTCATTAACCACTAGAAACCATGTAGGACAGTAAGTATAATTTTCTGACCTTGATGAGCAATGGACATATCCTTAAAGATCTTGAGTCGTAGATCGTTTTGGCGCGAAAATCGTAATATTCTGACTTACGGTTTAGGGGATACGACCAAAATTGTAAAGGTTGTTCGTAGGCGTAAGTGTTGAGTTGGTGACTGGAATTGAGACCCTTAAAAATGGAATTAGAACACAATATGTTCAGGATAAATACTAGAGGTCATAATGAAGATATGAGAGAAGACCGTATGTCAAAAGAGTTATTTTTCGATTTTATAAAAAGGGCGTAAGCCGAGATTGCGCAAGTGGAAAACCCCTTAGAAAGACCATAAGACTCACTGCATAGCCACTGCCCTGTTTTGCAAATTCCGAAAAATGAGCCTTCTGACCAGAGTCAAGTTTTGAGTTAGTTACCTTCTAGACATTCCCTAGATCGTGTACGCGAAAACGGTGCGTCATTTGGGTTAACGGTTATCGAGTTATGAACATTTTAGTGAAAGAGGTGCAAATAGTAAAACCCGTAGTTGACTGAACTTCAAAAATACAATTCCCCTGCCTAGACCCGTAGATTTGAATCGAAACTTTTATGATAAATATTACAAATACCAAAGGTGATTTTAGAGATGATTTCGTATTTAAATACATTCCCGGTGATTTATTAAAAGTGTTGGAGTGCGAGTCACGGAATAGTGAATCTCAGGAAAGTCAACTCTAGAGGTGCTACTTTGACCATCCGCTTTGGCTGAGTTAAAAGAGGAATTTCGAGTCGACTAAAACATGAAACTTGTTAAGAATTATCAAGGCAACATATTGGTGTAAAGAACGAGGTTAAAAATGGTTAAGTATAACATGGACTTAGACGAGTCTAGAGGGACCCTTTAGTGCTTTGTTTTGATTGACTTAAGTGTCTAAGTGTTGGACTATTATTGGATTGTATAGGGGATTAATAGCATGTTTTCTTGACTTTATTTAGATTGTCGGACCCCGCTACCAGCCGTTACTGCATCAGGAGTACCAGGCAAGTATACTAACTCTTACTCTATCATTCAGAGTAGAGATATTTTGTGTTATAAAATGTTCGTAATGGTAGTTATATGTGAATTATTATATTGAGGAGATAAGGGAAGTATGGTTAGGAGTAACTTACGTTTCCCTTTAGATGATGTAACATGAGGAGTAAATAGTGAATACGAAGTAGTGAGGAGTTGGATTTTCTTCAAAAACCCGGACAAAGATTTTAAAGAATTTCGCAATAATGAACCTAAAGGAAACATCACCAATAATCCAGCGTTTATTAATCAAGTAGATACTTGGGTAGCATTTACTGATTAAATGAACCTTATTCGTCTAATTAGATTTATTTAATTAGAAGAATATTATTTTCAAAAAAATGTTTTCTTAAAACAACTTTGTCCGGAGAAATATCAATGTTGATTTACAAAATTATTCTATCGAGGTGATTACTTTTAGAGATGTTTTCTTCTTGCAATTTCTATATATATATATATATATTATTGTTGAGCTGTTACTTGAATAATATTATTATGCTAGATGTTCTATTTTAGTTCATGAGATGGTCCGTATTGTGGGACATTTATCGAGTTACTTCATTCGTACTCGAAGAGGAGATAATAAAGGCGTATTAATAATATCTTCATACTATATATTTACTGTTATTTAAGGGTGGAGTTATGTATATATTTATATATACTGACATGGGTCCTTCATTCTGGATTCATGGTCAAAACAATCTTTCATAAATATTTTCCTCCACTCATTCGGAAGGAGAACCAAATTATTGGAGGTGTATATCGTTCATTGTTTCTGAACGATATTGGAGTATTAATTCGTTTCAAAATAAATAAAGGTGCACGTGTTATTTCACCGTGACGCCTAAGCTATTTGTTGTTAAAGGTGATCGAAGATTCTGACACCTAATATCCTGGACTGAAAGTGCGTAAGAGACCGGGACAGGGCCGGCTCAGCACACAAATCGATGAAAGTGCGTACGAGACCGGGACAGGGCCGGCTCGGCACATAAATTGATGAAAGTGACCGGAGTAACGCACCGGCCCAACTAAGGGTGAGGGTCCGAGTCTGTCGACTCATCCTTATGAGGAATATTATTGGATGGTTCGAGACGTCGACTGTCCTTTCTATCGATAGAAAAATTGAGATGTGACAATGGATTGATCATCCATTACTTGATGCAGCATTCGAGGAAAAGTCCAATCATTGATTCTCTAGCTATTAACCGATGCCTTTGTGGTTCGGATTAACTGGGGTATCGATCTGAGAAATTATTATATTATATTATTATATTGAGGAGTTTGAGCAGTTATCATGTTACCGTTGAGTAATATGGAGAAGTTATTGAGATGTATTTATTCCATCATTTGGGTATTAAAATTCCGAGATAAATCTCTTTTCAAAATAAATATATATCCGTATGAGGGGAAAAGTTCTTGTAGAGCGGTTTAGTAATATTTTGTGTGAATTGTTGGGAATAGGGGATAGTTATAACCTTGCTGGGCATTCTTTGGCTCATTCTTGTTATTTTATATATTGTTAAGCAGTGGCGTCCAGGGCTAACTCAAGTATGGCCAATCGAGGCAAGGGGAAAGCGACGGACTACTGATTCAGCGCGGTGGCCTTGTAGTATCTAAGTAAGGTGGAAGCTGAAGAGTAGTGGTTTAGTATTTTGTTATCTAGTATTTTGGAATTGTAATAACATTTAGAAATTCTAGTAGATGAACTCGTGTTGTATTAACCTTTGATTTATGGAATGCTTGTTCTAAGACTATAACCCGTGGAGTAATTGTGGAGTCTATTAAGAATATTGTTGTAGATTATATTATGAGCAGGTGATTGTATATTCCGTAAGAGGTGTGACAACCTGGATTCCGGTAGGGAATTTGGGGGTGTTACATTCAGGTTGTATCATATATACATCCTCTTCAAGGCTTCCGTTAAGGAAGGCTATCTTAACATCCATCTGCCAGATTTCATAATCGTTGTAAGCTGCTATCGCAAGCAAAATCCTAATGGATTTGACTATTGCTACTGGTGAAAAAGTTTCATCATAGTCAATACCATGAATTTGTTTGAAACCTTTTGCAACCAACCTAGATTTATAGGTCTGGACCTTTCCATCCATGTCAATCTTCATCCTGAAGACCCATTTGCACCCAATGGGTTTTACCCCTTCAGGTGGATCAACCAAAGTCCATACTTTGTTTTCATACATGGAATCCATTTCAGATTTCCTGGCTTCTAGCCATTTCTCAGAGTCTGGACTGTTCATAGCATCTTGATAGGTAAGAGGCTCATCTTGATCCATGAGCATTATATCACCATTATCGACTAGGAGAAATCCATAATATCTCACAGGCTCATGGCGAATCCTACCAGATCTACGAACAACTTGTGTTTCTTGAGCAATATTCTCTTCAAGATTATCTTGAATATCTTGCTCACGTTCCATTTCCGATTCAATCTTATCTTGTGGTTCTCGAACTTCATCGAGATCTATTTTCCTCTCACTATTTCTTCGGGAGACAAATTCTCTTTCTAGAAATACAACATTTCGAGAAACAACTATTTTGTTCTCAATTAGATTATAGAAATAGTAACCCTTAGTATAACGCCCTAGAAAATATCGTATTTATAATTATTATTTTTATTTAATATCAAATGTGGATTATATGTAGTGATTTTTTTTAGGAATAAATATATGTGATATCGTGTTTACATGCCTATATGATGGTTTGTGTGTGTTGTGTAAGTCCGTGTATTTTTATTTATATTTTTGGTGATTTAAATTTTTTTAAAACATGCATTGTTGATCTTCTGAGATTTTTATAAAATCATTGGAGTTGATAAAAATCACGAAATCTTTTGTATAATCTTCTTTATGATATTATTTAGTTTTTAAAATTATTGGGAGAATTATTTTGGGTGTTTAAGTATTTTAAGATGATTTTACGGGTTATATTACTTTTAAAAGATCAAAATTTGTAAAATTTATATTTAATTCATTTTTTATCCTAAAAATATTTTAAAAATGTGGGGATGTTTGTAATTTCATAAACATTATTTTCAAATTTTAAAATTTATTTTCTACTAAATTACTATTTAATTTCGATTTTTAAAATAATAAAAAGAATTAGATTTATAGTTAATTTTCAGCATTACGTATTTCCCTCTATACCTCTGTCATTTTCTCTTAACCACAGCAGCTCTCGGTTCTTTTGGGGAGTTCTTTAGAGTTTTTGTTTGGAGTCTCTCTTTTAACACTCTCCTCTCTCTTCCTAAATCTCTCTCCCCCGACTCAAGTCTCAAAAATCGTTGTCTCCCTCTCGAGTACACTCCCTCCATCTTAATCGTTTTCTTTTCTTTCTTTTCTTTGAGGAACAGCATAGGTGTCTTCGTGTGTGTACAGCCGTGTAAGTCGTGTGTGTGTGTAAGTTCTAATCAAGGGTCGAAGGATTGGTTTTTTTTTTGTTATTGAGGTCGATGGTGGTTTGATGTTGCTGCTGTGCATGTGTACCCAGGGCGGGTATGAATGTTTTGAAGCTGTATGTGTGGAGTGTGTGTGTTCAACTGCGAGTGTATGTGTGTGGTTGAAGTTGGTGGTCGATTTCTGTAGTGTAATTGATCGTGTGGAGGATTGATTGGAGGTTGGGAGTCAGCAGGCAGGAAGAGAGTCTCGGTTAAAAACCGAGGACTCTGTTTTTCGTTTTAATGGGTGTGTCGAGTTTAAAAGAAAGTTTTATGTGGGTGTCTGTTGGTGAAGGGGAAGCATTCTGCAAAAACAGAGGGTGTAAATGTAGATATGTATGGTGGTGGGTGAAGAATGAAGGATGCAGTTGTGTTGGTGTGATTGCTGAGCGTTGGGCTGTGAGGTTGTGAAGCCGAGAGAGAGCCAGGGTAAAGGAGGGGAAGCCACCACCTGTGTAAGTCTATATTTTTATTTTATTAATTGGATGTTTAGAGTAAATTTTGGAAATTTTAGTTGATAATTGGAGAAGAGTTTGTGTTTCAGAATTTGTTGATAAATTGAGAAAATGACATAGTATTTGATTAGTTTATTAGGTGATGAAATGGATTTTGGGATGTTAGTTTAAAAAATTTGGTAAAATGAATAAATGATAAAACTTGGGATGATTTCATAAAATAGTGGGAAAGTTGGATTTTGGAAATTGTAGTTTTATTTGGCTAGAGGCTTTTATGAGGAACATTATGATAATTTTTTGGATAATTTTATGAGAAGTGAAAATGGAGATATGAATTTTATTTTAAGAATAGAATAAAATGATTTATTAAATTACTTTGTGGAAATTGGAGACTTGGTTGAATTACATTAAATAATGGATATGGTGAAAAATTCTGAAATTTGGTTATTAAATCAAGGAGGAAATGTTGTAATTTCTAAGATATTTGGGAGTGGTAGGAGTAATCTGATGAATTAGTTATTAAATTTGGAAAATGATTAAAATGAAGACTTTGAGGAATTCATGGAAGGTTTGATTTTCGGAGGAAGTAATTTTATTTGGATTTGGGATAATATTAGGAGTTTTATGGAGATTTTTATTTTGATTTAACGATGAAGATCCATGGAGTTATCGATTTTACTAGAAAATGGATTATTAAATGGTCATTTCTAAGGAGTCAAGAGTATTTTAATTAATTAAAATACTTCCTGAACTCGAAAATTTGCGTATAATATATGGACACGACCGTATCGTGATGTACTATTTAATCAGATGGATTTCATTCAGAGATTCTGAAGAGAATACCTTGTTTTAAAGCAGAGAACAGATTAAAAGGTTAGGTACCAACGACAACAATTTTGTTTGGATATTCACTATGTTAGTTATATATATTACATAGATACTGATTCGAGAGTTCTTAATTGAAGCATGGTTACTACGTTCGATTTGAGTTTATAAACGTTTATAGAATGTCAGAATTGTCGTCTAAAGATTGAATTACCATATTATGTTTGACTATAGAAATTGACGCGCGGGACCCGACTCGTGGTAACTGCAAGAGCGGTAAACCAAAGAGTGATCGAACTAGAAGATTGTAATGCCGTAAGGTAGAAGAAGAAAGTAGTATTAATGTGACGTTACCAGAGGCTAGTATACTATCCCTCACTTATTGTTCAAGTGATGTGAATCCGCCTATGTTGTTTATATATTTCTTTCAAATTCCTTCTTGCAAGCATTTATACTTTTCATATTTATTTTGATTGATGTGAATCTGTCTCTATTATTTGTAAGAATTTCCTCCAAGTCATGTTGCTAGGGTCTACACCCCTTTCTTTTAATTCAAGTGACTCGCACCTTATATTGAAGTTGAGATTCCTTGGTTTGTTTACGAATTGTTGATTTAATCCTTATACCTTACTGCTATTCCTTTTAATTATTGTTGAACATTTTTTTATACCTTATTGTTTATTCCTTATAAATCATTGTCAAAACACATGTACCTTTCTTATTCTTATGAATCTTTATTTAAACTTATGTACCCTATTACTTACCCTATCTCCTATTGAACTATAATCATTGACTTATAATTGATGTCTTACTCTCTCTTAGCCTTTTTCCTTATGTTTATTCCTTTAAACGATACCATCGAAACCAGATTTCATAACCCTGAATTAAATTCTAGAACCCTAACCCTTGTTTTGTTCTTTATTAACCAACGGCTCTTCAATTGTTTATAACCAATGTATTACTCCAATCTTCCTTTGAATTTCAGATTCCTCTATTCCATGTCTATTCTACAAATGGTTGTTAAATTCTAGAATCTTAACAGTCACTTCATTTCCTAATTGATTAATGTTTCCTTATTGATATATGATGTGTTGTTGATTATGATTCAATCTTGTTGAACCATGCCATGGTTATTTTAATCTTGTTGCTTTGCTGCTTATGATTCCTTATATCAATTGCTTCCCTGACCCTCAGTCTTTTATAATTGAAAATGAAAATGGCTTAATTAATTAAAAGATGTTTTTTTTTTAAATTTCCTTATACTGGGCTGATATGTTATCAGTGAGTATAAGGAATTAAATGTTTTAAAGGTTTAAAATATTTGATGTGGGGGAATTCCGTTAAAATGTTTTCCACGGATTTCTTAAGATTGGAGGCGTAAGAGGCCGGGTGACGCCGGTCCAGCATGTTTTATTTTTGTGCTATAGTTCTGGTGGGACCAGTCCAACACCTTTATAGGCCAATGTGTTGCCTAATTGGAAACCCAATTTTATGTCTAGAGGGACCTCATGTCCGGTATGGGGACTTTACGTGGCTGATCACCCGTATTGTCCGGAGTCGTGGAAAAACTCCAATCAATGCAAATGTTTTAAAAGGTTTTGTGAAAAATATGTTTTAATGATGGAATGGTTTTTAAAAAGAGAAATGTTTTCATGAAAGTATGATTTGAAGAAAACGGAAAGTTCAATCCTATGATGGAAATTGAATTACTCCCTTGAGTCCAATTTGATCATTGATATTGTTCATCAATGAATCATTGAAATGGTATTGTTTCACTATATTATTAACTTGCTGAGCATTGTTGGCTCACTCTTGTTTTGTTTTACCTTCCCTTTCAGTTAGGGTTAAAGAGTTGGATACCTGCGCAGTATAATTCAAATGAGAGCGATGGTGTATTCTTTAAAGGTTAGATACAGAGCCAGCACGAGCATATACTATTTGGCTTGCGCTATGGTTTAGACGGTGAAAAGGTTTGTATTTGGATTGAAGATAGAAGTTGTAATAATTTGTTTAGTGTAGATTCTTGTTTCATACCATAACCTGGAATCGATCCTCGGTGAGGAATTGTTGGTGTATTTAAGTTTCATTATACAGGGATTTGTATTGTTATTGTTTGGATGGCGCCCAATCCGGGGTACCGGGTTAGGGGGCGTCACATTTTGGTTAAATGGGATTTTGTTTGGTTTGAATTACAGGTGGATAGTCCGATTTACGAACACTTCATGCTGAATTTTTATAAAATTCTCCTGGGATAACAGGTATTTGTATTTGTTATTGGTTGGGGGTGTGACAGGTTGGTATCAGAGCGACAGGTTATGGTCACTGAAACAAGTTAGGATGATTAGGTATACGTATTTAAGTGGGACGTTAGATAGGACAATTTAGGATAAAGTTCGCCTTAGGATATTAGGTAGGACGACTATTGCAACGTTAATTGGTATTTCGACATATTGCGCAAGCAGAAATTCGATTCATCCGGAGACTAAATTTAGGACGAGGCAGATAATTCGGAACAACATACGCTAAATAGACGACCAGAGCTATAAGCGTGGAAGATGCTACGTGTAGCCCTTTGCGTACCTTCTAGAGTTTCTTTTGCAACTTTAGTTACCCCACGAGCGATATAGAAAGTACGAAAAGATTGTAAACAAGAAGTGGAATGCGAATAATGGCATGAGCTGGGAGTAAAGGCGTGGTTGGTTATTAGAAGACACTGATTTCATTTGATTTATCATCTGAGGAGATTTAACCTTCTTTTCTGTTCTTTCTGATGTTGTTAATACCCTATCACCTTTGATAATCAACTATGTTTCAAGTCAGTGACGAACTTCTTACATCCAAATTATAAAAAAAAACACATTCTTATTTTTCAAAGATACCTCTATTTTCCAGGGGTTATTTAATTCGACATTATACTCATAAATTCTTGAAACTCTGGAACTTTTTCTATTTCTCCATGAATATTTAATCTTCTTCATTCAAACTGGGATGAACAACCCTATGTATGTAGGGGATTCAGGGACATCTTATCTATGTGGTAGAAATCTGGTGGGACGCCACTGATTGTGTTTGTCATGAAAGTACTGAAGGATGGCCACCTTCTTGTGCTATGGCGGTTGACCTAAGTGATAAAAGCAACCTGAAATTTGATTAATGATCATATTGATCTCTCAGTTAAACTCTCTTATAAAATTCTTATCAGACAAAACTTATCTCATATTCATACATATTATCACCTGTCTATTTCATGATTCCTTTTGCTATGAACCTTTATGATTTCTAAAGTTATCAGTGACGAAAAGCAGTAAAGATGGTGACGATGACATTCTAAGTGCTCCGAGTTATAAATATGTCAACGAAGAATTGGTTTGTCAGGTTTGAGAATTGATGTTAAAGCAGGGATTGAATGTCAAGTTAGATTACTCATTAGATTGACAACATACGTACAAGATTCGATAATACGGAGAATTGAATACGGATAAAGAGTAGGTAACAAGGACACGAGATAATTGATGTTGTTAAAGTTAAAAGTAGAGTGATGATGGATATAGTTGGTACGTGATAATTATATTGAGGAAAGATTGTGGAGGAACACTTGTTTATGGAATATTTCACTTTGGAAATGGAAGCGGGAATATCATAGGATTTTAAATGTTTGAGATTAATTGTCAGATATAGAAATTTTAGAAACGAAGTGGGAAAAGTTTGAGCGAAGCAGAGTAGAGCTAGACAGTTGTTTCTGGGAGATGTTAATAGGAATTGAAGCTTTGGATAAAGGAGTAAAGAGATTGTGTTAGGATCAGCAACTTATAGGGGCATAATTCGAAGGATCATGAATATCGAGAATAAAGGATATCTGATCAAGACAGAATAAAATGGTAAGAAAAGGAAGATGGAGAACCAGGAAGTTTCCAGAAATTGTGTTAACAGAAGACGTGAGATTTGGTTAGAAGGGATTGTAGGATCTAAAAGATTTTAAAGATTAGGATAATGAGACAGAATAGCTACCCAAAGAATAAGAATTATTGAGACCAGCAAGACCGCCATTGTCGGAAGGTAAGATTTAAAAAGGAAGCATACTGCAAATTGTATTGTGATAAATATGGAAAGATATAGGTCTAAGTAGAAATAATAGTATGGTAAGAGGTTACAGAATTAGAAGCTAGGAGTTCAAAGTGATTATAATGACGTTATTAAGATCAGGGACAGGATAGCTGTTAAAAGAGCTGAGTGTGAGTTAGGATTGGATTGTATAGTTAACTATAAAGCACAGGCAAGGTGTAAGGATAGGAATGTGAAATTATGATTTTCAAGAGATATGTAAGTTGTCTTTCAAGTCAGGAAGAGGATAAAGGATTTTAATGGTTACGCTGACTAAGAGGTTATTATAATAAGATTTTAAGGTTATTTTATATATATGTGGGAGATATCAATAAGGAGATAACTAAAGTGAAGTAGATTTCAGTGGTCAAGATTTCTCGAATATGTGACTTGATGAATTACCAGGATTATCAACAGACAGAGATATAAAGTTGATTAATTAATTACAACTAGGAATGTAATCAGGTTCAAAATATTTAAGATCAGAAGACATCACAAGATATTTGAGAATATAGAAAGGACATGCATATGATTACTAAGTACGAGCTTTGCAATTGAAAGAACTAAAATTTTCAGGATGTGACGAAAGGATCGAAATGAATGTCGTGACGACGAAGTAGTAATGAATCGGGAAAGGCCTAAGACGCTAGTGGAGATCGAAAACTGTGAAGGACCGGCTATGAATTGTTGAAGGTTGTCAAAGGTATTACCAAGATAGCTACAACAGTGGACAAGCCTACAAATCAGGAAATGCAGGGATAAGGTGGAGAAAGCTTCTAGGAGTCAAAGAAGAGATCGAAAACTGCTCAAGTGTCAGTGCAACCGAATGAAGCAGGAAAGATTAAATAGGCATGCAATGCTCAAGTAAATGTTCAAAGAATTTGGGAAGTTATATATGGAGGATCCAGAGTTCTAGATTATTGCAAATAAGATATAAATGTTTCAAGGTAAGTGGTCAGTAGTTCGAAATTGTTACTTAGTAAAACAATGGGATTAAGGACAGATGGAAGTTTCCCAATTATTCCCTTCGCGAGTAACATTGTACGTTGAAAGTGGAGTAAGAATGATTGGGGGATTTCTTGATATTCTTTTTCTCAAAGTTTTATCTGAGGCAGTAGTAGGAGTGTGGAATTTGTATCAATTGTTTTAGTCGCGTAGATTTTGTTTTAAAGATTTAATTATTTATATGTTTGCTGCAAGTCAAGGAAGGTTTTGTTTCAGTATTGTATATGAATGAATTGGTTATGGATGATTGGATTAGTAATTGAGGTACTTTCATACAGGGAATAGTCCACTATACGAATAGGTCATGTCTGATTTCCAGTAGAAAAGGATCGTCACGTACGAGTAATAAGTTCTTAGAGTTAATGAGACTCGGAAACCAAAGGTTTAAATTTATTTTGAAGTTTGAAGGCTTAAAGGATGAGCCTATCGATATAAGAGTTGATGTAAAGGAATCCTATAGTTAAAGAAATAACTTGAGAATTGAAAGAGAAATGATTGAGTAATACCGTCATTATGTTTTCTTACGGTCGATTCTGAGGACAGAATCCTATTAAAGGGGGAAGGATATAACGCCCTAGAAAATATCGTATTTATAATTATTATTTTTATTTAATATCAAATGTGGATTATATGTGGTGATTTTTTTTTTTTAGTAATAAATATATGTGATATCGTGTTTACATGCCTATATGATGGTTTATGTGTGCTGTGTAAGTCCGTGTATTTTTATTTGTATTTTTTATGATTTAAATTTTTTTAAAACATGCATTATTGATCTTCTGAGATTTTTATAAAATCATTGGAGTTGATAAAAATCACGAAATCTTTTGTATAATCTTCTTTATGATATTATTTAGTTTTTAAAATTATTGAGAGAATTATTTTGGGTGTTTAAGTATTTTAAGATGATTTTACGGGTTATATTACTTTTAAAAGATCAAAATTTGTAAAATTTATATTTAATTCATTTTTTATCCTAAAAATATTTTAAAAATATGGGGATGTTTGTAATTTCATAAACATTATTTTCAAATTTTCAAATTTATTTTCTACTAAATAACTATTTAATTTCGATTTTTAAAATAATAAAAAGAATTAGATTTATAGTTAATTTTCAGCATTACGTATTTCCCTCTATACCTCTGTCATTTTCTCTTAACCACAGCAGCTCTCGGTTCTTGTGGGGAGTTCTTTAAGTTCTTGTTTGGAGTCTCTCTTTTAACACTCTCCTCTCTCTTCCTAAATCTCTCTCCCCCGACTCAAGTCTCAAAAATCGTTGTCTCCCTCTCGAGTACACTCCCTCCATCTTAATCATTTTCTTTTCTTTCTTTTCTTTGAGGAACAGCATAGGTGTCTTCGTGTGTGTACAGCTGTGTAAGTCGTGTGTGTGTGTATGTTCTAATCAAGGGTCGAAGGATTGGTTTTTTTTTTGTTATTGAGGTCGATGGTGGTTTGATGTTGCTGCTGTGCATGTGTACCCAGGGCGGGTATGAATGTTTTGAAGCTGTATGTGTGGAGTGTGTGTGTGTTCAACTGCGAGTGTATGTGTGTGGTTGAAGTTGGTGGTCGATTTCTGTAGTGTAATTGATCGTGTGGAGGATTGATTGGAGGTTGGGAGTCAGCAGGCAGGAAGAGAGTCTCGGTTAAAAACCGAGGACTCTGTTTTTGGTTTTAATGGGTGTGTCGAGTTTAAAAGAAAGTTTTATGTGGGTGTCTGTTGGTGAAGGGGAAGCATTCTGCAAAAACAGAGGGTGTAAATGTAGATATGTATGGTGGTGGGTGAAGAATGAAGGATGCAGTTGTGTTGGTGTGATTGCTGAGCGTTGGGCTGTGAGGTTGTGAAGCCGAGAGAGAGCCAGGGTAAAGGAGGGGAAGCCACCACCTGTGTAAGTCTATATTTTTATTTTATTAATTGGATGTTTAGAGTAAATTTGGAAAATTTTAGTTGATAATTGGAGAAGAGTTTGTGTTTCAGAATTTGTTGATAAATTGAGAAAATGACATAGTATTTGATTAGTTTATTTGGTGATGAAACGGATTTTGGGATGTTAGTTTAAAAAATTTGGTAAAATGAATAAATGATAGAACTTGGGATGATTTTATAAAATAGTGGGAAAGTTGGATTTTGGAAATTGTAATTTTATTTGGCTAGAGGATTTTATGAGGAACATTATGATAATTTTTTGGATAATTTTATGAGAAGTGAAAATGGAGATATGAATTTTATTTTAAGAATAGAATAAAATGATTTATTAAATTACTTTGTGGAAATTGGAGACTTGGTTGAATTACATTAAATAATGGATATGGTGAAAAATTCTAAAATTTGGTTAATAAATCAAGGAGGAAATGTAGTAATTTCTAAGATATTTGGTAGTGGTAGGAGTAATCTGATGAATTAGTTATTAAATTTGGAAAATGATTAAAATGAAGACTTTGAGGAATTCTTATAAATGGTGGAAGGTTTGATTTTCGGAGGAAGTAATTTTATTTGGATTTGGGATAATATTAGGAGTTTTATGGAGATTTTTATTTTGATTTAACGATGAAGATCCATGGAGTTATCGATTTTACTAGAAAATGGATTATTAAATGGTCATTTCTAAGGAGTCAAGAGTATTTTAATTAATTAAAATACTTCCTGAACTCGAAAATTTGCGTATAATATATGGACACGACCGTATCGTGATGTACTATTTAATCAGATGGATTTCATTCAGAGATTCTGAAGAGAATACATTGTTTTAAAGCAGAGAACAGATTAAAAGTTAGGTACCAACGACAACAATTTTGTTTGGATATTCACTGTGTTAGTTGTATATATTACATAGATACTGATTCGAGAGTTCTTAATTGAAGCATGGTTACTACGTTCGATTTGAGTTTATAAACGTTTATAGAATGTCAGAATTGTCGTCTAAAGATTGAATTACCATATTATCTTTGACTATAGAAATTGACGCGCGGGACCCGACTCGTGGTAACTGCAAGAGCGGTAAACCAAAGAATGATCGAACTAGAAGATTGTAATGCCGTAAGGTACAAGAAGAAAGTAGTATTAATGTGACGTTACCAGAGGCAAGTATACTATCCCTCACTTATTGTTCAAGTGATGTGAATCCGCCTATGTTGTTTATATATTTCTTTCAAATTCCTTCTTGCAAGCATTTATACTTTTCATATTTATTTTGATTGATGTGAATCTGTCTCTATTATTTGTAAGAATTTCCTCCAAGTCGTGTTGCTAGGGTCTACACCCCTTTCTTTTAATTCAAGTGACTCGAACCTTATATTGAAGTTGAGATTCCTCGGTCTGTTTACGAATTGTTGATTTAATCCTTATACCTTACTGCTATTCCTATTAATTATTGTTGAACATTTTTTTTATACCTTATTGTTTATTCCTTATAAATTATTGTCAAAACACATGTACCTTTCTTATTCTTATGAATCTTTATTTAAACTTATGTACCCTATTACTTACCCTATCTCCTATTGAACTATAATCATTGACTTATAATTGATGTCTTACTCTCTCTTAGCCTTTTTCCTTATGTTTATTCCTTTAAACCATACCATCGAAACCAGATTTCATAACCCTGAATTAAATTCTAGAACCCTAACCCTTGTTTTGTTCTTTATTAACCAACGGCTCTTCAATTGTTTATAACCAATGTATTACTCCAATCTTCCTTTGAATTTCAGATTCCTCTATTCCATGTCTATTCTACAAATGGTTGTTAAATTCTAGAATCTTAACAGTCGCTTCATTTCCTAATTGATTAATGTTTCCTTATTGATATATGATGTGTTGTTGGTTATGATTCAATCTTGTTGAACCATGCCATGGTTATTTTAATCTTGTTGCTTTGCTGCTTATGATTCCTTATATCAATTGCTTCCCTGACCCTCAGTCTTTTATAATTGAAAATGAAAATGGCTTAATTAATTAAAAGATGTTTTTTTTTTAAATTTCCTTATACTGGGCTGATCTGTTATCAGTGAGTATAAGGACTTAAATGTTTTAAAGGTTTAAAATATTTGATGTGGGGGAATTCCGTTAAAATGTTTTCCACGAATTTCTTCAGATTGGAGGCGTAAGAGGCCGGGTGACGCCGGTCCAGCATGTTTTATTTTTGTGTTGTAGTTCTGGTGGGACCAGTCCAGCACCTTTATAGGCCAATGTGTTGCCTAATTGGGAACCCAATTTTATGTCTAGAGGGACCTCGTGTCCGGTATGGGGACTTTACGTGGCTGATCACCCGTATTGTCCGGAGTCGTGGAAAAACTCCAATCAATGAAAATGTTTTAAAAGGTTTTGTGAAAAATATGTTTTAATGATGGAATGGTTTTTAAAAAGAGAAATGTTTTCATGAAAGTATGATTTGAAGAAAACGGAAAGTTCAATCCTATGATGGAAATTGAATTACTCCCTTGAGTCCAATTTGATCATTGATATTGTTCATCAATGAATCATTGAAATGGTATTGTTTCACTATATTATTAACTTACTGAGCATTGTTGGCTCACTCTTGTTTTGTTTTACCTTCCCTTTCAGTTAGGGTTAAAGAGTTGGATACCTGCGCAGTATAATTCAAATGAGAGCGATGGTGTATTCTTTAAAGGTTAGATACAGAGCCAGCACGAGCATATACTATTTGGCTTGCGCTATGGTTTAGACGGTGTAAAGGTTTGTATTTGGATTGAAGATAGAAGTTGTAATAATTTGTTTAGTGTAGATTCTTGTTTCATACCATAACCTGGAATCGATCCTCGGTGAGGAATTGTTGGTGTATTTAAGTTTCATTATACAGGGATTTGTATTGTTATTGTTTGGATGGCGCCCAATCCGGGGTACCGGGTTAGGGGGCGTCACATTTTGGTTAAATGGGATTTGGTTTGGTTTGAATTACAGGTGGATAGTCCGATTTACGAACACTTCATGCTGAATTTTTATAAAAATCTCCTGGGTTAACAGGTATTTGTATTTGTTATTGGTTGGGGGTGTGACACTTAGTTTCCTTCGGGTACCCACAAAATAACATTTGTCTGATTTGGGTCCAACCTTGTCAGAGATCAAGCATTTTACAAACGCCTCACATCCCCATATTTTCATAAATGACATGCTTTGACGCTTTCTAGTCCATATCTCATATGGATTCTTTTGAACCGATTTTGATGGAACACGGCTTAGTGTATATGCAGCGATTTCTAGGGCATCACCCCAGAAACTTATTTGAAGATCAGCATGACTCATTATCGACCGTACCGTGTCCAACAAAGTACGATTCCTTCTTTCAGAAACACCATTCCATTGTGGTGTTCCAGGAGGAGTGAGTTATGATACAATACCACATTTCTTTAAGAAATTTTTAAATTCCAGGGTTAAGTATTCACCTCCTCGATCAGATTGAAGAGTTTTAATGCTCTCACCCTTTTGCTTTTCTACTTCTGCTTTGTATTCTTTGAACTTTTCAAAAGATTCAGATTTGTGCTTCATTAGATACACATATCCATATCTACTATAATCATCAGTAAATGTTATGAAGTAGTAAAAGCCTCCTCTTGCCATAGAACGCATTGGACCACATACATCACTATGTATTAGTTCTAATCGTTCAGTGGCCTTTTCACCTTGTTTGTTAAAAGGGGCCTTTGCCATTTACCAAGCAAACAAGTTTCGCATTCATCGTATGATTCAAAATCAAATTTATCCAAAAATCCATCTTTATGGAGCTTGGATATGCGATTCTCATTTATATGGCCAAATCGACAATGCCATAGGAAGGTTTGATTAGAGTCATTTGCTTTAAGGCATTTATTAACATTATAGACAGGAGTAAAATTTAAATCTAGAACATACAAACCATTAAACATGCGTGCAATGCCATAACTTAAATCATTCAAACCAAAAGAGCAACAATTGTCTTTAATAGTAAATGAAAAACCCTTCTTGTCCAAACAAGAAATAGAAATAATGTTTCTGCAAATTGCAGGCACGTAATAGCAATTATCAAGTTCTAAAATAAGCCCAGAGGGCAACGATAAATAGTAAGTCCCTACGGCTAAAGCAGCAACTTTTCCTCCATTGCCTACTCGTAGGTCGACCTCTCCCTTTGCCAATGTCCTACTCCTTCGCAGTTCCTGCACATTAATACAAATGTGAGAACCACATCCAGTATCCAATACCCAAGATGTTGAAATAGACAAATTGACTTCTATAACATAAATACCTGAATCAGTAGAAATCTTGACAGACTTCATCTACTTCATATCCTCCAAGTAGTTAGGACAATTCCTCTTCCAGTGACCAGGCTTGTTGCAATAGTGACAATCACCCTTGTCAGCCTTCGCGACATCTCCCTTCGGCTTTCCAGCCTTTTTGAAAGAGGGCTTTGAAGTAGCAAGAGCTTTTGATGCAACCTTTTTCTTGCCCTTCCATTTCCCCTTTCCCTTAGCACCTTTCTTGCCCACCATCATTATGGGAGATTTCTCAGGTGCCTTGACCATATTTGCTTCAGTGGTCCTCAGCATGGCCAACAATTCCATAGGAGTCTTATCTTGCTCAGTCATATTAAAAGTCATAATAAACTGAGTATAGTCGATGTTCAAAGATTGCAAGATTATATCGACTTGAGCATCTCGCTGAAGCGGGAAACCCAAACGAGCAAGGTAATCACAATACCCAATCATCTTTAGAACATGTGGTCCGACTGGTCCGTTGCCCTGCTTGCATGAGTAGAGTGCTTTACTCGTGTTGAACTTTTCCACACGAGCCTGTGATTGAAACATCGTTGAAAGATGTTCAAACATAGCATGATCATTCATATTCAAATGATGCTTCTGAAGCTCAGCATTCATTGTACCAAGCATAAGACAAGCCACATCGTTCGCATCATCAATATGCTTTTGATAAGCATTTTGTAGAGCACGAGTGGCATTGGCAACAGGGGCTTCCGGTTGAGGATTATCAATCACATAAGATTTCTTTTCCTGCATGAGAACAATTCTCAAACTCCTAGATCAATCAAGGAACTTTGATCCTGTCAGCTTGTCCTTCTCAAGGACTGATCGCACAGAGAAAGTGTTGTTTGTGTTTTGTACCATTTGTTATCTACAACGATAAAATGCATAAGATAAGTTAGATTGTTACAATAATTATGTTAAAGTGATTATGGTACATTCAACTTAATATGCCTCCCACTATTTTTATCAAATTAATAGCCCTCACTATTAACTCGGAAAGCCTATGCGAACTTTACTTTCTAGTGGGCCAAGATCCATATTTTATTATGTCTTGGGTCAGCGTTGGCTGATACTCCCAAAACACAACTTTTTAGGTAGACAACATTTGTCAATTATATCTCGTATATAATTCTTGGACAGTTTGGTGAACAACAATTGCTCTAATTTATCAAATAAATTTTCCGCCAAACCTATTCTTCTAAGTTCTCATTTCACAATCCTATTGTGATAACTTAGTTAAGTTAGACCCAATTAATTAACATGTCGAATATCACTTTCATTCTTTCACACCTAACCACGATAATTAGGAATGCTTTACTTTGGCAAACCAACTCCTAATGATCTAGGCTTTGATGAGTGTTATTCAATTGGAAAGCATCTAATAACTTAATATTTAATGAAGGGATTTTTAATTAAATTGACCATGATCCCATCATAAAGAGATCCCCAATTTTTCCTCGAATTAAATATTTCAAATCATAGTTCGCTGAATTAATGATTTCCAGGTAGAAAGGTTAATGCACAAATGGCATTATTGACACCTTTTAACCTTACAAGAAATTAATCTCGTTGTTGACAAAATCATTAATCCTTGAACTATAATAATTCATATTTAATTACCGTGTTTCATAAACACAGGAATCTCATGATCATTTGTTTAATCTTCATCTTAAATCGTTACGGATTTTATCTTGTTTAGCATGGCATGGTTGACGTATCTAATACATACATACATTCTACTTAATCTAATTAAGCATGCATATCTATCACTACGCAAACATATCATCATATGTAAAGTGCATGAATATTAAAAACGTGCTTGGTTATGGCCCAATCCTATATGATCTTTCCAAGCTAATGGAAAAATCTCGGTCAATCTATGGTGGCTTATAAAACTAAATTATTACATAGTTGGTCTTCATAAATACATGTCTTCATGTCTTTCTTTGTGTCAACTGCCTTCATCTCCATTGATCCTTCATTGCATGCTTCCAATGATCTTCTTATTACATAGAATATAATACATAACTATACTAATGTAATTACATAAGAACTCGATTTACAATCGAGATGAACAATTACAAAGGAAAAAGAAAACGACATGCAAGTCGTATTTATAAAACCAAAACATAATAATTAAAGCCACTAACCTATGGGGTCTCAAGGCCATAACCAATCACCATGCTCAATTAACACTTAAGAACATCATAAATCACATTATCATAACATAATATATCATATAAAGATGACATAATATGTCACAAGTACAAATTAAAACAAAACCCTAAACCGCGGATCGACCTAAACAAATTAAAATTTTTCAAAATCATGTATCAGAATACATGCAAAATCCTGTATCAGTATACAATTCCATTAGCATGTATCAATATACACACGACCCAAATCCCAGTTACCAGAAACATGTATCAGTATACATATCGATCAGGCATCATCCAACAGATTGATCAACATATCAATCAAAGCAGCTAACAAAACCAGAATAGTATATACAACATGCGTAATATCAGAATATTCAAAAACAGCAATCAAGACAGATTACATACATGCATATATTCGAAAGCTTAAACACATAAATGAATTAAATAACCTCTCGCAAGTAGCTCTGATACCATTTTTGGGTTTCATGCAATCAAACGCATCGGAAAAATGCGAAAAATAAAATAAAACTGAAACCCACCGCAAGGATCCATGCGAGAATTGTATATTTAATTCGTAGTTTCAGAAATCAGTACCTTAAAGAGCTTTCCGATGTCTGAGAGTGAAGAAAGGATTATTCGATCACCACGTATCCCGCACAAGCGATGTACGTCTCTATGGTATCCACACGAACGCTTTCTTGAAGGAATTGCAGTGTACTAGCAGCCACAAAGAGAGAGTTATATATGTGGAGAAAAAAACGAATTTTAACTCTAATCTCTTTAGAGTTTGTATCAATCCAAATTCTAATCATTCTCATCTTATTAAGTCTTACTTAATAAACAAGCTACTAAATTTTTGGATTATTAATAATTCGAATTTAGTTTCTTTAATTAATCAAGTCAATACTTAATTAATTAATTAACAATTCGATTTATCATCTTAATTTAAATCCGATTATTTAAATTAAATGATCCTTAAAGCGCTCTTGTATGTGACCCTATAGGTTATTATTATATTGGCAACAATTTTATTTAATAAATAAAATGGTAAACAATGAGCGATATCCAGTAATACATCATTGTTACCCAAATAATAATAATTAAATCGGTGAATCGATTTCGCCTTTCGTGAATAATGTTCTATGTAATATAATCCCTTTAACCATGATATTATAGATTAAACTGGAGGCATGGAATGTGTCATCCTCGTCATAATTTAATCTTTATTTTCTTGATCGATGAGTAGACTATTCAAACAAATCACTATTTGAGCACGACCATGCATTTCATAGTCTCACTCAAACAAGAGGCTAATAATATCACTCCTATATATTTATATATTAAGGAGGGTTAAATTCCATCTAGATCATTCACATTTCTCATACGATTCATAATATACCCAAGACCACCTTTATCATTACCCGATTAAAGATAACTTTTGATAGAATCAAAATATATTAATTCTCGTATAGAAATGTAATGACTTCAGGTCTAAGAATCATTACATCATTATCACAATGAGATTCATAATGACACATTTATTCATTCCATGTTGAATCTCATAGTGGGTCTATCCAGTACCTCGTACTCATATATGTACCTATGCATTGACTTTAGTATCATTATACTTATGATCAATGAGAAGTGATCATCAGTCAATCAACATACTACTCTCGATGTATTATTATTGTCCCAATAACAATAATACTTGACTATGGATATTTATGAATATTATACTGTATATTATCTCATATTAATATAGTTCGTATCAATAATCTAGGGACAATTATTATACTAACAATTATATTGCAGTAAATACAAAGCATAATAAAACATCAATATAATCAAAATAGAACATAAATGTCAATGATGAAGTTTAAATAACCTAAAATGTGTTGCCTCTAGGGCACCTACACTAACAATGACACCACCTTACGATGATCAGTCGCAGGTCGTGCATCTCAAAATTTGTTTCTCTACATGTAGAAGGAAGAACATATGGACACCACCATACGCCGGATCTCCCTAGCCATCTTTTGGCTTAGACGGGACCGGCGCCACTCAGACCCTATTTCCAGGATAGACTGTCCCACAGCCTCTTATACCAGTTTCAATGATGGACTGTCCCACAGCCTCTTACACATTACACAAATACTCCTAGTTCGAGTAAATTCATGACTCTGAAACGTAAAGTTCGTCCCCCTTTCCCCAAGTATAGTACTTGTTGATAAGACTCCACAAAGTAGTCATATCTAGCTGGAAAGGAAAATTCACCAATATTTCCCAAGCTGTTGCTTGTTAATGGATATCGACTTGTTCCAACAATCTTACCCCTCGAATGATGAGGAAGTAATACAAAGACTCAGTTTGATGAGTAGCAACCAGGTTGCGAGTGAAAAGAATAGTTTGAAAAGATTTATGATCGGGCAGTCAAACAAAATAAATAACAGCTCTCAAGTATGGTTCCCTTATAATTTGGAAGATAGTTTTAAATGAAAAATAGAGTTTTGGGAACCTCCCATTGATAAAAATAATCATAATATTTGAATAAATCATTTTTAAAACTAGTTAAAAGAATTAAATAAATATTCAAAGAATATTTATTAAATCATATATATTTAAAGAATATTCTTAATATAAAATATTGCTCATAAATAACCCTCGAATGAATATATAAAAATATTCAATAAATAAATAGATCCTCGAATAAATATTCAAAATAATATCCATTAAATAAATAAACCTTAAATGAATATTCAAAATAATATTCGTTAAATAATTAAAGCTCAAATGAATATTCAAAATAATATTCATTGAATAAATAGAACTCAAATGAATATTCACAACAATATTCATTAAAGAAATAATGGAAAAATATTTATTTAAATATTTTCCTCAAAAAATAATCACAATATATACAGAAATACTGACTCCCGGTCTATACTTGAAGAATCAAGATATTCGAGATTAATCACTTAACGCTTTTGAAATGCTAAGTAGATGCTTTACTTAGGTTAAAACACGTTTTCAAGTTATCTCGTTATGCACCCTTTAGTGTACTCTTATTAACACCGTTATAATCCAACACTTGCTTGTTATCAAGGCATGTCATTACACTTACACTTGGTAGGTACTTAAGTTGTATAAGTTCTAGGGTCGGTCGTTTATCTGAAAAGCTTATACCTCAAGATTTATTGTCCGTTTTCTAAGTGGTTTTCCAAAGTTATAACCAAGTGTACCTCAAAGGGGTTCATTCGCACTTTAACCTCGATTCGAACATTTTTATAAAATCGAAAACGATCCTTTTGACATGAGGTCTTCTCTCACACCTTACTTATGATCTCTAATATTTAATTATCAAGATTTGCCACTGAATTATTCATGTTAAGGGGGTTCAATTTCAGTTACGAACTCGCACGTACGGTTTCGAACCACTTTTACTAAATCGGCCATATCTCTTAAACCGTAAGTCCATTTGTTTCAATTCTCGTGCCAAAGCGATCTATGACTCGAGATCTACAAGGGCAGGTCATATACTTGTCAAGATCAGTGACCTATAGCTACTGTTATGCACGGTTCTTTAAGGTCTAACGAAATTTCGGCATTACGACGGCTATAAATCGAACGTTTCAAAATTTGTCACATATAACCAAGCCACACCGGGCATACCATACATCTTAACAAGTCCAAGAACATCTCACTTCACCATCATCTTCATCATATTACTTAGATCAATTAAACCAACTACATAATCATGCTTACATGCTTATAATAACATCATAATCATAACTAATCTAAAACCACCAAGAACATTCATAAAACTCAAAGTAGGATCTAGGGTTCTTAAGAGATATACCTTCCTTGGAGTGTGTAAAGACCTTACTAAGCTTTGTTTAGTCCTTAGAATACCTTAACCAAGCTTAGATCATCCAAAGAAACAAGAAAACTAAAGTTAGTTCTTGAAAGTTACTATTCATCATCATCTTTGATGATTTTATTACCTAAGAAGGAATTGGAATTTGAAGCTAAGATTCATAGGGTATCTAAGTTATGAAATGTAGTACTCACCAAAATAATCTTGAGATTTAATAATGGTTGGAAGCTTGATTTCTCCTTTGGAATTATGCAAATAGCCGAATGGGGTATAATGGGAGAGAATGGAGTTGCTTGGCTTGTCTCTTGCTTTAACCTTGCATTATTGTGATGTTTTGGATAATATCTTGCATAAAGTGACTTTAATAAAGTGATTAGGTCATTCCATGCATCATCTTGAGCCATGTGTTGAGTTTTAGTGGTGTAGATGATGTAATCTTCTAACTAGTTTGGTTTAGTTGCTAATGATGCTAGATACTTGGTAACTAACTTGGTTACTTGATCCTATCCACTTGCACATGCATGCATCTTGGCTCTCTGCTTGTTTCTTTGTCCGGTTATTGGTCAATTTCATTGCTCGTTCGGAGGAATATCTCAAGTATTTCTTGTTATGGTTTTACCGGGAACCTTCTTGACATTTATACTACCATTCTCAATCCTCTTTTATAATCCTTGAATTTAAATTCCTCAAATCTCTTTATCAAATCCTTAAATCCTTCCGTGTCCAGGGAAATCTCGGAGAAAATAAAAGTGCTATTTTTCTGAATCTGATATCGTTTACATACACTTATTTTGCCTATAGATCATCAATACGAACTCGGAAATCCATTCTGAATACTTCAATATAGTGTTGTCTAATAATATTCCAATTTCCACCAAAAACGCTATTCACTGCTTTTTCTCTCTTTTATTCCTTGCACTTAAAAAGATGTTCTCGCGCTTCCCCGAGCGTTCCCTATCTCCTTTACGGAATCACTAGATTTATACTAGATATCGATTTGGATGAATGAGAATATTTCCTTTCTTGGAATACCATAGCTTACTTTCTTGACGATAGATTATTATTATCTACCTTTGATACTCCTATGGTTTTGATGATCACATTCAGCAAGCTATTTGATTGTAGTTTGATATAAAACATCGTGTTATGCTTGTATTGTACTAACGTGGTTTTGCAGGGTATATTAGCCTACTGATTGTTTACACAGAATATACAAACAGCAAGCCATTTGGTATTACAACAGAGAGAGTCTGGCAAGCCATTTGCACACTGACAGTTCACAAACAGCAAGCCATTTGCAACTGCCAGAATTTCTGAAGATAAAGATCAAGTTCGATTCTCAAGGATTTATTTCAGGAAATATATTGTGAGGGCTCTTTATTATATAATACGTATATAATATATTCTAGAGCTCAAATCTTTTCAAATATCTTTCTTTAAAACAAAATCATAAAACTTATAGGAGTTTCCTTATTTAAAAGATTTCTTTCTTTCAAAATCTCCTATACGCGTTTTTATATCTATACAAATCAGAAGGGTTAAGCTTTCATCGATCTCTTTCTTTCAAACCTTCTGTCTAACGTTCACAAGAACGTTTGTAAAATCTCTAACCAATTGAACGTTGGAAATTGATTCTAATCGTTCGAATAATTGGTGATTGATTTTCTGAACGTTGGTGTGATGCTTTATAAACCTTGTTCTTGTGTTCATTCGTTAAAAACACTTCAGAGAAAATATTCAAGCACACAAGAATTCAAACAACTCAGTTTTCATTGCTATATCCTTTGATTCTCTCGAGCTCTTAGTATATTCATACGTGCTATATCTTAAAGAGTTCATAGTTTGAGTTGTATCCATTATTGATTGTATTGTTCGATTTGTAAGGTTTAGTTGTTGGACAATTTGGCTTGGGAACTAGGGTTTGGTGATCGTTGCTAGAGAAGTATACTTGGGAAGTATAGCTTAGAGAGCAAGTTCAGAAACGGGAGTTCAGCATGCCATTTGTCAACAGCTGGGTATTGAGGGAGATATATTGTTGTATCTTGTAATTGGTTTATTTCAGTGATCAATGATATATTCTCTTACCAAGTTGGTAAGGGACCAGGACGTAGACCATAGGGGTTAGGGGTCGAACCTGGCTAAAAGTCTCTGTGTTCTTTATTTTCTGCTCTTTACTTACTGCTTGCATTTAGCTTACTGTTTATGCACTTTACTGTACTTGTTATCTTTACATTCAGCATACTGTTTACAATCAGCTTACCATTTGTCTCTGCTTAAAACGAAATCAGTAAGCTGTTTCTGGTAATTTTTAAAATCGGACTTAGTTGAATATAGTTAGCCATTTACACCTATTCACCCCCCTCTAGGTGTGCATTTTCATTTGGTATCAAAGCTTTGGTATACTAACAATTCTGTAACAGGAAAGTATTCGATCATAATGGCTGAAAACTATCCCGAAGGAAAATCTGATTTCAGGCCTCCACTTCTTCATGGCACACACAACTACCACTGGTGGAAAAGCAGCATGGAAACTCACTTATCCAGAGATCCATTAGTTCTGAGAGTTGTGCAAAAAGGTCCATATGTCTTTCTTGATAAGGATGGCAAGCCAAAGGATGTTGATGATCTCACTCCGGATGAATTAATCAAACTTGGCTACAATGGAAAGGCAAGGAGTTCTCTTATGAATGGTTTAAACCAGGCTGAATATGATAAAGTATCTTCACTCAAATCAGCAAAAGAAATGTGGGATGCTTTGGAGACTTATCATGAAGGTTCGAAATCTCTAAAGAAGGTGAAGCTTAGCAAACTAATGAATGAATTTGGGAATTTCAAGCTTAATGAAGGTGAAACTATCAAGGATAGTCAAGCACGGTTTCAAGTTACTATAAATTCACTAAAGAGGCTTGGAAAATCTATTCCACAAGATGAAATCAATATGAAGGTATTGAGTGCAGTACCATTCATCTACGAAGCTAAGGTTACTGCCTTGGAATCCTCACCACTTATTGATACTATGGATCACTTGGCCGTATTTGCTGAGCTAGAGCAATTTGAAAGCAAGATAAATGGAAATCAGGTGGGAAGTTCAAGTGTTAAAGCTCCAACAGAAAAGATGAAGAATATGGCTCTCCATTCTAAAAACAGCAAGCCAATTGACATTGATGATGAATCTGATTCTGATGAGGAACTTGCACTTATTTCAAAGAAGATCAAAAGGCTGATAGAAAAGAAGAATATGATGAAAAGGGAAAGAGGTGGCTTCTACAACAACAAAAAGAGTTCAAAGGACTCTAAGGAGGAAACTTGTTTCGAATGTGGCAAGCCAGGCCATTATAAAAGGAACTGCTACAAACTAAAGTCAAAACAGCCTACTGTTTTCAAGGACAAGAAGAAATCGAAGGCTCTACTGACTTGGAGTGATGATGATTCAGATTCCAGTGATGACTCAAGTGAAGAGATGGTGAACTTAGCACTTGTTGGAATTGAAGATGAATCTGTTCAAGGAAATTCAGAAGAAGTGTATGCTGAAACTGATTCTGAAGAGGATCCTAGTGAGGTAAACTCTTTTAATGATTATATTTCTTCAGATGATATATTGTTAGATTCACTAACCATGCAGGAACAAAATAGTGTTACAATTGAAGAACACATGACACTAAAGGCTGAAATCAGCAAGCTGACTGATAAGAATGCCTATTTATCCAAAATGGTAAAAGATCTGTTGCCAAAAATGGAAGAATGGGATTCAACTTCATTTAGTAAAGCTACAGAGATCAAGGAACTAAATACTAAGAACAGACATTTAGAGGCTAATGTCAAGCTACTTGAAAAGAGAAACAAGACCTTGACTGAAGAAATCAAAGAGCTGAGGTCTGATGTTAAAACTAAAGCTAAAGAATTGGAATCATACAAGATGAAGGAATCTAGTCAAGCCGAATCCTCAAAAACTGCTGAAAAGAGAGTTCAGCAAGCTGAACTCATCAAACAGCAAGCTGAAGTAATCACCCTCCTAGAAACAGAAGTTAAAGATCTAAAGAAGGGCATGGAAACTTTTGTTCAAGGTGAAGACACTTTAAAAACAATGATGAAGAAGGCAAATGTACCTTTGGTCAGAGAAGGTGTTGGTTTAAACTTCAACAAGAAAGATAAGGTGCTCAAATATGATGGAAAGAATGGCATACCCTATGACTATGCTATGCCTTGGAAGACATGCAACAAATGTGGTGGAAAAGGACATCTGGAAAGACATTGTGTGGTTCAAGTAAATCATAAAGTGAAAACAGCTTACCAGAATGAACCAGTCAGGCGACAAACAGCTTACCAGAATGGACCAGTCAGGCGACAAACAGCATACCAGAATGCAAATAGCAGGAGACAAACAGCTTACCGACAGAATGACAACAAGCAAAATCAGACCCCAAAAGTGGTCCAAATGTGGATCAAGAAATCTGATTTAAATACTTTATATATTCTTGCTACTAACCAACCTGGACCCAAACCTATATGGGTACCAAAACATTGAGTTATTTTTGTTTGTTTTGTAGATGTGCCTTGCTGCTAAGGTCAAGTCAAAGCAATGGATCTTGGACAGTGGATGCACAAGACATATGTGTGGAGACAAATCCCAGTTTATGAATCTCAAAATGAAAAAGGGTGGAAGAGTGACAATTGGGAATAGTAAAACTCTTCAAATCCTTGGTACCGGTTCTATTGGTAATAGTAATATTTCAATTGATAAAGTTCAATATGTCAAAGGTCTTACTTATAACTTGCTTAGTGTTACTCAATTATTTGATGATGGACATTATGTTGATTTTGGCATTGATAAAACTATTATTACTATTGGTACTAACAAAATCCCCCTAGTTGCTAGAAGGGAAGGAAATATATATGTATTAGACTTTGATATGCAGGAAACAGCGTGCTGTTTGGCTGCAGTAGATAATGACCCATATATTTGGCATAGAAGATTGGGACATGCACACATGGATTTGCTCAGAAAGTTGTCAAGCAAGAAACTAGTGAGAGGGCTGCCCAAGCTAAAGTATGTCAAAACAGAAGTCTGTTCAGCTTGCCAATTGGGCAAACAACTTCGAAGTACTCACAAATCAAAGAAAATGGTATCTACTTCTAAACCCTTAGAGCTTCTGCATTTGGACTTATTTGGTCCAGAAGCTTACAAGAGTATTGGAGGTAAACAATATGGTTTTGTGATTGTAGATGATTATTCTAGATTTACATGGGTATTATTTCTTCGTACTAAAGATTGTGCTTTTGATGAGTTTAAGAAGCTAATTAAATTACTTGAGAACAAGTTGAATACAAGGCTTGTAGGTATAAGGAGTGATAGAGGAGGTGAATTTCTCAACAAGGACTTCATTGATTATTGTGAAGAAAAAGGAATTACACATGAATTTTCTGCACCAAGGACTCCACAACAAAATGGAGTGGTAGAAAGGAAGAACAGGTCACTACAAGAAACAGCAAGGACTTTATTGCAAGAAAGCAAGCTGCCTAGAAGTTTTTGGGCAGAAGCAGTGAATACAGCATGCTATGTGTTGAACAGAGTCATAATCAGGCCTATTTTGAACAAAACTCCGTATGAATTGTTGAGGAAAAAGAAGCCAAACATTAGTTACTTCAAAATCTTTGGCTCAAAGTGTTTTGCGCTCAAGACAGTTGATAATGATGGTAAATTCGATGCTAAATCTTATGAAGCTATTTTTCTTGGCTATTCTTTAACTAGTAGAGCTTATAGAGTTTATAACTTAAATAAACGTATAGTTGAAGAATCTATTGATGTTACTTTTCAAGAACCTAACAATGATCTGCCAAGAGATGAGGAAGAATTTGCAGGTGAAACAAATGATAACATACAACCTCAAGTCACTGGAAATCAGCAAGCCAACAATTCTGCTGAAACTGGAAGTCAGCAAGCCAATAACACTACTGAGAATGGAAAACAGCAAGCTGGAACTGCAAATCAGCAAGCTGAAGTGGTCAGATTAACTTCAGACGAAGAAATTGCTCAACATTCTCTACCAAAGGCTACAAGGACAGTAAAGAACCATCCTCCAGAACTTGTTATTGGAAATATCTCAGATGGAATCACAACAAGGAGAGGAAAGGCAAACTTTTGTGCTTATGCTGCCTTTCTAGCTCAAGAAGAACCCAAAAATATCAAGGAAGCATTAGAAGATGAAAATTGGATCATGGCCATGCAAGAAGAACTCAACCAATTCGACAGGTGTGATGTTTGGGAACTTGTAAAGCCACCAGAAGATGCTTCTATCATAGGAACCAAATGGGTGTTCAAAAACAAAGTGGATGAGTTTGGAACCGTCACTCGAAATAAGGCAAGGCTCGTGGCTCAAGGCTATAATCAACAAGAAGGAATTGATTTTGATGAAACATATGCTCCAGTTGCTCGTTTAGAATCAATCAGAATGCTTCTTGCTTATGCATGCTACAAGAAATTCAAGTTATATCAAATGGACGTAAAAAGCGCATTTCTTAATGGCGTGCTGAATGAGGAAGTCTATGTCAAACAGCCTCCTGGATTCGAACATGAGAAGTTTCATGATTATGTTTACAAGCTCAAGAAGGCATTATATGGTTTAAGGCAGGCCCCTAGAGCGTGGTATGAAAGACTTAGTAAGTTTCTTCTCAAAAATGGATTCACTCGAGGTAATATCGATCCCACATTATTTACAAAGCAAAATGGTAAAGATATTCTTGTTGTACATATATATGTGGATGATATTGTATTCGGTTCTACTAATGAATCTATGTGTGAGTGGTTTTCTAAGTGCATGTACAATGAATTTGACATGAGCATGATGGGGGAACTCAATTATTTCTTGGGTCTCCAAATCAAGCAAACCAATGATGGTATTTATGTGCATCAATCCAAGTATACAAAGAATCTGCTCAAAAGATTTGGTTTTGAAGATGTCAAAGCAAAAACAACTCCTATGACTCAAAACAGCAAGCTGTTTGCAGATGAGAATGGTAAGGATGTGGATATCAAAAGGTATAGAGGTATGATTGGAAGTCTATTATACTTAACTGCCTCAAGACCTGATATCATGTATAGTGTTTGTGTTTGTGCAAGGTTTCAATCCAACCCTAAAGAGTCTCACTTAAATGCGGTTAAAAGAATTTTTAAATATTTAAGTGGTACTATCAATCTTGGTTTGTTCTATCCTATCACAAATACTTTTGATCTCGTGGGGTATAGTGATGCAGATTATGCAGGGTCTCAAACTGATAGAAAGAGCACAAGTGGTGTTTGTACATTTCTTGGACAAAGCTTGGTGTCATGGCAAAGCAAAAAGCAAGCTTCTGTTGCTCTTTCAACGGCCGAAGGAGAGTATCTAGCAGCTGGTAGATGTTGCTCTCAAATTTTATGGATGATTCAAACTCTAAGGGATTTCAATATCAAGTGTGGCAAGATTCCAATATATTGTGACAACACGAGTGCTATCAATATCTCCAAGAATCCTGTGAATCACTCAAGAACAAAGCATATTGACGTTCGTCATCATTTCTTGAGAGATAATGCAGCAAAGGGGAAGATTGAGTTGGTATTTGTCTCAACTGAAGTTCAACTAGCAGATATCTTCACAAAGCCATTGGCTGAAGAAAGATTTGCAGCCATACGAATGGAGCTTGGCATGTGTACTGTGTAGTCAGCAAGCTGACAAGCACAGAATGGGTAACGTTGGCTTACCATTTGTATCTGAACTGTTTATATGCCATTACCATGATTTTTTTTCTCTATGCTTATTCCAGACCTGGACTAATATTTTTTTTGATGGTTTTTTTGATGGATTAAGGGGGAGAAATTTAGGAGAATTTATTTGTTTGTTTGGTCAAGATATTCGACTTGGATATGATTAATTGCTTGTTCATCTTGAATTTGTTTTATATCAAAATGTACCAATATGCAGGGATTTAGGGGGAGTTCCTATTTCTCCTAAATGTTGTGTAATCATCAAAAAGGGGGAGATTGATACTCCTATGGTTTTGATGATCACATTCAGCAAGCTATTTGATTGTAGTTTGATATAAAACATCGTGTTATGCTTGTATTGTACTAACGTGGTTTTGCAGGGTATATTAGCCTACTGATTGTTTACACAGAATATACAAACAGCAAGCCATTTGGTATTACAACAGAGAGAGTCTGGCAAGCCATTTGCACACTGACAGTTCACAAACAGCAAGCCATTTGCAACTGCCAGAATTTCTGAAGATAAAGATCAAGTTCGATTCTCAAGGATTTATTTCAGGAAATATATTGTGAGGGCTCTTTATTATATAATACGTATATAATATATTCTAGAGCTCAAATCTTTTCAAATATCTTTCTTTAAAACAAAATCATAAAACTTATAGGAGTTTCCTTATTTAAAAGATTTCTTTCTTTCAAAATCTCCTATACGCGTTTTTATATCTATACAAATCAGAAGGGTTAAGCTTTCATCGATCTCTTTCTTTCAAACCTTCTGTCTAACGTTCACAAGAACGTTTGTAAAATCTCTAACCAATTGAACGTTGGAAATTGATTCTAATCGTTCGAATAATTGGTGATTGATTTTCTGAACGTTGGTGTGATGCTTTATAAACCTTGTTCTTGTGTTCATTCGTTAAAAACACTTCAGAGAAAATATTCAAGCACACAAGAATTCAAACAACTCAGTTTTCATTGCTATATCCTTTGATTCTCTCGAGCTCTTAGTATATTCATACGTGCTATATCTTAAAGAGTTCATAGTTTGAGTTGTATCCATTATTGATTGTATTGTTCGATTTGTAAGGTTTAGTTGTTGGACAATTTGGCTTGGGAACTAGGGTTTGGTGATCGTTGCTAGAGAAGTATACTTGGGAAGTATAGCTTAGAGAGCAAGTTCAGAAACGGGAGTTCAGCATGCCATTTGTCAACAGCTGGGTATTGAGGGAGATATATTGTTGTATCTTGTAATTGGTTTATTTCAGTGATCAATAATATATTCTCTTACCAAGTTGGTAAGGGACAAGGACGTAGACCATAGGGGTTAGGGGTCGAACCTGGCTAAAAGTCTCTGTGTTCTTTATTTTCTGCTCTTTACTTACTGCTTGCATTTAGCTTACTGTTTATGCACTTTACTGTACTTGTTATCTTTACGTTCAGCATACTGTTTACAATCAGCTTACCATTTGTCTCTGCTTAAAACGAAATCAGTAAGCTGTTTCTGGTAATTTTTAAAATCGGACTTAGTTGAATATAGTTAGCCATTTACACCTATTCACCCCCCTCTAGGTGTGCATTTTCAACCTTGTCAACCAATTGCAGCACTCATAGCATATAAACATTTGAATCCAAATCCATTCAACATTCATTCCTTACCCCACTGATACATTGTAGTCGTAACCACTATTCATTCTTACCCAATACATAGTAAAAGTTTTAATTACTCCAAAAATCTGGGTTCTTACAACCTCCCCTCCTTAAAAGGATTCCGTCCCGGAATCAGGTAGGAAACAATTGGGTACTTGTTCGTCATTTCGCTTTCCAGTTCCCCAGTTGATCCTTAAACCTTCCAATCCTTTCTCAGCACATCTTACTGGTGCTACAATGCACACTTTATCCTTTTTCCATAGACTTTGGTACTTTTCGTACAACACACTATCCGGGTTATGCTCTTAATCAGTCGTGTAATTTTACCCTTATTAATATCTGCAGTGACCTTGGTATCACTACCGCGCTGCGAATTTGAAGATAACCTCACTCGTACTATGCTCCTTATCGCTTTTATCTTCGCAACCTCGATCAATATATAGAAGTGGAAAAAGTTATTGAGAGATCACTATGATCAATGAACATTTGTTATATTGCATAGTTAGTACAGAAGGGGGCCAGCCTTTAGTACTTGACAAGCAATTAACAATTAACGGAATTCCGCTTAGACTTCTATCACACTGACAGATAGTCACTCAGCAGTACCTCCCCTCCTTAAAGGGTTCTTCTTCTCAATTCAAAAAGAAGATGAATAAGAGAGAAGAAAGGAAGAAAATTTCAAAGAATTATAGAAAATTTTCATGTTTGCAAAATATCCTACTTAGAATTTACCTCTGAACTATGGAGGTTTATCGGAGAAGAAAATAATCGTATTCGCATCAGATACTATTTTATCGTAATTTCACGTGTCTTCATATCTCTGCTGCTCTATTCATCATCCTATGACCCTATACTCTTGTTCAGTCTTAGTAACACTCACTTTTGGATATTCTTCACTTCTCCGGTTAAATCTTAGATTTCTCGCTTCACATCATTGTTACTGATATTCCATGCCACGCTACTAGCTCTTTCATATTTATAACACTAACACTATCAGGTTGTCATCCCGAGAATTCATTAGAAAGCCCATTCATTAATCCATACATAACATTCCTTGATTCACATTCTATAATTACTTTCCCAATCCTTTTTTATATCAATCACATCCTCCTTATTATCTGATTCTTATTCATTGCTGTTATTTATCTCCACTGTCGTCTCATTGTTGAGACATCCTTTGTACTTGGTGCCTTCTTATTGGTATCCCGTCACCTTTACTCAATAAGCATCACATTTTTGGGGGTCAAACTTTCCTTTGTTCAACCATCTAACTTCTCACTCTCTCGTTCCATGAGTCTCCTTATTACTCAATCAATCTGTTCCAAATTTCCTCGAATTCTCCCAACTTAAAGGGAGTTAATCTGTATGTTATTTATACTTTCAATTTCAACTTTTCATTGTGACCAACAACCTTGCCATGTCAATTTCATTCTTTTCTAGCTTCATTGCTGGGGTTTCTCAGGAGTCCGCATATCTAACTCCCTTATTGTTCCTCAAACTTTCTTTCCTTTATATCCTCAACTCTACATTTCTTTCATCAGTCATCTTGTTTCTATTTTGACTATAATCTCTTTATAAACCATCATAGCGTTATCATTTATTTCAGACCTCACGTCATTCCAAAATTAAACCATCCAAAATGAACCTTGACGATTTATTTAACTTAGATCCAATACAATCTATTTCTGTTTTCCATTCCGACATCCTTTAGAGAGATACAATAATCACTATTCCTTATCCATAAGGAATACTTCCTGAACTTGATATAGATATTAATGAAGCAGATAAAATTACAGAAGAGCTTCAACCACCGCAGCTATGACAGGTTAATGAAATTATTTATCGTATATCTTCAGTAGGAGACTGGAAGCTTAACGGTTTACCTCAAAATAGGACCTTCTAAAGTAGGTAATATGCTTAGGACGATATCAGGAATCGAATCTTTACTTAAACTATTATTACAGTCGATTCTTGCACAATCATCAGAAGGAATGTAAATTCCTCCACCACATTATGACCTTCAAGGTTCATTTCTATATCATTCTGTTTCTTTGGTATGAGCATTTGTAATTATAATACACAATTATAATCAAGATCGTATGAGAGATTAACAATAAAATACGCGTTTTAAACAATTAAAAACTGTTTGGAATTAATAACTCCTCTCTCAGTGATGTAAAATATCACAGAGAGCTGCTTAGGTTACAATGAATAATGTTTTACAATAATCGATACCCTTCTAGGGTTAACCTAACTGTATTTATAAGATATACAGTTGCTATACAATCGATAATTGATACTCTTATAAATTAGCTATACAATTGATATCAATTACGATTGCTACACGTCTCCTTAGTCAACTCAATCTCTTTGACAGCTATCCAATCTTCAAAGATATTGCTTCCTTAAATAATCTTCAAACACTGTTGACCAGTAGACGATGCCTCCAGACAGAGTTTAACAAAATCTGTCGAGCTTCCAACTGTCAACGTTTAACTAAACTCTGGCTGCTTCCAGCTAAACTCTGATTTATAACTGTAACACTTAAACACTAATTAATATTCACATTAATTATTTCTAACAATCTCCCCCAACTTGTTCATTAGCAAAAATGCACAAGTTTAACAATAATTGATGATGTCAAAACAAATAAATAAATACAGTGTTTAATATACAAACAGAGTTTAACTTCTACTTAACAAAATCTACAAAAAACAAGAAAAATTCTTAAAGAGCTTTAATCCTTAATCTCCTCAACAACTGGTGTTATTCTAAGGTAGTCGATAAGTAATCTTCTTTCAGCATTCTCAAGCTCTGTCTGCATAACCTCCTTGATCTCCTTTAGCTTAGGATCCTCTTCACCAGTTTGATAAATAGCAGATCTAAGATAATAGATTTTGTTTCTTCTCATCTCATTCCCCAGTCTGATGAACTGTGCTTTAGCTGACTCTGAGTTAAAATCAAGAACTGTTATACCCAGGTCTGACTTCAATTTAGCACTACCCTTCTTCATCTCAACAATATTCCCATGATAATCTCTGTATTTTGGAACATATTGACTTTTGTATTTCATCCCTCTGACTGCCAAATTATGTAGCATTTTATTTCTTAGCACATTTGCAGCTTGTTGAGTCCTTCGATTTTTCACCTTGAAAAGATATAGAACATATTCTAATTCCTCCCATAGCTTCAAATCAAGATCATACTCACCAATTTTGTATACAGTACCATCTTCCATGAAATACAATAGAAAGTCTTTATCCAAACTTCTTTGATGAATCAACTGAACTGATTCCAGTCTGTCTAAACTCTCCTGAGTAACACCAAGACCTGGAACAGCCAGTGATGAAGGATCTCTAGGATTAGTGCTCATTCTGACTTCTTTATGAGAGCCCAATCCAGATTTATCTCGACCTTGCTTACCTGTTAAAGCTCTACCATGCAGAAAATCAGTAGTAGTACCTTCAGTCATCAGAGATGAATCATGAAGAGTTGGTTTTCCAAAATCCATTTGCATCTGAGTAGATAAAGGTTTCTGTACAACTTGTGTAGAAACAGAGGTTGTATTCTTCTTCTTTGAATCTTCTACTTCTTTAGCAATGCCTTTTAGCTTCAATCTAGCTTCAGCTTCTGTTGGTTTCTTAGATAATTGTGATCTTTGATCAGCACCAACATTTTCTTAAATCACAATGCCTTTAAGAACATGCCTAAGAGCTTTTTCTTTCTTTTTAAACTTTCCAGACTTTAAAACTTTCTGATGCTCTTCTTGTAAGTTCTTTTCTTCAGCTTTAATATCTTCAATAGTAGCTCCTTCTTCATTTTCTTCAAGAAATAACTTAGCAGCCAATTCCTCATCAGTTAGTGGATTTTCAGTGAATAATAAATTCTTGGTGTTTGAAGTACCCTGAGTATCAGTGTATATTCCAAAAGACTTTGACTTAGAAGACTTGCTAAATTTCAGACTTTGATCAGCTCTTAATAATTTCTTCCCTTTGTCCTTTGCTCCTGATCCTCCATCTTCAGTATCTTCATCCTCTTTAGTCAGAGTTTGAGATTGCCTACAAAAATCCTATAATTTTAGCCCTTACTATATACCAGCAAGTTCCTGGGTCGTCCTAGACACCAACATAATCTCAAAGGAGTTCTAACAGTCTATATACATTTACTTTGGGGGTAGACTAATAATAGAATTTAACTTAACAGTGTATACCTAACAGAGTTTAGAGCTCATCAACATCAGAAATTATTCATGAGATGCAATGCACACAGTATTTACAAACTCAGAGTTTAGGATAAATAAACTAAGAGATGCTATAAATATGAAACAGTATCATGCTGTGTTAATTTTCTGCACAATCTCAGATTACATCACAAATAACTTAGAAGGATTCATGATTAATTACTGAGAATCATGCTTCATACAAATTTCTTCATTGGTGTTAACATTCAGACAAAAACATTATCAGAGTTTCTCAGAGTTTATCCAACATGTCAACAGTGTATGACCTACAAAGCATGCTATCTGAGTTTGACAGTTAACGAACAGAGTTTGCATAGCAGAGTTTAACAACAGAGTTCACATAGTAGTTAACATACCATAGAATTATGAGCAACACATTACATAAGTAAAATTTTGAGTCTAACCAATATCTCTAGTCAAAACCAGAGACCATTCCTACACTACGCCATAAAAGGCCTACAGCAATACCAAAAAAATGTTGTCGTAGGCCCGAAATATGTTGCTGTAGGCCCAAAAAACCCCAAAGGCAACATTTTGCTGGTGTTGCTATTTTTGCCGTTGCCTTTGGGGTCAAAGGCAACATTCTACTCTTCTAAGGCAACATCAGTTTTCTGTTGGCGTAGACTAGCTATGACAACAATATATCAGTTTTTACCAACATTATATTATGTTGCCTTTGGCTTAAATATTTTGCAAAAAAGTGGGGCCCACCAGTGGGGCCAACTGTGGGGACCATATGGGGCCCACTGCGGGGACTGCCCACTGTGGGGCCCACTTTTATGGCAACACAAATTTTAGCTGTAGCAACATTTTGCTAGCAACATTTGTTAACATTATTTTCACTTTTTGCCAACATTTTATAGCCTCAATGGCAACACTTTTCTATTTTAAACAAAAAATAGGTAATTTGAAAATATTCATTCCCATAACCAAATGAACACAACAGACATTCATTACCATCATAATAATCCATACAGATTCAATATTACAGTCAACCAACAACAACATTCAGAGCAAAAGGCATAAGTGCCACCAGTCATAAAACTACAAGCTTAATTACTAAGTACGGAAGTCTAACATAATAGCAAAAGACGTAAAACATAACATATGGTACTAAGAGCTGGTGCCACCAGTCATTGGAGTACCACCTTCATTGTTACTCTAGATAGTCGCACAAAGCTCCCATGATCTTCATTGTCGCTTCACGTACATTTACCTGAAATTTATAGCAAAATAAGTTTGTAGGGAAATGACCAAAGTGATCCCTGGGCAAATGTATGCAGGGAGCTGCAGAAAACAGATTTGCAAAAGATGTTGATTTTAATTGAAAAGATTATTTGCTTTCAGAAAGAGAGATGGCAGTTAATTGCTTTCAGAAAGAAAGATGGCAGTTAATTGCTTTACAATGATATTGCAAAACTGTTCTTCTGCCCAGAAAAATGACTTTTAATTTCTGGCCAGAAACTGCATTGACCTTTGTAATGGGCACACACAAAATGATGTCTTTCATTTGTTTGTCCCGTGTGTATCTGCAAACACAGTATGTTCGTAACAGACTAACAATACAAATTGAAGGTAGCAAGCGGAAAATGTAAATGCATGGGAAAAAATTATCCAGAGAAAAAATTTGATTAAGAAATACATTTACATGATGATGGCTATTCAGAGAAAAACAGATATTCAGCAAAACTATGAAAATGCTTTACTTTCAACGATAAATAACAATGAAAGTGCATAAAATACTACCTTTGTCTTTATTCTACAAATTAAGATTTTTGCCAGTACTTCAGTACTTGAGGTAACATTAATTTCTGAGAATAATTTAGTGAAAGAAGTGGAAAACTCACAACTCCATTGTCCCCCCAGCATGTGTGTGTTTCAGAGCTTCATTATAATCCTGCTCGTGCATATATATGATCCCAGCAATGGTCCGAAGGATTGGGTGTGCACAAGAATAGCTATGCTCAACAACCTAGAAATTAAATGCACATCATTGTTACCTTAGCAATGCAAGTATGCATGTCACCTCAGTAGGATGTCAACAGACACGCATAACATAAAAATATGAGCAACGAGGGATGATGCATATAAAACTTGCCTCGTCAGGAAGAAGATCAAATATTGTCTGCAGTGGCCCAGGTTTCTGTTCAGAAATCAAAAATGTGGAACACAATAATTCATGTTTAGACTAATATAACTATGTCCATTATGCCTCAATTATCATATTTAATACTAACCTGTTTCACACACTAACTACACGACCACATTAAATGTTATAAACATAGTCAAAAGGTTGAGCAGGCGACACCAAATTATTGAATTAAGAAAATAATTACATATGAAATACAAGATACAGTAATTATTAGTAACCAGCAAACTGGAAAATGCGTTTGAATTAAAGTTCATACCTCAACGGGAAGTTCATCAACTGGAAAATTAAACTCCTCTCCCCACATAGGTTTTCGTGAGCCAGGAACCATTGAACTACATTAAAATGAGTGAAAATATATTTGTTAGTCAGAAAGCACAATCATAATTCATAGCTGAATGTAACCTAATCTTAAGACTTGCTATAGATAAATGAAGGGAAGGGGAAACAAAATACATGTGCAAAAGAAAAAACAAGTTATCAAGCAGACAATGAAGCGATTACAATAATTTACTATATCAATGACTAGTAAGGGGGGAATTTTGAAACACGTCTCACTGTAACTTTTTTAGCTAATTGGAAAAACACTTTGCATCTAGGGAGGTTAAACCGTCAATCAGGTAAACAAAAGGAAAGGGGGTGATGAGGAGCACGGAATTAAGTTTATTACAGGTTATTTCATTTTATACATAAAGATAAATTATTTGTATAATGAAAAACAATAGATAAATTACTTGTAACAAGTTCAGTTTGCAAGGCTATTAGAACTAGATTATTCTTCCTTTGTTAAATATGGTATAAATGTGTGGTAGTAGTTGATAATTAGGATTAGTTACCTTTTCTCCAGGGTTTTACTTATTCTCTAAGATTTAGGGACTGCATTTTGAAAGTTCTAATCTTCATTATGTGGCAGGTTTAAATCACAGGATTGAAGAATGTTTGAAATTAAATCTGCGGATTTGTAATTGTTTTTACGATTCGCTACAGGAATAGGTCAACACTCAAAGACTCAACTGTCTACCCTTATCAAGGGATAACCATTAGGAGTTAGGACAAAGAAAGGATTCAATGTACCATATCTACATACAGGACAACTTCATATCACCACTGTGACAGTTTGTAATTAATAAACTACAAAGTTTGTGAATGAAGGTATTATAAAGGACAACAAGACAACTGAACAATATCGAAGAGTAGAAGAAGTTGAAGCACAATATGTCGTCAGGTAGTTCTGTTTCAAAAGTTCAAGATAAGATTTCAATTTATCCTTAATGCAGCATCTATAGGCTTCTTTCTAAGTTGCAACAAGGGCAATGACAGATTATTGCTTCTAAGCATATTAATCCATCTCAAAGTAGGTTTGTCACATTGTTCATGTAAGGCATTTGAGAAATGTCATGTATAGTGCACACACAAAAGGACTAAACCAAATAAAGCTTCTCTTTTCGGACTAACTTGTAATATCCAAACTAATCTCTACTATCCTCTAAATCTTTACCCTAAAGATTCCATCCAAACTTCCACCTAAAACATAAGGTTCTCCCTACAGACTAACAAACAGAGATAAGTAACATTTATTTAAAAGATGGAAAACTATATGAAGGTGGCCGAACTGCCAACCAAAATCAGTCCCCTCCCAAACAAAAACCCTTCATTCAATATTAGATATTAATTATTGTTACCTACGTTAACTCTACAAGGGCACCTAAATTTGATTTACAAGAAGGGATTAGACAAGAAATATAACAAACACATAAAACTGGTTAGCAAATCAGGAAGGTAAAGTTGACCTTCATTATTGGAGTGTTTGTTCATTCTTTGTTCTAAAAGCGCCATGCTATTTCCAATTGCAGGATCTGACAGCCACTCATGTAGGCTTGAGATTGTACCTTCCTGTATAATTTATACAAATTAAACTAACCAGAAGCAGCCATTTGGATCAGCTGTTAAATGCATATATAACATTACATACAGATATGTTCCCTTTCCTCAAATTGCATTGATATGTCATATAAAGTATATCAAGTCATAGCTTTATTTAATATTTTCTTCCACTACATTCATCACAAGCTAAATATAATCACTATAAATAACAATAAACCGAGTTATAGTAGTTACAATGATGATGCCAGTTCTTACTAGAATAGATTAATTACAATCGCAATGCATAACATACAGTAAAAGCAGGACTACATTTAAACTAATAGTAGTAATTTGATATCAACGACATTTCTCGATAAACAATAGAGAAACAGAAGCAGTCCTTGTTTCCAGGATCAGAGAGATACAATGCCAGCAATTTAACGGCCTGGAGAAGAAAAATCAAGGAACCCAAAAAAATCAAAACCGGGGAGGCAAGAAGAAATTACCAAAAAAGCTGAAGTTATTCACAGTGCAATTCTAAAGTTCCCTGTCCAAGTTCAAACGTATCATCCACTCTATTATTCATGTGTAGCAAGTTTAACTCAACAACAAATCACATCTGGCAACTGACTATATGAGACAGCTACTACTAGTGATAAATTAGATAATCTTACCAAAGAGTGGCCTACATAATGAAGTTTCTGCCCAGTTTGTTGAAACACAAAATCGATTGTGGCTGGTAAGTCATGAGCTACCAAAGCAACCCATGTCCAATCCCAAAAATCCTGTCAATAGCCATGACTTTTTCTTATCAGATATATATGGCACGGGAAACGGCAAATACAACTTCAATATGCACTAACTAGTGATTACAGAACACTAGAAAACTTAAACTAGAAAACTTTACAATCTCGCGTGGTTACTAAAGATGACCATGAACCCAATATTCTTTATACATAAACAAGGTCCCATGAAATCTGCTGATATATAATTGAAATTCTGAACCGTGACTCAAAATATACCCGCCACTTGTAGTAACCTGCACATAAAACGTACTCTGAAAACATAAGTCCAAATACTCTGAAAACATAATTCAAAGCCCCAAATTGAACCTAGTGAAACCCTAATTCAAAGCCCCAAATTGAACCCAATGATCAAGCCCCAAATTGACCTGCCATTTAAAGCCTTAACTTCAAATTAATCTTGAGAACATAAAAAAAAAAGCCAAAATTAGTGAATTAAAGTCCAAAATTGAACTAATTGAACCAATTGATAGATGTGAGACCAGAGAATATGAGAGTGTAAATATAACACAGAATGTGAGCGAGAAGAGAGAAGAGAGAGATGAGAGAGATGAGAGAAAGACATGAGAGAGGAAAGTGAACCGTGTGAGCGGAGAGAGAAGAGACCAGAGAGAGACCAGAGAAAGACCAGGAAGAGCGAGAGTATAGAGAGTGTTTGTCTGAACTTTATGAAATTATTTGTATGTCTAAAAACTTAGCGGGTCTAAAATTGGTTGGGCGGTATTTTTGCCGCTCACCAATTTTTAGGCTAGATTTTCAATTTTTTTTTACTAATTTTACTTTTTTGCTTTTTTATTTATTTAGGAAAATAATTTATTTTTTCATTAAATATCAATTCATTTTTTTTTACTAAATGATTCCTTTTACATAATTTGATTCAAATATTTTTAATCATATATAAAAATATTTTTATTTTAGTGATATATTAAAATATATTTAGAAAAAAAACATTTTAAAAATTTTTTTTAATAAGATTTTATGAATATAAAAATAAATTATTCATCTTAAAATGTTTTAACATTTTTATTGAAATATTCACTTTTACTGAAATATCCCTAATTTTTATAAAAACTTGATTATTTTTATCCATATAAATTATTTTTATAAAAATTTTATTATTTTATTAAAAAAGTAATTTCGATGTGAAAAAAGGTTAAAATTTTTATTCATGGTAGAAAATATAAAATTTTGTTCATTGTAAAATCATGGCAACACAATTTCAGACCTACGGCAACACACAAACATTTTTATTCTATGCCAACATATTTTTTCTACCTAAGGCAACATAAAAATGATAATGTTGTATTAGCAAAAAACATGCATGGCAAAGGCAACATATCCAAAGGCAACATAGGCTCTAGATGTGTTCATAGGCCTTTTATGGCGTAGTGCTAGTTCATTTACCAGCCTTGTAAATACAGCTTCACTCAATGGCTTGGTGAAAATATCTGCAAGCTGTTGTTCTATAGACACAAAATGAAGCTCAATATTCCCTTCCTCTACATGTTCTCTGATAAAGTGGTACCTTATGCTGATGTGCTTGGTCATTGAATGCTGTATTGGATTACCTGTCATAGCAATAGCACTTTGATTATCACAATAAATAGGAATTTTACTGTACCTCAATCCATAATCCAGCAATTGACTCTTCATCCATAGAATCTGTGCACAACAACTACCAGCAGCAATATACTCTGCTTCAGCTGTAGATATTGAAATTGATTTCTGTTTCTTGCTGTACCAAGAAACAAGTCTATCACCCAGAAATTGACAACTTCCACTGGTGCTTTTTCTGTCTATCTTGCAGCCTGCAAAGTCTGCATTAGAGTAACCAAGTAGCTTGAAATCTGATTCTCTAGGATACCACAGACCTAAGGTTATGGTTCCCTTGAGATACTTAAAAATCCTCTTCACAGCTGTTAGATGTGGTTCTCTGGGATCTGCCTGAAACCTTGCACAGAGACAAGTTGCATACATGATATCAAGCCTATTAGCTATTAGATAAATAAGAGATCCTATCATGCCTCTGTAGTTTGTCATATCTACTGAAGCTCCTGTATCTTTGTCCAACTTTGTTGATGTTGCCATGGGAGTTGATGCAGATGAGCAGTCAAGCATACCAAATTTCTTGAGAAGATTTCTGGTATATTTTGCTTGATTTATGAAAATCCCATCATCTGTTTGCTTCACCTATAGGCCTAGAAAATAACTAAGCTCTCCCATCATGCTCATTTGATACCTGGACTGCATGATCTTGGCAAACTTTTTACAGAGTTTATCATTAGTAGACCCAAAAATTATGTCATCAACATATATCTGAACTAAAAGCAAGTCATCACCATAATTAAAATAGAACAGTGTTTTATCAATTGCACCTCTATTGAACCCACTTTCTAAAAAAAATTGAGCCAGAGTTTCATACCATGCTCTTGGTGCCTGCTTAAGTCCATAGAGTGCCTTATCCAGCCTGTAGACATAGTCTGGATATTTTGGGTCCACAAAACTTGGTGGTTGTCCAACAAACACTTCTTCTTCAAGCTTCCCATTCAGAAAAGCACTTTTCACATCCATCTTAAATACCTTGAATTTCTTGTGAGAGGCATATGCTAGAAAAATTCTTATTGCCTCCAATCTTGCAACTGGAGCAAAAGTTTCATCATAGTCTATTCCTTCCTGCTGTGAATAGCTTTTACCACAAGTCTAGCCTTGTTCCTTGTAACAACTCCCTCACTGTCAGTTTTGTTTCTGAAAACCCATCTAGTACCAACAACAGATCTATTTTTTGGTCTAGGTACAAGGGTCCATACTTTATTCCTCTCAAATTCATTTAACTCCTCCTGCATTGCTGTTATCCAATCATCATCTTGAAGAGCTTCTTCTACCTTTTTTGGTTCATTCTTAGACAAGAATGCATGAAATAGGCATTCATTTGTTGTAGCACTCCTTGTCCTTACTGTTGCATCTGGATCTCCAATAATTAAATCAGGTGTATGAGATTTTGTCCATTTCCTAGCAGAAGGTAAATGGCTTCTATCAGTATTTGATCCTCCCCCTTGATCCATGTTCTCCTGATTTTCTTGTTGTCTTTCTTCATTTTCTGAGGCTCCCCCTGAATTTGACTGCTCAGAGTTTGAACTGTCAGATTTTGTACTTTCAGAGTTTGAGTCATCAGAGTTTGATCCAGATTTTTCAGTTGACTCACTATCAGAATTTGAGTCATCATTTTGATCATGCTCCCCTTCAACTGGTTCTCCCCTTTGTTCTGGCTGAGAAGTTTCTTCAATGTTTACCAGTAGAGGTTCAGAGTATGCTTCAACAGAGTTTGTCAGATCAGTTTCATCAGAGTTTACTTCTTCAGAGATTAAGTCTTCATTTTCAAAGTGCAGTTGATCATGTTCATCTACATCTTCAAGTCCAATTATTTTCTTGTCATCAAATGACACATGAATTGACTCCATGATCACTTTAGTTCTCAGATTATAAACTCTGAATGCCTTAGTTGACAGTGGATAGCCAACAAAAATTCCTTCATCAGCTTTTAACTCAAATTTAGTCAACTGTTCAGGATGAGTTTTCAACACAAAGCATTTGCACCCAAAAATATGAAAATATTTCAGGTTTGGCTTCTTTTCCCTCACCATCTCATATGGTGTTTTTCCATGCTTGTTGATCAGTGTGGCATTTTGAGTAAAATTGGCTGTTTGAACTGCTTCTGCCCAGAAATAGGTTGGCAATTTTGCTTCATCAAACATAGTTATAGAAGCTTCTATCAAGGTTCTGTTCTTCCTCTCAACTACACCATTTTGCTGTGGTGTACCAGGTGCAGAAAAATCTTGCTTCAATCCTCTGTTCTTACAGAATTCTTCCATTGTTGCATTCCTGAATTCAGTTCCATTATCACTCCTGATTATTTTGACTTTGTGTTTTTATCTTTTGTCCAGCAGCATTACATGCACCATCAGAGTTAATGCAGTTTCATCCTCCTTTGCTAGAAAATACACCCAAGTGTATCTGGTGTGTTCATCAACAATGACTAGAGCATATTTCTTTCTTCCAATTGACTAGACATTTACTGGTCCAAAGAGATCAACATGTAGAAGATGATAAGGATCAACAATTGAAGATTCAGACTTGCTCTTGAAAGATGACTTCCTTTGTTTGGCCTTTTGACAGGAATCACACAGGCCATCAACATTTAATAAAGACTTTGGAAGTCCTCTTACAAAATCCTTTCTTATCAATTCATTAATGTTATTCAGATTAAGATGAGAGAGTTTCTTATGCCACTTCCAACTCTCTTCACTAGACATTCTTGTGGACAGGCACACAACTTTTCCATCATAGTTTGCCAATAACTTTGCTTCATAGATATTATTTTGCCTGTGTCCAACTAGAACAACTTTCCCTGTAGATTTACTGATGATTTCACAGTATTCAGGCTGAAAATCTACATGATATCCTCTGTCACAAATTTGACTCACAGATAGCAGATCATGCTTGAGTCCTGGAACCAGAGCTACATTTATGATGATGACACTTCCAAGATTGATATTGCCATATCCCAGGGTACGTCCTATGTTGCCATCTCCATAGGAAACTTTTGGGCCAGCCTTCTCCACATACTTTGATAGCAGGGCTTTATTTCCAGTCATGTGTCCTGAACATCCACTGTCCACGACTAGGATACTTTCCCTGATGCCCTGCAATCACAAACAATTACTAAAGATTAGATTTAAGGATCCAGACTTGCTTGGATCCTTTGGCTTTCTTAATTTTGTTAGCTTTAGCAGCGGAATTTACATTATCAGAGTTTAAGCTAACTTTATCAGTGTTTACACTTGCAGAATTAACCTTAACCCATTTCAAATTGCGCTTAAGTTCATAGTAGTTATGATAAATAGCATGATAATCCCTGCAAGTATAAATAGAATGCCAAGTACTTCCATAATGTTTGCATAAAGTCTGTGGTCTAGTTCTAACATTATCTTTCTTTACTTCAGACTTGGAAGGTAAAGAATTAATGTTTTTGTTCTTCCTGCAGAAACTAGCAAGATGGTTAGTGCTACCACAGTTGTGACATGTCTTTCTTGGAGCAAAAGTAGCAAGCATTGGATAATTACTTTGAGTAATGCCTACTTTACCATTTCTATTCTTCCTAGACACTTTCTATTTCTTGATAGATTTTAACTCCTTAAGCTTATGCTTGAGTTGTTTATCTGTCATTGAACCAATATTAACCTGTTTAACACTAGTTTTTACTGGTTCTTTCTTAACAGCTTCTTTTTCAGCTTCAGACTTAGGTTCATTTATTCCATGAACAAATTTTGTAGATGGAAGATGTGTTCTAATTTTTACTTTGTTTTGAAACCTAAGTTCATCTCCCTCACAGTAACCTAAACCAACTATGTCTGACTGAAAAACCTCTTGAGTGTCTTTTCCAGAAAGAGTCCAAGTTTTAATTATATGATTTGCCTTCTCCAATTCAGATTCAAGTTGCTTATATTTTCCTAGCAAATCCTGTTCTAGATAAATAACATCATCTCTTTCTTTCCGAACTTGTTGCATGTTTTCAAGTTTTTCTTCAACAATTTTATTTCTCACTTTAAGTTCAGAATTTTCAGATTTGATTCTCTCATTCTCTAAAGTCTGATCCCTATAACTGATATGCAAAGCCTTAAGATAAATTCTTAATTCAGTTATATCATCAGTATTATAAGCATAGGTAGTTAGAGGTACCTTGTTTTCAGAATCTTCATATTCATTCTCAATAGAAGCCATGAGAGCATAGTTAACATCCTCATCTGAGTCTGAAGTGTCTGCCCAGTCTCTGCCTTTTGCGAAGAGTGCTTTTTCAGTTTTACCCTTCTTGCACTCAGGAGCATAGTGACCCATCTCCTTACACTTGTAGCACTGAATCTTAGACTTGTCCTTCTTCCCAGACTTGGTATCCTTTTTCTCAGACTTTCTGAAACTTTTTCTGTCAGAATTTGAATCTTTCTTAGAAAACCTTTTGCCCTTCTTGAAGTTCTTAAAACCCATCTTCTTGAAGGTCTTCACCATCAAAGCAGCCATTTGCAACATTTCTTCTTCATCATCCTCAGAATCAGATGATTCATTAGTGTTTGAATCAACATCAGAGTTTGATGACTCGCTTTCAGAATGTATGACTAAAGCCTTTCCCTTATCTTTCTTCCTTGATGCTTCCTTCTTCAAGGGTTTTTCTTCAACCTTAAGAGCAACAGACTTTGTCTTCTTGCCTGATCTCCTGTTTCTCTGCTCCAATCCAATTCATGAGTTTTGAGCAACCCATAGATTTCATCAATCTCAGTATCAGCAAGATCATAGTTATCTCTTATGGTGGTTGTCTTCACATCCCACTTTTCAGGTAAAGCAAGAAGAAATTTGAGATTTGAGTCTTCCAGATCATACTCTTTATTAACCAATGACAAATCATTGAGCAGTTTACAGAATCTATCAAATGTTTCTGTCATGGTTTCTTCAGATTTAGCCTCAAAGTGCTCATACTCCTGTGTGAGTATGTTCCTTCTATTCTTCTTTATAGCAGCAGTTCCTTGACACCTAACCTCAAGGGCATCCCAAATTTCTTTGGTAGTAGTGTAGTTAATCACTTTATTAGACATAACATTGTCTAAAGCACTATGAAGTAGATGCCTAACTTTTGCATCCTTAGCAATAGATGAAAGATATTCAGGAGTCAGATCTTTCTTTTCCTTTGGAACTATTTTAGCTTCTTGACCAGCAGTAGCAACAGATAGCTTTGTAGGTTTATGAGGACCTTCATAAATTCTGTCAAGATATTCTGGAGCTGTAGCCTCCAGAAACATGGTCATCTTCACCTTCCAGATTGAATACTCTGCTGGCCTGAGAATAGGGACCCTGATTGTCTCATAACGACTCACAGTAGTAGGTTGAGCCTTCTCAGAACTTGAACCTGTTGGAGGAGGTATCTCTGCCATTGATTATAGCTTTGTGTGTGGATCTTAAACTGTATAGAATAACAGATTGGCTCTGATACCAATTGTTAGGCCGAATACACAATTATAATCAAGATCGTATGAGCGATTAACAATAAAATATGCATTTTAAACAATTAAAAACTGTTTGGAATTAATAACTCCTCTCTCAGTGATGTAAAATATCACAGAGAGCTGCTTAGGTTACAATGTATAATGTTTTTCAATAATTGATACCCTTCTAGGGTTAACCTAACTGTATTTATAAGATATAAAGATGCTATACAATCGATAATTGATACTCCTATAAATTAGCTATACAATTGATATCAATTACGATTGCTACACGTCTCCTTAGTCAACTCAATCTCTTTGACAGGTATCCAATCTTCAAAGATATTGCTTCCTTAAATAATCTTCAAACAATGTTGACCAGTAGACGCTGCCTCCAGACAGAGTTTAACAAACTCTGTCGAGCTCCCAACTGTCAGCGTTTAATTAAACTCTGACTGCTTCCAGCTAAACTCTGATTTATCACTGTAACACTTAAACACTGATTAATATTCACATCAATTATTTCTAACATAATAATTTTTTGCAATCAATGTTTCCTAGATCTATTCTAACTCAAATTTTTTCAACCTCATTCCCATCACGGCTGGGTGAAAGTATTCTCCCGTTAAACTCTGCTGAAGGAGAGAAATATATAACAACCTTTTTCCATAAGTCATTGCTTCCACCTTTCCGTGTGAACTTTACTACGGTTACTCCCAATCTTACCCGGGATATTTCTTCTCATATTCCTTTCTTGTTTTAGGATAATCTCAACCTTCATTGGTTCAATCCATACCTCTTCATGGTTTCACACACACTTCATCTGGCATTATTGTTATTATGTCATACATTCCCTACCGAACTTCCATTTTGAAATAGAGAATATTACCTTTTTTCCTTATAAGGTTTCTTAGGTCATCCTCATCATTCCTCCTGTATATATCAAAGTATCATTAATCAGTCCTACAACAATTATGTCTATGTACTTTTCGAAACTGCTTTCAATAAATTCTTAAAGGTTATTGTTGCCTTGGTCAATCCAACTTATATCATTTGAATTCACTATGTCTTTATAAGGGGTAATGCCATCCTTTGGGCATCCCCAGGGTTCATCTTAATCTATGGATATTCTATTTTCAAGAAATACTTACATCCTGTAATTGACAACCAAATCATATATCCTTAATAAGGTTCTCTTTTCAATAATTCTCATCTTGATAATCTTTAGGTAGCTTAATGCTAACCTTTATCTTTCAAATTGACGTCAGTCTACATGACCTCCCAAAAGACAACGTATATCTATCTGCTCTTCTTACAGAACTTGGGAATGGTAGCAAGGATGTTCTGGAAGATATTGGTCTTGTTCAACATGAATCTCTCAGTACCTATTGCTTTCCTCAAGAATACTAGCTTTAGACAATATTTCTGCATCTTACTGAACGATCTATGACCATTTTTGTAAGCTTAGATTGATCATTTGCCTTAGTCATAATACATCCCTTGTATTTATAAAATCCCAACATCATGTATCTCAATCAGCATAACTCAATTTCTAACTTATAATCTGGACAATCATATACCTCAATCACTTCACTACGGGCAACACCATACACACAAGGGAGCTAACCATTCTTGAATCAATTCAAAACATGGGTCGCTAAGGGTTAATTAGAAAGATGCCTACAATCTCGTTAGTGTTACCTTTATACCAAAAATCCTCGCGGTCGGTACTTGATTAGAAGCAGCCCCGTTTTGTCCTGACAGGGCTGATCTTAGTCACCTTATAATCCTTTGTTACATGGCCCCAATAGCTGTGCTACAGCATATGAGTTTATGGTTAACTAATGGCATTACTTTTCTAGAAATTACCGGCATAGTGCCTCCTTCGTTCATAGCGAAGATAATTTATCTGGGACAGGTTACGCTTATCAATATGCTATTTCCCGCGTACTTCTTCTTTTTGTACTTGTTCATTGCTTTCCCTTACACAGCAATTCTTAGGTACCAGAGTAACATAGTCATTGAACTCGAGCATTGCCACTCTTCGTTCATCCCTCTTCTTCGATACCTTCTTATCTTTTCAAAATTTACTCCATATGAGTCTCAATCGACTTCTCGGTACCGTCTCCGGTCATCTTTCCTTTATTTTTATCTTTTCAGCTTCTCTTCTCAATCCCACGTGCTACATAAGCTTAACACTTTTGGCATAATAGCCTTTTCATTTAAGTCAATCCCGAAATTTCTCAATCCGTTTTGGTCCTTAAATACATTTCCCCTTTACCGTCCAATCTCACTTCATCATTTTATTTCTACAATCAATTGTAATAATCAAGGTTTGTCCACCAACCCATATAGCGACTACCTTACCCAATCCACAGGGTTCGCTCCAGTTTCCACTCTCCTCAATGACATCCTCTGATAGTCAGAAAGACAAGGTTTGCCAAAATTTGTTGAATTTCTTTCCAGAATCAGGGAAATTTTGGTCAATCTATCCACCCACTGGTAATACTAAGAAGATCAATTTCGAAACCTGAAGAACAGTTCTAGGAACATCCAAGCAGGTAGAATCGTAAGCAGTTATTATAACGCCTTCGAAAATTTATATTTATAAATATTATTATTTAATATTAACTGTGGATTATATGGTGTAATTTTTTTTAGAATGTTAAATATACGTGACATCGTGTTTACATGTTTATATGATGATTTGTGTGAGCTGGATGAGTCCGTGTATTTTTATTTGTATTTCTGATGATTAAAATCTATTTAAATTATGTATTATTGATCTTCGTAAAATTTTATAAAATCAATGGAGTTATTAAAAATCATGAAATCTTTTGTAATATTATCTTTGTGTAATCACTACTACAAAATCGCACTTGCATAGCGCTCTTTTTAAGCCTTACATAGCGCTTTTGAGCGCTGTAGAAGCCACCGCTATGCAAGTGCAAATAACTTCGATAGCGTTTTTTTTCAGCTCTCTAAGTACTGATCTCAGATAGCGTTCTTAGAAACACTTTTGTAGGAAGTGTTTCCTAAGTATATGTTCTTCCATAGCGCTTTCTGAAATGTTATGCAAGTATATGCCGTTTTGATGGTTTCATCTTCAATAGCGCTTATTGAAGTGCTATTGTACTACACAACACTTACTTAGATAGCACTTTTGGAAATGTTATGCAAGTTGATAGCAGGTTATAATTTCATCTTCTATAGCAGGTTATAAAACGCTATGCAAGTACATACATTTAAATTTTTTTTTAATTGTATTCTCTGCCATTTTATATCCCTAAAAATCAAATACAATCCAAAAATAAAATTTCCAACTACAATAACACAAACTAGAAACTCAAGTAATGAACTTGCATCCCAAAAAAATAATTAACTTAAGACTTTAACAAAGTCATAAATTAACAAATTCCATAAGTAACAAAGCCTTAGCATGACAGTACAGTACAAAGTCATGCATAAAATTCAAATACATTAACAAAGTCATTGATCAGATGATCGATAAAGTCTTAGGATAGCAGTACAAAAACAGAATGATAGACTAATTTTAAAGTTTCCCCTTCAGAAATCGATTGTACAGAAATCCTGCCCAATTTTCTCGAAAGCGAACCATCTTCTCGTGATTATAGCAAAGTAACCTGTTGGCACGTGTGAACTATACACCAAAAAATGTATAAAACCAATTAGAACATATCCAGAACTGTTCTGGTGCAATCATGTAATGGTTTGAGAAACAATAATATTTTACTTACATTTATGCTAATACTTGTTTCACCGGAACGCAAGATATCTTCGATGAAGCATCCAACATATTGGCCACAAAAAATGCCATCATTCATAGCTTGTTTAGGGCACTATAAAACAAATCACAAACACTAAAAGTTAGCTTTTATTCAATAGCCAAGCACAAACACTGGCTTTAAATTATCGAAATGATAAACAATTGCACTTTCTGAACTTGAATTTGGAACATAATTTGATATAGACATATGCACACACCTTTACATTCATCCATTTAAATGTGTTAAACACCATCTTGGGATAAACCTTCCCACATTGAGTCCGAAAAGACTTTAGAGCACTGTAAGTAGTAGATAATATCTTTGACATGAGATGATAAAACAAACTCTTAGGAATATATTTTCTGGATCAGACACTTGCTACAAATATAGTATGAGTACTACACAGATTTACATTATTGGGTTTTTAGAGCTATTCGAATTCTAGGATTTAACATGAGATTCCCCTGATTTAACAACACACAAAACAAGCATTTATGACGCAAATGAAATGTACATTTATGTAGAAAAAAAGGAACATACATATTACTACTAGCTCCTAATTTAGATGCTGTCTGGAGGTTAGATACTACTAAGCATGTTAACTCATTATCATGCACTTGTTAAATTACCACTCAATAGATCTCAGGTCATTACGTGGAAATAGTCACTTTCAAATATTCCTCTGAAATCTCCAATCCTTAATCTAGGTGTCACAATAATAAAAAGATAGATTTATGATATATCATTACTGTGACGACATTTGAACTAACAAATTGATTCAGGAGTTCTGATCAATAACCTCTGATTTTAGTTTCTAAGGTAACTGCTGGAAAAACTTGAAGTCTTAAAATTCCATTTTATAGAAAATTGTTACTACACAAGCATTGTCTGGAGCAAAAGAAATCAACACAGCAATTACAACATTTTCAGTCAATTAGATACTACTAATAAAGCAGGTAATGAGTTAACATGCTTAATAAATAAACACCTATATTTACTTACGTTTCAACGAGTGATTTCAAATTTTTGTATTTTACAATGGTAGCGTTTGGAGCTGGATCCATAAAGTAGATGCTTTCCGTTTTTGTATTAATGGCAATCAAAACCCAGTGTACCCTACATTTTGTGTATTAGTAATGAGCAGTTATATAAAATTAATAGCATTATATATCCACCTAAAATTTGCAACTTACGAAACATTATAAGGGACAAAAAGTAGATGCTCTTTGTCAACATATCCCAGCAGAAACTTCGCTAAATTAGCTGAAGCCTAAGATACATCCGTTAGGTGAGACACGATATGTGGTGATGCAAAAGAGTAGTTGGCTGCCAAGGCGGGATTTTTGGACAAATAAACCTCACACAAATACCTAAGAAACAACAAGATTAGAAAAACTACGTACAAACAAACATACATGAAATTTGTGAACACATATTACCTAATGTAGAAGGCAAGACTCGATGCACTTAACCACTGTTCATCCAATACTTCTAAAACATTCTCTTTATTAATATGCTCGGTCCAAGGGTCTCCATCCCAAAAAGGTCCCATTTCCACCTCTATATCAGTAACGCGATCGTACTTAACAACAAGACGAACAAGCTCCAAAACAGTACCATCATGAGAAACATCTCCTGTGAGTGGATAACCTAGTTGTTTCGAAGATGCACCAGTAATTGACTCAAGTGTTTTCTCCTTCTCTTTATCCTTGTCCTTTTCATTTCTAGATAAAGTATGGGCAGCAGGAGGTAAATAAGGTCTTTTTCCCACTTCTTCCACAGGGGCTAGTTCGCTTCTTATTCCCATATCCATCATGTCCATTCTTGCACTGAGACCATCTTTAGTTTTACCCTTGACACCCAACAGAGTACCAATTAGGCTGTCAAACACGTTTTTCTGCACATGCATGAGATCAATAAAATGTCTGACATAGAGGTCCTTCCAATAAGGTAATTCAAAGAAGATTGAACGCTTTTTCAAACCCCTAGTCGGAACATTCTTTGCAAATGTCTTACCCAACTCTATGTTCAGATTTTCAACCTCTTCGAACACTTCAGTGCCAGAGCGTATACGAGGGGCACCTCGTTCCTCAACTTCACCATTGAATTCCATCGTCATTTTTCGATACCGATTATTTGGCTCCAACCACCGCCTATGCCCCATATACACACACACTTCTTGCAATTCTTCAATCGGAGATTATCGGTCTCCGTACCACACAAAGGACATACATCATAGCCTTTAACACTATATCCAGAAAGATTACCATAAGCCGGAAAATCACTTATTGTTCCGAACAACATGGCCTTCAACCTAAAATGATCATTTCTATGTCGATCATGGCCTTCAACATGGCCACACCATTAACTTCAATAATATTTAAACATTTCATACAGGGGCATAAGATGAAGTTGATGTTTTTCGAATTTTCAGCCGCAACTTTACAAAAAAATTTCACACCACTCTTATATTCTTCAGAATTCCGAGGTGCTCTTATCCAATTACGATCCATTACAACACAAAAAGAGAGACAACCTGAAGTTTTTTATTGTACAATTTAGCATGAAAATGGAATATGTCATACAACAAATTAACTAATATTCATATATTAAGCAAGTAATTAAAAACCATTTGTTATAAACTATAAGTAATATGCTTTAGTTTGAACTTGTAATTATATGGACAGTTTAATGAAAGTTGGGCATGATTGCTAACTAAGCAATTCAAATTGTAATATGTTCCCATTATTGTAAGACCTAGGCACTGCTACTTAAGTTGTGGAGATCATTTCTGCTATATAGGTGGTTCTAAACCCTCATTCTAGTATTAAATAACCCCACAAACACACACAACAGGGAGCACCAAACTAGGATAATAAAAACAAATAAGTATCCCCCATGGCCAACTAATTGACAAAGGAATATGTTCTAAAAGCTAAACATGTATAAAATTCACTCATAATTTGACAATCCAAACAAGGTATCACTGCTTCCAAAACTCGGGTGAATACTATTCAGCTCAAATAATTTTTAACTAACATTAAATTTGACATACCAAAACCAAGTTATACCTTTTAATATTGTGAACTGAGAAGCCAAACCCCACACCGAAATTGAAGCCAATACCTTCTAATCTTGAAGCAGCTACAAAATTGAAACATCAAATTTAAATAAAAATAGAAGAAAACCGAAAAGAAAAACTCAGAACTCGCGACCAAAAACTCAGACACCAACAGATTAACTCGGCAGAACTCAGCAAAGGCAGTGAACACAACTCGAACAAACAAACAGCCACTTGAAATCACAAACTATACAGAAACACACAGCCACGACAAAAGCAGGTACATTACTCAATATCTCAGCACAACTCACGAAATTTAAACAAAACACAGACCACACCTCTGCAATTTATAGTAACAATGAATTAAGAAACATCAACTCAGCCTCCAGCAAAGAACTTCGAAAAATCAGAAACTCACTTGAACAAAACTGAACAAAACTGGAACTGAACAAAAACAAAAACTAAACATGAGACTCAACAGTAAAATACAATTAAACACGACTTGAACAAAACTCAACATAACTAAACAAAACTCAGAATCAATATAACTCAGAATCCCTAATTACTCAGCAAACAAAACAAAGAAAAATGTGTTTGTAGAACGTGTTTTGGGTTTGGGGTTTTAGCAAGAAGGGATTCGTAGGGAAAGGGAGGAGGGGAGAGAGGTTGTTTAATTCGAAGAAGAAGGACAGGAGAGAAAAAAAAACAAATCAATTAAACAAACCCAGTGATTAAAACAAACCCATTGATTAGAACCCTAAAATTGAAAACCAATTAAACAAACCCAAATGATTAGAGCAAACCGAAACCCAAATCACTAGTGTTTAGATGGAGAAATAAACAAACCAATTAAACCCTATAATCACTGTTGCAAATCGTAGAGAAGATGTGCGATTGATTGAAGATGATGAAGAGAAGTAGATCTGGCCGCCAGTGGGAGAGTGGGAGTGATATAGAACTTAGGTTTTTTTAGTAATTGATATATGCGTATATAGTTAACTGTGTGACATTAATAAATAATTAACAAATGCTAAAATATGTTGTTAACTTCAAGAGCCCTTCTCAAAACGCTATAGTAGAGTTTAATAACGAATAAAAAAATAAATAAAAAGTACTTGAAAAATGGTATCTTCAATAGCGCTTGTGGAAACGCTATTTAAATTTATGCTAGCATAGCGTTTATTGAAAAAACGCTATAGAAGAATTTTTATTTTTATTTCTATTTATTTTTATTCACTTGCATAATTCCTTGCATAACGTTTTTTATAAAAGCGCTATTTAAGATGTCCACTTACACAGCACTTCTTAAAAAACGCTATGCAAGTGGTAACTCCTAAGTTCAAATTTGTAGTAGTGAATTATTTAGTTTTTAAAATTATTGGGTGAATTAATTTGGGTATTTAAGTATTTTAAAATGATTTTAAGAGTTATATTACGTTTAAAGGATCAAAATTTGCAAAATTCATATTTAATTCATTTTTTATCCTAAAAATATTTCAAATATATGTGAAGATAGCTAATTTCATTTTCTACATTAATTTTAAAAAAATAATATTGAAATTTTTCTCAAGGACTGTCTATTTATTTTCTATTTTACAAAGTAGATTTAATTTGATTTCAATCAGAAATTTAGTCATGGAATTATACTAGTACCGTTGTCTCTTTTAACCACAATTTCCAGTCTCCCTAAATCAGTTTTCTCTCATGTTTTCTAGAAATGTCTCTCGACTATCTCTCTTTGACTCTCTCTTTCTCTCGAACTATTATCTCTCGGAATCTCCCTCTCCCATCTCTCTCTCCCTAAAATCTATCTTCAGTTCTATCATCTAATCTCTCTCTTTCCTTTCTGTTTGACCCATGTGTGGGTGGGCGCTGTTGTGGTTTTGCAACAACGGTGGTGTCGCCATGTTTGAACTATAAGGTCTGGGTTGCAGTTTGTAGCTTTAGTGTTGTACGTATTGATAGAGGTGGATATGTGCGTGCTGTGTGGGTGAAGCTGCGTGTAGTGTGTAATAATGTTGGTGGTTTTAAAACTTAATTGGTTTGTGATCCCGTATGTGCGTGGGGCTGCAATATGTATGTGTGAGTTAGGGTGTGTATCGATAACTGGGGGTTTCCTGTTAAGCTTGGATTCTCGCAGTCTTGTGTGATTCTTATTGCTAATTAATCCTCTCCTGCCTTTTATCCATTTTCCGCAGTCCTTGGTTGTTGGGTGTACGTAAATAAAGTGTGTGTGTGTGTGTGTGTTACCTGTGTGTTGAGTGTATGTATATGCGAGTGTGTGAGTTATGGGCTTAATTTGTTTCGTTGAATTGTTGTGATTGTACCATTGCGTGTATCATTGTATAGCTATGTACTGTTGGGGTAATCGATCCGGTACTTGAATTTGTAGCAATTTTGTTCGGTTATTTTGTTGTTTCTGTAATGGTTAATTTCAATTTCTGAAGTTGATATGCTATGATGTGAAATAATTGGGACAATTCGGTTCAAATTATTAAGGTGTAAAATGGGATTGTGAATTGTTATTGAATTTATGTCGGCTGTGTCTGACTGGTAGTTACCCGTTCAAAGGGGATGCCGTCAAAATTTTCTAAACTATTATTTATTATTTTACATTTTCTCAAGTATAACCTATATGTAATTAGTAGAATAAAATTCGGATTATGTGAATCTTTCAATTTTAAATGTTACGTGGATTTACAATCTATGTTTTAATTTTTAATTTATTTTTATTTAATAGATTTTAAATAGTGTACATCTACGTGTGTAGTTGGATTGTAAAATCGTACAAGGATACCAGTAAATATGTAAAATCATGAGTTGATTTTGGGTTTATGTATTAAAGAGGCATATGGTCAAATGTTATAAATTGTTTATTAACTAGTTATTTTGATAATTGTTAGTGATTAGTGGATGTGCCATATGATTAGTAAATTGTACGATTAATAATTATAACTATCATTAGGGGCAGCAGCTCGATTCTAAATGTTAAAGCAAGATGTACATACTACGATTTGGTTTGTAAATGGTTCAAAGATATATATATTCAGTGCTAAGTGTATGGATGATCAGAAGGATTATAAATGATGTATCTTATTATGATGGGGGAGATTGTATTGAGTTAGTAGTAAAGCAAGGAATCCGTGCTTTACTGAATTGGATGATTTTATTTTGATAGGTTAGGTCGTATTTTAAAGGAGGTGTTGTCCAATTTTTATTAGAATTATTTTGTAATTTATATAGTAAATCAATAAGGATTTATTTGTAAATTGATGCGATATACGTGTTCAGAGGTACAAGTGTGAGTTATAATACGTGCTAAATGTTTATGTGATTTTGTGGCTGTACATTACTATTTCGAGAATATGATAAGTAGGGGCTATATATGTTAAGTGTAAACCGTTATAGGACATGTTTAGGTAGAACAGAGTTAGACGGTTATGGTTATAAGCGTACTAAATGTTAGTGTAGGTGCCCTAGAGGCAATACATTGTTTCTTTGAATAAACCTTTATGTCATTTGATCATTCAATAAACGTATTTATTATGACTTTAATTACTGCGATATATTTGTTAGCATAATAAATGTCCTCAACTTGAACTTGAGATTATATAATATATCATATTCTTAAAAGGTCCCTGGTCGAGTATTATTATTATAGGACAATAATAATACATAAATAGACTAGTATGTTGTTTGATTGATAACCACATCTCATTGGTTATAAGTATGGAGATACTAAAGTCAATACATAGGTACATGTAGGAGTACATGGTACTGGACAGACCCACAGTGAGATTCTTCATGTTTAATAAAGTCATAAGAAAGACTCACAGTGATAATGGTGTAATGATCCTTTTACTTGAGATCATTATATTTCTATACGAGGATTAATATACTTTGACTACATTAATAGTTACCTTTGACCGGGTGATGATAAAAGTGGACATCGGGTATATCATGAGTCGCATGAGAAATATGAATGATAGATAAAAGATTTAACCCTCCTACAATTATGAGAGATATTATTGGCCTCTTGATTAAGTGAGACTATAAAATGCATGGCCGTGCTCAAATAATGATTTGTTTTTAATAGTCTACTCATGGATCAAGTAAACCCAGATTAAATGTTGAAGAGGATGACTAAACACATGCCTCGAGTTTAATCTATAATATTTGGTTAAAGGGATTATATTACACGGAAACATTAATCACGAAAGGTTTTATCGAATCACGATTTAATTATTGTTTAATTGGGTAGCAATGATGTATTACTAGATACCGCTCATTGTTTATAGTTTTATTGGAGAATAAAATTATTGCCAATTAAATAATAGCCTATAGGGTCATACACATTGACCACTTAAAGGAACAATTAATTTAAATTATGGATTTAAATTAATTGGTGATTATTTGAATTTTATTATGTTAATTAAGTGAGACTTAATTAATTGAGATAATATATAAATTCGAATTAGAGGAGTATTTCTGCCCATAATAATTAAGTGTAACTTAGTTATTAATTAAATAATAGAATTTCATTTTATTATTTAATCCTATACCTAAAAGGGTTGGGCTTTTGCTGTTGAGGGCCTATTAACCAGTCATTATAAATAGATAATGATAGGTTAAGAGTGGTTCAAGTTTTTGTGAAAAAACCTAGAGAAGGCAGCAAGAAAAGGCAGAAATCGAATCATCAATAAGGAGGCTAGTACATCCATTCCGCAGTCAAGTTCGTGAGTCGTTCCTGAAGGTGTTCGTGTGGATACCATAGAGGTGTTTTTCCGAGAGGTAGACACAAGTCGTGAAAGCTAGGATCTCCGTTGAGTTCGTGAAAGTAAAGCTTTTTAAAAGGTATGATTCGTAATCTCCATAATCTGTCTAAAATTATACATGGATCCTGGTTTGGGTTTCGAAAATTTATTATTTTATTTACATTATCCGCTGCGTTTTATGCCTCGGAACCCAACAATGGTATCAGAGCTACGTGTATAAGGGGCTGATTTGGTTACATGTTTACTGTATTCGATGCATGTATGCATGTTATATGAATCTGCCATGAAACAGTTATGTAATATGTCGATTATAATATGTTATGTCGTTCATATATGATTCTGTTATGTTGAATATTATGATATAATGATACAAGCATGTTTACAATCTGTCATGACTGATAAGTATACGATTTTTATATGTTATGCATGTTGTCTGGTTTATATAGTGATATAAACTGTTGGACAGATTGTGTATGGACACGATCTGTAAACTGGGATACGATTTGAATGTATATGATACATGCTTCTAGAACTGTATATGATGCAGTGGCGGCAGAGGCTAAAAGATATGATCTTTTGTTAAGAAATTGATGATTTCTTAAGAGGGCGAGTCTTCTGGAATTAAAAAAAATCCCGAGTTCGAGCTCGACCACCGCCTGGGGCTGCCGCCTCTGGACCCCGCCAGGGGCTGCCGCCCCGGACCCCCGCAGTGTTTGTTTATATGTTCTTAATTGTTTATTTGAGCATGGTACTGGTTATGGCCTTAAGACCCTTAGTTTAATGGTTTGTGGTTTTATAAATACGACTTGCATGTCGTTTTCTTCATTATTGTAATTGTTTAATCTCGAATGTAACTCGAGTTTATTATTTAAGTACATTAGTATAGGTTGTATTCAATTACTCAATGTAATGTACTTGAAGATTGAAGGACGATCAATGAGGAGAAGCAACCAAGGAGAAAGAGAAGAATGAAGACTTGTAATTGTATTCATATTTATCCACCATCGATTGACCTTGATCCTTTCATTAGCTTGAAAAGGATCATTTAGGATAAAGGCCATAACCAAGCACGTTTACTTACTGCACTTTACATATATGAATGTATGCGATATATAATGTATGTGTAGAGATAAAGATGCATGTTTGATTAGATTAATCATGTATGTATTAGATACATCACCCATGCCATGCCTGCTTAAACAAGTTAAAATCTGTAACGATTCGAGATTTTAAAATTAAACATAACGATCATGAGATTTCTGTGTTTATGAAACACGAAATTAAATACGAATTTTCAATTATTTCGATATGGGGAGATTTTGTCAAAAATATGTTTTACCTGTAAGGAAGTTGGGTATTAAGCGAGGCCACTTGTGACTCCTCCAACAACCTGGAAATCAAACTATTGGTGAATATTGATTTGAAGTATTTAATTCAAGGAAAAAAACTGGGAATCTCTTTATGATGGGATCATGGTCGTTTTTAATTCTAAACCCCTTAACAAAATATTAATTTTTAATCAGATGCTTTCCAATGAATGAACACTCATCGAATCCTAGATCGATAAGGGGAAGGGCTGTCAGTGGCAGGGGACTCCTATCTATCATGGTGAGATGTGACGAATATAAACGGTTATATTCGGCCGTTGTATCATTGGGTCTAACTTAACTGAGTCGTCATAATATGGTGGAAATAAACGGTTATATTCAACTATTATGAACTTAGAAGCATAGAGTTTGGTTGAAAATCTAATTGATAGATAAGATCAATCACTGATCACCAAACTATCCAAGAATTATATATGATATAATTGACAACTATTGTCTACCTAAATAATCAAGTTTTAAGGACTACCAGTGGTTGACTTAGGACATGACGAAATATGGATCTTGGCTCACTAGAAAGATTCATGGGATATACTTTCCGAATTAATAGTAAGGGCTATTGATTTGATAAAAATAGTGGGAGATATATTATGAATATATATCATAATCATTTGAACATAATAATTTATAAATTCAGACAATCTAATGTTTATTTTGTGCTTTTATCATTGTAGATACTAAGTAATGGCAAAAACCACAAACACACTATCCGTATGATCAGTCCTTGAGAAGGACAAGCTGACAGGAGGAAACAACTTCCTAGACTGGCAGAGGAATTTGAGGATTATCCTCAGGCAGGAGCGTAAGCTTCATTGCATTGATATCCCTCCGCCAGGTCCCCTTCCCGAGGGTGCTACTGCTGAGGAAATAGCGGCCCACGGAAGGGATGAGAATGATGCAAATGTTGTTGCATGTCTTATGTTGGCAACTATGATTGCTGAGCTTCAAAGACAGCATGTGCATATGGATGCATATACTATCAATGAGCACTTGCAAAGCATGTTTGCAAGCCAAACTCGTCAAGAAAGGTTCAACACGAGTAAGTCACTCTTTAATTGCAAACAAGGGGCAAGTGAACCAGTTGGCCCACATGTTCTGAAGATGATTGGTTACATTGAGTACCTTGCTACTTTGGGTTTCCCGATTGCTGCGGAAACTGGTATTGACCTAATCATGAATTCTTTGAATAAAAAATTCACTCAGTTTGTTGTGAACTACAATATGAATGAATTTGACAAAACACCTACTGAATTGTTGCATGTTGAGAACATATGAGACCAACATGAAGACAGTTGAACCCGCTCCCATACTGATGGTGGGCAATAAAGGTAAGGCCAGGGGGAAAGGCAGGTGGAAGGGTAAGAAGAAGACTGGATCTGATTCTACACCCAAGCCAAAGTCAGGTCCCAAATAGGCTTTAAAGCCTAAAGGTGGGGTTGCTAAGGGTGAATGTCACTACTGTAAGAAAACTGGTCACTGGAAGAGAAATTGTCCTGTTTACTTGGAGGATCTGAAGAAAATGAAGGCTGTTCAGATTTCTGGATCAGGTATTTATGTTATAGAAGTCAATCTGTCTACTTCTACATCTTGGGTATTAGATACTGGATGTGCTTCTCACATTTGTATAAATGTGCAGGAACTGTAGAGAAGTAGGACTTTGGCTAAGGGAGAATTGGACCTACGAGTAGGAAATGGAGGAAGAGTTTCTGCTTTAGCTGTAGGAACTTATTATTTATCTTTGCCCTCTGGGCTTGTTTTAGAACTTGAAGACTGTTTTTACGTGCCTGCGATTCGCGAAAACATTATTTCTGTTTCTTGTTTGGACAAGAAAGGTTTTTCGTTTAGAATAAAGAACAACAGTTGCTCTTTTGCTTTGAATGATTTAACCTATGGTGTTGCGCATTTGTTTAATGGTTTATATGTTCTTGATTTAGATAATCCTATTTGTAATATAGAAAACAAATGACTTAAAGCTAATGACTCAAATCAAACATACCTCTGGCATTGTCGTCTAGGCCATATAAATGAGAAACGCATATCCAAATTACATAAGGATGGATATTTGGATAAGTTTGATTTTGATTCATACCAAGAATGCGAATCTTGTTTGCTTGGTAAGATGATTAAAGCCCCTTTCACTGGTAAAGGTCAAAGGGCCACTCAACGTCTGGAGCTAATACATAGTGATGTATGTGGCCCAATGCGTGTGATGGCTAGAGGAGGATACCACTACTTCATAACATTTACTAATGATTTCAGTAGATATGGATATGTATATCATATGAAGAACAAATCCGATTCTTTTGAAAAGTTCAAAGAATACAAGGCTGAAGTAGAGAAGCAAATTGGCGGTGGTGCAAGTATTAAGATCTTACGATCCGATCGTGGGGGTGAATACTTAAGCACTGAATTTAAAGAGTATTTAAAGGAGTGTGGTATTGTATCACAACTCACTCCGCCAGGTACACCTCAATGGAATGGAGTTTCAGAAAGGAGAAATCGCACCTTGTTGGACATGGTGCGATCGATGATGAGTCATGCAGATCTTCCAATAAGTTTCTGGGGTTATGCTCTAGAAACAGCGGCTTTCACACTTAGCCGTGTTCCTACTAAGAAGGTTCAAAAGACTCCATATGAGATATGGGAGGAGAAACGGTCAGGCATGAGCTTTATGAAAGTTTGGGGATGCAAGGCATTTATGAAACGTCAAGTATATGACAAGCTTGGACCTAAATCCGAAGAGTGCAATTTTGTGGGATACCCTAAAGAAACAAAGGCGTATTATTTTTATAGTCCTTCTGAGCAGAAAGTGTTTATTGCTCGAGATGCTGTCTTCATGGAAAGGGATTTTGTTTCCAAAAGAAATAGTGGGAGAACTATAGATCTCGATGAAGATCGAGAATCACAAAACAACATTGAACCTGAAGTGGAACAAGAGCAGGATGATGATAATGCTCAAAAAACACAGGTTGTTCGTAGATTTGGTAGAATTCGCCATGAGCCAGAGAGATATGGATTTCTCTTGACTCAATGTGGTGATTTAATGCTCATAGATGAAGATGAGCCTCTTACAAACCAAGATGCTATGAACAGTCCAGACTCTAAGAGATGGCTTGAATCCATGAAATCCGAGATGGATTCCATGTATGAAAACCAAGTATGGAGTTTGGTTGATCCGCCTGAAGGGGTAAAACCCGTAGGGTGCAAATGGGTTTTCAAGAAGAAAACTGACATGGATGGAAATGTTCAGACCTATAAAGCAAGGCTGGTAGCAAAAGGTTTCAAACAAATTCATGGTATTGACTATGATGAAACTTTCTCACCAGTGGCTATGGTCAAGTCCATAAGGATTTTGCTTGCCATTGCAGCATTCCATGATTATGAAATCTGGCAAATGGATGTCAAAACAGCCTTCCTTAATGGAAGCCTTGAAGAGGATGTGTACATGACACAACCTGAATATTTTGTCGATCCAAGGAATGTTGGCAAGGTATGTAAATTACGTAGATCCATTTATGGATTGAAGCAAGCATCTAGGAGATGGAATATTCGTTTTGATGAAACAGTCAAAGAGTATGGCTTTGTTCAAAACGAAGATGAACCTTGTGTTTACAGGAAGGTTTGTGGGAGCCATGTGGCATTCATCGTACTATATGTTGATGATATACTACTAATGGGGAATGACATACCTTCTCTAAAGGCTGTTAAGACTTGGTTAGGGAGCAACTTCTCTATGAAAGACTTAGGAGAGGCAACCTACATTCTAGGAATGAGGATATATAGAGATAGATCTAGAAGGATGACGGTCTAAGTCAGAGCACATACATTGGTAAGGTTTTGCATCGTTTTGGTATGCAAAATGCAAAAAGGGGATATGTCCCCGTGTCTCAAGGGATAACGATCTCTAAAGACCAGTGTCCAAAATCATTGGATGAGAAGGACCACGTGAGTAAGGTTCCATATGCCTCAGCAATTGGATCTATCATGTATGCAATGGAATGTACTCGCCCAGATGTTTCGTATGCTTTGAGCATGACGAGCAGATACCAGTCTAATCCACGTGAAGGTCACTGGACGGCAGTCAAGAATATTATAAAGTACCCGAAAAGGACTAAAGATTCATTCTTGGTGTATAGAGGAAAGGAGAAACTGGTTGTAAAAGGTTACACCGATGCAAGTTTCCAAACAGACAAGGATGATACTTTATCACAGTCTGGTTTTGTGTTTTGTCAAAACGGAGGTGCTGTAAGCTGGAAGAGTTCAAAGCAAGAAACAGTAGCTGATTCTACAATGGAGGCTGAGTACATTGCAGCTTGTGAAGCAGCTAAGGAGGCTGTTTCGATTCGAAAATTCATTACTGATTTGGGAGTGGTTCCATCGATCGCAGATCCCATTTATCTATACTGCGATAATAATGGAGCCATTTCACAGGCTAAAGAACCTAGATCACACTCCCGATCCAAACATATACTCAAGAGATTTCACCTTATTCGAGAGATTAATGAAAGGGGTGACATACACATATGTAAAGTGCACGCAAATGATAACATTGCAGACCCACTGACCAAAGGTTTGTCGCAGTAGAAGCACGATGGTCATACTAGTTCCATGGGTATTAGATACATGGGTGATTGGCTCTAGTGCAAGTGGGAGATTGTTAGTGTAGGTGCCCTAGAGGCAATACATTGTTTCTTTGAATAAACCTTTATGTCATTTGATCATTCAATAAACGTATTTATTATGACTTTAATTACTGCGATATATTTGTTAGCATAATAAATGTCCTTAGAATCATTATACACATTATATAGTTTAAGTACATGACTTGAACTTGAGATTATATAATATATCATATTCTTCAAAGTTCCCTGGTCGAGTATTATTATTATAGGACAATAATAATACATAAATAGACTAGTATGTTGTTTGACAGATAACCACATCTCATTGGTTATAAGTATGGAGATACTAAAGTCAATACATAGGTACATGTAGGAGTACATGGTACTGGACAGACCCACAGTGAGATTCTTCATGTTTAATAAAGTCATAAGAAAGACTCACAGTGATAATGGTGTAATGATCCTTTGACTTGAGATCATTATATTTCTATACGAGGATTAATATACTTTGACTACGTTAAAAGTTACCTTTGACCGGGTGATGATAAAAGTGGACATCGGGTATATCATGAGTCGCATGAGAAATATGAATGATAGATAAAGAATTTAACCCTCCTAGAATTATGAGAGATATTATTGGCCTCTTGATTGAGTGAGACTATAAAATGCATGGTCGTGCTCAAATAATGATTTGTTTTTAATAGTCTACTCATGGATCAAGTAAACCCGGATTAAATGTTGAAGAGGATGACTAAACACATGCCTCGAGTTTAATCTATAATATTTGGTTAAAGGGATTATATTACACGGAAACATCAATCACGAAAGGTTTTATCGAATCACGATTTAATTATTGTTTAATTGGGTAGCAATGATGTATTACTAGATACCGCTCATTGTTTATAGTTTTATTGGAGAATAAAATTATTGCCAATTAAATAATAGCCTATAGGGTCACACACATTGAGCACTTAAAGGAATAATTAATTTAAATTATGGATTTAAATTAATTGGTGATTATTTGAATTTTATTATGTTAATGGCACCCCAGCTAAAACATTCTCCATTACCTCTTAACCACTGATCGCATTACTTGATCCATTTATGCTTCAGCTTCAGAGTAAACTTAATGTAACTACTATAATCCATTCAAGGAAAAGAAAGAATTTAATATTCCTCTGAATCACATGCATCTAATGTTTCTAGTCCATCATTTCACTGAGTTGAAATAAACCTATACTTAGTCCCTGACAGTAGTCTTATTATGAGTTTATCATAGACTCACTGGTCTTTTCCTCTTGTAGGTTTGATAAGTGCATATTTTTGCATATTTTATTTACCTATTTATTGCTTGAACTCGTGTTTTAATAATTTATTTTGTTGCATTTCAGGTAAATCGTAAATAAATAAAGAAAATGACAAAATAAATAAATAAAGTGCAAGGAAGGGAAAAAGGAGGAAGAAAAATGACAAAAATGAAAGAAGGAAAAGAATTAGGGGCTTGGAGCAAAAGGAATATTTCAAGACAAGTGGAAGGTGGAGATCATCCCAACACGTTAGAAAAGTGTATGGCCAAGATCAACTCTTCAAAGCTTAAGGGGGAAGGAAACAAATAGATGGCTAGGATTTCACCACCACACAACCCAAATGTATGGTGGGGATTTACCCAACACCCCCCTTAACCTTAATTCCTATCCTATAAATACCCCCTCACCCCCCTTGTATTTAGTAACTTAGATTTTAGGGTAGTTTAATTTCTTGTATTTTCTTTAGTTTCAAATCTTGTAAACACTTTTTATTTTAATGCAAAATTCCGTTTCCTTTAATTTCTTGTCTTGTTCTCTCGTTTATTTTACTTCCCTTTCGTTATTTTCGTAAATCGAAGTAGTGGACAAAGTAGCGAAAGCTAACCACTATGGGTTGAAAGTAACGAAATTTTATTTTCTTGCTCGTAGTTTAATTTGTAATTTTGCCCTTTTAAATCTCAATTTTGTTGTGGGCCATTTAATTCCAAATCATCATTTTAGTATAATTTAAATTTCGTATTTAATTTCTTTAGTTTTATTTTTAATTTTCGAAAAAAAAAACAAAAAAAAATAGTTTTATAAATTTTTCATCACATATTCTGTTAATTCGAAGCAAAAAGAACTCTCCCCTGTTTTCCTCAAAATGAGCCAGGCCCATCTCTTTATTTTTATTCACTTCTTCTTCTTGTAGAACAGCTGCAACCCCTTTTTTTTTTCTTCCGAATACCCACTTCCCCTTTTTCTTTTGTTGATGATTTCATCGATTCAAGTCCTGTGAATTCCAGTTTCTTCTTCCATTCCCTTTGACTACTCTCCTCTCCTCTTTCTACAAAACACCACGACTCCCTTTTCATTTTTGTTTTAATTTCCGCCGTAGGTTTCTTTTCTTCTTTCCCCATACAAACACCTTCCCACGCCTTGTCTTTTCGTTGAGTAATGCTTTCCGAATTGTAGTCGAGTTCATGGTCGAATCAACAGTTGTCAATTTTTTTTTAAATTGTTGTTTTAAGATTTTAAGAAGATTGAATTGAATTGTGGTTTTGATTTCCTACGAATTTTGAGTTTTGTGGCTTTGATTTCTTGAATTCCATCGCTGTTGTATACCTGAGTTTCTGCCGAGTCCTTGTTTTGCGAATTCTACGTTGTTGAGTTAATCAAGTTTTTACGAATCCTGCGTTGTGTTATTGTTTATTGGAGGTTTTCGTTTTGCTGTTAGTTTTCGATTTGGTCCTTGCTGTTACAGTCGTTTTGCCGTGGGTTTCATTCTTGTTTCGTTGGTGTTGTTGAATTTTGAATTTTGTTGAATTCGCTATGTGCTCAAGTCGTATTTCATTGTATGTTAATCGCTATTTTTGGTTCGAATTTGTAACGAGCATGTTCAGTTGGTAATATTGCTGTGAAATCGAATCTGGTGTCTTGATTGTATTGTATTGATTGATTGTATTGTTTTCTAAGTATGCTTTTGGATTGTTCTGTAGTTAATTACTGATACTTGTTTGTTCAGTGAGTTTGCCGAGTTTATCGCTGAGTTTGCATCTGAGTTTTAAGTCGAGTTTCTGTGTTTTAGACTGAGTCCGAGTCCAAGTTTCTCCGAGTCGACTCATCGCGTTTTACTGTTTAGAGTGTTGCGCTGCATTTTTGCTGGTTGTTCGATTGTATTGTATTTACTGAGTTCATGCTCTGTGTCTAAATCGTCCAGTACATCATTGAGTTATTTTTTTTTCTTTCCTGTGTACGAGTTTAGTCGAGTCATTGATATGTTTTTTTTGTATGCTAAGTGTGATTGAGTTTAGTCTGCAGTGTTGCTGTTACGATTTGCTACTGAGTTTGTTCGAATTTCTGTTTATAAATTGGTTGCGAAATACGAAATTCTTGTGTTGGTTATAAAAATGGCTAGTTTAATTTACGAATGAATCATGTCAAATTTTCGTTAAAATTTTCTTTAGGTTTTTATACGAATTTAGAATATTTTTTTTAAAGATAATTTTAGAATATTTTTTAGATTAATTTCAGAATAATTTAGAATTTTAGAATAAATTAGAATAATTTAGTTTTAAATTAGTTTAAAATTCAATTTAGTTTTTATTCTAATTTGTAAAATCTAAATCTTCCAAAATTAATTGTCCTAATTCGATTAAGTTGAAAATTAAGGAATGCGAAAATATTAGTCCCTGAGGAACGAATCATTAAATTTTACAACGAAACGAATTGTGCGCTTGCGATTCTAATTGTCATTTATTTTAGCACAACAAGGTTCTGAGATCATCGTCTCGCTTACTACTTCCATATATAACTTCATCCAATCATACCATCACTTCCCAATGTCTTTACTTTCTAAGTTGATCCATTCATACAATGAACATTTCCCTGAATCAAACCACCTTCTCAATCTCAATTTTTCATAGATTATAACCTATAAAATCTGCCTTCTCCTGGCGAATCACTATTGACAATGTTCACACTAATCCATTTATCAAATGATATGGCAATTGCTGTGTAAGAACACAGATTTTTGGTAGAATTAAAACTTTTATTATGTAATGGGGTATGAATGAATAGTGGTTACAACTACAATGTATCAGTGGTTTAAGAATGAATATTTAACGGATTTGGATTCAAATGATTATATGCCATGAACAATGCAATTGGTTGACAACTTAGATAAGGATAATCTATCTCCTACAAAGTAAGATAGGGTACTTCAAAGAGGAAGGAAATATTCTCATGTCATCCAAATCGATATCTGGTAGCTCATGTCATCCAAATCGATATCTAGTATAAGTCCAGTGGTTCCGTAAAAGGGATAAGGAACGCCCGAAAGAGAACGAGAATATTTTTCTAAGTACAAGTAATAAAAATAGAATAAGCAATGAATAGTGTTTTGGTGGAAATTGGAATATTATTAGACGACACTATATAGAAGCATTCAGAATGGATTTTTGAGTTCTTATTAATGATTAATGGACAAAATAAGTGTATGTAAACGATATCAGATTCAGAAAAATAGAACTTTTATTTTCTCCGAGATTTCCCTGGACACTGAAGGATTTAAGGATTTATTTAAGAGATTTGAGGAATTTAAATTCAAGGATTATAAAGGAGGATTGAGAATGGAAGTATAAATATTAAGAAGGTTTCCGGTAAAACCCTAAAAAGAAATACTCGAGATATTCCTCCGAACGATCAATGAAATCGAGCAATAACCGGACAAAGAAACAAGCAGAGAGCTAAGATGCATGCATGTGCAAGTGGATATGACCAAGTAACCAAGTAGTTACAAAGGTAACTAGCATACTTAGAAAACCAACCAAGTACTTAGCTTAATCTTGTCATCAACACCACTAAAATTCAACACATGTCCAAGGTGATGCAAGAGATGAGAAAAGCACTTTATTAAAGCGGATTTATACAAGATATTATCAACAATAATTCATTTTAGCATATAACCAATCAAGAGAATCAAAGCAACTCCACCACTCTCTCCATTTTAGCCCATTCGGCTTCTTCAAAATTCCAAAACCAAAGTCCCACTTCCAACCATTGTTTGATTTCAAGATTTTTATGGTAAGTACTACATTTCATATCATAGTTATCCTATGAATTTGAGCCTTAAATTCCAAGTCTAGCATAGTTAATAAAATCATCAAAGATGATGACGAATAGTGATTTCAAGAAACTAACTTTGATTTCTTATTTTCTTTGGTTGATCTAAGTTATATTAAGGCTATACAAGGACTAATCAAGTCTTATTAAGGCTTTTACATACTCCAAGGAAGGTATATCTCTTAAGAACCCTAGATCTTACTTTGAGTTTTATGCTTGTTCTTGGTGGTTTTAGCTTAGATATGATTATGATGTTATATTAAGCATGTAAGCATGATTATGTAGTTGATCTAGTTGATTTAAGAGATATGATGATGAAGTGAGATGTTTTTGGACTTGTTAAGATGAATATTATGTGTACAAGATGTATGGTATGCCCGGTGTGGCTTGGTTGTGATGTTATAAATTTAGAAACGTTCGATTTATAGCCGTCGTAATGCTAAAATTTCGTTAAACCCTTAAAATTCGAGCATTACTTGTACCCTTAAAATTTCGTTAAACCCTTAAAATTCTGATCTTGATGAATATATGACCTATTCATATAGATCTCGAGTCATAGATCGTTTTGGCATGAGAATCGAAGCAAACGGACTTACGGTTTAGGAGTTATGGTCAAAATTGTAAAAGTGGTTCGAAACCGTAAGTGCGAGTTCGTAACTGAAATTGAACCCCCTTAACATTACTAATTCAGTGGCGAATCTTAGTAATTAAATATTAGAGACCATAAGGGAGGTGTGGGATAAAACCTCATGTCACGAATCATTTTTCGATTTTATAAAAATGTTCGAATCGAGGTTAAGTACGAATGAATCCCTTAAAAGAACACTTGGTTATAACTTTCGAAAAACCACTTAGAAATTGGACAGTAATTCTCGAAGTATAATCTTTGTTGGTAAACGACCGACCTTAGAACTTATATGACTTAAGAACTTACCAAGTGTAAGTGTAATGACATGCCTTGATAATGAGCAAGTGTCGGATCACAACGATGTTAATAAGAGTTAACTTGAAAGCATGTTTTAGCTTAAGCAAGTAGGTACTTAGCTTTTCAAAGTGGTAGGTGATTAACCTTGAATAATTTTGGTTATTTATAGATCACCGGACCGATCCGAGACACACTACCCCTACCCGAGTACCAGGCAAGTTTCCAATACTTTGGAACTATTGTTGTGATAATATATATGATTGATTGTTGTTATACATATGCCATAGCATGCATGCTTGCTTTCAAATTATATTGTGATACTTGTTCCATGATTTGATGTTGGCTTATAAGTTAGATACGAGATATACTAGTTATAAGCCGACTATTGCTAAGACCCTTAGTGAAGGGCATATGATCTCATTCTTCTAATATAGACCGGGAGTCAGTATTTCTTGATATATTGTGATTATTTTCTGAGGAAAATATTTAAGTAAATATTTTTCCATTACTTATTTATTGAATATTATTTGAATGTTCATTCGAGATTATTTATTTAATGAATATTATTTTGAAGATTCATTTGAGGTTATTGATTTAGATGAATATTATTTTGGAATATTCATTTGAGTTTATTTATTTAATGAATATTATTTTGGAATATTCATTTGAGTCTTATTATTATTATTTTTATCAAGGAATGTTCTCGAAAACTCCATTCTTCATTCGAATCTATCTTCCAAATTATGAGGGAACCTTACTTGAGAGCTGTTATTTATTTGTTTGACTTCCCGATCATAAATCTTTTAAAACTATTCTTTTCACTCGCAACGTGGTTGTTATTTATCAAGACGAGTCTCTGTGTTACTTCCTCATCATTCGAGGGGTAAGATTGTTGGAACAAGTCGATATCTATTAACAAACAACTGCTTGGGAAATATTGGTGAATTTTCCTTTCCAACTAGATATGACTACTTTGTGGAGTCCTATCAATAAGTATTACACTTGGGGAAAGAGGGACGAGCTTTACTTTTCAGAGTCATGGATTTATTCGAACTAGGAGTATTTGTATAATGTGTAAGAGGCTGTGGACAGTCCATCATTGAAACTGGTATAAGAGGCTGTGGGACAGTCCATCCTGGAAATAGGGTCCGAGGCGCCGGCCCCGACTAAGCCCAAAGATGGCTAGGGAGATCCGGCGTATGGTGTTGTCCATATGTTCTTCCTTCTACATGTAGAGAAACAAATTTTGAGATGCACGACCTGCGACTGATCATCGTAAGGTGGTGTCATCCGGCGCGACATACTCCAGCATTGGTTCATCATCCAAATCTATTTATTTTCTGCAACATGAATTATCACTCGTGTTGACAAGGTTTGAAAACTGTTCAGAACTAAAAGTACTCTAAAATACCTCGTAACTTCATCCTTTTACTTTATATTGGCACTATGTTCGTTAATCCATGGCATATGGTTTTTCAAAGATATTTTTGAACCATTATATATTATTGTTCAGTTTTATTCTATTGTTGGTGGGCTATTGCTCACCCTTGCTTTATTTATTATATCACAACAACAGCTAGGTTTGATGGCCCACGTAAGGCGCACTCGGCGCAAGATGGTGACTCCAGTCGTAGGACTACCCGCTGATATTGTTAATGCCATTGCTGAAGTAGACTGGCAGCTTTTGTTTTCAGCCTTAATTATATGTATAATTAATGTTAATCAATAGCAAGAAACCTTTTAAACTTATGTTGTAATCATTTTGGGCTGTAACAACTTATATTTGTGGATCTGATAATTAGATACTTATTTCAATTTCATCTCTGGGACTATAACTGGTTGTGTGTGATATGATATTATTGCGGGGTTATAGCATGCTGTTTATTTATTTTGACTCAAGTTCAAGTATTGTTGATGGAATTGAGACCGTAACGACCAGGTCCTCGACCCCGGATCTGGGGCTATTACAGAAATTGTATCAGAGCGAGAGTTATATATCCCAGAGATGATGCGACGTTATAATAATAAATTCACTAAGATAATAAGAACTCTTGCCAAGTTCACATAAAACCTTTATGGGAACTCTTAAGTTTCATGATAGTAACTTACACTACGCCATAAACAGCCTACGGTAACACCACGACTGTGTTACTTTAGACTCTAAAAAATGTTACCAAAGGCCAAAAAAAGGCTAAGGTAACACCTTAGCTGGGATAGTTTTGTTCTATGTAACCTTTGGGGTCTAAGGTAACACCTCGACACACATAAGCTAACATAGGCAAATTCGTTACCATAGACCTATACAGTAACACACTTAGCATTCTATAGCAACACCAAATCTATGTTACCTTAGATGTTATAATTTTGCAAAATTATTAATAAATTATGTGGGTCCCATGTGGGACCCACTTTGTAGGGCCTATTAATGGAGCCCACAAGATGTGCAACATTTTTTTTGCTATATATATATATAGTAGCTAAGGTAAAACCTTCACTTTAACAAAATAAAAAATGTAAAATTTTAATATTCCATTCCCATTAAAAAAACCAACCAAATTATATTTTGTTTACAACACACACCAACACCAAGTCCATCAAGCGCGAACATACAAACTAAATAACATAACTTAGAATGTAAAAGTACATTTTTTCCTTGATGAGGAAATGAACATTTTCCTTGATGTAAAAGAACAAACACTAACACCAAGTCTCCATTAAGCCAAAAATGTAGTGGAAAAGGCCATGTCTTGCGTTCCGAATCCTCCCAGTAACGTTTTCTGCATCCTGAAGCTGTAAAAGTTCCCCACTATTGAGAAGGTCCCTAGTGGTGATTGGCTATGTATTGCTTATGAGCCCATTACTGCAAACAGATGACAAGGTAAAAGTGATCAAAAGACATCTATCTATTCACATGTTAATATCTGTGAACAGATTGCACACTATTACCCATAAATTCAGTAAGGGATTAGTATATTACCCATAAATCTATCTATTCACATGTTAATATCTGTGATCTTTTGCTCTGAAACAACAGTGGTTGGGTTCCCATAAGGCATAAGATTCATAGTTATGAAAAGTTAATTGATCAGCCATAGTGCAATCTGTGATAAAAACTAGAAATACCTCTGGAACATTAGTCCAGCCAAATCATAGATACCTTATAGAGGTGGTGCATAAAACTATCAGCGGACAACCAAGATATATCAAACAGTACTGATCAAGCATTTGTGCACTCTGTTTTCCTCTTAAATAATCATGACACTATATATTAGTGTAATTCTTGCAACTCCTCCAACATCAGGTGATACAATAACCAAATCATCAAAAGATATTGTCTTGCCAGCAAGATAATCAAGAATAACAAGCTTTTGCATAAAAAAAAAATCAAATCATTACTTAACAAAAACATTAGCTGCAATAATAATTTAATTCCTTTCTGGACTAGTTACCTGACAATATACATGGTCCTTTCTTAACAATATAAGACTGGAATAAGTAATCTCGAAATACACTCCACGCTGCATGTGAACAATACAATTTATTAACCGAAATCCCACAAAAATGTACATAACTTTAACAACATAGCCGCATCAGAAACATAAAGATACAAAGATACAGAGAATGCGAATGTTGTTAGTTCACCACAAGATATTTCACAATAGTCCACTTCCATACTTAATGCATCGTCAAACTTTAACTATATTAGATACAACATGTTTCAAATTCTTATAACTCGAATAGTACAAAACAAACCTGGATTTCTGCTTTAACCAAAGGTTGCTTTAAAGAAATGGCAACTTGTCGGAAAAATCAATAGCAATCAAGTCTACCTACACATTCAATCACACAATTAAACCAATGACACAAAATCAAACGTAATTACAAACATGAAACCGAAAATGGACCTCAGAAGTTCGACACGCCTGCTCAAACGCCATCTGATTAACCGGCCGAAACGCGACAATATCATAAGTCTTCAAAATAGGATTCCCGGAATTAAGTGCCGCCGCTTGAGCAAAAGTATCCACAAGCACCGTGAGCCTGGTGTATTGGCTAAACGACGTCGCTTTGGACACGCCTAACACATTCCGATGAGACACTCTGAGCAGAGAAGATAAAGGAAACAATGAAGATTATAAAGAAACGATTATAAAGTGAGAGTTACACTTCAAATTGAAACCAAATTAAGATTGAACCTGAATTTGCTGTAACCCGAATCAAAGCTCGAACCCTAATTAGTCTGGTTGAACCCGTTCAATTGAACCCAAACCCAGCTTGAATCCTAATTAAATTGAGAGAAATAGTGAGAGAACTGAGAAGCCTAATTAGAGTAAAAGAGATGAGAAAGTGAAGAGTGAGGAAGTAAGAGTGTTTTGAGGAAATGGGGGAGAATTATTTGATAAAGGGGGAAGCAAGAGCTACTCAAAAATTTCACCTCCCGCCTATGTTGGGTGCTAAGCTGCTCAAAATTTTTACCTCCCGCCTGCCTATTGTTGTGTGCTGTGTTGTTGTGTTCTCATGTTTAATTCCTTGTCTTTGTCTTAAAATTAAATTTGTTAATTTAAATTTTAATATTTTAATAATAAAAATATGATATTTATTTCTAATAAATATTTGTAATACAATTTAAAATTTCTTAAAATTTGAAATCTATGATATATCAAAATTTTGTATTTTTCGAATAGTTTTTATGTTTTTTATGATATTCAAAAAATAACTATAAAAAAACTCGAAAAGTAAGTAACATAATAAAATTTAAATTTTATTTTCTTGGAAATATATATATATATATATATATATATATATATATAGCTTTAATAATTATAAAAATTTAAATCTAATGAAATGAAAAAGAGAAATGAGAAATGAAAGTTTAATTTGTTTTTCTCCAATTCTAAATTTTTGTTTGCCCGCTCTCTATTTTTGTAATAATTCACAATTTATTCAAAATTTGTTTTCTTTATTAATTTTTTTAATGAATTTAGTTAAAATTTAATAATTTCATTATTTTCTTGATATGAATTTTTTGGATATTACTTTATTTTAAAACCTTTTTATTTGAAATTTATAAACAAAAAATAATATTTATGAAAAATCAATAATTTAATTATTTGATGGAACATTACGTTTTAAAATGATTATTTCAACAATTTTGTTAAAATTAATTACTTTAATAATTATTAATTCAGTTAGTACAGTGCCTTGCAATTGCAATTGGTGTTGTGTGTCCCTTTTCATGTTTTCGTCCGATACATTTATTATTAATTATTTAAAAGAAAATTTATTAATTATTTTTATGTATTTTATTAATTTAGAAATTTATTTATTCAAATTTTAATATTTATTATTTTAGAAATTCATATTTTTATATTTCATGATTTTGTACTTTTTAAATTCGTTTATAAAATTTAAAATTTTGTTTAATAAAATATCAATATTCATATTAAAATTGGGGCTAAGGTAACACAAAAAACAAAATGTTATAGTAGGTCCAAAGTAACATGCTAAGGTAACATATTCTAGCAACATTCATGAAAAAGATGTTCCGATAGCCCATCTATGGCGTAGTGTCTCCAATAATTTTATTAATGAATTTAATCAAATTTTAATAATTTTTTGAATATTACTTTATTTTAAGATATTTTAAAAAAATTATTAAAAATATATTGATACTTTAAAAATATAAATAATTCAAGTATTTTATAGAATATTATTTTTATAATAATAAATTCAATAACTTTATTAAAATTATTTAATTTTAAAATTTAATAATTATTAAATCGTTAAATATAAATAAATTTCAAAAATATGTTAATTATACTCTAAGGTAACACAGCCCATGGTGTTACTAAGTTTTACACCTTCCACAGCTATGGTAACATACTTTTAAGGATATGGTAATACCAAAACTAGAGTGTTGTGGTAGGTCCAAAATTTCATACCTATGGTAACACCTGAGAAGGTAACACCCCCCCTAAGTGTTGTATAAAGCCATCTATGGCGTAGTGTTAGCTCGTTATCGTATCGATTAGTAAGGCGATAGACCTTGAGGCTTACGAGTAGCAGCACGATGATGCTTTATTATATGCTGATGATCGGTTGTGAATTTGATAGAGTACCCTACTGAGGACCCAGAGGAGGTTCCAGCTAAGGAGGAGAATCTTGTTAAGGATAAGGAGTTTATCCTTGAGGAAATGAGGGCTGCAGCCAGAGAGACTGTAAGAGCTAAGGTATATTACTCAGAGAAGTGAGTGTAAAGAACTGAGATATTATTAAGAAAACTAAAGATGCATATTGGATTCGTAGACGGACTACCGGATGTAGTACCAGAAAGTAAGACGGATTGAAAGGATTACTTGAGATCTTATATGGGGATAGATAAGAATCCTTAGAGACCTTCAGATTAATGAGAAAAGAGTTAGAGTGGTACATGATTATCAAAGACATCGATATAGGACGGGGAACAGAGTCTCCATGAGTAGTTGAGATAGAGGCCGCAAGTGCCATATCATTTGATGAATGGATTAGTGTGAATATTGTCAATAGTAATTCGCCATGAGAAGGCAGATTTTATAGGTTATAATCTATAAAGTCAAATTGAGATTAATGAGGTGGTTTGATTCAGGAAAATGTTCATTTTATGAATGGATCAGCTTAGAAAGTCAAGACATTGAGAAGTGATGGCAGGATTGGATAAAGTTATATAAGGGAGTAGTAAGCGAGACAATGATCTTAGAACCTACAAGAGGGAAAGACCAGTGAGTCTATGATAAACTCGTAATAAGACTACTGTCAGGGTCTAAGTATAGGTTTATTTCAACTCAGTGAAATGACGAACCAGAAACATTAGATGCATGTGAGTCATAAGAATATTAAATTCTTTCTTTTCGTTGAATGGATTATAGTAGTTACATTAAGTCTACTCCGACGCTGAATCATAAATGGATCAAGTAATACGATCGGTGGTTAAGAGGTAATGGAGAATGTTTTAAGACTGAATGAGTAAGTGTATGCAAAGTTCTCAAAGTATGAGTTTTGGTAAAATGGAGTTCAGTTATTAGGACATACGATCAATGGTGAAGGAGCATTGGTTAACCCCGCCGAGTTAAAGGCAGTTCCAAATAGAGAAAGACCAACCACACCAACAAGGGTGAGAAATTTCATAAGATTCCCAAAGTATTACCAGAGAGTTGATCAGGACTTCACAAAGATTGCAGTCCTATAACCCGACTTATTTATAAGACTAAGTTGTTTGGATGGACAGAAAATGTTAGAAAATCTTCCTGGAGCTAAAGATGAAATTGGTGATGACCCAGCGTGGCATTGTCTAATGGAAGAAGGAAGACTTTGTAATATATTATGATGCACCTCATATAGGTTTAGGTGGTGTGCTTATGCAGCACGGTAGAGTAATTACGGATGAATTCGGACAGCACGATTCACAAGATTCGGATGGCCTTGATAGTGCCAACTTTGTGGAACGACTAACTCCGACGGTACTGTTCCTTCTGAGACTAGTGGTTAGGTAGACTGACATTTGGTAGTATCGACTATTAGGACGTATATGTATCGGGAAGATGTGGCATGTTTCAGTTTGAAACTTTTGATTTTCCTTCTATGGGATGTATATATTTGGTTCCTTTCTATTGGCTAAATTTCCAACGTTATGTCAATCATTCCGTTATTATAACTGCTTATGATTTTACCTGCTTGGATGTTAATAGAATTGATCTTTAGGTTTCGAAATTGATCTTCTTAGTATTACCAGTGGGTGGATCGATTAACCAAAATTTTCCTGATTCTGGAAAGAAATTCAACAAATTTTGGCAAACCTTGTCTTTCTGATTATCAGAGAACGTCACTAAAGAGAGTAGGAACTGGAGCGAACCTTGTGGATTGGGTAAGGTAGCCACTATATGGGTTGGTGGATAGACCCTGATTATTACAACTGATTGAAGAGATAAAACGGTGAAGTTGAGATTGGACGGTAAGAAGGGAAATGTATTTAAGGACCAAAACGGACTGAGAAATTCCGGGATTGACTTAAATGAAAAGGCAATTATGCCCAAAAGTGTTAAGCTTATGTAGCACGTGGGATTGAGAAGATAAGTTGAAAAGATAAAAATAAAGGAAAGGTGACTGGAGACGGTACCGAGGAGTCGATTGAGGCTTATATGGAGTAAAATTTTGAAAAGATCAAAAGGTATCAAGGAAAAAGGGATGAACGAAGAGTGGCAGTGCTCAAGTTGAGGGACTATACTACTCTGGTACCTAAGATTTGCTGTGTAAGGGAAAGCAGTGAACAAATACAAAAAGAAGAAGTTTAAGAGTACGCGGAAAAAAGCATATTGATAAGCGTAACCTACCCTAGATAAGTTATCTTCGCTATGGACGAAGGAGGCGCTATGCCAGTAATTGCTAGAAACGTAATTCCATTAGCTAACCCTAAACTCACATACTGTAGCACGGCCATTTGGAGCCATGTGGCAAAGAATTATAAAGTGACTAAACTCACATAATGTAAGTGCTTCTAACCAAGCGCCAACCGCGAGAACTTTGGATATGAAGTGAAGTGATTCAGGCGTATATGATTGACCAGCTTATGAGCTAGAAAGAGAAATGTTGTGCTAAAAATAATTAAATTTGAATGATTTAATGATTCGTTCCGCAGAGACTATTTATTTTCGCTAGCCTTAATTTCTAATTTAATCGAATTAGAACAAGTTTGATTTTTGAGAATTTGGATTTTACAAATTAAAATAAAAAAATAAAAAAAAGACTAAATGGAACTTTGAACTATTTAAACTAATTTAAACTAAATTATTCTAATTTATTCTAAAATTCAAAATTAAAACTAGAATTTATTTCTCAAGTTTCTTTTTTTTTTAATTTATTTAAACTAAGCAAAGTAAGCAAAACGCACGAACACAAATCAATTTACACAAACAGCCTTCAAAATGAAATTAACAGTCGACCAAAACAAGGAAAACAAAAACTCAGTAAAATTAACAAATTGAACAAGACAAGTCTCGACTTAGAAAAACGAAATGCAGACAACACCAACTGAAAACAAGACTCAACCTATTCACCAAAAATCAGCAGCAAAAGCACAGAATAAAAAAAATCACAGCAACACTTCAATTTGGACGATCTGTGGTAATGAACATAAACATCAACTCAGCGTACTCGAACTCAACACATTACATAAACGAATATATGCACGAACTTGGAAACCAGAAACTGCAGTTAACCCAGAAAACGAGCACAAACTCAGAAATAAACTCAATCAACAATTCGAACACATCAGAAACACTGAAAATGTTGATCCTTATTCAACTTTAAAAACCCAGAAAAACCTAACACAACATTCAATCAAACAATGAAGCCAAAAGCAGAAGACTCGCCCAAGAACAGCGAACTCAACTCGGAAAATCATTTAAGACAATTCGACTCAACTCTTCTGCAAAACAAAAACCATGACTCGTGCAACAACTCGGGCAAATCAGTACAACAGTAATCCACAAAACTCATTCAACTAAAACTCACTAGTAATCCAGAAAAAACAACGATTCCATTCAACAGCAAAACAAGAGGGAAATTTAGTAACTCATCGAAATCCAGAAATCACAAACAGAAAGAAAGCACAAATCTAAAGCAATGAACCCAACGAAAGCACAAGAACACGCAAAATTAAAACTCAAAACTGTGCTGGAAATGCAGCGAACAAATCTAAATCGTAGTCGGGATTTGGGGATGGTTTTTGCAGCGAAAAACGAAAGGAGAGAGAGGTGTGTTTGGGGTTTTAAATTCGCAGAAAAACAAACAAACAGGGGAGAGTGCAGTAAGGGGGAAGTGGGAAAAGAAAGAGAGAGAGATAGAGAGAGAGAGAGAGAGAGAGAGAGAGAGAGAGAGAGAGAGAGAGAGATGAGGAGAAGAAGGTGTTTTGTGGTAAGGTGAGATCGGAGAAGTAACTGAGAAAAAAAAAGTAATTAATTTAGACTTCGACTAAAAACAGGGGATAATAAGGCAGTTTTTTTTTCTTCGAATAAAACACATAATAGACTGAAAATACGAAATTAAATCTAAAACTAATATTTTTGTGATTTTTTTATTTTTGAAAATTAAATACGAGACAAAGAATTTAACCGCGATTTTAAAATTACACTAGGACGATGATTAAAAATTAAATGGCCCACAATAAAATGGATTTTTAAAGCGGCGTAATTAAAATTAGCAACTAAGAACACGAAATTAAAGTTTCATTACTTTCATCCCCAAGTGATTAGCAACGGGATTTACGAAAATAACGAAACAAGGCAACAATAACGAAAGGGCAAGACAAGAAGTAAAGAAAATAAAAATTGCATTAATTATAATAGAAGTGTTTACAAGATTTGAAACTAAAGAAAATACAAGAAATTAACTACCCTAAAATCTAAGTTACTAAATACAAGGGGGGTGAGGGGGTATTTATAGGGTAGGAATCAGGGTTAAGGGGGTGTTGGGTAAATCCCCACTATACATTTGGGTTGTATGGTGGTGAAATCCTAGCCATCTATTTGTTTCCTTCCCCCTTAAGCTTTGAAGAGTTGATCTTGGCCATACACTTTGCTAATGTGTTGGGATGATCTCCACCTTCCACTTGTCTTGAATTATTCCTTTTGCTCCAAGCTCCTAATTCTTTTCCTTCTTTCATTTTTGGTCATTTTTCTTCCTCCTTTTCCCTTCCTTGCACTTTATTTATTTAATTTGTCATTTCTTTATTTATTTACGATTTGCCTGAAATGCAACAAAATAAATTATAAAAACACGAGTTCAAGCAATAAATAGGTAAATAAAATATGCAAAAATATGCACTTATCAAATGCCCCCATACCTATCTTTTGCTCGTCCTCGAGTAAAAACAAAAAGAAAATCTAGATAAAAAGTCCTATACTCCTTTTCGTAGGTGTGACGGTTGCATTTGGCATATGCAACAAGCCCTTTAAACCCCTAGGCAGCCCTAGTGGACGAGTGAGGTCTCGTGAGGGCCTATAGTGAATGTACCCACAAAATCCATCTAGTTTGTATAAAAGATCACATGGCAATGCACACCACACATACATGTCCTCTCATGATACATCAACTTAAGAATCAAAATGAAGTTGCAAAGTCTTGGTGTGGAAAGTGCAAGGATTCACATAGTCTACTCAAAGAACCATGCAAGAGTGATTATAAGTTCATGTCAAGTGCAAAAATTATTGGTAACCATGCTAAGTCTACAAGGGCACACCTCAGAGTCAAAACTTGAGATCTCTTATGCAAAAAACAAATAAGCAATACCTCACCTTTCACTCACAAAAGAATATTCACTCAAGAACAAGGGTAGGTGTATCACTCAATTCCAACAAAATCAAATGCATGCTTGACACTTGGTATCATCCCAACTTAAATCACAACATACATTAATAATGATAACCAAAAGGTCTTTATTAGGGTTGTAATGGGGCTAGGGACAAGGTATGTCAAGAAAGGCCAAAGTAAGGTGAAGTGTCAAAAGCTAGTAATGTGGTGTGTCACCGAAAGAATAAGATTAAGCTCAAAGGGTTAACTAATTGATCACATAAGCATGGTGTGGATATTTTTGGAAATATAGGTTATTCCTAAATGCCTTCATCATTTTATCATCAATCAATGTCATGCGTTTCAAGAAGGAACTCAAACAAGTGCTAGCAATGCAAATGACAAGTGGACACTCAAGCAAAAGAATATAAATGCAAAAGATGTGCATATAGGCTCAAAATCTCACTTGGTGTGGTAAAACATAATCAATCTCAAGAAATGGTATCCTCAATGCACCTACTTGTACTCAAAGCATGAAGACCAAATCATCTTACACCTAATCATGTCCTTCTAATTTCATGCACAATTCAATTAAGTCTACTAGCTTCACCTTGCTAGTGTAAGTGTGTGAACAAGAACTTTAGCAAATCACTTCTCAAACAAAAGCTAATGGATCATAAGATTATCATAGCATGCAAGGGTGCATCAAGCAACTAGCAATCAATTAACAAGACTAGAATACAAAAAGAACTCTTTTTGTGATTTTCTTCATTTTTTAATTTTTTTGGATTTTCTGATTTTTATATTTACACTAAAAACCCTCCCCCATACCTAAATCATGCATTGTCCTCAATGTATGCAAATGCAAAAGAAAAGAGAAATGAGAAAGGTGAGGAAATACCTGATAAGGGATGACGGAGACTGAAAATTTCTAAAAATGACGAAAGAAAACAACACACACACGCACACAAATCCTCCCCCATACCTGAATTTGACGAGGGGAGGCAAAAGAGCAAAACGGAATTAGCCGATGCCGGTAGGAAAATTAGGGTGCAACTTTGAGAAAATATCAAGAAATTTGTTGAAATTTTGATGAGCAAAGATTTTCTCAATTAACATAGAATCATTCAACCCTAAAGAGCAATTGTCACTAATGTTCTCCCTAAACCAACTTAAGGCTTCTTTATTTTGTTTAAGCAAATTAGAGATAATGAAAGTCTGGTTAGGGTTCGAATCACTAGGAATAACATGAGACCAGGGTTCCTCTTTCCCTAACGGCTGTTGATCAAATTCGGGAAGATAAAGAGTTAAGGCAAATGCGGGTGGTGTACCCACGGGACTTTTAAGAACGGAAGTGTTAAGAACGGGCTCACTACTAACAACCTCGGGTGGAATCTCATACTTGGAACGAATTTCTAACAAATCCCCTAAGAACTCACCGAATGTAGGTGGTTCACCAACGGAAGTTTTGACAATGGGTTCAACAATAGCATCCTCGGGTTTGGTCTCCCACGGGGAACAAATGGCATCCAACTCTCTCAGCATCTCTTCCGAAGTCATGTCCCTTAACGAATCAACATAATCTCGATTAGACTCATGGTTGACATGGAAATCCTCATTGAGAAGAGACTCAATCTCACTATCCTCAAGGTTTGACCAATTAACAATGTCATCAACAAGACTAACCGCTATTGTTTGCTCGTAAAGCTCATTGGGTTCTTTTCCGACATTAAATATGTTAAGGTTAATTGTCATATTACCAAAAGTAAGTTTCATCGAACCATCCCTACAATTAATCAAGGCATTGGATGTAGCAAGAAAAGGTCGTCCAAGAATGATCGGGATTTGGTTCTTAGGATTCGTGACGGGTTGAGTCTCGAGGACAACAAAGTTAACCGGAAAGATGAATTCACCAACCTTAATTAGTACATCCTCAATTATTCCCTTAGGCATTTTGACAGAACGATCGGCTAATTGAATTGTCATGTTCGTCTTTTGAAGTTCGCCTAAACCTAGGGCTTGGTAGACCGAAAATGGAAGCAAGTTCACACTAGCGCCTAAGTCAAGTAACGCTTTGTCCACAAAGGTATTGCCTATGACACATGAAATTGTAGGACAACCGGGGTCTTTATATTTCACGGGAATTTGATTTGAAAGAATTGAACTAACATGAGAAGTCAAAAAGGCTTTCTTAGGGACATGAGTGGAACGTTTATGAGTACACAAATCTTTTAGACACTTAGCATAAGAGGGAATTTGTTGAATGGCATCTAAAAGAGGAATGTTGATCTCGACTTGTTTGAAAACTTCCAAAATCTTTTCGATTTGAGGTGATTGTTTGTTTGGGATGAGTCGTTGAGGATAAGGAGCTTTAGGCTTAAAGACTCGTTCGTTAGACACATCGGGAAGAGAAGTGGAAAGTGGAACGATATTCGAAGATTTGTTAGTTGGAGAGGATGATTTAAGAGAAGAATTTGATGACTCGGGAGTGGATTTCGATGATGAAGGTTCGATTGGTGAAGGTGTGAGAATAGAGGACTCGAGAGGTTCGGAAGTTGGAGTAAGGTTTGAATGATCAAGTGTAGGGTTCGGTTCAACATTTGACTCTTCTTCTTCTTCTTCCTTGGAAGACTCGACACCTACTTGATTATTAACTTGATTTCCCGACCTAAGAGAGAAGATAGCATTAACATTTTCATGAGGTCTTTGGTTGAGAGGGAATTTAGGGTTGACCTCTGGTTGACTCGGGAACTTATTCTTCTCTCGCTCACACATGGCGTTGGCTAATTGACTCACTTGAACCTCTAACTTAGATAAGGCTTGAGTACTAGCATTCAAAATTTGCCTATCTTGAGTCATGGTTTGCATGAAGGTCTGTTGAGATTGAGCCAAATTAGTCGTAGATTTCAAAAGCGCATCAAGAGTCTTTTCCAAGGAATTAAGTCTCTTATCCGACTCATTAAAGCCGGGTGGGTGGGCGGGTGCTTGATTTGAATAAGAAAGTTGAGTAGGATAAGGACCGGGATTTTGAGTAGGGTTTGGAAAGGGACCTTGATTTGGAGTCGAGAAAGAATTTTGATTAGGCCTTTGAAAAGATGGAGTATTTTGAAACGAAGGTTGAAAAGAAGGCGGATTTTGGTAATTTGGCCCTTGGTTCCACGAGAAATTCGGGTGATTCCTCTACCCGGGATTGTAAGTAGGAGCAAATGGGTCGTTCCCAGTGGGTGGTTGAGACACCGCATTAACTTGATCAAAAGCGGGAAAATCCGAAAAACCTTGATTAAAATTAGAGCACATAGACACATTTGAGGGGGCCTTACTAGTTTCTAGGGCTTCGAGTCTCCTAGTTAGAGTGGCTAATTTGGCATCGGTTGCAATCGAACTCCCAATCGAATGCAAACCCTTAGATGAACTAGACGACTCATTAGACTTGTTAGGTTCCCTAGTAGACTCCCACAACATGGTCTTCTCGGCTAATTCTTCGAAAAATTTCCAGCCCTCGTCTTCATCTTTCTCCATGAATTTTCCTTGGCACATAGATTCCAACAACGCGGTTGTTGGTCCAGCAAAGGCCTCATAAACGATCTTACAAAGCCTCCATTTTTCTATTCCGTGGTGGGGGCATTGTGATAAAAGATTTTTGAAACGATCAAAATATTTCCAAAAAGACTCATTTTCCTTTTGATGAAATTGATTTATCTCGTTTGTAATTCTTGTAGTCTTATGGTTTGGAAAATATTTTTTAAGAAAAATTACCACAAATCCCTCCCACGTGGAAATAGAATTAACCGGTAGGCTATACAACCATTTCTTAGCATTTTCTTTAAGCGCAAAATTGATGAGTCTAAGCCTAATCGAGTCCTCGGTTAATTGTTGGAGCTTTTGTAAGGCACAAACTTCCTCAAATTCATGAAGAAAGAGATACTGGTCCTCACCCTCGCTCCCGTTAAATTTAGGTAACATACTGATGTGGTGAGCTTTAATTTCGAAATTATTACCATTAACGGGAGGAAGGGTGATACACGAAGGTTGGGCGGAACGAGTGGGATAGCAACGGTCCCTAAGAGACATGGCCATGTTTACTACGGGTTCGGAATAATCTAAAGACTCGGAATTAGATGATGAGGAAGTCTCGAAAGATCTCACTTGTCTAGAAGAATTATCCCTAATCCACGTAGTTCGCATAAACCACAAAAGGAAACACGTAGCAAGTAAGTGCGATAAATTAAAACACACAAAAAGAAAGGGTGTAAAATTAAAAGAAAAATTCTAAACCTAGGGTTCCCTAATAAAATAACTAGACTTTGCTCCTAACTGTAAGGGCTACCAAAAACTAGGTAAATCAATAATTATTCGAACCGGCTTGGCCAGGTAGGTGCAAGCATTGCCAAGAGGCTAAACACCAGCCTAGACACCAAACCTTAATTGGCCAAGTCAGCTTTCGCTTTCCTAGACACCAAAAAGTAAGAGTAATTAAAGATTACTTCGTTTCTTAAGCACCTTCCTAATTGAGCGCGAGATTCCTAGGGGCAAACGTCTAATTAATTTTATTAAAGGCAAGGTATGCAAAATGAGGGATTAAATTGTTTTTGGGCTAAGGAAAGAGTGATGAAATCCTTTCCCTTATCTTTTGAGAGGTTTTGCCCTTAATGTTTATTTGCAAAATGATGCACCAAACAATGATATATACAAAAATTATAAACAAATATGGGTGCTTACACTACGTGATTTATTCTAAAGAAAGAAAGAAATTTAACGTACCTTAGGGTCCTCCAGCGATCACCACAATTATAGGTACGAAAAATTTAAAAACAAAAAATAAAATCTAGCATGATGTGCACCTACGTGATGAATGCATGATGCAACAATTATGTATTTACAACTAATTTTTTTTGGATTTTTGGATTTTTCAATTTTTTTGTGATTTTTGAATTTTTGAATTTTTTTGTGTTTTTTCTAAAAAAATAAAAAGGGCGAAAAGAGTGAGATACGGTTACCGAAGCTTGCTTTCCATAAATTCCAATTTTTCCATGCTTTGTTGGGAAGAGTTCCGAAATCTCAAGCTTTCCTAAAAAGAACGAAATAAAATAAGACAAGAAACAAAACTAACTCGAAAAATTAAAAATTAAGGCGCGAAAAATAATTAGTCCCCGGCAGCGACGCCAAAAACTTGTTGTGCTAAAAATAATTAAATTTGAATCGCAAGCGCACAATTCGTTTCGTTTTAAAATTTAATGATTCGTTCCGCAGAGACTATTTATTTTCGCTAACCTTAATTTCTAATTTAATCGAATTAGAACAAGTTTGATTTTTGAGAATTTGGATTTTACGAATAAAAATAAAAAAAAACAAAAAAAAACTAAATGGAATTTTGAACTATTTAAACTAATTTAAACTAAATTATTCTAATTTATTCTAAAATTCAAATTTAAAACTAGAATTTATTTCTCAAGTTTCTTTTTTTTTTTGAATTTATTTAAACTAAGCAAAGTAAGCAAAACGCACGAACACAACTCAATTTACACAAACAGCCTTCAAAATGAAATTAACAGTCGACCAAAACAAGGAAAACAAAAACTCAGTAAAATTAACAAATTGAACAAGACAAGTCTCGACTTAGAGAAACGAAATGCAGACAACACCAACTGAAAACAAGACTCAACCTATTCACCAAAATCAGCAGCAAAAGCAGCAACACTTCAATTTGGACGATCTGTGGTAATGAACATAAACATCAACTCAGCGTACTTGAACTCAGCACATTACATAAACGAATATATGCACGAACTCGGAAACCAGAAACTGCAGTTAACCCAGAAAACGAGCACAAACTCAGAAATAAACTCAATCAACAATTCAAACACAGCAGAAACACTGAAAATGTTGATCCTTATTCAGCTTTAAAAACCCAGAAAAACCTAACACAACATTCAATCAAACAATGAAGCCAAAAGCAGAAGACTCGCCCAAGAACAGCGAACTCAACTCGGAAAATCATCTAAGACAATTCGACTAAACTCTTCTGCAAAACAAAAACCATGACTCGTGCAACAACTCGGGCAAATCAGTACAGCAGTAATCCACAAAACTTATTCAACTAAAACTCACTAGTAATCCAGAAAAAACAACGATTCCATTCAACAGCAAAACGAGAGAGAAATTTAGTAACTCATCGAAATCCAGAAATCACAAACAGAAAGAAAGCACAAATCTAAAGCAATGAACCCAACGAAAGCACAAGAACACGCAAAATTAAAACTCAAAACTGTGCTGGAAATGCAGCGAACAAATCTAAATCGTAGTCGGGATTTGGGGATGGTTTTTGCAGCGAAAAACGAAAGGAGAGAGAGGTGTGTTTGGGGTTTTAAATTCGCAGAAAAACAAACAAAGAGGGCCGTGGTGTTTTTTCGAGCAACAAGGGAGAGTGCAGTAAGGGGGAAGTGGGAAAAGAAAGAGAGAGAGAGAGAGAGAGAGAGAGAGAGAGAGAGAGGGAGAGAGAGAGAGAGAGAGAGATGAGGAGAAGAAGGTGTTTTGTGGTAAGGTGAGATCGGAGAAGTAACTGAGAAAAAAAAAAGTAATTAATTTAGACTTCGACTAAAAACAGGGGATAATAAGGCAGTTTTTTTTTTTTGCTTCGAATAAAACACATAATAGACTGAAAATACGAAATTAAATCTAAAACTAATATTTCTGTGATTTTTTTATTTTTGAAAATTAAATACGAGACAAAGAATTTAACCGCGATTTTAAAATTACACTAGGACGATGATTAAAAATTAAATGGCCCAGAATAAAATGGATTTTTAAAGGGGCGTAATTTAAATTAGCAACTAAGAACACGAAATTAAAGTTTCATTGCTTTCAACCCCAAGTGATTAGCAACGGGATTTACGAAAATAACGAAACAAGGCAACAATAACGAAAGAGCAAGACAAGAAGTAAAGAAAATAAAAATTGCATTAATAATAATAGAAGTGTTTACAAGATTTGAAACTAAAGAAAATACAAGAAATTAACTACCCTAAAATCTAAGTTACTAAATACAAGGGGGTGAGGGGGTATTTATAGGGTAGGAATTAGGGTTAAGGGGGGTGTTGGGTAAATCCCCACCATACATTTGGGTTGTGTGGTGGTGAAATCCTAGCCATCTATTTGTTTCCTTCCCCCTTAAGCTTTGAAGAGTTGATCTTGGCCGTACACTTCGCTAATGTGTTGGGATGATCTCCACCTTCCACTTGTCTTGAATTATTCCTTTTGCTCCAAGCTCCTAATTCTTTTCCTTCTTTCATTTTTTGTCCTTTTTCTTCCTCCTTTTTCCCTTCCTTGCACTTTATTTATTTAATTTGTCATTTCTTTATTTATTTACGATTTACCTGAAATGCAACAAAATAAATTATAAAAACACGAGTTCAAGCAATAAATAGGTAAATAAAATATGCAAAAATATGCACTTATCAGGAAATAAAGTGCATTGAGATACATGACGAAGGGATTTTACATCAATGGAGGTTATGAAGAATGTCAGAAATGGTGCTGTATGATGCAGAAATGTTATCTGAAACGGAATATCCTCAAGAAGAGTAATAAGTATTAAGGGATTCACGTTGAACTCGACCAATATCTTCCAGAACATCCTTGCTACCATTACCAAGTATTGTAAGAAAAGCAGATAGACATATGTTGTCTTTTGGGAGGTCATGTAGACTGGTGTCAATTTGAAAGAAAGAGGTTAGTATTAAGCAACCTATAGATTATCAAGATGAGAACGATTGAAAAGAGACCCTTATTAAGGATATGTGATCTGATTGTTAATTAAAGGATGTAAGTATTTCTTGAAAATAGAATTGAGGATAGAATATCCAAAAATTAAGACGAACCCTGGGGACGCACAAAGGATGGCATTACCCCTAATAAAGACATTTTGAATTCAGATGATATAAGTTGGATTGACCAAGGCAACAATAACCTTTAAGGATTCATTGGAAGGAGTTTCGGAAGGTATGTAAACAGAATTGTTATAGGACTGATTAGTGATATTTTGATATACCTTGTACCTAGAAAATACAGGAGGAAGGATGAAGATGGCCTAAGAGATTTTACAAAGAGAGAGTTAATATCCTAAGTTTCAAAAATGGAAGTTGGTAGGGAATGTATGACATAATAATAATAATGCCAGATGAGGTATGTGTGAAACCATGAGGAGGTATGGATTAAACCAATGGAGGTTGAGATTATCCTAAAACAAGAAAGAACTAAGAGAAGAAATATCCTATGTATAATTAGGAGTAACCGTGATAAAGGTTCACACGGAAAGGTGGAAGCAGTGACTTATAAAAAAAGACTAATAGATACTTTTCTCCTTCAGCAGAACTTAATGGAGAATGCTTTCACCCGATAGTGATGGGAATGAGGTAGAAGAATTTAAGTTGGAATAGATCTAGAGAACATTGATTGTGAAAAATTATTATTATCAGGAAAGGCCAATGACTGGCCGATACTTTAAGTATAGAGGAGTAATTATAAATGCTCATACCAAGGAAACACAATGATATCGGGGAGGACCTTGAAGGTCATTTTGGGGTGGAGGAATTTACATTCCTTCCGCTGATTGTGCAAGAATCGACTGTAATAACAGTTTAATTAAAGATTCGATTCCAGATATCGTCTTAAGTATATTACCTACATTAGGAGGTCCTACTTTGAGGTAAACCAGGACCATGATACAAAATCGACTAAGTAAATCGTTAAGCTTCCAGTCTCCTACTAAAGATATATGTTAAATAATTTCATTAACCTGTCACAGCTGCGATGCTTCAAACTCTTCTGCAATTTTATCTGCTTCATTAATTGATAAGTGGATTTTATATCCACTTAGATCGCTTCATTTCGGCTTAAATTGATTGACTTAGACTCAAGTATATGGTGTGTTTGATGTGTTTTAGTTAATTGTGCAGGTTTAGCTATTTCGGCTAGGGTTGGTGTTTTTCGTTGATTTTGGAGTGGATTATTAGCTTGGAAAGAAGATAGGAGTGACTTCTAATGCTACCATGGAGTTTCATGTGTCTTAGAAATGAAGGACGGAAGCTAGTGCAAAAGAAATGGAAGTAAATGGAGCAAGAACGAAGAAATGAGAGCAGAAAAATCATTATGGCATAATGCAGCAGGGCTGAGAGCGCTGCAGGAGCGCTGACCGCGCCATAGAATAGAGGATGGTAGCGCTGATCACGCTGCAGGAGCACCGAGTGCGCCAAGAAATCCTAAAAAATCCTATTTTCTAACCTATTTGTAATTTAATTGTATTTTTAGGTAGTTGGAAAAGTCTTCTAGGCCATATATAAACACATCTTATCAATGTAATTCAGGGGGGTACTTAGAAAAACACAGAGAAAGCTAGAGATATAGAATCAGACTTGGAGACAGATTCCGAGGATCGTGACAGCATTCGGAGATCTAGATCTACTTTTGTATTCTTCTAAATTAGGCGATTGATAAATGCATATTTTTGCATATTTTTATTACCTATTTATTGCTTGAACTCGTATTTTAATAATTTATTTTGTTGCATTTCAGGAAATTCGTAAATAAATAAAGAAAAGGCAAAATAAAGAAATAAAGAGCAAGGAAGGGAAAAAAGAGGAAGAAAAAGAACCAAAAATGCAAGAAGGAAAAGAATTAGGAGCTTGGAGCAAAAAGAATATTTCAAGATAAGTGGAAGGTGGAGATCAACCCAACACATTACATAAGTGTATGGCCAAGATCAACTCTTCAAAGCTTAAGGGGGAAGGAAACAAATAGATGTCTAAGATTTCACCACCACATACCACAAATGTATGGTAGGGATTTACCCAACACCCCCCTTAACCCTAATTCCTATCCTATAAATACCCCCTCACCCCCCTTGTATTTAGTAACTTAGATTTTAGGGTAGTTTTAATTTCTTGTATTTTCTTTAGTTTCAAATCTTGTAAACATTCTTTTTAATTTTAATGTAATTTCATTTCCTTTAATTTCTTGTCTTGCTCTTTCGTTATTGTTGCCTTATTTCGTTATTTTCGTAAATCCAAGTAGTGGACAATGTAGCGAAAATCTAACCACTATGGGTTGAAAGTAACGAAATTTAATTTCTTGTTCGTAGTTTTAATATTAGTTTTAATTTGTAATTTTGCCCCTTTAAATCTCAATTTTATTGTGGGCCATTTTAATTCCAAATCAAATCATCGTTTTATTGTAGTATAATTTTAATTTCTTAGTTTATTTCTTTATTTTCATTTTTCTTATAAAAAAAATAGCTTCATTAATTTCCAGCATTTTAGTTCCTTGTTTTCATTTAATTCAAAGCTTGATTTTATATTATCTGTTTTTCCCCATTTTTAACCAAACCCAGCTGCAAGTCCCCAAACTCATCTCCTTCCCCCTTTCTTCTTCTTCTTTTCGCTCAAATCCTCTCACCCCCTTAAGTTTTTTTTTCTTTTCTTTTCCGATTAATACACGCAATCCCCTCTCCTGTTTTAGTTTTATTCAAAGAAAACCCAGCATTTGTTTCGTGTTTTCCTCCTCTCCTTCGTTTTCGATCACAACACCAACACCCAGCCCTCTTGTTTTCTTGTTTCTTTGTTTTTAGTTTTAGAGTCGTGTGTCTTGGTGTGGGTTATGCGAGTCTGTTCCTAGTTCAGTCGAATTCTAATTTACTGTTTTTTACTGTTTTAGAGTCTGTTCCTAGTTCAGTCGAATGCTAATTTATTGTTTTTTTACTGTTTTAGTTCAGTCGAATGCTAGTTCAGTCGAATGTTTTAGTTTTAGTTTTAGAGTGCTGTCAATTTACTGTTTTTTTTCGATTCAGTTGAGTAATGTTAAGTTCGATTGCAAATGTGCTGGCGAGGTCAAGTTTGGTTTGGTTATCATTGTGTATTGTTTCTCGTTCGTTTTTCTTTTGCTGAATAGAAGTGATTTGAGCCGAATTGCTAATTTTATGTCCTCTAAGTTTTATTTTATGAGTTTCTGGATCGTTGTTTTCTGAGTTTTGTTAGTGGGTAGGATCGTTCGTTTGTTTTCGTTGAATAAATGGTTCAAATTCGAGTATAATGAATTCGTGGCTGTTTCTTGTTTGAGTTGTTTGTAGCTCAGTTTGTGTCTTACTAATTCGAATCCAAAACTTAATTTCCATTTCTAAAGAAGCTGAGTTTGCGAAATTCTTGGATTGGTGTGTTGTTGGCTAGTTGTAACTACAACAAGGTCATGTCGAATTTTTTTTTTATTTTCTGTAAAAACCTTTTAATTCGATCTATAAAAAAATGTTTTAGATTAAAATCTAATTCGAATTTAGAATTTTTTTTAGAATAATTTTAAAATAATTTAGTTAATTAGTTTAGAATTAGATTAAATTTAATTTTCTTTAAAATAGTTTAAATTTTCTTTTCGTAATTAAATAGTATAAAATCAAAATTTTTCAAAACCCAAATTTGTCCTAATTCGATTAAGTTAAAAATTAAGGATTGCGAAAATAAATAGTCCCTGTGGAACGAATCATAAATTTTACAACGAAACAAATTGTTCGCTTGCAATTTAACGCTTAATTTTTAGAGCAACAAGTTTTTGGCGCCGCTGCCGGGGACTAATTATTTTTCGCGCCTTAATTTTTAATTTTTCGGGTTAGTTTTATTTCTTGCCTTATTTTTGTCTCATTTTTTTTAGGAAAGTTTGAGATTTCGGAATTCTTCTCAAGAAGCGTGGAAAAATTGGAATTTATGGAAAGCTTGCTTCGGTAACAGTATCTCACTCTTTTCGCCATTTTTATTTTAAGAAAAATACAAAAAAAATCAAAAAATTCAAAAATCATAAAAATAGAAATTAAAATTCCGAAAAAAAAAATTATTTGTAATTACTTAATTGTTGCATCACGCATTTAATCACTTAGGGCACATCATCTAGATTTTTATTTTCTTGTTTTTTTTTAATTTTTCGTACCCTATAAATTGTGGTGATCGCTGGAGGACCCCAAGGTACGTTAAATTCTTTCTTTTCTTTAGTTAGAACACGTAGTTTAAAGCATCCATAAATGTTTATAGTTTTTTATACCTTTTTGTTTGTTGCATCATTTTGTAAATAAATCTTAAGGGCAAAACCTCTCAAAAGATAAGGGAAGGGATTTCATCACTCTTTCCTTAGCCCAAAAACAATAAATCTCTCATTTTGCATACCCTAGCCATTAATAAAATTAATTAGACGTTTGCCCCTAGGAATCTCGCGCTTATTTAGGAAGGTGCTTAAGAAACGAAGTAATCTTTAATTATTCCGACTTTTTGATGTCTAGGAAAGCGAAAGCTGACCTGGCCAATTAAGGTTTTGGTGTCTAGGCTGGTGTTTAGCCTCTTGGCAATGCTTGCACCTACCTGGCCAAGCCAGTTCGAATAATTATTGATTTACCTAGTTTTTGGTAGCCCTTAAAGTTAGGAGCAATGTCTAGTTATTTTATTAAGGAACCCTAGGGTTAGAATAATTTTTTTCCTTTAATTTTTCACCCATTTCTTTTTTTTTTGTTTATTTTATCGTACTTTCTTGCTACGTGTTTCCTTTTATGGTTTATGCGAACTATTTGGATTAGGGATAATTCTTCTAGACTAGTGAGATCGTTTGAGATTTCTTCCTCTTCTGATTCCGAGTCTTTAGATAATTCCGAACCCATAGTAAACATGGCCATGTCTCTTAAGGACCGTTGCTACCCCACCCGTTCTGCTCAACCTTCGTGCATCACTCTTCCTCCCGTAAATAGTAATAATTTCGAGATCAAAGCTCACCATATTAGCATGTTACCTAAGTTTACCGGGAGTGATGGTGAGGATCCGTATATTTTCCTTCATGAATTCAGGGAGGTTTGTGCTCTACAAAAACTCCAACAATTGACCGAAGACTCCATTAGGCTTAGACTTATCAACTTCGCCTTAAAAGAAAATTCCAAAAAATGGTTGTATAGTCTACCCGTTAATTCTATTTCCACGTGGGAGGGATTTGTGATAATTTTTCTTAAAAAATATTTTCCAAACCATAAGACTACAAGGATTACAAACGAAATAAATCAATTTCATCAAAAGGAAAATGAGTCTTTTTGGAAATATTTTGATCGTTTTAAAAATTTCTTATCACAATTCCCCTACCACGGAATCGAAAAATGAAGACTTTGTAAGATTGTTTACGAGGCCCTAGATAGTCCAACAATCGCGTTGTTAGAGTCTATGTGCCAAGGAAAATTCATGGAGAAAAATGAAGACGAAGGGTGGGAATTTTTCGAAGAATTAGCCGAGAAGACTATGTTGTGGGAGTCTACTAGGGAACCTCATAAGTCCAACGAGCCATCTAGTTCATCTAGGGGTTTGCATTCGATCGGGAATTCGATTACAACCGATGCCAAATTAGCTACTCTTACTAGACGACTTGAAGCTTTAGAAACTCATAGTAGTCCCCCACCTATATCTATGTACCCAAATTTTAATTCTTCGAACTTTGAGTCTCAACCTTGTCCCGATTTTGAGCAAGTGAACGTAATGTTCCAACCTAGGCCTCGGAATGACCCGTTTGCACCGACTTACAATCCCGGGTGGAAGAACCACCCGAATTTCTCATGGAACCAAGGCCAAAATTTCCAATCTCCACCAACTTTTCAAAAGTCGAACTATCCAAACCATGGTCCTTATCCAAACACGACTCAAAATTACATTCCTTATCAAAATCAAGCACCCGCCCACCCACCCAGCTTTCATGAGTCGGATAAGAGAATTAATTCCTTGGAAAAGACTCTCGATGCGCTTCTAAAATCAACAATTAATTTGGCTCAATCTCAACAGACCTTCATACAAACCATGAATCAAGATAGGAAAATTTTAAATCCTAGTACTCAAGCCATATCTAAGTTAGAGGTTCAAGTGAGCCAATTAGCCAACGCCATTTGTGAATGAGAGAAGAACAAACTTCCAAGTCAAACAGAGGTAAACTCTAAATTTCCTATCGATCAAAGTCCTCCTCACAATGTGAACGCTATCTTTTCCATAAGGTCCGGTAAGCAAGTTGAAAATCATGTCGGTGACAAGTCTTCCGAAGAAGACGAATCAAATTCTGAACCAAATGCTAATCTTGAACCCGAGAGTTCTAAGGAACAAGGATCAACGAGTGGGACAAAACCCGTCCCCGAAGAACCTAATGAAAGAATCTTTAAGCCAAAAGCTCCTTACCCTCAATGACTCATTTCTCCTAAACAGACGGCCCAAATGGACAAGATCTTAGAAGTCTTTAAGCAAGTCAAAGTCAACATCCCTCTTTTAGACGCGATTCAACAAATTCCTTCGTATGCGAAATGTCTAAAGGATTTGTGCACACATAAGCGAACTACTCACGTCCCTAAGAAAGCCTTTTTGACCTCTCAAGTTAGTTCAATTCTTTCGAACCAAATTCCCGTGAAATATAAGGACCCCGGTTGTCCTACAATTTCATGTGTCATAGGCAATACCTTTGTGGACAAGGCGTTACTTGACTTAGGCGCTAGTGTGAACTTGTTTCCATTTTCGGTCTATCAAGCCCTAGGTTTAGGAGAGCTTCAAAGAACTAATGTTACACTTCAATTAGCCAATCATTCTGTCAAAGTTCCTAAGGGGATTATTGAAGACGTGCTAATTAAAGTAGGTGACTTTTTCCTTCCCGTTGATTTTGTCATCCTAGAAACCGAACCGGTCAAGAACCCTAAGAATCAGATTCCTATCATTCTAGGAAGGCCATTTCTAGCCACCTCCAATGCTTTAATTAATTGTAGAAATGGATTAATGAAACTAACATTTGGGAACATGACCATTGACCTCAATATTTTTCACATAGGGAAACAACCCGATGATTTCTATGATCAACCTATGGATGTCAATTTAATTGATGATATAGTTTATCAATAATTCATCAACCCTAATGATGCTCTTGATTTTTGTTTAAAACACTTTGATCAAGATTGGGATGATTCTGAATATACAAATGAGGTCAACGCATTGTTAGATTCCACCATTCCTACAAATAACCAAGCATGTGAACCACCTCCTTTGCCACTTTTCGAAGCTAGTGATCCCGTTGAGTCAAAGCCGCCCGATTTAGAACTCAAACCTCTTCCCGACACTCTTAAGTACACATTTTTAGGTCCTAACGAGTTTCTTCCCGTTATAATTGCCTCTAATTTGACCAAGTCACAAGAGGATGAGCTTGTAAGTGTGCTTAGAGAACATAAGGAAGCCATAGGTTGAAGTCTCTCGGATATTAAAGGAATTAGTCTGGCCATTGTCCAACATCGGATTCACTTAGTTGATGATGCCAAACCAGTTCGTGAGCCACAAAGGTGGTTGAACCCTACCATGATGGAAGTCGTTAGGAAGGAAATTCTTAAGTGTCTAGATAATGGAATCATTTATCCCATTTCTGATAGCTCTTGGGTTAGCCCGATTCAGGTAGTACCTAAAAAGTCGGGTATTACCGTGGTGACTAACGAGAACAATAAGTAAGTTCCTACTCGTGTCCAATCCGGTTGGAGGGTATGCATAGACTATAGGAAACTCAACGATGCCACTAGAAAAGACCACTTTCCTTTGCCATTCATAGATCAAATGTTAGAAAGGTTAGCGGGTCATGCCTACTATTGCTTTCTAGATGGTTATTCCAGTTATTTTCAAATTCCTATAGCTCCCAAAGACCAAGAGAAAACCACTTTCACATGTCCATTTGGAACCTTTGCTTATCGTCGCTTAGCTTTCGGTCTAACCACTGCCCCGACCACCTTCCAAAGGTGCATGATGAGCATCTTTTCTGACATGGTAGGTGAATTCCTAGAGATTTTCACAGATGACTTCTCCATCTTTGGTTCGTCTTTTCATCAATGCCTAAACCATCTTGAGTTAGTCTTAAAAAGATATAAAGAAACCAACCTCGTTCTTAATTGGGAAAAATGTCATTTCATGGTTAAAGAAGGAATCGTTCTTGGTCATAGAATTTCTGAAAAGGGGATCGAAGTAGATAAATCCAAAGTTGACCTCATTGCCAATCTACCCCCACCAACATCGGTCAAAGGAATTCGTTCCTTGTTAGGACATGCGGGTTTTTATAAGCGTTTCATTAAAGATTTTAGCAAAAAAGCTAGACCTTGACTACCCTTCTTGGAAAAGATGTCAAATTCGAGTTCAATGAAGATTGTTTACAATCTTTTGAACACCTTAAGAAAGAGTTGACCTCGGCCCCGATTATCAAGTCTCCCGACTAGAGTCAACCTTTCGAGTTAATGTGTGATGCATCTGATTACGCATTAGGGGCGGTATTAGGACAACGAATCAATAAGATACCTCATGTCATATACTACACTAGTAAGACCTTAAACGATGCGTAACTTAATTATTATACCACCGAAAAGGAGCTTCTAGCCGTAGTCTTTGCCCTCGAGAAGTTTAGGTCTTATCTTATTGGTTCGAAAATCATTGTTTACACCGATCATTCCGCCCTTCGATATCTCTTCTCTAAGAAAGATTCGAAAGCCTGATTGATTAGGTGGATCTTGTTGCTCCAAGAATTTGACCTAGAAATTAGGGATAAGAAAGGTTCCGAAAATGTCGTTGCCGATCACCTTTCTCGATTAGTGGTGGAGTCCACCACTGACTCGCCTCTGAATGAATCTTTTCCCGACAAACATCTCTTTTCTATCTCTACTCCTCCTTGGTTCGCCGACATTGTCAATTACCTTGCAACCGGCGACATTCCCTCTCATTGGTCCACACAAGATAAATCAAAATTTTTCTCTCAAGTCAAACACTTCTTTTGGGACGACCCGTATCTTTTTAAATATTGTCCCGATCAAATCATTCGGAGGTGCATCCCAAACCATGAGTTTCGAAGTATCCTTTCCTTTTGTCACGATCAAGCTTGTGGAGGTCATTTTAGTGCAAAGAAAATAGCAGCTAAAATCCTCCAAAGCGGTTTTTATTGGCCTAGTTTGTTCAAGAATCCTGCAGAATTCTGTGCCGCTTGTAGTAGGTGTCAACACTTAGGAAAGATCACTAGGAGAAACATGATGGCAATGAGTCCCATCTTAATCATTAAGATTTTTGATATGTGGGGCATAGATTTTATGGGTCCCTTTCCTAGCTCTTTTGGCAACCTCTACATTCTCTTAGCGGTTGATTATGTGTCTAAATGGGTGGAAGCCATACCGACTAAGTCCAATGATAACAAGGTCATTCTTAAATTCTTAAAAGAGAATATCTTTTCTCGATTTGGCACACCTAGGGCTATCATTAGTGACCAAGGTACGCACTTTAAGAATCGTCAATTTGAGTCCCTTTTGAAAAAGTACTCAATTACTCATAAGCTGGCTACCCCTTATCATCCTCAAACTAGTGGTCAAGTTGAAGTCTCGAATAGGCAAATTAAACAAATTTTAGAAAGGACTGTCAACTCGAATAGGAAGGATTGGTCCGTCAAACTGATAGATGCCTTATGGGCTTATCGAACTGCTTTTAAGACTGTTTTGGGCATGTCCCCTTACAGAATTGTGTTTGGCAAAGCCTGTCACTTGCCCGTTGAACTAGAGCATAGGGCCTTGTGGGCCATTAGAGATTTGAACTTTGACTTACCAACCGCCGGTAGTCATAGGAAGTTGCAATTGTCTGAACTAGAAGAATTAAGAAATGAGGCCTATGAAAATGCTAAAATTTATAAAGAAAGAACAAAACTTTTTCATGATAAATCCATTTTGAGAAAATCATTTTCTCTAGGTCAAAAAGTTCTTTTGTACAATTCTAGGCTTCATTTATTCCCCGGGAAATTGAGATCTAGGTGGGAAGGTCTTTACATTGTTAGGACCGTTTTTCCTCACGGTGCTGTTGAAATTGAAAATCCTAAAAATGGTGATGTATTTAAAGTTAATGGACAAAGACTCAAACCATTTTTAGAGCTGCCATTTGATCCCGAGGATGAGGTCACCCACCTCATCGACCCGTGATTCATGTAAGTTTCTTTCAGTAGGTAAATTCTCTCCTTCATCCCTTGTTAGGTATTATCTCCTCATTCTCCTTTACTCATTTCTCTTGCATTTGCATACATTGAGGACAATGCATGATCTAGGTATGGGGGAGGGTTTTTAGTGTAAATATAAAAATCAGAAAATCTAAAAAAATTAAAAAATCACAAAAATCACAAAAAGAGTTCTTTTCGTATTCTAGTCTTGTTAATTGATTGCTAGTTGCTTGATGCACCCTTGCATGCTATGATAATCTTATGATCCATTAGCTTTTGTTTGAGAAGTGATTTGCTAAAGTTCTTGTTCACACACTTACACTAGCAAGGAAACTAGTAGACTTATTTGAATTGTGCATGAAATTAGAAGGGCATGATTAGGTGTAAGATGATTTGGTCTTCATGCTTTGAGTACAAGTAGGTGCATTGAGGATACCTTTACTTGAGATTGATTATGTTCTACCACACCAAGCGAGTTTTGAGCCTATATGCACATCTTTTGCATTTATATTTGTTTGCTTGAGTGTCCACTTGTCATTTGCATTGCTAGCACTTGTTTGAATTCTTTCTTGAAATACATGACATTGATTGATGATAAGAAGATAAAGGCATTAGGAATAACCCATATTTTTAAAATTATCCACACCATTCTTATATGATCAATTAGTTAACCCTTTGAGCCTAATCATTTTCTTTCGGTGACACGCCACATTACTCACCTAAGACCTTTTTCTTGTTTAGCCTTACGTATTCTTGATCCCATTTTGTCAAAGGCTAGTAGGAACTTGAGGGAGCAATAAGGTGTGTGAAATAGGGTTTACTTTTGTTCATAACTTTTGAGGATATATTTGTTGTTACCTTGATAGTCGATTTTCAAAATTAAATCTAAAGGAGGATTATTGTTACATTTATCATTTTCCTCTAAAAAAAATATAGCAAAAAAAAAGAAATGAAAAAAAAAATTGAAAAATATACATATGAGAGCATACTTATGTTTTTTGTAATCCTCCTTCATTCGACTAGTCAAGTCTTTTTGTTGATAAATGAAAATAAATTGTGGGGAGGAAATTTGGTGTTTTGCATGATATTCATGGTGACTACTAGCTTTTGACACTTCACCTTATTTTGGCCTTTCCTGACATACCTTGTCCCTAGCCCCATTACAACCCTAATAAAGACCTTTTGATTGTCATTATTAATGTATGTTGTGATTTAAGCTGGGATGATACCAAGTGTCAAGCATGTATTTGATTTTGTTGGAATTGAGTGATACACTTACCCTTGTTCTTGAGTGAATATTCTTTTGTGAGTTAAAGGTGATGTACTGCTTATTTGTTCTTTTTGCATAAGAGATCTCAGGTTTTGACTCTGAGGTGTGCCCTTGTAGGCTTAGCATGGTTACCAATAATTTTTGCACTTGACATGAACTTATAATCACTCTTGCATGGTTCTTTAAGTAGACTATGTGAATCCTTGCACTTTCCACACCAAGACTTTGCAAATTCATTTTGATTCTTAAGTTGATGTGTCATGAGAGGACATGTATGTGTGGTGTGCATTGCCATATGATCTTTTATACAAGATAGATGGATTTTGTGGGTACATTCACTATAGGTCCTCACGAGACCTCACTCGTCCACTAGGCTGCCTAGGGGTTTAAAGGGCTTGTTGCATATGCCAAATGCAACCGTCACACCTACGAAAAGGAGTATATGACTTTTTATCTAGATTTTATTTTTCTTTTTTATTTTACTCGAGGACGAGCAAAAGATAGGTATGGGGGCATTTGATAAGTGCATATTTTTGCATATTTTTATTACCTATTTATTGCTTGAACTCGTATTTTAATAATTTATTTTGTTGCATTTCAGGAAATTTGTAAATAAATAAAGAAAAGGCAAAATAAGGAAATAAAGAGCAAGGAAGGGAAAAAAGAGGAAGAAAAAAGACCAAAAATGAAAGAAGGAAAAGAATTAGGAGCTTGGAGCAAAAGGAATATTTCAAGACAAGTGGAAGGTGGAGATCAACCAAACACATTACATAAGTGTATGACCAAGATCAACTCTTCAAAGCTTAAGGGGGAAGGAAACAAATAGATGGCTAGGATTTCACCACCACACACCACAAATGTATGGTAGGGATTTACCCAACACCCCCCTTAACCCTAATTCCTATCCTATAAATACCCCCTCACCCCCCCTTGTATTTAGTAACTTAGATTTTAGGGTATTTTTAATTTCTTGTATTCTCTTTAGTTTCAATCTTGTAAACACTCTTTTTAATTTTAATGCAATTTCATTTCCTTTAATTTCTTGTCTTGCTCTTTCGTTATTGTTGCCTTATTTCGTTATTTTCGTAAATCCAAGTAGTGAACAAAGTAGCGAAAAGCTAACCACTATGGGTTGAAAGTAACGAAATTTAATTTCTTGTTCGTAGTTTTAATATTAGTTTTAATTTGTAATTTTGCCCCTTTAAATCTCAATTTTATTGTGGGTCATTTTAATTCCAAATCAAATCATCATTTTATTGTAGTATAATTTTAATTTCTTAGTTTATTTCTTTATTTTCATTTTTCTTATAAAAAATAGCTTAATTAATTTCCAGCATTTTAGTTGCTTGTTTTCATTTAATTCGAAGCTTGATTTTATATTCTCTGTTTTTCCCCATTTTTAACCAAACCCAGCTGCAAGTCCCCAAACACATCTCCTTCCCCCTTTCTTCTTCTTCTTTTCGCTCAAATCCTCTCACCCCATTAAGTTTTTTTTTCTTTTCTTTTCCGATTAATACACGCAATCCCCTCTCCTGTTTTAGTTTTATTCAAAGAAAACCCAGCATTTGTTTCGTGTTTTCCTCCTCTCCTTCATTTTCGATCACAACACCAACACCCAGTCCTCTTGTTTTCTTGTTTCTTTGTTTTTAGTTTAAGAGTCGTGTGTCCTGGTATGGGTTATGCGAGTCTGTTCCTAGTTCAGTCGAATGCTAATTTACTGTTTTTTACTGTTTTAGAGTCTGTTCCTAGTTCAGTCGAATGCTAATTTACTGTTTTTTTACTATTTTAGTTCAGTCGAATGCTAGTTCAGTCGAATGTTTTAGATTTTGTTTTAGTTTTAGTTTTAGAGTGCTGTCAATTTACTGTTTTTTTTCGATTCAGCTGAGTAATGTTAATTTCGATTGCAAATGTGCTGGCGAGTTCAAGTTTGGTTTGGTTATCATTGTGTATTGTTTCTCGTTGGTTTTTCTTTTGATGAATAGATGTGATTTGAGCCGAATTGCTAAGTTTATGTCGTCTAAGTTTTATTTTATGAGTTTCTGGATCGTTGTTTTCTTAGTTTTGTTAGTGGGTAGGATCGTTTGTTTGTTTTCGTTGAATAAATGGTTCAAATTCGAGTATAATGAATTCATGGCTGTTTCTTGTTTGAGTTGTTTGTAGCTCAGTTTGTGTCTTACTGATTCGAATCCAAAATTTAATTTCCATTTCTAAAGAAGCTGAGTTTGCGAAATTCTTGGATTGGTGTGTTGTTGGCTAGTTGTAATTACAACAAGGTCATGTCGAAATTTTTTTTATTTTCTGTAAAAACCTTTTAATTCGATCTATAAAAAAAATGTTTTAGATTAAAATCTAGTTTGAATTTAAAATTTTTTTTAGAATAATTTTAGAATAATTTAGTTAATTAGTTTAGAATTAGAATTATAATAAATTTAATTTTCTTTAAAATAGTTTAAATTTTATTTTCGTAATTAAATAGTATAAAATCAAAATTTTCCAAAACCCAAATTTGTCCTAATTCGATTAAGTTAAAAATTAAGGATTGCGAAAATAAATAGTCCCTGTGGAACGAATCATAAATTTTACAACGAAACAAATTGTTCGCTTGCAATTTAACACTTAATTTTTAGAGCAACAGCGATACTCTGGATTTTGGATTTGTTTTCTTAACTCTTTATTCTAGCATTATTATATTCATTCAGTCATGGGATTCTAACGGATTTATTTATGGAGCTTTAGTATCTTGATGCTTTAAAGATCTATGTGTGATGTATATCTGATATCCTCGTATGGTTATGCTTAATTGTTAGATGCGTAGCTAACATCTAATCTGTTAATCTCTTGTGAAGTGAAAGTGGATCTTGAGATTTAGAACTTGCCATGCTAGCATAGGTTCATGATTGTGATCAACATGATTCGTAGTGTAATTTGAACTATCTTACTCTGCCCTGTGTGATCTTGATAACTTGTCCTTCAACCGTTACATTTTCAAATTCTATAGACATATAGGATCTAAGCATAATTGGTGTCTATTCATCTTCTATCTTTTTTGTGGATGTATGGGTAGTATGGTATACGTATGCTGACAGGTAGCGTGTACTTGTTTCGTGTTGTCCGATCAGATATCATAACCATTGCATATAGAGATTAAAGTCGTCAGATCTAAGCGAAGTATTTAATGAAGTTAGGATCCCATGTTTTATCTCATATAAGTAATTTGATTTTCATTCTTAATAGTTAAGTAATTCTCAGTTTGTTAAATTGCTTTTTAGTTAATCTTAGTTAATCAAAACCCAAAATTGTTATTTGTCTTAGCAGTGAGTAAAAACCATACATTGTTGCAAAAGTGCATTAACTGGATTAAAACCTAAACCAGATCTCTATGGGAACGAACTAAACTTATATCTATATTACTTGTGACCACGTACGCTTGCGTATATTAGTGCAAACATTGATATCTACATCAAGTTCAGAAAGTATTCCTTATGGATAAGGGATAGTGATTATTTTGTCTTCCTAGAGGATTTTGATCTGACAATTATGAAACCCGTATGATTAGCTATTAAAGCACTACGTTAACGACAAACAATGGTGATTCAACAATGGACTACATTAATGCAGTGGTGATTCTTCTGAGAAATGAGATGATAACGACTGTGGAGATGTCGGAATGAAAAACAGAAATAGATTGTGTTGGATCTTAGTTAGAGAAATCGTCAAGGTTTATTTCGGATGGTTTAATTTTGGGAATGACGTGACAAATGATGTAAGAACCCAGATTTTTGGTATTAATTAAAACTTTTTATTATATATTGGAGTATGAATGTATCAGTGGGATAATAGATGAATATTGAATGGATTGGATTCAAATGTTTATGTGCCATGAACAATATAATTGATTGACGATGTAGATAAGAATAATCTATCGTCGAGGAAGTAAGATATGATATACAAACAGAGGAAGTATTCTCATGTCATCCAAATCGATGTCTAGGATAAGTTAAATAACTCCGTAAAAGGATTAAGGAACGCTCGGGAGAGCGCGAGAACATTTTTCTGATTATAAGGATTAAAGAGAAATAAGTGATGAATAGTGTTTTTGGGGGAAATTGGAATATTATTAGGCGACACTATATAGAAGTATTCAGAATGATTTCTGTGTTCATATCGATGATTAGTGGACGAAATAAGTGTATGTAAACGATATCAGATTCAAAAAAATAGCATTTTCATTTTCTCCGAGATTTTCCTGGAAACTGAAGGATTTAAGGATTTATTTAAGAGATTTGAGGAATTTAAATTCAAGGATTATGAAGGAGGATTAAAGATATTAGTATAAATATTAAGAAGGTTTCCGGTAAAACCTTAACGAGAAATATTTGAGATATTCCTCCGAACGATTATTGTTATGGAGTAATAAACGGACAAAAGAGCAAGCAGAGGATCAAGGTGAATGCATGTGCAAGAGGATAAGAGCAAGTAACTAAGTAGTTACACAAGGAACTAGCACACTTAGCAAACAAAACCAGGTACTTAGCTTTTGTCATCATCTTACCATTTCAAACCAACACTTGTCCATTTAAGTGATGCAAGCAATGACATATTACCTTTATTAAAGCTACTTTAGGATAGATATTATCCATACACATCACAATAATTCACATTTGCCAAGAATAAGTGCAAGAGAAGCCAAGCAAACACCATTTCTCTCATTCTCCACAAACTGCCCAGCAGAACCAAGCTCAAGAAGAAAATTCATATCTCCATTTCTATCCATGATAAAATCACCAAATTTTGACCACAGCCTCTCCACTCCATGGTAAATATTCGCTCAAAATTTCATGGCATTCTATTGAGTGTAGCCTAGTCAAATCTCCTCCCCAAGAGAAGAAACCAAACTGTCCAGATTGTTTGACAGTTTCTGTGATGATTTTCAAACGGCCATATCTCCTTCATTACTCAATGAAATTCGGTTTCCTTTAGCTTGTTGTGTAAGAACCCTAATTTTTGTAATATTTTCTTTTATATAATATCATGTGACATTGTCAATTTGGAACCTTTCTAGTCATCCCTGTTGTTTAATGGAATTGATTGTCTGAGAAACTATGTTGTTACATTCACTATAAAAGATAAAGGGAAGATTGTTGAAGGCAAGAATCTTATTGTTAGTAAGATTTATAAAACTTGGGACTTGAGAGTTAATGGAGTATTAAAAGATTTATTAGGAATTATAACGAGGAGTTATGGATATTCGAAGAATTTAGACAATTAAGTACTTACGGAATTTCAAGGGAAATCTTTACGTGACAAAATATTATTACGAGAAATTAATTAAGATACGATACGAATTAAAGATTAAGTGACAAGCATTGGTCGAAGAATAATGATACAAGGAGTGATATTGCATGCAAGTCCCATGCAACTAAGTAGTTAGGAAAGCAAACTAGTAATACAAAGTGGACAAGAGGAATAGTAACTAGTTGGTACCTTTTTTTTCCAAGGAGACAAGAGGGTATGGTGGCCTATACACTAGACTTGTACCATGTGATACATATACATATGCATAATACATATCAACCACACTTTATACTTTATTCCAACCAACACAAAAATCAAAACAAGAAACTCTCCCCCCCCCCCCCAAGCTTATTGCTCTCGGCCAAGCACCATTGGAGGAGAAGAAAAATTATTTTCTTCCACTTCTCTTCATTCTTAATTCAAGGCAAAAATCCTAGGCACTCTACATCATATAAGGAAAGTATACTATGAATTCCAACCCTTTTCATCCATTAGTTTTCAAGATATAAATTGTTGAAGTTTTGTTGAATAGTAACAAAGTTGAGTTTTCTTTTAGATCTTGGATTATAAGGATTGTAGGAGCTCATCCAAGGTGTTCTTGAGACTTGTAAGGCATACCCAAGGCTCCTAGATACTGAAGAAGGTATAAAAAACCCTAACCCCTCTTGGCCATGTAGTATTTGTGATGCTTAATGTTAGATCCATGATTATTATTGTGAATATTGGACATATAAGTGATGGATGATGTAGATCTTGAGTTTAAGTGTTGTGGTTGTGATTTTTAAGCTTGTGGTTAGTGTATGTAACTCCATGTATGTTATAAAGTATGATCTTGGTGGTTTAGATGATGGTTGTGATGTGGATGCAAGATTCTTGGTTGGTTTAGTGATATAAGCATGCTAAGTTTTTCCCAGGAACTTGTACTGTCTTGTAGGAGGGGTTTGAACTACTAAATCTTGTCCCCTGAATTCCTAATATATATTTTTGGAAAGGTATTTGAATGTAGTTTCCAGAAATATAAGGTTCATGACTAGGTAATGTATAGATTTTGAGTTATGGCCTGAGAAGTGAAATGTGTTTCTGGATTCCGGACTGCACTAAATGGTCCCCTTGTGAACCTTGTTTGAATCCCTAAAAATTTATGTAGGATCATGGAAAAATTAGAGAAGCTAGTAAATGCAGTGGGGAAGGCTACCCAAAAATAATTGGATTAAAATATGTATTTTTCAATTTTATAAAAATGTTAGAGTAAAATTCGCGCAAGGGAAAAAGTCGTGAGTGGAGTGTAATTTTAGGGGTAATGAATATGATTCGGGTATGGTAACCAAATTAAGTCGAATAAGTGGCGAGCGTAATCGATTGATGACATGAACCTATAGTGGGGCTAGAGAGTCATAAGACGAAGTCATTAAGTTAATTTTGTACCCCCCTAAAACCCCGCAATTAAAGAGATATTGTTAAGGTACTAACGATCGGCTATTAATTATGTATAGATCGTTCCACTCCGCAAGCTCGACCACCCCAACCTCACCAAGGCAAGTTTACTTTTCAAAACTTACATATACAAGGACTTTCACTGTTGTGTTTGTAGTTTTCAATCATATCAAATGTTTATGTTTATCGAAGTATCGATGAAATTGAGATGTATAAGTACATATATGTTTGCACCCCTTGAACTTAGAATGAAATGTTTTCTTCGGACAACGACTCTAGCAATAGAGGTCGTAGCAGTCCGTATATACTATTGACCGGGGAGCGGTATATTATTATATCGTAATTAAATTGCGAAAACCGGAAGGGTCATTCGGGGAGTATCGTATACTCAAGTAATTATTTTTATATCTTCGTAAATAGTCAAAATACCTATCTTGGATTAAAAGCTTATTTAATTAAATAATTATTTTATTAATTATTAATATTAAATCTTAAAATATCATTTATTAATTATTGTTCATTATTTTAAAGACAAAGCTAATCCAAGATACCTTTAGCACTTTCAAACTCGAACTCTTTCGAACTCAAAACATTTTCGAAAACCCCCGGTCAGGTTTGCTTCTTGTGTAATTTCAAGAATCATCGGTCGACTGATGTCGGACCTCAATTACTCAGTTTTCAATCAAAATCAAGTTTTTAAAAGAAAAAGAAAAAGGGACTCTGGCAGGTGTGGGAACCGTTGACGACGATTCCCGGGATGTGTAAGCGGCCGTGAGCCAGGCGGTCCATCAATTATTATTCCGGCCCAGGTGTTGACGAAGGATGATTACGGATGTAGTTTTCATCGAGGGTGATTACGGATGTAGTTTTCACCCGGGGATAGTTACGGATGTAGTTTCTATCCTTCTACCGGTAGAGAAGACTCTCGGATTATTGGACTTGGATTTGGCGACTGATCATCGTCAATCCCTATCAGGTTTTTTTTGTTTTCTTCAAGTCCCATCCTCCATTTGGAAAAATACTCAAACACTGCTTCTTGGGCCTAAGTGCCAAGTTGCCGATAGTGTGGTTTTTGATAGAAAAATATTAACATCGTGCAGTATCTAGAACTGCAAGATTCTCTATAAAAATTGGCACGTGTTAGTGCACTCTTGCAATTACTTCAAAGAATGAAATGTTTTTGAATGAGAAACCTTCTAAGCTAATGGAAGGAAAGAGGTTTGCAATGATGTATTCCCTGTACAGTGTGTTAACCGTAGAGTGTTTTACCGAAAATGATATACTCATATGTATATATATTCTCAAACTTGAGATATATTGAAATGGGAACCTTATAAAGGGTTCATATGTTATTCTTAAAGCTCCTTAGTGAGTATAGATGTTTTATTCAAACTCAGACATATATATTGTCCAATTATGTTTTGAAATCTGAAATATATACCCATATAGTTGGGAATGTTTTCGAAATAAACCACATTATTATTTTTCAAAATGGTGAACTTGATGAGCATTATGTAGCTCATTCTTGCTTTATAAAAACTTTTCAGAAAGAGAAGAGTTTGGCCGATTAACTCCGCACCATCAGAAGAGGAGTAGAAGATTTACCCCGGAGATGATTTAGTTCCTGATAAATACTACAGAGTAAGTCTGATAGGTTTTCAACTGTAATAGTAAGACTTGTCTTCAAGTGTAGTTGTATAAGTGGAAGTGCGTAAGATTCTGGATTGTACAGATGAATTGTAATATTTAGTGTTACTTTTGATTATCGTTTCTGAGGCTCTAACTTGTTTGTGCGTAAGATTGAGGTCTGGATGGATGTATTGTTGAGTTGTAAAGTTAATACAGGTATGATATGGTTGGATGGTGACGTGACGACCTGAATCTCTGACCTCGGATTTGAGGGGTCACAGAAATGGTATCAGAGCGATAAGTTACAGTACTCAGAAACAAGAGTGTCGAGAGTTAAGTCTAAGTAGGAGAATGACATAAGAGATCGTAGTAAACTTATTATTGGACTACCGGAAGCGGTACCGGTGAGTAGAATGGACTGGGGTGTTTACTGGAGGTATTATACTAGGGTCGATAGAATCCTTAGAGACCTTCAGAATGATGAATAGTGGTTTGAGAGTCGTACATGATCTATCATTGATAATGATATAGGAAGTAGAGCGAAATCTCAAGAGCAGCTGAGGTAGAGGCGATATTGCCAATACGATCGGATGACTAAGCCGGCATAAATTTTGTGGCCATAGTCCTCCACAACGAATCAAGAAGTTTAGACTTCCCTACATAATTAAGAGTACTTAGTACTTGGAATAATGAAAGTCTTTTACTTTGGTTATAAGATCCGATTTTTGATAAGTAACGGGTTTACCTGAAAGTTGGTCACTATGTCGTTGTGGATTTCATTACCCTTGATGGCGAATTTTACATGTGTTATACGAGAATGTTATCATAAGACGAGCGTGCTAGATAATTCCATGCATGATTCGGACACTAGAGCATGGTAGTTCAACTTAGAGAACAAACAAGTAGAATTAACAAAGGGACTCAAGAGAAGTTAAATTTGGTTGCAACGAGCGATTCAGTGATCTCGGAGTCTACCAAAAGAAAAGACCAGTGGTTCTAGAGTGGGATCCTTTGATAGAGATGTTATCAGGGACTACGTGTATATGTATTGTAGACCTCAATATTTTTGGTATATGTTCACATACACACACCCGCCACTGAACCTATGGACTGCACTGAGATTCCTGAGAGATCTCTTTGATCTGTTCCCAGGGGGAACTGGCCACTTGTGATTCATATCGGAAGGCATGAAGTAGGACCCTATGGACTTAGCAGGTGTGTAATAACCCTAACTTTAGAAAGGCTACAGTGCCCAAATGAATAGTGATCTTGAGGAATAAATGGAAATGGTGTGTAGGTACTCTATATTATGGATGGAAAATGAGTAAACAGAAACCATATTAGTGTTGTACCTTAAAAATAAGTGACTCGAAATGACGATGGATTTTAGAAATTCCTGAATTTTGATTTTGAGGATTTTGAGCTCGAACGAACTTCTATATCTTGGATATTAAGGAGTATAGAAATACTAAAGGAATTATATATTGAGGAATTAGTGAATTTAAGTTAAACCAAGGGATTATTAAGTTAAGAGAATACCAAAGGAAATTGGATTTGTAAATGATTTCGAAAACCACTGAGATAATGAGGTATACTCGAAACGAACCACGATTAGACGAGTATGGAAACCAAGCAACCAAGATTAGTAATCTAACAAGGATGCATACAACATTATGATTATCCAAGATTATTAGCATAATACTTAGAAAATAAGGAAATGAGAAATATTAGATCATCCTAATGACATCACTAATGATCTCACTTTCCACTAACTAGTTTTAAGGGTAAATTAGTCAATTTCCAAGGAAAATATCAACCAAGGCTTCTAGGACAAGCTAGGATTTAACAAATATTAACATAATACAAATGAGATAAGATTAATTAGCAAAAGAAAATCTCTTCCTCTCCCCTTCATCAAGCTCCATTCGAATTTCATAGAAAAAAAGGAGAAAAGAAATTCCAAAACCCTAGCTCTCTTCAATAACAAATCAAGAGGAAAATCATGGATGATCTTGGAGGATAGAAAGAGTGATATACAAAGTTTTATAGCCATCCATCATCATTTAGTAAGGTAACAAAAATTGTGAAGTTGATGATGAATAGTAAATGAATAGTAAAATCTTAGTATTAACTTTGTTTTAATGGTTCCTTTAGTTGATTCAAGCTAATTCAAGGTGGTTTAAGGTGTACCCAAGGCTTGTTAAGTGTTATCAAAGCTTCAAGGAGGTATAATTATGCTTGCTCTTTTATATTTATGATGGATATTGTTTGGGTTAGTGATTAAGTAGTGTAATTGTTAAGATTATGATGATCCATGTGTTTGTAAGTAATTAAAGTTGAATATGAAAGTGTTTGGGATTGTAACCATGGCTGGTAATGAAGACCACATGGTGTAGGTGATGATTATTGAGTTTTATAATTGATTTGGAGGAGTTGGATTTATGGAAAGTACGAAATTATAGCCGTTATAATGCCCGATTTTCGTTAGGATATGATTTGCCCTGTTTTGGACCCCCTGCATCCGTACGGTACCCTACTGTCCAGGTTCCTAATTAAATATGAAATGATAGAGCTTAGTTCATAGATCGTTTTGATATAAGGTGCGTTAAAATCTGATGAACGGTTTAGGAGAAAAGTCAGTTTTAGTGAAAGCGGTTCAGAAACCGAGAAACCGTAAATGTATCAAACTTGAGGTTACAATTACCATACTTTAACATTGTTAAAAGTCACGAAATTTTGGGATATGGTAGTAGTGTGGTCAAAGAACTATTTCCAGTTGACCTTACATTAAAATTCGAAATTTAAAAATTATAAGAAATTCTGCAGTCGAGTGTGGTCGTTAAGGGAAATGGTGAAAACCCCTGAAACTTCGATTTAAGTTATAAATGGTTAAGTTCTTGAACCTTTGGGGTAAGAGGAATACGTTAAACATATATTAAAGTTTCAAAAGGTAATGTTATACAAGAGTGTAGTGAGTAAGAGATGTGGTTCTAACGACGGTCCTTTTGTGTTTATAGAAACTCCGGAAGAGGGACGCGCCATACCGTCAGGATATCGAAACCGAGGCAAGATTTCTCCTATCCCTATTTGTAAAACTACTTATCTTCACAAAGAAGCTTGATTTCATGGAATATATAAGTGATGCTATTATTACTATATTGTGAAGAAATTGTCTTCCTTGAGTATTGATATTGAAAAGAAGAGTATGCGAAGATGTATATGAATAAGACTAAGAGTACGAAAATGTATATGAATATGAATAAGAGTATGAGATGGATATGTATAGAGATGATTATGCATGAATTGAACATGCCTTATGATTAAGAGAATAAGAGAGAATGGTATCAGTTGTTATCGAGGGTTATATGGTTATAATATTTTATTAAAAATGTTCTTATTGAGTATCAGTGGTTTAATAAACATTATTTGATTATCATGCATTACTCTTAAAATAGATGGAATATTTTATGAATATAAAAGTATATTTGATTTCTGAATTTGAAAGAGAGGTCTGAATCATAATCAAAGCATTATGATATATATTTTATAGAAGTAATGTGCGAGAATGGAAATGATATGAGAGAATGATATGTGGAAATGAAAGTGAGAAAATGGAAATGTGGAATGATATTTTAAAAAGAGAATAATGATGTGATAAAGAGGGGGATTGCAACAGACTTGCGTAAGTGGCTGTGTCAGGGCTGTGTGCGACACAGTCCAGCATTTATTATTTTTATTACGGCACGAAGATGCCAAGGGAGGATGTTAGCAGGTGGCCTTCCTCCAGGGATGATCTTCATTCCTTCTACCGGTAGTAAAAAGAGAGCAGGTACGATTAGGCGACTGATCATCGTCCTAACGTATCAGGCGACAGCAGATATCCCCAATGTTTTTGAAAAGAAAGTGTAGACAATGGTTTTCAGATTTCTATACTGAAGACAGAATAATGATATGAGATGATGGAATGATAGTTACAGATGAAGAAAAACTGATATTATATTATTTCAGATTTCTATACTGAAAACAGAATAATGATATAAGATGATGGTATTATGGTTGCAGATGAAGAAAAACTGATATTATATTAATTTAGATTTCTTTCTTATAATAGTGAGTGGATGATGTATTATTAAATAAGAGCTTTACTCTTCCTTAAGGATTTTAATTGTTCCCTGCTATTACATATGCATATACATATATGTATACTTGTTCACATTTTAAATCTTAGTTACAGTATGATCTTGCTGAGCTATTATAGCTCACTCTTGCTACTTATGTATATAGCAGCTAGGTCCCATGCCGATACTACGTACCACACCCCGCAAGAGGGTAAGGGAAAGGCGACCTTTTGAGCAAGTGCTGGCGACCATCCCCGAGGTAGTGACGAACGAAGGGGCTTAGTATACTTATGTAAATTAAGTGTGTAAGTTGTAATAAACTTTAGTTGTTGAAGTGCTTCCTGTAGAATCTTTGTTCAACAATGCACTTAGTAAATTCTGGGCTTGTAATAACTGTTAATTTTAAAACTTTTAAATATTGTGGTTGTTGTTCTATGAGCATATGACTGGTGTGTGTGTGTGTATTAGTGTGGGGTCAACTGCTTATTTATTTATAAAAAAAAAAAAGAAAAGACTACAGAGATATTGATATTGATCGGAAATTGGACCGTGATGACCTGGATCCTTGACCCCGGATCTGGGGGCGTCACAGATGGTATCAGAGCTAAGAGTCTTAATGCTCAAGAACAAAAGTAATAATAATAAATGTATCAGTTATAATATAAATTGTGAACTTCCATCAAGTTCAGGGGTGGTATATCGCAGGTAGTATTTACTTTAAGCATATATTATAATTTTATAGACTGTTACTAATAGAATTTTATGTTTTATTATAGGGAGCGGAGATGGGTGAGCCGAGTCAGGACCCCCAGTGGCTAGGGATGTCAGAGCAGGAGCTATTAGATCTTCAGCTGGCCGGGGTAGAGGTCCCCGAGTATGCAGTTGAGGACCTCAGGGAGAGACGCCGGGCGGCGGCTAGAGAGCGATTAGAGAGAGAGGAGGCAGAGGAGCAGAGACGGAGAGATGCTGTGGCCCTAGTGCCATATATGGGTAGACCGTCTACAGGATCTGACGAGGCAGGTCCTTCCAGAGTGAGATCGGAGATCCCTGAGGAGGAGAGGCCACTGCGTAAGAGGCCTAGGTTGTCAGTTATACCTGAGGAGCCGATTGAGTGGAGGGATATTCAGATGGTTCCCACTCCTGTCCGACCCGTCCCAGTGCCGTCACCAGTTCCATCCCCTCTACCTAGTCCTGACCCTATAGATGATCCTTTCGAGCAGTTTACCCCTCCAGGGCATTTTGGTTTTTTTGAGGAGGAGGAGGATCCTTCAGAGGATGCTGAGACAGAGTCGGTTCCTCCATCCCCACCCTTTGCACCTCCACCACCTCCACCTGTGGATGCACCTCCCCTAGCTGTACCCCCTCAGGAGGCACCCCTACCGGCGGGTGACCCACTTTCAGCTACCTTATTGACCGAGTACTTTGCCCTTCAGGGACAGTTGGAGGAGTCCCGCAGGACTATAGACACCCTTCTACAGAGGTTAGAGAGAGGGAGATGAGGGGTTATCCCGGATGGGATGTCTCTGGGGATGATCAGTATTGAGCTACGAGCATTAGGAGATATTAGGAGGTTGTTGGGTGATAGAGGAGACCCGGCATGGAGGGCCCAGATAGTTGATACGGTTACTACCATGGTAGTCCAGATCCGGGATGTTGTTAGGGCAGGGTTGTGAGCCGGGATAGTAGTTTAGTCACTAATCAGACTAGTCATCTTGTTGATGTCATTTTGGGGATTAGTTTAGTTGTTCACTGTTTTAATCCCAGTCTGATTAGAGGACAGTTAGTAGTACTTTTGGTGATATCGGATTAGTATGTACGGCTATGTTTTGGGTTTCGAACCTTGTATTAGATGATGTATATTATTAGCAGTAAAAGATGTTGTACCCAAATTGTAAAATATTTATGTACATTAATGAAGTTTGTACATTTCTATCTAAATTTTTGCTGCATTTTTTTTTATATAATAAATGTTGAGACTCAGAAATATTGATGTATAAAAGGTGATTGACTTAATGAAAAGGCTATCGTGTTAAGGGCGATACACTTACCTACTAAAGTTATGGTATAACTAGATGTAAATCGCGTGATAAAGATATTGTGATGTGCAAATGAGCTAATTAATGATATAATTGTGTATATAGAAATGATGTATATGGTAACCCAAATTCGGGTAGTTAATAAGGACTATTGTTATGTACAGAACTATGCCGCCTAGACGTGACAGTAGAGCGAATGCAGGGGAAAATGAGAGAGACGAAAGAAGTCGAAATATCGAAGGTACTAGACTGAACGAAAATGCTCATAATGAAGAAAATCATGAAGAAGGAGAAGAGGAATCAACTGGCCAACAAAGGAATCCGGGAGGTGATCCCTTTGCCCAATTCATGGACTTATTAAGGCAGAATTTAGCAAATCCACAGAATCCTCAACCACCACCTGTTCTCCCCAATCAAGCAGCTAATTCCTTTCGTGCCTTTAAGTCATTAAAGCCCCCAGAATTCGAGGGAACCACTAACCCAGTAGTAGCTAGGGCATGGCTAAAAGAAATGGAGAAAGCTTTCGAAATACTGAGGATAGAGGAAGATCAGAAAACAGTTTTTGCAGCCTATCTCTTAAAGGGAGAGGCAAATTACTGGTGGGAAGCTAAGAAGAACCTAGAGGAAACGGGAGTGATAACCTGGGAGCGTTTCACTAGGGTGTTCCTAGAAAAGTATTCTCCTAGGTATTTAGAAAACCAAATGGAATTAAAGTTTCTGGAGTTAAAACAGGATAACCTAACAGTAGCAGAGTATGAAAATAAATTTACAGAACTGTCGAGGTTTGTTCCCGAGTTTGTGCGTACTGAAGAACAACGAGCAAAAAGGTTTCAACAAGGGTTGAAACCCTGGTTACGAACGAGAGTGGCCCCATTTGAGTTGACTGATTATGCTGCAGTGGTTCAAAAGGCATCAATTATAGAGGCCGAGAGTGAGCAGGCTCAAATAGGTCGAGAGAATAAGAAAAGAAGATTTGAGGGCCCAAAAGAAGGTTCAAGTGAGGGAAGCTACTTTAACAAAGGAGGTAAAGGACAAAAATCTCAATTTGTGGGAAAGTCGGGGGGTAACAAGACTACTAGTGAGACGGTGAGTCAGGGTGGAAAATCTTCCGGAACATTTCAGTCCAATCAATCACGACCACCATTACCAGATTGTGAGACGTGTGGTAAGAAGCATATAGGAGTCTGTAGAGTGCTGGGAGTAACTTGTTTTAAGTGTGGACAAAAAGGACACTACTTTAACCAGTGCCCATCAACTGATGCAAACCCTAAAAGAGATGTTAAGTGTTACCAGTGTGGGAAACTAGGACACATTGCTAGAGATTGCCGTTTAGGTGGATCATACGCGTCAGGACAGAGTGGGGCTGCTTCAAATAGGCCTACTGCTAGAGTGTACAACATGACTTTAGGGGAGGCGTTGACGAAACCAGATGCGGATACAGGTACTTGCTTTCCGATTTAAATTTGTGTGTAAGTCTTTGGCTAAGGATCGACTTAATCAATTAATGGAATAAATAAGTTAATAATATAGATAAGGAAAATCAGTATCTGCTAAGGGCTAGGAAACATTATGAAAAGAAAAGTAGGAGTGTTTTGGGAAGACACAAGCTCGTTGAGACGAACAGGAAATATATATTATAGGTAGTATTTTCTTACAATTGTCTTAAAGAATATTATTAGAGCTTATTTTCTGGAAAATTTTACAGAGAGGAGCTATAGGAATATTGAGGAATTAATATTTATGTCATGATAGAGATCAGAAGATGGTCAAACCATAAGTGAGATACACTACCATTCAGAAAAGGTCAATGTAGTGGCGGATATCTTCGTCAAAAGAGGAAGGAGAGACGAGATAACATGGAATGACTTGAAACAGGAGGAGATTTGTGAGGAAAAGACAATAAAAGGACTGCTATTGATAAACTAAATGGCATGTTGATGAATGACAAGGAAGTTATGTTAGTGTATTTCTGTGCAAACAAGATAGAGATATTACAACAGGAAAAGGATAAAGGAAATAGTGTGGAAGTTAGAAGGTGGGGATGAAAAAGATACTTATAAACATTTTCAACATGATTCCGGGACGGAATCCTTTTAAGGGGGGAAGACTGTAATAACCCTAACTTTAGAAAGGCTACAGTGCCCAAATGAATAGTGATCTTGAGGAATCAATGGAAATGGTGTGTAGGTACTCTATATTATGGATGGAAAATGAGTAAACAGAAACCATATTAGTGTTGTACCTTAAAAATAAGTGACTCGAAATGACGATGGATTTTAGAAATTCCTGAATTTTGATTTTGAGGATTTTGAGCTTGAACGAACTTCTATATCTTGGATATTAAGGAGTATAGAAATACTAAAGGAATTATATATTGAGGAATTAGTGAATTTAAGTTAAACCAAGGGATTATTAAGTTAAGAGAATACCAAAGGAAATTGGATTTGTAAATGATTTCGAAAACCACTGAGATAATGAGGTATACTCGAAACGAACCACGATTAGACGAGTATGGAAACCAAGCAACCAAGATTAGTAATCTAACAAGGATGCATACCACATTATGATTATCCAAGATTATTAGCATAATACTTAGAAAATAAGGAAATGAGAAATATTAGATCATCCTAATGACATCACTAATGATCTCACTTTCCACTAACTAGTTTTAAGGGTAAATTATTCAATTTCCAAGGAAAATATCAACCAAGGCTTCAAGGACAAGCTAGGATTTAACAAATATTAACATAATACAAATGAGATAAGATCAATTAGCAAAAGAAAATCTCTTCCTCTCCCCTTCATCAAGCTCCATTCGAATTTCATAGAAAAAAAGGAGAAAAGAAATTCCAAAACCCTAGCTCTCTTCAATAACAAATCAAGAGGAAAATCATGGATGATCTTGGAGGATAGAAAGAGTGATATACAAAGTTTTATAGCCATCCATCATCATTTAGTAAGGTAACAAAAATTGTGAAGTTGATGATGAATAGTAAATGAATAGTAAAATCTTAGTATTAACTTTGTTTTAATGGTTCCTTTAGTTGATTCAAGCTAATTCAAGGTGGTTTAAGGTGTACCCAAGGCTTGTTAAGTGTTATCAAAGCTTCAAGGAGGTATAATTATGCTTGCACTTTTATATTTATGATGGATATTGTTTGGGTTAGTGATTAAGTAGTGTAATTGTTAAGATTATGATGATCCATGTGTTTGTAAGTAATTAAAGTTGAATATGAAAGTGTTTGGGATTGTAACCATGGCTGGTAATGAAGACCACATGGTGTAGGTGATGATTATTGAGTTTGATAATTGATTTGGAGGAGTTGGATTTATGGAAAGTACGAAATTATAGCCGTTATAATGCCCGATTTTCGTTAGGATATGATTTGCCCTGTTTTGGACCCCCTGCATCCGTACGGTACCCTACTGTCCAGGTTCCTAATTAAATATGAAATGATAGAGCTTAGTTCATAGATCGTTTTGATATAAGGTGCGTTAAAATCTGATGAACGGTTTAGGAGAAAAGTCAGTTTTAGTGAAAGCGGTTCAGAAACCGAGAAACCGTAAATGTATCAAACTTGAGGTTAAGGGAAAGGCGACCTTTTGAGCAAGTGCTGGCGACCATCCCCGAGGTAGTGACGAGCGAAGGGGCTTAGTATACTTATGTAAATTAAGTGTGTAAGTTGTAATAAACTTTAGTTGTTGAAGTGCTTCCTGTAGAAGCTTTGTTCAACAATGTACTTAGTAAATTCTGGGCTTGTAATAACTGTTAATTTTAAAACTTTTAAATATTGTGGTTGTTGTTCTATGAGCATATGACTGGTGTGTGTGTGTATTAGTGTGGGGTCAACTGCTTATTTATTTATATATAAAAAAAAGACTACAGAGATATTGATATTGATCGGAAATTGGACCGTGATGACCTGGATCCTTGACCCCGGATCTAGGGGCGTCACAAGGTGTCCCCGGAATGATGTGAAGCTTGGTCTTAAAGATAAAGCACGGAAATGATAGATATATTTGTGAAACCCTAACTCGATAAATGACTTTAAGATGATGATTGAGAGACGCACTAGTTGGTGTCTTGTATTACGAAGACGAAGAGATGGAGTTACCCTCATAATGGTGATAATGGAATGCACGAATGATTATTAACTTATTTTGGTAACTACCAGCTGGTGCACTACTTCATTTTAAACTGTTCACTAACCATGTTACCTCGATTAGTTTATATCAGGTAACCCTCCTAGCTTTCTACTTCAAACTTGTGGAATAACAACCACTGATATACTTTCTCTAAACCGGGACTCATCCAAAGTATCTTAATTGATCCCTGAGCATTCTATTTGAAGTTTATAATTATTTCTGCTCAGGACTATTTACACTTTCTTTCAATTATCCCAGGGAATGTTCAACAAATATTTCCTTAATTAATCGACGAATACTACTTAACGAATATCGATATTTGATTGCTTCTTTCATACTTGCACTCTTCAGTTGAGCTCATAAATATTCAACAAATTACTGAGGACATGGATGATCTAATGTCCAGACATCCCTCATGAATTCTTTTCTTCTATTCAAGATGAGATTGTACATCGTACATTGAAATCATAGTAAGGATATCATTTTGATATTGGTATTCCGGATTTAATTCTATTGTCGGATCTGATAAAGCATGTGTACGGAGGCACCCTTGGGTGGACCGTTTCACTGATAAGTAATATTTGATGAGAGGTTATCGATTGTTCCGATACCTAGAACATTCTCTTCAGATTTTATAGTTTTCTTTTTTCAAACTTAATAACTTCTTATTTTCATTCGTTGTCCGAGAAGCATAAAGTTTCTTCAGTGGCTACGATGTTGAAATTCCGTTCTATCCAATTGAAACTGGCTAGTCGTTATGTCAATATGAATGACTAGTTGATTGTTCTAACTACTCAAAATTGTAAATGTGGTGAAGAACACCTAGATAATTGTCCTAGCTGGTGGTGATGTCTCAAACAGGTGAACTAGAAAATTTTGTCTAGCTAGTTGCTAGTGTTTCTTGAAAATGACTAGTTATTGCTTCACTGGTCCAACTCCCAATTTAATTCATTCTGCAATGCATTTTGCATGTGGTAAAGTATGATGACGAAAGTTTTGACGAATAACTTGATTGAGACCTAATGAGGTCGCCCGCTCAACTCGAATTTTACCCATCTTCGTATCAGACTCTATATCACTTGAATATTTTATTCTTTCATTCACACAATGAGAATTCATTTGAAACCACTGATTACTTGAATGATAAACTACTTCATTCTTTAATTGTCATGGAGTAGAATTGCTTTCTATTGGCTGACCTTCATCAATGCGACTTTAGATTTCCTCTTATTATTTAGGAGGAAAAGTATCCACCCGATGTAAGAATTGTATAAAGACCGTCTTTATGACTTTTGTATCCAACAATCATTGCCCTTGTGCAACATTCTCTATGGTATCATATTACAGAATTATCAGGACGGGAAGGAATAAACCTTGTTGTATTCTTTCTGTCCATCCTTACATCTCCAAAAATCGAGACTCCTAGTATTTGGAACCATCAACATTCTTGGAACATCCAATGTGGAATTCTTATTGAAATTATCTATTGGACCTTGTTATTTTGAAACCATTCCTTTCAAAGTGATTACTCTAAGGTGAACGGGAGGTACAATTATGAACCGTTACACCAATATGAGATCAAAAACCAAATGTTGTAATTGTGCAGCCAGAGCGTTATGCCGAGTAATTATTAAAGTAGAAATAACATGTCGGGGCATACCACAAGACCTTTAATATTAGGGTGAGGAAAGTTATAAGAAATGATGAGGTGGTTGGGAGTACGCTCCTACCAACCGTTGTCAGGGTGTTATATTAATGAATTCTGGAGTTACCAAGCCTTTTCCTACCCCAAGAAATGCAAATCGATTACGACGTAAGATATATCCTTAAAGGAAGCTAACATGGAAATGAGACGAACGATAAAGAAAGAAATATTGGGGCGATAATGTAAAGATTACTGAGTATACAGAGATGGACAAACGTAGAGAGGCGCGATGTGTAAAAGGCACCTAGTAGCAAAGGGATGCATATACATATCTCTTAATGATCATTCGAGAGTACCACGTAGAAGAGTTTATTGGGAACCGAAGCAGCATGCAGACCGGTACGGATTGACGCCTATTATGAAAGAGGATGATCGCATGATGTCTACCTATAGCCTCGAGAACTGATACCCTTATCGTAAATGGAGGAATTGTTGGCCAGTTAAAATGTGTAGTTGTTTTTCAAAGATAAGGTTGAAGAGAAGATTCACCAACTCAAGATCGACCTATGTACTGCACCAAAGTCGGCATTTCACATTAATATAAACATTATAAATTATGGTAGTATCATTTGAGTGGACTAATGAGTCAGAAGCCTTTGTGGATTAATGAACAAAGTTTTGGAATGAAATGAGATATTAGCAACAACCTCGTTGTTAGCTATACTTGTTGATAAAAGAGGACTTTAAGAGTCACGATGATGCGTCTTTCAAGAGTTTAAGAGGTGTGCTGATGCAGTAGAAAGGGGATGATAGCCTATACTTCTAAACAAAATAAAGGTTACGAGATAGGATATATTAACCGTGAGTCGGGGATTAGTCACGGTAGCGTTCACGCATAAAACTGAGACGTTAACCTTATAGGAAAAGTGTGAAATTTTTTTCCACAAGTGCCATAAGTATATCTTCATATTAAAAGTAAACATAAGAAAAAGAAGGTGATGAAAGGGAGCAGGGAGTATAATGGAGAAATTTGTTATTACCCAGGAAAGGCCAGTGTGGTGGCCGATACTTATAGAAGGTATTATTCGAAATTGGAATTCAGTCAGTATTGACCAAGAAAATAGAGTATATACAATAAAGAATAATGTTAGAGGAAAATAAATAAATTATGGGGAAGGAAAAAGATGTATAGAGAATTAAGAGAATGTTTGGCAAACGGATATGAAGAATGGTATTGGCAAACTATTAAGTACAAACGTGACATGTCAAAAGCAGAATGATAGAGATCTAGTGGATTAATTCCGCCTGTAGAAAATCTTGAACGTGGACAAAATTATAATGAATTTCATAAGTAGGTCACCGAAGACCGAGCCAAGAGATGGCCCTAGTTGAGTTATAATTGTTGGACTAAGTGATTTACCTACGAGAGGCTTTCCATTTAGAAGATTATCGAATTATATACGGAAGAGATGGTGGTGCAATATAAAACTTCTGCAGCGATTACGTCAGATAAAGACTTAAGGTTAAACTTCGAATATTGAAGGTGCTTTCAGGTATATTTAACAAAGAGATTGAGCGTATGTACTAATTTGACCTGTGGCTGACGAACATGGAAGAAGAATTATCCAGACGATCGAATTTGTATTTAGTGTCGTGCCTTAGATTTCACGGGGAAATCGAGAATAAAAACTTATCCATGAAATTAATGTTGTTATCACGATCATCACCCTGCGAACTTAAGGACGTCTCTTATAAAGCATACTGTGAAAGAAGAAGTTTCGCTTTTCTTGCGCTACGAAGAAGTCAATGAACGAGGGATATAGTAGCTGAACTGGTTCGACATATACCGAAGACTATACAGTATCCATAGCAACTGGTAACAGCTAATGGGAGGCAACACATGCGTGCTGATCAAGCCAAGGAATGTGAGGAATACCATGCGTATTGACGTTGTCTCAGATTATAAAACGCGACCACAAAGTATTCACGGGCCAACGATACAAGGACTCAACACGGATACTATGAACTATGTAGGAGAGGAACGTATAAGTAGTGGGATAGAAATTTTCATTCATAGAACAACCGATAAGGAATACAGGTCGAGGAGAGCATGCGTTGAGAAACAACATTAAAGCGTTGGTGAGACCAAGGTGAGAGAACAAAAGGGTTGAAGTGTCAACCTGAGAGTTGGAAAGGGTAAAGTTGGAATTGTATCCACAACTATTTCCTTAGGTTCTTAAGATAGAATCCTTTTAAGGAGAGGAGACTGCATTAACCCTAATTTTTGTGAATATTCGAAACCTGGACGAATAATAATTTTATGGGTGGATGAGGAATTTTTTTTTGCAATCACGTTATGAACGAATTATTAAATGAAGATTTCGAATTGATATTACGTCTTTACGGTACAGACGAGTGTATGTAAAAGTCATTAGTTTTTTTACGAAACCCATTATTTCGAATGGTCAAATTTTATGAGATATCTAAGGAGATCGTGGTAAGGCATGGGGTTCCTGTGAGCATTGTATCTGATAGAGACCCAAGGTTCAACCCCAGGTTCTGGAGGAGTTTTCAGGATTGTGTGGGGACCAAGTTAAACATGAGTACTGCATACCACCCCCAATCAGACGGACAGAGCGAGAGAACCATCCAGACCATAGAGGACATGTTGAGAGTATGTGCCATCGATTTTAAGGGAAGTTGGGATGACCACTTGTCGTTGATCGAATTTTCCTACAACAACAGTTACCATGCAAGTATAGGGATGCCCCCATATGAAGCTTTATACGGACAAAGATGTCGGTCTCCCCTGTGTTGGGAAGAAGTTGGAGAGCGGAAGATTTTAGGGCATGAACTGGTCCAACAAACAAGAGAAACTATCGAGCTCATAAGAGGACGGCTGGTAGCGGCCCAAGACAGACAGAAGAAGTATGCGGACCAGACCCGCAAGGACAAAGAATATGAGGTAGGAGAGTTGGTGATGTTAAAGGTATCACCGTGGAAGGGATTGATTAGATTTGGTAAGAAGGGGAAGCTAAGCCCGAGATTTATTGGACCTTTTGAGATTTCGAGACGAGTTGGAAAGTTAACCTATGAATTGGCTTTACCCCCAAGCTTGCAGCAAGTACATAATGTGTTCCATGTGTCCATGCTACGACCCTACCATACCGACTTCCGACACGTGATAAATATGATCAAGTGGATCTGCAGCCAGACTTAACCTATGTGGAGCAACCCGTAGAAATCATGGATAGAAAAGAACAGGTGCTGAGGAACAAGGTTGTCAAACTAGTGAAAGTTTTGTGGAGGAACCAGAATGTCGAAGAATCAACATGGGAACTAGAGAGCTCGATGCGTGAAAAGCATCCCCAACTATTTTCAACCTGATTCCGGGACGGAATCATTTTAAGGAGGGGAGGCTGTAAGAACCCTAATTTTTGTAATATTTTCTTTTATACAATATCATGTGACATTGTCAATTTCGAACCTTTCTAGTCATCCCTGTTTTTTAATGGAATTGATTGTTTGAGAAACTATGTTGTTACATTCACTATGAAAGATAAAGGGAAGATTGTTGAAGGCAAGAATCTTATTGTTAGTAAGATTTATAAAACTTGGGACTTGAGAGTTAATGGAGTATTAAAAGATTTATTAGGAATTATAACGAGGAGTTATGGATATTCGAAGAATTTACACAATTAAGTACTTAAGGAATTTCAAGGGAAATCCTTACGCGATAAAATATTATTACGAGAAATTAATTAAGATACGATACAAATTAAAGATTAAGTGACAAGCACTGGTGGAAGAATAATGATACAAGGAGTGATATTGCATGCAAGTCCCATGCAACTAAGTAGTTAGGAAAGCAAACTAGTAATACAAAGTGGACAAGAGGAATAGTAACTAGTTGGTACCTTTTTTTTCCAAGGAGACAAGAGGGTATTGTGGCCTATACACTAGACTTGTACCATGTGATACATATACATATGCATAATACATATCAACCACACTTTATACTTTATTCCAACCAACACAAAAATCAAAACCAGAAACTCTCTCCCCCCCCCAAGCTTATTGCTCTCGGCCAAGCACCATTGGAGGAGAAGAAAAATTATTTTCTTCCACTTCTCTTCATTCTTAATTCAAGGCAAAAATCCTAGGCACTCTACATCATATAAGGAAGGTATACTATGAATTCCAACCCTTTTCATCCATTAGTTTTCAAGATATAAATTGTTGACGTTTTTTTGAATAGTAACAAAGTTGAGTTTTCTTTTAGATCTTGGATTATAAGGATTGTAGGAGCTCATCCAAGGTGTTCTAGAGACTTGTAAGGCATACCCAAGGCTCCTAGATACTCAAGAAGGTATAAAAAACCCAAACCCCTCTTGGCCATGTAGTACTTGTGATGTTTAATGTTAGATCCATGATTATTAGTGTGAATATTGGACATATAAGTGATGGATGATGTAGATCTTGAGTTTAAGTGTTGTGGTTGTGATTTTTAAGCTTGTGGTTAGTGTATGTAACTCCATGTATGTTATAAAGTATGATCTTGGTGGTTTAGATGATGGTTGTGATGTGGATGCAAGATTCTTGGTTGGTTTAGTGATATAAGCATGCTAAGTTTTTCCCAGGAACTTGTACTGTCTTGTAGGAGGGTTTTGAACCCATAATCTTGTCCCCTGAAGTCCTAATATATATTTTTGGAAAGGTATTTGAATGTATTGTCCAGAAATATAAGGTTCATGACTAGGTGATGTATAAATTTTGAGTTATGGCCTGAGAAGTGAAATGTGTTTCTGGATTCCGGACTGCACTAAATGGTCCCCTTGTGAACCTTGTTTGAACCCCTAAAAATTTATGTAGGATCATGAAAAAATTAGAGAAGCTAGTAAATGCAGTGGGGAAGGCTACCCAAAAAGAATTGGATTAAAATATGTATTTTTCAATTTTATAAAAATGTTAGAGTAAAATTCGCGCAAGGGAAAAAGTCGTAAGTGGAGTGTAATTTTAGGGGTAATGAATATGATTCGGGTATGGTAACCAAATTAAGTCGAATAATTGGCAAGCGTAATCGATTGATGACATGAACCTATAGTGGGGCTAGAGAGTCATAAGACGAAGTCATTAAGTTAATTTTGTACCCCCCTAAAACCCCGCAATTAAAGAGATATTGTTAAGGTACTAACGATCGGCTATTGATTATGTATAGATCTTTCCACTCCGCAAGCTCGACCACCCCAACCTAACCAAGGCAAGTTTACTTTTCAAAACTTACATATACAAGGACTTTCACTGTTGTGTTTGTAGTTTTCAATCATATCAAATGTTTATGTTTATCGAAGTATCGATGAAATTGAGATGTATAAGTACATATATGTTTGCACCCCTTGAACTTAGAATGAAATGTTTTCTTCGGACAACGACTCTAGCAATAGAGGTCGTAGCAGTCCGTATATACTATTGACCGAGGAGCGGAATATTATTATATCGTAATTAAATTGTGAAAACCCGAAGGGTCATTTGGGGAGTATCGTATACTCAAGTAATTATTTTTATATCTTCGTAAATACTCAAAATACCTATCTTGGATTAAAAGCTTATTTAATTAAATAATTATTTTATTAATTATTAATATTAAATCTTAAAATATCATTTATTAATTATTGTTCATTATTTTAAAGACAAAGCTAATCCAAGATACCTTTAGCACTTTCAAACTCGAACTCTTTCGAACTCAAAACATTTTCGAAAACCCCCGGTCAGGTTTGCTTCTTGTGTGATTTCAAGAATCATCGGTCGACTAATGTCGGACCTCAATTACTCAGTTTTCAATCAAAATCAAGTTTTTAAAAGAAAAAGAAAAAGGGACTCTGGCAGGTGTGGGAACCGTTGACGAACGATTCCCGGGATGTGTAAGCGGCCGTGAGCCAGGCGGTCCATCAATTATTATTCCGGCCTAGGTGTTGCCGAAGGATGATTACGGATGTAGTTTTCATCGAGGGTGATTACGGATGTAGTTTTCACCCAGGGATAGTTACGGATGTAGTTTCTATCTTTCTACCGGTAGAGAATACCCTCGGATTATTGGACTTGGATGTGGCGACTGATCATCGTCAATCCCTGTCAGGTTTTTTTTGTTTTCTTCAAGTCCCATCCTCCACTTTGGAAAAATACTCAAACACTGCTTCTTGGGCCTAAGTGCCAAGTTGCCGATAGTGTGGTTTTTGATAGAAAAATATTGACATCGTGCAGTATCTAGAACTGCAAGATTCTCTATAAAGATTGGCACGTGTTAGTGCACTCTTGCAATTACTTCAAAGAATGAAATGTTTTTGAATGAGAAACCTTCTAAGCTAATGGAAGGAAAGAGGTTTGCAATGATGTATTCCCTGTATAGTGTGTTAACCGTAGAGTGTTTTGCCGAAAATGATATACTCATATGTATATATATTCTCAAACTTGAGATATATTGAAATGGGAACCTTATAAAGGGTTCATATGTTATCCTTAAAGCTCCTTAGTGAGTATAGATGTTTTATTCAAACTCAGACATATATATTGTCCAATTATGTTTTGAAATCTGAAATATATACCCATATAGTTGGGAATATTTTCGAAATAAACCACATTATTATTTTTCAAAATGGTGAACTTGCTGAGCATTATGTAGCTCATTCTTGCTTTATAAAAACTTTTCAGAAAGAGATGAGTTTGGCCGATTAACTCCGCACCAGCAGAAGAGGAGTAGAAGATTTACCCCGGAGATGATTTAGTTCCTGATAAATACTACAGAGTAAGTCTGATAGGTTTTCAACTGTAATAGTAAGACTTGTCTTCAAGTGTAGTTGTATAAGTGGAAGTGCGTAAGATTCTGGATTGTACAGATGAATTGTAATATTTAGTGTTACTTTTGATTATCGTTTCTGAGGCTCTAACTTGTTTGTGCGTAAGATTGAGGTCTGGATGGATGTATTGTTGAGTTGTAAAGTTAATACAGGTATGATATGGTTGGATGGTGACGTGACGACCTGAATCTCTGACCTCGAATTTGGGGGCGTCACATGTTGGAAATCTGGTTAGATGCTCTACAACTCTCCTTTAGAAGCCTCATCCAGAAAACCTCGGTAAGGCCTTCGTTTTTCATGATCTTTCAGCTGGGTTATAGAAACTCCGAAAATCTCTAATCATATTCTTGATGTTTCTTGCTAGATTAAGCTTGGTTAAGGTTGTACAAGGATTAATCAAGACTTAGTAAGGTCTCTACATCTTCCAAGGAAGGTATAACCCTCATAAACCCTAGATCATACTTTGAGTTTTGTGATTGTTCTTAGTGATCTTAGATGCGATATGATTATAATAATGATATAAGCATGATTGTGTAGTAGATTTAATTGATTTAAGAGATATGATGTATATGAGGGTGAAATCAGATGCTTATGGACTGATTATAGTGTGTGTGTATGCCCGGTGTGGCTTGGTTGATGTTTGATCGTGATTTAAAAATTTAGAAACATTCGATTTATAGCCATCGTAATGCCTGATTTTCGTTAAACCTTAAAAACCGAGCATAACAGTTGGTATAATTTTTTGGACTTGACAAGTATATGACATACCCTTGTAGATCTCGAGTCATAGATCGTTTTGGTGGAAAAATCGAAGCATTTGGACTTACGTTTTAGGAGATATGATTAAATTACTAAAAGTGGTTCGGAACAGTAAGTGCGATTTCGTAATTGAAATTGAATCCCCTTAACGTAGCTAATTCAGTGGCAAATCTTGGTAATTAAATATTAGAGATCATAAGGAAGGTGTGAGAGAAAACCTCATGTTAAAAAGATCGTTTTTCGATTTTATAAAAATGTTCGAATCAAGGTTAAGTGCGAACGAACCCCTAAAAAGGATACTTGGTTATAACTTTGTAAAATCACTTAGATAAAGATCGATAAATCTCGAGATATAATCTTAGTTAGTAAACGATCGACCCTAGAACTTATATGACTCAAGTACCTATCAAGTGTAAGATTAATGACATACCGTGATAGCAAGCAAGTGTCGGGTCATAACGATGTTAATGAGCGATAACTTGAAAACGTGCTTTAGCTTAAGTAAAGTATTTACGTGGCGTTTCAAAGTGATAGGTGATTAACCTGGAATAATTTTGTTTATTTATAGATTACCGGATCACCCCGAGTCATACCACTAGCATAGCGGGAATACCAGGCAAGTTTCCAATACTTTGGAACTGTTGTTGTGATAATATATATATCTGCTGTTTTCTGATACAAATGTCATAGCATGCATGCCTACTTTTAAATTTATATAGTGATACTTGTTCCATGAGTTGATGTTGGCTTATAAGTTAGGTACGAGATATATTAATTATAAGCCGGTTATTGATAAGACCATTAGTGAAGGGCATATGATCTCATTCTTTTAATATAGACCGGGAGTCGGTATTTTGTATTATAGAGATAGCCGTGGAAACCCGGAGGGATTCCAGTGACAGATTATTTGAGAAATAATACTTATGAACATTGTTTATATTTCCGTAAGTATTAATTAGTTGGAAATTATTCGAGGAATGTTATTTGAGTAAAATCTCAGTCGAGAAATACTATTTGAATATTATTTTTGAATATTCATTTAAGACTTGATTTATTTATTGTATATTCATTTGAGGATATTGATTTAGATGAATATTATGTTTGAATATTCATTTGAATTTCATTATATAATGAATATTATTTTAAATATTCATTTGAGCTTTATTTCCTTAATAAGTATTATCTTGAATATTCATTTAAGATTGATTCATTTATCAGAGAATATTTTGAATATTTATTCGTGGAATTATTTATTTCGTGAATATTTTATATATTCATTCGAGGGTTAATTATGAGCGATATTTTATATTAAGAATATTCTGGAAATATCTATGGTTTAAATATTCTTTGAATATTTTAAAAATGATCTATTTCATTCAAATATTATCTTCAACCTCCTAATATTATGTAAAATATTTCTGAGTCTTATTATGATTATTTTTATCAAGGAAAGGTTCCCAAAACTCCATTTTTCATTTAAAACTATATTCCAAATTATAAGGGAACCTTACTTGAGAGCTGTTAATTATTTTGTTGACTGCCCGGTCATAAATCTTTCTGAAACTATTCTTTCACTCGCAACTTGGTTGCTGTTCATCAATTGAATCCTTGTATTACCTCCTCATCATTCGAGGGGTAAGATTGTTGGAACAAGTAGATATCCATTAACAACCAGTAGCTTGGGAAATATTGGTGAATTTTTCTTTCCAACTAGATACGACTACTTTGTGGAGTCCTATCAACAAGTATTACACTTGGGGAAAGGGGGACGAGCTTTACATTTCAGAGTCATGGATTCATTCGAACTAGGAGTATTTGTATAATGTGTAAGAGGCTGTGGGATAGTCCATCATTGAAACTGGTATAAGAGGCTGTGGGACAGTCCATCCTGGAAATTAGGTCCGAGTGGCGCCGGTCCCGTCTAAGCCCAAAGATGGCTGGGGAGATCCGGCGTATGGTGGTGTCCATATGTTCTTCCTTCTACTGATAGAGAAACAAAGTTTGATATGCACGACCTACGACTTTTCATCGTAAGGTGGTGTCATCCGGCGCGACATACTCCAGCATTGGTTCAACATCCAAATCTATTTATTTCCTGCAACATGGAGTGTCACTCGTGTTGACAGGGTTTGAAAACTGTTCAGAACTAAAAGTACTCTGAAATACCCCATAACTTCATCTTTTACATTATATTGGCACTATGTTCGTTAATGCATGGCATATGATTTTCAAAGAGATTTCAGAACTGTTATATATTATTGTTCAATTACAACTATTTTGGTAGGCTATTGCTCACCCTTGCTTTGTTTATTATATCACAACAACAGCTAGATCTGATGGCCAGCACAAGGCGCACTCGGTGCAAGCAGGGGCAGCCGTCATAGGGTTTCCCACTGATGTCATGGTCGGCATTGCTGAGGTAGGAGCAACCAGTGGGCTAGACTGTCAGCTTTTAGGTTCATCAGACGTATTATATATATGACATATGTAAATGGATGGCAAAGAGTATATAAGTTATATTGTAATTCTTTTGGGTTGTAAGAACTCAAAACTTCTGATTAATAATATTTGTTAGTTACTCTGATTTCATCTCTGGGACTATAACGGGTGTGTTTTATGTTGTTTTGGGGTCACAAAGTTGTAATTTATTTATATTGATATTATGGATGGAAATTGAGACCGTGACGACCGGATCCCCGACCCTGGATCTGGGGCTGTTACAAATGATAATGTTATGATGGCTCATAAAGAGATTATAGTCGAAATAGAAACAAGATGACTGATAAAAGAAAAATAGAGATGAGGACATAATGGGAATATTGTTTGAGGAACAATAAGGGAGTTAGATATGCGGACTCCTGAGAAACCCCAGCAATGAAGTTAGAAAAGTATGAAACTGACATGACAAAGGTTGTTGGTCTCAACGAAAAGTTGAAATTGAAAGTATAAATGACACGCAGATTAACTCCCTTTAAGCTGAGGGAAACTCGAGGAAATTTGGAATAGAATGATGGAGTAATAAAGAGGCTCAGGGAATAAGAAAGTGAGAATTTAGACGGTTGAACAAAGGAAAGTTTGACCCCAAAAATGTGAGGCTCATTGAGTAAAGGTGACGGGATACCAGTAAGGAGGTGCCAAGTACAAAGGATGTCTCAATAATGAGATGACGGTAGAGATAAATAACAGAAGAGAATAAGAATCAAATAATAAGAAGGATGTGAGTGATAAAGAAAAGATTGAGAAAGTAATTGTGGAGTGTGAAGCAAGGAATGTTATGAATGGATTGATGAATGGGCTTTCTAACGAACTCTCGATCGGGATGACCTCTTGATAGTGTTAGTATTATGAATATGAAAAAGCTAGTATCGTGGCATGGAATGTCAGTAACAATGATGTTAAGCGAGAAATCTAAGATTTAACCTGAGAGGTTGAAGGATTTCCAAAAGTGAGTGTTGCTAAGATTAAACAAGAGTATAGGTCCATAGAATGATGGACGGAGCAGTGAGAATTTGTTGACACGTGAGATTACGATAAAGTAGTATTTGATACGAATACGATTATTTTTTTTCTCTGATGAACCTCTATAGTTCAGAGGTCAATTCTAAGTATGATATTTTGCAATCATGAAAATTTTCTATAATTCTTTGAAATTCCTTTCTTCTCTCTTATTAATCTTCTTTTCGAATTGAGAAAAACAACCCTTTAAGGAGAGGAGGTACTGCTACATGACTATCTGTTTGTGTAATAGAAGTCTAAGTAGAATACCATAACTTGTTTAATTGCTTGTCAAGTACTAAAGGCTGGCCCCCTTCTGTACTAACTATGCAATATAACAAATGTTCATTGATCATAGTGATCTCTAAATACATTCTTCTATTTCTATAAATTGATCGAGATTGCGAAGATTAAAGCAATCAGAAAACGAATAGTACGAGTGAGGTTATCTTCAAATTCGCAGCGGGGTAGGGATACCAAAGTTACTGCAAATACCAACAAGGATAATAGTATATGACTGAGTAAGAGCATAACCCGGATAGTGTGTTGTACGAAAAGTAGCAAAGTAGATGGAAAAAGGATAAAGTGTGTATTGTAGCACCAGTAGATGTGCTGAGAAAGGATTGGAATGTTTAAGGATCTGTTAGGTTCGGAATAACGTAGAAGGGGGGTTGAATGCGTTTTATAAAAATATTACGATTTTTGATGTGGATATGAGATCAAAAAATACTGAATCGAAATAACACAACTGTTTGGGAAATATCTTTGAATAGATAAAACCCGAAGGTTTGCTTACACAATCTAATCCTATGGATCAGCTACAAAATCAAACATTCCTAGGATAGTTTAGGCACGAGGACCTTCTACATGACACTTCCTGAAAGCGGACTAAGCCGGCTTCCCTACCAGATGGACTATCTAGCAGCTTAAAAAGAGAAGATATAAGAGAGAGAAGAGAAAGTTTTGTGTTGAGGTGTATTTTGAAATGAAATACAACAGGCCTATTTATAGGCTACAGAAAGTCACTATGTTGTACTATTCCAACAACTCCAGTGGGCCCCACCTGCATAGTAACCACTATTCCAACAACTAAAACCGTATCTGCTGAATTTTTTTATTTACGTGGGCCCAACCTGCATAGTAACCACTATTTGCATAGTAACTACTATTTGCACAGTAATCATTATTTACACAGTACCACTATTTGCATAGTATCACTATTTGCACAGAACCGGCATAGTAACCGCACATAGTAATCTTACATAGTAACCGTGCATAGTATTACTATTTTTTTATATCTCTTGGGCTTCTCTGTTCTGTTTATTCTGCTTGAGATATTATGTTTGTCCTTGATTGTCAATAGGCTTTGGCAATTCTTTCTGTGAATTAATGTGTTGATCCTTCTCGTATGTGCTGACACTTAGTGCACTGGTCTGGCTCACAAGTGACTAGCAGTGATCTTGATCTTCATACCTTCGTTACATTCTAATTGATTAGCCTGCAGCAGTATCTTCAAATAATATAAATACATGGAATCTTTTGGCCCTTCAACTGAATCATCTGTACATCTTATTCTGCACTGAGGCTTGATCATGTTAATGAACTTCTTTCAGCGACTTGATCCTTGTTGATGCTTGTTCTTCAAATTTCACGATCCCTGTATAGAGTTAATATTATTTATATTTTATCCTAGTTGAGTTATATATGTCCTCTATTACATATTACATGACATTATGCTTTACAATCTCCCCCTATTCGATTGTTAGGGTTTGACAAGCAAATTCCTAGAGGATAACTCAACTGATACAACAAAAAAATAAAGTTCACAGATAAATAATATTAAAGTGCATTCTGGATTATATATACATTTTCCAAATTTCTAAAATTAACCAAGTACAAGACAATTGTTCCTTTAGACGGAACATATCTTCAAGTTTCCCTTTGCTTTCTTTCTATATAGCACTAATACTCCCATTAGCTTTTCCTTTCCCAAAATAAAGTTAATTCCGTGTCAACAACCTTTTCCTTGCCCTTACGCCTAGTAGATTTTTCTTGGTCATCCACCTTCTCCCCCTCAGTTGGGTTATCCCTTAGAGTAGTAGGATGTGGAGTTGGTAAATTAGACGAAGATGGCTTTACCAATGAGTTGATTGCATCATTAAACTGTGCTGCCATGGCATTCAATTGAACCTGGAATGCATCATTTTAAATAAGTTGCAAATTTTTGATTTCTGCAATGGACTTACAGATATTTTGAAACTCTTTCTCCATTGATTGGACCCATGTAAGGAGTCTGCTGTATTCCTTTCTAGTTACAGGTGCATGTGGTTGAGTAGGTTGCTCACTCGTACGTTCTGCAGGTGTTTCACTCAACACTCTATATTCACTTGGTTTAGTGGTTTGGGTTACATTTACATGTTCTATTCGTGTTTCCCTCAACTCACTTTCAGAGCTTCCACCGAGATGTGTACCTGCAAATGAAATCATCCTAGGCCCTTATCAGAGGTCACAGATGGTGCAATAAAAGTTTATGAGCTTCCGTCCTCGCGTGAAGCGAGTTGCCGACCATTGGTAAAGAGTGGTAAATGTCGAAAGATTTCCAGAGATTTTCCCTCTGTGAGGTTAAACTTGAATCGAATAAATGGTACAAAACCCAAGTTTCCCTCGTATGTCTGTGAAGACACTTGGTTCATAAAAGAACCAACTATCGATGGATTTTTTCATAAAATGGAAGATTCTCCAGCAGGTTTTGAGGTAGGTAATTCCACCTCGGATGAATGTAAAGGCATTTGATCTTTAGAAGGATCATCAAACGCTCTTATGCTTTGTGAAATAGAACTTAAGATAATTGCTGCCGTCAATTCAACCTTATTTACATTTTCACTCATTTGACAAGGAAGAATTGTTTCACTAACAGTTGCAGTTACCTCAGGTTCATTTGGTTTACTTCTTTTAGAATGAGGTAGAGCTGCTGATGTAACTAACTCCTTATGTGGTGCTCCTGAGGCACTATCTCCCTCAAAATTGTTGATGGCTGGTTGTTTAAGTGATAATTGAGGTGTAGGAGTTTGTTGTGTTTGTGTTTGCATTTGTAGAATGGGCTCTTCGACCTGTGTTAGAGTCGGTGGGATTTCCTGCTCTTGGTCGGGTAAGATGGCCACTAGGGGCTGTAAAAACTGTATTTCATGTGGCACAATAGGGAATACAGAGGTTGGAATAGTAGGGATTGAAATATTACCTTGTCGTATACCTGCTCTCACTGGTCTTGGTAACAACGAAAGTGGGACAGTCTTTAGATATTCAGTTAGGACTTTAGGCACATCCGTATAGTTCTTTTTGCTTATGTAATTAATTACATTCGTCTTCATGTAAGAACATTCCACCTTTTGACCATTTTCCAAGCGTACCCTGTCTTAATCATTCAAAAAATCATTTAATATTAGCTGTAGAAACCTTGGATATAGACATTTGACATTTTGAGTCCGAACATCTCTTGTTCCCAAGTGTTTCATCTTTAAAATGATTTGACCAAGCACTATTTTTCCAAAATTAATCCTCAAATTATTGGCGACCGCATACCCTATTTTTTGAATAAATTCAGGTATTCGATCTTGATTTGTTCTATCTGAGGAAAAAACATGGTTAAGAATGTGAGAGAAGAAATTTCAGTACTGGGTTAGAAACGTTCTAGAAAGATTACCAGTATTGAAATTGCCATCTCGGTACCTTATAAAACGAAAGAACATTTCAACCTGTTCAGGTGTAGGATCGGAAACGAGATTTTCTATAGGAAAATGAAGAATTCGATTAACATCTCGTTCAGTGTCCCTAATCGATCTACCAAACAATCGATATATGATTGCACACCCCTCTTGTCCAGAAGTGTTAACCGTACTGCAATATAGTTCACGCAATGCATCACGGTTAAGCTGCACTTGTGTAACTATAGTATAGTGAATTAATGAATGTTCATTCAGAAATTGTACGTGTCCAAGCCCGAAATTGCCCATCCAGAATGGTTTCGATTTGCTGAATGGAAATAGGATTAACTTTAGCAATTAAAAAGCTTCCCTGCAATGCCATTTTCAAAACTTTGAGGAAATTCAACAACAAGGGTTAGTTTTTATAAAGGATGATGCGAATAACACGAATATGAAATCCGCCCTAAAAACCACCAGCTAGATTGTGAGATCTTTCCGGTCAAAGCTTGAAATCAATTGTGTGTATACGCCCTGTATGTATACAAAAAAAATGATGATGTTAATCATAAACAAAAACTCATCATTTATAAGGTTTCAAGGATTAGTGGGTTAGGTGTGATAGTGACAAGTTATGTTTAAAGAATTACACCGCTCAATAATTTCTCACCTAACGACCTAATTAGCCAAAAAAACATCTTATCACCGAAACCTGTCAGCCGAAAAACATCTTATCACCGAAACCTATCAGCCTATACACACACACACACATACAAACTTATTATTTATAATTATTGTGGATTTAACATAACCAATCAATAATTCAAGAATTATTCCACAATAATCAGGCAAACCCATAATTAAATAGACATAAAATTAGCAAAATATCATTAATTGATATATGTCAATAAAATATTTATTTAATTACGCTACAATTAACATAATTATTTACTAACTAATTATCATAGAATATAGCATTTATAAGCATGGTAATTAATATAGAGATAACTATAATATGAGGACTGGATGCAAATAAATTCACAAGTCCTAAACATATGGACATTTAAAATACATGTGAACTTATAACAAATTGCAGTTATTGATTATCCAAAATTAATTAGACATATTTAACATCCCAGGTTCACCAACTAACCTGGAGGAAGTGGATTCATCCAGTGGTTTAGTAAAGATGTCTACAATTTGTTGATCTGTGGGAACAAAATATAATACCACAGTTCCATTCATAACATGCTCTCGTAAGAAATGATACATGATATCAATGTGCTTAGTCCTGTTATGTTGAACTGGATTGTTGGCAATGGCAATGGCACTCGTGTTGTCGCATAGAATTGGAATTTTGTCCAACATGAGTCCATAGTCCTGAAGTTGATTCCTCATCCACAGGATCTGAGCACAACAACTACCTGCCATAATGTATTATGCTTCGACTGTCGAGGTAGATACTGAGTGTTGCTTCTTGCTGTACGAAGATACCAACCTTCTTCCTAGAAATTGAAAGGTTCCAGAAGTACTTTTCCGATCAATCTTACAACCTACGAAGTCAAAATCTGTATAGCCAACTAGGTCAAAACCTGTTCCTTTAAGGTACCAAATCCCAAGATTGGGGGTTCCCCTAAGGTATCTAAAAATATGTTTAACAGCTATAAGATATGACTCTTTAGGGTTAGCCTGGAATCTAGCACATAAACAAGTTGCGAACATAATATCTGGTCTACTAGAAGTTAAGTACAAGAGAGAGCCGATCATACCTCGATACTTCGTGATGTCAACTGACTTACCAGATTTGTCTTGATCAAGCTTGACAGCAGTTGGCATCGGGGTCTTGGCAGTAGCTGCTTCTTCCATCCCATACTTCTTCAGAAGATCCTTTATGTATTTTGACTGGCAGATGAAAATACCATCAGGCTTCTGAACAACTTGAAGTCCAAGGAAGAAGGACAACTCACCCATCATGCTCATCTCGTACTTACTCTGCATTAGCTTATCAAATCTCTTGCATAGAAAATCATTAGTAGAACCAAATATTATATCATCCACATATACTTGCATCAGAATTATATCATTTTTATGCTTTTTATGAAAGAGAGTTTTGTCGATGATACCTCTTGTAAAACCATTTTCAAGTAAGAACTTGGAGAGAGTATCATACCATGTTCGAGGGGCTTTCTTGAGACCATAGAGAGCTTTGAAGAGAAAGTACACAAAACCTTCAAATTCCTTGTCTTCGAACCCAGGGGGTTGTTCAACATAGACTTCTTCTTCTAGATCTCCATTCAAAAATGCACTCTTCACATCCATCTGAAAAACCTTAAAGTTGGAGTGTGCAGCCAATGCTAAGAACATCCTGACTGCTTCAATCCTTGCAACTGGAGCATAGGTTTCATCATAATCAATTCCCTCTTCTTTAGAGTAACCCTTTGCTACCAATCGAGCCTTGTTCCTCGTAACAATACCATTTTCATCCAGTTTATTCCTAAACACCCATCTAGTGCCAATTTTAGATTTATCTTTTAGTCTTGGCTCCAGCTTCCATACTTTCTGCCTTTTGAACTGAGTGAGTTCTTCCTGCATTGCAGTTACCCAATCTGGATCATCAAGAGCTTCATCAACCTTTTTAGGTTCAATTTGAGATAAAAATCTTGCGAAATTGCATTCATTCTGTGTTGCTCTTCTAGTCTATACACCCGTGTCCGATTCACCAATGATCTGTTCAAAGGGATGCGCTCTACTCCATACCCTTTGTCTCGGCAGATTTGATCTTTATGATTCCCCAAGTTCATAATTGTGTTGAGTGTGGTGACTAGTAGATCCAAAATCATTGTTTGCTCCCCCTGAGCTGTTGCTTTCAGAGTTTGATGAATCAGAGTTTAATGAATCATTACCAGTAGATGCATTCTTTGATGTTTCTTCACTTAATTGGGGTTCATTTTCATCGTTCACTTGCTCCCCCTCCACATGTGCTGTAGTTTAATCTAATTGTATAGATTGAACAATATAGTCTGAAAGAGTATCAGAATTTTGTAGATCAACATTTATTTCTTCATTCTCAAATCTCAGCTGGTCATGTTTATCAAAATCTTCAAGTTATATTATCTTCTTATCATCAAAAGACACATGGATAGATTCCATGACCACTTTTGTTCTCAGATTGTAGACTTAGAATGCTTTTGTGGATAGTGGGTATCCAACAAAGATTCCTTCATCAGCTTTTAAATCAAATTTGGAAAGCTATTCTAGATGACTCTTAAGAATAAAACACTTACATCCAAACACATGAAAGTACTTTAGGTTCGGCTTCTTATTTTTCACCATCTCATATGGTGTTTTACCATGCTTGTTTATGAGTGTAGCATTCTGTGTGAAACAAGCAGCTTGCACAGCTTCAGCCTAGAAGTAAGTTGGCAGCTTTGCTTCATCAAGCATGATCCTTGCAGCTTCTATGAGAGTCCTGTTCTTTCTCTCTACTACTCCATTTTTTTTGTGGAGTTCTAGGTTCAGAGAATTCTTGCTTTATTCCCTTTTCTTTACAATATTCTTCCATGGCTGCATTTTTTAACTCATTGCCATTATCACTTCTTATGATTTTCACTGTATGCTTAGATCCTTTTTCCAGTTGTCTGACATGTTCTGTTAAGATTGATGTAGTTTCATCTTTCTTGTGCATGAAATACACCCATGTATATCTGGTGTATTCATCTATAATAACAAACGCATATCTTTTCTTTCCAATAGACATTATATTTACTGTACCAAATAAATCAACATGCAATAAGTGATATTGCTCAAGAATTGAGGATTCAGTCTTACTTTTGAATGAAGTTTTCCTTTGTTTTGCCTTCTGACATGAGTCACATAGGCCGTCTGTAGTAAAAACTAATTTGGGCAATCCTCTCACAAGATCTTTCTTCACTAGCTCATTAATGTTGTTGAAATTCAGATGAGAACGTCTCTTATGCCAGTTCCAGCTTTCTTCAATTGATGCTCTACTCAGTAGACACATTGCAGAGCCTTCAGAGTTTGTTGAAAGCTTGACTTCATAAATGTTACCATGCCTGTATCCCTTTAGAACAATTTTGCCTGTAGATTTGCTTATAACTTCTTAGTGTTCTTCAAAGAAATCCACATGATAACCTCTGTCACAGATTTTACTCACACTTAGCAGATTATGTTTGAGTCCTGAGACTAGAGCTACAGTTTCAATGATGACATTCCCAAGATTGATATTGCCATATCCCAAAGTCCTTCCTATGTTGCCATCTCCATAAGAAACACTTAGGCCAGCTTTCTTCATAAATTCTGATAGCAGGGCTTTATTTCAAGTCATGTGTCCTGAGCATCCACTGTCCAGAACAAGGATATTTTTCCTGTTACCCTGCAATCACAAAAACCATTAATGATTAGTTTTAACGACCCATACTTGCTTGGATCCTTTGGCCTTATTAAGTTTGTTAGCTTTTGCAGCAGAAGTCTTATCAGAGTTTGTGCTAACATACTTTTTATCAGAATTTATATATGTAGAATCAATCTTGAATTTATTCAGAGAGGGTTTAAGTTCATAATAATCATAATACAAATTATGATACTCTTTGCATGTATAAATAGAATGCCAAATACTGCCACAGTGAAAACAAGGATTCTATGGCTTAAACATAACTGAACATTTCTTAACTCCTGACTTAGGAGGTATAGAGTTTATATTTTTATTCTTCCTGCAAAAAGTAGCAAGATGGTTAGGATTTCCACAGTTGTGACATTTCTTCCTAGAAGCATTGGAAATAGGCATATAGTTATTGCTTTTATTGATGCCTACCTTTCCATTTCTATTTTTCCTAGGTTCTTTTACCTTCTTCACTCTTTTTACCTCCTTCAGCTTTTGTTTAAGCTGAGACATTAAGCCAATATTTACTGATTTGACTTCATCCTGTTTTGGTTTGTCGGATTTTAAGTTTTTCTTAACTTCTAGTTTAGAGCCTTCCTCATTTTCAGATTTAGGCTTGATAGATTTTGGTACAAACCTCACAGGATTAATTTTGGGCTTTGCAGCCTTTTCAGTAAATATAGGTTTAGAGGTCTCAGCTTCTAGGTTGGCAGTTTTCTTTTTATCAGTGTAACCTAGACCTTGTTTCCAACAACCATTCTCTAAGATATTCTGAGTAGTTTTACCAGAGTTAGTCCAAGTTTTAATAATGTTTCTTTCTTTAGCAAGTTCAGATTCAAGATAAGCATGCTTTTTCAATAATTCAGTTTTAACAATAATAGCATCATCTCTCTCTTTCTGAATTTTTAACATCTGGACTAATTCTAATTCTAGATAGTCATTTCTCTTTCTAAGGTCTAGACTTTCAGATTTTATTCTTTCATTTTCTAAAGTCTGATTTTTGTAGCTAACATGCAAGTTTTTAAGAAAGAGTCTTAACTCAGATATATCAGTAGTATCAAAAGCTAGAGTAGAGTGAGGTACCTTGGTCTCAGTAGCTTCAGAGATACTATCAGCATTTGCCATCAATGCATAGTTCACCTTATAACGCCTTAGAAATCTTTGTAATATTTATAATTATTTATTTAATATTAAATGTGAATTATATGATGTGGATATTGGTGGAGAAGGTGAAATATGTGGAATATTATATTCGTGGGTTTATTTGATGATTTATATGTGTCTTGTAAATCTGTGTATTTTAATTGTAATTTTTGGTGGATAAATTCTATTAAAATCATGTGTTAATTATTTTATTAGAATTTTATTAAATCATCGGGATTAGTAAAAATCATGAAATCTTTTGCATTATTAACTTTAATAGTTATTTTGGATTTTAAAAATATTAGATGGATTTATTTTGAGTTTAAGAATTTTAAAATGATTTTAGATATTATTTTGTGTTTTATGGATTTAAATTTTGTAAAATTCATATTTAATTCGTTTTTATCCTAAAAATATTTTTAAAAAAATATGGGGAGGTAGATACTGTTATTTTCTATATTTTAAAGATTTACTTGAGACTTTTCCCAACTTTTAATCTCTATTTTATAAGATGGTTTTAAGTTGTTTTTTTTTTTCAAAAATCGGGTTTGTAAATAATAAAACCACTCTTATTTCCTTTCAATCCCTAAATTAACAGTTATTTCCCCCAATTCATTTTGTTCAGCTGGGTTTCTGGCGAATTCTCTCGAATCCTCTCGTCCTCTCTCCACTCGACTTCACTCCCTCTCTCGTTTTCTTTCACAAAATCTCTCTCGACCCTGTTCTCTGTTCAGTTTTGGCGGGTAAAGGCCCTTTCCTCTCCTCTGTTCTTACCTACAAACCCCGATGGCTGTGTGTGTATTGCGAGTGTAGTGTGTGTGTCGAGTTAATGAAATCGTGTGTGTGTGTATAGCTTATGTGTGGGTGTGTGTATATGCCTTGTATAGACTGTGCGAGGTTGTGTGGTAAACAAATTTATGTTGGGTACATTACAAAGCTGGAATAATTCTCTCCCCTGTTCTGGTTAATTGCTGCAGTCATATTGTCGTGCGTGTGGTCGTACTGTATGTGTGTGTGCGTGCAACAGTGTGTGTGGATGTATTAACAGCGTGTGTTAGTGTAGTGAGAGAGTGTTTGGCCGTGAGAATGGCCATGGCTTTTTGTTGTTCAGCTGGATTATGTTTCGAATTATGGTTCTGTGATGTTACAGCTTGTATTCTGAATTTTGGTTGTGAGTCTTGTTGGTTACAAATTGGTGTTGATATAAGCAGTTCGAGTAATTAGCTGTTAAACTTTGATTTTAGTTGGTTACTACTAAATAATTAAGTAAAGTTAATTGTTAATTTATTTTGCAATATTTTTGTTAGTTCGTGTTTTAATCTCCAAATTATATATTTGGTTAGTACGATTTAATTAAATTAAGGATTATTTTCATTGTAGTAAAGTTAGCTCGTATTGTTAGTAAGTTGTTGGTTGTAAGTGTTATTTGGAATATGATGATTATTGGATTGGTTGTGTCGGATGTGTCCGACTGGCAGTCACCCGTATAAGAGGGGATGCCGTCAAAATTTTCTAAAAATGCTAGATTTATTTTCTCGAGTATATGTATATATGTACGTACTATTAGTACGAAGTGGTATTGGATTACATTTTGTTTACGTGATTAATTGTTAAATGTTTGTCAGGTCTAATTATATATATATTTATTTATTTATTTATGTCAGTAGTCAGAGATTAATGTTATATGATTTAAGTAAATAAATTTAGGCTATTATCGCAAGGGTAGATTTAGATTAGACATTTGTAGAGGAGCGTTGATTATGGAACAGAATGCTGAAATAGTGTTTTATATGTGTAGGTTCGAAGGACATAGACATAAAGGATAAAGGAAAGGCAAAGACTGAGAGTTTTTGAACTAAGTGACTAGCGTGGAAATATTTGGTTAAGGCAAGTAACTCGAACCTTGTATCAAAGTTCATATTCTTTCAATTATCCCTGAATTGTTGTTTAAATTGTTATAACTTATTGTTGCTTCTTTCAAGTTAATTGTCGAACCTCTTGTACTATACTGTTAAATCATATTAACTATTGCTTAATCCTTAATACCTTCTTGTTTACCCTTATAGACTGCTGTTTAAACTATTGTACTTCCTTGCTTATTTTAAATTCTAGTTGAACTGCAAACCTTGTTTTATGACATACCTTTTGTACTAGCTTGAACCCTATTTCATATCTATTTCCTTAATCCACACTAGCCTAATTATACCTTGCAACCCTTGAATTAAATTATAAATCCCTAACCCTTGTTATGTTCTTAATTAATCAATGACCCTTATTGCTTATATTCCTATTTTCCCCTTAGCCATACCATATTCGATATCACCTTGTATTATGCCACTAAAATGACAGGAGTTTGATAAACCTTTATTTTTTTTTTTATTTTTTTTTTTAAATACTTGTGAATCACACTTGAACCTTACCTTGCGAACCTTATACAATTAAATTGGATTGCTTACTTGACTTTCAGTCACTTATTCTTGAAATTAAACAGAATAATCCCCTGCTCTGAATTATTGCATAAGAATTCCATTCATCGAAAACTTGTTTTACTTTATGGACATTTAAATTAATTATTTTAAATTAGCGTAAGAGGCTAGGGTGGTCCTAGTCCAGCTCTTAATTTTGTGTAAGAGGCTAGGGTGGTCCTAGTCCAGCAATAGAGGCCAATGTGTTGCCTAATTGGGAACCCAATTTTCAAAGTCCAGAGGGACCTAGTGTCCGGTATGGGGACATTACGTGGCTGATCACCCGTATTGTCCGATTTTTAATAAAAAGCTTAATTTAATTAAAATGTTTTAAAGGTGGGAAATTTGATATAAAAAGAGAAATCCATTTTTCTCTCTCCCTATTTTTGGAATGAATTACAAATTGCCAAACTTTGGAAAAAAAAAAAAAAACTCAGAGAATGATTCTTATATCGTTGTACCCGTACTCTTGTTGTTGATTTTTATTTTGGCATCTATATTGTTACTTGCTGAGCATTTGGCTCACTTATTGTTGTTTATAACCCTTTTTCAGTTAAGGAAGAAAAAGATACGACGTAGGAGCTGTATCAGGAGAAGAACTTGTTGTGGGCTGTAGACAGACTAGTTTGGCTCTAAAACAAGGTTGGACTTTTGGGTATCAGTAGAAAATTGTGTAATAGTTATAGTTGGTTGTATTTATATTTGTGGAGTGTATGTATCTTTTAATTAAGGATTTAGTATTGTAATGTAATAACTTAGTTAGTAGTTGCTTGTTTCATACCACTACCTGTGAGAGATCCGGGTTAGTAGTGGGGTGTTGTATTATGATTTAATGTCTGGTTAGCAGCTTGTATGTATTTAATTTTGGTTGTGTGCCCCGATCTTGTTTTATGATCGGGAGGGCATAGTAGTATGGTTCACCTGATCGGTTAGGACAGGTTGAACAGGTGTTATGTTTCTTAAGTACTTGGAATTGCAGTTATTTTCTTTTATGAATTTGGTTGGTTCAAAATACAGGTGGATAGACCATATTACGAATACTTCATGCCGAATTTTTTAAAAATTCCCCTGTATCAAATTCTATTTTATTTAATTAAATCCAATAATTTATTATAAAAGTATATTTTTAGTATTGGGAAGTCGGGGCGTTACAGGTTGGTATCAGAGCTGTCAGGTTTTGGTCACTGAAACAAGCCAGGATTAGGTGTAGGATAGGTGTAGGAGAGGATTTGAACCCTTATAAACATAGGATAGGAGCGATAGGTGTAGGTTATCATTAGGATAGTAGGTAGTAGGTTTAGGATATTCTTTTATCGCTTTAATAATTTCTTTACTCGCTATATCGTTATCGCAGATGGTGGATGATTGAGATTATCCTCGGTATTTATTTTTGTAGCAGGATGGTTAACAGTGTACCTTGAACTCTGAAACTGTTGTGTTATATTAACTTTATTGGTACCATGACCTTTATTTTCTCGTATCTGCACATCTTTTATTACATTTATGAGTTGCCTAAATATCTCCTGTTAGCATTACTTGTTCAAGATATTACCTATGCTTCCTTGGTTCTTTACCCCGTTAAAATTCTTGTGAGCATAGGTAACTCAAAATCCAGGATTCGAAAAAAAAACCTTATTTTTGTATATATTAGCCTGTTGCTTAATAAGTTTCTTGTTTTCTTATCAGAATCATGCCTCCAAAGAAGAAAACAACTGCTACAAATCCTGAAAACCAGAACACTGGCAACCAAAATCCAGTTGACCCGACTATGACTCAAATTCTCCAACTTCTTCAACAACAGACAGCCGCACTAGCTCAGCAACGACCCGCCCAACCAATTGTGACCTTTAAGGCTTTTCAAGCCGTACACCCTCCAGAGTTCAAAGGTACTGTCAACCCTATAGAAGCTAGGGCTTGGCTTAATGAAATGGAAAAAGCTTTTGCTTTGGTAAGGGTAGGAGAAGATCAGAAGACGGAATATGCTAGTTACTTCTTGAAAGCTGAAGCAAATTATTGGTGGGAGTCAACAAAACTGTTGCAAGGTGATGGAGTGATCACATGGCAGAGATTCACCGAGTTATTTCTCGAGAAGTATCTTCCAAGGTATATGCAAGATCAGCTGGAGATTCAGTTTTTAGAATTAAAACAAGAAAACATGAGCGTGGCAGAATACGAGGCAAGATTCACAGAGTTAGCAAGGTTTGTTCCTGAGTACGTTAATACTGAGGCAAAGAAAGCTAAAAGATTTCAACAGGGTCTAAAGCCATGGATACGTAGTAAGGTGGCGGTGTTTCAGTTAGAGAACTATGCAATGGTAGTGGAGAAGGCTATGATTGTTGAAGGTGAAAGTGAATTGTATCAGAAAGAGAAAGCAGGAAAGAAAAGGAAGATAGAAAGTACTGAGGGAAGTCAGAACCCAAAAGGCAATAATAATAATAACAAGTTTAAGCCAAGGAATGAGGGTCGGTATGAGAGGAACCGAGGTTTTCAGAAACCGAAGAATGGAAACGGTGGTCAAGGTAAACGTCTTCAGAATACCAATCAGCAGCTTGCAATCAGACCAGCCTTACCTGAATGTACAACTTGTGGGAAGAAGCACTCGGGAGTTTGCCACAGACTAAGTATTACTTGTTTTAAATGCAACAAGAAGGGACATTACGCGGGAGAGTGCCCGACTTCAAAATCAGGGATAACATGCTACAACTGCGGGAAAGTTGGTCATATTGTTAAGGATTGCAAGGAGGCAGTTCAGTCAGGAAATGTTTTAAGGATAGCCGGACCCCCATCGGCAAATGCCCTGAGGATAACTGGACCTCCATCTCAGACCCAGACGTCTCAACCTAGAGCCAGAACCTTTAACATGACTATGCAGGATGCTGTTCAAGAAATGGATGTTGTTGCAGGTACGCTTCCTGTGAATTCAATAGAGGCTAAAGTTTTAATTGACTCTGGAGCTACTAAGTCTTTCATTTCCAACAAGTTTGTTAGTAAATTGCAATGTGAAATTCGACCTTTAGAGCAAGCTTTAGTGATAGAGGTGGCAAACCAAGATAGAGTCCCTGTCAATCAAGTGTGTCCTCAGTGTAATATAGAGATAGGTGGTTACCTTTTCTATGCCAATTTGATACCCTTTGAAATGGGAGAATTCGATGTAATTTTAGGAATGGATTGGTTGGCTGATTATGATGCACAGATTGAGTGTAGAAAGAAACAGGTGAGATTAAAGGCGGAGGATGATAAGGAAGTGATATTTCAAGGACAAAGGCAGGTGAAGAAATTTCTGAGTATTATGCAAGCCAAGAGGTTACTTAGACAAGGTTGTGAAGCGTATTTAGCACACGTGACGGACGTAGAGAAGCATGCACCGAAGATAGAAGATATACCAATTGTTAACGAGTTCCCCGACGTTTTTCCAAAAGAATTACCCGGTTTACCTCCAGATCGAGAAGTGGAGTTTGCTATAGACCTAGTACCTGGAGCAGAACCCGTGTCCAAAGCACCATATAGGATGGCACCGGTGGAGATGAAAGAGTTAGCAACACAATTACAAGAACTTTTAGATAAGGGAGTCATAAAACCAAGTGTATCACCGTGGGGAGCTCCTGTGCTGTTTGTCAAGAAAAAGGATGGTAGTTTGAGATTATGTATCGATTATCGAGAACTCAACAAGCTGACCATCAAGAATAGATATCCCTTACCTAGAATCGATGATTTGTTTGATCAACTTAAGGGAGCAGCTTATTTCTCGAAGATTGATTTAAGATCGGGCTATCATCAATTAAAGATCAAACCTGAAGACATTCCAAAGACGGCATTTCGCACAAGGTATGGACATTACGAATTCTTAGTGATGCCATTTGGATTAACCAATGCCCCAGCAGCATTTATGGATCTTATGAACAGAGTCTTTAGGAAGCATTTGGATAAATTTGTGATAGTTTTCATTGATGATATCTTGATATATTCCAAGACCCGGGAAGAACATGCAGAACATTTAAGGATTGCGTTAGAAATATTGAGAGCAGAGAAGTTGTATGCCAAGTTTTCAAAATGTGAGTTTTGGTTGGAAGAGGTGCAGTTTCTAGGTCATATAATCAGTAGCGAAGGAATTAGAGTTGACCCTGCAAAGATAGAAGCTGTGGTGAATTGGAGCAGACCGAGAACGCCCACCGAAGTGAGAAGTTTCTTGGGATTGGCTGGTTATTATAGGAGGTTTGTTCAAGATTTTTCTAAGATCGCCTCACCATTGACCAGGTTGACTAGGAAAAATGAGAAGTTCATATGGAATGAGAATTGTGAAGAGAGTTTCCAGGAATTAAAGAAAAGATTAGTAACAGCACTAGTGTTAGTCTTACCAGATAGTCAAGGAAACTTTGTGATCTACAGTGATGCTTCATACAAAGGATTAGGGTGTGTATTGATACAACATGGAAAGGTGATCGCGTATGCTTCTCGACAATTAAAGCCTCATGAGCAGAAGTACCCGACTCACGATTTGGAGTTAGCAGCAATTGTATTCGCACTAAAGATTTGGAGACCCTACCTATATGGTGAAAAATGTGAGATTTACACGGACCACAAAAGTTTGAAGTATATCTTCACACAACGAGAGCTTAACATGAGACAAAGGCGATGGTTAGAGTTGATTAAGGATTATGACTGCACGATTAATTATCACCCAGGGAGAGCGAATGTAGTGGCCGACGCATTAAGTAGAAAGGAGAGACTGAACATGTTTACCATCTCAAAGGAATTGTTCAAGGAGTTTGAAAAGTTGAGATTAGAAGTCCAGACCTCGGAGCCTACCAGTGGTAAGTGTTATACCATGACCTTTCAACCCGAGTTACTTGAAAAGATACGAAGATGTCAGGAGGAAATCATGAATCAAGATATGAACACATTGACAGGTGAAGAGATTTGCACTCAGAAGGATGATAAGGGTATCTTAAGATTTTCTTCGAGGATTTGGATTCCCAACGTGCCAGAATTAAAGAATGAGATTTTGCGGGATGCTCACAGTTCAAGATATTCAATTCATCCGGGGAGTACGAAGATGTACCAAGACCTGAAGGAACATTTCTGGTGGCCTGATATGAAAAGAGAGATTGCAGAATGGGTTAGTAAGTGTTACACATGTCAAAGAGTCAAAGCCGAACATCAAAGGCCCAGTGGACTATTACAGCCGTTAGATATTCCTGAGTGGAAATGGGAGCATCTGGCTATGGATTTCGTGGTTGGATTGCCAAGAACAAAAGCTAATCATGATGCGATTTGGGTAATCATAGACCGTTTGACTAAATCTGCCCATTTTCTTCCGATCAACGAAAGGTTCTCGCTTGATAAGTTAGTACAGTTGTATTTGAAGGAAGTAGTGATGCGTCACGGGGTGCCAGTAACTATTGTATCTGATCGAGATCCACGTTTCAACTCCAGATTTTGGAAACAATTTCAAGAATGCTTGGGAACTGAGCTTAAGATGAGTACAGCCTATCATCCGCAGACGGACGGACAGAGTGAACGAACCATTCAAACTATTGAAGATATGCTACGAACGTGTGCATTGGATTTTAAAGGAAGTTGGGACGAGCACCTACCTTTGGTGGAATTCTCTTACAACAACAGCTATCATGCTAGCATTGGGATGCCGCCATACGAAGCTTTATATGGAAGGAAATGTAGATCTCCTGTATATTGGGATGAGGTTGGTGAGCGTAAGGTGTTGGGATCGGAACTAGTACAACAAACGAAGGAAAAGATCGAAATCATTCAGAAAAAGCTAATTGCTGCTCAGAACAGACAAAGGAAGTATGCTGATCAAGCCAGGAAAGATATGAATTTTGAAGAAGGAGAGAAGGTGTTGTTGAAAGTGTCACCTTGGAAAGGAGTTACGAGGTTTGGCAAGAAAGGAAAGCTCAGTACGAGATACGTAGGACCTTTTGAGATCTTAAAACGGGTTGGAAAAGTCGCGTATGAGTTAGCCCTACCGCCACATATGAGCCATATTCACAATGTCTTCCATGTGTCAATGCTCAAGAAATATCATCCAGATTTAAGTCATGTCATTGAATACGAGCCTATTGAGTTACAGCCGGATCTGTCTTATATAGAACAGCCCGTAGCAATCCAGGATAGAATGGATAAGAAATTGAGAAATAAGACAGTTAAGTTGGTAAAGGTTTTGTGGAGGAACCCAAGAGTTGAAGAATCAACTTGGGAACTTGAGAGCGAGATGCTAGAGAATTATCCTCATTTATTTACTTAGGTGAGATTCTGGGGACAGAATCCTTTTAAGGGGGGAAGGATATAACGCCTTAGAAATCTTTGTAATATTTATAATTATTTATTTAATATTAAATGTGAATTATATGATGTGGATATTGGTGGAGAAGGTGAAATATGTGGAATATTATATTCGTGGGTTTATTTGATGATTTATATGTGTCTTGTAAATCTGTGTATTTTAATTGTAATTTTTGGTGGATAAATTCTATTAAAATCATGTGTTAATTATTTTATTAAAATTTTATTAAATCATCGGGATTAGTAAAAATCATGAAATCTTTTGCATTATTAACTTTAATAGTTATTTTGGATTTTAAAAATATTAGATGGATTTATTTTGAGTTTAAGAATTTTAAAATGATTTTAGATATTATTTTGTGTTTTATGGATATAAATTTTGTAAAATTCATATTTAATTCGTTTTTATCCTAAAAATATTTTTAAAAAAATACGGGGAGGTAGATACTGTTATTTTCTATATTTTAAAGATTTACTTGAGACTTTTCCCAACTTTTAATCTCTATTTTATAAGATGGTTTTAAGTTGTTTTTTTTTTTTTTCAAAAATCGGGTTTGTAAATAATAAAACCACTCTTATTTCCTTTCAATCCCTAAATTAACAGTTATTTCCCCCAATTCATTTTGTTCAGCTGGGTTTCTGGCGAATTCTCTCGAATCCTCTCGTCCTCTCTCCACTCGACTTCACTCCCTCTCTCGTTTTCTTTCACAAAATCTCTCTCGACCCTGTTCTCTGTTCAGTTTTGGCGGGTAAAGGCCCTTTCCTCTCCTCTGTTCTTACCTACAAACCCCGATGGCTGTGTGTGTATTGCGAGTGTAGTGTGTGTGTCGAGTTAATGAAATCGTGTGTGTGTGTATAGCTTATGTGTGGGTGTGTGTATATGCCTTGTATAGACTGTGCGAGGTTGTGTGGTAAACAAATTTATGTTGGGTACATTACAAAGCTGGAATAATTCTCTCCCCTGTTCTGGTTAATTGCTGCAGTCATATTGTCGTGCGTGTGGTCGTACTGTATGTGTGTGTGCGTGCAACAGTGTGTGTGGATGTATTAACAGCGTGTGTTAGTGTAGTGAGAGAGTGTTTGGCCGTGAGAATGGCCATGGCTTTTTGTTGTTCAGCTGGATTATGTTTCGAATTATGGTTCTGTGATGTTACAGCTTGTATTCTGAATTTTGGTTGTGAGTCTTGTTGGTTACAAATTGGTGTTGATATAAGCAGTTCGAGTAATTAGCTGTTAAACTTTGATTTTAGTTGGTTACTACTAAATAATTAAGTAAAGTTAATTGTTAATTTATTTTGCAATATTTTTGTTAGTTCGTGTTTTAATCTCCAAATTATATATTTGGTTAGTACGATTTAATTAAATTAAGGATTATTTTCATTGTAGTAAAGTTAGCTCGTATTGTTAGTAAGTTGTTGGTTGTAAGTGTTATTTGGAATATGATGATTATTGGATTGGTTGTGTCGGATGTGTCCGACTGGCAGTCACCCGTATAAGAGGGGATGCCATCAAAATTTTCTAAAAATGCTAGATTTATTTTCTCGAGTATATGTATATATGTACGTACTATTAGTACGAAGTGGTATTGGATTACATTTTGTTTACGTGATTAATTGTTAAATGTTTGTCAGGTCTAATTATATATATATTTATTTATTTATTTATGTCAGTAGTCAGAGATTAATGTTATATGATTTAAGTAAATAAATTTAGGCTATTATCGCAAGGGTAGATTTAGATTAGACATTTGTAGAGGAGCGTTGATTATGGAACAGAATGCTGAAATAGTGTTTTATATGTGTAGGTTCGAAGGACATAGACATAAAGGATAAAGGAAAGGCAAAGACTGAGAGTTTTTGAACTAAGTGACTAGCGTGGAAATATTTGGTTAAGGCAAGTAACTCGAACCTTGTATCAAAGTTCATATTCTTTCAATTATCCCTGAATTGTTGTTTAAATTGTTATAACTTATTGTTGCTTCTTTCAAGTTAATTGTCGAACCTCTTGTACTATACTGTTAAATCATATTAACTATTGCTTAATCCTTAATACCTTCTTGTTTACCCTTATAGACTGCTGTTTAAACTATTGTACTTCCTTGCTTATTTTAAATTCTAGTTGAACTGCAAACCTTGTTTTATGACATACCTTTTGTACTAGCTTGAACCCTATTTCATATCTATTTCCTTAATCCACACTAGCCTAATTATACCTTGCAACCCTTGAATTAAATTATAAATCCCTAACCCTTGTTATGTTCTTAATTAATCAATGACCCTTATTGCTTATATTCCTATTTTCCCCTTAGCCATACCATATTCGATATCACCTTGTATTATGCCACTAAAATGACAGGAGTTTGATAAACCTTTATTTTTTTTTATTTTTTTTTTAAATACTTGTGAATCACACTTGAACCTTACCTTGCGAACCTTATACAATTAAATTGGATTGCTTACTTGACTTTCAGTCACTTATTCTTGAAATTAAACAGAATAATCCCCTGCTCTGAATTATTGCATAAGAATTCCATTCATCGAAAACTTGTTTTACTTTATGGACATTTAAATTAATTATTTTAAATTAGCGTAAGAGGCTAGGGTGGTCCTAGTCCAGCTCTTAATTTCGCGTAAGAGGTTAGGGTGGTCCTAGTCCAGCAATAGAGGCCAATGTGTTGCCTAATTGGGAACCCAATTTTCAAAGTCCAGAGGGACCTAGTGTCCGGTATGGGGACATTACGTGGCTGATCACCCGTATTGTCCGATTTTTAATAAAAAGCTTAATTTAATTAAAATGTTTTAAAGGTGGGAAATTTGATATAAAAAGAGAAATCCATTTTTCTCTCTCCCTATTTTTGGAATGAATTACAAATTGCCAAACTTTGGAAAAAAAAAAAAAAACTCAGAGAATGATTCTTATATCGTTGTACCCGTACTCTTGTTGTTGATTTTTATTTTGGCATCTATATTGTTACTTGCTGAGCATTTGGCTCACTTATTGTTGTTTATAACCCTTTTTCAGTTAAGGAAGAAAAAGATACGACGTAGGAGCTGTATCAGGAGAAGAACTTGTTGTGGGCTGTAGACAGACTAGTTTGGCTCTAAAACAAGGTTGGACTTTTGGGTATCAGTAGAAAATTGTGTAATAGTTATAGTTGGTTGTATTTATATTTGTGGAGTGTATGTATCTTTTAATTAAGGATTTAGTATTGTAATGTAATAACTTAGTTAGTAGTTGCTTGTTTCATACCACTACCTGTGAGAGATCCGGGTTAGTAGTGGGGTGTTGTATTATGATTTAATGTCTGGTTAGCAGCTTGTATGTATTTAATTTTGGTTGTGTGCCCCGATCTTGTTTTATGATCGGGAGGGCATAGTAGTATGGTTCACCTGATCGGTTAGGACAGGTTGAACAGGTGTTATGTTTCTTAAGTACTTGGAATTGCAGTTATTTTCTTTTATGAATTTGGTTGGTTCAAAATACAGGTGGATAGACCATATTACGAATACTTCATGCCGAATTTTTTAAAAATTCCCCTGTATCAAATTCTATTTTATTTAATTAAATCCAATAATTTATTATAAAAGTATATTTTTAGTATTGGGAAGTCGGGGCGTTACACACCTCATCTTCAGAGTCTGAAGTATAACCAAGTCCTTCTTCTTTGTGATGAAAGCTTGACCTTTATCAGCTTTGGCTTTCTTGCACTCAGGTGCAAAATGTCCTTTCTCACCACAATTATAGCATTTGATCTTGGACTTGTCCACTTTCCCAGACCTGCCTTTCTTTCCCTCAGCTTTTCTGAAATTCTTCTTTTCAGAATTTGAATCTCTTCATGTGAACTTCTTTCCCTTCCTGAAGTTCTTGTAAGCCATCTTCTTGAAGCTTTTGACCATCAGGGCTGCAAGTTGTATCATCTCAGCATTACTGCAATCATCATTAGAGTTTGAGTCATCATCAGAGTTTGATGACTCGGTATCAGACTTTGTAATAAGAGCTTTTCCATTGAATTGACTCTTTTTCACAGCAACTTCTTTAGAAGCTTTCTCCTCAGCTTTAAGAGCAATTGACTTGGACTTGCCTCCATGTCTCTTGCTTCTTTGTTCCATCACAAGCTCATGAGTCTTGAGCATTCCATAGATTTCATCAAGTGATAAATCATTCAGCAATTTTAGGAATCTGTCATATAGATCTGTTAATGACTCATCAGACTTCGAGTCAAAGTGCTCGTACCCTTGTGTGAGTATTGTTCTCTTGTTCTTCTTGATGGCTTTGGTTCCTTGACATCTGACTTCCAAAGCAACCCAAATCTCCATAGGAGTTTTGCATCCAATGACCCTGTTAGACGTAACATTGTCAAGAGCACTATGTAATAAATGCCTTACCTTGGCATCCTTGCTAATAGAGGAGATATCTTCAGGAGTGTAGTCTTTCTTCTCCTTTGGAATCGTTTTTTGTTGCTCTTTATCAACTGCAACAGACAATTTGGTCGGCTCATGTGGACCATCATGGATTCTGTCTAAGTATTCTGGATCTGTAGCCTCTAGAAATTCTTCCATCTTCACCTTCCATATGGGATACTCTGATGCCCTGAGTATTGGAACTCTGATTGATTCATATCTGCTTGTTGTTGGAGTTTGTGTTATTTCTGTCATGATTGTATAGCTTTTTGGATCTTAACTATTGTATAATAACAGAGTGGCTCTGATGCCAATTGTTAGGTCCGGAATAACGTAGAAGGGGGGTTGAATGCGTTATTCAAAAATATTTCAATTTTTGATGTGGATATGAGATCAAAAAATACTGAATCGAAATAACACAACTGTTTGGGAAATATCTTTGAATAGATAAAACCCGGAGGTTTGCTTACACAATCTAACCCTATGGATCAGCTACAAAATCAAACACTCCTAGGATAGTTTAGGCACGAGTACCTTCTACCCGACACTTCCTGAAAGCGGACTAAGCCAGCTTCCCTACTAGATGGACTATCTAGCAGTTTACAAAGAGAAGATATAAGAGAGAGAAGAGAAAGTTGTGTGTTGAGGTGTATTTTGAAATGAAATACAACAGGCCTATTTATAAGCAACAGAAAGTCACTATGCTGTACTATTCCAACAACTCCAGTGGGCCCCACCTGCATAGTAACCACTATTCCAATAACTAAAACCGTGTCTGCTGAATTTTTTTCTTTACGTGGGCCCCACCTGTATAGTAACCACTATTTGCATGGTAACTACTATTTGCACAATAATCACTATTTACACAGTACCACTATTTGCATAGTACCACTATTTGCAAAGTACCTGCATAGTAACTGCGTATATAGTAACCGCGTATAGTATTACTATTTTTTTTATATCTCTTGGGCTTCTCTCTTCTGTTTATTCTGCTTGAGATATTATGTTTGTCCTTGATTGTCAATAGGCTTTGGCAATTCTTTCTGTGACTTAATGTGTTGATTCTTCTCGTATGTGCTGACACTTTGTGCACTGGTCTGGTTCACAAGTGACTATCACTGATCTTGATCTTCACACCTTCGTTATATTCCAATTGATTAGTCTGCAGCAGTATCTTCAAATAATATAAATACATGGAATCTTTTGGCCCTTCAACTAAATCATCTGTACATCTTATTTTGTCACTAAGGCTTAATCATGTTAATGAACTTCTAGTGACTTGATCCTTGTTGATGCTTGTTCTTCAAATTTCATGATCCCTGTATAGAGTTAATATTGTTTATCTTTTATTCTAGTTGAGTTATATATGTCCTCTATTACATATTACATTACATTATGCTTTACAGGATCAACCAGGGAACTGGAAAGCAAAATGACAAACAAGTACCCAATTGTTTCCTACCTGATTCCGGGACGGAATCCTTTTAAGGAGGGGAGACAGTAAGAACCCAGATTTTGGGTAGAATTAAAATTTTTATTATGTAATGGGGTATGAATGAATAGTGGTTACGACTTCAATGTATCAGTGGTTTAAGAATGAATATTTAACGGATTTGGATTCAAATGATTATATGCCATGAACAATGCAATTGGTTGACAACTTAGATAAGAATAATCTATCTCCTAAAAAGTAAGATATGGTATTTCAAAGAGGAAGGAAATATTCTCATGTCATCCAAAACGATATCTGGTAGCTCATGTCATCCAAATCGATATCTAGTATAAGTCCAGTGGTTCCGTATAAGGGATAAGGAACGCCTGAATGAGAACGAGGATATTTTTCTAACTACAAGTAATAAAAAGAGAATAAGCAATGAATAGTGTTTTGGTGGAAATTGGAATATTATTAGACGACACTATATAGAAGTATTTAGAATGGATTTCTGAGTTCGTATTAATGATCAATGGACAAAATAAGTATATGTAAACAATATCAGATTCAGAAAAATAGCACTTTTATTTTCTCCGACATTTCCCTAGACACTGAAGGATTTAAGGATTTATTTAAGAGATTTGAGGAACTTAAATTCAAGGATTATAAAGGAGGATTGAGAATTGAAGTATAAATATTAAGAAGGTTTCCGGTAAAACCCTAACAAGAAATACTCGAGATATTCCTCCGAACGATCAATGAAATTGAGCAATAACCGGACAAAGAAATAAGCAGAGAGCTAAGATGCATGCATGTGCAAGTGGATATGACCAAGTAGTTACAAAGGTGACTAGCATACTTAGAAAACCAACCAAGTACTTAGCCAATCTTGTCATCAACACCACTAAAATTCAACACATGTCCAAGGTGATGCAAGAGATGAGAAAAGAACTTTATTAAAGTGGCTTTATAAAAGATATTATCAACAATAATTCATTTTAGCACATAACCAATCAAGAGAAGCCAAGCAACTCCACCACTCTCTCCATTTTAGCCCATTCGGCTTCTTCAAAATTCCAAAACCAAAGTCCCACTTCCAACCATTTTTTTATCTCAAGATTTTTATGGTAAGTACTACAATTCATATCATAGTTATCCTATGAATTTGAGCCTTAAATTCCAAGTCTAGCATAGTTAATAAAATCATCAAAGATGATGATGAATAGTGATTTCAAGAAACTAACTTTGATTTCTTGTTTTCTTTGGTTGATCTAAGTCATATTAAGGCTATACAAGGACTAATCAAGGCTTATTAAGGCTTTTACATACTCCAAGGAAGGTATATCTCTTAAGAACCCTAGATCTTACTTTGAGTTTTATGCATGTTCTTGGTGGTTTTAGCTTAGATATGATTATGATGTTATATTAAGCATGTAAGCATGATTATGTAGTTGATCTAGTTGATTTAAGAGATATGATGAAGTGAGATGTTCTTGGACTTGTTAAGATGAATATTATGTGTACAAGATGTATGGTATGCCCGGTGTGGCTTGGTTGTGATGTTATAAATTTAGAAACGTTCGATTTATAGCAGTCGAAATTTCGTTAAACCCTTAAAATTTGAGCATAACAGTAGATATAAAAGTCTGATCTTGATGAATATATGACCTACCCTTGTAGATCTCGAGTCATAGATCGTTTTGGTGTGAGAATCGAAGCAAACGGACTTACGGTTTAGGAGTTGTGGTCAAAATCGTAAAAGTGGTTCGAAACCGTAAGTGCGAGTTCGTAACGGAAATTGAACTCCCTTAATATTACTAATTCAGTGGTGAATCTTAGTAATTAAATATTAGAGACCATAAGGGAGATGTGGGAGAAAACCTCATGTCAAACGAATCGTTTTTCAATTTTATAAAAATGTTCGAATCGAGGTTAAGTACGAATGGACCCATTAAAAGAATACTTGGTTATAACTTTGGAAAAACCACTTAGAAATTGGACAGTAAATCTCGAAGTATAATCTTTGTTGGTAAACGACCGACCTTAGAACTTATATTACTTAAGAACCTACCAAGTGTAAGTGTAATGACATGCCTTGATAATGAGCAAGTGTCGAATCACAACGATGTTAATAAGAGTTAACTTGAAAGCATGTTTTAGCTTAAGCAAAGTATGTACTTAGCTTTTCAAAGTGATAGGTGATTAACCTTGAATAATTTTGGTTATTTATAGATCACCGGACCGATCCGAGACACACTACCCCTACCGGATTACCCGGCAAGTTTCCAATACTTTGGAACTGTTGTTGTGATAATATATATGATTGATTGTTGTTATACATATGCCATAGCATGCATGCCTGCTTTCAAATTATATTGTGATACTTGTTCCATGATTTGATGTTGGCTTATAAGTTAGATACGAGATATACTAGTTCTAATCCGAATATTGCTAAGACCCTTAGTGAAGGGCATATGATCTCATTCTTCTAATATAGACCGGGAGTCAATATTTCTTGATATATTGTGATTATTTTCTGAGGAAAATATTTAAGTAAATATTTTTCCATTACTTATTTATTGAATATTATTTGAATGTTCATTCGAGATTATTTATTTAAAGAATATTATTTTGAATATTCATTTGAGGTTATTGATTTAGATGAATATTATTTTGGAATATTCAATTTAGTTTATTTATTTAATAAATATTATTTTGGAATATTCATTTGATTTTATTTATTTCATGAATATTATTTGGAATATTTATTTGAGCTTTATTTCTGTCATGTATATTATTCTGAAAACCCATTTAAGGTCTTACTTATTTATTGAATATTATTTAGAATATTCGTTCGAGAAATTATTTATTTAATGAATATTTTTTTTATATACTTATTGAGGGTTATTTATGAGCAATATTTTATATTAAGAATATTCTGAAAACATTTATGAGGTAATAAATATTCCTTGAATATTTATTTAATTCTTTTAACTAGTTCTAAAAATAATTTACCTTATTCAAAAATTATCATTGACCTTCAAATACAATGTAAATTATTTCTGAGTCTTATTATTATTATTTTTATCAAGGAAGGTTCTCAAAAACTCCATTCTTCATTCGAATCTATCTTCCAAATTATGAGGGAACCTTACTTGAGAGCTGTTATTTATTTGTTTGACTTTCCGATCATAAATCTTTTAAAACTATTCTTTTCACTCGCAACGTGGTTGCTATTTATAAAGACGAGTCTCTGTGTTACTTCCTCATCGTTCGAGGGGTAAGATTGTTGGAACAAGTCGATATCTATTAACAAGCAACTGCTTGGGAAATATTGGTGAATTTTCCTTTCCAACTAGATACGACTACTTTGTGGAGTCCTATCAACATGTATTACACTTGGGGAAAGGGGGACGAGCTTTACGTTTTAGAGTCATGGATTTATTCGAACTAGGAGTATTTGTATAATGTGTAAGAGGCTGTGGGAAAGTCCATCATTAAAACTGGTATAAGAGGCTGTGGGACAGTCCATCCTGGAAATAGGGTCCGAGTGGCGCCGGCCCCGACTAAGCCCAAAGATTGCTAAGGAGATCCGGCATATGGTGGTGTCCATATGTTCTTCCTTCTACATGTGGAGAAACAAATATTTGAGATACACGACTGATCATCGTAAGGTGGTGTCATCCGGCGCGACATACTCCAGCATTGGTTCATCATCCAAATCTATTTATTTTCTGCAACATGAAGTATCACTCGTGTTGACAAGGTTTGAAAACTGTTCAGAACTAAAAGTACTCTGAAATACCTCGTAACTTCATCCTTTACATTATATTAGCACTATGTTCGTTAATGCATGGCATATGGTTTTTCAAAGATATTTTTGAACCGTTATATATTATTGTTCATTTTTATTCTATTGTTGGTGGGCTATTTCTCACCCTTGCTTTATTTATTATATCACAACAACAGCTAGGATTGATGGCCCGCGTATGGCGCACTCAGCGCAAGCAGGTGACTCCAGTCGTAGGACTACCCGCTGATATTGTTGCTGCCATTGCTGAGGTAGACTGGCAGCTTTTGTTTGTAGATTTAATTATATGTATAATTAATGTTAATCAACGGCAAGAAACCTTTTAAACTTATGTTTTAATCATTTTGGGTTGTAACAACTTATATTTGTGGATCCGATAATTAGAGACTTATTTCAATTTCATCTCTGGGACTATAACTGGTTGTGTGTGATGTGATATTATTGCGGGGTCATAGCATGCTGTTTATTTATTTTGACTCAAGTTCAAGTATAGTTGATGGAATTGAGACCGTAATGCCCAGGTCCCCGACCCCGGATCTGGGGCTGTAACATGCTGCCTCTATCTCAACTGCTCCTGGAGACTCTTCTTCCCGTCCTATATCGATGTCTTTGATAATCATGTACCACTCTAACTCTTTTCTCATTAATCTGAAGGTCTCTAATGATCTTTATCTATCCTAATGTAAGACCTCAAGTAATCCTTCCAATCCGTCATAATTGCTGGTACTACCTCCGGTAGCCCGGCTATGGATCCCATATAAAATTTTAGTTCTCTTAACAGTATCTCAGTTCTTTACACTCACGTATCTGAGCACTATACCTTAACTCTTACAGTCTCTCTAGCTGCCGCCCTCATTTCCTCAAGGGTAAACTCCTTATCCTTAACAAGATTCTCCTTCTTAGCTGGAACCTCTTCCGGGTTCTCAGTAGGGTACTCTATCGAATCTACAAGCCGATCATCAGCATATAAATAATCATCATCATGCTGCTGCTCGTAAGCCTCAAGGTCTGTCGCCTTACTAATCGATACGATAACGAGCTAAGTTACTATTATGATACTTAAGAGTTCCCATAAGGATTTTGGGTGAACTTGGAAAGAGTTCTTATCATCTTAGTGAATTTATTGTTATAACGTCGCCTCATCTCTAGGATATATAACTCTCGCTCTGATACCATTTCTGTAACAGCCCCAGATCCGGGGTCGGGGATCCGGTCGTTACGGTCTCAATTCCATCAATACTAATATCACAGCACACAAGCAGGTATAGTCCCAGAGATGAAATTGAAATAATACTCTAATCATAGGATCCACAAGTTTTAAGTTATTACAAACCCAAAATGATTACAAAATAAATTTAATAGTTTCTTGCCGTTGATTAACATAAGTCATACATATAAATAAGTCTGATACATAAAAGCTACCAGTCTAGCTTACTGGCTGCTCCTACCTCAGCAATGGCGGCTATGACATTAGCGGGTAACCCTCTGACGGCTGTCACCTGCTTGCGTTGGGTGCCCCTTGTGCGAGCCCTCAGATCTAGCTGTTCTTGTGATATAATAAATAAAGCAAGGGTGAGCAATAGCCCACCAAAATAATATGTAACTGATTAACAATATATATGACAGTTCAAGAAAATATCTTTGAAACCATATGCATGCATTAACGAACATAGTGCTAGTATAACGTAAAAGATGAAGTTACGAGGTAAGTAAAGGTACTTTTAGTTCTGAACAGTTTTCGAACCCTGTCAACACGAGTGATACTTCATGTTCCAGATAATAAATAGATTTGGATGATGAACTAATACTGGAGTATGTCGCGCCAGATGACACCACCTTACGATGATCAGTCGCAGGTCGTGCATCTTAAAATTTGTTTCTCTACATGTAGAAGGAAGAACATATGGAGACCACCATACGCCGGATCTCCCTAGCCATCTTTGGGCTTAGACAGGACCGGCGCCACTCGGACCTTATTTCCAGGATGGACTGTCCCACAGCCTCTTATACCAGTTTCAATGATGGACTGTCCCACAGCCTCTTACACATTACACAAATACTCCTAGTTCGAGTAAATCCATGACTCTGAAACGTAAAGTTCGTCCCCCTTTCCCCAAGTATAATACTTGTTGATAAGACTCCACAAAGTAGTCATATCTAGTTGGAAAGGAAAATTCACCAATATTTCCCAAGCTGTTGCTTGTTAATGGATATAGACTTGTTCCAACAATCTTACCCCTCGAATGATGAGGAAGTAATACATAGACTCAATTTGATGAATAGCAAACAAGTTGCGAGTGAAAAGAATATTTTCAAAAGATTTATGACCGGGCAGTCAAACAAAGTAAATAACAGCTCTCAAGTAAGGTTCCCTTATAATTTGGAAGATAGATTTAAATGAAAAATAGAGTTTTGGGAACCTCCCCTTGATAAAAATAATCATAATAAGACTCAGAAATATTTTATATAATATTTGAAGGTCGAAGATAATATTTGAATAAATCATTTTTAAAACTAGTTAAAAGAATTAAATAAATATTCAAAGAATATTTATTAAATCATAAATATTTAAAGAATATTCTTAATATAAAATATTGCTCATAAATAACCCTCGAATGAATATATAAAAATATTCAATAAATAAATAGATCCTCGAATAAATATTCAAAATAATATCCATTAAATAAATCAACCTTAAATGAATATTCAAGATAATATTCGTTAAATAATTAAAGCTCAAATGAATATTCAAATAATATTCATTAAATAAATAAAACTCAAATGAATATTCACAACAATATTCATTAAAGAAATAATGGAAAAATATTTATTTAAATATTTTCCTTAGAAAATAATCACAATATATACAGAAATACTGACTCCCGGTCTATACTTGAAGAATGAGATTCATATGCCTTTCACTAAGGGTCTTAGCAATATCTGGCTTATAACCAAAATATCACATCTAACTTGTAAGCCAATATCAAGTCATAAAACAAGTATCACAATAATTTGAAAGCAGGCATCATGCTATGGCATATGTATAACAACAATCAAATCAAATATATTATCACAACAACAGTTCCAAAATGTTTGGAAACTTGCCTGGTAATCTGGTGGGGGTAATGTGTCTTGGGTCAGTCCGGTGATTTATAAACAATCAAGATATTCGAGATTAATCACTTAACGCTTTTGAAATGCTAAGTAGATGCTTTACTTAGGTTAAAACACGTTTTCAAGTTATCTCGTTATGTACCCTTTAGTGTACTCTTATTAACACCGTTATGATCCAACACTTGCTTGTTATCAAGGCATGTCATTACACTTACATTTGGTAGGTACTTAAGTCGTATAAGTTCTAGGGTCGATCATTTACTTGAAAAGTTTATACCTCAAGATTTATTTTCCGTTTTCTAAGTGGTTTTCAAAAGTTATAACCAAGTGTACCTCAAAGGGGTTCATTCGCACTTTAACCTCGATTCGAACATTTTTATAAAATCGAAAAACGATCCTTTTGACATGAGGTCTTCTCTCACACCTTACTTATGATCTCTAATATTTAATTATCAAGATTCGCCACTGAATTATTCATGTTAAGGGGGTTCAATTTCAGTTACGAACTCGTACTTACGGTTTCAAACTACTTTTACTAAATCGGCCATATCTCTTAAACCGTAAGTCCATTTGTTTTGATTCTCGTGCAAAAGCGATCTATGACTCGAGATCTACAAGGGCAGGTCATATACTTGTCAAGATCAGTGACCTATAGCTACTGTTATGCACGGTTCTTTAAGGTCTAACGAAATTTCGGCATTACAACGGCTATAAATCGAACATTTCAAAATTTGTCACACATAACCAAGCCACACCGGGCATACCATACATCTTAACAAGTCCAAGAACATCTCACTTCACCATCATTTTCATCATATTACTTAGATCAATTAAACCAACTACATAATCATGCTTACATGCTTATAATGACATCATAATCATAACTAATCTAAAACCACCAAGAACATTCATTAAACTCAAAGTAAGATCTAGGGTTCTTGAGAGATATACCTTCCTTGGAGTGTGTAAAGACCTTACTAAGCTTTGTTTAGTCCTTAGAATACCTTAACCAAGCTTAGATCATCCAAAGAAACAAGAAACCTAAAGTTAGTTCTTGAAAGTTACTATTCATCATCATCTTTGATGATTTTATTACCAAGGAAGGAATTGGAATATGAAGCTAAGATTCATAGGGTATCTAAGTTATGAAATGTAGTACTCACCAAAATAATCTTGAGATTTAACAATGGTTGGAAGCTTGATTTCTCCTTTGGAATTATGCAAATAGCCGAATGGGGTATAATGGGAGAGAATGGAGTTGTTTGGCTTGTCTCTTGCTTTAATCTTGCATTAGTGTGATGTTTTGGATAATATCTTGCATAAAGTGAGTTTAATAAAGTGATTAGGTCATTCCATGCATCATCTTGACCCATGTGTTGAGTTTTAGTGGTGTAGATGATGTAATCTTGTAACTAGTTTGGTTTAGTTGCTAATGATGCTAGTTACTTGGTAACTAACTTGGTTACTTGATCCTATCCACTTGCACATGCATGCATCTTGGCTCTCTGCTTGTTTTTTTGTCCGGTTATTGCTCAATTTCATTTCTCGTTCGGAGGAATATATCAAGTATTTCTTGTTAGGATTTTACCAGAAACCTTCTTGACAATTATACTACCATTCTCAATCCTCTTTTATAATCCTTGAATTTAAATTCCTCAAATCTCTTTATTAAATCCTTAAATCCTTCAGTGTCCAAAGAAATCTCGAAAAAAATAAAAGTGCTATTTTTTTGAATCTGATATCGTTTACATACACTTATTTTTCCTGTAGATCATCAATACGAACTCAGAAATCCATTTTGAATACTTCTATATAGTGTCGTCTAATAATATTCCAATTTCCACCAAAAACACTATTCATTGCTTTTTCTCTCTTTTATTCCATGCACTTAAAAAGATGTTCTCGCGCTTCCCCGAGCGTTCCCTATCTCTTTTAAGGAATCACTGGACTTATACTAGATATCGATTTGGATGACATGAGAATATTTCTTTTCTTGGAATACCATAGCTTACTTTCTTGACGATAGATTATTCTTATCTACCTTGTCAACCAATTGCAGCATTCATAGCATATAAACATGTGAATCCAAATCCATTCAACATTCATTCCTTACCCCACTGATACACTGTAGTCGTAACCACTATTCATTCTTACCCAATACATAATAAAAATTTTAATTCCTCCAAAAATCTGGGTTCTTACAACAATTGAATGGGATTAGCCCATCTCCTCCCCCACACTTCTTCATCCGTCTCTTTTTGCTTCATCAATGGTAGTATTCACCTCTCCCTTGTTTCTTCTTCACCAAACCATCGATTTGTCGGTTTCCCCCTTTCTCTCTCCATGCATTCACACAAGCATTTATAATCATGGAGCCAGGCCGCTGGCCGATTTAAGTTCCGGCTGACCTAATGACCTACTAAATTAGTTTATTAGCAATAATTTTAAAATATAGTTTTAAAAAAAAAATATTTCATATCTAACTAATTTTTTGTCCAACTCATCCAAATTTCATTTAAAATAGATCAACTTTCATTACATTTATGATTATTTGATGATGTGATCAAATACACATGTATGCATCATTGGATGCAAATTTAACATCAAATATGTATTTTTGCATATTTACATTCAAATATGCAATTTTTTTGAAATTGATATTTTTTTTTATTTTGTGTCAATTTATAGCAATGACACCACATTGCATTGGACTTATATTGAAATGACTATAAACTAATCGTTCGTTCGGCATAGTACTACATTTTCGTATTCTGAATTAACTACACAAAAATAACTATCTACCGCATCTATATTCCTTTTGAGTAAATTGTAAAACGGTAGCTGAACTTTATCTTCATTTACATTTTGATGATCGTAATTTGAAATTTGCAATACATTGTTTTTACGTTTCAAAAGCGTGGCTACAGGCCACTTTTTTGAACTATTTTTTCTCAAAAAAGTGGTCCGTAACCACCATTTTGATATGTAAAAGTAAAGTCTGACCGATATATTGTAAATTTCAAATTCCAACCACTAAAATGAAAATTTGGATTAAGTTTAGTCAAAATTCTGTAATTTACTATACTCCGCACAGAGCCGGCCATGACGCCAAGCCGCTTATGCACTTGAATGGGGGCACCAAAAAATTTAAATTTTTAGGGGCATATTTTTTTATGTATATATTTATATGAGCAAAAAAAAGTTAAAAAATAAAAGCACAAAAATAAATTAGGGGCACACATTTTTAATTTTTATTTTAAAAGAGCACCAAAAAAATTAAGGCTCAAATAACACAAAAGTAAACAAAATAAAAACTAGAGGCATAATTCTTTTTTTCTGTTTTGGTTTAACAAAGAAGCACATAAATAAAAATATACATATATTATAGATACGTAAATATTAAAATTCAATTAAAGAAACCTAAAAAAGTAGTAAACGATTTTTCTCTAATGTCAATGTTGCTCTCATTGGCTATTTGGATTCAAAGCTTAAGGAAGAAAAATCAACCAACAAAACGATGATTTTTTAGAAGATTATAAAAAAGATGGAGGATTTCTTAAATTTATGAAATCAACAAATTCTGCTAATTATGAAGAAATTAATGTTGGTGATGGTCAGAATATTAATGTTGAAGATGCTAAGAAATATCAAAATATGGTTAATATTGAGAATCCAATTATTGATGAAGAAACCTGATGATAATACAGAAGACATCACAAAAGAAGATAATGGTATTGAATAGAACAAAATTCAGGAAGATGACTATGTAGATATCTATGATTCAGGAAGATGATAATGGTTTAAGCCTGGAGCTCTGATACCACTTGTTGGGCTTGCTAAGCAGGCCTTAACTCCACATTAGTATGATATTGTCCGCTTTGGGCCGAGCCCGCACGGATTTGTTTTTGGATAACTCCCAAAACGCCTCATACTAATGGACTTAATCTGGCTGCTTATTAACTAGCAATCTGCCCCTCCCACAAACGATGTGGGACAACTCCTAACAATCTCCCCCTTCACACATCGGGCTTGACACCTATCGAATATGCCACAATTCTGTGTGATCTGCTCCCCTTGACCCAAACTGGAAGTTCCTGACCATCTGGCTCCCCTTAGGCTCATACTGGAAAGCCCACCTGCTCCTCCTTAAGCCCATCCTGGGATTGCCCATCTGCCTCTTCCTAGGCCCATTCTGGAAGCCCATCTGAGATTGTTCTGGACCGTTGTAATCATAGCTTACCACTTGTTGGGCTTGCTAAGCAGGCCATAACTCCACAATAGTATGATATTGTCCGCTTTGGACCGAGCCCACACGGATTTGTTTTTGGACAACTCCCAAAAGGCCTCATACTAATGGAGTTAATCTGGCTGCTTATTAACTAGCAATCTGCCCCTCCCACAAACGATGTGGGACAACTCCTAACAATCTCCCCCTTCACACATCGGGCTTAACACCTATCGAATCTGCCACCATTATGTGTGATCTGCTCCCCTTGACCCATACTGGAAGTTCCTGGCCATCTGGCTCCCCCTGGGCCCATATTGAAAGGTCCATCTGCTCCCCCTTAAGCCTAATCCGGGTTAGCCCATCTGGCTCTTCCTGGATCCATTCCGGAGCCCTTTGAGATTGTTATGGACTGTCATAACCGTAGCTCTGATACCACTTGTTAGACCGCTAGCAAGCCATAATTCCACAATAGTATGATATTGTCCGCTTTGGGCTGAACCCGGACGGATTTGTTTTTGGGTCACTTCCCAGAAGGCCTCATACTAATGAAGTTATCTGACTGCTTATTAACTAGCAATCTGCCCCTCCCACAATCGATGTGGGACAACTCCTAACAATCTCCCCCTTCACACATCGGGCTCGACACCTGTCGAGTCTGCCTCCTTCTGTGTGATCGGCTCCCCCTCGAACCATACTGAAAACTCCTGGCTATCTGGCTCCCCCTAGGCCCACCCATGTATACTGAAGGCCCTCTGCCTCCTCTTGAAGCCTATCCTGGGGTAGTCAATCTGCCTTTTCCTTGATCCATTCTGGGAGGCGATCTTGAGATTATTATGGACCGTTATAACCATAGCTTTGATACCACTTATCGGGCTGGCTAAGCGAGCCTAACTCCACACTAGTATAATATTGTCCGCTTTGGGCCGAGCCCGCACGGATTTATTTTTGGGCACATCCCAAAAGGCCTCATACTAATGGAGTTAACCGGCTGCTTATTAACTAGCAATCCGCCCCTCCCACAAACTATGTGGGACAACTCCTAACAATCTCCCCCTTCACACATCGGGCTCGACACCTGTCGAATCTGCCACCATTCGGTGTGATCTGCTCCCCTTGACCCATACTGGAAGTTCCTGGCCATCTGTCTCCCCCTGGGCCCATGCTGGAAACCCCACCTGCTCCCTCTTAAGCCCAACCTGGGATAGCCCATCTGCCTCCTCTTCCTTGGATCCATTCTGGAACCATTCTGGAAATTCATCTTGCTATCTGGCTCCCCCTAGGCCCATACTGGAAAGTCCACCTGCTCTCCCTTAAGCCCATTCTGGGATAGCCCATCTACCTCTTCCTGGATCCTTCTGGAACCCATCTGAGATTGTTATGGACCGTTATAGCCTGGAGCTCTGATACCACTTGTTGGGCTTGCTAAGCAGGCCTTCACTCCACATTAGTATGATATTGTCCGCTTTGGGCCGAGCCCGCACGGATTTGTTTTTGGGTAACTCCCAAAAGGCCTCATACTAATGGAGTTAATCTAGCTGCTTATTAACTAGCAATCTGCCCCTCCCACAAACGATGTGGGACAACTCCTAACAATCTCCCCATTCACACATCGGGCTTGACACCTATCGAATATGCCACAATTCTGTGTGATCTGCTCCCCTTGACCCATACTGGAAGTTCCTGGCCATCTGGCTCCCCTTAGGCTCATACTGGAAAGCCCACCTGCTCCTCCTTAAGCCCATCCTGGGATTTCCCATCTGCCTCTTCCTAGGCCCATTCTGGAAGCCCATTTGAGATTGTTCCTCCTTAAGCCCATCCTGGGATAGCCCATCTGCCTCTTCCTAGGCCCATTCTGGAAGCCCATCTGAGATTGTTCTGGACCGTTGTAATCATAGCTTACCACTTGTTGGGCTGCTAGCATGCCATAACTCCACAATAGTATGATATTATCCGCTTTGGGCCGAGCCCACACGGATTTGTTTTTGGGCAACTCCCAAAAGGCCTCATACTAATGGAGTTAAAATGGCTGCTTATTAACTAGCAATCTGTCCCTCCCACAAACGATGTGGGACAACTCCTAACAGTATGAAGTTTTGCAACGGGTTTCCTTTTCTTTCCCCATTTTGACAAACATGTATCTTTACTTGTTTTCTTTTTACATATATCTATTTGATTCTAATTTTTTAATTCAAATTTAAACAATTTCATGTATTTTTAAATTTTGCTTTTCTAATCTACACCAAAATGTCAATAAATAAATATTTGAAAATAACTTGGTCAAATAAATATTTGAAATATTTTAATTAAATTTCATCCCTTTATATGTAGAATGTCAACTTGTCAAGATATAATTCATTTTTTAAACTACTACATGCAGTGTTGTAAAAAGCGGAAATCGGACTTAAGCGGTAGAGGCATTGTCCAAGGATTAATCGAATAATCAGGAATTAATCGGAATGATTAATCGGACCACTAATCGAGAATAATTTAAAATTATTTTATATTTATGTAATATTATTATATATAGTTATTTTATTATTTTAATTATACATATGAAATCATTATTTGTTTATATTAATTATATTTTAAATTTAGTATGATTCAAATAAATGATATTTAAAATATCCGCATCTTGAATTTTGAGTTAATTTGAGAATAAAAATTGAGAAAAATCATGATTTAATTGTCTTAATAGAAACTATGCATACAAAAATAATGTTTTTTTATTTTTTTATTCAAGTTTCTTTCTTTTTTAATTTTTAATTAATTTTTCTTGGAATTTACTAACTTTTATCAATTTGACCGATTTTTGATCGATTATCCCAATTTTTGACCGATTTTATCAATTTTTACCGAATCTTGACCAATTTCGTAAAAAACGATTTTTGACCCGATTTTTAATTAATCAAATCGCTTAGTCACTATCTAGTGATTAATCGACAATTAATCCCGATTAATCGCCAACTTTTAAAACACTGACTACATGTTGGAATTAAACCATGCGTCCCATGATCATAATATAGAGAACCGCTTGCCTAAGAACAAGTCCAACAATGTCCTAGTTGGTGCCCTATAAGTATAATAAAATATAGTGTCCTAATGATTTAAGACATGATTTTTGTATATTAATTCCAACAATATGCCTTATACTTGTGCCTTATAAATTAAAATAATAATATATTTGAATTAGAATTGGAGGGAATGGAAAAAAGAGAGGAGAGAGAAGTGTAGAAAAGGAGGGAAGTTAATTTTTTATTGATAAAAATGATTTAGGACAAGTATAAATGTGCCATGAAAGTAGGGCATGAGATGGATGTCCTAGTGTTTTAAGGCACCACTAGGATATTGTTGGAGCACAAAAAGTGACTAAATGTCGTAAATATTGATTTAGGACAATATTTAGAATATTGTTGGACGTGCTCTAACCAAATCAAAAATCAACTCTCTCAATGCATTTGGCACGATTCACGTTATTATTATTGTGTTAGGTGTGTGGCACAGTTTTACAACCACATGCCACATCTCCCTGCATTTTGACCCACCTTTTAAGTTAGGTAATGTCGGACCAAAACCAAAACATTATTTGCTGATTATATGTGGGCACAAATCAAATCAAGTGACTATCATGATATATCTTAGTTCAAGTTATGAACTAAAGTTGTGTTCCCCAGTTACAATTTAGAAAGAAGAAGAAAATGGAAGAGATAATTTTAAAATTTACTTTCATCTTCCGAGTTTTTTAGAAAGAAAAAAGAAGAAAAAAATTTCAAAAACTTCTCTCCAAAATTTTTTTCCCAAAAATGGAATTATTGGGGGAGAAACTCTTATATATATTTTCAAAAATTTTCTTCTAACTCACTTTTTTCAAAATTTTCTCTCATGATTCACATAAAAACTAAGAAGCATGTTAAAAAGAAAAAAAATTTGCTTCTTTTCTTTTCCATTATATTCTCTTTTTTAACAAATAACTTGGGAGCACTGAATAAAATATTTATACATGGATCTTGTAGCATAGCTGAAAGACTTATTTACATGGGATTTGTAGAAAAATTTTATATATATTTATATTTATATTTATATTATTAATTATCATATTTAAGTACAAGTTTAATTTGTATATCAAAAACGAAATAATGTTACTTTTTTTTGACAAATTGTTATTAATCAATAAATCACATTATATTACAAAATAATTCTATAATAAAATCAATTTTTTTAAATAAGTTTACACTAAAATCAATTCGTTCAGTTAAATTTTTAGTTAAATCATTTGTGAAACGTATATATGGTTTGTATTTCACGTTACAATCAAATTTTATTCAATGGAAATGAAATTTTAAAATCATTTACAATTCTATCTTGTACTCGATATGTACTTTACATAAAAGATTCTTAATAATGACTTATATGGGGTCAGACTTAAAATTAGAAATATTAAATCTATTTAATATATTATGTTGCAGAATATTATATTTTTTATAATATTTTAATTATTATATTAGAGGTTTTTTGAAATATAAACATTTTTTTAAATTTTGTTTGTAGAAATTCGTTTTTTTGTTTTATTGCAAAAATACAAATTTTATCATTTTTTTTTTTGTAAAAATACGATTTTGAAACCTAACGCAACCTCAAATAAAATTAAAAATAATTTTAATTATTTTTTTAAAAAACGTTAAAACAAATTACATTTGGGTTCATCTTGATTGCAAATTGTGAATTGGAGGTGGCATTTGGTTGTTTTTGGTTCTAAACTGTATTTTCGTAAATATTTTCAAAACATAGTAAAGTTGTAAATGAATTTAGAAAAATAAGTATATTTGATCATCTTTTATTATAATACCTGAGTTTACCACACCATCCAGTTAACCAATCACATTTGAGTAATTATTTTAGGACCAATTAGAGGTCATTCCTAAATTTTAGACCAATCATATTATATTAAAATTTTCCTTATTTACTATTCTCACCCTATTATACTAATTAAAAATTCTAATTTAAATATGAGAAAAAGGACCCTGAGATTGATCTCAGGGAACTTTTGCTGAGATACTTAAAAATATACTATAAATTTAAATGGGCCCGTACTTAAGAATATACTATAAATTTAAATGGGCCCGTAGGGCTAATTAAAAAATTATGATTTTACAGAAATGTACATCCTATATTTGCATACAATATTCCATGTATCTCAGCTAACTTCCCTGAGATACATCTCCGGCTCCTCAATCTCTTTAAATATATATAGTAATGACACGCATTTTTTTAATATTAAAAAAAATTATAATAAATAAATATTTAAAATTAAAATCAATTAGGATTATACAAATATATAATATTAAGCGATTTTCGCAATATGAAACACTCTTTTGATCTACAATTAATCATAATTGCATTTTTATATATTTCAAATTAATTTTCATAATAATATATAGGAGCCAATTAGAATTTACTACTAAAAATAAATTAATTATAAAAATTAATCACAAATATATTATTATATACTAGCACATCTGTTCTTTGCGTCACTCTCTATGTATAGAGCCATTTTCCAAAATTACGTATTTATTAATTGTTTTAATACAAATATATTATTTTAATGCATGGGTCTATTTTATCTATATTATAAAATATAATATTTTAATATCTCAAACTCTCGATCTACAATCATAAGGTGTAATCAAATTTGAATAAATCTACATTTATTCAATTAAATATTTTAAAAATTAAAAAATATTTAATTCCTCTGTCCCATCCAATTGTTTACACTTTTCAAAAGTTGTCCAGCACACATTTTAAGGACGGTTCCATAACTTATTTTTAAAATTTTATTTTTTTGTATAAAAATTTATTGTTTATATTTTTAAACAAGAAAAATAATTTTTTTAAAAATAAGTTATGAAACTATCCTTAAAATACGTGCCGAACACCCCTTGAAAAGTGAAAATAATTGGGTGGGATAGAGGGAGTACTACACTATTCTAAATACACCTTCAAAATTTAAGTTATATAAACTTTTAAATTAATCAATTATAAAAAAAAGAAGAAGCTAAATTCAACCAATTAAAATATTAAAAAATGAATTTTAAACCAATTATCGTTAACATTTTACTTATCGGTATTTTTAAGTTATGCAAGAATTAATGGGATAAATAAATTGACTTGACGATATATTTGAATTATTCAAGATACTGAATAGACTCTCAAATAGTATTAGATATTATTTGATGTATAAATTACCAATCCAAAACATAAAATTCATTTCAGAGTCAATAAAAATACTGTTAGTGAATATTTTCATAGCAAATTGGTCAACTCAGCGCAAAAATTCTAATAAATCACTATTTTTTTGATATTTCATAGCAAAATGGTCAACTCAGCGCAAAAATTCTAATAAATCACTATTTTTTGATAGATAATTAATTTATCAACAAAAATGCATATGTCATCTACACAAATAATCATTCAAATATTCTTCTAAATCACTATTTTTTATAGGTAAACAATTTATCAATAAAATGTCATATGCAAAAATAATCAAGATTAGACAAACACATATTAAAATAGATCATATCAAGGTAACAAGGTTTCCTTAATTCAAACTACAATCGTTGATCAGATCTTAAATTATGGTACATCACTCGCTTATATCATTGAAATATATAGTCTTTCTGGCGAAATAATCCAACAATTTATTCAAATCGTGAGGGAAATACATATGTGATTTGTAAGAATGTATTCGAATAACTGACCATAACTGCGATTCTATACTATCCAAATCAATGAACCAATATAACAAAATCTTGGTTATCTAAAATCCCGGATGCCAAAGTAAAGGAACCTACAAAAGAGAAAGAACAAAACCCAGTATATGGATAGACAAAATCCACTAACGGGATACTAGACTCTCAATAAAGAGATATATTTATTGAAAAATAAAGTAAAATCAAGGAAAAGAAACGGGGGTTATCATTCACAAGAAGAAAGTACAAAATCCAATATTTATTGAAAAATAAAGCAAAATCAAGGAAAACAATAAAAATGGGCATATCTTCAACCAAAACGCAGATGTCAACCCCTAAACTTTAGTTTAGTATTTTTTAGGATAGGAGGAGAGAGGGAAACGACTATAGCAATCGTTTAAAAAATAATATTATTGATAACTAGATAGGTCGATACATATATATTATATATTATTTTTAATAAAAGGTGCCCATTTTAATTTTGTATTCTTGAATTCAAGTGATAGTATTCAATTCTCATATCCCAATCTAAGAGCAGACATATCGAATTTGATTGGCTGATTAATATTATTAATTTTTAATATCAACAAAACCTTAAATATAGGTAAAAAATTTAATAACTTGGTAGATAAATTCTAATCAAACAGAGATATTTATTAACAATAAACAAAATTAAAAAAAACGGGGGCTTCATTTTTATGTACTCTACTCTTAGTTTTATTGTGTAGCATTTCAATGTTGTTTTCAATTGTATAGTAACATAGTTAGATAACTTGGGCAGAGAGTAACATTACATGTAATTGTCATATTTTTTCTTTTCGCGTATTATTTTCGTTTCGTGTAAAAAAAATGCGTAGTTTAGAAGCATTTTTTGTTCGAAATTTAGGTACACAAAATAATTTCATGTAATTTTAATGCAAGACCCCAAAGACACATGGCATGAATGTACACATCACAAACAATTTTCCAGATCTACGTAAGTGCTTTCTTTTAATATTTGTCGAAAAAATATACTCATTTTTAAATGAAAATGAATTTCATGTTTTTTAACCCGATAATTAAATTACAAGGACACATATATAATAATGTGATTACGTGTTTATATATTACACATTTGATTTTAGTTTCATGTACAGTTTTCTATTTTAACATGTTAGTCAAATAGAAAAAAGATAGGTGATACTCATTTTCAAATGTCTTATTTTACGCGTTTGGATGACAACGGGTTCGGTTTGATCCGAATTTTATAAAATCCACATTCAAATATATTTGGATTTTAAAAATAAATCCAAAACCAAAACCAAGATTTGGTTTTTTTGGGTATCCAAAATTAGTAATAATGTAGTTCAAATTAAAATAATTGTTACACGTAAACAATATTAATTATATTTATACAAAAATTAAAAAGTAAAATGATTAACTTAAGTAGTCAAATATAACATATTATACGAATTAATATACTAAGTAAAATTTAAAATATGTTACAAAAATAATTATTTTCATACACATAAATGAAAATTTTATGTAAAGTAAAGAAAATTTCAAGTAAAGTGCACTTTTTGTACTTGCAGTTTGTGTGTCAGACCACTTGGGATATTGGACTTTAGAAAGTACCACGGGCTATACTGCACTTCTCTTTTCGTTACGAGTTACCCCTTTCCGTTAAATGGCTCTAACGCCGTCTGCCAGCCTGGGGGTAAAAAAGACATTTCAAGTATATGTCTTTAATTTATTTTTCTATCAATTTTCTGATTTATTTTGATTTTAGAAATTAATTTAAAATGATTTTATTTGTATTTTGCATTTATGAAACTAACCAAAATGCCTTTAATTTCTTTAAATCCCTAAATCAGTGATGTTTCCCCAATTTAGTTGTGCAGCTCTGTTTCTTCTTTGTTATCCTCAAAATTCTCGACTGTCTCTCTCTCCCTCTAATCTCTCGCCTCACCTCTCTTCATAACAGCTCTCTTTCCTCTCTAGAATCCCTTCTCTTTTTAATACCTCTGTCCCTCTCGTGAATCTCCCTCACCTGGTAAGTTGCAAGTCCTACCGATTCTTGACTGTGCGCCTCACAGTCGACCTTCTTTTCCCCTACTCTTGCTGACATGCGTGCGTGTGTGTGAGGCGTTGTGGGCGTGCTGGGTGTGTCTCCCCTGTTTTGGTCCGCCTATGTGATGGTGTGTGTGTGTCGATGGTGCTGTTGCAATGGGGTGTGTGTGTGTGTGTAAAACTCTTGTGCGTGTGTGCTGCGATTTTGGTGTGAATGTACTGCTGGGTCGAGTGTTGTGAAGTGACTATATGAGTATGGTATGTGTGATAATAATCGACGGTGTGTGTAGTTAATCCGAGTCAAACCCATCCCCTCTCCCCTGGGTTGTGTTCTTTTTCCTTGACTGTCGATGCTAATTAAAATGTCTCTAGTTGTATCTGTAGTAGTATGCTGTAAAACTCAGCTGTTACCGAAAGTTTGTGGCAATTTTAGTTAAGTCGAAGGTTTTGAACAACCCTTCGGTCATGTTGATATGGTGACTGGTTGTTAGAATAAAAAAAGGTATGGTCTTGTGAATTGTTTTGAGTCTAATGACGGGTGAGGTTTAAATTCTTGAAAAGATTTGAAGTCTGGTTGGATGTTGAATGTGTTGCCGGGTTCTTGTTTTATTGTATTTACCGAACAGATTGGTAATGTTTTGTAAATGATGGTGTGGGTTTATGCGAGTTCTGGTGTCAAAAACACATGAGGTCGAACACTTATTGCATTGCAATCACACATGACACAGCATCAACTTCAGCCATGCTATATTCCTTGTGCTCCATTCTGTGTTTTGGGAGAAAGGGATTTGGAAATTAAGGATTGAAAATGAAGTGGGTGATGAATTGGGGGTGCAGCTGTGTATACATACACTAAATAGCCGTTGCAGCATTGAAATGTCTTTTTTACCCACAGGCTGGCAGATGGCGTTAGAGCCATTTAACGGAAAGGGGCAACTCGTTACGAAAAGAGAAGTGCAGTATAGCTCGTGGTACTTTCTGAAATTCAGTATCCCAAGTGGTCTGACACACAAACTGCAAGTACACAAAGTGCACTTTACTCTAAATATATCAATAAAATTTGAGATTGAGAAATAGAAGTTCTAACTACTAAATTAGTATTGACTATTTCTAATGAAATATTTCAATAAATAAAATTATGTGTCGTACATATAAAATATTACATAAAATAATTTGAAATTATGATATTATATTATCTATGTATCGGGTTTCGATAGTGGATCGGGTTTCGGATTTCGGATAGGATCGGTTCGGCACAGCTGAAATCCAAATGCAAATCGAAACTATTATGGGTTTAAAATTTATATCCAAACCTAAATCCAAAAATTCGGGTTCGGTATATCCAAAATTTTGGGGTTCGTACCGTCAGATCGAATTAATTTTCCTTCCTTATTTATGGATAAAATACAACTGATATTTAATATTCATATTCTGATAGAAAAGAATAAAAAATTCAACTCCCAAACTGAATATACACATTTTAATATGTCATTAAAAACAGGCTGACGGCAATAACCATAAACTATAATAGTCATATCTTACTCAAAAAACGGGATATATTGGATTTGTTTGATTAATTGATAATGTTTATTTTTCTACAGTAAATCAAATCACTAATAAAAGAACATAAAATTTGTAAATATGATATAGAACAAACACATAAGAAACTAGATTAGATGAAAGTTTTTCTTAATCATAATTACGTTCATTTAATGGATCTTGCACAGTAGTGATTCTTTCTCATATCGCTGAAACATGCAACATTTTTTTGAGAGACAATCTAATGATTTATAACGGTCGTTAGAAATAAGTGTTTATGATTTTTTAATATCTATTCGAAAAATTGATCGCGACCCATGCAAATATTTTGAATATTAATATAATAAAAAATATAGAAACCCATTGTACTACACATTTAAATATACCAAATTTTCAAATAACAAAAACTTAAAATATGGATAAAAAACTTATGAATTTGGTTGAAAGATTCTCAAAAATGAGAAAAATCAAACGAAAAATAAAATTAAGAAAATCGTTTAATGGATCTTGCACATTAGTAATCATTTCTCATATCGCTGAAACATGCAACATTTTTTTTAGAGACAATCTAATGAATTATAATGGTCGTTAGAAATAAACGTTTATGAATTCTTAATATCTATTCGAAAAATTGATCGCGACCCATGCAAATATTTTGAATATTAATATAATAAAAATTATAGAAACTCATTGTACTGCACATTTAAATATACCAAATTTTAAAAATAACAAAAACTTAAAATATGGATAAAAAACTTATGAACTTGGCTGAAAGATTCAAAAAAATGAGAGAAATCAAATGAAAAATAAAATTAAGAAAATCGTTTAATAGATCTTGCACAGTAGTGATCCTTTCTCATATCCCTGAAACATGCAACATTTTTTTGAGAGACAGTCTAATGAATTATAATGGTCGTTAGAAATAAACGTTTTTGAATTCTTAATACCTATTCGAAAAATTGATCGCGACCCATGCAAATATTTTGAATATTAATATAATAAAAATTATAGAAACTCATTGTACTACACATTTAAATATACCAAATTTTAAAAATAACAAAACTTAAAATATGGATAAAAAACAAATGAACTTGGTTGAAAGATTCTCAAAAATGTGAGAAATCAAATGAAAAATAAAATTAAGAAAAAACAATGAATATGGCTCGGAATGTTTGAGCGGGGATGTGAATATATTGATAATTGTTTGATAATATTGATATTAATATAATTGGTATAAATTGAAGATAATTTTATACTTAAATTTTAATGAAATTATCTTTTTTTATAAATAATGATGAAAATAATATGTTTATATTAATTAATTAATAAATTTTATCATTTGGTGCGTAGCACGGGTAGAACGCTAACCGATCAAAATAAAGCAACTCACTTTTTGGGAATTTTTTTGGGACCTCTAGAATTACTCCCAAAAATTGCTCATTTCCTATTTTATTTGCATTTATAGAATGAAGAATATGTAATAAATTTATTTTTCTATTAATAATTATGTTTTTATTGTTCTCTACGCCTGATCCTCAGAACATGATTATATTGAACCGAACTTTCTGTAAAAATAGTAAAAAATGTCGTTAAATTACCCGGACAAAAAAAACAAAAGGGAATAGGAAAATTGATATGTATCTCAGGTAAATTTTATCATATATCAAATGAATGTATTTTGATATTTATCTTTTTCTTATATACACAATTTTTCAAAATCTTTTAACACGTGTCCATACAATCACACATAATTTGAGGAAAGTTACATGAGATGCATATCAGGTTCGTTACTCTCAAAACAAAATATAACAAAATAATTTATTTTTTGATACACTATATATTTTTATAACTATTTCAAAATTTTACAATTGTTCTTTCGATGCGTAGCACGGGGAAAATGCCAGTTTCTCTTATGTTAAACTTGTAGCCGATCTAAAATTTCAACTTTTATAATTGATATAGGTTCTTTTACCCAATATATTGATATACTTTATTATAATTACGAGTAATGTCTTGTATATTCCAATTTTGTATATATTTCTTTAAAAACAAGAAAAATATTACATTATATTAAAAATAACTTCTTGTAATAAAAATAATTTAAAAAGATTATAACTATTAACTTACAATTTTGAATTACAGTATTGTAATGAAAATATTAAATTTATTGTTATAAAAATAAATTTTAAGATAATAGTTTCAAATATTAAAATAAATAATGAGGTTTTTTGATAAATAAATTGATAAAAGTAATTTTTTGCAATTTTAATTTTATTATGAAAAGCTATTTGCAAATTTACTATCTTAATTGCAAAAATACTTTTTTATTGCAAAAATAGTAATTTCTTAATATTTTTTTTAAAAAAAAAATTAAAAAAATTCTCCTGCGGGGCCCACTGCAACATTAGCAACACATAGCCTGACCAGTCAGCTGTCACGTTAGTAGGGGGTGGGACCCATTTGTCACATCAGCTGCCACGCAGCAGGGGTGGGACCCACTTACCACGTCAGTTGCCACGTCAGCAGGGTGGGACCCACCTGCCACGTGACGCACATTAAGTATAGGTACAGTCAGCGCACACAGTAAACATAGTATAATTATTAAATAAAAAAAATTAAATACATAATATTATAAAACAATTAATATAGTACATTTGCAATGAATTTGAAAAGATAGTATTTTTGCAAAATAAATTGGAAAATTTAGTATTTTTTATAAATTCTCTTACGTAATAGAACCCTTAAAAATTAGATCATCAAAATCGAATAAACAAAATTCCTTTGACCTGATTATAACATAAAAGGTTCATATTCCCTCGTTTCACTAATTTTGTCACCAATCAAATTTTCATTTTTTATTCAATCATATTAAAAAATTAATAATATAACTTTTAAATTTTCAGAAATCGAACATTCATTTCAGCAGAAATACTACGGAAGCAGATATAGAGGCGGTGAAACAGGTTTTACAAGTTCAAATAAATAATGAAAACTTTGTTTATTTGGGTCTTCCAAGTTTTGTGGGTAGAAACAAGGGAGAAATTTGGCTATGTCAAAGACAAATTTGGAGCAGGATACAGAGTTGGAAGGGGAAGATAATGTCAAGAGGGGGAAAAGAAGTTCTAGTTAAATCGGTGCTGCAAGCAATCCCCTTTGTATGTCATGGGGGTTTTCCTGTTGCCTATCGAATTATGTAACGATTTGGAGATCATGATGAACAAATTCTGGTGGCTCTCGAATGTCGAAAACAACGGTATTCGGTGGATGAGTTGGGATAAAATGTGTTACCCTAAGGAGTTTGGAGGAATGGGTTTTAGGCGAGTAAGAGAGTTTAATGTCGCTATGCTAGGAAAGCATGTCTGGAGACTCTGACTGATCCTCATTCTTTGGTCACAAGGCTTTTAAAGGCCAGATACTACCCTTCTGTTTCATTCCAGGAAGCAGGGTTGGGGAACAACCCGTCTTATGTTTGGCGCAACATTTACGAGGCTCGGGACCTGGTGCTTGCAGGTAGTCGAATTAAAATAGGTTCAGGAGAAAAGGTAAATGTCTGGAAGGACCCATGGATTCCAGATAGTGAGATGGCTCGGATTATCACCCCAATGGATCCGGATTTACAACACATAACTGTTCAAAGCCTGCTCAAATCAAACTCGAAGGAGTGGGATATTGACGTGTTAAAGGCTATTTTTGTGGATCAAGATGTAGATAGAATATTGAGGATTCCAAGAAACGATAATATTCAAGATGATAAATGGTTCTGGACGGATGATGAAAAAGGAGAGTATACGGTTAAAACGGGATATAAGCATCTGTCGAGGGGTTTTAATATGACTGCAAAAAATCTGGATGGTTTCAGTTGGCAAATGATGTGGAAGCTTTTTATTCCTCCAAAAGTGAAAAATTTTCTCTGGAGAGCGGTCCTTTCATGTGTCCCGACACTAGTTAACTTACAGTGACGTCATGTTACAGTTAATTCTCAGTGTCCAATCTGTAAGGCAGGGGAAGAATCGATGGAGCATGTTTTCTGGTCTTATCCTTTCTCTACTCAATGCTGGGAGGAGGTGAATTTTAGTATGCATATGTTTGATGGTAGGCTGGTTTCTCAAGGTTTGCTGACTATCCTAGATACTTGGTCAAGTAAGGATATAGAGGTCTTGGCTATGATATCTTGGAGTATTTGGAATCATAGAAATGCAGTAGTGTGGAGACTAAATATCAGACCCCCCCCTGATGGTAATCGAGTCAGCTAGGAGTGTTCTCGAGCAATTGCAGAAGGCCCAGGCGTCTATCATATCAGTTATCCGTCCTCAGCAATGGGTAGGTACAACAAAATGGCATAAACCATATTCTGGTTGGCTTAAGTGCAACGTCGACGCAGCAACATCATCAGAGAACCATAATAGTTCGTTTGGTAGTATATTAAGGAATGAACAAAGAAGTTTCGTCTTAACTTTTGGTGGGAGTTTCCAAGGTGAGTGCGATCCTAAAATAGCCGAAGCTATGGCTTTCGGAGAAGCATTATCATGGGTAAAGGAGACAGGAATTCGCCAAGTTGCTTTCGAATTGGACTTGCTTCTGGTAGTTCAAGCTATGAGAAGTAAGAAGAGGGATTTATCGTATTTTGGAGACGTGATAATAGATTGTCGCATCATTGCAAAGGACTTAGGGTCCTATTCAGTTCATTTCGTTAAACGTTCAGCGAATATGGTCGCTCATATGATTGCTAGAGAGGCCATTTCTATGTCTGAATGTAAGGTGTGGAATTCTATCCCACCTTTCCTTTCCAATGTAATTTCGCAGGATCTTGTTTAATGAATTTGCAGCCTTTGTTTTCAAAAAAAAATAAAATAATAAGTTAACATAGTTAACACTTAATTTTACCATAATAATTGAATGTGGACAATAATTTTGATAAAGACCAAATAGAAAATTTAAAGTATTTTTTAAACTCTATAATAATTAAATTTAGGTTTAAATCAATACATATGGTATTCATGCTCATAAAAATTTATATAATTTCTAGGATTCTCAAAGAAGTACTTTTTTTTTAGATAAGCAATTTATTGATAATAACTCCAAAAGGAGATTACAAGCTGACATCAACTAGAAAGGAGATAACTGAAAGTGAAAGAACCATAGACCTAGAAACCTAAACTTATTAAGCTCAACTGAGCCACAGACCTAGAAACATAAACTACAACTGAACTATTACTTAAGCCATTAGAATGGCTGCTACTCAGATTGATAAAAGACTAAATAAACTGAAAGGAAATGAGCTCCTATAAAAAGTTGTCTAGAACCATAGAGGGTTTAATCAACATCCCCCAACGGGGGATCGACTGCAAAGAAATTCACTCCATTGTGGATATGGAAGATATCTTCCTGCACCTCGCCTACCACCATCTGGGGCTCATTCTCTTCCATTTCAACAATCACAACGTGAGGAACATCAACCTGGCCTAAACCCAACTCATCGATTTGATCACAAAACACCGGGCCAACATCAAAATCCACCGGATTAGGAGCATTGGTGGGGATGACCACCTCAATATAGTCAGGATGATCAACTCCCATTCCTAAATCCCAGTCAAGAAGCTCTTCAACACCACCAACTGGGTGTTCAAGAGTGTTAGGTCCGGAATAACGTAGAAGGGGGGTTGAATACGTTATTTAAAAAATATTTCGATTTTTGATGTGGATATTAGATCAAAAATACTGAATCGAAATAACACAAATGTTTAGGAAATATCTTTGAATAGATAAAACCCGGAGGTTTGCTACACAATTTAATTTTATAGATCAGCTACAAAATCAAACACTCCTAAGGATAGTTTAGGCACGATGACCTTCTACCCGACACTTCCTGAAAGTGGGCTAAGCCGACTTTCCTACTAGATGGACTATCTAGCAGCTTACACAGAGAAGATATAAGAGAGAGAACAGAGAGTTGTGTGTTGAGGTGTGTTTTGAAATGAAATACAACAGGCCTATTTATAGATTTTAGAAAGTTACTATGCGGTACTATGCTACACTATGCAGTGGGCCCCACCTCACTATTTCACCAACCTCAAAACGTGTCTGCTGAAAAATTTTCTCCCGTGGGCCCCACCAGCCACACAGTAACCACTATTTGCACAGTAACCACTATTTGTACAGTAATCACTATTTGCATAGTAACCATTATTTGCATAGTAGCCGTGAATAGTAACTTCATGAATAGTAACTGTGAATAGTAACTTCATGAATAGTACCGTGAATAGTATTACTATTTTTTTGGCTTCTCTCTTCTGTTTATTCTGCTTGAGATATTATATCTGTCCTTGATCGTCAATAGGCTTTGGAAATTCTTTCTGTGAATTAATGTGTTGATCCTTCTCGTATGTGCTGACACTTAGTGCACTGGTCTGGTTCACAAGTGACTAGCACTGATCTTGATCTTCACACCTTCGTTACATTCCAATTGATTAGCCTGCAGCAATATCTTCAAATAATAACTACATGGAATCTTTTGGCCCTTCAACTGAATCATCTATACATCTTTATTCTGTCACTGAGGCTTGATCATGTTAATGAACTTCTTTCAGCGACTTGATTCTTGTCGGTGCCTGTTCTTCAAGTTTCACGATCCCTTTATAGAGTTAATATTATTTATGTTTTATCCTAGTTGAGTTATATATGTCCTCTATTACATATTACATTACATTATACTTTACAATCTCCCCCTATTTGATTGTTAGGGTTTGACAAGCAAATTCCTAGAGGATAACTCAACTGATACAAATAAAATACAAAGATAAATAATATTAAAGCGCACTCTGGATCATATATACATTTTCCAGTTTTCTAAAATTTGAACAAGTGCAAGTTAATTGTTCCTCTAGACTGAACATATCTTCAAGTTTGCCTTGCTTTCTTTCCACACATCACTAATACTCCCATTAGCTTTTCTTTTCCCAAAATAAAGTTAATTCCGTGTCAACAACCTTTTCCTTGCCTTTACGCCTAGTAGATTTTTCTTGATCATCCACCTTCTCCCCCTCAGTTGGGTTATCCTCCAGAGTAGTAGGATGTGGAGTCGGTAAATTAGACGAAGATGGCTTTACCAAGGAGTTGATTGCATGACTAAACTGGGCTGTCATGGAACTTAATTGAACCTGGAATGCATCATGTTGAATAAGTTGCAAATTTTTGATTTCTGCAATGGACTTACAGAAATTTGACAACTCTTTCTCCATTGTTTGGACCCGTGTAAGGAGTCTGTTGTATTCCTTTCTGGTTACAGGTGCATGTGGTTGAGTAGGTTGCTCACTCATACGTTCTGCAGGTGTTTCACTCAACACTCTATATTCACTCGGTTTAGTGGTTTGGGTGACACTTACATGTTCTGTTCGTGTTTCCCTCAACTTTCCTCCAGAGCTTCCACCGATATGTGTACCTGTAAATGAAATCATCCTAGCCCCTTTTTCAGAGGTCACAGATGGTACAATGAAAGTTCGTGAGCTTCCATCCTCGCGTGAAGCGAGTTGCCGACCACTGGTAAATAGTGGTAAATCTCGAAAGAGATCCAGAGATTTTTCCTCTGGGAGGTTAAACTTGAATCAATTAAATGGCACAAAACCCAAGTTTCCCTCGTATGTCTGTGAAGACACTTGGTTCATAAAAGAACCACCTACCGATGGATCTTTCCGTAAAATGGAAGATTCACCAGCAGTTATTGAGGTTGGTAATTCCACCTCGGATGCCTGTGAAGGCATTTGATCTTTAGAAAGATCATCAACCACTCTTATGTTCCGTGAAATGGAACTCAAGATAGTTGCTCCCGTCAATTCATCCTCATTTACATTTTCACTTATTTAAAAAGGAAGAATTGTTTCACTAACAGTTACAGTTACCTCAGGTTCAATTGGTTTACTTCTTTTAGAATGAGGTAGAGCTGCTGATGTAACGAACTCCTTATGTGGTGCTGTTGAGGCACTATCTCCCTCAAAAGTGTTGATGGTTGGTCGTTTAAGTGACAATTGAGGTGTAGGAGTTTGTTGTGTCCGTATTTGCATTTGTAGAATGGGCTCTTCGACCTGTGTTAGAGTCGGTGGGATTTCCTTCTCTTGGTCGGGTAAGATGGCCACTAGGGGCTGTAGAAACTGTATTTCCTGTGATACAATAGGGAATACAGAGGTTGGGATAGCAGGGATTGAAATATTACCTTGTTGTATACCTGCTCTCACTGGTCTTGGTAACAACGAAAGTGGGACAGTCTTTAGATATTCCGTTAGGACTGTAGGCACATCCGTATAGTTCTTTTTGCTTATGTAATAAATTACATTCTTCTTCATGTAAGAACATTCCACCTTTTGACCATTTTCTGAGTGTACCCTATCTTCATCATTCAAAAAATCATTTAATATTAGCTGTAGAAACCTTGGATATAGACATTTGACGTTTTGAGTCTGAACATCTCTTGTTCCCAAGTGTTTCATCTTTAAAATGATTTGACCAAGCACTATTTTTCCAAAATTAATCCTCGAATTATTGGCGACCGCATACCATATTTTTTGAATAAATTCAGGTATCCGATCTAGATTCGTTCTATCTGAGGAAAAAACATGGCCAAGAGTGTGAAAGAAGAAATTCCAGTACTGGGTTAGAAATGTTCTAGAGATATTACCAGTATTGAAATTGCCATCTTGGTACCTTATAAAACGAAAGAACATTTCAATCTGTTCAGGTGTAGGATCAGAAACGAGATTTTCCATAGGAAAATGAAGAATTCGATTAACATCTCGTTCAGTGACCCTAATCGACCTACCAAACAGTCGATATGTGAATGCACACCCGTCCTGTCCAGAAGTGTTAACCGCACTGCAATATAGTTCACGTAATGCATCATGGTTAAGCTGCACTGGTGTAACTAAAGCATAGCTAATTAATAAATGTTCATTCAGAAATTGTGCCTAAGCCCGAAATTGCTCATCATAGATGGTTTCGATTTACTGAATGGAAGTAGGATTAGCTTTAGAAATAAAAACACTTCCCTGCAATGCCATTTTCAAAACTTTGAGGAAATTCAAAAACAAGGGTTAGTTTTTATAAAGGATGATGTATAAAGCAAGAATATGAAATCCAATATAAAAACCACCAGCTAGATTGAGAAATCTTTCCGATCAAAGCTCGAAATGTTCAGCAATTGCGTGTATATGCTCTGTATATCTGAAAAATGATGATGTTAAGCATAAAAAAAACTCATCATTTATAAGGTTTCAAGGACTAGTGGGTTAGGTGAGATATTGACAGGATATGTTGAATAACACCGCTCAATAATTTCTCACCTAATCAACCAATAATTTCTCACCTAATCAATCAATTAGCCGAAAAACATCTTATCACCGAAACCTGTCAGTCGAAAAACATCTTATCACCGAAATCTATCAGCCTATATACACACACACACACATACAATACTTCTAATTATTATGGATTTAAAATAAATCACACAGTAAATCAAGAATTAATCCACAATAATCAAATAAACTCACAATTAAATAGACATAAAATTAACAAAATATCATTAATTGATATATGTCAATAAAATATTTGTTTAATTATGCTACAATTAACACAATTATTCACTAACTAATTACCATAAAAGATAGCATTTATAAGCATGGCAATTAATATAGAGATAACTGTAAGATGAGGACTGGATGCAAAGTAAATTCACAAGTCCTAAAAATATGGACATTTAAAATACCTGTGAATTTTTAACAAATTGCAGTTTTTGATTATCCAAAATTAATTAGACAGATTTAACATCCCAAGTTCACCAACTAACCTGGAGAATGTGGATTCATCCAGTGGTTTAGTAAAGATGTCTGCAATTTGTTGATCTGTGGGAACAAAATATAATACCATAGTTCCATTCATGACATCCTCTCGTAAGAAATGATACCTGATACAAATGTGCTTAGTCCTGGTATGTTGAACTGGATTATTGGCAATGGCAATGGCACTCGTGTTGTCGCATAGAATTGGAATTTTGTCCAACATGAGTCCATAATCCTAAAGTTGATTCCTCATCCACAGGATCTGAGCACAACAACTACCTGACGCAATGTATTCTGATTCGGCTGTCGAGGTAGATACTAAGTGTTACTTCTTGCTGTACTAAGATACCAACCTTCTTCCTAGAAACTGACAGCTTCCATAAGTACTTTTTCGATCAATCTTACAGCCTGCGAAGTCAGAATCTGTATAGCCAACTAGGTCAAAACCTGTTCCTTTAGGGTACCAAATCCCAAGATTGGGGGTTCCCTTAAGGTATCTGAAAATACGTTTAATAGCTATAAGATGTGACTGTAGGGTCAGCCTGGAATCTAGCACATAAACAAGTTGAGAACATAATATCTGGTCGACTAGCAGTTAAGTATAAGAGAGAGCCGATCATACCTCGATACTTCGTGATGTCAACTGACTTACCAGATTTGTCTTGATCAAGCTTGATAACAGTTGGCATCGGGGTCTTGGCAGTAGCTGCTTCTTCCATCCCATACTTCTTTAGAAGATCCTTTATGTATTTTGATTGGCAGATGAAAATACCATCAGGCTTCTGAACAACTTGAAGTCCAAGGAAGAAGGACAACTCACCCATCATGCTCATCTCGTACTTACTCTTCATTAACTTAGCAAATCTCTTGCATAGCAAATCATTAGTAGAACCAAATATTATATCATCCACATATACTTGCACCAGAATTATATCATTTTTATGCTTTTTATGAAAGAGAGTTTTGTCGATGATACCTCTTGTAAAACTATTTTCAAGTAAAAACTTGGAGAGAGTATCATACCATGTTCGAGGGGCTTGCTTGAGACCATAGAGAGCTTTAAAGAGAAAGTACACAAAACCTTCAAAGTCCTTATCTTCGAACCCAGGGGGTTGTTCAACATAGACTTCTTCTTCTAGATCTCCGTTCAAAAATGCACTCTTCACATCCATCTGAAAAACCTTAAAGTTAGAGTGTGCAGCAAATGCTAAGAACATCCTGATTGCTTCAAGCCTTGCAACTGGAGCATAAGTTTCATCATAATCAATTCCCTCTTCTTGAGAGTAACCCTTTGCTACCAATCGAGCCTTGTTCCTCGTAACAATACCATTTTCATCCAGTTTATTCCTAAACACCCATCTAGTGCCAATTATAGATTTATCTTTTGGTCTTGGCATTAGCTTCCATACTTTCTGCCTTTCGAACTGATTGAGTTCTTCCTGCATTGCAGTTACCCAATCTGGATCATCAAGAGCTTCATCCATCTTTTTAGGTTCAATTTGAGATAAAAATCCTTCGAAATTGCACTCATTTTGTGTTGCTCTTCTAGTCTGTACACCCGTGTCCGGTTCACCAATGATCTGTTTAAAGGGATGCGCTCTACTCCATATCCTTTGTCTTGGCAGATCTGATCTTGATGATTCCCCGGGTTCATGATTGTGTTGAGTGTGATGACTAGTAGATCCAAAATCATTGTTTGCTCCCCCTGAGCTGTTGCTTTTAGAGTTTAAAGAATCATTAGTAGCAGATGTTTCTTCACTTGATTGGGGTTCATCGTTCACTTGCTCCCCCTCAACATGTGCTGCTGTCGGATCAGCTGGTATAGATTGAACAATAGAGTCTGAAAGAGTATCAGAATTCTGTAGATCAGCATTTATTTCTTCATTCTCAAATCTCAGCTGGTCATGTTCATCAAAATATTCAAGTCCTGTTATCTTCTTATCATCAAAATACACATGGATAGATTCCATGACCACTTTTGTTCTCAGATTGTAGACTCTGAATGCTTTTGTGGATAGTGGGTATCCAACAAAGATTCCTTCATCAGCTTTTAAATCAAATTTGGAAAACTCTTCAGGATGAGTCTTAAGAACAAAACACTTACATCCAAACACATGAAAGTACTTCAGGTTCGGCTTCTTATTTTTCACCATCTCATATGGTGTTTTACCATGCTTGTTTATGAGTGTAGCATTTTGTGTGAAACAAGCAGCTTGCACAGCTTCAGCCCAGAAGTAAGTTGACAGCTTTGCTTCATCAAGCATGGTCCTTGCAGCTTCTATGAGAGTCCTGTTCTTTCTCTCTACTACTCCATTTTGTTGTGGAGTTCCAGGTGCAGAGAATTCTTGCTTTATTCCATTTTCTTTACAACACTCTTCCATGACTGCATTCTTGAACTAAGTGCCATTATCACTCCTTATGATTTTCACTGTATGCTTAGATCCTTTGTCCAGTTGTCTGATATACTCTGTTAAGATTGATGCAGTTTCTTCTTTCTTGTGCATGAAATATACCCATGTATATCTGGTGTATTCATCAACAATAACCATAGCATATCTTTTCTTTCCAATAGACACTATATTTACTGGACCAAATAAATCAACATGCAATAAGTGATATGGCTCAAGAATTGAGGATTCAGTCTTACTTTTGAATGAAGTTTTCCTTTGTTTTGCCTTTTGACATGAGTCACATAGGCCATCAGGAGTAAAAACTGATTTGGGCAATCCTCTCACAAGATCTTTCTTCACTAGCTCAATAATGCTGTTGAAATTCAGATGAGAAAGTCTCTTGTGCCAATCCCAGCTTTCTTCAATTGATGCTCTACTCAGTAGGCAGATTGCAGAGCCATCAGAGTTTGTTGAAAGCTTGGCTTCATAAATGTTACCATGCCTGTATCCCTTCAGAACAACTTTTCCTGTAGATTTGCTTACAACTTCACCGTGTTCTTCAAAGAAATCCACATGATAACCTCTGTCACAGATTTGACTCACACTTAGTAGATTATGTTTGAGTCCTAGGACTAGAGCTATAGTTTCAATGATGACATTCCCAAGATTGATATTGCCATATCCTAGAGTCCTTCCTATGTTGCCATCTCCATAAGAAACACTTGGGCCAGCTTTCTCCACAAATTCTGATAGCAGGGCTTTATTTCCAGTCATTTGTCCTGAGCATCCACTGTCCAGAACAAAGATATTTTTCCTGTTACCCTGCAATCACAAAAACCACTAATGATTAGTTTTAAGGACCCAGACTTGCTTGGATCCTTTGGCCTTATTAAGTTTGTTAGCTTTTGCAGCAGAAGTCTTATCAAATTTTGTGCTAACATTCTTTTTATCAGAATTTATACATGTAGAATCAATCTTGAATTTATTCAAAGAGGGTTTAAGTTCATAACATCATGATACAAATTATGATACTCTTTGCACGTATAAATAGAATGCCAAATACTACCACAGTGAAAACAAGGATTCTGTGGCTTAAACCTAACCGAACCACTCTTAACTCCTGACTTAGGAGGTATAGAGTTTATATTTTATTCTTCCTGCAAAAAGTAGCAAGATGGTTAGGATTTCCACAGTTGTGACATTTCTTCCTAGGAGCATTGGGAATAGGCATATAGTTATTGCTTTTACTGATGCCTACCTTTTCATTTCTGTTTTTCCTAGGTTCTTTTTCCTTGTTCACTCTTTTTAACTCCTTCATCTTGTGTTTAAGCTGTTTCTGAGACATTAAACTAATATTTACTGATTGGACTTCATCCTGTTTTGGTTTGTCAGATTTTGGTACAAACCTCATGTGATTAAGTTTGGGTTTTGCAGCCTTTTCAGTAAATACAGGTTTAGAGGTCTCAGCTTCTAAGTTGACAGTTTTCTTTTTATTAGTGTAACCTAGACCTTCTTTCCAACAATCATTCTCTATGATAATCTGAGTAGTTTTACCAGAGTTAGTCCAAGTTTTAATAATGTTTATTTCTTTAGCAAGTTCAGATTCAAGATAAGCATGCTTTTTAATAATTCACTTTTAACAATAATAGCATCATCTCCCTCTTTTTGAATTTTTAACATCTGGACTAATTCTAATTCTAGATAGTCATTTCTCTTTCTAAGGTCTAGACTTTCAGATTTTATTCTTTCATTTTCTAAAGTCTGATCTCTGTAGCTAACATGCAAGTTTTTAAGAAAGAGTCTTAACTCAGATATATCAATAGTATCAAAAGCTAAAGTAGAGTGAGGTACCTTGGTCTCAGTAGCTTCAGAGATACTATCAACATTTGCCATCAAGGCATAGTTCACCTCATCTTCAGAGTCTGAAGTGTTAGCCCAGTCCTTCTTCTTTGTGATGTAAGCTTGACCTTTATCATCTTTGGCTTTCTTGCACTCAGGTGCAAAATGTCCTTTCTCACCACAATTATAGCATTTAATTTTGGACTTGTCCACTTTCCCAGACCTGCCTTCCTTTTCCTCAGCTTTTCTGAAATTCTTCTTTTCGAAGTTTGAATCTCTTCGTGTGAACTTCCTTCCCTTTCTGAAGTTCTTGTAAGCCATCTTCTTGAAGCTTTTTACCATCAGGGCTGCAAGTTGTATCATCTCCGCATCACTGCCATCATCATCAGGGTCCGTGAGATTGTCAGAGTTTGAGTCATCATCAGAGTTTGATGACTCAGTATCAGACTTTGTAATAAGAGCCTTTCCATTAGATTGACTCTTTTTCACAGCAACTTCTTTAGAATCTTTCTCCTCAGCATTAAGAGCAATTGATTTGGACTTGCCTCCATGCCTCTTGCTTCTTTGTTCCATCTCAAGCTCATGAGTTTTGAGCATTCCATAGATTTCATCAAGAGACATGTCTTCCAGATCATAATTGTCTCTGATGGTAGTGGCCTTTAAATCCCACTTCTGAGGAAGAGCCAACAAGAATTTCAGATTGGATTCTTCAAGATCATACTCCTTATCTACCAGTGACAAATCATTCAGCAATTTCAGGAATCTGTCACATAGATCTGTTAATGACTCATCAGACTTTGAGTCAAAGTGCTCGTACTCCTGTGTGAGTATTGTTCTCCTATTTTTCTTGATGGCTTTGGTTCCTTGACATCTGACTTCCAAAGCATCCCAAATCTCTTTAGCAGTTTTGTATCCAATGACTCTGTTAGACATAACATTGTCAAGAGTGCTATGTAATAAATGTCTTACCTTGGCATTTTTGCTAATAGAGGAGATATCTTCAGGAGTGTAGTCTTTCTTCTCTTTTGGAATCGTTTTCTGTTCCTCCCCAACAACTGCACCAGAAAGTTTGGTAGGCTTTTGGGAAATATCTTTGAATAGATAAAACCCGGAGGTTTGCTTACACAATCTAACCCTATGGATCAGCTACAAAATCAAACACTCCTAGGATAGTTTAGGCACGAGGACCTTCTACCCGACACTTCCTGAAAGCGGACTAAGCCAGCTTCCCTACTAGATGGACTGTCTAGCAGCTTACACAGAGAAGATATAAGAGAGAGAAGAGAGAGTTGTGTGTTGAGGTGTGTTTTGAAATGAAATACAACAGGCATATTTATAGATTTTAGAAAGTTACTATGCGGTACTATGCTGCACTATGCAGTGGGCCCCACCTCACTATTCCACCAACCTCAAAACGTGTCTGCTGAAAAAATTTTCTCCCGTGGGCCCCACCAGCCACACAGTAACCACTATTTGCACAGTAACCACTATTTGCACAGTAATCACTTTTTGCATAGTAACCACTATTTGCATAGTAACTGTGAATAGTAACTTCGTGAATAGTAACCATGAATAGTAACCGTGAATAGTATTACTATTTTTTTGGCTTCTCTCTTCTGTTTATTCTTCTTGAGATATTATATCTGTCCTTGATCGTCAATATGCTTTGGCAATTCTTTCTGTGAATTAATGTGTTGTTCCTTCTCGTATGTGCTCACACTTAGTGCACTGGTCTGGTTCACAAGTGACTAGCACTGATCTTGATCTTCACACCTACGTTACATTCCAATTGATTAGTCTGCAGCAATATCTTCAAATAATAACTACATGGAATCTTTTGGCCCTTCAACTGAATCATCTGTACATCTTTATTCTGTCACTGAGGCTTGATCATGTTAATGAACTTCTTTCAGCGACTTGATTCTTGTCGGTGCCTGTTCTTCAAGTTTCACGATCCCTGTATAGAGTTAATATTATTTATATTTTATCCTAGTTGAGTTATATATGTCCTCTATTACATATTACATTACATTATACTTTACAAAGAGTGTAAAGCCTATCATAGACTTGCATGGCTAGCCTAGCAGAATAACGAGCAACTTTGTTATGAGCAGGGAAGACAAATGCTAGCATGCATGTCCAGGAGTTGTTACGGAGGAGCAAGTCTATTTGACTGATGATATGATAGCAAGGTGCAGTATCACCTAAGTTGAAGTCTTTGATCGCGTTAAAGGCTTCAAAGTTATCTGTCTCCACAAACACATGGCGATAGCCTTCCTTAAAGGCCCTACGAATTACACAGTAGATGGCCCAGAGTTAATTACCCACTCTTGAGAGACGAGGGATGACCCCTATAGTGAGCATCTTAAAGTTTCCATTAGCATCTCTATAGATCGCTCCGATGCCAGAGTTGTTGCCATTGGGGAGAGTTATTGAGGAGTAAGCAGCGTGAACGTTAACTTTGAGGGCACCTGGGGGGGAGGGATCCAGTGATAAGCCATGAGAACAAGGGGAGAGGCAATTAAAGCAAGGGAGATAAGAAGAACACAAGTGATATCTCCAAAGACAGTAGTGATGTAACGCCCCAACTTCCCAATATTGAAAAAATATATTTTTATAATAAAATAGACATTGATACAGGGAAATTTTAGAAAATTTTGGCATGAAGTATTCATAAATCGGACTATCCACCTGTAATTCAACCCAAACCAAATTCCAATTTAACAATTACACTTAATACACCAACGATTCCTTACCGGGATCGATTCCAGGTTATGGTATGAAACAAGAATCTAAACCATACAAATTATTACAATTTCTTCTACTATTCTGATTTCAATAACTATACCGTTTAATCTGTAGCTTAACTCCAATCCGTGCTTACCCGCTTTAGCTTCGAGATCTATCCTGTAAAGGCTGCCTCATTGCTCTCATATGACTCGTACGATGTAGACATCCACCCTTATTCCTAACTGAAAGATTAGAGAAAATGAAGAAAGAGTGAGCCAAAGAATGCACAGCAAGCGAACAGTATAGTGAAACAATAATACTACAATGATTCATTGGTGAACATATCACTGACCAACTTATCTCAAAGGAATAATTCACAATTACAAAAGCTCAAGAACTTTAAAGATATAACATTTTATTTAATTCAGGAAATGGAATAGAATTGGACTATTTTGCATTTTATTAATAAAAACAATAAGGTTAGGCTGCTGATCAGTCATGCACTAACCCCGGACAAACGCACACAGCAATGTCCTTTAATGGATCCACGGCACACATTGGCCTTACTAACTTCTAACCACGAATCTGGTCCTACCCTTTACGGTCCACATTTAAAAAAAAACAACAGTCCAATCCTATAATCTGAACGTCAGGTGTCGGAACAATCGACCACCTCGACTAGCCAAGCACCCTGGAAACTCACGTTCCAGGTTAACAACTCAAATCTCAAGAAGAAATAAGGTCTAGTAAAATTCTGACCTAGATATCGACAAGTTCGATATAGAGAAGGGTATTATTCCATAATATATCAGTGAAACAAGAATAACAATTTCGGCACTATTGAATGGGAATATGATAAACAGCTATTCATATTTACTGAAAACTTAAGAGCAACAATATCAACGACAAATCGAATTAATATAATGATCACGTGACGAAAAACATGGTTCATTTGAGTGAAACGATTTATTTGCAACATGAATAACAACAATTGTAATTATAAGATAAAGCAAGGGTATAGTCAAGTGCTAAGCATTTAATAAATTTACCAACACATTGTCTAGTTGAATCAACATAAGCGAATGAAGTAGTTTTTAAAATGATCATTTGTAAAATAACTCCAAGACAATAAAATTGTAGGACAGGTTGAAGAAAACCTCTCCTAAAGGGGTCCATTGGTGAAAATCCGTTACTAAGTTTAAACTAACATGAGAGATTCGAATAGTTTAAAACGAAGATTTAAGAAATTCTCAATTACTTAAGGTCTCACTCATGTCAGCTAAGCACTTATAGGCTTCAGCTGCCAGAACCGGCATGACAAATATGAGTTTAAATAATTAAGAAGATCTCAATTCATTCTTGGTTTTAACCGTCACTGAGCAACACATGCCTCAACAACAGTATAAACCTCGAATTAGTTTACAATAATCTGAAGAAAACGCTCTTTGAAGAATATTAATAATGACGGGAAATATTTATATAAAATAACTTTTAAAAGAATCAACACCTGAACAATAGGTGAAGAGAATAAACAATGACAAAATAATTTTGAGAATGAGTGTTTGTAAATTAATAGAAGAAGAATGTCACTGAAAGTAAAATAAAATAAAATAAAGGGTATGGGCACTAGCAAACATGGTTTAAAAGAAATATCGAAAAATCAACAGAACAAGTTCACATTATTTAGAATAAATATGAAGAATATAATTGCTTGCAAGAAGGAATTTAGAAAGAACAATAAATAATACAAAAGGTTTCACATCACTTGAACAATAAGTGAGTGATAGTAAACTTGCCTCAATACATGAAGTTTCCTATCCCAATATCTCGATTCTTTGCTCATTATACTTCTGTCTCTATTCCCTATTCGTTGGCTTTTTACCCGGTCATACATTCATCTTTCCTTTATCAGTTGTCAGCTTCTACACGAACACGCTCGTCTACTCCGTTAATCGTTCCATTCCTCAAGATTCCATCTACACTGGCGCAGGCTCTAAGTCGGTCTCCTATTCGTACCTATAAAAAGATAAAGTACTACTTCAGTACGCTTATAACTGTAGTTGTCTAACTCTGTTCTACCTATACGCGTCCTATAACGCTTTACAATTAATACATATAGGATATTAGGTTATACTCGAAAAATAGCCTTAGTATGACCAACTAATCCAAGTAAACACACAGCACGTATTGCCAATGAATACTTATGAGTTACAACTCACTTATAACATAACTATACAGGTAATTCTTATTGAAATACTATAAGAATCGTTTAATAATTTTTTTTATAAACAAAATTTGGCAACACTTTCCTCTTAAAAATTCCACATAACCTGTCGGGATATCATCGACCCGATTAATAATAAATCAATCAATTTCCCAAAATCGAAAATCAACTTTAATTTATCAGTACAACTTATACGACTGCTATTAAAATATAACTCGAAATGTAACATTAATTATCCGGGAATCAACATACAGTTTTCAGGGCAGAGTAATCAAGTAATTTACACTGACAACCACTTGAACTCCTCGACTCATATTAACGAATAACAGTTATGATTTGGAAATAACTCTATCTAGCTTCTAAATACATGTACATTATTTACTAATCAACCTCGTAGAGCATATATAGTTTTAATGGAAATTCTAAAAACATTTTCTTTGTAATTGTGCCTTGCCCACAATACCTGTATAAATTAGTAATTGACCAATAAGTTACGAATTTCTTCACTACAATTTTACTCAAAGTACTCTACATACCCAATTTATTAGACTCCCAAACACACTCCTTTTCACACTTTAAGTACCACATACACTTCACTGTCACTCTTTCTCGGCTTCACAGTTTAACAACCCAACCTGCGGCAACCTCATCAACGCAACCGCCTCTTTTTTCTTTTTCATTACTTCTCTAATCTCTCCTTGTTCACTTCTCTCCACTTCTCTTAACTCTCGGCCTCTCCCCTGTTCTACACCACAATCACTAAGCCCATGTGAACCACGCATATCCACATATTTCTACTTTTTCTTCGACGTCCTACTACAACCATACTTACTGCTACAATCACACTTCCTCAACATTTATATATAAAACCCAGTCCCCAGCCGAGACACATATAAATAGGCACACCAATACCACCCCTGATTCCTATTCTTATTCCATTACAACACCTCAAAACATACTCTCCTCCCCACAAGTTAATAATCCATGACTTAACATGCCCCCTTCATCTAGAACTTCTCATCCATAAACAAAAAAAACAAAACAGAACAACCCCACAGCAACAATTAGCACCCCCAAACAGAAACTCCTAGTTGAACTCAAGATGCCAAAACCACACAATCACATCCCTTTAGGCACACCTCCTGGTCCCTTCCTTACTCACACTCAAAACACCTACACACAACACTAGTTTTACACCCACTGCCCTGCATACCAGTATACATCAAAACGTATACACTTCACACCAACACAACAGACCCGATTGTAAACCCGCACTCATCTGGCTGTACAAACCAGCCACAACACTCTGCCACACCACCCGGTTTGAACCTCACCGCCACCAGCTTCATCTCGCAACCCCTGGGCTCTCTCTACCTCAGCCTCTTCTTCATTCCTACACAACAAACTCAAGGCCACACGCTGTAACACAGAAGAACACCACAACGAAACCCCCCAATTACCCTTAAGCATTAACTCGAATCACCCCAAAATCCCCAATCACAACCCCTACTCTGACCCAATATTCGACCATATACTTACCACCCAGCTGCACACACAAAACGCTACCATATACACACAACTACCCACCTATACACGCACACACGGATATATAGAGACGAGAGGAAGGGAGAGAGGGGACAGTCAGGGGAGAGAGCAAGGAAAAAGATGGATTAAAATTAGAGAAAGATTTGAGGGAAAGAGATTGAGAGAGATTTATAGAGATATAAAGAGAGTTCAAGAACAAGAGAGAATTATCCAGAGACTTCGAGCAAAAAAAATGAAAACAGGGAACTGAATTGTGGGGTTCTAGCAATTTAGAGATTGAAAAGAAATAAGAGTAATTATTTTACTAATCCAATTCTTTTATAAAAACAAACTAAAACCACTTTATAAAATGGACATTAAATAGGTAAAAGTTGAGAAAAATCTCAAATTAACTTTTAAAATATAGAAAATGAAATTATCTATCTCCCCTTATTTTTAAAATATTTTTAGGATAAAAATGAATTAATTATGAATTTTGGAAAGTTTTGATCCTTTAAATACCATAAAACTCTTAAAATCGTTTGAAAATACCAAAACACTCAAATTAATACACCCAATAATTTTAAAAACTAATTAAATATACAAAGATGATATTACAAAAGATTTCATGATTTTTAATAACTCCGATGATTTTATAAAATTCTCAGAAGATCAATAATGTATGATTTAAATAGGCTTTAATCATAAAAATTCAAATAAAAATACACGAACTCACATTACACATATAAATCATCATATAAACATGACATCACATATATTTATTCTAAAAAAAATTCACACCATATAATCCACATTTAATATAAAAAAATAATATTTATAATTACGAATTTTCTAAGGCGTTATATCCTTCCCCCCTTAATAGGATTCTGTCCTCAGAATCGACCGTAAGAAAACACATGACGGTATTCTCACATTTCTCTTTCAATTCCCAAGTCATTCCTTTCATTCTAGAATTCATTTATATCATTTCATATCTCGCTAGGCTCGTCCTGTAAGCCTGCAAATTCGAACATAAAATTAAACCTTTGATTTGTATGTCTCGTTAGTTCTAGATACTGATCACTCGCACGAGACGATCCCTTTTCTACCGAAGATCGGACATGACCTATTCGTATAATGGACTATGCCATGTACACAACGCCTTCATTACTGACCCAATCATCCATAATAATTCCTTCATATACAATACTATAAAAAAACCTGCCATAACCTGCAGCCAATATATAAGCGAAGAAATCTGCCTTGACTTGAAGTAAACGGGTAAATAATTAAATCTTTGAAACGAATTTCACGCGACTAATCAATTGATACGACTTCCACACTCCTACTCATATTTCAGGTTGCCCCAGATAAAACTTTGAGAAAAAGAATATCAAGAAATCCCCTAATCATTCTTACTCCCCTTTCAACGTACAATGTTACTCGAGGAGGGAATAATTATGAAACTTCTATCTGTTCTTAATCCCACTGTTTTACTGAGGCACCATTTACTTTAAAACATATATATCCTATTAGCAAGTCAAACTATTCCCGGGGTATTTTCAATCTTTCCTTATTCGTCCGGTTGCACTAACACTAGGACGGTTTTCAATCTCTTCCTTGACTCCTGAAAGCTTGGTCCACTTTTATCTATTTGTTTCTTGATTGGTAGGCTTGTCTACTATTGTAGCTATCTTGGTAATATCTTTGACAACTTTTGATAATTCCTAGCCGGTCCTTCAAAGTTTTAGATCTCCGCTAGCATCTTAAGTTGTTCCTGATTCATTTCTGTTTCGTCATCACGACATTTACTTCGATCCTTTCGTCATATCTTGAAAATGTATTTCTTCCAATTGCAAAGATCATACTTAGTAATCATATACATGTCCTTTCTATATCCTCAAATATCTTGTTATGTCTTCCGATCTTAAATCCTTGAACTTGATTACATTCCTGGATTTCAAAATCTCCTAGGTCTTACATTCCTTTCCAGTCAAATTTCACATCCTCTATTAACACAATTCTTGAAAATTTCCTGGTTTTCTGTCTTCTTTTTCTTACCATCTCGTTCCATCTGCGTAAACTCACTCTTACTCTTAATAGTAGTGATCCTCTGACTATATTCGCAAAAGTTATTAACTCCACACAATCACTTTACTTCCTTATCCAAAGCTTCAATCCTTGCTAAAATTCCTTATAAACGAACCGTCCCACCCTACCTTGTCTTACTCAAGTTATCCCATTCCGTCTCTAAACTTTTATATCTGACAATTTATCTCCAACATCCAAATTCCTGTAATATCTTATCTACTATATCCATAGTGAAAATATATAATAAGCAAGTATTCTTCAACAATCTTTCCTCCACGATAACCTTCACATACCAATTATATCAATCCTCACTATATTTTCGGCTTTAACAAAATTATCATTTCATGTTCTTATCATCTACTCCTTAACCATAATCAGTTTCTCCGTATTGTTGAATTTTGTACGTGTTTTGTCAATCCACTGCGTAATTTAACTTGATATTCACTCTCTGCTTTAACTTCAATTCTCAAGCCTGCTCATCAAATTTTCATTCAACGTAAATGTACCTTGTACCACTTAGATGTCATTGTTTCCATCTTTACTACTCTCAATCACTGATAGCTTTAGGATTCATAAGGGTTTATAACAAAAGAAACCAATACAATGGACATATGTTAGCAAGTATGAATAAGTTGAATTTTGCTTGATATGGATTTGATAAAAGGATTTATCGAGAGATCAGAATGATCGTTGAACTGTTTTTAGGTTGCATTTGTCACTTAGGTCCACCGCCATAGTACAAAAAAAGGTGGCCAGCCTTCAGTACTTTCATGACAAACACAATCAGTGGCGTCCCACCAGACTCCTATCACATAGATAAGATGTCCCTGAATCCCCTACATACATAGGGTTGTTCATCCCAGCTAGAATAAAGAAGGTTAAGTATTCAGGGAGAAACAAAAAAGAATTCAAAAGTTTATATATATAAAATGTTGAATAAGGAATAGCAAATATTCGGGGAAAAATAGAAAGAATTCAAGGGTCACAATAATTTATATGCATCATGTTGAATCAAGTGATCCCCTGAAAAATAGAGGTATCTTTGAAAAATAGAAATGTGTTTAAATGAATTTGAAAAATTCATCATCAATTGAAATATAGTTGATTATCAAAGGTGATGGGGTATTATCAAGATAAGAAGAAACAGAAAGAAAGGTTAAATCTCCTTAATCAATAAATTAAATAAAATCAACGGCTAGTAATAAATAAAGATGTCCTTACTCCATCACATGCCAAAAATCACATTTCGCATCTTGTTTACCGTCCTTTCGCACTTTCAATGTCGTTCACGTGGTAACTAAAGTCGCAAAGGAAATTCTAGAACATACACGAAGGTCTACACGTAGAATCCTCCAAGCTGGTAACTCCAGTCGTCTATTTAACGTAGACGGTGCCGAATCAACTTCCTCGTCCAAAGTCATACCTTCAAATGAATCGAATTCTAGCTCGCGCGATATGTCGAAATACTAGCTAACGTCGTAACAGCCGTCCTAACATCCTAAGGCGAATCTTATCCTAAATCATCTTATCTAACGTCCCACTTAAATACGTATACCTAATCATCATAACTTGTTTCAGTGACCATAACCTGTCGCTCTAATACCAACCTGTAACGCCCCAACTTCCCAATACTGAAAATATATATTTTTATAGGCCTAATGACCTTTTAACCCTCAAAGTTTCCACCAAAATACCCATCAGCCCTTACTGTTTCAAAACGTTCCTTTTGACCCTCCAAGTATCCGTAAAGGTCCAATTAGCCCTTATACCGGATAGGAAATGGTGAGTTTGGGTGACTTTTGGTTCGTTTTAATCGGTTTCTAGCCGGAATTTTGCTGTATTGTTGTTGTGTCGATTAAAACAAACCAACAATCACCCAAACTCACCATTTCCTATACCGGTATAAGGGCTAATTGGACCTTTACGGATACTTGGAGGGTCAAAAGGAACGTTTTGAAATAGTGAGGGCTGATGGGTATTTTGGTGGAAACTTTGAGGGCTAAAAGGCCATTAAGCCATTTTTATAATAAAATAGACATTGATACAGGGAAATTTTAGAAAATTTCGGCATGAACTATTCATAAATCGGACTATCCACCTGTAATTCAACCCAAACCAAATTCAAATTTAACAATTACACTTAATACACCAACGATTCCTCACCGGGATCGATTCCAGGTTATGGTATGAAACAAGAATCTAAACCATACAAATTATTACAATTTCTTCTACTATTATGATTTCAATAACTATACTGTTTAATCTGTAGCTTAACTCCAATCCGTGCTTACCCGCTTTAGCTTTGAGATCTATCCTGTAAAGGCTGCCTCATTGCTCTCGTATAACTCGTACGATGTAGACATCCACCCTTATTCCTAACTGAAAGATTAGAGAAAATGAAGCAAGAGTGAGCCAAAGAATGCTCAGCAAGCGAACAGTATAGTGAAACAATAATACTAAAATGATTCATTGGTGAACATATCACTGACCAACTTATCTCAAAGGAATAATCCACAATTACAGAAGCTCGAGAACTTTAAAGATATAACATTTTATTTAATTCAGGAAATGGAATAGAATTGGACTATTTTGCATTTTATTAATAAAAACAATAAGGTTAGGCTGCTGATCAGTCACGCACTAACCCTGGACAAACGCACACAGCAATGTCCTTTAATGGATCCACGGCACACATTGGCCTTACTAACTTCTGACCACGAATCTGGTCCGACCCTTTACGGTCCACATTTTAAAAAAAAACAACAATCCAATCCTATCCTATAATCTGAACGTCAGGTGTCGGAACAATCGACCACCTCGACCAGCCAAGCACCCTGGAAACTCACGTTCCAAGTTAACTCAAATCTCAAGAAAAAATAAGGTCTAGTAAAATTCTGACCTAGATATCGACAAGTTCGATATAGAGAAGGGTATTATTCCATAATATATCAGTGAAACAGGGACAACAATTTCAGCACTATTGAATGGGAATATGATAAACAACTATTCATATTTACTGAAAATTTAAGAGCAATAATATCAACGACAAATCGAATTAATATAATGATCACGTGACGAAAAACATGGTTCATTTGAGTGAAATGATTTATTTGCAACATGAATAACAACAATTGTAATTATAAGATAAAGCAAGGGTATAGTCAAGTTCTAAGCATTTAATAAATTTACCAACACATTGTCAAGTTGAATCAACATAAGCGAATTAAGTAGTTTTTAAAATGATCATTTGTAAAATAACTCCAAGACAATAAAATTGTAGGACAGGTTGAAGAAAACCTCTCTTAAAGGGGTCCATTGGTGAAAATCTGTTACTAAGTTTAAACTAACATGAGAGATTCGAATAGTTTAAAACGAAGATTTAAGAAATTCTCTATTACTTAAGGTCTCACTCATGTTAGCTAAGCACTTATAGGCTTCAACTGCCAGAACCGGCATGACAAATATGAGTTTAAATAATTAAGAAGATCTCAATTCATTCTTGGTTTTAACCGTCACTGAGCAACACATGCCTCAACAACAGTATAAACCTCGAATTAGTTTACAATAATCTGAAGAAAACGCTCTTTGAAAAATATTAATAATGACGGGAAATATTTATATAAAATAACTTTTAAAAGAATCAACACCTGAAACAATAGGTGAAAAGAATAAACAATGACAAAATAATTTTGAGAATGAGTGTTTGTAAATTAATAGAAGAAGAATGTCACTGAAAGTAAAATAAAATAAAATAAAGGGTATGGGCACTAGCAAACATGGTTTAAAAGAAATATCGAGAAATCAACAGAACAAGTTCACATTATTTAGAATAAATATGAAGAATATAATTGCTTGCAAGAAGGAATTTCGAAAGAACAATAAATAATACAAAAGGTTTCACATCACTTGAACAATAAGTGAGGGATAGTAAACTTGCCTCAATACATGAAGTTTCCTATCCCAATATCTCGATTCTTTGCTCATTATACTTCTGTCTCTATTCCTTATTCGTTAGCTTTTTACCCGGTCATACATTCGTCTTTCCTTTATCAGTTGTCAGCTTCTACACGAACACACTCGTCTACTCCGTTAATCGTTCCATTCCTCAAGATTCCATCTACACTGGCGCTGGCTCTAAGTCGGTCTCCTATTCGTACCTATAAAAAGATAAAGTACTGCTTCAGTACGCTTATAACTGTAGTTGTCTAACTCTGTTCTACCTATACGCGTCCTATAACGCTTTACAATTAAAACATATAGCATATTAGGTTATACTCGAAAAATAGCCTTAGAATGACCAACTAATCCAAGTAAACACATAGCACGTATTGCCAATTAATACTTATGAGTAACAACTCACTTATAACATAACTATACAGGTAATTCTTATTGAAATACTATAAGAATCGTTTAATAATTTTTTTTATAAACAAAATTTGGCAGCACTTTCCTCTTAAAAATTCCACATAACCTGTTGGGATATCATCGACCCGATTAATAATCAATCAATCAATTTCCCAAAATCGAATATCAACTTTAATTTATCAGTACAACTTATACGACTGCTATTAAAATATAACTCGAAATGTAACATTAATTATCCGGGAATCAACATACAGTTTTCAGGGTAGAGTAATCAAGTAATTTACACTGACAACCACTTGAACTCCTCGACTCATATTAACGAATAACAGTTATGATTTGGAAATAACTCTATCTAGCTTCTAAATACATGTACATTATTTACTAATCAACATCGTAGAGCATATATAGTTTTAATGGAAATTCTAAAAACATTTTCTTTGTAATTGTGCCTTACCCACAATACCTGTATAAATTAGTAATTGACCAATAAGTTACGAATTTCTTCACTACAATTTTACTCAAAGTACTCTACATACCCAATTTATTAGACTCCCAAACAAACTCTTTTTCACACCTTAAGTACCACATACACTTCACTGTCACTCTTTCTCGGCTTCACAGTTTAACAACCCAACCTGCGGCAACCTCATCAACGCAACCGCCTCCTTTTTCTTTTTCACTACTTCTCTAATCTCTCCATGTTCACTTCTCTCCACTTCTCTTAACTCTCGGCCTCTCCTCTGTTCTACACCACAATCACTAAGCCCATGTACACCACGCATATCCACCTATTTCTACTTTTTCTTCGACTTCCTACTACAACCATACTTACTGCTACAATCACACTTCCTCAACATTTATATATAAAACCCAGTCCCCAGCCGAGACACATATAAATAGGCACACCAATACCACCCCTGATTCCTATTCTTATTCCATTACAACACCTCAAAACATACTCTCCTCCCCACAAGTTAATAATCCATGACTTAACATGCCCCCTTCATCTAGAACTTCTCATCCATAAACAAAAAAAACAAAACAGAACAACCCCACTACAACAATTAGCACCCCCAAACAGAAACTCCTAGTTGAACTCAAGATGCCAAAACCACACAATCACATCCCTTTAGGCACACCTCCTGGTCCCTTCCTTACTCACACTCAAAACACCTACACACAACACTAGTTTTACACCCAGTGCCCTGCATACCAGCATACATCAAAACGTATACACTTCACACCAACACAACAGACCCGATTGTAAACCTACACTCATCTGGCTGTACAAACCAGCCACAACACTTTTCCACACCACCCGGTTTGAACCTCACCGCCACCAGCTTCATCTCGCAACCCCTGGGCTCTCTCTACCTCTGCCTCTTCTTCATTCCTACACAACAAACTCACGGCCACACGCTGTAACACAGAAGAACACCACAACGAAACCCCCCAATTACCCTTATGCATTAACTCCAATCACCCCAAAATCCCCAATCACAACCCCTACTCTGACCCAATATTCGACCATATACTTACCACCCAGCTGCACACACAAAACGCTGCCATATACACACAACTACCCACCTATACACGCACACACGGATATATAGAGACGAGAGGAAGGGAGAGAGGGGACAGTCACGGGAGAGAGCAAGGAAAAAGATGGATTAAAATTAGAGAAAGATTTGAGGGAAAGAGATTGAGAGAGATTTAGAGAGATATAGAGACATCAAGAACAAGAGAGAATTATCCAGAGACTTCGAGCAAAAAAAATGAAAACAGGGAACTGAATTGTGGGGTTCTAGCAATTTAGAGATTGGAAAGAAATAAGAGTAATTATTTTACTAATCCAATTCTTTTATAAAAACAAACTAAAACCACTTTATAAAATGGACATTAAATAGGTAAAAGTTGAGAAAAATCTCAAATTAACTTTTAAAATATAGAAAATGAAATTATCTATCTCCCCTTATTTTTAAAATATTTTTAGGATAAAAATGAATTAATTATGAATTTTGGCAAGTTTTGATCCTTTAAATACAATAAAACTCTTAAAATCGTTTTAAAATACCAAAACACTCAAATTAATACACCCAATAAATTTAAAAACTAATTAAATATACAAAGATGATATTACAAGAGATTTCATGATTTTTAATAACTCCGATGATTTTATAAAATTCTTAGAAGATCAATAATGTATGATTTAAATAGGCTTTAATCATAAAAATTCAAATGAAAATACACGAACTCACATTACACATATAAATCATCATATAAACATGACATCACATATATTTATTCTAAAAAAAATTCACACCATATAATCCACATTTAATATAAAAAAATAATATTTATAATTACGAATTTTCTAAGGCGTTATATCAGGGGTTAAATAGAGCATAGGAATTAAATTCAACTACCCACTGAGAATTAGTAACCTATAGAAGAAAGATATGATAGATTTGGGAGAAACACTACTCTGATAAGCGAAATAAATGTACATTGCATGCAAAATCTGTATCATAACTATACAAGATCACCAGCCAATGAAGACAAAGCCAGGCAAGGGTTGAGTATAAGCACACCATCGTGTACCATAAATGACTTTGAGAAATGGCTTGCTGAACTAATCATTGCAAAAACCAGACGCCAATAAACTAAAGCCACCTTAACAAGTTAAGCTATGCAGCGAGATATCTTCGTTAAACAAGGCAGAGTTTAATTGCAGCCCTTAAAAGAATGCTTGCTCATATAAGCAAAGCCATAAATAGAAAGAACAGCTGAGGGAGAACCATTTATGGTATGAGTCAACTCCCACTGAGTATGAAATGAGGTAATTAAACCCAAGCTACAATCATTCTATTTCTGGCCATACCTTCTTTAGCTAACCTATCTACTTCTGAGTTCAGCATTCTATCAATGTGCACTAGGTGCACCTTATGAATCATTGAAGAGCCTCTGCTATTATTTAATATAATATTACTTCTAAGATTATGAAGATTATTAACAAGTGAAATAGAGTTTGAGAAGATTGTAATGTTATCATGTTTGAAAATATTGTCCACAATATGACTGAGAAGGAACATAAATGCCTCTAACTCTGTGTCATACGGAGAAGAATTAGAAGATGGCCCTGAAAAAATAAACTTTAACGAATTGAGATTAGATATTAGGAAGCCACCAATTCCAGCTTTGGAGATCAGATCATTTCTTTTCCATGCCCCATCCACAAAACCCACTACAGATGAGATTTCAAACCAATATGATATTAATTTACGCTTAGCTACTCTAGTATTGATAGACAACAGATGTTTGGGATTGAGGAGCCAAGCCCTTAATTGGTTAGGCAGAAGATATTTATTCGCTAAACCCCAGCTAAAAGATCTGTTTATGATGAGCGATTCCAGTGATGCAGTAGATAATCTATGGTTTTTGAAGACTAGTTCATTCCTTGACAACCATATTGTCCAAAACATTGCAGCCAAGCAAAGGCCACCCCCAACTCTAAAGTCTTTGTGAGCAATTTTTTTGAACGAATCTTCCAGGGTGAAAGATTCAAAACCATCAACAGATATCTCTAACCATTTAGAAATGAATATCCAGGCCTGTTTTGCTAAAGAGCATTTCCAGAACAAGTGGTCTAAATTCTCTTCATCAAGTCCACACCATTTGCAACATGTGTTCAAAATAATGTTCCTATGGGAGATGAATGATAAGGTTGGGAGGCTTGCATGGGTGAGTTCCCAAAGGAACAATTTAACTTAATGGGGGATCTTAAGCTTCCAGATGAGTTTCCAGGGACCTATATAACCATTTTCAATGATAAGCCCCCTGTAACATACCGAGGTTTGGAATTTACCTGAAATAGGACCCCAAGTCAGTACATCTTTAGCTCTTACTAGTGTAACAGAATCCATGATCCTTTTTAAACGCCACTCTTCTTGTTTTTTTAGCACAATGAGTGGCCTACTCCATAAGCTCTGATCATTCCATGACGATGAATGCCATTTTACTTTCATTTTTTACAGACTGCATTGTTTATCTTTCGCTAGATTATAAATATTGATAAATTCCTGAGAGAATGAACCCACGTTGTGCCATACGTCATGCTAGAATTTTATCACGGAACCGTCTTTAGTAATCCATTTGAAGGGCTCAGAGAAGAAGTTGGTGAATCTTGGATCTTTGGAAGCATGAAGCAAGCTTAACATAATAGAAGAAAAGTTCTTTGAACTGGTTGATCCAAAAGCTCTATCGAGTAAAAAGTCATTACTATATTTCCTAGCCACTATCTTGTGCCACAAACGATCTCTGTCTTGATGTAATTTCCACCACCATTTAGAAATTAGAGCCAAGTTATTTGCACTTAGATCAGCTAAGCCTAAACCACCTAAGTCTTTAGGGAAAATAATCTTATGCCAACCTATGCTGTGCATTTTCTTTCTGGTGCTACTCAACTCATCTATCTCATTCCAGAAAAAGTCGCTTCTGATACGATCAATCTGGTTTATGACGGTCTTGGGAACAGGAAAAAGTTGGAACCAATATGCTGGGATGTTATTCAAAGTCGATGAGATAAGAGTAGCTCTGCCTGCTTTGTTCAATGAATTACATTTCCATTTGGCAAGATGGAGTCTCACTTTTTTAACCAATGGAACCCAGAACTTGCTTTGCTTAGGTGAGCAGCCTAGATTAGCTCCCAAGTAAGATATAGGCCATGAACCTAACTCACAACCTAGAATGGAAGCCCATGCTAAGGCATTAACATTATCTTCCTTGGAGAAATATAGGAAGCTTTTCTTGAAGTTTATTTTCAGTCCCAAGAGAATTTCAAAAAGTTTCAGAACTCCCTTGCATGAATGACTTGAACTTTCAAAGAAGAGTATCGTGTCATCCGCAAATTGGAGGTGGGATATGGAAGGACCATCCCCTAACTTGATTCCTTTAAGAATGCCTAGATGCTCTGCTTTGATTAGCAGCAGATGTAAAATCTCAACCACTATGTTGAAAAGCAGGGGGATAGTGGATCCCCTTGTCTAAGTCCTCTCTTGATTGAGAATTCCTTTGAAGGACTGCCATTTACAAGTACAGACATTCTTATTCTGTTCACTACACCAAATATGGCCTATTGCAACACCAATATGTATTTGTGTTACACAAAGTGTTACAATAGACACAAAACTTGGTAGTCTATTGCAATATTTTTAAAAATGTTGCAAGAAATACGAAAAGTGTTGCAAACAAAATGATCATTTTGAAATTTTATAACAATTGCAATACTTTAGCAAAAGCGTTACAATACACGATCCAATTTTGCAACACTTTGGTCAACTTGACCGAAATTATAAGCGGGAGTTCCAAATTTTCATTGGCGGGCTTTGCCAAAATATTTTCATGCCAAAATATTTATTACACAAAAATTATGTTTTATTACACAAAAACAAATCTCTCAGATCTCACTCTCCCTCACAGACCTCACTCTCTTAGATCTCACTCATCTCTCTCGACCATCTCTCATCTCTCTCACTAGTCTCTCGCTCACACCTCTCTCAAATCCCTAATTCAAATCGCAAAACCCCAAAACCCCAAATCGATTAGATCTAGGGTTTCAAAATTTAAAAATATTGATATACACAACTGCAGAACACACATAGTAAGAAGATGAATCATGAAGCAGTAGATAATCTCCTTAATCTCTTCACAATTGCAAATCACGATCTCAATGTTGTCGAGAATCGACTCGAGAAGGAGTTTCCAAAAATGTATCTCCAAAATGTATGTTCTAAACTCTCATTGCTTTTGAATTTGTTCATTTGTCTCTTTTGTGTATGTTTTTAGGAGTAATGTGTGTGTTTGTGTAGGTCAATCCAATGGAGCTGGTGTCTCGGATAAAGAAGATTGAGGACGAGTTGGTGTTTCTTAAGCAAGAGTGTGGTCATCTACTTGCTGCCAAACAGGTCTCTCTCTCTCTCTCTCCCCCTCTGTCTCTCTCTCCCCCCCTCTCTTTTCCCTCTCTCTCCCCTCTTTCTCTCTCTCTCTCTCTCTCTCCCTCTCTCTTTTGTGCTCTGTTAATTCCTTGTTGGTGTGATATTTGTTCGTAATTTGTTGGAATTGTAACGAGGTAACTCGTAAGAGTGTGAAATAAATTACTTTAATTGAGGTAATTCAATCTGGAACGATGAAACTTAGAATGACGATTGTTTTTGTTTGTTTCTCATAAAAGTCTTGATTTTTATGCTATTTTTGCGATGGAATGGATGTATTCAATCTGGAATGGATGTATTGTTGGAATTGTATAGAGTTATAATTAGTTTTCCATAGCATCCTTCACTTCAGACTTGTGAGGAACAATCATATAGTTGTTTGGCATGAAGAATCATCATATTCTGTTAACAAATGATTTATTTTTCCCATGTATCTGAAATTGGACTAATAAATGATTTCATTTTTAATAGCAATTAATACTGATTTTATCTTGCTTTGTCTGCAGTTGTACATAGCTCCTGTGACACTTCCTGACAGATACAATGAGAATCATTGGTTGATCTTTTGATTCTTTAACTTTGGCTGGTAAGGTTGGTAGTAGCATGTGAACACCTAATATCTTGTATTATTTTGCAAAACAACATTTCCAGCACTACAGATAGCCATACAAATTATAGGAGCAAATAAGAATAGTTTATGTTCTGACCTATGTTATGCTATAGCTGGAATTGATCTATTTTTGCATATATAAAGTATGTCAATTAAACATATAAAGTATTGAGTTCCGAATTTTTATATAATATAAGGCCAATAATACCTGAATCAACTATCAAATGATTTATAAATATTTTTTTTTTTGCTAAATTTATAAATGATAGTCAAATTCTACCAAAGTATAACTATATAAACAGGACAAACTTGTTGTCATGAGCCGTCCTTAATTTATAAGGACTTGCCAACACACTGAGACAGTTACAATTCGTTCCAGCATAGCACTGTGTTTAACAGACTCTTAAGCCATAAAAAACTCTAAAAAAACGTCTAGAAGCTTAGTGTCATAAATTTAACCGAAGAATAAGCCATCAAGATTAACCAACAAACCAAGAAGGCCAACCTTGTTTTCATCTCGAGAACCATAATTTTTATTTCTGAGCACTAACGCCATGGTCAGCACTTGTGCAAAGAAACCATGTTCCTGTAAAGAACATAATAGAAAAAAATAAAATAAAACAAATACTCTAACGATGAAGCTTTACAGTGAGAGCATCACAAGTCTTGGCAAACTACTTTCACAAAGTAACCAAAGATTTTCACAAAATGCATGGTACTTAAAGAATTTTAAGCATTTTCCTAGGTGAAAATCTCTCAAATAAGATCCTGACTTAAATATTTGGCAATGCCAATGAAAAGGATTTCAATCCACCTAAAATTTGTAATGAAGTCCTCTTGCTACTACAATATCTACTCTGACTTCTAGGGAATACTAGAAATTAGGTTACCCTGATCACAGGGATACTAGCTGGAATTTTAGCTAAGGATAATCATAATATTATAAAAGTGTAAGTTGTACCATAAGTCATCTTAGTACCAGGGTATTATAATAGTTTATGTTCTGACCTATGTTATACTATAGTTGGAATGAGTTTCATAGAGATAGGGTTAGTTATAAGCAGAGGGGGATATCGACGTAACTTTAACGAGGAGATACTTTTCCATTATGATAATGAGGACCTCAGTAGAAGTCAGTACTCCTTTGTCCTAATGCATTTGAGTAACTAGGAACAGATTCTCTGTTCCCAAAAATTCTGATTTACTTCCCAGGCAAGCATGGATTTTGTCCTAATGAATCCTTTACACATTGACAGATGGATGATCCAACCAAAAACTAGAGAGATGAACTGCATTTGTGTTATATGTATGTTGTGTTATTTGTAAGCATGTATGAGCATGATAGTATATTGTGTTATCAGCAACAAATGCCACTACTTTAGCAACTAAAATTTTAGATGAAGGTATGTTGTGACATTGCGTTATCACTTAAAAGTGTGACATACTAGTAAATTACATGTAGCTCAACTGCATTTTTGGTTGTAATAAAATTGTTTTGCTCCTTTCACAGGGGTATAAGTTGACAAAGCAGGGAAAGATTATCATCAAAATGAGATGGAAGAAAATTACTTCTGAAGCACAGATAGGAAAACTATTATCGACAATGACTATGGAAACAGATCATTTAGCAAATATTGACACGAATGCTACGGAAGTATCACAAGAGTCTCAACATAGTCTCCTTTATTTGCGAGAAGTAAGATATCCGTCTCCTGAAATCCCTTTCCTTTGCTAATTTCTTTGTTTTATCTTTCCACTTAAGAAATTACTCTTTCAATATATAATTGTTATGGTTAGATTGTTGTCTTTTTATCATGTGCTTTTGACTTGAGTATCTTTTTGGCTTTTGAGGCGTAGCCTATAATATTGTTAGTTTTGCTAAAATGATATCAAATTTGTTACTTGCTTAAAAGAATTTGTGAAATCTCCCACATCAATGGAAGCTGGTACTTTTGTGGTTTAGAAAAATGGGATGACTATAGATTCTTAAGACATAAGTAGCAAGAAAGATACGAAACACAGCCATGAGAAATTTAGTTACAGATTATTTTTGATAAACAATATTTAATAAAGATATATATGGAAGTATAGCTACAGACCTACAGTACGAAGATTACAAGAGAAAAGAACAAATAGGCATTATGTTACTTTCCCTTGGAATACTCTTTCCTCTATAAGTTTGATATCTGTTCAATATTTAATACCACTGTTGAGTTAAATTATAAACTTTGGCTACAAGAAACAAATAGCTTTCCAACAAGCAGGTTTCAGAAGTATCTATCAATATCGTGTACTGGAATACCGGTTGTAACTGTATGATATTGGACCACTATCATTTAAGCTCTCATTAGTACACATATAGGGGTGTGGTGAACACATGCATTGACAAATCCAACAATATTGGTATTATTCAATTTTGTAAATGAGAGGCTAAATACCATCCCGCAATACAAGAAAAACTAGGCAAGCATGGATTTTGATAATTTACCTCAATCTCACTTGTCCAGTTTATTCTTGCTATGTGTAATGCTTTCTCATATCAGTCACTATATATATCCAGGCATGCATGATTGCTAATATTTACCCAGAATCTGTTGATGAGGTTAACGTAATTTTTGAGCTAAAGTTAACAATAAATGTATCAATCTAATTCTTCTTGGTGTTTTCTTCCTCAAATTAATAGATATTTGGGGATTGTGGACTCCATTCCTATTCCTGGAATGGATAGACTTAAGTACAATGCTGGTGTTTGTAATGGCAGCAAAAGGTATATTCGCAGGATTCATCAATGGATGGTACTACAAGAACCCGGATAACAATCTAGTAAGTTCCTATGTCTCTTACATATCTCAAAAAAATTTAGACAGAAGACCATCAAGTTACAACTCAAAATGATGTTTTGATCAGGTTAATTGGATTCAAGAACACGTGTTTAATGATGATTGGCACTCGGAGAGAGTAGGAACTTTGTTATACGTATTGTTTGCCGAAATTACTTTCTGGGGAGTGGCTTCTGGTATGTTACATAAATTGGGCATATACTGGAAGCTATAAGAAGCTGATCTGCAGACGAAGTAAATAGGGGACGACACAAGCAATGTTATATCTAAGTACTTTCGACATTAATACATGTAATTTACTTTTTAATTACATTGTATGTACTACAGAATTCGTATCAGTTTCAGAAAAGATAGAACAAACAATATGAGAGTGATTTTCTTGTGTAAAGAGTTAAACGTCATTGTATTACAATATTAATTAAATTGTTGCAGATAAAATTTAAAAATATTACTATAGCAATTAAAATGTTGCAGATTAATGTTACTAAAAAACCAAAAAGTATTGCAAAAGGTATCAAAATATTGCAGATTATTGTTGCAAAAATATCAAAAAGTATTGCAAAAAGTACCAAAATGTTGCAGATAATTGTTGCAAAAAAAACCAAAAGTATTGCAAAATGCATCAAAATGTTGCAATAAACTCATTTTGTAACATTTTAAGTCAATTAATGTTGCAAAAAAGTGTTGCATTAGTCTGTTGTAACACATTGAAAATGTTGCTAAAACATGTAAAAGTGTTACAACAAACTACAACAAACTCTTATTGTAATACTTTAGAAAGTGTTGTAATAAGTTTGAAAAGTGTTGCTATAGAAGGCATAGGCAACGCCGGCAAATGCAATGCCGAGTTTTATCAAAAGCGTTACATAAAAATCTATTGTAACACTTTTGGGGCCTAATACACTTTTTTGGCGTTGCAATAGCCCATATTTGGTGTAGATGTTGAAGATCGATTTGATCCACTCTATCCATTTGGAAGAGAATCCCATGCTTTCCATCACTTGAAAGAGAAAGCCCCATCTGTCCGTGTCAAAAGCTTTGGCAAAATATAACTTAAGAATCAGACCTTTACTCTATTAGTTTGAATACTGTGAACCGCTTCATTGGCTATAATTAGGCTATCTGCTATATTACGACCTTTTATGAAGCCTGATTGCTCTTCTGATATCAAGGAATGTAGAACTTTGCTTAGTCTGTTAGATAAATTCTTAAGCAGAATCTTGATAGATCAGTTAATCAAACTAATGGAACGGTAATCTAGAACTGATTCTGGCATATCCTTTTTAGGAATAAGCACAATGAAGGATGAGTTAACACCTGGAGGAACTATATTAAGTTTGTGGAAGTTCTCAAACATCAAAAGAAGGTCTTTATGAATGACATTCCACAACCTTTTATAGTACTCAGTGTTTATACCATCTGGCCCAGGAGATTTATTGGAGTTCATTGACAATAGTGTAGCATGAATCTCTGAAAGGTTGAAATCTCCATGAAGGAAGTTCGCTTCTTTGATGGACAGCCTATTGCTTATTAGAGATCCTAGATGAAAAATATCTAAGTCATCTTCTTTGTTGAAAAAATTCCTGAAGTGATCTCTAAAGATATTTTTGACTTGGAGAGGATTTTAGAACCAACAACCTTCTCTCATGATGCCTTGAATACCATTCTTTTTTTATCTGTGCTTGACTATGATGTGAAAAAATATCGAGTTTGCATCGCCTTCCGCATCCCACTGAATTCTTGACTTTTGTTTCAAGAAGGCTTCTCTTGCCTCATAAGCTTCATTAAGAGCTAATTCCAATTCCTTCCTGTTGGAAGGAGCCACAGGGTTCTTGTCATATATATCCAAAAGATTTTCAAGATTTTTAACCTTTTGAAGACAGTCTCCATTGAAGTTGATGTTCCAGTCCTTTATGACAATTCTAGCCGATCGTAATTTTTCATGAATATTCATATCTTGACTTGCTAGTGACTTCCAGTGAGTAATCACCCTGTTAAGAAATTCCTCATTCTTTAGCCAATGGTTAAAGACTTTGAATGGTCTAGGACCCCAATTTTAATCACTTGATTTTAATAGAAGAGCCACATGATCTGAAGATTTGCGCCCTAGACCTGTTAACCACCAAGAATTCTCTAGTTGTCACCATTCAATGTTGAATAAAGCTCTGTCTAGCCTGCTGCATTTGTCTTGGGGGCCAAACCAAGAGAATTTGTAGTTGATTAAAAGAGCATCCCACAATCCATTGTTGTTGATGAAGGAAGTAAACCCTTTGGAATCCGATCTCTTGTATTTGCAGTTAAAACATTCTTGGTCATTGAGTATGCAATTAAAGTCCCCTATAAGACAGAAAGGTTCTTCACTGTGAGAATTTAGTAAGATACTAAGCTGCTGCCATAGTGTTTTTTTCTCTCGAAGATTATTTGGGCTGTAGATATTGACACAATTTATAACTTGAGCTGTATTTGTTATAATACCTCTAATCCAAATCCAATTGTCTTCGATGATCGAATCATCCAGTGAGAAAAAGCTGTTGTTCCAAGAGATTAGCAACCCTCCTGAAAGACCTTTAGAAGGAGAAAATAACCACGAGTGATCCTGTTGGGACCAAAAGTATTCTTTAAGATTGTTATAAAAAATCTGAGAGAAATAAAAACATAGGATTATTTGCTTTGATCATCTCCTTGAGATTATGCCTAGCTGTGGAATTATAAATGCCTCTGATGTTATAGTTTAAAATTGAAAAGGAATCCATAAAATTGATTTATATCTGAAGAATACAGTATGGCTTCCAAGAACCTTCATTGATCACTCGCTACCCGAGATCTGATCTCCTGCAAAGTTACTTCTCTTGCCTTAATGGGAATCATTCCCATTAGTAAGCCTGTTTCCAGGATCTCATAGGCAAAATCCTTTTTGTTATTGCTGCTGAATTTTCTTGCTATTTTTCTTACTGAGCATTCTTTTCTTGCTATCTTTAATATCAAGAAATGAGAATTTTTTTGGAGTTTTTCTCAGTCTTCCTTTCTTCTTTCCTATATTAAGATTAGCAATTTTAGAATTCATTGCTAGGATATGAGGCGAGTTTACCTGAGTATGTTCATGCTCAGATTCTGAAATTTCTTTGTTGAGGGTGATATCTTGAGAAGTAGTATTAACATCAAGAGAAGACGACTCATCAAGTGAGTGAATATTATCTCTGAAATTCCAAGTATGATCTTGAACTGATGGGTTCAAGTTATCAAATGAGTCAGCCTCCCTATTCTTTTGAGTGTTGAATCTGACAGTGGTGTTGTCCAAATGGTTAATGACCTCCCTGTTCTCTTGAATGTTGAGGCTGATGTTAGTGTTGTCAGAATGGGTATTGTCCTCCCTGTTCTCTTGAATATTGAAGCTGATGTGTGTGTTTTCAGAAAGAGTATTGTCTTTTTCTGATTCTCTCTATGATGAATGGCTTTGGGATTGTGAAACATCATCATCTGAATATTCTTGATCTTGATCATGAAAATCAGAAACCTTGCCACCCTCGCCTATCTGTTCTGGTCTTTGATAAGATTCTATAACCGGGTAAGAAGAGTCAATTTCCTTCAACTTGATCCAGAAACTTTTACCTTCAACCAATACTTTCAGAGTTTAGTCTATTTTGTCCACTTTATTTGTGGAAATACAAAGACTGAGCCCTTGATACATTGCATTCTGGAGTGGTTTTACTTGCTCTGTTAGAAGATAACCCCAGTCTCCTACAATGCTCTTCCAAGTCTCTTTGTTCCAAGCTAAAATTGGCAAGCCATCACACCATATCCAAGCAATTCTCGGAACAACAAGATCTATGTAGTCCACTTTCTTGATTGAAGTGAAGATTTTTAGTAACTCTTGCATGTTAGTATTGTTTGCATCTTCCTCCTCCGCAAAAGTTCTAAGGAATTTCCTATGGGAAATACCTCTCACTTGTATATATGGAAAATCCAAATTCAAGAGTTTTTCCTGTAAGATATCTGCCCATTCCGACTCCTTTGTGATACCTAGCAAGCTTCTCTTCAATTCCTCCTTGAAGTTTTGGTTTATTGTTGCATGTTCTGTACGGTGGGTGGGTTGTTGTACAAGCTCCGGTACCGTATTGATATTCTTGTTGTTATATGTTATGTTGGTGGATTTAATCCCAGGATCATGGACATTGCCCTTGCTGCGATTATTATGCACCCTATCCTCAGAATTTGCAGATTAGTATGTTGGGGCTTTTGTCCTAAATCTACGAACTTCCTTGTTTGATAGCTTGATCAATATTTTGTTGCCCATGAAAAGAATTCCATTAAAGTGGGTGACCAATCTCTCCGCGTGTACAAGGTTTTCTACCAATATGAACCTGATATGGGTGAAAAATAATCCCTAAAGACATAATTAATACAACATTTATTGGCTCATTAATAAGGCCCGAAACCCTAGTTGGGCATTAAATTCGTAATTAATGATTAAGCCCAAAGAACAGCCCAAACCGGGGATGCCCGGTATAAGCTTGTTTCTAACATGGGCCTGATCCACAAACCGGGAACGTTCTGGAAACAAGGAACGTTCTAGAATATCCCTGGGATAAGAAGTAGCCTCCAAGGCACCTAATTCAATATGGAAAAAAAACTCCTACAAGGAAGGAGTCTGGAACCTTCCTCAAAGGCGGTGGCTTGCCCACCAAGTCTCCGAATCCAACCATAATTCTAAGGCTCCCGCAGCCTATATAAGGGCCTGATCTCTCATTCTCAGAACTACGTCTTGGCTTGATTCTCAACTCTGAGATACGTAGGCATCTTGTGAGGACCCGAATTAGGTCACGTAAACTCAAGCGCAGCCATTAAAGCACGAAGCTCAAGAACCCTAGCCGTGATTTAACAACCATAATTTCTATTCCACAACATTTGGCGCCGTCTGTGGGACGACAACATCAACCATGGTTAACACACGAAGAACAACATCCGCCGTCACCTCCGCTCTACCTGTTGTTACGAAGAACGGGTACGTACCCCCATCAACGGAGACAACCACTCAAACTCAAGTTTCTCAACCTGTAGGGACCAATCCCCATGCTGAGAGAACCCTACCTGTGGTCGTCCACCCGGGATAGGAGACTAGCCAACTTCATATGGTGTTCTCTCCTCTAACTAGCCGTCCACCACTTCCAGGAGTTCAGATCTCCACCACTACGCTCCCCGTAAACACCAACCCGACATACGGGTTGCCTAACTATCCCATAAATCGAAGGGAACCTGGACCAAGCAATCATGCCCTGCAGATACATAAGCCGTATCAACCACCTTACATTAGGGGTTTAGCCCCTCTTGAGCAAGGATATTACGATTACTCCGGGCCTTACACTGATGATTCGTCGTCTGTGGATGACGACCGCGATGAAGCCCCGAGGAGGTGGCGTGCAAGTAAAGAACCTGTGAGAAGGACCCAAAGAATCCATGATGGACCCCCACTAATATCTACTAAAAAGATCAAGGCTCATGAGGCCAAGATCCAAAAGTTGAAGGACGACATGGCCAGAGAACAAGCAAGGCAGAATCAGAATCGACCTCCTCCAACTTCAGGGGAGATTCCCTTCATTGATTTGGAGAGGTCTTCTAAGAGACGGAAAAGGGCTGATGCCCCAACCGGAGGAGCTACGAGGGTGGAAACCCCCAGGGGTGATCCCAAAGACCTGATGCCACTTAGAGACCCTGACGATCCCACATCCCTATTCACTGAGGAGGTGATGAATGCTCATGTCTCCAGAAAGTTTAAGATGCCTACGATAAAGGCATACGATGGAACGGGCGATCCCTCAAACCATGTGAGGACGTTCTCAAATGCACTGTTGTTGCAACCCGCTAGCGACGCTCTCAAGTGTAGGGCGTTCCCTCAAAACCTTGCAGGCATGGCTCAACGATGGTATAGCCGGTTGCCCGCAAACTCGATTGGCTCTTTCAAGGAATTGAGCACGGCTTTCATTAATCAATTCGTTAGTGGAAAAGTCCATGAGAAAATCTCTGCATATCTTATGTAAGTGAAACAAGGAAAGAATGAGAACCTAAGGAATTATCTCAAATGCTTCACCAAGGAGACTTTGAATGTCCCTGATCTAGAAAATAAAGTAGCTATGATAGCCTTGGAGAATGGAACGACGAACACCTTCTTTCAGATGTCGTTGGCAAAAACATCCCCCTGAAAGCATGACTAGGCTCCAAAAAAGGGCAAGCAAATACATAAAGGCTGAGGAAAGCATGAGGAAAACAGAGGTCTCTACCGAAAGTGGTGGAAATGGGAACTCTAGGAAGTGAAAGACAGAGCAGGAGTATGACGCTAGGGACAAGTATCCTCGAACTAGCAAGGACTCTGACTCTGCTCTAGGACCGAGGTTTTCTGAGTATGCAAGATTGAACATTCCTAGGAGTCAAATCTTGTTGGATATTGAGAAGGATAAGGATTTTTGATGGCCAAAGCCACTAAGGGGTGATCCCTCAAAGAGAAACAAGAATCAGTATTGCAGATTCCACAAGGATGTGGGGCATGACACTGATGATTGCAAGAAACCCAAAGATGAGATCGAGTTCTTGATCCGTAGAGGAAAACTGAGTCACTTCACCAAGGGTGAAGATCGTGGTAATCATAGAATAGAGTATGATAGGAGCGACGATGATCGAGATCGCAACCCACAACCCCGAAGGCCAGTAATCAACATGATCTCAGGAGGCCCGACCGCGGCCGGGACAACAAAGAACTCTCGGAAGGCTTATGCCCAAGAGGTGATGCATATTGTCAGAGAGGCACCAAAGCGTGCAGGAACTGAGGTAACAATCGAATTTGATGATTCAGACCTTGAAGGGGTGAAGTTCCCCCACGATGACCCGCTGGTCATAACTCCTATGATTGGAAACACAGAGGTGAAGCGAGTCTTGATAAACAATTGAGCTTCCGTCGACATTCTATTTCATGATGCGTTTGTGAAGATGGGGTACAATGATTCTCAGTTGACCCCCAATAACATGCCTATATATGGATTTAATGGAGTAGAATCCAAAATTGAGGGAACTATTCAGTTGCCCATCACGATCGGATAGAAGCCAATGGAGGCCACGCAGATGCTGAACTTTTTGGTTATCAAAGCATCTTCTACTTACAATGCCATCCTTGGGAGGACTGGACTTCACGCTTTTAAGACTGTGGCCTCAACCTATCACATGAAGATAAAGTTTCCAACCAGGAATGGTGTAGGAGAATAAAAAGGTGATCAGAAAATGGCTAGGAGCTGCTATGTAGTTGCGTTAAGGCCTGATGGAGTCAGGGGGCAAGTCCTTCCGATTGAAGACGTGGATGTCCGCAGTGATAAGGAAGACCGAGAAAGGCCAGCAGAGGACACCACACATAAGCCTCGGATAGCCATTATGGCTAAGGCGTCAACTGACTTCATGATTGAATTTACCATTGGCAACCAAGAAGTCGGGGGGCAGGGGATAGTACCCCAAGCAGGAAGTGAACTTCATAATAAGGATGAGGAGACCAGAAGGAGTAATGGGTGCTCTATTTTGATGGAGCATCAAAAACAAAATCAAACAATGCAGGCCTAGTCTTGCAAAGCCCCGATGGGTTCAAACTATCTTAGTAGGACTTAGCTTCATATTTATCTAGTAGAAGTAGAAATAAGGTTCGATGAAACCATTGCAGAGCATGTTGCTCCGGGTATGATATTAGTACTCTATGTAGGGGTTGAACCCATTTCAAGTTATTAATGCAAGTTTGCTTTCGTTCTATGATTTTATTTATGTGTCAAGCACCTGATGTGTGTAAGTCAAAGATGACCAAGTACCGAAAATAAAAGAATACACGAATGGAAACAAACAAACGCATAAATAAAAACCCTGAAGGGTCGAGAGTTAGGTTACAGTACAACCAAATAAGAGTTTAAGTCCTTGAAGGACCCTGGATAAAAGACAAGCTGATTAAAAAGCCACATCTGGAAATCAAAGCCATGCAAGGCTGTGGAGGCTAAGGACTAGCTACTCTTCAATATTCAATTTTTAAGCACTTGGGTTGAGAATCCAAGGATGAAGACCAACAGAGAACATTGCATTCCAGTCCTAAGATTAAGGGATATAAGAATATCCTTGAACAAGGATTAAGAAGTTCAAGCAAGTTTTTGTCTCAGAAGTTTAAAAGGCAAGAAGCCCACGGGATTTTATTTCTCGAAATCTAAATTGAGGAATCAACCTTAGATCCTTGACCTAGAATCAAGAAAAACGAGAAGCAAAGATAGGTTTGAAAACCCTGAAATCAGAACAAAGGTTTGAGACAAGCCATGAAAGACATGAAGTCAAATAAGGGACCTAAAGAACTTTAGGTTGACATTAGTCCAAAAGAAAGGTCGTGAATACCTGGTAGTCGACATATGAACACCAACGTTGAACATGTGAATGTCAACCTCGAATCCTAGGTTGAGCAACACGAGATATTAGCCATTAAGGCCAAGATTAGCTATGAAGGCCAAACTTGAAGGGGTCATGAACTGCAATTAAGATCCAAAGGTTGAAACTTCAAGTCAAAACATTAAAACCAATCTAAAATTTTGGATTCTCGATCTAGAATGCCAACGTTGAACATCTGAATACCAGCGTTAAACACTTAAATATCAACCCTGAAATGGAGATTAAAAACCTCCTAGGGAAGGTTCAAGACCTCATGGGGCCGACCAGAAGCCAAGAAGGCCTTCAGCCAACCAGAGGCTCTAGAGGGGCTTCAGCCGACCAGAAACCTTCTGGTCTTGGATCGGTAGCTCTGATAGATGTTTTGGTGGTTTAAAACACCCAAAACTTGGCATAAAACCATGTGATGGTAGTCCAATATGCTCTCTTTAATTAAAATCCAAACTTCAAGGTTAGAGTTTAAAGAACTTCCTTGAGTTTGAAAACCCTTGATTTCGAACATCGACATTCAACACTCGAACAGCCCCAGGAATAAAGACAAACATTATAGCCATGACAGCCAACCGAGCTGAGAAAGGTTATTTTAAAAACTCTAGGTTGACGCCAACCCAAGATGAGGAGTCTACAAGAGCCATTTACCAAAGGCTAATAAGCAAGATTTTTGCACCCTTGAAAGGGAAGACCATGGAGGTCTACGTGGATGACATGTTAGCCAAGAACCTATTCAAGGCATACCATATTAAGAACCTTAGAGTGGCATTTGAAGTGCTAAGGCACCACAAGATGATGTTGAATCCAGCCAAGTGTACCTTTGGCGTGGGATCTGGAAAATTTTTGGGTCTGATGGTTTCGAAGCGAGGCACAGAAGACAACCCTGATAAGATCAAGGCAATCCTAGATATAGAATCACCACATTCCATAAAAGGGCGTACGGAAATTGACTGGAAGAATTATAGCCTTAGGGAGATTCATCTCCAAGTCTAGAAACAAGTGTTTGGCTTTCTTTCAAACTTTAGAGAGAATAAAGGATTTTGAGTGGACTACGGAAATCCAAGAGGCCTTTGAGCAGCTGAAGCCCCGTTGATCTAGTCCCGGAGAGACCCTTTATTTATACTTGGCAATATCTAAGCAAGCATTGAGCGTTGTGCTCATTAAAGAAAAAACTAAGGTTTAGAAACCCATCTACTATGTTAGCAAGGTGCTCTATGAAGCCGTATTGAACTATTGTGCTATAAAAAAGTTTGCTTTAGCTATGATCGTGGCCTCAAGAAAATTAAGACCTTACTTTTAGTCACAAAAAATTGAAGTCTTAATAGACCAACCATTGAGAAATATCATGCACAACCCGAAGGCTAGTGGGAGATTGATTAGATGGGCAATAGAACTCGGATAATTTGATATCGCATACAATCCTCGAATTGCAATTAAGCCACAGGCACTTGTTGACATCGTGGTTGAATGTACCATTGATAACCAAGAAGTCGAGGGGGCAGGAAGGCACAACACCCTAGCAAGGGCAAGATGAGACATCCCAAGAGGGAGAGAAAGATGAAGTTCAGAAGGAATATTGGGTGACCTATTTTGATGGGGCATCAAAAACAAAAACAAGTAGAGCTCATTTAGTTCTACTAACCATTGATGGCTCATGATTGAATATGCCTTGAAGTTGAATTTATCAACGACCAGTAACGAGGTAGAACTCAAGGCTCAAAAAATCACAAGGCTCTGTGGGGGGCCAAAAAATCTTAAAGTCTGTGGAGACTCAAGGCTGGTGATAGCCCAAGAGAATGGAGATTTTGAAGCCAAAAATGAAACGATGATGAAATACCAGAGGATTATAAAATCATAGTTGATATGGTTCGAGGAATGCATCCTTGAATAACGGCCGATGCCTTGTCTAAATTCGCCTCGTCTGAAATCGAGAAATACACTAGAAGTGTCTACTATCAGGTCTTGGAGACCCACTATAGAGCGCAAGTAGTTGGCGCCCATCGACGTTGGAAGTTGCTGGATAGATCCCCATCAAAGCTCATCTTGAGACTGGTTGGCTCCCTGATAATGCCTTGGAGGCACGGAAACTATCAGTGAGAGCATTGAGATATGCATTGATCTAAGCCTTGATGGCTACCAAGGCTGTAGGCCTCCACTCGAGCTAGTCCACTACAAGAAAACAGCGAATGTGTGACGGAAATTTGTGACGGATTTTTTCCGTCACAAATTAGTGACGGATTTGTGACGCATTTTTCCGTCACAAAATTTGTGACAGATTTTGTGATGGAACAAATCCGTCACAAATTTCTGTCACAAATCCGTCACAAAACTATAATAGTGACGTATTTATGATGGATTATTTCGTCACAAATTAGTGACGAACTTGTGACGGAAAAATCCGTCACAAAATTAATAAATTATTTTATGGTGGATTTGTGATGGAATATTTCCGGCACTAAATTAGTGATTGAAAAAATCCGTCACAAAAAAATATGAATGAAAAACATTCAAAAAAATTTGTTTCAGTGACGAATTTTGTGACGGGTTTGCTTTTGTGACGGAAATTTCCCGTCACAAAAATTAATAAAAAAAAAATCGAAAGTATTTTTGTTTCTGTGATGGATTTTGTGACTTATTTGAGCTTGTGACAGAAAATTCCGTCACAAAAAGTCAATAATAAAAAAAATCTTCTTTGACCGTTAAAAAAAGACATCAAATAAGCTTAGAATTTTTTAATTTTTTAATTTTTTAATTTTTTGTGTATATCACTAAAATCATTAGATATTAACATCCGTATGGTTGGATCGTCGAGAAAAGATTTTAAACATATCGTTTTGTGGAATCGAGACGATACTAGTTATCGCGAGTATTATTTTTTGGAGATTTATATCATAAAATCACATCAAATAAGCTTAGAATTTTTTAATTTTTTGTGTATATCACTAAAATCATTAGATATTAACAACCGTATGTTTGGATCGTCGAAAAAGGATTGTAAAAATATTGTTTTGTGCAATCGGGACGATACTAGTTATCGTGAGTAGTGTTTTTTCGAGATTTATATTATAAAATCATACAAGATAAGATTGTAATTTTTTAATTTTTTGTGTATATCACTAAAATCATTATATATTAAAATCCATACGGTTGGATCGTCCAGAAAAGATTTTAAAAATATCGTTTTTTGCAATCGAGACGATACTAAAGCCTAAACCCTAATCCCTAAAGCTTAACCAAAAAAGTCAAAAAAATTTAATTTATTTTCGAACTTAAAAAAAAATTAAATCGATTTTTAAAAAAAAAAGTAAATTAAAAATTAATTAAAAAAATTAATTAAAATTTTTTGACTTTTTTTTAAAAAAATCTGGAAAATTCCAATTTTAAAAAAATTGACTTTTTTAAAAAAAATTCTGTGAAATTCGAATTTAAAAAATAACTAAAATTTTTTGAATTTTTTTTAAAAATTCTGGGAACTTTGAAAATTAAAAAAATTTGAATTTCTGAATTTAAAACTTATTTTTAATTAAAAATTTCGAATTAAAAAATATTTTTTTAAAAAAAAATTAATAAAAATAAAAAATTCTGGGAAATTTAGCAGGTTATTTTTTTAAAAAATTCCAGGCTGACTGGGAGGCTCATTCAGCAGGTTATTTTTTTAAATTTTTTTTTTTCGAATTTTCAAAAATAATTTATAAAAATTTTAGTTTTGTGACGGATCTAGTGACAGATTTAAGCTGTCACAATTTCGTTCTGTGACAAAAAATATATATAAATTTTGTGATGGAAAAATCCGTCACAATATCCGTCACAAACGTGTACCGGTACAAAAAAAATGACAAATTTTGTGACGGATTTTTGACGGAATATTTCCGTCACCGAATTTGTGACTGAAAAATTCGTCATAAATTCCGTCACAAACGTTTATGACGGATTTTTTCATCATAAAATTGATTTGTGACAATGGTTTCAGTGACGGAAAAAATCCGTCATAAAGGCGTTTGTGACGGATTTTCAGCCTGTTTGTGACGGATTTTTCCGTCACAAATCACGATTTTTCTTGTAGTGGTCATTTGAATTCAAGGTCTCGAATCAAGGATTCAACAAATGTGTCAAAGCCCTGATGGTCTCTCAAACATATGCACATATGCTAGAAATACCCATGAAAAAAATATTTTGGCTCCAAAAGTGCCTTAAACGACTTTTTTGGGGTCGAAAAGTGGGGAAAATAGGATAAATCGATTTGCAGGACCTAGAGCTCTGAAAGACCTTCGATTTGATATATCGTGGGTCTCATTCGGAGTAACGAGTCAAAAGTTACGGATGATTTTGTGCATACGATGTTTTTCGACAAATTTCAAACCAAAGTAAGGTCCTATGAACATAAAAAGTAGGTTGGAATCAAAATCAAGGATCGAAAACCAACCACAGTATCCTAATACTTGAAGTCAGGTGTTGAAAAATAAGGGAATTCTCTATACAGACGACCGAGAAGCAAAGACCTCTTTGATAAGGGGGGCAAGGCCAAGTGTAAGAACCCAAATTTTCGGTAGAATTAAAACTTTTATTATTAAGAATAGGTATATACGTGAATAGTGTTGTCATACCTGAATAGTAATTTGGTGGATGAATGATAATTTTGAGGATTAGGAAAAGTTTTCATGTCACCTATGTACGAGACGTAGAATGGATATTCCGAAGTCGTACTAGTGACCCATGGAGTAAATAAGTGTATGTAAAGACGATCGGAATTCAGAGAATCCAAACTTTATTTTATTCCAATTTTGACAGAGGAGTCAGGGATATAATAATTGGATTATTAATTGAGGATATTGGATATGAGAAGTCCAAGGAGGGATATATATTATGAGAGGAAAATGGGATTGAGGATGAAACCCTAGAGGTGAGGAATAGAGAATACTTGAGAAAATCGGGAGGACGTTTCCAGAGATAAAGAGAGAATAAACAAGGAATGTTGGATTTAATATTGGATTATAGATTGAACACATGACAAGATTAAATACCATGCAAGATTATTAAGTGCAACAAATCAATAGAAGTAGTGTGAAACCAAACAAGATGCAAGTGGATTAAGAATAGTACAAGGTGAGGTGTTCTTGTTAAAACCATGCAAATAAAACACCTAAACTCTCCCATTACTTGACACTTGTGTGGAAGGAGAATATGAAGAGTAGCACAGCTGATAAACATAGCAAAATATCACACATTAGCTAGAAAACAAGTCAAGAAAGCTAGAGAAAAGCAAGCTAACTCCATTTCTTTCCAAACTGCCCAGCATGAACTACTATGAAAGAAAAATTCATATCTCCACTTCTATCCATTTATAAATCACCAAATTTGAACCATAGCTTCCTCAATATTTGTATTACATTCGTTCAAAATTTCATGGCTAACAAAGGAGTGTAGCCTAGTCAAATCCCTTCCCCAAGTTGAAGAACCAAACCTGTCCAGATTCTGATCAGCAGAAAGAAGAGCCTCAAAACCCTAGCAACCGAGCACCAAATCTTGTGATCTATAGCTCAAAAGAAATCCCTTGAAGAGTAGAAGGTGTGGTAAAAATTTGGGAACCAATCTCTAATTTTTCGATTTTATATAGATTTTACAAAGTTGATGATGAATAGTGTTTTAAGTTGGTTTCTTGTTTTGTTCATGGCTTTTAGGCTTTGTTAAGACTACCCAAGGCTATTATAAGGTGTACAAAGCTTTGTTAGTGTTGTGAGAGTATCAAGAAAGGTATAAACCTCAACTTTACCTTTTATATATATGAGTTTTGGTGAAGTTTTGATGCTAGTGTAAAGATTAGTTCATGTTAAGAATTTATATGATTGTTTAGCTTTGTTTTGAGGTGTATATGTTGAGTGGTGGTCATTGGACCTTACCACTGCCCTTAGAGGCCTAGTATGAGTGTTGGTTTGTAATATTAGAGTTTGGGTTGCCTTGTATGGCTTGATTGAGGAGTTACAAAAATGGTAATGTTCGATTTAGAGCCGTTATAATGCCCAAATTTCTTGAACAATGTTGACAGTAGCTACCCGAGTCCTTAAACATGTTTAAATTGCAACCACTGACCATATTGGGTAGGTTTTGGATTCTAGTTTATGTGGCCGCAAGAATCGTGTCAAAAGAGTTTACGGTTTGTGAGTAATGACCGTTTTAGTGAAAGCGATTCGAGAAACCATGTCGCAGAAATGTATCAACTTTGAGGTTAAGTTTGAGACCCTTAAAAATTGAATTGGAGTATGATATTTTGAGGATAAATACTAAGGTCAGTTAGAAAGGTTTGTACGAAGGTTTCGAGTTAAAAAGATTATTTTTCGATTTTATAAAAAGGGCGTAAGCCGAGATTGCGCAAGTGGAAAACCCCTTAGAAAGACCATAAGACTCACTGCATAGCCACTGCCCTGTTTTGAAAATTCCGAAAAATGAGCCTTCTGACCAGAGCCAAGTTTTGAGTTAGTTACCTTCTAGACATTCCCTAGATCGTGTACGCGAAAACGGTGCGTCATTTGGGTTAACGGTTATCGAGTTATGATCATTTTAGTGAAAGAGGTGCAAATAGTAAAACCCGTAGTTGACTGAACTTCAAAAATACAATTCCCCTGCCTAGACCCGTAGATTTGAATCGAAACTTTTATGATAAATATTACAAATACCAAAGGTGATTTTAGAGGTGGTTTCGTATTTAAATACATTCCCGGTGATTTATTAAAAGTGTTGGAGTGCGAGTCACGGAATAGTGAATCTCAGGAAAGTCAACTCTAGAGGTGCTACTTGACCATCCGCTTTGGCTGAGTTAAAAGAGGAATTTCGAGTCGACTAAAACATGAAACTTGTTAAGAATTATCAAGGCAACATATTGGTGTAAAGAACAAGGTTAAAAATGGTTAAGTATAACATGGACTTAGACGAGTCTAGAGGGACCCCTTAGTGCTTTGTTTTGATTGACTTAAGTGTCTAAGTGTTGGACTATTATTGGATTGTATAGGGGATTAATAGCATGTTTTCTTGACTTTATTTAGATTGTCGGACCCCGCTACCAGCCGTTATTGCATCAGGAGTACCAGGCAAGTATACTAACTCTTACTCTATCATTCAGAGTAGAGATGTTTTGTGTTATAAAATGTTCGTAATGGTAGTTATATGTGAATTATTATATTGAGGAGATAAGGGAAGTATGGTTAGGAGTAACTTACGTTTCCCTTTAGATGATGTAACATGAGGAGTAAATAGTGAATACGAAGTAGTGAGGAGTTGGATTTTCTTCAAAAACCCGGACAAAGATTTTAAAGAATTTCGCAATAATGAACCTAAAGGAAACATCACCAATAATCTAGCGTTTATTAATCAAGTAGATACTTGGGTAGCATTTACTGATTAAATGAACCTTATTCGTCTAATTAGATTTATTTAATTAGAAGAATATTATTTTCAAAAAAATGTTTTCTTAAAACAACTTTGTCCGGAGAAATATCAATGTTGATTTACAAAATTATTCTATCAAGGTGATTACTTTTAGAGATGTTTTCTTCTTGCAATATATATATATATATATATATATATATATATATATATATATATATATATATATATATATATATATATATATATATATATATTATTTTTGAGCTGTTACTTGAATAATATTATTATGCTAGATGTTCTATTTTAGTTCATGAGATGGTCCGTATTGTGGGACATCTATCGAGTTACTTCATTCGTACTCGAAGAGGAGATAATAAAGGCGTATTAATAATATCTTCATACTATATATTTACTGTTATTTAAGGGTGGAGTTATGTATATATTTATATATACTGACATGGGTCCTTCATTCTGGATTCATAGTCAGAACAATCTTTCATAAATATTTTCCTCCACTCATTCGGAAGGAGAACCAAATTATTGGAGGTGTATATCGTTCATTGTTTCTGAACGATATTGGAGTATTAATTCGTTTCAAAATAAATAAAGGTGCACGTGTTATTTCACCGTGACGCCTAAGCTATTTGTTGTTAAAGGTGATCGAAGATTCCGACACCTAATATCCTGGACTGAAAGTGCGTAAGAGACCGGGACAGAGCCGGCTCAGCACATAAATCGATGAAAGTGCGTACGAGACCGGGACAGGGCCGGCTCGGCACATAAATTGATGAAAGTGACCGGAGTAACGCACCGGCCCAACTAAGGGTGAGGGTCCGAGTCTGTCGACTCATCCTTATGAGGAATATTATTGGATGGTTCGAGACGTCGACTGTCCTTTCTATCGATAGAAAAAAATTGAGATGTGACAATGGATTGATCATCCATTACTTGATGCAGCGTTCGAGGAAAAGTCCAATCATTGATTCTCTAGCTATTAACCGATGCCTTTGTGGTTCGGATTAACTAGGGTATCGATCTAAGAAATTATTATATTATATTATTATATTGAGGAGTTTGAGCAATTATCATGTTACCATTGAGTAATATGGAGAAGTTATTGAGATGTATTTATTCCATCTTTTGGGTATTAAAATTCCGAGATAAATCTCTTTTCAAAATAAATATATATCCGTATGAGGGGAAAAGTTTTTGTAGAGCGGTTTAGTAATATTTTGTGTGAATTGTTGGGAATAGGGGATAGTTATAACCTTGCTGGGCATTCTTTGGCTCATTCTTGTTATTTTATATATTGTTAAGCAGCGGCATCCAGGGCTAACTCAAGTATGGCCAATCGAGGCAAGGGGAAAGCGACGAACTACTGATTCAGCGCGGTGGCCTTGTAGTATCTAAGTAAGGTGGAAGCTGAAGAGTAGTGGTTTAGTATTTTGTTATCTAGTATTTTGGAATTGTAATAACATTCAGAAATTCTAGTAGATGAACTCGTGTTGTATTAACCTTTGATTTATGGAATGCTTGTTCTAAGACTATAACCCGTGGAGTAATTGTGGAGTCTATTAAGAATATTGTTGTAGATTATATTATGAGCAGGTGATTGTATATTCCGCAAGAGGTGTGACAACCTAGATTCCGGTAGGGAATTTGGGGGTGTTACAGTAATGGTATCAGAGCGATAGGTTATAAACCTTAGAACAAGAGTTTTAGAAACCGAGAGACCGAGATGGAAGTTCGGTAGTAGAACCTTAAGGGGTAGTTAGGGTAGAGGCATGATGGCCCAGACCAGTAGTAGAATCAGTTGGGACGAGAAAAATGTGTATCCATGATTATTGAAGGAGTTAAAAGTTATATGGATCCGTAGATATATATATGTGTAGTTGCAAATGCATTTATATATATTTATGTGCATGTGTATATACTGTTTGCTTCGTAAATAAGTGTTTCATGAGTATGTAGTTTCATTGAACCGACTGATTTATTAAGTTTTCTTTTATTATAGGAGAATGCCGCCTAGAAGGAACGCGGGGGCTAACCCTGATGAAGAATCAATTGGAGGTGGAGGAAATACAGGAGGAGATAACAACCAAGGAGATAACCAGAATAACAACCAGAACCAGCAAGGAATGAACCAACTTTTGGATTTGTTGAGGCAGACCCTAGACCGTGGCCACCAGGATCCTAGACCTAATGTAGGGAACCAGACTGCAGCAGCTTTCAAGGCTTTTAAGTCAATCCAACCACCTGAGTTTAAGGGGTTCGGTGAACCAGTAGAGGCGAGGTCATGGCTGAAAGAGATGGAGAAATCCTTTAAGATTATAGGAGTGGAAGATGCGCAGAAGACGATCTTTGCCACCTATTTGCTGAAAGAGGAGGCAAATTATTGGTGGGAGTCTAAGGAAGCAATGGAACCTGAAGGGGTAGTAACCTGGGCGAGATTCACTGAGTTGTTTTTGGAGAAGTACTTTCCTGAGCATATGGAGGGCAGGATGGAGATAAAGTTTTTGGAGCTGAAACAGAATAATAAGACAGTAGCTGAGTATGAGAAGGAGTTTACGGAGCTAGCTAGGTTTGTACCACATTTCGTGGATACCGACAAGAAGAAGGCGAGGAGGTTTCAGCATGGGTTGAAACCGTGGATACAAACTAGAGTAGCTGTTTTTGAGCTTACTGAGTATGTTAAGGTGGTGAACAAGGCAGAAGTGGTAGAAGCAGGGAGTAATTTTGATCCCAAGGAGAATGAAGGGAAGAAGAGAAAAGCGGAGAGTTGGGGAGGAAGTCAGGCCAGTGGAGCATTTCAGAACCAGTATGGTAGGAGGTCTGGATTTAAGGCTGGGAGGTCCGGGGGGGTTTAACCCAGCAGAAAGTATGGCTAGTGTACAAGTGGGACAACAAGGAAATGGGAGCCAGTTTAGGCAGTCAGGACCACCGCTGCCGGACTGTGAGGTGTGTGGAAAGAAGCATCTGGGAGTTTGCAACCAAGTTAAGTGTTATAACTGTGGTCAGGAGGGGCATCAGAAGATGAATTGTCCCAGGAGGGGAGTGGTTTGCTTCAAATGTGGAAAGGAGGGCCACATCTCTAGAGATTGTAGAGTGTCGACAGCTGGACCCGCGACATCGCGACAAAGCAGTGGAGTTAATAGCAACCGACAAACCGCTAGAGTTTTTAATATGACATTGGCCGATGGCTTAAAGGAGAGGAACGAGGCGCCAGGTACACAGTTTCTTAAATTTTGGGAATGCATAGGTTAATGATGAGTTAGTGTAAAAATAGAGGCATGTTAAGGAATAAGAGGGTTATCGGAGATGGAATAGCGTTATAATATGAGAATGTATAACTGGAAGTAGAAAGCATAGTACGGGTAAGGCGAATATATTGACTAGTAGAGTACGAGACAATTAACCTTAGTTGTTACCTGCGTTGATTCCGAGGACGGAATCCTTTTAAGGAGGGAAGATTGTAAGAACCCAAATTTTCGGTAGAATTAAAACTTTTATTATTAAGAATAGGTATATACGTGAATAGTGTTGTCATACCTGAATAGTAATTTGGTGGATGAATGATAATTTTGAGGATTAGGAAAAGTTTTCATGTCACCTATGTACGAGACGTAGAATGGATATTCCGAAGTCGTACTAGTGACCCATGGAGTAAATAAGTGTATGTAAAGACGATCAGAATTCAGAGAATCCAAACTTTATTTTATTCCAATTTTGACAGAGGAGTCAGGGATATAATAATTGGATTATTAATTGAGGATATTGGATATGAGAAGTCCAAGGAGGGATATATATTATGAGAGGAAAATGGGATTGAGGATGAAACCCTAGAGGTGAGGAATAGAGAATACTTGAGAAAATCGGGAGGACGTTTCCAGAGATAAAGAGAGAATAAACAAGGAATGTTGGATTTAATATTGGATTATAGATTGAACACATGACAAGATTAAATACCATGCAAGATTATTAAGTGCAACAAATCAATAGAAGTAGTGTGAAACCAAACAAGATGCAAGTGGATTAAGAATAGTACAAGGTGAGGTGTTCTTCTTAAAACCATGCAAATAAAACACCTAAACTCTCCCATTACTTGACACTTGTGTGGAAGGAGAATATGAAGAGTAGCACAGCTGATAAACATAGCAAAATATCACACATTAGCTAGAAAACAAGTCAAGAAAGCTAGAGAAAAGCAAGCTAACTCCATTTCTTTCCAAACTGCCCAGCATGAACTACTATGAAAGAAAAATTCATATCTCCACTTCTATCCATTTATAAATCACCAAATTTGAACCATAGCTTCCTCAATATTTGTATTACATTCGTTCAAAATTTCATGGCTAACAAAGGAGTGTAGCCTAGTCAAATCCCTTCCCCAAGTTGAAGAACCAAACCTGTCCAGATTCTGATCAGCAGAAAGAAGAGCCTCAAAACCCTAGCAACCGAGCACCAAATCTTGTGATCTATAGCTCAAAAGAAATCCATTGAAGAGTAGAAGGTGTGGTAAAAATTTGGGAACCAATCTCTAATTTTTCGATTTTATATAGATTTTACAAAGTTGATGATGAATAGTGTTTTAAGTTGGTTTCTTGTTTTGTTCATGGCTTTTAGGCTTTGTTAAGACTACCCAAGGCTATTATAAGGTGTACAAAGCTTTGTTAGTGTTGTGAGAGTATCAAGAAAGGTATAAACCTCAACTTTACCTTTTATATATATGAGTTTTGGTGAAGTTTTGATGCTAGTGTAAAGATTAGTTCATGTTAAGAATTTATATGATTGTTTAGCTTTGTTTTGAGGTGTATATGTTGAGTGGTGGTCATTGGACCTTACCACTGCCCTTAGAGGCCTAGTATGAGTGTTGGTGTGTAATATTAGAGTTTGGGTTGCCTTGTATGGCTTGATTGAGGAGTTACAAAAATGGTAATGTTCGATTTAGAGCCGTTATAATGCCCAAATTTCTTGAACAATGTTGACAGTAGCTACCCGAGTCCTTAAACATGTTTAAATTGCAACCACTGACCATATTGGGTAGGTTTTGGATTCTAGTTTATGTGGCCGCAAGAATCGTGTCAAAAGAGTTTACGGTTTGTGAGTAATGACCGTTTTAGTGAAAGCGATTCGAGAAACCATGTCGCAGAAATGTATCAACTTTGAGGTTAAGTTTGAGACCCTTAAAAATTTAATTGGAGTATGATATTTTGAGGATAAATACTAAGGTCAGTTAGAAAGGTTTGTACGAAGGTTTCGAGTTAAAAAGATTATTTTTCGATTTTATAAAAAGGGCGTAAGCCGAGATTGCGCAAGTGGAAAACCCCTTAGAAAGACCATAAGACTCACTGCATAGCCACTGCCCTGTTTTGAAAATTCCGAAAAATGAGCCTTCTGACCAGAGCCAAGTTTTGAGTTAGTTACCTTCTAGACATTCCCTAGATCGTGTACGCGAAAACGGTGCGTCATTTGGGTTAACGGTTATCGAGTTATGATCATTTTAGTGAAAGAGGTGCAAATAGTAAAACCCGTAGTTGACTGAACTTCAAAAATACAATTCCCCTGCCTAGACCCGTAGATTTGAATCGAAACTTTTATGATAAATATTACAAATACCAAAGGTGATTTTAGAGGTGGTTTCGTATTTAAATACATTCCCGGTGATTTATTAAAAGTGTTGGAGTGCGAATCACGGAATAGTGAATCTCAGGAAAGTCAACTCTAGAGGTGCTACTTGACCATCCGCTTTGGCTGAGTTAAAAGAGGAATTTCGAGTCGACTAAAACATGAAACTTGTTAAGAATTATCAAGGCAACATATTGGTGTAAAGAACAAGGTTAAAAATGGTTAAGTATAACATGGACTTAGACGAGTCTAGAGGGACCCCTTAGTGCTTTGTTTTGATTGACTTAAGTGTCTAAGTGTTGGACTATTATTGGATTGTATAGGGGATTAATAGCATGTTTTCTTGACTTTATTTAGATTGTCGGACCCCGCTACCAGCCGTTATTGCATCAGGAGTACCAGGCAAGTATACTAACTCTTACTCTATCATTCAGAGTAGAGATGTTTTGTGTTATAAAATGTTCGTAATGGTAGTTATATGTGAATTATTATATTGAGGAGATAAGGGAAGTATGGTTAGGAGTAACTTACGTTTCCCTTTAGATGATGTAACATGAGGAGTAAATAGTGAATACGAAGTAGTGAGGAGTTGGATTTTCTTCAAAAACCCGGACAAAGATTTTAAAGAATTTCGCAATAATGAACCTAAAGGAAACATCACCAATAATCTAGCGTTTATTAATCAAGTAGATACTTGGGTAGCATTTACTGATTAAATGAACCTTATTCGTCTAATTAGATTTATTTAATTAGAAGAATATTATTTTCAAAAAAATGTTTTCTTAAAACAACTTTGTCCGGAGAAATATCAATGTTGATTTACAAAATTATTCTATCAAGGTGATTACTTTTAGAGATGTTTTCTTCTTGCAATATATATATATATATATATATATATATATATATATATATATATATATTATTTTTGAGCTGTTACTTGAATAATATTATTATGCTAGATGTTCTATTTTAGTTCATGAGATGGTCCGTATTGTGGGACATCTATCGAGTTACTTCATTCGTACTCGAAGAGGAGATAATAAAGGCGTATTAATAATATCTTCATACTATATATTTACTGTTATTTAAGGGTGGAGTTATGTATATATTTATATATACTGACATGGGTCCTTCATTCTGGATTCATAGTCAGAACAATCTTTCATAAATATTTTCCTCCACTCATTCGGAAGGAGAACCAAATTATTGGAGGTGTATATCGTTCATTGTTTCTGAACGATATTGGAGTATTAATTCGTTTTAAAATAAATAAAGGTGCACGTGTTATTTCACCGTGACGCCTAAGCTATTTGTTGTTAAAGGTGATCGAAGATTCCGAAACCTAATATCCTGGACTGAAAGTGCGTAAGAGACCGGGACAGGGCCGGCTCAGCACATAAATCGATGAAAGTGCGTACGAGACCGGGACAGGGCCGGCTTGGCACATAAATTGATGAAAGTGACCGGAGTAACGCACCGGCCCAACTAAGGGTGAGGGTCCGAGTCTGTCGACTCATCCTTATGAGGAATATTATTGGATGGTTCGAGACGTCGACTGTCCTTTCTATCGATAGAAAAAAATTGAGATGTGACAATGGATTGATCATCCATTACTTGATGCAGCGTTCGAGGAAAAGTCCAATCATTGATTCTCTAGCTATTAACCGATGCCTTTGTGGTTCGGATTAACTAGGGTATCGATCTAAGAAATTATTATATTATATTATTATATTGAGGAGTTTGAGCAATTATCATGTTACCATTGAGTAATATGGAGAAGTTATTGAGATGTATTTATTCCATCTTTTGGGTATTAAAATTCCGAGATAAATCTCTTTTCAAAATAATTATATATCCGTATGAGGGGAAAAGTTTTTGTAGAGCGGTTTAGTAATATTTTGTGTGAATTGTTGGGAATAGGGGATAGTTATAACCTTGCTGGGCATTCTTTGGCTCATTCTTGTTATTTTATATATTGTTAAGCAGCGGCATCCAGGGCTAACTCAAGTATGGCCAATCGAGGCAAGGGGAAAGCGACGAACTACTGATTCAGCGCGGTGGCCTTGTAGTATCTAAGTAAGGTGGAAGCTGAAGAGTAGTGGTTTAGTATTTTGTTATCTAGTATTTTGGAATTGTAATAACATTCAGAAATTCTAGTAGATGAACTCGTGTTGTATTAACCTTTGATTTATGGAATGCTTGTTCTAAGACTATAACCCGTGGAGTAATTGTGGAGTCTATTAAGAATATTGTTGTAGATTATATTATGAGCAGGTGATTGTATATTCCGCAAGAGGTGTGACAACCTAGATTCCGGTAGGGAATTTGGGGGTGTTACACCAAGGGTGTTTGAAATACCCTATTGTAAGGATGGAAGGGTGTTTGAAAACCAAAGGTCATAGTTGAATCCAAGGTTATTTGAAACCAAGAGTTCAAGAACAAGTTAAGGCCCGGAAGGTCCTGAAAACTAAGAAGTAGGTTGTTTGAGATCAAGGATCACAAAACCAACCAAGGTGTGGCAAAATCCACTCTAGAAACAAAGAGGGGAGTCCAAGACAAGACTTGGTTTTGGTCAAAGTCAAGGTCAAAAGACAAAGTCAAACGGTAAAATTTTGGCCAAAATTCAAAAAAAAAAATTGTGAAGGGCCCCAGCCGACCAGGGGTGGCCGACCAGGCACCCTTGGCCAAATGGCCGACCAAGGGTAGTGACCAGAAGACAGGGGAGAAAAAATGGGTCCAGGCGTTTCAAACACCTGGACCCCTGACCGACTTCGTTTGGCTCCAAAACGCTCAAAAATGCTCCGTTTGTTCTCAAATTTGAGATTCAAGACCCTTACAAGGTCCTCTACAATCCTATGCAAGTTACTTAGTGATTCCAAGAAGTTGAAAAAATGACCTTGTTTAAAACAAGATCTGGTTTGAAAACCAGCTTAAAATGAGGTATTTCACTTCCAAAACGTTCAAAAATTCATGTTTTCATGTGATTCTTCTTCATACCAGGAGATTATAAGAATCCCTATCATATAAACTAAACTTCGAGTTTTGGAATGTCAGGGGTGTTCGAAACCAGGAGGGTGTTGAAAAACCAGGAAGGTGCTTGAAACACCTTGTCCAGAGGGCCGTATTTCTTGCCTAGACAACTCAAAAATGAGAATATTCACGTGATTCTTTCTACAACCAGGAGGTTATAAGAATCTATACTAGATTGGCTTAACTCCAAAATTTGAGGTTAGGGTTTCGTTAATCGCAATTAGGGGGTGATTAACCTCGATTATCGAAGTTTAAGGACTTTTGCTTTAAAATTAACCTATCTTAAGGTTAAGAGTGGCTATCCTAGTTATAATTACATCAAGGATGAGTTAGTTAGCCTTGATTAAGGCCTGCATAGCCCCGTTTAGGGTTGTTTAGCCCCGATTAGGGCAGAATTAGCGTCTTTTGCTCAAAGATTAACCCTTATTAAGGATTATGAACAACGACCGCCTGATATTAACCCCAACTTAAATAAGTTGAGGGAAATAAATCACTAATGAATTTATGATAAAGGATCCTATGCATGAATTGTACTTGGATTAGTGTCTACGAGCTCGAAACAGCACTAATCCTATTCCCGAAAGGCCCAGAAATCTTAAAAAAGGTTCGAGAGGCCAAAGAACGTTTAACTTTCTTAAGTATTAACTTGGGAAAGAATTTTAGTCGTTGTGAATGTGTAGGTCGCTCCACACTTCACTGTAAGACGATACCCTGGTAGGGCTGACGTAACCTTAAACTTCTACGAAATCAAGTTTTCCTAGAAGTTGGGGGGCAAATGATATGGGTGAAAAATAATCCCTAAAGCCATAATTAATACAACATTTATTGGCTCATTAATAAGGCCCGAAACCCTAGTTAGGCATTAAATTCATAATTAATGATTAAGCCCAAAAAACATCCCAAATCGGGGACGCCCGGTATAAGCTTGTTTCTAACATGGGCCTGATCCACAAACCGGGAACGTTCTGGAAACAAGGAACGTTCTAGAATATCCCTGGGATAAGAAGTAGCCTCCAAGGCACCTAATTCGATATGGAAATAGACTCCTACAAGGAAGGAATCTGGAACCTTCCTCACCAAGTCTCCGAATCCTACCATAATTCTAAGCTCCCTCAGCCTATATAAGGGTCTGACCCCTCATTCTCAGAATTACGTCTTGGCTTGATTCTCAACTCTGAGATACGTAGGCATCTTGTGAGGACCCGAATTAGGTCACGAAAATGCAAACGCAGCCATTAAAGCACGAAGCTCACGAACCCTAGCCGTAATTTAACAACCCTAATTTTTATTCCACAACAGAACCTTATACGAAATTTGTTGACATCTCTACCTTTGGGCAAGATGATGTCTTGAATCATGTTTTCTTTGTTGAAGAATGACCAAATTTCTTTGGCCATTACATAATATGGAATGTTGTGAAGCATGACTGAAACTCTACTCGGAGTTGTTCTGTGCTTGCGATCCTGGTGAGAATTTTCCATTCTACCTTTCCTGACCATCTCCGCATAAGATAGAGACCCTCTATAAATCTCACTTGCCTCGCTAATGGGATAGGCCTTCAATTTCCCAAACCTTGAGGATCGATGCATTTGATACCATTGTTGTCACGATTTGAGCTAGTTGACAATGTTAACTTATCTTATTGGGCCTAGTATAGAGTTGGGCCTAGTATAGAGTTGGGTTATAGGGTTGTCTGGCCCAGTGACTTAGTCTCTGTGGAGATATATAATGTACTCTCTTCTTCAATTCAGGACTTATGAATGAAAATGAATGTTTAACTTATCTTCCTGCATCTCCTTTCCTGTTTTTACTTTTCTGTTCTTAGCTTAACTTTACAAAAAACCTAAAAATACTGTCAAGATCATGACAAATGGCATCAGAGCCAACGATTTCTCGGACATGGCGAGCCCTGTTACTGATTTTCCTACCGCTCCATATCCTTCGACTCCATTTCATAACCCTAATTTCTATTATTCGTATCCGTACACGACGGCACCTCCAACACCTCCGTTTCAATACACACCACCTCCGACGCCTCCATATCTCTTTCACTATGTTGAACCACCGCACCAATTCTATACCACTACTTACACACCATACATTCATCCAACTTCGATGCTGATCGCTGATGTTACTAAGGACTATCTACACCACTTGGATGATAAACTTACTCAACTGGATGCAAAACTCGCTCAAATCCGTATGCTAATTGAGAAGGAAAATACTGTCACATTTCTTCCAAGTGTAGTTCATGAAGATGAGTTCGAGGTAAGTGTTGAAGCTTGCAAAGAAAGTGTTCAGTGTCAGAATTACGTGGAAGTTGAAGCAGGTGAGCATAGGTTTGATAAACTCAATCAAATAATTGAAACACTTGAGAAGATGGGAAAACACCTTACTGATGTATCAAGACCAGTTAAGGAGACATCCTCTAATAAGGTAAATCAACCTTCTAATACGTCTACTCCTGCTATAATTGTCGACGATACTGATAACTTAAGTAGAGTTGCGAAAATAATTGATGTTAATGGTGAGGATTTTAGACAGTTAAAAGTGCCACGAATTGGAATGTATGCCCCTCATATGTTTGACGAAAGTCCTGAGAAAATATATATGGCTCAAATTCCACCAACACCTCTATATTCCCATAAGTCTGAAGTTTTAAATTTCAAGTCAATTGAGAGAGGTTTGTCAGCAGGTTCAGGCAGTGAACATATTGAGAATGATGAAGAAATGGTTTATAAGCTTCATGAGGATGAATACGGTAAAGTTGGTAAACTTACTGAGAAAGGCATAACTGCTGAGACAATGACCTTATTCGGGTTCAAAAACATGTTTATTGTCAAGAAATGTAGGCATGAAATACTTGATAACATAACTCATGAGAATATTGTAGTTTGGGATACAAAGGTTTATGGGTCCTTGAAAGTTGGGAACAATAAACATGGTAAAAGGTTGTTCAAACAAGCATTGGTTAATCATAGATTGATGGAAAATACATTTTTCGGAGGATATGCTGAATATGGGAAAGTGGAAGTAGTGCACCAGCATTTTCAATATAAGATGAAGAAGGAATCAAAGTTTTGGAATGCAGTTATTGATAAGTTTGTGCGTAGTCAAAAGAGTTGTCAAGGAATGCTAAGATATAGATGCTTACAAAGGGTGGGTGCAAAATCTGGGATTGGATGTTCTGAAATTGACATATCTTCTATTTTACTAATGTTTTGCAAGTTCATGACACATGAGGAAATTTATGTTTCATCATGTGAGAATGCTGGCATAGATCCAGAGGGGTTGATTATTAGTTGCAAGCTTTCTGGTTTTGACAACCTAATGATTGAATTAACAAGAAGGGTCCTCCAAATTTACATTATACGAACAGGCTTGGAAATCTATTGGATGGTTCAAGTTTGGTTTAAGGTAGAACTTCCAAGTAAGTGCATAAAATTGTTTAGAGGAATGCGATCTCCATGCATTCAGTTCAACTTAAGCACTCTGGTAGCTGAAGGTTGTTCATTTACTGAGCTCGAAGACAACTATCATGGTACATATGTTACTCGTTATGTGATAAATAAGCTACTGCACAAGATTTTCCTAATTGCTGAGAGATTTATTTATGCATGGCATCTAAGTACAAGAATTAGACTGGTTGGGGCTATCCCTGTAGTGAAGATTCAAAATCTCGAGCAAGCTATGGGGGAATTGTACCGTGTACTGAACCATAAGCTTTGGCACATAACTGAGACTTCCATAGACAAGGAACATGTTTATAAGTCTTTTACATGGAAGCAAAGCAAGGTCAGATCTATGGAACAAGGAAATTATGGAGGAATAGTTGTAACTTCTGAATTTTCTGAGGTGACGTATGTTATGTTCAACAAGATGAAGAGTATGAGAATCATAATTGACGAGATCACAAACTGGTATATTTTGAGTTCCTATGCTCGTGAAAGACTTGCAAAGGAAGTTGATATGAATGTCAAGGATCTTCTTTCTTTTGATCGGGAAAAGGCCAAGCAAGTGATAAAGAATTGTCCAGCTAGCACTAAGCATAAGATTGGTGGACAGAGCGGAAAAATTTGCAGAAATTATAAGCAAGTTATGCTAGTTCAGCTGCTGCCAGCATATGAAAAGGTAAAACATGATTTAGTCGAGAAGTGTGGAAGGATATTGCTTGATCAAATGACTAAGGTGAATGCAGCTACCTCCGCGGTGATGATCGTTAGGTATGCCCTACAATGTTATCTTGGTTATGTTTTTCTGTGGTTTGAAGGAAAAAGAAAAGTGTATCAAAGAGGCAAGGAGAAGTTGGAAACTGAATTTACTATTCATGAGAGTTTAAATAAGTTTTATCAGAGGCTCATTTCAGTTGAAGCTATAAAGGTAAAGGGATCATCTAATCCAATTTTGCTCAGTGATTTGGTAATGATGGAGAGTTCAGAGGTTGGAATGCATAGTGCGTACCCTGGTGCTATGTTTTATGATCATTTTTGGACACCTAACTATGTTAAAGTTCAGGTTTATCTGATCATTAAAATCTGAACATTTGAAGATGAGAAGTGGGAACTGAAGTTTTGTGTCACTAGTGCAGATAAGAATCATCATATAAAATCCCTCCAGTTAGCGTCTCCTAGAAATGTTTTCCGTGGGAAGGTGATTGCCAGTGGGATCCATCATCCATCAAATAATGACACTACACAGGTAAACCGTTGCCACGTCTTGCTGGATGAAGTTGGCTTTTCTAAAGAGGATATATTTTTTCTTGATTTGGTACTTGAATATGATGTCCTCATAAAAGAAAAAGTAAGTATGAGTAGTAAAGTTGCAGAGCCAGTGAGGGATTGTGATATGAATTTTCCTAAAGAGCCAGAGGACAATATACTTGGCTGGGGTGGTCCTGAAACTTTAATGTTTGCAACTCCAACAACTTATAGTTCACGTTATTATTTTTTCTCAAATGTGGAAGATGTGTGTGCAAAGAAACACTTGAGACTTGATGCCAGCTGCATTCGAGCATTGGTGCTGTAAGTTACTACAAAGTTTTTGATTCCATCCTTGAGGACAAGGATGTTTTGAAGGAGAGGAATATGTTACTTTTCTGTTCTTAGCTTAACTTTACAAAAAACCCAAAAATACTGTCAAGATCATGACAATTGTTCTTCCTTAGCGTGACTACTCCGGCCATATTCCCAGTTCCGATCATGGGTGGAGGTTTGAATTTTGAAATTGGTTTCTCTCTCTTCGCTCTTTCAATCTTTTTTCTCTCTCCATTACCAAATAATCACTTAAGATGCGCTATCAAATTGTAAAGTATATTAGGAGAGTTTTTAAATTTCAAAGAAGTACTAACATTTATGATTTTAAAAAGTTACTCATTAATAAAATAATGTTTCGAATCATATCAACAATTTTACAAGTTCAACAAGACGCGAATTAGAAAACAATGATAAACATATATGAGTTTAATAGTTGATATTCCCTTCGTCCTATTCATTTTGTCATCAATCTTAATTTCATTTTTTATTTAATTATATTAAAAAATTAATAATTACTAAAAATAATATTATTTTTTAAATAAATTAACATAATTAATATTTAGTTTATCATAATAATTGAATGTGAATAATAATTTTGAAATAAATAAAATAAAAAATATGATCACACTAAGGAGGAGGAGGATAGAGTACTTGATACTGCTAGCGAGCCGAGTTAGCAAGCACATGGGGTTTGGGAATATGGGATTTTTTTTTATTTTTTTTTTGCTAAATGGGAATATGGGATTTTGGAGTAACATAAATTTGTTCGATAAATGGTAGTAGTTCTAGATGTAAAATGTTCTGAAAGTCGGTCATCAATATTCATTCACATTGATTGTGTTTGTAATAATTTTAGTATGAAAGAAAATTTCAACATCAATACATTCGTAATTCTAGTTTAGATAAAAAGAATGTATCAATTCTTTATCTTTCTTCTTTTTATAGCAGTTATCGGAAGCTTTCATCCATTTTTATTTGTACAAAATCCCAAATCATTAATTTTTTTGATTTATTCTCGTTTTTTAAATAATTCTCCTCCCTGGATAAGAATTTATGCCTTTTTAAATTGTTTGTTTGTTCAACTCGATTATTTTTGTAAATGACGTATACTTTTTAATTATTAAACTAATTCCCTTTAAAAAAAAACAATGATAAATATGATGTAAAATTATTACACGGACATCCATCCCACAAAATATTATTACGAAAGAGTTTTGAATAATATAAATTAGGTCGATAATTTGTTTTTATGTGAAAGTATGAATCAAGGCTTAATAGTATAACTAGCTTATGACCAGTGCGATGCACGAGTTTCTTTTGATATGTAATAAATTTTATTTTTATGTTACAATTATATTTTTATATAATCATTATTTTTAATAATTTATTTTAATCTTAATTAAAAATTTATTATAAATTTAATTCATGATATGCATGATTTAAAATTTATATTATAAAATTTTTAAATAAAAATGTTGTTGATGGAATTCAAACCTTGAAATTTTAGTAGACATGGTCATTATTCGTTGTATACGGATTTTTGTCATATTTTGTTAGTGATTAGAAGATAAAATGTGATATTTTTGAGTATATATAAATTATTGCAAGATTATGTTTTTAAATTAAAAGTTAACATGTTTTAATTAGAAAATAAATATTATTGATTGGAAGATAGATATTTTGGAAAATTGATGAATGCATATCAGGTGGTATGGTCTGCAATACATTACATGAAATTGATAGATGCCGCATTAAATATGTCGGGATTCGAACCTTGAATATCTAGTAAAGTAATTTAATCATTAAATATACTTTATAATTACATCTAACTATTCTTATTAATGACTAAAAATCTAACGGTAATATGATTTTATATTTTTGGGTATACATTAATGATTGTAAATTTATGTTTTAAATTAAAAGATAGTGTATTTAATTAGAAAAGAAATATTAATGATTGGAAGATTATGATTGCAAAATTATATTTTAAATTAAAAGGTAACATGTTTTAATTAGGAAAGAAATATTAATGATTGGAAGATACGATATTTTAGGTGTGTATAAAGGATAATATGTTCAATTAAAATTAAACGTCTTTTAAATTGATTGAAAAATAAGCTATTTTAGGTATTTATTAAATTTTAGTTAATAGTACAATTATGTTTTTATATAATTGTCAATTTAATAATTTTTTAAATTTTAATTTAATATAATTTAATATACCCATGTTTACATATTATGCTAATATTTTCTTATTATAAACAATGTATAGGGATTTTTAATATATTTTATTAATAATTGAAAATATGGTGAGATATTTTTAAGTATATATTAATGATTGAAAGATTAGTTTTTAAAAAAAAATAACGTATTTTAATTAGAAAGAAAATATTAATGATTTGAAGATATGGTACGATTCATAATATTAATGATTTGAAGATATGGTACAGATATGGGCTAAAAATAAGCCCTAAAGACACATTTAATGTGGCATTAATTAGGCCAGGAATGGTCCAAACGTGGGGCCCACCAGGTGGGCCCAAAACCCCAATTATAATATTAATTTCGTAATTAATATTGGGGATAATAAACAGCTCAGCAATAAGAGTTGGATAAGAATATTATTTCCACCAGACTTAGCCACCAAGGCATCCAATTCAATATGGAAACTGATTCCTACAAGGAATAGATCTAGAACCTTCCCCAAAGACTTGTCTACCAAGTCTCATATTCCTACCATAATTCTAAGGCTTCTCAGCCTATATAAGGACCTGCTCCTTCACCCCAAGAACTACGTTGGCTTGATTCTCAATACGAGATACGTAGGCACTCTGTGAGGACCGATTAAAGTCTCGAACGCAGAAACAGCCATTAAAGCTCGAAGCTCAACCACCCTAGCATTAATTACAAATCGTAACCTAGTTTTTGATCCAAAACATTTGGCGCCGTCTGTGGGAAGAAAACATCAACCATGGTTCAAACACGAAGAACAACATCGACTGAGGCCATACCCCTTAGCTCTGCTCCACCTGCCATCTCTGATCCGCTCATCACCGCTGAAGAAAGACAATTACCCCCACCAGCAGGGACGGTCATTCAACCTCTAACCTCTCAACCCTCAGGGACGATTCCCCATGTTGAGGGAACTTTACCTGTGACTATCCCTCAAAGCCAAGAAACTAACCCTCTTCAGATGGTGGTTTCTCCTCTTGATAGCGCTGGTCGTACGCTGCCTCCGGGGGTACAGATCCACACCACGGATCTCCCTCTGAATACCAACCCGATGTATGGGCTGCCTAACTATCCCCCTCAACACAGGGAACCTGGACCGAGCGGTCATGCCTTACAGATCCGAGTACGATGATTACTCTGGTCCCTATACTGATGATTCAACATCTGAGGATGACAACGATGATCGTGATGAAGTCCCGAGGAGGCGACGTGCTAGTAAAGAACCTCGAAGGAGGTCCCAAAGAATCCATGATGGACCTCCACAAACGGTTGAGGAAAGGATTAAGGCTCATGAAGCTGAGATCCAAAGGTTGAAGGATGATATTGCTAGAGAGCAAGCAAGGCGAAGTCTGATTCGACCTTCACCAGATACAGGGAGGATTCCCATTATAAATCTGGAGAGGCCTTCAAGGAGACAGCGAAGGGCCGAAGCCCCAACTGAAAAGTCAACAAGGGTGGAGACCCCCAGAAGCAACCCTAAGGATCTGATGCCACTTGGGGATCCTGATGATCCCACACCCCCGTTTACTGAGGAGGTGATGAATGCTCGCATCTCAAGGAAGTTCAAGATGCTGACAATCAAGGCCTATGATGGAACGGGCGATCCCGCAAACCATGTTAGGACATTCTCAAATGCACTGCTGTTGCAACCTGCGAGCGACGCCTTAAAGTGTAGGGCGTTCCCACAAACCCTGTCTGGCATGGCTCAAAGGTGGTATAGCCGCTTACCTGCAAACTCAATTGGCTCATTCAAAGAGCTGAGTGCCGCCTTTGTCAGCCAGTTCATTAGTGGGAGAGTTCATGAAAAAAGTTCTGCATCCCTTATGTATGTGGTGCAGGGGAAGAACGAGAATCTGAGGGATTACCTCAAGCGGTTCACCAAGGAGACGCTGAATATCACTGATCTGGAAAATAAGGTGGCCATGGTAGCCCTGGAACACGGAACCACTGATTTCTTCTTTAAAAGGTCTTTGGCAAAACATCCTCCTGAAAATATGGCCGAGCTCCAACGGAGGGCCGACAAATATATCAAGGCTGAGGACAGCATGAAGAAGGAAACCACAGGAGGCAATGGCAAGGGTTCTAATGATTCGAAGAAACGAAAGCAAGAGCAAGAGTACGATGCTAGGGACAAGTATCCCCAGACTAGAAAATATTCCGAGTCACCACCAAAGAAGGGTTTGGGACCAAGGTTTTCTGATTATGCAAGGCTGAACGCTCCTAGGAGCCAGATCTTGCTAGATATTGAGAAGGATAAAGACTTCCGATGGCCGAAGCCACTTATGGGTGATCCCACGAAAGGAAACAAGGATCAATACTGTAGGTACCACCGTGATGTGGGTCATGATACAGATGATTGTAGACAGTTGAAAGATGAGATTGAGTTCTTGATCCGAAAAGGAAAGCTAAGCAGGTTCACGAAGAATGATGATCGTGGAACCCAAAGAAGGGACTATGACGGGAGAGACAATGACGGAAGAGATGACGATCGTGATCGTGATCGTAACCCACAGCCCCGAGGGCCAGTTGTTAATATGATTTGGGGAGGCCCGACAGCGGCCGGCACGACTCGAAACTCTCGAAAAGCGTATGCTAGAGAAGTAATGCACATCGTGGGAGACGCCCCAAAACGTGCTAGGACTGAAATAGTTATTGGGTTTGATGATTCAGATCTCGAAGGGGTAAAGTTCCCCCATGACGACCCGTTGGTCATAACTCCTGTGATTGGAAACTCGGAGGTGAAACGAGTCTTGATAGACAATGGAGCTTCTGTTGATATCTTGTTTCATGATGCGTTTGTGAAAATGGGGTACACCGATTCTCAGTTGACCCCCACCAACATGCCAATCTACGGATTTAATGGAGTTGAATCCAAGGTCGAAGGTACTATTCAGTTGCCCATGACTATTGGACAGGAACCTAAGGAAGCTACTCAGATGCTGAATTTCCTTGTGATTAAGGAATCCTCGACTTATAACGCAATCCTAGGAAGGACTGGACTTCATGCATTCAAGGCTGTGGCCTCCACATATCATATGAAGGTTAAGTTTCCAACCAGGAATGGTGTTGGAGAACAAAAGGGTGATCAGAAGATGGCAAGAAGTTGCTACGTATCCGCGTTAAGGGCTGATGGAATCGGGGGGTAGGTACTTCCGATCGAAGACATGGATGTCCGTGGTGATGATGAACACCGAGGAAAGCCAGCAGAGGACCTAATACCTATTCCTCTGGAGCTAGGTGACCCGGAGAAGGTGACTTATATAGGAGCCTCTTTGAAGGAACCCCTGAAGGGCAAGTTGATAGCATTCTTGCAAGAAAGTAGCGATGTGTTTGCTTGGACAGCAGCTGATATGCTAGGGATTGATCCCCAACTCATAACTCAGAGATTGAATGTCGATCCTAGTCGGAAGATAATACAGCAGAAGAAGAGGAACTTTGCACCTGAAAGGCAAGAGGCCATAAAGCAAGAAGTGGAAAAGCTTTTAGAAGCTTGGTTTATTGAAGAGATTTAGTTTCCAGAATGGTTGGCTAACCCTGTGATGGTCAAGAAAGCCAACGGTAAGTGGAGGATGTGTATAGACTTCACCGACTTGAATGACGCATGCCCTAAGGATTGCTTCCCTTTACCAAGGATAGACATGTTAATAGATGCCACAGCAGGACATGAGATGCTGAGCTTCATGGATGGTTTCAGCGGCTACAATCAGATTAAGATGCACAAGGATGACGTCCCTAAGGTATCTTTCATAACTGACTTCGGTGTTTTCTGCTATCTTGTTATGGCTTTCGATCTAAAAAATGCAGGAGCTACTTACCAACGACTGGTGAATAAGATATTCGCCCATCTGATTGGAAAAACCATGGAGGTCTATGTTGATGACATGCTAGTCAAGAGCCTGTTCAAGGCAGACCACATTAAGCACCTCAGAGAGGCATTCGAAGTGCTGAGGCACCATAAAATGATGTTGAATCCAGCCAAGTGTGCCTTTGGCGTTGGATCAGGCAAATTTTTGGGTCTGATGGTTTCAAAGAGAGGCATAGAGACCAACCCTGACAAGATCAAGGAGATCTTAGACATGGAGCCACCACGCTCTATAAGAGATGTGCAGAAGTTGACAGGCCGGGTAGCGGCTTTAGGAAGATTCATCTCCAAGTCTGGTGACAAATGCTTGCCTTTCTTTCAAGCATTGAAGAAGGTGAAAAATTTTGAGTGGACCCCTGAGAGCCAAGAGGCCTTTGAACAACTGAAGAAGTACATGGTCGAAGCCCCGTTACTGGCCAAACCTAGTCCCGGGGAGACTCTTTATCTATACCTGGCTGTATCTGAGCAAGCGTTGAGCGCCGTTCTCATTCGAGAAGAGAAGAAGGTCCAGAAACCTATCTATTATGTGAGCAAGGTGTTGCACGGGGCTGAGTTGAATTACTCTCCCACTGAGAAGTTCGCCTTGGCACTGATAACAGCCTCGAGGAAGTTACGCCCGTACTTCCAGGCACATAAGATTGAAGTCCTGACGGACCAACAGTTGAGAAACATTTTGCATAGCCCGAAGGCTAGTGGAAGGCTAATCAAGTGGGCGATTGAACTTGGAGAATTTGACATCATGTATAAGCCTCGAACAGCCATTAAAGCTCAGGCATTGGCTGACTTCGTGGTTGAATGCACCATTAGCAACCAAGAAGTCGGGGGGCAGGAAATGATAACAACCCCTGAGAAGCAAGATAAAGATGGAGAACTTGAACCTGATCAGAAGGAATATTGGGTGCTATATTTTGATGGAGCATCAAAAACAAAATCTAGTGGCGCAGGCTTAGTATTGCAAAGCCCCGATGGGTTCACAGTCGAATATGCTTTGAAGTTGGATTTCCAGACAACCAACAATGAAGCTGAGTATGAGGCCTTGATAGCTGGTTTAGGCTTGGCCAGAATCATGAGAGTCAAGAATCTCAAAGTTTGTGGAGATTCAAGATTAGTAGTCTCTCAAGTAAATGGTGAATTTGAGGCCAAGGATGAAACTATGGCAAAGTATCTGCGAGTTGTGAAAGCTGTCATGACTCAGTTTGACGAGTGTTATGTAGAACACATCCCGAGAGAAGAGAACGTTAAGGCCGATGCCCTATCTAAGTTCGCTTCTTCCGAGATAGAAAACTATGCAGGGAGTGTTTACTTCCAGGTCTTGAAGGCCCCGACTATCGACTCGAAATTAGTGGCACCAATTGATGTGGGAAGCTCTTGGATAGATCCTATCAAGGCACACCTTGAGATCGGGTGGCTCCCAGACAATGCCTTGGAGGCACGAAAACTTTCAGTAAGAGCATTGAGATACACTTTGATTGAGGGCATTCTGTACAAGAGATCATTTGTCATCCCGTACTTGAAGTGCTTGAGGCCCCAAGAGGCAAGGGAAGCTTTGGAAGAAGTTCATGAAGGGATCTGTGGGCAGCACCTGGGGGGCAGGGCCCTGGCTCACAAAATAACTCGTTTGGGATTCTACTGGCCAGAGATGCTGGCTGATGCACAGGATTATGTCAAGAGGTGTGACAGGTGCCAGAAGCATGCTCCGATTGTCAGGCAGCCGCCTGAGATGTTAACATCAGTCAGTTCCCCCATTCCATTTGCAATGTGGGGGATGGACATTCTTGGTCCTTTCCCTATGGCATCAGCACAGAGGAAGTTTTTGATTGTCGCCATTGATTACTTCACCAAATGGATTGAGGCTAAGCCTTTAGCCAAAATAACCACCAAGCAAGTTTCCCAGTTCCTTTGGGAGAACATAACACAGTTCAATAACGAAGAATTTAAGAAGTACTGTGAGGAGAATGCTATTGAGCTTCGTTGTACCTCAGTAGCACATCCGCAAGCAAATGGACAGGCCGAGGTGGCCAATCGGATCATCCTTGATGGACTTAAGAAAAGGGTTGAACGCTCAAGGAGCACTTGGGTAGATGAGTTACTGCCTATACTCTGGGCTTATCGCACTACTTACAAGGTGACCACAGGAGCAACCCCGTTTCTGCTTGCTTATGGAGCTGAGGCAGTTGTGCCGCTGGAGATCATGCATGCATCACCTCGAGTGGAGGCATTTGAACCTGAGACAAATGAAGAAGGTATGAGGCTCGCCCTGGATCTGATTGATGAAGTCAGGGACGAGGCAAACGCCAGAAATGCGGAGCATCAAAAGAAAGCATCCTTCTATTACAACCACAGGGTTAAGGAGAGGTTCTTTCAGCAAGGAGATTTGGTTCTGAGGAAGATCGAGGCTTCTGGAGTTGGCCAGAAAGGAAAACTAGCCCCAAACTGGGAAGGGCCGTATCGAGTTAGGAAGACGTTGGGACGAGGATCATATAAGTTGGAGACCTTGGACGGGGTTGAGGTGCCCCGTACTTGGCATGCCTTGAACCTCAAGATTTATTATGTTTAAGCTGCCTCTGCAAGGATGTAGTTTTTTATTTATCTAGTAGGAGAAGTAGAAATAAGGTTCGATGAAACCATCCCAGGGTTTGATGCCCCGAGTAGGACAATAATGAGCTGTGTAAGGGTTGAACCCTTTTTGAGTTATTAATGCAAACTTGTTTTCCATTTTATGATTCTATGTTTTGTTTATGTACCAAGCACCTGTTGAGTGTGAGTCTAAGAAGACCAAGTGCCGAAAATAAATGAACATACGAATAAAACAAACAAGTGCATAAATAAAGACCCCGAAGGGCCAACAGTTAGGGTTACATCATTTAAGCCAAATAAAAGTTTAATCACGAAGGACCGTGATTGAAAGACTAGAAATAAAAGCCACATACGGCTAAGCTAGGCCATGCAAGGCCCGAAGCGATACCAGCTACTCATCTGAGGAATCCTCCTCACCGTTCTCCTCCTCATCAGTCTCTTCCTCGCTACTCTCCTCCTCGTCACTCTCTTCCTCAGAGCTTTCCTTAGCATGGCCCTTACCCGGTTCGGCTACCGCCACTGGTGGAGCTGTCACTTCCATCGCCTCAACCTCTTCCTCCTCGGAAGATGAGCTATCTTCAACTACCCTGTTGGAGGGGACTGCTTGGCGAACTACTCTCCTCTTCTTCACGGTCATAGGCCGTTTCCCTCGAGGATCCGAGGAAACTGAGCCATCCATAGTTGCTCGGACACCCCTCGAACCGGAGCCGGAACGGCGATGACTTCCCCTAGAGCCGGAGCCCGAAGCCTGAGCTACTGGGTTGGCCCCGGCGCCCGAAGCCACTTGACAGTAAGGACTTGGAAAGTCCCTCGGGAAAACCACAGTAGGGTGCCTCTTACTCACAGCATTGATGGCTCGATCCCAGCCAACAGACATGATACCCGGGCGTACTTCATCGTCATGCTTATCTATAAGCTGAAAGAAATCCTCAGACTCCTGGTAAGCTTTCACCACTAGCTTGCAGTCTGCTGCTCTTTTGTTATACAAGGAGTCATACTGTCTCTGGAGAGAATGAGCATCAGCTTCAGCCCGGATGGCCCTGGACTCCAAGTCTTGGTATTTCTCATCAAGAGTTGCTTTCTCCTTCTTCAAGGCCACATTCTCATCTCGGTATGCACGACCTAGCCGAGTGCTATCCTGGAACTGGGCATTTGCCTGGAACAAAGAATCAATGAGACAATTATAATCACAAGTTACGTGAAAACACTACGTCTAGGATGAAAGGTTGGAAACCTGATATAGGGCTTGAGCTCCGAGCTTCTCCGCTTCATCAAATTTGTCCCCGGCAGTTACTGTCAAAAGGTCGGGAGGAGTGATGCTGAACTTGGACCAATCCAAGGCTGACTCTGGGCATCCCAAGACAGAATCTTGCTCACAAATCCCCCAACCAGGGATGAAGGGGGTCTTGACTCTCCCGTCAGCATTCCGCGATCTCTTTGAAGAGCATCCCGACAGGAACTGAGGGATCTTCGGCCCAGGTTGAATGCAAGCCGCCTCGGCTTTCTTGATCATCCTTCTAGTAACTTTCGACTGGTTCTCGGGCCGACTGTCGATCTCCTCAGCAACTGAAATGACAACAGAAAAGATATCGGAATAAGAACAAACAGAGTTCATAACATAAAGGTAAAAAATTACCGTCAGCAGAAAGTAAGCTAAGGCCAGCTTCTACAAGTCTCTTCTCGGTTAAGAAAACTTTGTAGTGAGTACGGCCGTCGTCAGCAAGTAGTCTATCACGATCAAGAAGCTCCTTCTCGTCAAGATCACATACAAAGTGCGTAGCATCATGCACTTCCCCAAACTTAGACATAAAGAATTGGCCCCAGTCGCCACCACGCCATACCAGAATCACGAACTCTCTGTCCCAGTAGTGATGGGAATCTGGGAATGAAAAGGCATTCAAAATATGTGGAACATTGGATCTATGCTGAATAGTGACCCATCCCTTCTGAATCTCAGAAAAATTCTTGGTGGCGAATATACTCCGGAACATTGTAGTAGTTGGTTCGATACCTAGATCTCGGCATCTCAGCATGAAGATGATGATCAACCGCCATGCATTGGGAAACAATTGGCAGGGGTGAACCTGAAGCTCCGCTAGGAGCCTTATGATGAACTGGTCTACCGAGAATCTCAGGCCTGCTTCATGGGCACCCTTGTAGACACATAGCCTCTCTGGGTGCCAATTACAGGTTCTATCAGCTAAGCCAGGAAGGCAAACCTTGATCGCGTCCGGAAAGCCATATAACTCCTTAATCTTTTCGACATCTTGCTTGTCGAACTTGGACGGACTATGATACGCAGCTAACTCAGAGTTGTTGGGAAATGCATCCCTCATAGTACTCAATAAGTCAATTAAAGAATCAAATCGACGATCAATATACTTAGGGGGATTCAGTCGAAGATTACCTCGCAATGTTTTGGCCAAAGTCCTCTTGGCCATCGCCTCGGACATAGAGAATGACGAAGCTGGAGCGCGGTCGCCATCTGCCATCTTGGGCTCGAACTTGAAGCTAGAACTTGAGAGCTTTAGAGCTTGAGAGCTTTAGAGAGAATTTTAGAAGTAAGAAGAAGTGAAGTGAATGAAAATGAAGGCTCCTCCCACTCTTTTATAGAAGATGGATGACCTCCTATATCAGGTTGAAACACAGCCTGGTTCGTGTTTGCAGGTCATCTATCGTTCATATACAAAAAAATGGATTTAATCTGCTATATCCGGCAATAATTATACCGGTATGCATGATTCCGGGAAAGAAAAGAAGGATTTACGTGAAGATATAGAAATAAGCTGTGCCAAGGCACTCATCTGAGCTTAAGGAGCTAATTACGTTTAAGGAAGATAAAACACTATCAATTAGTCTTTGCTAATAAGGAGACTGATTATGCTCTGAAAGGAGGTATACAACATCCATGATCAAGGACGTGATTCAAGAACGAGACTCCAGGCATTGCGAAAAGCTCCGAGAGGCACGACAAAGCAACCATGGAGCACCTGTCGGGCGATCAAGAAGCACCCGGCAGGCAACCAGAAGCACCTGGCAGGCAACCAGGATCTCCTGGCAGCCGACCAGGTGCCATGAAGAAGCTCTGGCCGACCAGGATCTCCTGGCAGCCGACCAGGTGCCATGGAGAGGGTCTGGCCAACCAGGATCTCCTGGCAGCCAACCTCCTGGCACCTCCCGTCAGTTGGACGGATCGTTTGATGGTTCTGTTGAAGATTTCTTACTTCCTGAAACAAACATCGACCTCCAACTACACATCGTTCAAGCATCGATTAGCACCGTGTAATACCGTTAAATGCCATTCAACGTCGTTTAACATAGATTGAAACGTCGTTTAAACACTTCCAGGCAACTTGGAGCACCTGTCGGGCGATCAAGAAGCACCTGGCAGGCAACCAGAAGCACCTGGCAGGCAACCAGGATCTCCTGGCAGCCGACCAGGTGCCACAAAGAAGGTCCGGCCGACCAGGATCTCCTGGCAGCCGACTAGGATCTCCTGGCAGCCGACCAGGATCTCCTGGCAGCCGACCATGAGCACCTGGTAGCCGACCAGGAGCCACGAAGAGGTTCCAGCTGACTTCCCGGTACCCATCTTGGCACCCCTCATCGTTTGATTGAATCGTTTGATGGTTCTGTTGAAGGTTTCTCACTTTCCGTGACAAACATCGACCTTCGAATTAGCACCATTCAGTGCCGTTTTATGCCATTTAACGTCTTTTACACAAACATTGAAACGTCGTTTAAGCATCGTGTGACATCATTAATGTCAACCTGGATCTCCCGTCAACATGTCTGACGATCAAGAAGCACATGTCAGACGATCAAGAACCATATGTCTGACGATCAAGAAGCACATGTCAGACGATCAAGAAGCACATGTCAGACTATCAAGAAGCACCCGGAAGGCAACCAGGATCTCCTGGCAGCCGACCAGGTGCTTCAAGGAGGGTCAGCCGACCAGGATCTCCTGGCAGCCGACCAAGATCTCCTGGCAGCCGACCAGGAGCACCTGGCAGCTGACCAGGACCCTTGTCGGCTGACTCGCTGCCCGGAAGAGGTTACAATTGTTCCGAATCTCCTCCGTTTAGCACCGTTTATCGCCGTTTAGCGTCGTTTAACATTGTTTAAACGTCATTTAAGGCTGATTAGCACCGATTAGTGTCGTTTAAGCACCGTTTAGTGCCGATTAGCACCGTTTAGTGTCGTTTAAGCACCGTTTAGTGCCGATTAGCACCGAGTAGTGTCGTTTAGCAGCATGAGTGCTATTTTATCCTTTCAACATTATTTAACACTGTTTAAGCATTGTTTAAGGCCGTTTAGCGCCGTTTAGTGCCGTTTTATGCCGTTTAACGTCGTTTAAACATTGTTTAAGCATCGTTAAGGCTGATTAGTGCCGATTAGCATTGAATTAACATTGTCGTGAACGCGTCGGTCGCTCCACGCTTCACATAAAGACAATACTCGTGAAACACTAGTGTGCAAAGATAAACCCTGACCCGAGTCTCGAGTTAGACAAGTAAAACTTCAAGGAAAGCCTGATCAGCTTTCCTAGAAGTTGGGGGGCAAATGATATGGGCTAAAAATAAGCCCTAAAAACACATTTAATGTGGCATTAATTAGGCGAGGAATGGTCCAAACGTGGGGCCCACCATGTGGGCCCAAAACCCCAATTATAATATTAATTTCGTAATTAATATTGAGGATAATAAACAGCTCAGCAATAAGAGTTAGATAAGAATATTATTTCCACCAGACTTAGCCACCAAGGCATCCAATTCAATATGGAAACTGATTCCTACAAGGAATAGATCTAGAACCTTCCCCAAAGACTTGTCTACCAAGTCTCATATTCCTACCATAATTCTAAGGATTCTCAGCCTATATAAGGACCTGCTCCTTCACCCCAAGAACTACGTTGGCTTGATTCTCAATACGAGATACGTAGGCACTCTGTGAGGACCGATTAAAGTCTCGAACGCAGAAACAGCCATTAAAGCTCGAAGCTCAACCACCCTAGCATTAATTACAAATCGTAACCTAGTTTTTGATCCACAACAGGTACGATTGAGGTTTATCTAAAAGGTAATATATTCAACTAAAAGTAGATGTGAAAATGGTAACGCCTAATTACCATTAATTAATGATTGTAAATTTATGCTTTAAATTAAAAGGTAGTGTATTTAATTAGAAAAGAAATATTAATGATTGGAAGATTATGATTGCAAAATTATGTTTTAAATTAAAAGGTAACGTGTTTTAATTAGGAAAGAAATATTAATGATTGGAAGATACGATATTTTAGGTGTGTATAAAGGATAATATGTTCAATTAAAAGTAAACGTCTTTTAAATTGATTGAAAAATAAGATATTTTAGGTATTTATTAAATTTTAATTAATATTAAAGTAAACGTCTTTTAAATTGATTGAAAAATAAGATATTTTAGGTATTTATTAAATTTTATTTAATAGTACAATTATATTTTTATATAATTGTCAGTTTAATAATTTTTTAAATTTTAATTTAATATAATTTAATATACATATTTACATATTATACTAATATTTTCTTATTACAAAAAATGTATAGGGATTTTTAATATATTTTATTAATAATTGAAAATATGGTGTGATATTTTTGGGTATATATTAATGATTGTAAGATTAGTTTTTTTTAAAGAAAAGATAACGTATTTTAATTAGAAAGGAAATATTAATAATTTGAAGATATGGTACGATTGATAATATTAATGATTTGAAGATAGGGTACGATTGATGTTTTTATAAAAGGTAATATATTCAATTAAAAGTAGATGTGAAAATGGTAATGGCTAATTACCATTAATTATATTATGTCATTATTTATTTTAATAATTAGGATAACTAAACCGACCAAACTTTCAATCTTTCGATTTTAATATAATAGTATAAATATTCCAAAAGAATATTAAAAAGGTTATTAATTTTTTTAAATTGATCGGACATAAGATTGAAATTTTTACTAATTTAATGAAATTATTATTTTAAGGAAATTTCAGAGAAATTTTGTAACAATACAACAGTGGTAGTCGAATAGTATACTAGTGGTTGGAAAATGGAAAGGGACAGAACGGAGTATTATTCGAGGGGGAAGGTAAACAAGTCAAAGATTAAAAAGTCAAATGATTTAGCCGGCAGCGGGAGTGTGGAAAATCATTTACAAAAAACCTACTCCATCCATCTTTAAATATGTTTCTTGTTTCCTCCGATCACGTTTGCCAACGTATATTTTTGATTGTTAATATCTTGAATTTCGTATTAGTATTAAATATGAAAACTTCACTGTATTAAAGTACTCATAAATATGAATCAAACAAAATCACTCATAACTATATTTTGTTTTATAAATTATGCGTAAATTAGTATTCAGTCACTTATAATAAACAATATCCAAAATCAAAACGAGAAACACATTATTAGACGGAGGGAGTATCGTCAAGAATAAGTGTATGATTCGATTTTCAATTTTCATTGACAAAACTTATGTCTAACTTCCTCAGATCCTCCAAACAACTTCTTGTCACGTCGCATTCCACTTTAATTTACCAATAGGTCGACGGGGGTTCACTTTAACGGTTCCAACTATTTAAAGATAGGATGAGAATCATATTTTCAATATTTATTACTTAAATATTTACTGTTTTAATTTTAATAATTTTAATATTTTAGTTTGTTAGTTATATATAGGATATAACGTATAGTGTATTTTAAATCAAATAAAATATAATAACATATATTTGTAGGATTTTCTTTTACATTCATATTTTTAAAACTAATATTGTAAATGATAAATTTTGATATATTATTGGTGAGATTCCAATCTTATACCATTTTATATAACAACATTTAATGTTATATGTAACGGTTTCCATCGGTTTTATTTGAAAGATCCAACAATTATTAATTGAGTGACCAAATTACAAGTGACTACATTACCGATAAATTTTTTAATGTTTTATCTTTAATATAATAATAATATAGATAGATTAGCGGGTGATGGCCCTAAATAATCATTTTTGAGTTTGAAATGCCCAAAATACTGAAATTCAGAAAGTTGGCCCTTTTTACCGACGGGATGGGGAGTTGCGTCCTCCGTATTAATTTGATACGTTGCACGAAGCTCCGTATTAGCTGGATACGCTATACGCTCTTCCGTTACATGACATGATACGGAAGAGCGTGTACCGTTATTATACTGCGCACCCGTCTAATACGGAACAGAGTACACTCGTATTGCACAAACACGCTACCCGCTCTACCGTATCATGTCGTGTTACGGAAGACGAAATAGCGTGTTACCCCCTATATCACGTTACACGGTTTAACGTGTCCCGTCGGTAAATCGGGTCAAACAAGCTCATATATGATTATTTTGGTAATCTATTATATATATAGTAGGCCAACAAAAGAAAAAAATAGTGAGATTTTTTAATGTACATGAAAAGACCAATTTGCCCCCATATTTAATATTTATTAAAAAAAGTGTTGTTCATTGGAATCGAACTTGAGTCTATCAAGTAACTTATGTATGCTCTTACCACTACTCCACAATGTCACATGTGTTTTCAAACCATACACATAATAAGTGAATGTCGTTTAAGAGTAATACATTTGTAAATAACTATGGAGCTAAATTAAACTTAGGTAAAATAGCAACACATTTTTAATATAAAAAGTGTTGTTCATGGAAATCAAACTTGAGTCTATCAAGGAACTTATGCATGCTCTTACCACTACGCCACAATGTCACATGTGTTTATAAATCATACACATAATATGTGGATGTCTTAACAGTAATACATTTGTAAATAATTTTGGAGCTAAATTAAACTTTAAATAACTATGGAGCTAAATTTAACTTTAAATAACTATGGAGCTAAATTAAACTTTAAAATTAGGTAATACACCAACACAAGATAAAATTCGTGAGACTTTTTAATGTATTGGAGAAATAATAATAAAAGAAATGATATTTAAACGAAACTATTACAATATTGGAATTATCCAATAATAATATTATTATTATATATGTTAACACATAGAAGACGATGATTATATAAAATTAATATGACAAAGGTTCGTGTAACAAAATATGAGACTTTAAGTTATGATAGTCAATAATATTTTATGAAAATTAATATTATCATCGGTCACTAAAATCCATGTTATTTAAAAATAATTAATTCTATTTCATAATTTTAATAGCATAAACAATAATTTTTATATTATATGTGAAATTTTTTTAAATATGTGTACAAAATTAACATTGACGATAAAATGAAATATACAAAACAAAAACATATATATAGTGCATACTAAGATTATTAAATTATAATATATAATTTAATTGATGATTTAAAATTGAACTATTAATAATTAAAGAAGACTTTCACAACAAAGCATGCATATACAAAACTCACAAGGAGAAACAACAAATTCATTGAACACATAGGTCTATCTGTTCACTACAATTTGTAGAGATACTTCTCTGGAAGAAGCTGTGTTTGAAAAAAGAAAGAATGAATTCATTATCAAAGCATGGACAAAAGTCATATGATCAATTTCAACTAATGACAATAAAAGTACAAAAATATTTACTGTTGTGGAATAAAAACTAGGTTGAAATTATTGCGGCTAGAGTTTGTATATTTAATGCTAGGGTTCGTGAGCTTCGTGCTTTAATGGCTGCTTCTGTGTTCGAGACTTAAACGGTCCTCACAGAATGCCTACGTATCTCTGTAATTAGAGAATCAAGCCAATAAAACGTAGTTCTAGGATGAGGGGTCAGGCCCTTTATATAGGCTGAGAAGCCTTAGAATTATGGTCGGATTTGGAGACTTGGTGGGCAAGTCTTTGAGGAATGTTCTAGATCTATTCCTTGTAGGAATCAGTTTCCATATTGAATTGGATGCCTTATTGGATAAGTCTGAAGGGGATATTATCCTTATCCAACTCTTATTTGCTGAGCTGTTTATTACCCTTAATATTAATTACGAAATTAATACTATAATCAGGGTTTTGGGCTCAGCTGGTGGGCCCCACGTTTGGACTATTCTCGGCCTAGTTAATGCCACATTAAATGTGTCTTTAGGGCTTATTTTCAGCCCATATCATTTGCCCCCCAACTTCTAAGGAAAACTGATCAGGTTTTCATAGAAGTTATATTTGCCTTAATCGAGACTCGGGGTCGTTTTTATCCCTTACCTGGGACTTCTTAATTACCCTTATATGGGAATTTTGGTTTACACTAGTGTTTCACAAGTATCGCCTTGGTTGTAAAGTGTGGAGCGACCTACACATTTACGACGATTTGCCTTATTCGAGGCTTTAATTTGTGCTTGCTTTTAGCAATTTCGGCACTTTCATAGAGTTTTCATGCATTATTAGCATAAATTATTGTTCAATTTGTCAAGAAAGTATTTCTATAATTTTCCTCGTATTTTTCCGTATTTTTCCTAATATTTTAGGAATTTTATGTACTCACAGGTATTTTTCGTAATTTTTCCTAATAATTTAGGAATTTTTATGTACCAACAGGTATTTTTTGTAATTTTTCCTAATAATTTAGGAATTTTTATGTACCAACAGGTATTTTAATTATTTTTTTGGGAATTACTTTTCAATTTCCCAACATTATTTTCAGAATTTTTAAAGGATTAACTTTAAAAAAGTCATCCTGGCAAAAAATGCTTCCTGGGCGTGGGTACCCCCGCCAAGGAGACACCCTCCTTAGGCACGCCTAGGGGGTTTGGTCTCCTGGGCGTGGGTGTATCTTTGCCCTTTGAAATGTTTCCTGGGCGTGGGTACCCCCGCCAAGGAGACACCCTCCTTAGGCACGCCTAGGGGGTTTGGTCTCCTGGGCGTGGGTGTATCTTTGCCCTTTGAAATGCTTCCTGGGCGTGGGTACCCCCGCCAAGGAGACACCCTCCTTAGGCACGCCTAGGGGGTTTGGTCTCCTGGGCGTGGGTATACCTGCGTTCCTTGAAATACTTTCTGGGCGTGGGTACCCCCGCCAAGAAGACACTTTCCTTAGGCACGCCTAGGAAGTTTGGTCTCCTGGGCGTGGGTATGCCCTTTTCTAAGAAAAGTCAAGTTAGGCGTGGGTACCCCCGCCAAGGAGACACCTTCCCTAGGCACGCCTAGGAGGTTTGGTCTCCTGGGCGTGGGTTTAGCCTTCTTTAAAGAAAATCGAGCTGGGCGTGGGTACCCCCGCCAAGGAGACACTTTCCCTAGGCACGCCTAGGAGGTTTGGTCTCCTGGGCGTGGGTATGCCCTTCTTTAAAGAAAATCGAGCTGGGCGTGGGTACCCACGCCAAGGAGACACCTTCCCTAGGCACGCCTAGGAGGTTTGGTCTCCTGGGCGTGGGTATGCCCTTTTAGTTGGGCCTCTTGCCTTTAAATTTTGATGGGCTTTTTCCTACTTTCTAAAAATGTCGTAGAACATTCTAGAATTATTTCAAAATTTGAATTTCATGGGCTTCCCGCCTATTCAAAGGCCCAGTCACCTCTTGACAGACCATTTACTGGATATAGCCGGTTGAGTGACCAACCGTGAACTCTATAAAAGAGTAGCGTGCATCCCTCATTTCTCATCTCACTATTCATCAAAAATTATCTTTCCTTTATCACAAATACTATTCAAAAAAGCTCTGCTAGGGTTCTGTCGCGAGGCGATTTCCGGCGTCTTTCCTCCGCCCTGTTTTCCAGTTTCTGTTTGAAGATTGTTGAATCTTCATCTTCTTCACCCTCTTTTTTCAACATTTCTGGGTTTCAAGCCTTCAAGGGAAGCATATCAATGGAGGACTCTAGCTCTTCAGGCCAGTCTCAACTTGCTAACACTTCTACCACCGCTCCACGGCTTTCAAGGGGTAAGAACCCTAAAACATCTCTTGTCCATGCCAGTGTTTTTTCCCTTAGAGATCTTTTAAATGAGTTTGGTCAAGCTTTTCCAAATATGCTTCATTTAGATGCTTATGAGTATAAATCGAAATACAAACAACATAGGGTAGACATTCTAGCCCAACTTTTTCATATTAATGGGCCTTATAGGGCCGTTGTTCCGGCCTCAAACGAAAGGGCTTGTCACCCAAAGCCTGGGGCCATTAGGATTTATAAAGAGACTTTTTATGCTAGTTTTCGCCTTCCTCCTCCTCCTTTTGTTTATCGTCTTTTGGCCGAAGCCCGGGTTTGTCCAACCCAACTTATGCCAAATGCATGGCGTTTTATCTATTGTTTCTTGGTCCAATGTAAGAAACATGGGCTTGAGCCCAGTATTTCTGTTTTTCGATATTTATTCAAATTTGTCAATTCTTCTGACAATTCGGGCTGGGTCAAAATCCAACACCGTTCCTTAGCCCGTTCTTGTTTTGTTTCGGATTCCGCTCCTGATTCCCTTCCTAATTGGAAGAGGGAATGGTTTTATATCTTTTTGGATGGGGATGACTGGGACAACTATTTTCGGCCCAACTTCTGCAGAGCCGTTGATGGGCCTGTCAGGAGTTTAAAATTGGGCGTGGAAGAAGAGGCCGCCATAACTTTGTTAACATCGGATAATTTGCATCAATGTGCAAATTTGATTTCTGAAGATTCGCTGCAGGCCCATGGGCTAAGCGATTTGGGCCCTGAGGGTAATTCTCACCTCTTGCTTTGTTAACATTTTATGCTAGATATAATTTTCTAACCTTCTTATAATCATTTTGCAGCCAAAACTGCTCTGGGAGCAATTTTTAGGCAGAGGGAGACTGCTGCCACTGCTAGGGTGGTAACAGAGAACCCTAGGGCCAAAAGGGCCAGGACAGATGAGGCTTCTCCCGCGGTGGAGCGTGTTCCTGCTTTTCTTCAAGAAAAGCCAGTTCCTATTGAGGAAGACCTCACTCCCTTTACGGTGGGATGGGGTTTATGCAATAGGGACACAGCTGTAGGTGATTCTAGGGCTGCAGCTGAGTGGTCCAGGAGCGTGGTTACTCCACGAGATAGGATTCACATTGTGGAGTCCTCTGATGACTTGCAGATTGAGCTTCTCGGGGCTCAAGCTGTTGCTTCGGTAATTTCTTATTCAACTTCTTTAATTTAATTACATTTACTTTTCCCTCATTCACTTGTTTCCTTTGCAGATGAACGCCTACCTTCAGGCCGCTGTTCATAACCTGAAGGAGGTGCGTGCTGATAAGACCATTGCTGAGAGGGACAGAGACAGATACTTTGATGCCTCCGAGGCAAACTTTGCTCGTTTTAGGGAGGTGGAGAAGGAGCTGGCTGCTGAGAAGGAGAAGAACAGGAAGCTACAGCTGGAGGTGCAGCAGAACAGGGAACACATCATTGCTGATTACAAGGCTTCTAAGGACTTTCAAGATGTCCTGAATGCCGAGTATGATGCAAACTTTCCTGGCACCTTCAAGGAGTGTTGGGAGGGGATCATCGAGGAGCTGAGTGGGAAGATCGAGGGGGTATCCCTGGAGAAGTTCCCGGTACCTGCTATCCCTGGATTGACAGATACTCTGGAGGTTGCTACCGAGACAGCAGTGGATGGGGACTCTCAACCCACTCAGGATCCACCTTCTTCTCCTGGGGTAGAGACAGCAGATCCTTCTTCTACCCAGGGAGATGTTGTTATTGAGGACTTAGATGCATAGATGGCCCTGCGTGGCTTATTTCTGTTTGTCTTTATTTAGTCTGAACTTTTGCCCTTCGGGACTTATGACTTAACTTATCTATGTAGTAGTTTCCTTTGTTTCCATGTTCTCATTTTTTTTTATAGTTCGTTAAACTTTAGAATTTCTCAAGTACTTGGCCTCCTGGCTGGTACTAAACTCACAAGCTAGTTCAACGTTTGCCTTTCGTGTTTATTTTAACAAAGAGAAATAACTCATAGAGGAAACAGTATAAATTCCATTATGCTGTCAAAAGATATCAATAGGATGGGTTCAACCCTTACATAAATATTCTATCTTCTACTGGGAGCAACATGCTCTAAAATGGTTTCATTCGAACCTTATTCCTAATAAATAGGTAAAAGACCAAGCCTTTGTCAAAAGGACTTAGACATAATAAACTTTGAGGTTCACAGCATGCCAAGTTCGGGGCACCTCAACCCCGTCCAAGGTATCTAACTTGTAGGATCCTTGCCCTAACACCTTTCTGACTAGATATGGTCCTTCCCAATTTGGTGCTAACTTTCCTTTCTGGCCAACTCCTGAGGCTTCAATCTTCCTTAAAACCATGTCACCTTGTCGAAAGAATCTTTCTTTAACTCTCTGGTTGTAGTGAAAAGAGGCCCTCTTTTGATATTCAGCATTCTTTGCATTAGCTCCATCTCTAACCTCATCAATTAAGTCAAGGGCAAGTCTCATTCCTTCGTCATTAGTTTCTGGCTCATATGCCTCAACTCGAGGTGATGCTTGCATGATCTCTAAAGGCACAACTGCCTCGGCTCCATAAGCCAGCAAAAATGGGGTTGCTCCAGTCGTTACCTTACAAGTGGTACGATATGCCCAAAGTATTGGCAACAATTCATCTACCCAAGTGTTCCTAGAGCGTTCGACCCTCTTTTTCAGTCCATCAAGGATAATTCGATTAGCTACCTCAGCTTGCCCATTGGCTTGAGGGTGTGCCACCGAGGTAAAACGGAGCTCAATCGCATTCTCTTCACAATACTTCTTGAACTCTTCATTATTGAACTGTGTCCCATTGTCTGTTACAAGGATTCGTGGGATTCCGTATCTGCAAATTATGTTTTCCCAAAAGAACTGGGAAACTTGCTTGGTGGTTATCTTAGCCAGAGGTTTAGCCTCAATCCACTTAGTGAAGTAATCGATGGCCACTATTAGGAATTTCCTTTGCGCAGAAGCCATGGGAAAAGGCCCAAGTATATCCATCCCCCACATCGCAAATGGAATGGGAGAGTTAATTGAGGTTAAGATCTCAGGCGGTTGCCTTACAATTGGGGCATGCTTCTGGCATCTCTCGCATCTCTTGACATAGTTTTGTGCATCAGCCAACATCTCCGGCCAATAGAACCCTAAACGAATTATCTTGTGAGCTAGGGCCCTGCCCCCCAAGTGTTGGCCACAGATCCCTTCATGAACTTCTTCCAATGCTTCTCTTGCCTCTTGAGGCCTTAAACATTTCAAGTATGGGATGACAAACGACCTCTTATACAAAATGCCTTCAATCAAAGTGTATCTTAATGCTCTTACTGAAAGTTTCCGTGCCTCCAAGGCATTGTCTGGGAGCCATCCAGTCTCAAGGTGTGCCTTGATAGGGTCTATCCAAGAGCCTCCTATATCGATCGGTGCCAATAACTTTGAGTTAACGGTCGGGGCCTTCAAGACCTGAAAATAGACACTCCCAGCATAATTTTCTATCTCGGAAGAAGCAAATTTAGATAGGGCATCGGCCTTAATGTTTTCCTCTCTTGGAATGTGCTCAACATAGCACTCCTCAAACTGGGACATAACAGCCTTTACTACTCTCAAGTATTTTGCCATAGTCTCATCCTTAGCTTCGAATTCACCATTTACTTGTGATACCACAAGCCTTGAATCTCCACAAACTTTGAGATTTTTGACCCTCATGATTCTGGCCAAGCCCAAACCAGCTATTAATGCCTCATACTCTGCCTCGTTGTTGGTAGTAGGGAAATCCAACTTTAAAGCGTACTCAACTGTGAACCCATCGGGGCTTTGCAAAACCAAACCCGCACCACTAGATTTTGTTTTTGATGCTCCATCAAAATAGAGCACCCAATATTCCTTCAGATCAGGTGTAAGTTCTTCTTCTTTTTCCTCTTGCCCAGGGGTAGTCATTATCTCTTGCCCCCCGACTTCTTGGTTGTTAATAGTGCATTCAACCACGAAGTCAGCCAATGCCTGAGCTTTGATAGCTGTCCGAGGCTTGTATGTGATGTCAAACTCTCCTAACTCAATCGCCCATTTGATTAGCCTTCCACTGGCCTTAGGGCTATGCAATGTGTTCCTCAATTGCTGGTTTGTCAGAACTTGAATCTTATGTGCCTGAAAGTAAGGCCGCAGCTTTCTTGAGGCGGTTACTAATGCCAAAGCAAACTTTTCTATGGGTGAGTAGTTCAACTCAGCCCCATGAACACTTTGCTCACATAGTATATAGGTTTCTGGACCTTCTCCTCTTCCCGAATAAGGACGGCACTCAGGGCTCGTTCGGATACCGCCAGGTATAAACTAAGAATCTCCCCAGGACTTGGTTTGGTCAACAACGGGGCTTCAACCATGTACTTCTTCAGTTGCTCAAAGGCCTCCTGGCTCTCAGGTGTCCATTCAAAATCTTTCACCTTTTTTAACGCTTGGAAGAAAGGCAAGCATTTGTCTCCAGACTTGGAGATGAATCTTCCTAAAGCTGCAACTCGACCTGTCAACTTCTGCACATCTCTTATAGAGCGTGGTGGCTCCATGTCTAAAATTGCCTTGATCTTGTCAGGATTGGCCTCAATGCCTCTCTTTGAAACCATCAGTCCTAAAAACTTTCCAGATCCAACTCCAAAAGCACACTTGGCAGGATTCAACATCATCTTATGGTGCCTCAGCACTTCAAATGCCTCTCTGAGGTGTTTGATATGATCAGCCTTGAGTAGGCTTTTAACTAACATGTCATCAACATATACCTCCATGGTTTTTCCAATCAGATGGGCGAATATCTTGTTCATCAACCGTTGGTAAGTAGCTCCTGCATTCTTTAGACCAAAAGCCATGACAAGATAACAGAAGACACCAAAGTCAGTTATGAAGGATACCTTAGGTATGTCATCCTTGTGCATTTTAATCTGATTATAGCCGCTAAATCCATCCATGAAGCTTAACATCTCATGTCCAGCTGTGGCATCTATCAACATATCAATCCTTGGGAGGGGAAAACAATCTTTTGGGCATGCATCATTTAGGTCAGTGAAGTCTATACACATCCTCCACTTCCCATTCGCTTTCTTGACCATCATAGGGATTGCTAACCAGTCGGGAAACTGAATCTCTTCAATAAAACCAGCTTCCAAGAGCTTATCCACTTCTTGCCTAATGGCCTCTTGCCTTTTCGGAGCAAAGTTTCTCTTCTTCTGCTTTATTGCCTTCCTTTTGGGATCAACATTTAACTTGTGAGTTATGAGTTGGGGGTCAATCCCCGGCATATCAGCTGCTGTCCAAGCGAACACGTCGCTATTCTTCTGTAAGAATTCTATTAACTGGCCCTTCAGGGGTTCTTTCAGAGATGCTCCAACATAAGTAACTTTTTCAGGATCATTAGGTTCTAGAGGTACGGGAATCAAATCCTCTGCTGGCTTCCCTCTATGCTCTTCATTATCGCGGACATCCATGTCTTCAATCGGAAGGACCTGCCCCCCGACTCCATCGGCCCTCAATGCGGCTACATAGCAACTTCTTGCCATCTTCTGATCACCCTTTTGTTCTCCGACACCATTCCGTGTTGGAAACTTAATCTTCATATGATAGGAAGAGGCCACAGCCTTAAACGCATGAAGTCCAGTCCTTCCAAGGATTGCGTTGTATGTTGAAGCTGCCTTGATCACCAAAAAGTTCAGCATCTGAGTCCCTTCCTTAGGCTCTTGCCCAATTGTCACGGGTAACTGAATAGTCCCTTCAACGTTGGACTCCACTCCGTTAAACCCATATATAGGCATGTTTGTAGGGGTTAACTGAGAGTCGTTGTATCCCATCTTCACAAATGCATCATGAAATAAAATATCTACAGAAGCCCCATTGTCTATCAAGACTCGTTTTACTTCTGAGTTTCCAATCACGGCAGTTATGACCAGCGGGTCATCATGGGGGAATTTCACCCCTTCCAAGTCTGAATCATCGAAACCAATTACCATCTCGGTTTTAGCACGCTCCGGGGCTTCTCCCACAATGTCCATTACTTCTCTAGCATAAGCCTTTCGAGAATTCCTAGTCGTGCCAGCCGCTGTCGGACCTCCCCAGATCATGTTGATAACTGCCCTTCGGGGCTGTGGATTGCGATCATGGTTGTCATCCCTCCTGTTATTATCTCTCCTTTCATTGTCCCTTCTCTGGTTCCCACGGTCATCACCTTTGGTGAACTGACTTAGTTTTCCTCTTCGTATCAAGAACTCAATCTCATCCTTGAGTTGCCTACAATCGTCGGTGTCATGTCCCACATCTTTGTGGAACCTGCAGTATTGCTCCTTATTTCGCTTAGCTGGGTCTCCTCTAAGTGGCTTCGGCCATCGGAAGTCCTTTTCCTTTTCAATGTCCAACAGGATCTGGCTTCTTGGAGCATTAAGTCTGGCATACTCGGAAAACCTTGGACCCGAGTTCTTTTTTGGAGCAGATTCAGAGTCTCTGCTAGCTCGGGGATACTTGTCCCTAGCATCGTACTCTTGTTCTTGTTTCCGCTTGTTGTTCCCTCCATTGACCAATGCGGCTTCTTTCTTGATGCTATCCTCAGCCTTTATATACTTGTCCGCTCTACGTTGAAGTTCATCCATGCTTTCAGGGGGGTGTTTTGCCAACGACCTCTTGAAAAAGAGATCCGTGGTTCCGTGCTGCAAGGCTACCATGGCCACCTTATTTTCCAGATCAGTGATGTTCAGGGTCTCCTTAGTGAACCGCTTGATGTAATCTCTTAAGTTCTCATTCTTTCCCTGTGTTACATACATAAGGGATGCAGAGCTTTTCTCATGAATTCTTCCGCTAATGAATTGACTAACAAAAGCGGTACTCAACTCCTTGAAAGAGCTAATCGAGTTTGGAGGTAAACGACTATACCAACGTTGCGCCATGCCCGACAGGGTTTGGGGAAACGCCCTACACTTAAGGGCATCGTTAGCAGGCTGCAGTAACAATGCGCTTGTAAACGTTCTCACATGAGTTGCGGGATCCCCCGTTCCATCGTAAGCTTTGATTGTGGGCATCTTAAACTTTCGGGAGATATGTGCGTTCATCACCTCCTCCGTGAATGGAGGGGTAGGATCATCAAGATCTCCTTGTAGCATCAAATCTTTAGGATTATTCTTGGGGAGTTCCACCCTGGTAGTTCCTCTGGTTGGGGCTTCAGCCCTTCGGGGTCTCCTTGAAGACCTCTCCAGATCTATGAAGGGAATCCCTCCTGAAGTCGGAGGAGGTCGAGTCTGATTAGGGTTCTGTCTCTCTAGCTCCCTTGCTTGGTCGTCCTTCAGCTTCTGAATCTCGGCTTCATAAGCCTTAATTTTCTCTGCAATTGTTAAAGGACCATCTCGGTTTGATGGATTCCTCCTCAGAGGTTCCTTACTAGCACGTCGCCTCCTTGGGGCTTCGTCTCGATCATCGTTTTCAGATGATGAGTCTCCGGTATAGGGACCAGAGTAATCATAGTATCCTGGCTCAGGAGGGGCCGGGCCTCTAAGATAAGGGGATTGTTGTCGCCCATGGATCAGCTGAGCATGACCGCTTGGTCCTGGATCCCTTGGATCTTGGGGGTAATTAGGCAGCCCATACATTGGGTTGGTGTTGACAGGGAGCGAAGAAGTGGAGAGACTGTGAAGCGGCGGGCGACTACTCAAAGGGAGAGGAGAGACCACCATCTGGAGCGGGTTAGCCTCCTGTCCTAGAGGGACGATTACAGGTTGAGATCTTTCAGCGGGGGGATCCGTCCCTTGTGGTTGAGAGGCCTGACTACGAGGGTTTGTTTCCGTCAATGGGGGTACAGACCCTGGCCCTGTACCAACAGGAGGAGCAGTGATTGGTGGAACGATGGTTCCAGAGGTAGCCTCGGTTGAGACCGGTGTTGTTCTTCGAGTGGTAACCATGGTTGATGTCTTCTTCCCACAGACGGCGCCAAATATTATGGAATAAAAATTAGGTTGAAATTATTGCGGCTAGAGTTTGTATATTTAATGCTAGGGTTCGTGAGCTTCGTGCTTTAATGGCTGCTTCTGTGTTCGAGACTTAAACGGTCCTCACAGAATGCCTACGTATCTCTGTAATTAGAGAAGCAAGCCAATAAAACGTAGTTCTAGGATGAGGGGTCAGGCCCTTTATATAGGCTGAGAAGCCTTAGAATTATGGTCGGATTTGGAGACTTGGTGGGCAAGTCTTTGAGGAATGTTCTAGATCTATTCCTTGTAGGAATCAGTTTCCATATTGAATTGGATGCCTTATTGGATAAGTCTGAAGGGGATATTATCCTTATCCAACTCTTATTTGCTGAGCTGTTTATTACCCTTAATATTAATTACGAAATTAATACTATAATCAGGGTTTTGGGCTCAGCTGGTGGGCCCCACGTTTGGACTATTCTCGGCCTAGTTAATGCCACATTAAATGTGTCTTTAGGGATTATTTTCAGCCCATATCATTTACCCAACCATAAATGATAAATTCTCAAGTTTGGAGAACAAAAATGTTATAAGCCCGTTACAAAAGGTAGATTCACTCAGTTGAGGACTGAATTATCTGATGTTTTGAAAGTCAAACAAAAATAGGAAGAGAAACCAAGGTAAAAAATGCTTAAAATCAAGAGCTTAGAAGAAAAGAAATGAAATAGCTCGAAAGATAGTTTTAAGAAGTGAAGCGTATGGTCTGAATAGCGTATTGAAAGATTTAAGAAGTTTTTTTATTATTATTATTAAAATCATGACTAAAACCCACACTCTTAGAATGCAACATCTTGAAGGCATCATTTTTGAAGAATTGGGAAAAAAAAGCTTAGTATCGTAAATGTTTTGAAAAATCATCTTAATTAGAAAATACCTACTGAACACTCAGATTCTATTCAATGACTCACAATAAAATTAAAAACTGACATGATTTCTATTAGTACTCCTTATATTACTTTCCAAATTACAAACTTGAACATATTTAAATAAGTACGCAATAGCTACGTAGAGAAAAATGGGCCTGAGATTGTCCTCAGGGTTTCTCCTAAGGTTATAACACAAATAGCTTATAAATTAAGTGTCCCCGCAGGGGCATTTTTTGTAAATATAATTTTTTTTAGTAAATTTACCAAAACACCCTTCAATTTGTATTGAAAAGCTTTTAACCTCATGAAAGAACCCTGAGGTCATCCTCAGGTACATGAATCCCTAGCTACATATATCATTGACAAACAAAACTCTATGAAAATCAATTTTATACTGCAAATGACATTGATTATACACAATTTAATTTAAAAACACAATTTAACATAGCAACACGTACCTCGCACGGGTTTTTATGCTAGTTTTCTCTAAATTAATATATTGGAAATATATTATTTGTTCATAATTCAAAAATCAAGATTGACTAATGTGTTTTATTAGATCATAAGATCATTCTCACTAAGATCATTTTTAAAGTTTAGTATTGTGTTTAATTATTTCACTTCGAATAAAGAGTGATTGATATGCTAACTACATTTGATATTTTATTGTTTATTTATTTTCCTAATTATGTTTTGTACATTTATTAATAAAAATAACTTATAATCATGTTTTAATTTTTCATTTAGATAAATGCTAAAAAACGCATCAAACAAACACTACACGCATAAAATCACTGTTGTTAAAAAGGGCAAGCGTAACTTTTGTAGGAGGATGATAAAAAATTGGAAAGTTGTTTTTAAGCACCCACCTCGTTTCTTTGATCCACGATTATTAAAATACTAACTTATAATTCATGCGATTTACCAATAATCTTTTTATATTTTATAACTTATTATTCATATTTTATGGCAGTAATTTATAAGATAGCATAGATATTTAATAATAAAATAATGAAATAAATAATATAAAATTTTAATTGTAATATCTTGTTGACGGGAATCGAATCTTGAATATAAAATAATATGAATGTTTAATAATAATATGTTGATGACGGAATCAGAACCTTAACCTCTATGCAAGTATTTTAAATATTACAAAAAAAATATTCTTTTTAACGTTACATCCAACGATTTCCATTAATTTATTTCAAAATCCAACGATTAATATTGATTGTACCAAAAGAAGTATATCAAACTATCCATCAAAGATAGACAAATTTGCTTATAATAGTATAATATAGAAATTAAAGATAATACTGATATAATTTTAAAAATAGTGAATTTGATTATTTTTTAATTTATGCTTTAAATTTGTTTCCATTTGATCATTAATCCGATACCTAGAGTATACATAGATAAATCATAAATTACTTAATTTTAAAACAAGAAATTTGTTTATAGTTGCTAAAAGTAATACTGGTGAGTCAGTGACAACTAAATCGTTGACAAAGGTTAAGGGTTGGATTCTCCTATAACATATAAAAATGTTGTGGGGGGTTTTGTCCTTTTGAGGATGGTGGAGAATAATCTATGCAAGTTATTGCAAGGCCCGTGTGCTAGTTCGTTATATGACGTTGCCGATTTATTTTGGAGGACATAGGACAATACAGAGTTATAAATGTAAATATATTTAGTTTATGTAGGATGACACTCATTACCGATCTAGTGCCTTCTCCGCCGTTCCCATGTCTGGTAAGAGGTGAAGCTGGTGGTTGGGTGTCTGTAAAACAACATTGGAGGGGGGGTTTGCGCCTCCGGCGTGAAAACAAGTGATGGCTTTGGAGAATAAAAGATAAGGACTAGAGTATCTAATTATGGAGGGTGTGTGTATATATGAGTGTATACAAGAGAATGTAACCCTACACCTTTTTCTCCTCGCCTATTTATAGGCCAAGAATTAGGGTTTAGGGGTTGGTACCTGCAATCATGAACGTTGGATCTGAGGTAGATGGGACACTTGTCCACTGCTGATAATTCCCACCTGTCCAGGTGATGTCTGTGGTGGCGTGTGCCCATGGCATGTCAGCACGTGGTTTGATGAGGACATGATTGTGTTAATACTATGATTCCCTTCACTACGCCATATATGGGCTATCGGAACATCTTTTTCATGGATGTTGCTAGAATATGTTACCTTAGCATGTTACTTTGGACCTAGTATAACATTTTGTTTTTTGTGTTACCTTAGCCACACACGTGATGTTACCTTAGCTTTAAAGTGTTGGATGTTAGAACATAAATGATATGTTACCTTAGATCATTAATAAACTCAATTTTGAATTTTTTAACCAAAAAATTGTTAATTATTTAAAAATCACATTTACCTTTAAATTAATTCATTTTTATTTTTCATATAAATGGGTTATTATCTTAAATATTAAGAGTATTTATTTATTAATTTTTTCAATTTATATTTATTATTAAATTTTATATGTACAATTTTTTTAAAAATAAAAATTCATAAATATTTTGGAATATTAATTAAGATATTTATTAACTAAATTTAATACATACAATATATTTGAAAAAATTAAAATTTATTTTGATTAAAAAATTATTTTTCTACAGAGTTAAAAAATTGAATGGTTATTTGACTCTTAAATTAATTAATTTTAATAAAATTAAGATATTTTTATAAAAAGTAAAATTTTATCATGTAGATGAAATATTTCCCAAAAATAATGAAATTGTACATTTTAAAAATACATTAATATTTTATAATAGAACAGAGGCCCAAACACGTTAAAATTTAAAAGAGCGGGTTCTGAATTTTCCTATGGGACGGAGAAGAATTGGGGAAGCGGCAAATGTCCCGCCCTTGGTAAAAAAATTTGCTTAAAACAGAAATTGGGGATCTCACTCTCTCGGTCCGCCACTCTCTCTCTCTCTCTCTCTCTCTCTCTCTCCTAAACTCTCTGTCTCTCGCTATCATTCTCAAATTAGCTTTTCTCCAAATTCATAAGAATCTAATATGTATCTTGTTTTCGCCTTCAAATTAGGGCTTTTCAATTGATTCGATGCTTCATTTGATGATTTTGGAAGGCCGATTAGTTTTCCTTCTGGGAAAACTCAGTCACCGGTGAGTAGTGGTAAAATTGCTAGGGCTGTTCCTAAGGCTGATTCCGAGCAAGATGCTAACGGTGGAGTTCAGAAATTTAGAGTTAAGTTGTTTGCAGAGAGTGGCGGTCAGAGTACTATGGATGTGCTTTGTCAGGTTGGGAATTTTATATTTATATATTGTATTATTGCTGTTTTGTTGTGCAACCGGTTAAACTAAGTATTGTTTGTGTTTTGGCGAAGGTGAATCCTCTTGATTTTGTTTTGTTCTATTAACCGCAAATTAGAATAGTATGTTTCATTAGAAGATGATTTCTATGGTTGCATCGTATGAACTCTCATTTATTATGAGTTTGGTCAGGGTGCTGGCTTTGATGGTCAAGGCTAATATGTTAGATTTGGTTGGTGTACTATCTATGTTATTGGGTAATTTTGTATCACTTGAATGTGAATTATTCTACAGGTTAAATCATGGGAATCAACCAAATTGGTGTGAAATGATTCAGATTGTCCTTTATAATTCAACATTTCAACCCATTGTTAGCTCATTTCAAATTAGGACTTACTCTGCTCCTGCTCAAGTATAAGCTCTCTCTTCAATTTTCAATATATTTTTACATTTAGAAAATTTCATTAGTCCAGGTTATTTTTGGATACATCTGATGGGGAGGGACCTGTCTAATTGTTTATTTTAACAATTAGAATCGTTGTTATTTCTCATGGTTTCCCCGGTGTGGTAGCACGAACCTGTGGCCTTGTGGGTTAAGAACCTACAAGGGTACGGACTTTTTCTCGGTGTTCATTCCTAGCAGCATGATGCTCTGTTACAAGGGTACGTACTTATATTCTGTTGATTACAACTGGCATATGTTTAATCAGTTCATCCAATAATCATTATGTGCATTCTATATTTCTCATTGTATCATTATTTTTCAATAGTTCTAACATGAACAGATTTGGTTGTAGAGGTAGCGATAGTGTCCGAGATTTTAATCAAAAGGCACCAGTGCTTGAATCCTCACAGCCTCTTTCCTATAGGATAAATCCCTTGTTCCTATATATTGCAAATTTATTCTACTTTGTTGGCAATATATTATTTTGTAGATTGGAGTTTTCAAACCCCTTATTAAACTGCAAAACAGGGTCAAAAACCACATCTGTATTGTGTGTTAGCAATTAGTGCTGCCGACTCATGTACTCGGTATTGATGTACTGATGTTTCTACTATAAATGTTTTTACAAATTTACTTCTGGTTTGTCATATTTTTATTTATCCGAACAATCCTACTCAGGTGACAAAAAGTGAATATTATAATAATTCATATCACTTATGTACATGAAAATGAAGCAGCAAACCTGTTGTTTCTTGTACGCTCTTAGATAGATGATTAATGGCGATACTGTCAAACCAATTGTCTTTGTATTCAGTCTTTAAAGTTGTTATGTTTTCTACATTTTGTGTTGGCGATGTCATTGCAGACACAATACGAGGAGGATATCTATGTCTGTGCATGTTGTGTTGCCTCCTGCAAGGAAAAACTAGGCTGCTGACATGCAGAACAAGTCTTGCGTCCATGTTTGGCATGAAGGTATATTTTGAGATTTGATACTATCTTTCCTCAATTTATAGTGTTGTAACTTAACTCTTTTTAAACTCCTTGGAGAGATGCATGAAACAACAAAATAGCCTGTTAGAGGCAGAGCATATTAACCACAAAGATTCCTCGAGCATAAAACTGAAAATTAAACAATGCATACGCCGAACTAAAAGATAGACATTGAGCATGGTTCACAAGATTTTTTCATCATTATAATATTCAAGTCCGGCCGAAAATGATTCCTGCTAGTTGGTGAGCTTTTAAAATTGTATAAATCACCAAACATCTGTGTCCTGTGATATGACATATGTAGATGATGAGAATGAGAAATCAGATTAATTCATGCTTTTTCATTTCTGCGAACTAAATTGTGGTTCCTGATTTATCGTGGTTCATGATTTATCCCATAATAACCATCCACTGATGTTTGTTTTAAATATCAAGTTACTCAATTATTTTTGGATATTTAAACAAAAAAGATGAATAGGGCAATTTATCTGATAAGGCATACCCACAAAATGTACTTGCCTGTATTCGTTGTAATAATAATTTTCTTTTTGCAGGAGACCCTGTTGGATATTTTTCGGGAATGTTATATCAAGAAACCAAGACACCTCGGATTCTTTTTTTTTTTGGTACTTATAAGACTATCCATAGTATTTTGTAATCACATTTACCTCTGGATTATGAATTATGTAATGTGTTGGATTTGGAAGAGGATATTTAATTTGGGATGCATAATATGTATATGCAATTTTTTTCAATTTTTTCTGGAAAAGATGTTACATTAGCTAATGGAAATGTTGATACATAAAAGCTAATGTAACAAAAAAAATGTTGCACTAGGTCAAAAAATGTTGCCAACAAAAGTGGCTCAAATAGTGGGGACCACAGTGGGTCCCAGCGGGGCCCACTGTGGGCCCCACTATTTTTAAAAAAATGTAGGCCTCTAAGGTAACATATATAGTAAGTTGCCGTAGACCTCACTTTTGTTGCTATAGCAAGCTATGGTAACATAAAACTACATGTTACCTTAGGGATCAAAGATGTTACCTTAGACACCTAAGGCAACATGCTGAGAGCTATCACCATAAAAATGTTACCTTGGCTACTTTATGGACCTAAGGTAACATATAATGTACCTACTGTAACATTTTTTTTGTGTTACAGTAGGCTGTTTATGGTGTAGTGCTTATTTGTCACTGTCATGTAGGACCCCAGTCATGACTCGTGTCTGCCATACTCCCATGCACCTTGGGCCTGGGTTGCGGATTTAGGTGGCTTGATCCCAATCCGGACTGGGTGTGGGCCGATCTCAGGGCGACCTTAGGCCGAGCCCAGTCGGGATTGGTTATAGCCTATCATTTCCCCCCCCCCCCCCACTCCCTTATGCGGATTTTCCGTATGGGGGAGTAAGAGTTCGAGATTAGCCCTGAAGATGGCTTCTTAGTTGAACATTTGTAAGGAGAAAATTTTTGGTTGAATGTTGCCTCCTAATCCGAATTGTTGCCAAGTGGGGACAATTCGGATTGAAGTAGTCTGTAGAAAATTTTTGGTTGGATGTTGCCTCCTAATCCGAATTGTTGCCAAGTGGGGACAATTCGGATTGAAGTAGTCTCACTTAGAAAATTTTTTACTGAATATTTGCCTCTCTATCCGAATTGTTGAAAGAAGGAGGTAGTTCGGATTGAGGTGCATCGTGGAATTCCAAGTGATTTTAGTGTTTTCCCACTATTAATTTCAAAAGTATGTTACTCCACTTCTCCTTAAAAGACGTGTCACAGCTGTCCATCATTATCTCCTCTATCTCTTCACGTCTCTAATTATTTCCCAGCCCATCAAAACGTGCCACGTGGCCCTCTAAGCCGTTTCTTTTCAGAAGTTATATATAACTTCTTTTGAGTTTCAATTGTACTTTCACTCACTTTTCTTCAAAGAGCCAAAAAGCGAAACCCCTTTTCTCTCCTTTCGGGATTTGCGCCTTCGCCAGAGTTCATACATCAGGGCTTTCAATTTCCGATTGTCGTTCCTTGGGAATTTCATCCTCGTAAGTTTCTTCTCCTTCTCTTTCTTGTTAAACCCCCTTTTGCATGTAGTTTTGAGGAACAGTTTTTTCGACTGTTCATCTTCTTTAACTGTGTTTAGAAGTATATGTATGGTTCTTGTGTTCTTGGGGTAGGCTTGTAGTTTGTGTTTATATGTAATTCGAGTTTCAGTGTTTAAAGTTTGGAATTGGGGAGGATTTTGACTGTTTGTTGGCTCGAGTTTGTGTTTGGTGTTCTTTGTTTTTATGATTTTCTGAGTTTGTATGTTTGTGTGTATATATGTACGCATAAGTTTAGATCTTGTTTTGGTGTTTTGATTTTCCGTATAATGTGGTTGTGTGTATATATGGGGTTTGGATTTGTGACTAGTCCGGATTAGTAGCTCAATGTCTGCATGGATGAAGTATCCAATCCGGACAGGTGATCAAGAGATAGTGTTTAGGCTCATCAGAATATGGAATTTTGATCCGACTCTGACTTGTCACGCTAACCCGGACTATCTAGGAAAAATCCTTGCCCGGATTATGTTAAAATATAAATCCGGATTATGGCATCATGTGTCATCAATTCGGATTACCTAAACAGAAATTTGTAAATGAATGTGGTTTATGAGTCGAAGAGAGAGATTTAACCTTGTCCATTTCTTCAGCTTTTATGGTACGTCGAAAAAGCTGGGCAAGGAAACAAAAGATTCCTTCTGATCTGATCGCTATTAGTTCTGACAGTAGTGCTGGTAGCTCTAACTCCGTTAATTAGCCCTACTCCGTAGTAGATCTTGAGTGGTGCATTATGGCTAAGAAGAAGAAAGATAATCGGGAAGTTGTGACCCAGCTTTATACCAAGGACCGGGGTGGCGGCCAAAGTGTTGTGGGTCCGGATGGGTTATGGGTAGATAGCGAGTGCTTGTTTGTTAAGAAGTATGAGGTCGAAGAAAGCTTCTTGTACGGTGATTTCAGTTACCAGTATAAACATCGGTAGCCTCACGGGATCCCTGGTCCTTATGACCTGGCCAGACTGGACGCGGCCTTTTCTACAACCGTGCTGAGTCAGCCTCCCTTCCCTCTCTCACCTTCGTGTCTCGAAAATTCTATCTCCGAAATGGATGCAGCCATCCGGTCTGTTTTCCATTTGGGTCCGGAAATACAATGGAGATGGCCTCGTCATGGGGAGAGAATTTACCATCATCCTGGTGACGGGTATGTCGGGGTTTGGTTGGAACATCTCCGTTCTGGTTAGACTCCCAAGTGCCACCTATTTGTGAAACATCTTTGTAAGTTTGAGTACGGGATTTCTCCGATGCAGTTGGTCCCCAAGGCTTTTAAGTGGATTTCCTGGTTCCTTGCTGCTTGCAATTGTTCTGGGATTTTCCCCAACTTGAAGCTTTTTCATCAAATCTTTACTCTCATGCACTCTAGTAAAAATCCTTTTTATGAGTTTAGGTTTCGTGGGGATGAGTTGGGTTGTTCCTCCGGGAATGCAAAGCCTTTGGTGATGGAGGGTTCCCTTAAGGGTTGGAACCGGTCATGGATGTACTTGAAAGGCTTAGATATCGAGTACATGCCCCTTTTCCGCAAACGTATGAGAGATATCCCGGATAGGGAAATTTTTAAATTTGAAGGGCGGCTTTAAAAAAGCTCCACACTTTCTGTATGAGTGTAGGGTTTCAAATGACTCGGGATACATTTATGGACCATAAGAAGATGTATGAACTTGGGTGTAAGTTTTTCTTTTCTCTTTCTTTGTTCGCATTTTTATTTATCACTTGGCTTTCTGACTTTGTTTATTCCTTTCTTGGTCCTCAGGTTTACCCCACTATGATCCGGAGCTAGTTTAGAAAATGAAGAAGACTTCAGCCACCGAGCTCCTTGCCTCCAAAATGAAGAAGCTCACCGGGATACATCAAGTTAAAGTCACTGCGAATCGCGTTCAGGATTCCTCTGAAACTGGAACCGGAGCTGGTGATGGTTCCAGTGTTCAGAAGGAAGGTGGTGGAGAATCCCTGGCGCCTCCTCCGGGAACCCAGTCCCCCGCACTTCACATAGAAGATCTCACCCGGATTGAGGGGAATGATTCTCCCCGGACTACAAGCCCTCCTTCTAAATGGCAGAGGGTTCTGCCAATTGATCCCAACTTTAATCCAAATTTGGAACGCGGGTTAAGTGTTATGGCTACTCATTCTAGTGCCGGTACAAGCAAGAAAGGCCCCCCTCACCAGGTTGGTAAGCGCACCTTGAAAGAAATTGCTGAATTCGCGGCTTCCATCCCTGAAGATTCGGATTGGGCTGCTATGAGGCGTCTCCGAAATCGTCAGGTGATCAAGAACAACTTTGCCATCTGGGCCCAGGTAACTTTTTCTTTAATCACTTTTGTGTTGTTTTTCCCTAACTTCAGTTTTGATTGTTCTCTGAATTTCTTCTGTTTGCCTCTCAGCAAGGATTGACCTTGGCCGGATGTGCTGCGAATGCTGAGTTGGAGGAACAATAAATTGAAGAACTGAACAAGAAACTCTCTGAAAGGGAGAAGGAGCTCCTTAATAAGGATTCGAAAATCTCCGATCTTGAAAAAGCTCTGGCTGAAAGCTCACAGAAAGATGTGAGAATTCTCGAATTGGAGAAGAGTGTTGCTGAGTTGAAGGATGCTGCGAAGGCTGCAACGTACCAGGCTACTGCTGCGGAGATTGAATCCGGAAATTCTAAGAAACAGGCTGAAGATTTACAGGCTCAGTTGCTCGCAGTCCGGTCTGACGCGGAGATCATAGCCGAATATAAGGCATCGGAGGACTACAATGAAGAGGTCGCCGGTGTTATTGCTGCCAAACTCCTGCGCTGCTGGTTGATTGCCGAACGGTTAGTTAAAACCGATCCAGAACCCACATAGGACAAGTTTACCGATGCGTATGTTAAGGCCGAGTCAGCCTTCGATGCGGATGGGACCGAACCTCAGCCATATGATGGACCCGGCCTGATCATTGCCCCAGCTGTCCAGATTGCCAATCCGAACGATCAAGACCAAAGTTGATTTTTTATTGTATTCTGAAAATGTTCCTTTGTAATCCGAATATTTAGCTTTTGTGAACTTTTGTTTTGTAACCCTGGAATACGCGCCTTATATGCGCTCCAAACTTGCGAATTTTCATTTTTGATTATCTCTGTTTTTATTCGCATATATCTAGTTGTGTATGTGTGTTGCCCCCCAATCCGGATTTCTTCTTTGAGGGATGGAATCCGGATTGTGGTAATAGGTTAATGTTTTTCTTTTAAGTCCAAAGTTTGAAAACTTTGAGTAACTTAGAGAAATTTTTGTAATGATTGCCCCCCAATTCGGATTGTTTCCCAAAGGAAGGAATCCGCATTGTGGTAAAAATTTAAATAATTTCCTTAAGTTCAAGGTTAAAAACCTTGAGGTACTTCGAGAAATTTTAGTGGAATTTTGCCCCCAGTCCGGATTGTTTCCAATGGATTGGATTCGGACTGTGGTGAGAATTTAAATATTTCCCTTAAGTTCAAGGTTAAAAACCTTGAGTTACTTAGAGAAATTTTAGTGGAATTTTGCACCAGTCCGGATTGTTTCCAATGGATTGGATCCGGACTGTGGTGAGAATAGATGCTTTTCTTTTGGTCTTCCAATGCTCCTCTGATTCTTCATAAAATTTATTGTAGAACTTCGTTAATTGTAATTTCCACAGTCAAACGTTTTAATCCTCGCGCTGTCAACCCACATTAATTCCCTTTCGATTTCCAAAGGTGACAGGGAATTGGAACCACTTGGCCTCTTCTCATCCCCCTCTCTATAAATACCACCCCTTGCATATATTTTCTTCATATAACATTTTCTCTCAAAAGTACTCAAGCTTTCTCATTTCTTCTTCGCATTTTCTTCATCATGGATCCCAAGAATCTGGTATACGACTATGAGAACAACAAAATCATCGTTGATGGTATGGTCTTTGATGGGCCAACCACCATGTCTGAGATCGACACGGTCCTCAAGAGGATCGATGATGCTCTAGCTCTTCGTCAGATGGTCGCAGATGAAGCTAAGAAGAGGCCTGGCGGTCCTGGCAAAGGCGGGGAGGGTTCCGGCGGTTCTGGTTCTTCTTCTAGAGGAACAGCCCTTTGAATACAATTACTTTATGCTTTCGTATTTTCAGAAAAGTTGTACTCCCCCTCCTATTAATGAAAATGGCTTGAAACACAGCCATAAATATTTGCTTTTGATTCTGGTGTCTTTGTTACGAGTAGTTGTAGTTCTACCTTTCTTCTCGTGCTTTCTTCACAGATAAGTAGTTGCTGAGTCCAAATTTGAAGACCTTGTGATGTTTAGAAAAATTTCTTATCACGTTCACCACTAGTCCAGATAAGTGATCTTTAGCTAAGTCCAAAACTTAAAAGCTTTGGGCTAGTTTGACTTTTTATCATTTTTACCTCTAATCCGGACATTTTTGGTAGAAAATAGTCCGGATTAGAGTAGTTGTTTTTAGCTAAGTCCAAAGTTTGAAAACTTTGGGTTGCTTAGAATTTTCATCGTATTTGCCCCCAATCCAGGCATTTTTCGTAGAAAATAGTCCGGATTAGAGTAGTTGTTTTTAGCTAAGTCTAAAGTTTGAAAACTTTGGGTTACTTAGAAATTTTTATCGTATTTGCCCCCAGTCCGGATATTTTTCATAGAAAATGATCCGGACTAGAGTGGTAGCTTTTAGGTAAGTCGAAAGCTTGAAAACTTTGGGTTACTTATAATTTTTTATCGTGTTTGCCCCCAATCCGGATATTTTTCGTAGAAAATGATCCAGACTAGAGTGGTTGTTTTTAGCTAAGTCCAAAGCTTGAAAACTTTGGGTTACTTAGAAATTTTTATCGTGTTTGCCCCCAATCCGGATATTTTTCGTAGAAAATGATCCGGACTAGAGTGGTTATTGCATATTGCTCTTGCCCTGGTTCCAATTCTGCCTATGGCTCCGGACCAGGGACTTGTGTGTGTTAGTGATACAATAATTTTACAACAAGAGATGAAAAGTACAAGGTTAGGCCCAATTTCATTAATCATGATATTCAAATTACAAACGACTTATTCTCGCTTCATTACAGAGACTAATCTATCTGTTGAAGACTTTTTGGGCTCAGAAGTAGCTCCTTGATTGGTTCTTCGGGCCTAGGCCTTTTCTTTACTGATAGTACTTCTGGAGTCGGAGGTCGTGCCAGGTGTTGGGAACCTCCGAATCGTCCATGTTGCTGAGCTTATAGGTTCCGGGACGAAGAATCTCTTTGACCCTGTAGGGTCCTTCCCATTTAGGCATTAGCTTTCCGGTGTTTGTCGGGTCGGAAGGTTCAATGTCTCGAAGGACTAGGTCTCCAACTTGAAAGTTCTTGACCCTAGCCTTCTTTCCAAAATATTCTCTTGTTTTCTCCTTATACTTTTCCATTCTTGCCACAGCTTCATCCCGGACTTCGTCCACGAAATCCAGATTGATTCGGAGCCCTTTCTCATTCACAATCTCTTCAAAGTTAATAGCCCTGTGAGAAGGTGAGCCCACTTCAATTGGGAGCATTGCTTCGGTCCCATAAGCTAGTTTGAAAGGCGTCTCTCCAGTACTTGTTCGTGGGCTAGTCCTGTAAGCCCAGAGCGCATTTGGCAACGCTTCGGGCCATTTGTTTTTGCTTTCTTGAAGCCTCTTTTCTATTCCTCTTAGAAAAATTCGGTTTGTTACCTCTACCTGGCCGTTTCCTTGGGGGTATGCTACCGAGGATTTCTTATGTTTAATGCCCCCCTCCTTCAAGTAATTCTCAAAGTCTGAACCAACGAATTGAGGTCCATTATCCGAAACCAAGATCTGGGGAAGCCCAAATCTCATCAATATGTTATCCATGAATCGGATACAGTCTTGCTGATTTATGGTTCTCATGGCCTTAGCTTCTGCCCACTTGGTCATATAATCAATTGCCACCAACAAGTACCTCAGATCACCTTTAGCCCGGGGAAAAGGACCCACGATGTCGATTCCCCAGACCGTAAAAAGTATAGGAGATAGAACTGAAGAGGGTAGAACCGGACTCTGTCTTTGCACATTGCTGAATAACTGACAATTCTTGCATTTTCTGACAAACTCCGCCGCATTATTGTGAATTGTTGGCCAATAATAGCCTTGCCTTATTATTTTGTAAGCAAAAGCCTTAGCAGATAAGTGGTCCCTGCAAATCCCTTCATGAACTTCTTGCAAGCAGTACTCCGCTTCGGCAGGCCCCACACATTTCAAGACCGGACTAGAGAATGTCCTACGGTAGAGTTATCCTTCCTCAACGAAAAACTTAGCAGCTTTGGCCTTGAGTCTTTGAGCATTGTTCTTATCTTCTGGCAACTCCCCTTTTTCCAAGTATGAAATCAGAGGGGTCATCCAGTTGGGTTGATTATCTATCTCCATCAATTCGCAATTTTCAATGGTGGGCTTCTCTATTTCTTCAAAGTAGACCGAGCCGTCCAGTTCAGCATCATTCTGGACTAGCCTGGACAATGAGTTGGCTTCCACATTTTCTTCTCTATTAATCTGCATCATTTCAAACTTTGGGATTGTAGTCAGGTAGCTTTTAACCAAAGCTTGGTATTGAGCTAGCCTTGGATCCTTTGCAATATATTCTCCTTTCGTTTGCTTCATTACAATCTGAGAATCGCTGTAAACATTCAGGCTCTGAACTTTCAACGATCTGGCCAACCGGAGTCCGGCCAAAAGCGCCTCATATTCCGCTTGGTTGTTGGTAGCTAAGAACTTGAATGTGATGGCTTGCTGTATCTGAAAACCCTGGGGACTTTTTAGGACTAAACCTACTCCGGACCTTTCACTTGTTGCAGATCCATCAACATATAAAGACCATGCTTCCGCATCAGAGCTATATTCTTCCCCCGGATCTACAATCATAGGATCAGATTGAGGTTCGGGAAAAGAGCATTCGACAATGAAATCGGCCAGCACTTGAGCCTTGATTTCTGTCCGTGGTACAAACGTGAGTTGGAACTGGCTTAGCTCGACAGCCCAATTGACGAGTCTACCGGATACATCTGGCTTATGAATTATCCTTCTCAAAGGCTGGTCAGTTACGACTTTAATTTCTCTCCCTTGAAAATAATGCCTTAGCTTCCTAGAGGCTGTCAGCAGAGCAAAAGCAAATTTTTCCAAGTTGGGGTACCTGGTTTCCGCATCTTTTAACACCTGACTGACATAGTAGACCGGTTTTTGCTGGCCGTCATGCTCCTGGATCAAGGCTGCCCCCACAGCTAGTGGACTTGCGGCCAGGTAAAGAGACAACGCTTCTCCGGGCTCAGCTTTTGATAGAATCGGTTGAGACGACAGGAATCCCTTTATAGAATCGAAAGATTTCTGGCAATTCGGACTCCAGTTTATCTCCTTTTTATTTTTCGCCCCCTTAAGCAGCTCGAAGAAGGGTAAGCATCGTTCGGCCAACTTGGGGATAAATCTTCTCAAAGCAGCTAGTGAGCCAGCCAGTTTTTGTATCTCCTTCTGAGTCCGGGGTGGTTCCATTTCCATTATTGCTTTAATCTTCTCCGGACTGGCTTCAATCCCTCTCTGACTAATCATGAATCCCAGGAATTACCCCGCTCCCACCCCGAAGGTGCACTTTTCCAGGTTTAGCTTCATCTCCTGCTTCCTTAGATTCTCGAAGCATTCTTGCAAATCAGGGACATGCTCCTCTACTGTTTTTGACTTAGCTATCATATAATCCACATAAGACTCCAGGTTTCTGCCCAATTGATCTTTAAACACTTCAACCATTGCTCTTTGATAGGTTGATCCAGCATTCATCAATTCGAAGGTCATGTATTTGTATGCATAGACAGCTCTATGAGTTATGAAGGCGGTTTTGGCGATATCTGTAAGAACCCAAATTTTCGGTAGAATTAAAACTTTTTATTAAGTATTGATAAAATGAGGAACAATGATTCCGACAACAAGGTCACCAGCTCTAATTATGAATGGAATGGATATGGATTCAAATACTTATATGTCATGAAGAATGCTATTGGTTGATAATCTAGATAAGAATAATCTATCTCCTAGGAAATTAAGATTTGATAATTCCAAGGGGGAAGGTTATTCTTATGTCATCCAAATCGATATCTGTTATCAGTCCAGTGGTTCCGTAAAGGGGTTAAGGAACGATCGGAAGAGAACCGGGACATCTATATAACCCTAAAAGAATAAGTAAAGAATAAGTGGTGAATAGTGATTTTGGTGGACGTAGGAATATTATTGGACGACGCTATATAGAAGTACCCGGAACGAAATTCTGAGTTCATATTATTGATCCAGGGGGAAAAAGAGTGTATGTAAAAGCTGTCGGATTCTGAAAAATAGCACTTTTATTTTTCCCGAGATTTCCCTGGACACTGAAAGACTTAAGGAATTATTGAAGGGATTTAAGGAAAATAGGTTCAAGAATTATTAAAGAGAATGGAGGATGATAGTATAAATATTAAGACAGTTTCCGGTAAAACCCTAACTAGAAACGAATGAGTTATTCCTCCGAACGATCAATGAATTGAGCAATAACCGGACAAAGAAACAAGTAGGGAGCCAATATACAAGCATGTGCAAGTGGATAAGGCCAAGTAATCAAGTAGTTACCAAGGTAACTTGAACAATTAGAATTAAACCAATTAGTTAGCTTGATCTTATCATCTTACTCCTAAAACACCAACAATTGTCCATAAAATGATGCAAGGCATGACATGATCACTTTAATAAAGCTACTTTAGCTAGATATTGTCAAGATGAGGTGTATTATGCAAAGAGAACCAAGCAATCAAAGATCAAAAACTCCATTCTCTCCATTTTGTTCAAACTGCCCAGCAGAACACCCTCAAAGAAGAAAATTCATATCTCCATTTCTATCCATGATAAAATCACCAAATTTTGACCACAGCCTCTCCACTCCATGGGCAATATTCGCTCAAAATTTCATGGCAATCTAGTGAGTATAGCCTACTCAAATCTCCTCCCCAAGTTGAAGAAACCAAACTGCCCTGTTCTTAACAGTTTCTGTCCAGCGGAAAAAGGGGGCTCAAAACCCTAGCTAGGAAGCTTCAAATTTGATGAACTAGGACTCAAACCAAAGCTTATGAAGAGGCCAAGATGTGGTAAAAATTTGAGAGCCAAACTCTTATTTTTCAATTTTCTATGATTTTTACAAGTTTAGGGTGAATAGTATCTTTCAAGAAACTAACTTTGTTTTTCTTGATTTCTTGGATGATCTAAGCTTGGTTAAGGTTGTACAAGGATTATTCAAGGCTTAGTAAGGTCTTACACACACCAAGGAAGGTATGGAACTCATGAAACCCTAACCCTTACTTTGAGATTATGCATGTTCTTGATGGATTTTAACTTAGTTATGATTATGGTGATGTTATAAGCATGATTAGTTAGTGGTTTAGTGATTTAAGTAAAATGATGCACATGATGGTGAAGTGTAATATTTCTGGACTTGTTGAGATGAATAGCATGTGTATAAATTGTATGGATGCCCGGTGTGGCTTGGTTGGATTGTTGTAATTTTTGGAATGTCCGAGTTATAGCCGTCGTAATGCCCGATTTTCGATAACCTTAAAGAATTCGTGCATCACAGTAGGGTTAATTGCCTTAACTGGTTATGAACATGACATTTCCTTCTAGATCTCGAGCCATAGATCATTTTGGCGCAAGAATCGAAACATTCCGACTTACGGTTTAGGAGTTATGGTCAAATTACTAAAATCGGTTTGAAGCCGTAAGTAAAAGTTCGTAACTTCAATTGAACCCTCGTAAATCATGTTACTCAATGGCGAATCTTGGTAAATAAATACTAGAGGTCATAAGGAAGGTATGAGAGAAAACCACATGTCAAACGGATCATTTTCCGATTTTATAAAAATGTTGGAATCGAAGTTAAACGCGAACGAACCCCTAAAAAACCGCTTGGTTATAACTTTGGTAAAACACTTAGAAAATGAACGATAAAACTCGAGGTATAATCTCGGTTCGTAATCGATCGACTTTAGAACTTATACGACTTAAGTATATACCGAGTGTGGGTATGAGGACATGTCGTAATAACGAACAAATGTCGGATCGTATCAGTAATAAAAAGAGTTACACTAAAAGGTGTATAACGAGATAATTCGAAAACGTGTTTCGATTTAAGTGAAGTTTATACCTAGACTTTTAAAACGTGTTAAGTGGTTAATCTCAAATGTTCTGATTGTTTTTAGATCATCGAGCAGACCCAGGACACGCTATCTCCACCCACACCCGATTACCAGGCAAGTGTTCAAAACTTTGAACCTGTTGTTGTGATAATATATATATGTGATTGCCATTTTACATATGCCATAGCATGCATGCATATTGTCAAATTATATTATGATACCTGTTCCCTGAATTGATATTGGCTTATAGACTAGATATGAATTATCAGTTATAAGCCGGATTGTTTTGATAAGACCCTTAGCGAAGGGCATATGATATTCATTCTTAAGTATAGACCGGGAGTCGGTATTTTGAGATATATATAGTCGTGGAAACCCGGAGCGATTCCAACGGCAGATTATTATTTATTTTAAGGAATGTTATTATTAAACGTTATTTATATTTCCATAAAGTATCAATTACTTGGAAATATTTCGAGGAATGTTATTCGAGTATTATTTCAGTCGAGAGATATTAAATGAATGTTAGTTTCGAATATTCATTTAGAGTTGATTATTTAAAGAATATTATTTTAATATTCATTAGAATGTTATTTATTAAATGAATATTACTTTCTAATATTCATTTAAGGTTTATGTACTTAAGGAATATTATTTTAAAATATTTATTGGAAGTTCTGATTACTTAAGGGATATTATTTCGAATATTCCTTTAAAGTTTTGATTACTAAATGAATATTATTTGGATATTCATTTAGAAGATTATTTATTAAATGAATATTATTTTCAAATATTCATTTAAAGTTTGACTCATTTATTGAATATTATTTTACACATTTATTGGAGTTTAATTATTAATGAATATTATTTTGAATATTCATTTAAGGAGTGATTTATTTAGTAAATAATTCTATATATTCATTCGAGGATTACTTACGAGCAATATTATGATTTGATAATATTCCGTAATTATTATTGAGTTAATAATTTATTTAATTCTTTTAAATTCTTTTTAAAATGATTTATATTATTTGGAGATTATCTTTCACCTCCAAATATTATGTAAAATATTTCGGAGTCCTACGATTAATATTATATTAAGAAAGGTCCTCAAGATTCCATTCTTCACTCGAATCTATTTCTTAAATTATAAGGGAACCTTACTTGAGCAATGTTATTTATTTTATTGACTTCCCGGTCATAATTTATCCTTTTCACTCGCAACTTGGTTGCTATGGACTTATTAAGTCTGTGTGCACGTTCTCATCATTTCGAGGGGTAAGAGTGTTGGAACAAGTTGATATCCATTAACAAGCAAAAGCTTGGGAAATGTTGGTGAATTTTCCTTTCCAACTAGATACGACTACTTTGTGGAGTCTTATCAACAAGTATTTCACTTGGGGAAGGGAGGACAAACTCTACGTTTCAATGCTGTGGATTTATTCGAACTAGGAGTCGTGTGTAAGAGGCCGGGTCGCGCGGTCCATCACAAGGCCTAACCATTGGCCAGGGAGTTACTATTAAAGGCAATCTACAAGTGGAGCCGTCAGTTCTTCCTTCTACCGGTAGTAAACTATATTGGGCTGTACTATCCCCTACTGATCATCAGGGAATGGGACAGCTGGCGCGTGATAACTCCAGTATTGGTTCATCTCCCAAATTGGGAATTCCCTGCAACACGTATCGAAGAGACTTCTTTCAGGTTGATGGTGTCTTCTACAACACGTATTGAAGAGACTTCTTTCAGGTTGTAGGACTTCGAAAAATGTTAATAACTGGAATTGCAATATTTTCCTTGCAAGTTCCTCTTTATATGATAAACGATAATATCTTGCTTATTTTGACTTAGCAGATATTTCCATAAAATAAATACTTTAAGTTACCTTGTAACTTTATCGTTCATATTATACTGGCATCATGTCCGTAAATGCATGGCATATGGTTTGAAAGATACTTTTGAACTGTTATATATTATCGTTCAGTTAAATATTATTGTTGGTGGGCTATTGCTCACCCTTGCTTTATGATTATATCACAACAACAGCTAGACCAGATGACTTGCACAAGGCGCACTCGACACTGGCGAGGACGATGAGACTACCAGAGCCGAAGAGAAAGCTATTGGTAGGATAGATTCATTCTTTCAGTACCAAATATATGGACTAGTATGACTTATGTAAATGGATGGCAAAGAGTATGTATTCATATTGTAACTCTTTTGGGTTGTAAGAACTCATAATGTGTTTAATAAATTTGATTGTTACTCTAATTTCATCTCTGGGACTATAACGGGTGTGTTTTATATTGTTGTGTTGGGTCATAAAGATGTAAATTATTTTATGTTGAAGTAAGTTCAAGTATTGTGGACAGAAATTGAGACCGTAACGACCGGATCCCTGACCCCGGATCTGGGGGTGTTACATAAATGGTATCAGAGCGTACGTTATAAACCCCAGAGATGAGGCGACGTTAAAACAATAAATTCACTAAGATAATAAGAACTCTTGCCAAGTTCATAGTCGGACTACTTAATGTAGTGATGACATATAAAACCCTTATGGGAACTCTTAAGTATCATGATAGTAACTTAGCTCGATATCGTATCGACGAGTAAGGCGACAGACCTTGAGGCATACGAGCAGCAACGCGATGATGCTTTACATGTTGAAGATCAGCGGGTAATTCGATGGAGTACCCTACTAGAGACCCGGAAGAGGTTCTAGCAGATAAGGAAAATCCTGTTAGGATAAGGAGCTTACCCTTGAGGAATGAGGGCCGCAGCCAGAAAGACTGTGATGATTAAGGTATGGTGCTCAGAAAAGTGAGCATGAAGAACTGAGCTATTAGCAAGAGAACTGAAGATTCATGTTGGATTCATAGCCGGACTACTGGATGTAGTACCAGCAAGTAAGACGGATTGAAAGGATCACTTGAGATCTTATACGGGAACAGATGAGAATCTTAAGAGACTTTCATATTAACGAAGAAAGAGCTAGAGGGATGTATGATTATCAAAGACATCAATTTAGGGCGAGGAGCTGAGTCCCTAGGGATAGTTGAGAAGGAGGCAGTAAGTGCCACATCATTTGATAAATGAATTAGTATGAATATTGTCAGTAATAATTCGCCATAAAAATGCAGATGTCATAAGTTATAATTTATGAAACCAAATGGAGGTTAATGAGGTGGTTTTATTAAGGGAAATGTTCATTTTATGAATAAATCAGTTAGAAATTAAAGGCATTGGGGAGTGACAGCATGATTCGATAAAGTTATATAAGGAAGTAGTAGGCAAGGCAATGATCTCAGAACCTACCGGAAGATAAGACCAGTGAGTCAAGATGAACTCGTAATGAGACTACTGTCAGAGACTGAGTATAGAGTTAATTCAACTCAGTTAAATGATGAACCAAAAACGTTAGATGCATGTGATTTAGAGGAATATTAAATTCTTTCTTTGAATGGATTATAGTAGTTACCTTAAGTTTACTCCGACGCGGAATTATAATGGATCAAGTAATACGATCAGCAGTTGAAGAAAAAAAAATGTGAGAAAATCTTCCTGGAGCTAAAAGATGAAATTGGTAATGACCAAGAGTTGGCATTGTTTAATGGAAAAAGGAGACTTTGTGCTTCCAACGACGCTTCGCATAAAGGATTAGGATGTGTGCTTGCGCAGCACGACAAAGTACTTGCGGATGCATTCGGATAGCACGGTTCACCAGGTTCGGATGGCCTTAGTAGTGCCAATTTTGTGGAACAACCAACTCCGACGGTAATGTTCATTCTGAGACTAGTGGTTAGGTAGACTGACATTTGGTAATATTGAATATCAGGACATATAGGTATCAGGACGTTGTGACAGGTTCCAGTTTGAAACTGTTGATATCCTTTTAAGGGATGTATATAATTGGTTCCTCTCCAGTGGTTAAACTTCCAATCTGATGACGATTATTTCGTAAATTATGACTGCTTATGGTTCTACCTGCTTGGAGGTTCATAGAACTATTCTTCAGGTTTCGAAACTGGTCTCCTTAATGTTACCAGTAGTGTTCGCACAAAATCACGCAAGCGTACGTGTTCACAAGTAATATAGAATGAAGTAGAGTTCGTTCCCACAGAGATTGTATAATTTAGTTCTTGTACCTAAGCATCAATGTATGATTATCGTTCAATGCTAAGACAATAAGCAAATTGGTTTTGATTATCTAAAATTAACTAATAAGAATTAATTAACAACTAAATTAATAGCTAATTGATTTCAAATTACTTATGAGATGGGAAACATGAGATCCTAACTTCAATACAAACTTCCTTTAGAGATCATGCCCTTTTATCAACACATGTGGTGGTTACAATAACTAATCGGACAACACGAAATAAGTATACGCTACCTTTCAGTACACGCACACCAATCTACACAATATCCACAAAAGATAGAAATCATGCAGGCACCAGTTATGCTTAGACCCTATATGTCTATAGAATTTGAAAGCATAATGGTTGAAGATCAAGTATCCATAAGATTACATAAGGTAGCATGAGACGGTTAGAAACACACCACAAACATGAATAACATTCATGGACTTATGCTAGCATGGCAAGTTCTAAATCAAAAGATTCACTGTCGCTTCACTTAAGATTAACAAGATAGATGTTAGCTACGCATCTATATGAATTAAATACAACCATGCAAGGATATCGTAAATTCACCACACATATATCAAGTTAGGCAATCAACATCTAAATTCCGTAAGTAAATCCGCTAGGACCCCATGACGGTGATTAGTTCATAGTCGAACCGTTCGTCATCATGGGGTTCGATGAAAATATGCTAATAAACATGACTAGAATGAAGAGAAGAATAATATTAATTAATAAGGGTTTAGGAACAAATCCGAAGAATGTCAAGTTGCAAAAGATAGGTAGATCTTGATCCGTTGCTTGTCACGAACAATTGATCGTTCACTCCTTAATGTTAACAAAATAAAACCCTCTCTACTGATTACAATGATAACCAGAGTTTTTATAGGCCCTAAAAACCAAATCATACAAGGAAACAACTCAGAATTGCATTAACATTCGAAAAGGGCAAAACTGTAAAATTCTCCAGAATTCAGGCTGAGCGGCCGCCTGAAATCTTGAGCGGCCGCCTGGAATCTTGAGCGGCCGCCTGGACAATTCCCCCTGAGCGGCCGCCTGGGAGCTTGAGCGCCCGCCCGGACAACTTCCTGGAATTTCTGGTTTTCATGGTAATTGTCGTTCCTTGCTTCGTTTTCCCTCGCTCTTCTGGAAACCTTCTTAAACAAACACCTTGGGCCTATATCCAACATAACATCTTCAATTACCGACTCCGATCCTGAGATAAAAAATCCTGCACATTTCCACTAAAAACTAATCAAAACACGACATACTTGAGGCCAAAACTATCAATTCAAGCCGACATAAGACGTTCAAAGTAGATATAAAATCCACTTATCACACCCCCAAACTTGAACCGATGCTTGCCCTCAAGCATAAACAATATACAAACTAACTAGTACCACTTCCGTAGGTGATCACGGTTGCATTTGGCATATGCAACAAGCCCTTTAAACCCCTAGGCAGCCCTAGTGGACGAGTAAGGTCTCGTGAGGGCCTATAGTGAATGTACCCACAAAATCCAACTGACACAAACGACACAAACAATGCAATGCATGAATGAATGAAACTAAATATGAATGCAAAGGATCCCCTCAAACTAACCAACACCACTTAGCAAGCAAATATCTCCATGAATGCAATCAATCCAAACAGAGCTCGACTAAATTCCGGTATACTAACAATACATGATCAGAACGTGCGTGTGTGCAATGCTCGACAGATATACTCCCAAACCGGATCAAAATCATACATATTCTTTTCCAAGACAATCACAGAGTTATAAATAGAATGAACGTTAAACTCAAGATCACTTTAGATACACCTCTATACTCCTCTAAAGTAGACAGAAATTCATGCTTTATTATGACTCAAACACAATATGTACACAACACACATGCTTATTTGATCGTGCAATGGATGAGACCCCTAAAGGCTTATACAATAATACCCATGTAGCGAGCGTTGGGTTAGTGGATCCCAGACTATAAAAGCCTTAGGTCACTAGGCACAAAGTCCCCAAGAACTTAATTGCTCGAGTATTAAAGAGCTCACCCTGATCAATTCTGCATACTCAGACTCTCACAACACTTTTTTTTCTTTTTCTTTTTTTTTCTTTTTTTTTTCTTTTTTTTTTCTTTTTTTTTTTGCATTTTTTTTCTCCTTTTTTTTTTTCGTTCACATGGAATCTGGAATGAGAATTCTCAATTCCAACCTAGACTACTCATAAACATGAGCCGGCTACTAGCCATTTGACGCCTAGCCAACAAATACAAACACAAACATATTAGCATGAAATTTCTGTTTTCCCCCAAACTTGTATTTTGGTGTTCCTTAATCTTCAAGAGAATAAAGCAAATTCTATCGATAAACAAGTGATTAAATCCTAAATCCAAACAAGCATGACGCAACCTAGTCCAAGAGCAAACGACGAGACTGTGTAAAAATTTTATTCATGAAACATGCATGTCAATTTCAACAAAATTTAAAATCAGCCCTCTGTTCATCCTTTTCACACCCACATCAACATCTACCTACCTTATGGCATCAGCTTATTATAAGGGATCATGAAAAATGCATGTAATGCAACTATATGAACTCACATACAAAACTCGACACACATGCAAACAGAATGCTCTATATGACAGGTATCATGCATGAAACTAAACTACACATACAAATATGATGCAATATGAATTCCTACATGCCACAAATATATCACAACAACTACTAATTCCCAAATCCACCCCCAAACTTGAAATTTCCAATGCCCTCATTGGAAGTAAATAAGGGAAAAGTAGAAACATACCTAATCGACGAAACACACGGGTTGCCTCCCACGAAGCGCTGTCGTTAACGTCATTTAGCCGGACGTCACTTCCTCAACTCACGGCGGTTTCAAAAGAATAACCGAACTGTCCTCAACCGAAAGACCATTCATACACACGTTGACATGATTGTTTCCTCCCAACACAACTTTTCTTTCACTCTTCAACTTGATTTTTCCACCCGTCGACTTCTTCGCCTTTTTTTTCTTCCTCACACTTCTAAGGTGCTTGTTCGATTCGGACGGCTGAACAACACTCTCTTCTACTTCATCATCAGTCATCCACCTTCTTAACACGTTATCTTGGAATACTTCAAAAATCACAAGTTCATCATCCACAAGGACATACTTTAAGTGTGGCGGCAGCTTCCCAAGCTTCACCTTCGAAAGATCTTGAATGGAAGAATTATCAATGGAATCACTGATGTGGTGCTCGAGCAAATGATCAAACTCTTCTGCCTGACCCGTATCAACTATCTCCACACTGAAACACTCCTCATCCTCTGTCGGAAATTTCATGGCCTTGAACACATTAAAGGTGACATTCTGATCTTGCACCCGCATCGTAAGCTCCCCCTTCTGAACATCAATCAAGGTACGGCCTGTAGCTAGAAAAGGTCGTCCTAAGATGATAGGAATCTTCTTATCTTCTTCAAAATCAAGAATCACAAAATCTGCTGGAAAGATGAGTTTATCAACCTTGACCAAAACATCCTCAACGATACCCCTCGGGTATGTAATAGAACGATCAGCTAGCTGTAGAGAGATGTTGGTAGGTTTAGGATCTGGAAGACCAAGCTGCATGAAAATTGACAATGGCATGAGATTGATACTAGCACCCAAATCACACAAACACTTGCTGAAAGACAAATTCCCAATGGTGCACGGAATAGTGAAACTGCCTGGATCCTTTAGCTTCGGTGGTAGCTTCTGCTGTAAAACGGCACTGCACTCTTCTGTTAATGTTACTGTATCCAATTCTTCAAGTTTCAACTTCTTTGAGAGAATACCTTTCATAAACCTTGCATAGCTCGGCATATGCTCCAATGCTTCAGCAAAAGGGATATTGATTTGAAGCTTTTTGAATACCTCCAGAAACTTGCCAAACTGTCTATCATTCTTCTGCTTCTTCAATCTACCAGGATATGGAGGAGGAGGAAAGATTTTCACGTTCTCTGTAGACTGCTTTGGAGAAACTTCCTTAGCAGAATTTTTAGGATTCTCCACCTCGCTAACCAACTGCTCAGCTACTCTATCAGTCTGGACTTGCTCCTTATCTGCAGTAGGTGCCACATGTTGCTCTTGAACTTCTTCTTCTTCAATGGCTGAATTTTTATTACCCGTCACCTTACCCGATCTCAAAGTAACTGATTTGACATGCTCTTTGGTTTCCCTCTTGCCTGGATTGGCTTCAGTGTCACTCGGAAGAACTCCAGATGGTCTGTTCAACAGAGCACTAGCAAGCTGCCCGATCTGACTTTCCATGATCTTCATAGATGCCCCCTGACTTTTTACTATCATCCTCAACTCCTCAAGCTCAGCTTTTTCATTAGAAGATTGACCAGCATTCCCCTGAGATTGTTGCTGGAAACCTGGAGGCTGAAACTGTTGTCTGGGCTGGTACTGCTGCTGAAATCCTTGATTGAATTGCCTAGCTCCGAATTGCTGTTGCTGCTGATTACCACCTTGATTGTTACTCCAACTGAAATTTGGATGGTTGCGGTTATTCGGATGATAGGTGGCTGGAACTGGCTGTTGTGGCCTCTGGAAGTTACTCACAAATTGTGCTGATTCAGAAGATATGGCACATTGAGTTGTATCATGTGCGCCCGCACATAACTCACAACCACTAGCTACCTGCTGAACTCCCATATTAGCCAAAGAATCGACCTTCATTGACAAGGCCTTCAACTGAGCTGCAATGGCTGTAGCTGTATCAATTTCAAGAACACCTGCTACCTTGCCTTGAGATAACCTCCCTGTAGGATTCTGATATTCATTAGCAGCCATCATCTCGATCAATTCATAAGCTTCTTCATAACTCTTGGCCCACAAAGCTCCACCTGATGCTGCATCTAGCATAGGTCTCGACTGTGCACCCAACCCATTATAAAAACAATTGATTATCATCCAATCAGGCATCCCATGATGTGGACACTTCCTTAGCATCTCCTTATATCTCTCCCAAGCCTCGCATAGAGATTCTCCAGACTGCTGTGAAAACTGAGTGATAGCATTCCTGATAGCTGCTGTCTTCGCCATGGGAAAGAATTTGGTGAGAAATTTCTGTGCAAGATCTTCCCATGTAGTGATAGAACCTGCTGGTAAAGAGTGTAACCAACTCTTCGCCTTGTCCCTCAGAGAGAATGGAAATAGCCTTAACTTAACAGCATCCTCAGACACCCCGTTGGTTCTGAAGGTATCACAGATCTCTATGAAATCTCGAATATGCATGTTGGGATCTTCGGTAGGAGCACCCCCAAACTGAACTGAGTTCTGGACCATCTGTATAGTGCTAGGCTTGATCTCGAAGGTATTAGCTGCGATTGCTGGTCTGACAATACTCGATGCAATGTCATTGATCTTTGGCTGCGAGAAATCCTTAAGAGCCTTAGTTGCTGCTGCTGCTGGTTCTCCCATATTTTCTACAACTTGAATCACTGGAACTTCTGTTTCTGTTTCTTCTTTATTTTCCAGCTTCTCCTTATTCGCTTGAGAACGCGTTCGCATACACGCTCAAGTACCTGAGAACACAAAACAACACAAAAACTATTAGTAACCGATCCGAGTCAATGAACTTTAACGACCACTGATGTCAAGCACATAAACTATAACAAATCCCCGGCAGCGGCGCCAAAAACTTGTTCGCACAAAATCACGCAAGCGTACGTGTTCACAAGTAATATAGAATGAAGTAGAGTTCGTTCCCACAGAGATTGTATAATTTAGTTCTTGTACCTAAGCATCAATGTATGATTATCGTTCAATGCTAAGACAATAAGCAAATTGGTTTTGATTATCTAAAATTAACTAATAAGAATTAATTAACAACTAAATTAATAGCTAATTGATTTCAAATTACTTATGAGATGGGAAACATGAGATACTAACTTCAATACAAACTTCCTTTAGAGATCATGCCCTTTTATCAACACATGTGGTGGTTACAATAACTAATCGGACAACACGAAATAAGTATACGCTACCTTTCAGTACACGCACACCAATCTACACAATATCCACAAAAGATAGAAATCATGCAGGCACCAGTTATGCTTAGACCCTATATGTCTATAGAATTTGAAAGCATAATGGTTGAAGATCAAGTATCCATAAGATTACATAAGGTAGCATGAGACGGTTAGAAACACACCACAAACATGAATAACATTCATGGACTTATGCTAGCATGGCAAGTTCTAAATCAAAAGATTCACTGTCGCTTCACTTAAGATTAACAAGATAGATGTTAGCTACGCATCTATATGAATTAAATACAACCATGCAAGGATATCGTAAATTCACCACACATATATCAAGTTAGGCAATCAACATCTAAATTCCGTAAGTAAATCCGCTAGGACCCCATGACGGTGATTAGTTCATAGTCGAACCGTTCGTCATCATGGGGTTCGATGAAAATATGCTAATAAACATGACTAGAATGAAGAGAAGAATAATATTAATTAATAAGGGTTTAGGAACAAATCCGAAGAATGTCAAGTTGCAAAAGATAGGTAGATCTTGATCCGTTGCTTGTCACGAACAATTGATCGTTCACTCCTTAATGTTAACAAAATAAAACCCTCTCTACTGATTACAATGATAACCAGAGTTTTTATAGGCCCTAAAAACCAAATCATACAAGGAAACAACTCAGAATTGCATTAACATTCGAAAAGGGCAAAACTGTAAAATTCTCCAGAATTCAGGCTGAGCGGCCGCCTGAAATCTTGAGCGGCCGCCTGGAATCTTGAGCGGCCGCCTGGACAATTCCCCCTGAGCGGCCGCCTGGGAGCTTGAGCGCCCGCCCGGACAACTTCCTGGAATTTCTGGTTTTCATGGTAATTGTCGTTCCTTGCTTCGTTTTCCCTCGCTCTTCTGGAAACCTTCTTAAACAAACACCTTGGGCCTATATCCAACATAACATCTTCAATTACCGACTCCGATCCTGAGATAAAAAATCCTGCACATTTCCACTAAAAACTAATCAAAACACGACATACTTGAGGCCAAAACTATCAATTCAAGCCGACATAAGACGTTCAAAGTAGATATAAAATCCACTTATCAAGTAGGTGGATAGATTGACCAAAATTTCCCTGATTCAGGAAAGGAATCCGGAGAATTTTGGCAAACCTTGTCTTTCTGATTATCAGAGAACACCATTGAATAGAATGGAAACTGGAGCGAACCCTGTGGATTGGGTAAGGTTGCTGTCATATGGGTTAGTAGACGGACCCTGAGTATTACAATCGATAGTAGAGATAAAATGATGAAGTGAGATTGGACGGAAACAGGAAATGTAAGTAAGAAACCAGCCGGACTGAGAAACTCCGAGATTGACTTAAGTGAAAAGGCTTTTATGCCAGGAATGGTAAGCTTGTGTGGCATGTGGGATTGATAAGAATAGTTGAAGAGATAAAAGTAGAGGAAAGGTGACCGGAGACGGCACTGAGTAGTCGATTAAGACTTATATGAAGTAAAGTTTTGGAAAGGTAGAAAGGTATCAAAGAAGAAGACATGCCGGCAATTGCTAGAAAAGTAATGCTAATTAGCCAACCCCTAAAATCATATATTTTTATTTTAGTGTAGCCAGTTGAGGCCAAGTCACAACGGATTATCAAGTGACTAGACCAGCAATGAAAGGACAAAGCAGGGTTGCTTCTAAGTAAGCACCGACTGCAAGGGCTCCTGATATAAAGGAAATATTAATGAGATCGTAGGAATCTTCTACTGAACCCTTTGCAACCCATGTTTGGATTGGGAATTTACTAGACTTTTTGGAATGGGGTCACCCGTACTAAAGTGATTCATGTGTATATGATTGCCCAAGATTACGAGTAAAAAATGGAAGTATAATGACTTGAGATGTATGATGTTAGGGTATCATGAATACCATGAATATATTATGATGGAGGAAAGTAAACAATGAAGGTATATGAAGAGAGTATAGAAATGGTCAGAAATTGAACAGTATGCTGTAGAAATTTTGTCTGAGGCAAGTACCTTCGCGAAGAACGATAAGTACTAAGAGATTCACATTGAACTCGACCAATATCTTCCAAAACATCCTTGCTACCATTACCAAGTTCTGTAAGAGAGCAGATAGACATACGTTGTCTTTTGGAAGGTTGAAGAGGCTGGCAACTATCTGAAAGTAGAGGTTAGCATTAAGCCACCGATCGATTATCAAAGGAGAATGATGGAAAAGAGACCCTTATTAAGGATACATGATCTGATTGCCAATTATAGGATGCAAGAATTCCTTGGCAGTTGAATTAAGGATAAGATATCCATAAATTAAGACAACCCCTGGGGAATTCACAAGGGATGGCATTAACCCTAATAAAGACATTGTGAATTCAGATGATATTAGTTGGATTTGCTAAGGCAACAATGACCTGTAAGGATTATAAAAAAAAATGTTCTGGAAAGAACATGGATAGAATTATTAGAGTATTGATCAATGACGTTTGGATATACCCTGTACCTAGAAAATACAGGAGGAATGATGAGGATGACCTAAGAAACCTTACAAGGAAAAACTTAACATTCTGTGTTTCAAAATAGAAGCTTAGTAGAGAATGTAAGACACAATAACAATAATGCCAGATGAGGAATGTATGAAACCATGATGAGGTAGAAAAATTTGAGTTGGAATGTATCCAGAGAACATGGATTACAAGAAATTATTATTATCAGGAAAGGCCAATGAGGTGGCCGACAGTCTAAGTATAGAGGAATAATTACAAATGTTCATACCAAAGAAACAGAATGATATTTGGAAGGACCTTGAAGGTCATATCGGAGTGGAGGAAATTACATTCCTTCTGATGACTGTGCAAGAATCGATGATAATAATAGTTTAAGTAAAGATTCGATTCCCGATATCGTCTTAAGCGAACTACACACCTTAGAAGGTCCCGTTTTGAGGCAAACTAGGACCATGATACAAAATTGACGAAGTAAACCATTAAGTTTCCAGTCTTTTATGGAAGATGCATGAGTGATAGTTTCATCAACCGGACATAGCTACGATGCTTGAAGCTCTTCTGCAAGTTTATCTACTTCATGTGATATCTACATCAAGTTCAGGAAGTGCTCCTTATGGATAAGGAATAGTGATTACTCTGTCTCCCTAAAGGATTTGAAACCCGTATGGTTAGCTATTAACGCACTATTTAAACAACAAGCGATGGCGATTCTTCTAAGAAAGTAGATGACAACGTAAAGATAAAGAAAGTGCTGCTATTGATAAGCTAAATGACATGTTGATGAATGACAAGCAAGTTTGTGTTAGTGTACTTCTGCGCAAACAAGATAGAGAATATGAGGTTGACGATTCATGATTCTAAATGTATTCCCGTAAAAAGAATTAAGGGCAGTTGAGCCCGAGATTTGTTGGGCCATCTGAGAGTTTAAAAGTGTTCGGAAGGTGGCATTCGAGCCAGCTCTACCCCCAAAACTTATAGCATGATCGTAACGTGTTTCATGTGGCAAGGCTACGCTAGTAAAATGCAGATGCTCAATAGATGATAAGAGTACGAGCAGGTAGATATACGACCTGGTCTGACTTACGAAGAACAACCTGTGGAAAATCACGAATAGAAAAGAACAAGTGATGAGAAACAAGGTTGGCAGAAGTAGATTATATTGAATCTAAGTTAAAGGGATCGGCCAGATTCATTTCGGAGAGTTTAAATTGGAATAACGTGATGATTATAGAGTAAATGTGACGGAATACCGATAAGGAGGTACCAAGTGCAAAAGGTGTCTCAATAAAGAGATGAAGGTGGAAGTAAATAACAGAAGTAAATAAGAATCAGATAATAAGAAGGATGTGATTGATAAAGAAAAGACTGGGAAAGCAACTATGGAATATGAAGCAAGGAATGTTATGAATGGATTAATAAATGGGTTTTCTGATGAATTCTCGGGATGACAACCTGATAGTGTTAATATTATAGAAATGAAAAAGCTAGTAGCGTGACATGGAATGTCAGTAACAATGGTGTCAAGCGAGAAACTAAGATTTAACCTGAGAGGTTCAAAGATTTTCCAAAAGTAAGTGTTGCTAAAGTTGAACCAGAGTACAGGTCCAGAGAATAGTGGACAAAGCAGCAAGATATGTTGACACGTGAGGTTGCGATCAAATAGTATTGGATATAACTATGATTAATTTCTTCTTTGATGAACCTCTATAGTTCAGAGGTAAATTCTGAGTATGATATTTTACAATCATGAAAACTTTCTATAATCCTCTAGAACTCTTTTCTTTTCTTCTCTCTTATTCATCTTCTTTATGAATTGAGACGAACAACCCTTTAAGGAGGGGAGGTACTGCTACGTGACTATCTGTCTATGTGACAGAAGTCTAAGTGGAATACCATAACTTGTTTAATTGCTTGTCAAGTACTAAAGGCTGGCCCCCTTCTGTACTAACTATGCAATATAACAAATGTTCATTGATCATAGTGATCTCTCAATAAATCTTTCCACTTCTCTGAATTGATCGAGATTTCGGAGATTAAAGCGATCAGGAAATGCATAGTGCGAGTAAGGTTATCTCGTAATTCGCAGCACGATATTGATACCAAAGCCACTGCGAATATCAATAAGGATAATAGTATAGGAATGAGTAAGCTCATAACCCGGATAATGTGTTGTACGAAAAGTAGCAAGTTGATGGAAAAAGGATAAAGTACGTATAGTAGCACCAGTAGATGTGCTGAGAAAGGGTAGAACGACTAGGAATCGACCGGGAAGCTGAAAGGTGAAACGATAGATAAACGACTCTTGTTTTCTACCTGATTCCGGGACGGAATCCTTTTAAGGAGGGGAGACTGTAAGAACCCAAATTTTTGGTAGAATTAAAACTTTTTATTAAGTATTGATAAAATGAGGAACAATGATTCCGACAACAAGGTCACCAGCTCTAATTAATGAATGGAATGGATATGGATTCAAATACTTATATGTCATGAAGAATGCTATTGGTTGATAATTTAGATAAGAATTATCTATCTCCTAGGAAATTAAGATTTGATAATTCCAAGGGGGAAGGTTATTCTTATGTCATCCAAATCGATATCTGTTATCAGTCCAGTGGTTCCGTAAAGGGGTTAAGGAACGATCGGAAGAGAACCGGGACATCTATATAACCCTAAAAGAATAAGTAAAGAATAAGTGGTGAATAGTGATTTTGGTGGACGTAGGAATATTATTGGACGACGCTATATAGAAGTACCCGGAACGAAATTCTGAGTTCATTTATTGATCCAGGGGGAAAAAGAGTGTATGTAAAAGCTGTCGGATTCTGAAAAATAGCACTTTTATTTTTCCCAAGATTTCCCTGGACACTGAAAGACTTAAGGAATTATTGAATGGATTTAAGGAAAATAGGTTCAAGAATTATTAAAGAGAATGGAGGATGATAGTATAAATATTAAGACGGTTTCCGGTAAAACCCTAACTAGAAACGAATGAGTTATTCCTCCGAACGATCAATGAATTGAGCAATAACCAGACAAAGAAACAAGTAGGGAGCCAAGATACAAGCATGTGCAAGTGGATAAGGCCAAGTAATCAAGTAGTTACCAAGGTAACTAGAACAATTAGAATTAAACCAATTAGTTAGCTTGATCTTATCATCTTACTCCTAAAACACCAACACTTGTCCATAAAATGATGCAAGGCATGACATGATCACTTTAATAAAGCTACTTTAGCTAGATATTATCAAGATGAGGTGTATTATGCAAGAGAACCAAGCAATCAAAGATCAAAAACTCCATTCTCTCCATTTTGTTCAAACTGCCCAGCAGAACACCCTCAAAGAAGAAAATTCATATCTCCATTTGTATCCATGATAAAATCACCAAATTTTGACCACAGCCTCTCCACTCCATGGGCAATATTCGCTCAAAATTTCATGTCAATCTAGTGAGTATAGCCTACTCAAATCTCCTCCCCAAGTTGAAGAAACCAAACTGCCCTATTCTTGACAGTTTCTGTCCAGCGGAAAACGGGGGCTCAAAACCCTAGCTAGGAAGCTTCAAATTTGATGAACTAGGCCTCAAACCAAAGCTTATGTAGAGGCCAAGATGTGGTAAAAATTTGAGAGCCAAACTCTTATTTTTCGATATTCTATGATTTTTACAAGTTTAGGCTGAATAGTAACTTTCAAGAAACTAACTTTGTTTTTCTTGATTTCTTTGATGATCTAAGCTTGGTTAAGGTTGTACAAGGATTATTCAAGGCATAGTAAGGTCTTACACACACCAAGGAAGGTATGGAACTCATGAAACCCTAACCCTTACTTTGAGATTATGCATGTTCTTGATGGATTTTAACTTAGTTATGATTATGGTGATGTTATAAGCATGATTAGTTAGTGGTTTAGTGATTTAAGTAAAATGATGCACATGATGGTGAAGTGTAATATTTCTGGACTTTTTGAGATGAATAGCATGTGTATAAATTGTATGGATGCCCGGTGTGGCTTGGTTGGATTGTTGTAATTTTTGGAATGTCCGAGTTATAGCCGTCGTAATGCCCGATTTTCGATAACCTTAAAGAATTTGTGCATCACAGTAGGATTAATTGTCTTGACTGGTTATGAACATGACATGTCCTTGTAGAGCTCGAGCCATAGATCGTTTTGGCCCAAGAATTGAAACATTCCGACTTACGGTTTAGGAGTTATGGTCAAATTACTAAAATCGGTTTGAAACCGTAAGTAAAAGTTCGTAACTTCAATTGAACCCTCGTAATGCATGTTACTTAGTGGCGAATCCTGGTAAATAAATACTAGAGGTCATAAGGAAGGTATGAGAGAAAACCACATGTCAAACGGATCATTTTCCGATTTTATAAAAATGTTTGAATCGAAGTTAAACGCGAACGAACCCCTAAAAACCCGCTTGGTTATAACTTTGGTAAAACACTTAGAAAATGAACGATAAAACTCGAGGTATAATCTCGGTTCGTAATCGATCGACTTTAGAACTTATACGACTTAAGTATATACCGAGTGTGGGTATGAGGACATGTCGTAATAACGAACAAATGTCGGATCGTATCAGTAATAAAAAGAGTTACACTAAAAGGTGTATAACGAGATAATTCGAAAACGTGTTTCGATTTAAGTGAAGTTTATACCTAGACTTTTAAAACGTGTTAAGTGGTTAATCTCGAATGTTCTGATTGTTTTTAGATCATCGAGAAGACCCAGGACACGCTATCTCCACCAACACCCGATTACCAGGCAAGTGTTCAAAACTTTGAACCTGTTGTTGTGATAATATATATATATGTGATTGCCATTTTACATATGCCATAGCATGCATGCCTATTGTCAAATTATATTATGATACCTGTTCCCTGAATTGATATTGGCTTATAGACTAGATACGAATTATCAGTTATAAGCCGGATTGTTTTTATAAGACCCTTAGCGAAGGGCATATGATATTCATTCTTAAGTATAGACCGGGAGTCGGTATTTTGAGATATATATAGTCGTGGAAACCCGGAGGGATTCTAACGGCAGATTATTATTTATTTTAAGGAATGTTATTATTAAACATTATTTATATTTCCATAAAGTATCAATTACGTGGAAATATTTCGAGGAATGTTATTCGAGTATTATTTCAGTCGAGAGATATTAAATGAATGTTAGTTTCGAATATTCACTTAGAGTTGATTATTTAATGAATATTATTTTAATATTCATTAGAATGTTATTTATTAAATGAATATTACTTTCAAATATTCATTTAAGGTTTATGTACTTAAGGAATATTATTTTAAAATATTTATTGGAAGTTCTGATTACTTAAGGGATATTATTTCGAATATTCCTTTAAAGTTTTGATTACTAAATGAATATTATTTGGATATTCATTTAGAAGATTATTTATTAAATGAATATTATTTTCAAATATTAATTTAAAGTTTGACTCATTTATTGAATATTATTTTACACATTTATTGGAGTTTAATTATTAATGAATATTATTTTGAATATTCATTTAAGGAGTGATTTATTTAGTAAATAATTCTATATATTCATTCGAGGATTAGTTACGAGCAATATTATGATTTGATAATATTCCGTAATTATTATTGAGTTAATAATTTATTTAATTCTTTTAAATTCTTTTTAAAATGATTTGTATTATTTGGAGATTATCTTTCACCTCCAAATATTATGTAAAATATTTCGGAGTCCTACGATTAATATTATATTAAGAAAGGTCCTCAAGATTTCATTCTTCACTCGAATCTATTTCTTAAATTATAAGGGAACCTTACTTGAGCAATGTTATTTATTTTATTGACTTCCCGGTCATAATTTATCCTTTTCACTCGCAACTTGGTTGCTATGGACTCATTAAGTCTGTGTGTACCTTCTCATCATTTCGAGGGGTAAGATTGTTGGAACAAGTTGATATCCATTAACAAGCAAAAGCTTGGGAAATGTTGGTGAATTTTCCTTTCCAACTAGATACGACTACTTTGTCGAGTCTTATCAACAAGTATTTCACTTGGGAAAGGGAGGACAAACTCTATGTTTCAATGCTGTGGATTTATTCGAAATAGGAGTCGTGTGTAAGAGGCCGAGTCGAGCGGTCCATCACAAGGCCTAACCATTGGCCTGGGAGTTACTATTAAAGGCAATCTACAAGTGGAGCCATCAGTTCTTCCTTCTACCGGTAGTAAACTATATTGGGCTGTACTATCCCCGACTGATCATCAGGGAGTGGGACAGCTGGCGCGTGATAACTCCAGTATTGGTTCATCTCCCAAATTGGGAATTCCCTGCAACACGTATCGAAGAGACTTCTTTTAGGTTGATGGTGTCTTCCGCAACACGTATCGAAGAGACTTCTTTCAAGTTGTAGGACTTCGAAAAATGTTAATAACTGAAATTGCAATATTTTCCTTGCAAGTTCCTCTTTATATGATAAACGATAATATCTTGCTTATTTTGACTTAGCAGATATTTCCATAAAATAAATACTTTAAGTTACCTTGTAACTTTATCGTTCATATTATACTGGCATCATTTCCGTAAATGCATGGCATATGGTTTGAAAGATACTTTTGAACTGTTATATATTATCGTTCAGTTAAATATTATTGTTGGTGGGCTATTGCTCACCCTTGCTTTATGATTATATCACAACAACAGCTAGACCAGATGACTCGCACAAGGCGCACTCGACACTGGCGAGGACGATGAGACTACCAGAGCCGAAGAGAAAGCTATTGGTAGGATAGATTCATTCTTTCAGTACCAAATATATGGACTAGTATGACTTATGTAAATGGATGGCAAAGAGTATGTATTCATATTGTAACTCTTTTGGGTTGTAAGAACTCATAATGTGTTTAATAAATTTGATTGTTACTCTGATTTCATCTCTGGGACTATAACGGGTGTGTTTTATATTGTTGTATTGGGTCATAAAGATGTAAATTATTTTATGTTGAAGTAAGTTCAAGTATTGTGGACAGAAATTGAGACTGTAACGACCGGATCCCTGACCCCGGATCTGGGGGTGTTACAATATCTGTCGGATTCATTTTGATTTGGTTGTAACCAGAGAATGCGTCCATGAAGCTGAACATCACATGACCAGCAGTGGCATCAATGAGTTGATCAATACTTGGAAGAGGGTATGGATCTTTGGGGCATGCTGCATTGAGGTCAGTGTAGTCCACACACATTCTCCACTTTCCATTAGGTTGCTTGACTAAGACGACATTGGCTAGCCAGTCTGGATATTTTATCTCACAAATTATTCCTGCTTTGAGAAGCTTTTCAACTTCTTCATCGATGGCCTTTTGTCTGTCCGGAGCGAAATTCCTTCTTTTCTGCTTTATTGGTTTTTTGCCGGGATTGACATCAAGGCTGTGCATGGCTACAGATTCTTTGAGTCCGGGCATGTCCTCCGGGCTCCAAGCAAAAATGTCTGCATAATTTCTGAGCAGCTGTATAAGGTTCCTCCTGAATGTTGGATCCAGTCCGAATCCTATCTTTATCTTTTTATCCGGGTTACCTTCATCTAGTTCGATCATTTCAGTTTCAACCGCAGTTTCTACCTTACCGAGATCTTTCTTTGATATGAATTGTTGAACCCGGGCCTGGGTATTGGACTCCAGATAGTTTTGGGCTTTGGCAATCAGTTCTTCCTTAGTCTGGGCTTCAATACTTTCAATGTTTTGGACTTCGTGTCCTGGTTCCTTCTTGAAGTCGGCTCTATGCTTCCTTCGGCTCAAGTTCTTTTGGTACAAGGATGTTTTTCTTTTATCTTCCGGATCGGTTTCAGCCATGATCAAAGCTTGGCCATAACATCGACCGGCAGTCTCCGAATCTCCTTTGACTTCCCCAATTCCAGATGGAGTGGGGAATTTAAACTTCAAATGCGGTGTAGAGGTTATTGCCCGAAGCTTGGTTAGTGCTGGATGGCCAAGTATCATGTTGTACGAGGATGGGGTATTGATAACATAAAATTTCACTATGTGAGTGACTTGCTTTGGGTAGGTGCCAAACTGGACAGGTAAATACAAAGTTCCTTGAATCGGGACTAAGTTGTTCCCGAACCCGAAAAGTGGGTCACCTCTGCATTCGTTCATTCTTACACACTACCCAATTGCATTCTGTCGAATGTATGTTTGAAGATGATGTTGATTGAGGATCCGTTATCGACCAGAATTCTTTTGACTTCATTTTCTGCAACATCTAAGCTAACCACCAAGGCTTCATTATGATTTGGATCAACTCCTTCAAAGTCGGCATTGCTGAAAGTTATCACTTGTTTGGGAAAAGATTGGATCATCATTACTTCATCACCTAAGTCCGGACTGGGGGAAGGAGAGCTGGACCCCCCATCACTACATTGACAACATGCTTCTTTCCTGCTCCGGATCCTTCCCCTTTTTCCATGGTTTTTCGAGCTATATATTTCCCCATGTTTCCTTTTTTGATTTGATCCTCGATGAAGTATTTGAGAGATAGGCAGTTTTCAGTGGTATGACCGTGAGTGCCGTGATAGTCACATTGTTTGTGAGTAGGCCAATTTTCCGGGGCGGTGATCATTGGTTTAGGTGGGTCGAAGTATGGTTTGTCCCGGACTTCTTTCAGGATATCAGAACGGGTTCGGCAGAGCAGAGTCCACTGAGGTTCAGGCTTTGGATCGGCTTTGGGTGGCTTCGGAGGTCTTGAGTCCGATTTGGCGGTTATTGTTACCGGTTCAGAGGCCTTTTCCGAGGCTGAGAGTTGAGAACTTTGAATATAGTTCTTTTGTCTGTTAGGTTTGAACCTTTTATTGGGTTGGTACCCTCCTCGAGGGCGGTCATCTTGAGTAGTTCGGGATAAGGCATTTCCTTGACGGGTCATTCTCATTGCCTGGAGCACATCACTTTCTTTGATGAACCGAGCAGCCATGGAGTATGCTGCGGCTAAGCTTTCAGGCTCTTTGTTGATAAGTTCATAAACATATCTTTCATTTTGGTCCGGGTCCAGATTTCTCCGGAAGATACTGAGAGCTTCACGCTCATCCAAGCGCGAGATTTTATTGATTGCCTCCTGAAAATGCCTCATAAAATCCGAAAGGGATTCATTATCATATTGTCGAATGGTTTCCAGATGACACATGTGTAACTCATGTGTCCGGTTTGCTCTGAATCTCTTCAGAAAAGATTCACGAAACTGCTTCCAGGAGTGAATGCTCCGAGAGGGGATTCGGCTGAACCATCTTTGGGCCCCTCCTTTCAGGGTTGATGCAAAGAATCTGCATTTGGTAATGTCATTGTAGTAGAAGATGAGAGCAATCTGCTCGAAGTAATTAATGTGTTCTTCAGGGTCTCCCAACCTTGTGAAATGAATCAAAATTGTAGTGTTTCAGGTTCTTCTGTCTTGGAATAGCTTCCAAAGAACGGCTGAAGGGTGTCAGAGTGCCTTCAATTTCAAGTCCAGAGTCATGGCCCACTTTTTTCTGTAACTCATGAATCATTTGCATGAGATTGTCTTCAGGTTCTTCTTCATCTGAGATAAGTTCAGGATTGATTTCTCTTAGAACTCTCTTGGAGCCGGACCTCCTCCAGACTCGGTCCTCTTCTTCCTGGATTCTTTTTTGAATTTTGAGCTCAAGTTTCGCTTCCTCCTCTTGTCTGATCTTTTCTTTGAGTTCAACTAGCTAGCTTTTTGAGTTTCTCGGTTTCATGATTTTTACTTTGAGCTTTGTTGGCGGTTTGTTTTTCTTTGCCTTGGTTGCCAATCCGGTTGAAGACTGACCTTCTGGACCGGTGGGAGTGTTCAGAACCTTGTGAATTTTCGGCTTGTTCCGGTTCGGGAGGTGGTGCTATCCGGTTTGCTCGATATGCCCGGATAGCGTCCGCCAACTCGTCCCGGGTAAGATTTTCCATGTGCATCGCAGCAAGAGGTACGTCAGTGTATTTGTATTGGTTGACTTCAATGTCAATTCGGGCATCCCCGGGGCCAATCCCTACCCTTTCCAGAGCTGGAGCTGTTTCAGCCGGCACCAAAGGCATGTCCGGAACGGGATTAGGGTCTTGGGCCCGGGTATTTGTTCTTTGAGTAGATTTGTTTCCTCTCGGCATGATTTCAAGTTTCCAGACAGGGTATTTCACAAAGTATCGATTATAACAGAATTAGGCTGAGTTTTGAGCAAAGCAGCTTATGTATGCACTTAATATTCAGATTAGAACACGGGTTGGTAGATACAAACAGATAAGCAGGCAACTACGAGCACAGATCTAGATATCAGCTATGTATAGAGGCTAAAAATCGTAACTTTATCAAGATCTCAGTTAGAGAGGCTAAATAACGCTGAATACGTGTACACACAGCAAAGAAATGTGTAAAGGTGACGTCTTTGGTAAAGGTTTTATGGTTATTTTAGATCTTACAGCTTTGTTTCGGACCCTCTTTCGAGTGCTTGCTGATGTAGATGAGTCCTGTGGCACCGAGACCAAAGGACAGAGCACCCCTCCTTCTAGCGCCAATGATAACTCCAAGACCCGATCTAGTGCCTCCTCCGCCGTTCCCACGCCTGGTAAGAGGTGAAGCTAGTGGTTGGGTGTCTGCAAAACAACACCGGAGGGGGGTTTGAGCCCCGCGGTGCCTGCAGCGTGAGAATAAGTGACGGCTTTGGAGAATAAAAGATAAGGACTAGAGTATGTAATTATGGAGGGTGTGTGTATATATGAGTGTAAAAGAGAATGTAACCCCTACACGTTTTTCTCCTCGCCTATTTATAGGCCAAGTATTAGGGTTTAGGGGTTGGTACCTGCAATCATGAGCGTTGGATCCGAGGTAGATGGGACACTTGTTCGCTGCTGATAATTCTCACCTGTCCAGGTGATATCTGTGGTGGCGTGTGCCCATGGCATGTCAGCACGTGGTTTGATGAGGACATGATTGTGCCAATACTAGGATTCCCTTATCTGTCACTGTCATGTAGGACCACAGTCATGACTCGTGTCTGCCATACTCACATGCACCTTGGGCCTGGGTTGCGGGTTTAGTTGGCTTGATCCCAATCCGGACTAGGTGTGGGCCGGTCTCAGGGCGACCTTGGGCTGAGCCCAATTGGAATTGGTTATAGCCTATCACTCATTATTGAAAAAATATAATGTATAGTTTGAAATACGTGCGGTTTGTTTCGTCTGACTACAAATTTATACTCAAAAAAGAAAAATTCTATAGAAAGAATTGGTGTCTTTTGTTCATCTTATTTTAACTCTTTAGTTGCCTCTTTTTTCTCTTCCTTTACTCAACAATCCTAATATTTATTTTCGAGCAGGGGATGTCATCAACCCGTTGATGATAAGCTCCTTTTTATTATTTTCTTTCGATCTTTTTTTCAATAAAGTTCTCTCTCTTTTTGAGAGTTCTGGTACCCGTTCATGGATTTTCTTCTACCATGTATTGGGTTTGTTCTCTCTTATGAGAGTCAGTTTGTTTTAATATCCGGGATCGTAAATCTGCAGGAATGATATCGTAAATTTGCAGAAATGATATGGATTGTATGAAATCGCGAACATGATCGGTTATTCGAATACGTTTTGATAAATCAGGTACATATGTTCCTCATAACTACAAAAAATGATTATTAGATTGTCTCCCCAAAAAGACTATATTTCAACTATATGAGTAATGTATCATGAAATTGTCAAAGGATTGTCGTTGGCAAATTTGTTATACAACCTCTTGGCAATCTTGCAACTCCAACATATTGGCAACTAAGAATACCTTGTCACATCAATTTTGACTTGACAATCCTTATTATACTGCGGAAACGTCCAAGCACATACAGCCAATTAAACGCAAATTTATGTCCAATTCTACAAAAGGTTTAGTTGGATCTGATGGGAACAATAAAATATAGGAAAGAAGAAAAGATTCATACAGCAAGTGTAATTCTTGTTCCATCACAATGTTAACAATTTATTCCTATAAAGACAGATACTAAACATTAAACATAAAGCTTCAATGTGGTAACTAAAAATGCATAATAATTAAGTAATAATCCAAATAAAAGATAATATAGTAATACCAAGTTCTCAACACTGTAAAGTAAATAATTTAGATCCTAAACCTCAAAGCAAAAGAATTACTATTAGGATAAAATGCTTGTCTCTCCCCCCATCTCTTCCAAAAAGATCTCACATCACAATGCTGTTGATTCTCTATTTCTTGGGGCCATTGGAGACCTTGGCAGCTGCTGCGGCACCAGATGGGTTCAGCTCATCCCAAGCTTCAATCCATGTAACCATAGCATCAGCAAGCTTGACGAAGTAATCATCCACCTTTCCAAGCTTTGCCTTCACTTCTTTGGAGAGCTCAAGGTAGCACTGCTGAACAGTGATGCACTCCTTAGGAAGCTTAACAGCCTGGAAAAAAGGGATCAGCTCTTCTTGCCAGTAGATACCTTTGTATTCTTTCTTCAAGTTAACAAATGGGTTGCTAGCTTTGCTGTGCCAGATGTATGGCAGGCCGGTCTTCACTCCCCACCCCATGTGATCGCAGATCACCTACAGATGTCAAATGTGAATAGACATCAGTAAAGGTGACAATGTCTACCCCAATCTGGACAATTGACAAAATCTAGGAATGACACAAACACAAAACAAATAAGGTTTATTTTAAAAAGCTCTCATATAGTATTGATTCTCATGAAACTTCAACAAGTTTTAGAACAACACTACGAGAAACATGAAATTGCAAACCGCTGCCATTACATCAAATGAGGTGTTTTTTAATGATATCTAGTCTCATTGGAAATGCAGGAGCCAAATCACTAAGTTCACATGCAACAACCGATAACTGTCTAGGGAAAATATTAAATTACTGTTGAGCTTAGAAGGGAATCGGACAATACCTTGATGCACCAGCCAGCCCACATGTCGTCGTAACGCCCAATTGGCTGACCATCACCCATGAGGCCGAAGTACATTGCAGGGCCAATCAGTTCACGATCGAATCCCAAGTTCATACCACACATGGGGAAGAGAGTTCCCTTTGGAATGGTCATCACTGCATCAACATACCTATAAAATAACAAATTGAGTTCAAAGTCTGACAATAGAAACAAGTGAGTAATTTAATGGCACATGAAAAACAATCTGTCTCGTACCTAGTGTTTCTCTCACGGGGCTTAACAAGCTGGGTAGGTGCATCATAATCTGGGATGTTAAGCCAAAGTCCATGGGATACTGCAGTTGGGGCACCCTCCCGAAGACTAAACGGGTAACCACGGACAAAGTCAGCACCTTCTCTGTAAGGATCATAGAGGGTGTTGAAGAAAAATGGAGTTGCTGGACTTAGCAGGTTCTTGATGTGCTGCTCAAGTGCATTGATTTCTTTGCCTGAAGGATCTTTGGCAACCTATACATATATAATTCACAAATGTTACAACCATAATTAATAAAAAAACCAAAATACCTTAATGTGAGAAGTAACATACACATTTTAACATGGTAAAGACACAACAATATACATTTCCAACGGCAGCATATGGTACCATCAAACTAATGTATCAGACAGATCTCTAAAGGAAATTACAGATCAGATGCAGATCTACAAAGTAACAAACAATTTTTTAAAAACTTGATCTTAAATTTTGACAATAGCAAATGCAACCTTAAATCCAGATCCAAACACATAAAACCTTAACACAAACATATGTCATATACAATCTGTGTAGCTCAAGGAGTAAAATCTTAATCAAGATTCAATCTTTCCAAGTCAAAACAAGTCAAACATTCAAATTTCATACAACCCAAATCAAATCATAAACCTAAAACCCTTAAAACATCAATACCCCGCAAAAATTACAAAAATCTAGAACCAGATCCAGAGCCAATCACAAAAAGGGTAGTCAAGAAAATCAAAAAAGAAAAGAAGATACTTACAAAGCAATCATCATCAATGGTATAAATATACTTCTTCTTAGAAACCATGTATCCAAAACACCTACAAGCAGAGTCCTTGAAAGAGATACAAGAAGCTTTAGGACCCAAAATCCTATTAATATCATTACGATTATACAACTCATAATCAAAGCCCTCAGGGACCTTAATAGTCTTTGAAGGATCACCATCTTGAACAATAATCAAATGATATTGTTCAAAAAAGGGTCTCCACATTTCAAGAAAATCAAGGTTTCGAATAGTGGGGATCACTATGTCTAGCTCATCTTTCAAAAGGGGTGTGGGAGCTGGTCCAGCCATTGTTAGAATGGATGGAAGAGGAGGAGATGCTTACAGAGTGTGTGCAAGTATAGATGAAGAAGAGAGGAGAGGGGGGCTGAGGATGTATTTAAAGAAGAAAGGATGGAAGCGCGTGAAGACTTGGAGGTAGAAATGTGAACGTATACGTTTCGATTACGGGGATGTTTTCTTTTCTAATTTGATATTGGCTTAATAAACTTTTGGCCCTTCAAGTTTGCACATTTATATTCATAAAGCCCTAGAGTTTTAAAGTGTTCCTTTTCGTCTCTCCAACTTCAGAAATGTACCTTTTTGCCACAAACCGTTGTCTATTCGTTCTAAAACACGACGGTTTTGTGTCAAAAAGTCGACAGTTTTATGGTTAAAAGATACATTTCTGAAGTTGAAGGGACGAAAAGGAACGCTTTAAAACTATAGGGCTTTACGGATATAACTGTGCAAAATTGAAGGGTCAAAAGGTCATTAAGCGTTTCATATTTCAATCTACCTCCCATTTTAATATTTTAATTCAAATTCCGACCCAAATTATTAAATAATTATTTAATAATTTAAATATTATAAATAAAATCATTTTATTTTTCTAAAATATAATGATATTATCTTAATATTTAATTATTTTAATTAATTATATTATTTTAAAATATGATAATAATAATTTATTTGATTTTAATTAAATTTTAAATATATATCAATAATAGTAAACGTGTTTAGTTGTCATTTGAAATATATTTTAATTTAAGTTTTATGTATTGTAATCCATATTGTATATGATTGAATATATTTTTAATTTTAACTTAAGAAATGCAAGCATATATAATTTAATTATATATTAGTATTTTGTTAATATTAAATTTAGACTAAATTATAATTATATTCTATTATTAATTAATTATATACATAAATATCTTTAATTAAAAGTTTAACTAATAATCTAAATGGAAATTTGAAAATTTATTATTTTAATATTAAAATACATTTAGACCGATAAAAAATTTCGGTCCAAATATATTTAGGTCATTGTTGGGTGAAATTGGACCTGGGTGAATTTGGATCGAAATCGATCCAAATTTGGACCTTTAGACCACAATTGGAGATGGCCTTATATCCGCCAACCTTCTTTCAGGTCCAACTTTATCATAAACCCGACCATTAGATGGTAACGGATGTCCGGTTATATACTCAATATTCACTATATACTATATTATAGGATGTACTATGTAGATGGGTATTTTAAAAATTATTTAATAATAATGTTAAAATGAAAAAATTGCTTATGATTGAAAAATAAAATTTTAGAAGAATTAATATTTTTTTTGGTAGATAGTTTTATTAACCAAAAACCATTCAAGTACAGTCATATTTCAACTCTCAAACTCCTATAGTCTAAAAAACTCAATTTACAAACTATTTACCAACCTTGCTAGATGTTTGTTTTTTAAGCTGTTAGGTTAGGGGACTTACACAATCCGAGATTCACAAACTCCAATGCAAAACACACACATAACCAATCGATTTGTTGACAAGATCTACCAAAGCGCAAAACAAGAACACACAAATACTTGACGTTGAAACACCCACGTCCCAAACTTGTATTATTAATCCAATCAATAATCAATAATACATCAAAACAATAACACCTTAACGGTGTCCCAACCCCGATACTTGAGGCAACAATGCTCAAGCATCTCCCAAAAAATACTTAAGACTACATCTCTTAAGCTTTCACACATCAAACAAATACAATATGACTATGTATATATAGCCATCACAAACTTAGCCACTAAGTTAACATACAAGCATAATCATATTTGGTTTCTAATTACCTACCAAATTCTAATCATACTTGGTATCTAATTATGTACCCAAACCCATAACATCATATTGGGTTGAAACCAAACAATCCTCCCTTTCAACCCAATACCCATATCGGATTGAATAGTACCCATCAAGCCATTGACGTCCATTCGTCAACGCCTCCCCTCGAACAAGAATCTACTCATCTTGCTCTTCCGATCATTGAGTGTCGCTAAAACCCGTTTAGTGACCCTCCAAACCCATCGTTCTTCACCAGAACGATGTTTCCATCTACAAAATCATGTGCATCAACCACCACGAGTGCTCTTCCACATGTTGAGTCACCCGATCCTTGCTTTCACAATCCTTCGGTCTCCTGTAGAAAATCACTAGTATCATCAAAATAGTTCACCTGGTTGATTAAGCCATTGAAACAATTTCGATGACCTCTTCCATCTTCTTCCATCTCGAGTCCGAACACAGGATTGATCCACGGTGCAAGCCAACCGTCAAACCGCACGTAACTTTGTCTCTTCCCGCTTTAGCAGCAATCTCCTTGTCAGCAAATCCTTCATTGTACTCTGCCAGATCAATTGAACCTCGAACTTTCCCTTAACCTCATCCATCACGAACCCAAATCTTGGCTCTGATACCACTTGTTAGGTTAGGGGACTTACACAATCCGACATTCACAAACTCCAGTGCAAAGCACACACATAACCAATCGATTAGTTGACAAGATCTACCAAAGCGCAAAACAAGAACACACAAATACTTGACGTGGAAACACCCACGTCCCAAACTTGTATTATTAATCCAATCAATAATCAATAATACATCAAAACAATAACACCTTAACGGTGTCCCAACCCCGATACTTGAGGCAACAATGCTCAAGCATCTCCAAAACAATACTTAAGACTACATCTCTTAAGCTTTCACACATCAAACAAATACAATATGACTATGTATATATAGCCATCACAAACTTAGCCACCAAGTTACCATACAAGCATAATCATATTTGGTTTCTAATTACCTACCAAATTTTAATCATACTTGGTATCTAATTATGTACCCAAACCCATAACATCATATTGGCTTGAAACCCAACATAAACATCCCCTATAAATGATAGTAAGAATATTTCTAATTCTAATCATCTCCTCTTGAGTCTTCTGTCTGAATTTTCTTGCATTTCTCTCTTTCTAGAGCATGTAAACTGTAATTGTTGCAGCCAATCTATAAGCATAATGTGCAATTAGATATTACTTGTACAATCATCATTGCTTCATCATTCCATGTTCGAGTTTGAATATAACTTGTCATTCTAACACTGCAGTCCAAATTCTTCTGGTCACCTTACAATCAAAGAACAAGTGATCTATGCTCTCATCCTCCTCATTGCATAGACCACACGTTAATTCACATTGAATACTTAATTTCATGATTCTTTGGTTGTCGATATCCTCCCATAAAATATTAACCACATTATAAAAATACATTTTAGAGGAGCTAAGTTGCTGCATAAAACCTTTCTCCAGTCAACTTTAGCGACATCACCCCTGATTCGTTTATAAGTATCTGCAATAGAAATCTTATCTCTTTTACTAACATTTGGCTAGTGATTTCTTGTGCTGAAAATTTTCTTCACAACCCATGAAACCTGTCTAGAAACTTCTATAATTTCAACATTCTTTCCTTTAACATAATAAGCATGCACCCATTTAATCCATAGCACCTCTTTCTTCCTCGCCAAATTCCGGAAGTGTTTCAACATAATAGCTTTATTCCAAATATTAAAATCAATAATATTTAATCCACCTATTGCCTTTGGCAAACATCTTCTCCCATGTTACAAGAGCCTTTTTCGATAATCCTATCTTACCACCATAAAAAAGTAATGCAAGCTATTTGAATAACTTTCAGAACCTTATTTGGAATAATAAAAATTTGACTCCATTATGCCTGCATTCTAAAAAGGACTGACTTGATCAGCTACACTCTACCGGCATAGAATAGCGACTCTGCTGACCAGTTGTTAATTTTTTCTAAGATCTTTTTCACTAAATGTTGTCATTGCATAACACTTAACTTTTTAGAAGATAGAGGCACTCCCAAATATTTAAATGCCAATTCTCCTTTTGTGACAGGAAACTTATTCAAAATATTTTGCTGGACTATAATACTACCTCTAACAAAATACAAAGAACTCTAGCAAAATATTTTGAGTAGTAAAGTCTTGTGCTATGAATGCATAAGCGGGTAAAAAGTACTGTTTAATCTCTCTTTGATTGATCAATGTGTGATATTCCATTATTATGATATTACATATTCCAATCTGCTTGCTTTTTCCTTCATTGATTCTTTCGATAGATCACGAGACTCAGATTTGACCGACCCTGCTCGTGCTACAACATTTAATAACATAAATTATGTTGTAATTCATATGTACGAAATGTAATTATACATCTATAATTAAAAGTATGTTACATTGTTTAATTTTTTTTTTTTGCTAAATTAAAATATTTTTTTGCTAAATATGTTACATTGTTTAATATATACTTGTATGTAATATAAATAGGTACATATTTAAATTATCAAACAAGATTTGTAACTTAAATTAGGTTGGTTGGGTTGATCAAAAAAATCTTAAACCCGTACCCAATTCATTTAATTCGATTTGAAAATTTTATTATCCTATCAAATATCACGTTTATTATTTTCACTTTAATCAACTAACAAGAGGGTTGGGTCGTTTTAGTCGAGTTGATGAACCCATGAACATCCCTATTATAACCCATGTACCGCACAACATTTTAAAAAAAATATTTAATCTAAATTATGACAGGTTATACTAATAATTGTTATGGAATAAAAATTAGGGTTGAGATTGTGGCTAGGATTTGTATGTATTTAATGCTAGGGTTTAGAGCTTCGAGCTTTAATGGCTGCGCTTGTGTTTCGTGACTTGAATCGTGTACTCACAAGATATCTACGTATCACAAAAGTTGATAATCATGCCAAAAACGTAATTCTGAGAATGAGGGGTCAGACCCTTTTTATAGGCGTTAGAAGCCTTAGATTTAGAGTAGGGTTATGAGACTTGGGTCTCCTCCTAGGTCAGTGGTTTCTAGATCCTTCTGTCAAGAATTCAGTTTCCATGTTGATTTTAATTTCCTAAATTGTGGATTCCAAAAGCAGGCCTTGCATCGGGCGTTCCCGGTACAGGCTGCATTCTTGACCCAAATATTAATTACAAATTTAATACTCAATTAAAGTTTCAGACCTCTTAAATGCAATATTATTATATTTTTAGGGCTTATTTTTACCCATATCAATAAAAATAGAAAAAATAATAAAATTATTTGATATGGGTGAAAAATAATCCCTAAAGACATAATTAATATAATATTTATTGGCTCATAAATAAGGCCCGAAACCCTAGTTGGGCATTAAATTCGTGGTTAATGATTAAGCCCAAAAGAATAGCCCAAACCGGGGACGCCCGGTATAAGCTTGTTTATAACATGGGCTTGATCCACAAACCGGGAACGTTCTAGAAACCAAGAACGTTCTAGAATATCCTAGGGATATTGTGTAGCCTCCAAGGCACCTAATTCAACATGGAAACTGTAAGAACCCCAAATTTTGGATATAATTAAAACTTTTTATTAAGTAATGATAAAATGAGGAACAATGATTCCGACAACAAGGTCACCAGCTCTAATGAATGGTGGTTTCAAAGGACAATGATTGTAATGAATGGATATTGCTTTGGACAATGATCCTGATGCATTGGTATATTGTCAGAAGAGAGTAATTCGATGGTTGAGGACCTAGATAAGAATAATCTACCATCCAGGAAGGAGCTAATGGATCCTTGAAGGGAAATGAGTACGTGCATAGTGTTTCCCGTACGTGTATAGTGTTTCCCATACGTGCATAGTATTTCCCGTACGAGCATAGTGTTTCCCGTACGTGCATAGTATTTCCTGTACGTGCATAGTAATTTGGTGGATGAATAGTGATTTTGTAAGTTGGAAAACTTTTCACGCCACCCTATGTACGGGACGTGATATGGATGTTTCGAAGTCATATTAGTAATACGCGGAGGAAATAAGTGAATGCAGAGACGATCGGAATTCAGAAATTCCAAATTCTTTCTCGGTATAATATTTGACCGGACAGTGGATTAAATATTATTATAATCCAAGAATTGAGATATTAACTTTGAGGATTTGATATTTTGGGATGTTATTATATTTGATTTAAGAATGAAGGTAGGAAACCACTGAGGCAGTGAAACAAGCGTTCTAGAAACCGCTAAAATGTTATAACGAGATTAATCAATAAAGCGAACGAATCCTAGATTACGGATTAAGTTCGTATCGAGATTAAATATCCTGCATGGTCATCACGAGGATTATATTAAGGATTGGGGAAGGTATTATGAATATCGAGAAATTTCCCGGTAAACCCTAGAGGTGAAACTGCTTAGTTATTCGTCCGAACGATCAATGAATTGAGCAATAAACGGACAAAGAAACGAGCAGAGAACCAAGATGCAAGTATGTGCAAGTGGATGAGATCAAGTAACTAAGCTATTTGCAAGAGTAACTAGCACACTAAGAATCAAACCAAGGATACAAGATATTAGTACATGACACACCACTTGTCCACTTGTTTAAACATCATCCATGACATAATCACTTTATTAAAGTGACTTTTGGCCAAGATATTATCAAAACCTCATCCCAATAATTCATTTAGCACAAGCAACCAAGTAAAAGATGCAAACAAACTCTTTCCCCCTCCATTTACCTCCATTTGGACCTGCCCTCTTTTTCAAGAGGAGAAATCCAACTTCCATCCATGGTTAAATCTCAAGAAAATTAAGGTGAGTCCTATATTTCATAACTAAGATACCCTATGAATTTCATCTTCAAATTCCATACCAATCTTGAGATATAAAATCAAGAAGATGATGATGAATAGTAACTTTTAAGTATTAACTTTGTGTTCTTGTTTTCTTTTGAATGATTCAAGTATACTAAGGCGACTTAAGGATCATTCAAGGCTTAACAAGTGTTATTCACTCTCCAAGGAAGGTATAAAGCTCAAGAACCCTTAGTACTACTTTGAGTTTATGGATTTTTTTTTTGGATGGATATATGATGGAGAGGTGTTAGTATGTTTAGATCCATGTATGCATAATTGGTTGTTATTGATGTTTCATACTTGTTGGATTTGAGTTGTTCTTGAGATATCATGACTTAGAATAGATGAGAAACTTTAGGTCTTGAATTGGTTGTTGTTGGAGGATGATTTGATGATGATAAAAATTTGGAAAAGCATGTAAACATAGCCGTCGTAATGCCGAATTTTCGATAATCTTTAAAAACCGTGCATCACAGTAGCATGAACTCACTGTCCAGTGTTGTATTTTCCCATGATAAGATAGGTTATGTTATAAGCTTCGTTTTGATATAAAGAACGCGTGAAACGGACTTACGGTTTAGGAGTTACGGTTGGTTTACTAAAAGTAGTTCGAATCCGTAAACGAAAGTTCGTAACTGAAATTGAACCCCGATAAAATATGTAAGTCAGTGACGAATCTTGGTAATTAAATACTAGAGGTAAAAAGGAAGGTGTGAGAGAAAACCTCATGTGAAAAGGATCGTTTTCCGATTTTATAAAAATGTTCGAATCAAAGTTAATCGCGAACGAACCCCTAAAAACCCGCTTGATTATAACTTCGGTAAAACACTTAGACAACGGGCGATAAAACTCGGAGCATAATATTGATTCGTAACGATCGACTTTAGAACTTGTATGACTTAAGTATGTCCCAAGTGTAAGTACAATGACATGTCGTATTAACGAACGAATGTCGGGTCGGATCGAGGATAAAAGGAATCCACTAAAAGGGGTATAACGAGATAACTCGAGAACGTGTTTCGATTTAAGTATAACTTAACTTTTAAGATGTTAAGTGATTAATCCCGAATGCCTTGGCTATTTTTAGATCACCAAGCTGACCCGGGACCCGCTATCACTACCCCTTACCGTACTCGACTACCAGGCAAGTTTCAATTCCCTTCTTTTAGGCTGTTGTTGTGATTGAATAAATTTATATATATGTTTTCTGTTATACATATGTCATAGCATGCATGCCTACTTTCAAGTTATATCATTATGCTTGTTCCCTGATTGTTATTGGCTTATAAATTAGATAGCTATCGTATCAACTATAAGCCGGTTATTGTAAGACCCTCATAGAAGGGCGTATACATCTTATTCATCAAATATAGACCGGGAGTCAATATTTCTTGATATATCGAGATTACCTCGGAGGAAAATATTTAAGTAAATATTTTTCATTATTCGGGCGACGAATATTATTTGAATATTCGTTCGAGATTATTTATTTTAACGATCCTTACTTCAAATAATTATTTGAACGTAACTATTTGACGAATAATATTTTTAATATTCATTCAGAGTCGAATTATTTATCGATTATTATTTCGAATATTCTTCTAAAGGTTGGACTACTAAATGAATATTATTTGGATATTCATTTAGAATATTATTCATTAAATGAAGATTACATTTGAGTATTCATTTAAGATAGTAATTACCTGGCGAATATTATTTTAATGTTCATCTGAAACTTGATTTATTTATCGAGTCTTATCTCGAATATTCTCTTAAAGCTTGAATTACTAAATGAATATTACTTGATATTCATTTAGAATATTATTCATTAAATGAATATTACTTTATCAATATTCATTTAAATTCCTAATTAATTATGAATATTATTTTGAATATTCATCCAGGGTTCTATTTAATCATCGAATATTATTTTAAATATTTTAAATATTCCTTTCAGGTCTTATTAAGTAATGAATATTATTTTGAATATTCATTTGAATATTTAATTATGCAATAAATATTCTCTCGATATTTCTTCAAGGATTATTTGAGAAATACTCTGATTAAAGATATTCTTTCATATTCCTAAATATTCTGTAAAATATTTTAATAAATATTCTCTGAATATTTATTCCATACTTAGAATAACCTCGATAAGGTTTATCTTCTTCGATTATTACGGAAAATATTTCGGAGTCATATTATTATTAATCATATATCAAGAAAGGTTCTCAGACATCATTCTTCTTTGAGTCTATCTCCCTAATAATAAGGGAACCTTACTTGGAAAATGTTAATTATCTTGTCGACTTCCCGGTCATAAAGTATTCTCTTCACTCGCAACTCGGGTGCTATTGACTTATTAAGTCGTTGTTTACCTTCTCATCTTTCGAGGGGTAAGATTGTTGGAACAAGTTGATATTCGTTACCAAGCAATAGCTTGGAAGTGGTTGGTGAATTTTCCTTTCCAACTAGATACGACTACTTTGTAGAGTCTTATCAACAAGTATTATACTTGGGGAAAGGGGGACGAACGTTACATTCAGAATCATGAATTCTATTTGAACTAGGAGTCGTGTAAGAGGCCGAGTAGCGCCGGTCCATCCCCTTTGGCCCAACCGTTGGCCGGGGAGAGCTAGTAAGGCGGTATACAAGTAAAGCCGTCAGTTCTTCCTTCTACCGGTAGTAAATCTAAATTGAGCTGTACGATCTCGACTGATCATCAAGATTGGAACAGCGGGCGCGGTGAATACTCCATCATCGGTTCATCATCCAAACTTATTTATTTCCTGCAACATGATTACTGTTGGCAGAGCTGGAAAAGTGTTCATAACTGGAATTGCAACCTTTTCATGCAAGTTCCTCTTCTTAATAACAATGAGAATATCTCGCTTACTTTTGATGTAGCAGATATTTCTATAAACAAATACTTTAAGTTACCTTGTAACTTCATCGTTCATATTATACTGGCATCATTTCCGTAAATGCATGGCATATGGTTTGAAAGATACTTTTGAACTGTTATACATTATCGTTCAGTTATATATTATTGTTGGTGGGCTATTGCTCACCCTTGCTTTATTATTATATCACAACAACAGCTAGACCAGATGACTCGCACAAGGCGCACTCGACGCGGGCGAGGACGATGAGACTACCAGAGCTGAAGAAGAAGCTATTGGTAGGATATATTTATTCTTTCATTACCAAGATTATGGTCTAGTATGACTTATGTAAATGGATGGCAAAGAGTATGTATTTATATTGAAATTCTTTTGGATTGTAAGAACTCATAATGTGATTAATAAAAATTTGATTGTTACTCTGATTTCATCTCTGGGACTATAACGGGTGTGTTTTATATTGTTGTGTTGGGTCATAGAGACGTAATTTATTTTATGTTAAGGAAAGTTCAATTGTTGTGGACAGAATTGGAAACCGTAACCACCGGACCCCGGATCTGGGGGTGTTACAGAAACTAATTCCTATAAGGAAGGAGTCAGAATTTTCCTCAATAACGGTGACTTGTCCACCAAGTCTCCAAACCCTACTACGATTCTAAAGGCCCCTACAGCCTATATAAAGGGCCAGACCCCTCATCTCAAAACTACGTTTTTTGGCTTGATTCTCAACTTTGAGATACGTAGGCATCTTGTGAAGACCCGAATTAGGTCACGGTAACGCAAGCGCATCCATTAAAGCACGAAGCTCACGAACCCTAGCCGCAATTCGATAACCCTACTTTTTATTCCATAACATTTGGCACCGTCTGTGGGAAAACAACGTCAACCATGGTTCAAACACGAAGGACACCAGTGTCAACCGAGGCTACCACCGTCACCTCTGTTCCACCAGTCGTTACTGAACAAGGGCATGTACCCCCATTAACGGAGACAACCACTCAGCCTCAAGTTTCTCAACCCGTAGGGACGGATCTCCATGTTGAGAGAACCTTACCAGTGGACGTCCACCAGGGACGGGAAACTAATCAGCTTCAGATGGTGGTCTCACCATTAAATAGCCGTCCCCCACTCTCAGGAGTTTAGATCTCCACCGCTACACTCCCCGTGAATACTGATCCGTTATACGGATTGCCTAACTACCCTCCACATCGAAGGGATCCTGGACCAAGTAGTCACGCTCTACAGATACCTGAGTCGTATCAGCCTCCCTATATTAGGGGTTTAGCCCCTCCTGAGCAAGGGTATTATGATTACTCCGGACCTTACACTGATGATTCCTCGTCTGAGGACGATGATCGTGATGAAGCCCCGAGGAGGCGACGTGCATGCAAGGAGCCTATGGGAAGGACTCGAAGAATCCATGATGGACCTCCTCAAACAGCTGCTGAGAGGATCAAGGCTCATGAGGCTGAGATCCAAAGGCTGAAGGACGACATAGCCAGGGAGCAAGCAAGACAGAATCGGAATAGGCCCCCTCCAACTTCGAGGGAGATTCCCTTCATTGATTTGGAAAGATCTTCAAGGAGACAAAGAAGGGCTAATGCCCCAACTGGAGGAGCTACAAGGGTGGAAACCCCCAAGGGTGATCCCAAAGACCTGATGCCACTCGGAGACCCTGACGATCCCACACCCCCGTTCACTAAGGAGGTGATGAACGCTCGTGTTTCCCGAAAATTTAAGATGCCCACGATAAAACCATACGATGGAACGGGTGATCCCTCGAATCATGTCAGGACGTTCTCAAACGCACTGCTGTTACAACCCGCTAGCGACGCTCTTAAGTGTAGGGCGTTCCCTCAAACCCTGGCAGGCATGGCTCAAAGATGGTATAGCTTATTGCCCGCAAACTCAATTGGCTCCTTTAAAGAGTTGAGAACTGCTTTCATCAATCAGTTTATTAGTGGAAAGGTCCATGAAAAAAGCTCTGCATCTCTCATGCAAGTGAAACAAGGGAAGAATGAGAACCTGAGGGATTATCTCAAGCGTTTCACCAAGGAGACATTGAACGTCCCACACCTGGAGAACAAGGTAGCTATGATAGCCCTGGAGAATGGAACAACGAATACCTACTTTCAGATGTCATTGGCAAAACATCCCCCTGAGAGCATGACTGAGCTCCAAAGAAGGGCGAGTAAATACATAAAAGCAGAAGATAGCATGAGGAAAGCAGAAGCCCCTACAACGAATGGAGGAAACGGAAATCCCGGAAGCGGAAGCAAGAGCAGGATTTGTTTGTAGTATTTTTGTGTGTTCGTTCGCAGGGAAGGACTGAATGTAATATCAAGTTCAGGTTTCTTATCTCTTTACGTCTAGAAGTGTGTGAGAAGAATTTTTGGGTTTGTGTATTAACTAAATTAACCAAGAACTAATTATAAGCACTAAGAATTGATTTTAAACTGAGATTCAAATATGTTGGAAAACAATCTAAGAACTGGGGTTCTTCACTTGGTCTCAATACATGCTCAATATTAATGTGATATCTGTGTTCCTACATTGCTGAAAACAATTCTTCTAAAGTTATACTGTACCCTCCCAGGCTACAATATAGTGCTTACAGCTACACCCTAATTGTCACTTCCGTGATACAATCAAAGTATATCTATAAACTGTTAAATGCCAAGAATTATATGTCTCACAATTCTCCTATTAATCTCCCGATCTAATATTCAAATTATGTCTGTTAAATCATGTACTAAGATTGCAACTTCTCTCCCAAGCTTGTTACAATCCCTAGAATACAATCAAAGGTTCATGACTCCCCTAATTGTGTTAAGATCTCATTAACAGATCAGCAAAGCAGAAAATCACATAATCAAGCATGCATGAATACCAAGGAATACTACCCAATCCTCAGATTAGAGAATTAGTTATGCATATTTAATAAAGAAAACATAATAATAATGATAATGAATGAAAACATAATATTGAAGAAAGAATTGAAGATCGAAAGTACCTTGATACAATTAAAAGCTATAAATTGTTATGATTTACAATGGTAGGATGTGTTTAAATAGGCTCTACAAATCTTGTCCAACAAGAAACTGCCTTCTATTACAATTTGGATTTAAAGAAGGTACCCAAAACTGCCCAGAATACAATTAGAATTAGAAAAAAGGCAAAACAGTAAATTCCCAGCCTTCTTTTACAAGAACACGTGCGCGATTTAATTCAGCATATTTCTTGCACTTGTTTCCTATCCCAGGTTGTAGAAAATCTCTCAAGCTTCGCTTGGGCAGTAAGATCGCTGAAAACGGACTTCTAGAACTCCAGATATGACCAAAACAGTATAAGTTGCGCAGCCTTCCCAGAAAATCCGAATTTCAATCAATTAATTCTCCAAGAACGATAGAAGCATCCACTTTAATCAACACTCTCGTAAATCTGCACAACTAAGCAAAACACATCAAAACTACAACAACTTGAGTCCAAAACAATCAATTTAAGCCGAACTGAGGCATTCCAAGTGGATATAAAATCCACTTATCAAACCCCCAAACTTAAACTGATGCTTGTCCTCAAGCATAAACAATTACAACTACCTGATTAGTACCACTTCCGTAGGTGATCACGGTTGCATTTGGCATATGCAACAAGCCCTTTAAACCCCTAGGCAGCCCTAGCGGACGAGTAAGGTCTCGTGAGGGCCTATAGCGAATGTACCCACAAAATCCATTTAACCTAATGCAATGCAATGCATGAATGCAACTAATATGAAATATGCAACGATCCCCTTCAAACTAACCAAAACCAACTAACAAGCAAATATCTCAAAGAATGCAACTAAATCCAAATAGAGCTCGACCAAGTTCCCGTATACTAACATTACATGAACAGAAACGTGCGTGTGTGCAATGCTCATCAGAAATACTCCCAAAACTAGGTCAAAAATCATACATATCCTTTGCCAAGACAATCACAGGTTTATAAATAGAATAGACTGTAAACACTTCATATCCGCGAAACACCTCCCTCCTCATTCAAGTTAACCAGGTATTCATGCTTTATTACTATGACACATAATACTATATACAATACGCATGCTTATTTAACCGTACAATGAATGAGACCTCAAAAGGCTTATACAATAATACCCATGTAACGAGCGTTAGGTCAGTGGATCCCAGACTATAAAAGCCTTAGGTCACTAGGACTAAGTCCCCTCAGACTTAATTACTCGAGTATTAAAGAGCTCACTCTGGTTAATTTTGCATATAAACAATTTATTGACTTCTTTTTTTTTTCTTTTTTTTTCTTTTTCTTTTTCTTTTTTCTGCGATCTGGAATGAGCCTTTCTCATTTCCAACCCTAGACTACTCATATAAATATGAGCCGGCTACTAGTCATTTGACACCTAGCCATTATTTAACAATTGATACAACTAGCATGAAATCTCTGGTTTCCCCCAAACTTAGACTTTAATGCTCCTACGCCATCAAGGGAATAACGAAAATTCTAAATATAAACAAGTGATTAAATCTCAAAAGATCCAAACAGGCATGACCTCAACCTAGCCCAAAAGCAAACGATGAGACTGTGAAATTAGTTTTGTTTCTGAAACACATAAGTCAATTTCATAGAAACTATAAATCAACCCTCTATTCATCATTACCACAGTCAATTAGACACCTACCTACCAATCAGAATTAGCTCGTCTTAAGGGATCATGAAATATGCATGCTATGCAAATGCAACTAATATGAACTCACATGGTATACGAAACAAAAAATAGAATGTCCTATATGAAACAAACGTAGATAACACGAACATATATGCATGAACTATCACTAATATGCAAAGCATGAAATCCTACATGAACACATAATACAACAACTACTAATCCCTCAAAACACCCCCAAACTTAAAAGATTCAATGTCCGCATTGAATGGAAGTAAATACAAGGGAAAGTAGAAAACATACCTAACCAGCTGAATCATAACCCTCCTCGGATGAATCTGGTGGAGGATAATGCGTACGAGCTCCATAGATTAGCCACTTCAAGAATACTACAAAACCCACAATTACAAGAACACAAATTCGTAATAAAAATAAGATTAGAGAAGAGATAAACCAATTACGAATGAAAGAGGTGAACTTGTAATTTATTCCTCTTTAGAATTGAATTTAAATAAATAAAAGAGGAATTGGATTTGTATGTATGGGTGTGTATATATAATGGAGGGATTGGGTGAATAAAATTTGAACGTGAAAGGGAAAAAATTTTGGGTGGGTATGAAAGTTGATGTAAGATAGAAATAGGAATTGATAAATTAAAGAAAAAGAATTAGAATAGGTTTAGAATTTTGGAGGAGAGATGGGGGGTTTTGGAATTTTTATGGAATTAGAATTGGGTGCAGAGATGAGAGAAAAAGAGTAGAAAAAGAATTGGGATTTTTTTTTATATATTACAACTGAAAAATCTGGCAGACAAAGGCTGTCACGCAGGTGCAACCTGCGTCACGCAGGTGCAACCTGCGTCACGCAGGCTGTATTTTCTGCATAGTTAGAAGGATTTGTTAGATTTTTATTATTTCTAGAAGCTGCTGTATTTGATAAGCTGCTGTAATTTGTTAGTAGTATTTTTGTTTTTTTTTTTTTTTGTTTTTTTTTTTGTTTTTTATTTTTTTTTTTGTTTTTTTTGTTTTATTTTTTATTTTTTTTATTTTTTTTTTTGTTTTTTTTTGTTTTTTTTTTGTTTTTTTTTATTTTTTGTTTTTTTGTTTTTTTGTTTTTTTTTTTTTTTTATTTTTTTTTTTTATACCTACTCGTCCTCGCTGTCGTCACCCTCGTCATCCTCATCATCTTCATCAGAAGAATCCGGTGGAGGGTACGGAGTCCGAACTCCAAATATAGGCCACTGAACAGGAGTACTAGGTGACTGAAACTTTGCCTCCAAAGCTATGCCCATGTCCTCAGAATACTGGCGACTGCTCGCATGCATAGCATCCAACCTCCTAGTCATTCGACGAAAATATGATTCAAAAACGGACATATCCATAGTACTCTGCGAAGAACCTGCCCTAGCCACTTCCGGTGCCCTTTGAACAAGTGGCGGAGCGCCTGCTCTCTGACCACTAGCACCATCAACAACAAAACCTAATCCCCTAGGATGAGGAGTGCCGCACGGCCACTCCTTCAACCTCAACCGATCAATAGTAGCATCCTTAATAGAAGCCATAGGTTTATGCACGGGCTCACCTTGATACCATTTGACTTTGAGAATACCCCATAGCAAGATAGCTCTATCAACAGTAACATCAGAAACATGGTTTGACGGAATGATATTAGAACTAATGAAAAAGAACCATGCCTTTGCAAAACCAGACAATGACGAAGCCGGGAAAATACGTTTTATCTCCGTACCTAACTTACATTTCCACTTCGTTCCCGGAACACATAACTCACCAATGAGTGCATCAAGATCAACATCATCCTTAGACTTTTGTCCCCAATCCGTAGCATCTCTAGGCTTAGGAGGTTGCCTAATCAAATTACGAATAGCACGAGGCGAATAATCCACCTTCCGACCCCTCACAACCGTGAAATTATTCCTTGCTATCGAAGCATTAGCATAGAATTCCCTAACCACATCCAACGATGCATCATTAGCAAATTCACAAAATAACGTCCAACCCCGCTCACTAATCATTGCAACCATCTCCTCATACTTATATGGCACAAGCCTTCTTTCCTGAATGACCCCCTTCGAAACTAACCTACCATACTCCGTTTTGGCATTCTCATTCACAAATTTTTCCACTCCATCTCCCACGACATCATTCTCATCCGAAGATGGACGAGCACTACTACTACCACCCATTATTCGTTGCCTTTTAGGAGCCATAATCAACAAATATCAAGCAAGGCACAATAATCTCCAAACAATTCACCAAATAAAGAACCCCCAAATTATACACCAAGAACCCTAGCTTGCAAAATTCACAAATTCAAATAAAAGATAAGATAGAATATTACCCAATTGAATCAAAGAGGTGAAATTGCTAGATGATTCCCCAGAAAAATCGAATTTAATCCCCCCTTGTACTTTGAATGGATGAAAGTTGAGAATGTTTGGGGTTTATATAGATGGGTTTTATGTATGTATAGGTTTATGTATATGTAGGAGATGTAAGAAATTGAGATGAAATTAGATGTAGAATAGGATTGGGGTGTGTTTAGGATTTAAAATCAAGTTGAATTAGGAATGGGGTTTAAGTTTGGAGAAATTGTAGTAGGATATGAAAAGATATGAGAAGAGATAGGAAAATTGGGTATTAACTCAAAAAAAAAATTCGAGCAAATCAGAATAAACTGGCGCCTGAAGCGCTGGGCAGGCGCATGATGCGCGGTTGCGGTCTGCGTGTCTGGCCGCTCCTGCGCGGCTTGGCGCATGATGCGCTAGTGCAGTCTGCGTTTCTGGGCGCTCCTGCGCGTGGCTGGCGCATCTGGCGCTGGCGCAACCTGCATATTTTTTTTTTTTTTTTTTTTTACACAACACTCATTTTTTTTTTTTTCACTCTTCTTCTTTTTTTTTTTACAAACTCACAACACTCAATTTTTTTTTTTCTTTTTTTTTTTACAAAAAATACTACATAACTTGGGTTGCCTCCCAAGAAGCGCATTTGTTTAACGTCGTTAGCCCGACGCCGATTCTCAACTGATGATAAAGTCCTGGAAGTAAAGACTGCTCATTCCTCGCTCTACTGTTTCTGCAAGCAGGTACGGCTTAAGTCTCTGCCCGTTCACCTTGAATACATCTGACCCTTCCCTAGTAATCTCACAAACTCCATTAGGATAGACCTTCACAATCTCAAAAGGTCCGGTCCATCGTGATTTGAGCTTTCCCGGAAATAAACGGAGTCTTGAATTAAACAATAGAACATGCTGCCCAACCTCAAATTCCTTATTCTGAATGTGCTTATCATGCCACAATTTGGTCTTCTCCTTGTAGATACTAGCATTTTCATAAGACTGGAGCCTAATCTTCTCAAGCTCTCCAAGTTGAAGCAAACGCTTCTCTCCCGCGGATTTTAAATCAAAATTCAAATTTCTTGTCGCCCAAAACGCCTTATGCTGAAGTTCCACCGGCAAATGACATGGCTTCCCAAAAACCAACCTATATGGAGACATCCCAATAGGTGTTTTAAATGCCGTTCTATATGCCCAAAGAGCATCATCAAGCTTTGTTGACCAATCTTTTCTCGAACTTGCCACTGTCTTCTCCAAAATTGACTTCAGCTCACGATTTGAAATCTCAACTTGTCCACTTGTTTGCGGATGATAAGGAGTTGCCACCTTTCTTAGGCACAACATGAATAGGGCTAACCCATTTACTGTGTGGAACCGAATATATGATACCAGCATCAAGCAACTTAGTGATTTCTTTCTTCACCACCTCTTGCAAATTCGGATTCAATCTTCTTTGTCCCTCAATCACAGGCTTATGATCATCTTCTAAGGCAATTCTATGCATGCAAAGAGCAGGGCTAATTCCCTTGATATCTTGAATTGTCCAACCAATAGCTGATTTATATTGCCGAAGAACATGTAATAACTTTTCTCTCTCATCATCAATGAGCAAAGCAGAAACTACCACAGGATATGTATCATTAGGACCAAGAAAGGCATACCTCAAATTATCAGGTAGAGGTTTAAGTTCCACCTGTGGTGCCTCTGAAAGTGTAAAAGCCATCTCAACTTCTGTGTCTCGTACAACCAGTACTTCTTCTTCTACTACATCATCCAACACCCGATCTGCTCCCACGAAGTGTTCATTCTCGAGCTGCACAATGTCATCCACTATGTCAATGGTAAAACAAGTTGCTCCAAAAGGAGGTATCTTCATTGCTTTGTTCAGATCAAATTCCACTTTGTCCTCGCCAACATTCAATGTCAATTTTCCAGCTTTAACATCGATTGTAGTGCCAGCAGTAGCCAAGAATGGCCTTCCCAAGATAATGGGTATCTCGACATCTTCATCCATCTCTAACACCACAAAATCACAAGGTATGACAAATTTGTCCACTTTAACAACCACGTCTTCAATAACCCCCAATGGATACTTAACAGAACGATCCGCCAACTGAAGTGAAATCCGTGTCTTTTTAAGTTCTCCAAGACCAAGCCTTTTGCAGATTGAATATGGCATCAAACTCACACTTGCCCCTAAGTCACACAAGGCTTTCATGTTTTCCATCTTCCCAATAGTGCAAGGCAAAGAGAAGCTTCCCGGATCTTTCAATTTCTGAGGAATGGCCTTCTGGATGACTGCACTGCATTCTGCATTAAGAGTAATAGTTTCGGCATCTTCAAGTTTCCTCTTCTTTGTCAACATTTCCTTAAGAAATTTAGCATAAAGTGGCATTTGATTCAAAGCTTCAGCCAACGGAATATTAACATGCAACTGCCGGAACATAGTCAAGAACTTCTCGTACTGCTTCTCTAAATGCCTGTTGTGAAGTCTCTGTGGAAATGGAATAGGAGGAACATAAGGTGGTGGAGGAACATACGGCTTTTCTGAATCTTCTTCCTTCTTCTTCTCATCTTCTTTTTCTGACGTGTCTGCAGCAATCTCCACTGGCTTATCCTCTTTCTCAGTATCACTCTCCTTAGGCTTAAGAATCTCAACCTCGGGCAACTCTCTTCCGCTCCTCAAAGTAATTGCTTTGCATTGCTCTTTACCAGTCTGGTCGGGTTGACTAGGAAGTGATCCTTGCTCACGAACACCCATCTTTGAGGCAATCTGTCCAATCTGTGTTTCTAGCATCTTTTGAGATGATGCCATCTGATCTATTCTTGATTCCATATTAGCCAATGCCCCAGAAGTCCCTTGCATAATCTTATTTAGTGCAACTTCCCACTCAGCTGGTTCTTTCTTTGGTGGAGGTTGATATTGCTGCTGTGCTTGATATGGCGGTCGTGACTGAAAACCAGGAGGTTGATTCTGCCTTGGAAATGCATAGGAAGGATTAGCTGCATGATTATTGCTGTAAGAAAGATTATTGTTTGGCCTTTGATTCGGATTGTAGTAAGAATTATTCTGCACAGGCCAAGGCTGTCTTCCTTGAATAAAAGATGCTTCTTCTGGAAATTGTTGAACATATGAGTTCTGACTAGTACCATAATCATGATACCCTTCCATAGGTGAAGAAATAGCATTCACATTTACCTTTTGTCCTCGCACCTCCTGAGTTAGAGTATCCAACTTTTGAGCCAGCATGTTGATCATCTCAGATTCTTGTGCTGCTTTTGCTGAACTCGTCCCACTAGGTGCCCATGAATAATTATTAGATGCCAATTCTTCAAGGAGTGCTTTAGCTTGGGTAGTTGGTGCCTTCTTGAAATTTCCACCCGCAGCCACATCCAAACTCAAACGAATATCTGCATTCATGGCCCCATAAAAAGTACTAATGACCTGCCAATCTTCTAAGCCATGATGTGGACACTTCCTTAATAGTGCCTTGAATCTCTCCCATGCCTGATATAGACCTTCACCCGGTTGTGCTTTGAAACTCATAATCATAGTCCTCAACTGTTGCGTCTTGTCAGAGGGATAGTATTTGGACAAGAATGCCGTAGAAAGACTCTCCCATGTAGCAACCGAAGAGTTTGGAAGTTGCTGAAACCATTCCAAAGCTCTTCCCTTAATAGAGTAGGGAAACATATGGAGACGAATCTGATCACTTGTAATGCCAGTGATTCTGAATGAACCACACATCTGCACAAAACGCTCTAGATGTCTGTGTGGGTCTTCTAATTCAATGTCTCCTTCAAAAGCCTGATTGCTGATCATCTGAATTAAGCTCGGATTAATATGGAACTGAGCTGCACCAATCTCTGGAGTTTTGTACATGCAATTGGCTGGATTCGGTGTCTCATGGTCCCAAATAGAAGACTGATCAACATTAACAGCTGGTCGAGGTTCTGGATCTCCCATCTTAGCTTTATCTTTTCTTAGCTTTCTCAAAGTACGCTCGATTTCAGGGTCAAATTCCAATTTTCTAGCGCAAGATGAACGTAGCATACACCTGAAAATCACCAACAAAACAACTTGTGGAACCAATTAAAATCTAAACAATAAGAAACAATTAACCTAAACTCAACTATACTGCCTTCCCCGGCAGCGGCGCCAATTTGTTTGTAGTATTTTTGTGTGTTCGTTCGCAGGGAAGGACTGAATGTAATATCAAGTTCAGGTTTCTTATCTCTTTACGTCTAGAAGTGTGTGAGAAGAATTTTTGGGTTTGTGTATTAACTAAATTAACCAAGAACTAATTATAAGCACTAAGAATTGATTTTAAACTGAGATTCAAATATGTTGGAAAACAATCTAAGAACTGGGGTTCTTCACTTGGTCTCAATACATGCTCAATATTAATGTGATATCTGTGTTCCTACATTGCTGAAAACAATTCTTCTAAAGTTATACTGTACCCTCCCAGGCTACAATATAGTGCTTACAGCTACACCCTAATTGTCACTTCCGTGATACAATCAAAGTATATCTATAAACTGTTAAATGCCAAGAATTATATGTCTCACAATTCTCCTATTAATCTCCCGATCTAATATTCAAATTATGTCTGTTAAATCATGTACTAAGATTGCAACTTCTCTCCCAAGCTTGTTACAATCCCTAGAATACAATCAAAGGTTCATGACTCCCCTAATTGTGTTAAGATCTCATTAACAGATCAGCAAAGCAGAAAATCACATAATCAAGCATGCATGAATACCAAGGAATACTACCCAATCCTCAGATTAGAGAATTAGTTATGCATATTTAATAAAGAAAACATAATAATAATGATAATGAATGAAAACATAATATTGAAGAAAGAATTGAAGATCGAAAGTACCTTGATACAATTAAAAGCTATAAATTGTTATGATTTACAATGGTAGGATGTGTTTAAATAGGCTCTACAAATCTTGTCCAACAAGAAACTGCCTTCTATTACAATTTGGATTTAAAGAAGATACCCAAAACTGCCCAGAATACAATTAGAATTAGAAAAAGGGCAAAACAGTAAATTCCCAGCCTTCTTTTACAAGAACACGTGCGCGATTTAATTCAGCATATTTCTTGCACTTGTTTCCTATCCCAGGTTGTAGAAAATCTCTCAAGCTTCGCTTGGGCAGTAAGATCGCTGAAAACGGACTTCTAGAACTCCAGATATGACCAAAACAGTATAAGTTGCGCAGCCTTCCCAGAAAATCCGAATTTCAATCAATTAATTCTCCAAGAACGATAGAAGCATCCACTTTAATCAACACTCTCGTAAATCTGCACAACTAAGCAAAACACATCAAAACTACAACAACTTGAGTCCAAAACAATCAATTTAAGCCGAACTGAGGCATTCCAAGTGGATATAAAATCCACTTATCAGGAGTACGATGCTAGGGACAAATATCCCCGGACTAGCAAGGACTCCGACTCTGCCCCTAAGAAAAATTTGGGGCCAAGGTTCTCTGAATACGCAAGGTTGAATGCCCCTATGAGTCAAATCCTGGTGGATATTGAGAAAGATAAGGATTTCCGATGGCCGAAGCCACTCAGGGGTGATCCCGCAAAGAGAAACAAGGATCAATACTGTAGGTTCCATAAGGATATAGGACATGACACCGATGATTGCAGGCAACTCAAGGACCAGATCGAATTCTTGATCCGAAAAGGAAAATTAAGCAGGTTCACAAAAGGCGAAGATCGTGGAAATCAAAGGAGAGACTATGATAGAAGGGACAACGATCGTGATCGTAACCCCCAGCCACGAGGGCCAGTTATTTACATGATTTGGGGAGGCCCGACTGCGGCTGGCACAACAAGGAACTTTCGAAAGGCATATGCCAGGGAGGTGATGCACATCGTGGGAGAGGCCCCAAAACGTGCAAAGACTGAAGTAGTGATTGGTTTTGATGATTCAGACTTGGAAGGGGTGAAGTTCCCCCATGATGACCCGTTGGTCATAACCCCGGTAATTGGAAACTCAGAGGTGAAGCGAGTCTTGATAGACAATGGCGCTTCTATCGATATTTTGTTTCATGATGCATTTGTGAAGATGGGATACAACGATTCGCAGTTGACTCCTAACAATATGCCTATATATGGGTTCAATGGAGTCGAATCCAATGTTGAAGGGTCCATCCAGCTACCGGTTACTATTGGACAGGAGCCCAAGGAAGCCACTCAGATGTTAAATTTCCTGGTAATCAAGGCAGCTTCCACGTATAATGCGATCCTCGGAAGGACTGGACTTCACGCATTTAAGGCTGTTGCCTCCAGCTACCACATGAAAGTTAAGTTTCAAACTAGGAATGGTGTTGGAGAACAGAAGGGTGATCAGAAGATGGCGAGAAGTTGCTATGTGGCCGCATTAAGAGCTGATGGAGTCGGGGGGCAGGTCCTCCCGATTGAAGACATGGAGTCCGAGGGGATGATGAACACCGCGGGAAGCTGGCAGAAGATTTGGTTCATATACCTCTGGATTGCAGAGACCCTGAAAAAGTTACGTATGTTGGAGCGTCTTTAAAAGAACCCTTGAAGGGCAAGTTGGTAGAATTTCTACAAGAAAATAGAGATGTGTTCGCTTGGACGGCAGCTGATATGCCAGTGATAGACCCCCAACTCATAACTCACAGGTTGAATGTCGACCCCAAGCGGAAGGCAATAAAACAGAAGAAGAGGAATTTTGCTCCATAAAGGCAAGAGGCCATTAAGCAAGAGGTGGAAAAGCTCTTGGAAGCTGGTTTTATTGAGGAGATTCAGTTCCCTGAATGGTTGGCTAACCCTGTGATGGTCAAGAAAGCCAACGGTAAGTGGAGGATGTGCATAGACTTCACCGATTTGAATGACGCATGCCCTAAGGACTGCTTCCCTTTACCAAGGATTGACATACTAATAGATGCCACGACTGCACGAAATGCTGAGTTTCATGGATGGTTTCAGCGGCTACAACCAGATTAAGATGCACAAAGATGACATCCCGAAGGTATCTTTCATAACTGACTTTGGTGTTTTTTGTTACCTTGTCATGGCTTTTGGACTAAAGAATGCAGGAGCTACTTATCAACGACTGGTAAATAAGATATTTGCCCATCTGATCGGGAAAACCATGGAGGTCTACGTTGATGATATGTTGGTCAAAAGCTTGTTTACAGCAGACCATGTTGAACACCTCAGAGAGGCTTTTTAAGTGCTGAGGCACCATAAGATGATGTTAAATCCGGCCAAGTGTGCTTTTGGCGTTGGATCAGGGAAGTTTTTGGGTTTGATGGTTTCAAAACGTGGCATTGAAGCCAACCCGGATAAGATTAAGGCGATCCTCGACATGGAACCACCCCGTTCTGTGAGGGATATGCAGAAGTTGACTGGTAGAATAGCTGCATTGGGAAGATTCATCTCAAGGTCTGGCGACAAATGTTTGCCCTTCTTTCAGGCTTTGAAGAGAGTGAAGAATTTTGAATGGACTTCAGAAAGCCAAGAGGCTTTTGAACAGCTGAAAAAGTACATGGCTGAGGCCCCGTTGTTGGCCAAACCTAGTCCTGGAGAGACCCTATATTTATACCTAGCGATATCCGAACAAGCATTGAGTGCCGTTCTCATTCGAGAGGAAAACAAGATTCAGAATCCTATCTACTACGTGAGCAAAGTATTGCACGGAGATGAGTTGAATTACTCACCCATCGAGAAGTTTGCTTTGGCACTAGTAACAGCTTCAAGGAAGCTACGACCTTACTTTCAAGCACACAAGATTGAAGTCCTGACGGATCAGCAGTTAAGAAGTATATTGATAGCCCCAAGGCCAGTGGAAGTCTAGTTAAATGGGCGATCGAACTCGGGGAGTTTGATATCACATATAAGCCTCGGACAGCCATCAAGGCTCAGGCATTAGCTAACTTCGTGGTTGAATGTACCATCGATAACCAAGAAGTCGGGGGGCAAGAGATAGTTCCAAGCCAAGAAGGTGAAGGTGAAGTTGAGGAGCTTGAACCTGATCAGAAGGAATATTGGGTGCTCTATTTTGACGGGGCATAAAAAACAAAGTCTAGTGGTGCAGGCCTGGTCTTGCAAAGCCCCGATGGGTTTTTAGTAAAATATGCTTTGAAATTGGACTTTCCAACAACCAACAACGAAGCTGAATATGAAGCCTTGATAGCCGGATTAGGCTTGGCCAGAATATTGAGTGTCAAGAACCTTAAAGTTTGTGGAGATTCAAGACTCGTAGTATCGCAGGTGAATGGTGAGTTCGAAGCCAAGGATGAAACTATGGCAAAATACCTAAGGGTTGTGAAAGCCATTATGACTCAGTTTGATGAATGCTATATGGAGCACATTCTAAGGGAGGAGAACGTCAAGGTCGATGCCCTATCAAAGTTCGCCTCTTCTGAGATAGAGAATTATGCAGGGAGTGTTTACTTCCAGGTCTTGAAGGCCCCTACCATCAATTCGAAATTGGTGGCACCCATTGATATAGGAAGTTGTTGGATAGATCCTATCAAGGCACATTTGGAAAGGGGATGGCTTCCCGAAGACGCCTCGGAGGCGCGGAAACTGTCAGTGAGAGCATTGAGATATGTCTTGATTGAAGGCATCCTCTATAAGAGGTCTTTTGTTATCCCGTACTTGAAGTGTTTGAGGCCCCAAGAGGCAGAAGAAGCATTGAAGGAAGTTCATGAAGGGATCTGTGGGCAACACTTGGGGGGCAGAGCCTTAGCCCATAAGATCACCCGTCTGGGATTTTATTGGCCACAGATGTTGGCAGATGCGCAAAGTTATGTCAAGAAGTGTGACAGGTGTCAGAAACACGCTCCGATTGTTAGGCAGCCGCCAGAGATGTTAACGTCAATTAACTCTCCTATTCCGTTTGCCATGTGGGGGATGGACATTCTAGGTCCTTTCCCTGTAGCTTCAGCACAAAGGAAGTTCTTGATAGTGGCTATCGACTATTTTACCAAGTGGATTGAAGCTAAGCCATTAGCTAAGATAACCACCCAACAAGTTGCCCAGTTCTTCTGGGAGAACGTAATTTGCAGATACGGTATCCCACGAATCCTTGTGACGGATAATGGGCGCCAATTCAACAATGAGGAGTTTAAGAAGTATTTTGAGGAGAATGCCATCGAACTTCGCTTCACTTCAGTAGCTCACCCTCAGGCTAATGGGCAAGCTGAGGTAGCGAATCGGATTATCCTTGATGGACTAAAGAAAATGGTCGAACGTTCAAGAAACACGTGGGTGGATGAGCTGCTGCCTATACTGTGGGCATATCGTACCACCTGTAAAGTAACAACAGGAGCTACCCCGTTTTTGCTAGCCTATGGAGCAGAGGCAGTAGTGCCCGTGGAGATCTCTCATGTGTCTCCAAGGGTGGAAGCATATGAGCAAGAAACTAATGAAGAAGGCATGAGGCTTGCCCTTGATTTAATTGATGAAGTCAGGGACGAACCAAACGCCCGCAATGTAGAGCACCAGAAGAGGGCATCCTTTTATTACAGCCATAGGGTTAAAGAAAGGTTCTTTAAACAAGGTGACTTGGTTTTAAGGAAGATAGAAGCATCTGGAGTTGGACAGACAGGCAAGTTAGCTCCTAATTCGGAAGGGCCGTATAGAGTCAGCAAAACATTGGGAAGAGGTTCTTACAAGTTGGAAACCTTGGATGGAAACGAGGTGCCTCGTACTTGGCACGCCTCGAATCTCAAGATTTATTATCTTTAAGCTCTCCTAGTAAGGACTTAGCTTTTTGCCTATCTAATAGAAATAGAAATAAGGTTTATATAAAACCATTGCAGAGCATGTTGCTCATAGTAGGACTTATCATTTTATGTAAGGGCAGAGCCCATTTCACGTTATTAATACAAGTTTGTTTTCCATTCTACGTTTCTGTGATTTTAATGATGTACCAAACACCTGATGTGTGTAAGTCTAGGATGACCAAGTACCGTAAAAAAGGTTATGAATTAAAGGAAACAAGCATGTAGATAAAATACCCCTAAGGGACAGAGTAATAAGTTACAAACACACCGAATAAAAATATAAGTCCATGAAGGACCATGAGCAAAGTCAGGATAAAATGAGAACTGGATAAGAGCCACATGAGGCAAACATAGGCCATGCAAGTCTCAAAAGATAATCACTTCCTAACAGAAGCAGTCTTCACCAACCGTTTCTTGGCTTTGGGAGGAGAAACTTGAACAGGGACTTCTTCTTCACTGGATGACCCCATCTCACCTTCTTCCTTGCTCTTGGAAGTTGAAGTCGAGGAACTGGTAACACTCACCGATCTGGGCTCACGAATTCGGCCGGCTAGAGGGCGCTCTGAACTGTCGCTTTGATCCTTCCCACGGGATTTTGAAGGGTGCCTCCCGGAACTAGATCCTGAGCGTTGGGGAGTGGCCTTAGTCCCAGAGCCTGAAGAACGCCTGTTTGCATGAGAGGAAGTTCCAGCACCCTCAACAAGGTCATCAGCATCAGTCACCTTCCAAGGACTTGGATAAAAGGAAGGAAAAACGACCCCTTTGTGGTCATGGCTAATCTTATTCACAGCTTTTTCCCAACCTATAGTCATGCTATCCGGTTGGACCTCCCTGTCATGTTCGTCAATGAAGGCAAGGAATGTATCCGAGCCCAAGTAGTTCTGGATGATGGAATCCTCGTTGTTCTGGGTTCTATTCTCCAAGGCTGCATATTTTCCCCTAAGGGATGAGAGTTGATCTTCGGAGGTGAAGTACTTAGCCTCCCATTCTTGAGATTCTTTCTGATGCTTCTCCACAGCCTTGAGGGAAGTTCTTTCCTTATCCTTATACGATTTCCCAAGTTGGATAGCGTTTTGGAAATGAGCATTCAGCTACAAGAATAAAACACCATAAAAAAGTTATGTTAAACCATGATGGTCAATATTTAGCAAAAGTAACAAAAAATAAGGGGAGATAAGCTTACGTTATAGGCGTGAAATGCCCCCAAGCTTTCATTTTCCCCAAGGTCTGTTGCTGTTGCAAAATGAACCTTATCAACCGGGGCTATGGCACTCCGAGACCATTCCTGAGCAAGAAGATGGCTATCTCGGATAGCGTCCTGCTCGCATATCCCCCACTCAGGCATAAACGCAGTTTTCATACTCCCGTCCGAAATCCTGATCCTTTTTCCAGCTTTTGAGCAATGCTGAAGGAATTCAGGAACTGGAACGTCGTCAAGGTTGGCCTTTTTCTCAGCCTTTTTAATCATCCTTTTAGTAATCTGAGGAGCATGTCCCGGCAGGCTGTCAATCTCCTCAGCAACTGCAAGAAAAGACAAAGAAAACAATGTTGGAATAAGAACAAGTATGATGAGAATAAAGGAGTTAAAGTAAGAATTACCCTCGGGAGGGATACTACTAAGCCCGGTCTCTATCAAGTTATGCTCAGTCACGACTTCGCGATAGTGAGCATTTTGAAAGGTTGAAATAAGCCAATCCCGATGGGCTACTTCTTCACTTGAGAGCTGCAGCTCACTAACACCCTTATCGTTCACGTGATTGAATTTAGACCAGAAAAATTCACCCCAGTCTCCTCCTTTCCATCTAAGGATGAAAAATTCGTGCCTCCAATTGTGGTATGAATCAGGCACGGAGGCATTATTGATAATCATTCGGGACTTTGTACGATGTTGGATGCTTACCCATCCTTTCCTAGTAACAGGGCTATTTTTGAAAGCAAACAAATGTCTAAATAAAGGGATGCTAAGGCAGATGCCTCCCATGATGCATTCAACCATAAAAATGAAGATAAATTTCCAGGAGTTAGGATATAGTTGGCACGGGTTGATTTTAACTTCAGCTAGCAACCTAACAACCCAAGGGTGAACTGGAAACCTAAGGCCAGCTGTGATAGCCCCTTTGTATACATATAAATTCTCAGGGTGCCAATTACAAGTTCTATCCCCCGGTGAGGGGATTCTGAGTCTCAAACCAGAAGGAAACTCATATTTGAGTAGGTCGTTAATATCTCCTACGTCTAAAGTGCTAGGGAATATGAAAGAATCAAATTCAGCATTGTTTGGAAACACGTCCCCGGGCTCATCTAAGAGTTGGGGTAAAGTTAACTGATAGCGAGGAGGAAACACCTTACCTATTCTTGTCTTTGGTCCTCCTGTTGATTGCTTGGAGAAGGCTCTTAGAAGGAACTACGGTGCTCTGACCACCTTCACTTGCCATCAGGTTTGTCTGAAATTGAAAGAGGTGCTTGAATCTTGAGAGCTCTTCAGAGAGAAATTTTCTTTGAGAGAAGAAGGAAATGTGAAGAATGACTTCCACCCCTACTCTTTTATAAGGAAATGGGCGACCCTTCATAGCAGGTCATCTTTCCGACGACCCGCGTTTACGGGTTAAATAGCCGAAAACAGCAGGAAAAAGGCTTTATGAATTCGAAATTGGGTCAAATAAACGATCTAATTCGTAGAAATAAACGAAAGAAACGAATGAAAATGCAGGCTGGAGCAGCAACATAGTTAACAACCTAAGAGGTTGAACTAACATATGCTTAATAAGCCTAAACAGAAGATTAAGCCAAAAATCCATGATTAAGGCACTAAACAGAAAGATTAACTAAAAACTAATACTTTAAAGAAGTATGGAAGATATACTCTAAGAAATATGGTGGGAGTTTTGAAACCCTGCACGAAATATAAGCCCAGATGGCCAACGAGGTTGTATACCCTGAATTAAGCTGGTTGATTGAATTCTAGGCCTGAAATTCAGGAACCATTGAATAAAATCAAGCCAAGGCACGGTCTTACAAACAAGGTAGGAGTTTTAAAGTCCTTGAGTATGAAATCAAGGATAAAAACTGACCATAGCACCCTAGACTTGAAGTTAGATGTTGGAAACAAGAAATATCCCTATACAAACAAATAAAGAAACAAAGACCACCATGGCAAGGGGGGCAAGGCCAAGGTTGTTTAAAACACCCTATTGTAAGTATGAAAGGGTGTCAACAAGCCAAGGGCCATAGTATAACCCAAGGTTATTTGAAACTAAGAGTTCGAGAACAAGTTAAAACCCAGAAGGTCCTGAAACCTAGGAAGAAGGTTGTTTGTGATCAAGGGTCAAAAAATCAGCCATGGTGTTGTAAACTCACTCTAAAAACAAGGAGGGGAGTTCAAAACAAGTTTTGGCTTTGGTCAAAGTCAAGGTCAAAAGTCAAAGTCAACGATCAAAGTCAACTAGTCAAAATTTGGCCAAAATTCAAAAAAAAATCATGGGGCCCAGCCGACCAGGGGTGGCCGACCAGGTCCCCTTGCCCGAATGGCCGACCAGGGTAGGCCGACCAGGCTACCTTGGTCAGGTGTTTTGAACACCTGAACCCCCTAGGTGATTTCATGACCCTCCAGAACGCTCAAAAATGCTCCGTTTGCGCCCAAATTTGGGATTTAGAAACCTTGTAAGGTTCTCTACAAGCCTAGGTAGGTCTCTCAGTGATTTCAAGAAGTTGAAAAAAAGAAGGTGTTTGAAACAAGGTCTGGTTTGAAAACCAGCTCAAAATGAGGTATTTCGCCTCTAAAACGTTCAAAAATGCATATTTTCATGTGATTCTTACTCATACCAGGAGATTATAAGAATCCCTATAAGCTCAACTTCAAAATTTGAGTTTAGAAATGCCAGGGGTGTTTGAAACCAGGTGGGTGTTTGAAATCAGGAAGGTGTTTGAAACACCTTGCCCAGAAGGCCGTATTTTTTGCCTAGACAACTCAAAAATGAGAATTTTTACGTGATTCTTTTTACAACCATGAGGTTATAAGAATCTCTATTAGATTGGCTTGACTCCAAAATTTGGGATTAGGGTTTCGCTAATCGCAATTAGGGGGTCATTAACCTCGATTATCGACGTTTAAGGACTTCAACTTTAAAATTAACCTCTGTCAAGGTTAAGGGTGGATATCCTAGTAGTAACCCCGTTAAATACGAATTGGTTAGCCTCGATTAAGACCTTAGTAGCGTCGTTTAGGGTTGTTTAGCCCCGATTAGGGCCGAATTAGTGTCTTTTGCTGAAAAACTAGCCCTTATTAGGGCTTACGAGCAATGACCGTCTGATATTAACCCTAACTTAGATAAGTTGAGGGAAATAAATCACTAATGAATCTTTGATAAAGAATCCTATGCACGAATTGCACTTGGATTAGTTTCTATGAGCTCGAAACGGCACTAATCCTATTCCCGAAAGGCCTAGAAATCTTAAGAAAAAGGTTCAAGAGGCCAAGGAACGTTTAACTTTCTTAAGTATTAACTTGGGAGAGAATTTTAGTCGTTGTGAATGTGTAGGTCGCTCCACACTTCATAGTAAGACGATACCCTGGTAGGGCCGATGTGACCTTAAACTTCTATGAAATCAAGTTTTCCTAGAAGTTGGGGGCAAATGATATGGGTGAAAAATAATCCCTAAAGACATAATTAATATAATATTTATTGGCTCATAAATAAGGCCCGAAACCCTAGTTGGCATTAAATTCGTGGTTAATGATTAAGCCCAAAAGAACAGCCCAAACAGGGGACGCCCGGTATAAGCTTGTTTATAACATGGGCCTGATCCACAAACCGGGAACGTTCTAGAAACCAGGAACGTTCTAGAATATCCTAGGGATATTGTGTAGCCTCCAAGGCACCTAATTCAACATGGAAACTAATTCCTATAAGGAAGGAGTCAGAACTTTCCTCAATAACGGTGACTTGTCCACCAAGTCTCCAAACCCTACTACGATTCTAAAGGCCCCTACAGCCTATATAAAGGGCCAGACCCCTCATCTCAAAACTACGTTTTTTGGCTTGATTCTCAACTTTGAGATACGTAGGCATCTTGTGAAGACCCGAATTAGGTCACGGTAACGCAAGCGCAGCCATTAAAGCACGAAGCTCACGAACCCTAGCCGCAATTCGATAACCCTACTTTTTATTCCACAATATTATTAATAATAATAACAATAATAATAAATCAAATAAATCAAATGTTTAACTTTCAAACAAATTAATAATATTATTGTAACATAATATTGTTTAATATATTATAGTAAAAATAGAATATAAAGGCCATTTTAGAAAAGTTTTCTACTAATGCACCTCAAATACATAATATTTAAATATTGAATTAAAAATCCAACCATTTGGATGTAAATATTTGGTAGAAACAAATAAATTAGCAAAGTTACAATTGATTTAGTTATTTGGATAAGTTACATTTTAAATAAAATTAATCGGTCAATCTATGTCTTTAAAAATATTGAGAAAATAATATGGTTATAAAATCAATACTCTAAAAATTTAATTTCATGAAAATTATTCTACAATAATATTTTAACATAATTTTCACATCCCTATGATAAATACACCTAAATAAATAATAACATAATATAATTCATGGTAATTAGTCGATATATTACCTTTTATAAACACCTAAAAATATCAATCGTATCATATCTTTCCATCATTAATATTTTCTTTCGAATTAAAACACGTTACCTTTTTAATTTAAAATAAATCCTACAATAATTAATATATATACCCGAAAATATCACGCCATAATTTTCAAGAAAAATATAACACCTAAAATAAATAATAACATAATATAAATAATGGTAATTAGTCGATTAACATAATAAAATTAATGTATCATATCTTTCCATCATTAATATTTCCTTTCGAATTAAAACACGTTACATTTTTAATTTAAAACAAAAATTACAATCATTAATATATACCCGAAAATATCACGTCATAATTTTCAAGAAAAATATAACACCTAAAATAAATAATAACATAATATAATTAATGGTAATTAGTCGATTAACGTAATAAAATTAATGGTAATTACTCGATTGCCTTTTTCACATTAATATAACTATCTATACTATTATATAAAAGCCGAAACTTTAAAAGTTTGGTTGGTTGGTTGGTCGGTCGGTCGATACGGTACCTGTTGATTTTACTTATTTATCCTTATTCAAATAAAAACCATCCTACTAACTAATCAATTTCCTTTTTTAGGTTAAACATATTATCTTTTTTATTTTTCAATAACTAAATAATTTCCTTTTCATGTAAAATATAATAACTAATCAATTTCCTTTTTTAGGTTAAACATATTATCTTTTTTATTTTTCAATAACTAAATAATTTCCTTTTCATGTAAAATATAATATCTTTTACATTTTATCTAACTAAAATTTCTCCATTATTAATCAATTTTCTTTTTCAGGTTAAACATATTACCTTTTCTATTTTTCAATAACCTGAAAATACAATATCTTTTACATTTTATCTAACTAAAATTTCTCCTTTTTTAAAAACACTACAATCAATTTTGTTTAATAAAATAACATAATTACATTATAATTAATATTAACTAATCAATTACCTTTTTCAGCCAAAACAAGTTACCTTTTCTATTTTTTCTAACTAAAATCTCTCTTTTTCCAATTATATTATGGGCGGTTACCTTTTTCAGCCAATGCACGTTACATTTTTTCTTTTCTTTTACTAAAACCTCTCTTTTTCCAATTATATCACGGGAGTTTCTATTTAATAAAAATAAAATAAAAATATTATAATACTAATAAATAACCGATTACCTTTTTCAACTAAAACCTATCATCTTTTCTATATTTTCTAACTAAAATCCCTCTTTTTTCTAAAATATCACAGATAACATTTATATAATTATTATCAAATCATCTCATATAAAAATTTAAGCCTCCAGAATTCATGTTTTAAAAAAATTAATTTAAACTAATAAAATTATTTTATATAATATTAAAAAAAATCCGTGCATCGCACGGGTTAAGCTAGTATTATATAAAAGTTGAAACATTAAAAGTTTTGGTACCTATTTTTTGGTACATGTTTTTTTGTACATTGTGAATTTACTTATTTACCCTTCATTATCAAGAAAATAAATACACCTAAAACAAATAATAACATAATATAATTCATGGTAATTATTCGAGATATTACCTTTTATAAACATCTAAAAACATCAATCGTGTCATATCTTTCCATCATTAATATTTCCTTTCGAATTAAAATACATTACCTTTTTAATTTAAAACAAATCTTACAATCATTAATATATACCCGAAAATATCACGCCATAATTTTCAATTATTAATAAAATATATTAAAAATCGTATACGTTGTTTATAATAAGGAAAATTATTATAATCCTTAAACATGAGTATATTAAATTATATAAAATTAAAATTAAAAAAATATTAAAAATAATGATTATATAAAACATAATTATAATATTAAATAAAATTTATAATACAATACAAGAAAACCGTGCATTGCACGGGTTATAAGCTAGTATTATTATAGGCTGCACTATTAGAAAAATTTTCTAAAATGATCTTTAGAAACTCCAACCTTAATAATTAAAAATTAATTAAGTTGAATTTTATTTACTATATATGTTATGTGATCTTATACATTATAGATATTAACAAAATTAAAAGATTTTTTAAAATTTTTATAAATAAACTTTCCATAAATATTTTATTAAATTAATGATATTTAAAGTTGAAACACAAATTTTCTATTATTATAAATAGATTAAATACTAATATGGATCTTATACAAATATAAAACCTAAAAATAAAATCACAATCAGCCTGACACTTTCTTGTCGTGACTTGGCACAATTTAATAGGCACTTCTCCAAATTTAGAAGGGGCATGATTTAATTAAAAAGAGGGCCAAAATCAACGAACAATGATGACGAAAAATAAAATCACAACCAGCCTCACACTTTCTTGTCGTGACTTGGCACAACTCGATAGACTCGTCTCCAAATTCAGAAGTGGCATGATTTAATTAAAAAAAGGGCCAAAATCGACGAACAATGATGACGAAAGATGAAATTTGGCTAGACTCAATCGAACTCGCTTAAACTCATCATGATGGGGCACAATTTGTCAAATCGTATCTCATATTTGGTGAAATCTGTACATGGCCACCATCGTATACTTTGGTATTATTCTGTATCTCAAGTATATTTATTTTCTTGATAAATTGGTGTAATATTGACGAAGTTAGTTGCCTTACATACTTATTGTATTAAGGTTTTGCGAGATTTTAAAAAAAGTTTTGCATGTCCTCTTTGATATAAACTTGTGATAAATGAGCATGTTTTTTTTCCTGATCATGTTTATGTTAGACAATCTGTGAAAATAGTACAAAATAGTAGATCGTGTGTGTGAATAACAGAATAATAAAACGAATAAAAGAGGAGACAAGAACGTAAGAATCCGAGTCCAGTGCGTGACTGTCTCCTTAAAGCGTATTTGCCCTCACCGTATGTGCGAGCGAAACGCCTCCCAGAATAAAACGGATTGCAGTGAGGCTACAGTAGCGTCACTCTCAGCGAGCTTGAAACGAGCAAGAATAGCACCGAAGGAAGAAGAGGCTGTGTTTAAGAGGAGAGGATGTGTTTTTCGAATGAATAATCCTAAGGCTCTACACGAGTATATATAGGATAGGAAAACTTGTGCGCTACACAATTGCCCTAATTAATTAGATGTGCTAATTAAAAAGTAGGTGGCAATTTTCCTTTATTAATTAACCACGTTAATTAATTAAGGTAAGGCGGTGGCAAAAAAATCGTTATAAAAACGAAATTGATTTTACCACAATTAATTCCAAATTCGAATTAATTTAGTCAGATCTTTAAGTCCAAACCCAGTGGAAATAATAATTAGCAAAACTAGTCCGGATTATTCAGCCCAATTTTCTGCTACATTCGTGTCCGCAGGTCGCACACGCGGAAAGCCCGAAGGCTTGCGAAGCCTCGAATTTCCCCTCGAAATCCCACAATTTGCACCCCCCGTGCGCCCGCGTAGGAGATGGAGCAACACTTAACCAACACAAGTGAACACTCCTCTTGTGTTCTACTATATAAAGCATTGAAACTCCTTTTCCTTATCAATGTGGGAATTCAAGTTTAACAACAAAATTTCCACTCTTAAGGGACCAACTTTGAGTAATCATAACTCATCCATCCCTTAGTCGTTTTGAGTGTTTAAATATGCATTGGAAAGGTCTCGCGGAGGAGAACACTCTCCAAGCATGACTTGTTGCAAACACGCACACAAGGCACACTCAAATCGGAGCTCAAAATGACTCGATAATGTGGGTTTAAAACTCTAAGTAAGCATACTGACCTTACTGGTAGACAGTGGAGGTTTGCTCTTTGAACTGTTCGACCGTTTGTGTAAGCGATGATATACTTATCACTATATCCTTTCTGACTCGTTCAGCTCTCATGATTATGTCCATTTTGGTCATGGAACATCGTCCTGGTTCTGCAGGTGTTTCTCAAGAATCTTGTCAACATAATGTGGTTGACTTAAGGCAAGACCCTCCGCGGTTCTAGAAATTTGAATTCCCAGAATTACATTTGCTAGACCCATGTCTTTCATGTCAAATCTTGCCTTTAACATGTCCTTAGTAGATTTGATCATTTTATCATTGCTACCGTCAATAAGTAGATCATCTACGTACAAAGTCATCATAACATATCCGTTTTCGTTATCCTTGTAGTAGGCGCAACTATCACATTCATTGATCTTGAAACCACTGGCTAACACAACCTCATCAAATTTCTCATGCCATTTCATAGGCGCTTGCTTCAAGCCATACAGTGATTTCACCAATCTACAGACTTTTCTTTCTTGTCCAGGGACAACAAACCCTTCAGGTTGTTCCATATAGATTTCCTCATCTATATCCCCATTTAGAAAAGCTATCTTCACATCCATTTGATGTACAGTCAACTTTCGCATTGCAGCGATAGCAAACATCATCCTTATAGATGTTATTCTCGATACTGGAGAATATGTATCAAAGTAATCAAGACCATGTTGCTGCTTGTATCCTTTGATTACAAGTCTGGCCTTGTACTTATCGATAGTCCCATCAGGTTTCAACTTCTTTTTGAAAACCCACTTGCTACCTAGTGTTTTACTACCGGCTGGTAAGTCCACTAACTCCCAAGTATGATTCTGTAAGATAGAATCTACTTCACTTTTGATGGCCTCTTTCCACATAGGTCCATCAGGTGATGTTACCGCTTCTCTATAGGTTTTCGGATCACCTTCTTCGAGCAAATAAGTCAGAAACTCTGACCCATAGGATTTCTCCTTCCTTTGTCTTTTGCTCCTTCTCACTACCCCCACATTTTCGTCTTCACTTTCATCATTCTCATTGTCGTCTACTATAGACTCATGAGGTCGTTTAGACGTCGTAGGGTGTTCGACTCCAGGATTACAAGGAAATACATTCTCAAAGAATGACGCATTCCTTGACTCCATAATCGTATTCTTTTGAATCTCAGGAATCTTCGATTCATATACAAGAAACAGATATGCAGTACTATGTGGTGGATATCCGATGAAGATACAATCCACAGTCTTTGGATCAATCTTCACCTTCTTAGGTGCAGGGATTAATACCTTTGCAAGGCACCCCAACACTTTCAGATTTTGGTAACTTGGTTTCTTTTCCTTCCACATCTCATAAGGACTTTCATCCTTATTCTTGCGAATCATCATATTTAAAATATGAGTTACACTTAAGATGGCTTCCCCCCTCATCAACTGCGGAAGTCCAGAGCTTAACAACATCGCATTCATCATCTCCTTGAGAGTGCGATTCTTCTTCTCAGCCACTCCATTAGACTGAGGAGAATATGGTGCAGTGACCTCATGGATTATACCATGTTGTGAACAGAATTCCCCAAAAGGTTCAACATATTCACCTCCACGATCACTTCGTATCGTTTTGATTTTCTCATTTTGTTGTGTCTCAACTTCTTCCTTTTAGATTTTAAATTTATCTATAGCTTCGTCTTTGCTTTTAAGCAAATATACATAACAGTATTTTGTACAATCATCTATGAATGTAATAAAATACTTGTTTCCTCCTCTAGTTGGAGCGAATTTTAAATCACATATGTCGCTATGTATTAGGTCTAGCACCTTGGTGTTTCTTTGCACATGTTTAAACGATGCTTTTGTTAATTTTACCTCAACAAAAGTTTCACAATTATGTTTTGAATCAATATTCAATTTTGGTATGTAATCTTTTGCACTTAAACGTCGTAAAGTGTCAAAATTAACATGTCCTAATCTAGCATGCCATAAATTAGGAGACTCAAGCAAGTAAGCAAAAGAATTCTTTATTTCATTATTGTCCTTAACGGACATCACATTGAGCTTAAAAAGCCCATCGGTTACATAACCCTTGCCTACAAACATACCATTCTTAGACAAAATAACTTTATCTGACTCTATTACAATATGAAAGCCATGCTTATTCAACAAGGAACCAGACACAAGGTTCTTGCGAATATCAGGCACATAAAGTACATTCTTCAAAGTCAGATCCTTCCCAGAAGTCATCTTCAGAATCACCGTGCCTTCCCCTTCAATGGTAGAAGTTGCTGAATTCCCCATGTAAAGCTTCTCACCAGCATCAGAAGCTTTGAGGCTAGAGAAAACCGCCTTGTCCGAACAAACATGCCTTGTAGCTCCCGTATCAGTCCACCATTCCCTCGGATTAGAGCCAACCAGGTTCACCTCAGAGACCGTAGCACAGAGGTCTATGTCACCCATCTCCTTAGAGATATCATCGACCATGTTTGCTTCCATTTTCTTGTTGGCCTTCTTAGGCTTCCTACACTCAGAAGACCTATGACCCACTTTGTCGCAGTTGAAGCACTTCCCTTGAAACTTCGTCTTCGAAATTCCTCCCTTAGGTGCCAACTTTGCCCCTTTACCAGAATTGTTCTTCTTGGGCTTATGTTCCACCATGTTTGCCTTTTCAGTGGCAACATTCATCTTCTTCTCGGATCCCCTGTTGTCTTCTTCAATACGAAGTCTAATGATTAGATCCTCCATAGTCATCTCCTTTCGCTTATGCTTAAGGTAGTTCTTGAAATCTTTCCATCCAGGTGGCAGCTTCTCAATCACAACAGCAACTTGGAAAGACTCACTTATGATCATCCCTTCAGCATGAATATCATGGATGATCACTTGCAGTTCTTGCACATGACTGACCACAGTCTTAGAATCCGCCATCTTATAATCAAGAAAGCGGCCAACAATCCACTTCTTAGCCCCAGCATCTTCGGTTTTGTACTTATAGTCAAGTGACTCCCACAAGACCTTAGCTGTTGGCTTTGTACTGTACACGTTATATAACGAGTCAGCCAAACCATTTAGCACGTAATTCCGACAAATATAATCGGCGTGCTTCCAAGCATCAACTGCTTGCGTGTTACTCTCAGCGGTGAGCAACGGTGGATCCTCCCTGAGGTAGCGATCCATATTCAACGTGGTCAGATAGAACAACATCTTTTGCTGCCAGCATTTGAAGTTCGTACCATTGAACTTCTCAGGTTTCTCAGCAAGTGCAGCAGGCACTGTAGGAACCGTAGGCACAACAGGTGCAACATGTGTTAGCCACTCCAGATGGTGGTACTACCGTCGATCCAACCAGAACACTAAATTGTCCAATGACAGTATGTCCCACAGGCACATGTCCCGGAGGCACATGTCCAACCGGTGTTGCACCCACATCAGATGTTATAATCTGTGCAATAAGGTTTAACGGCGGCTGGTGATCCCCATCAGATGTTACAATCTGTGCGTTGGGATCAACCACCTTGTTCGTGTTGTTCATAGTTTGATTCTCCATTGATTCTATCACTCAAACAAACAAATAAATACATAAGTACAGTTCACAGATATAAAATAAATACGCTTTAAGATTGTTAGACAATCTGTGAAAATAGTACAAAATAGTAGATCGTGTGTGTGTGAATAACAGAATAATAAAACGAATAAAAGAGGAGACAAGAATGTAAGAACCCGAGTCCAGTGCGTGACTGTCTCCTTAAAGCGTATTTGCCCTCACCGTATGTGCGAGCGAAACACCTCCCAGTATAAAACGGATTGCAGTGAGGCTACAGTAGCGTCACTCTCAGCGAGCTTGAAACGAGCAAGAATATCACCGAAGGAAGAAGAGGCTGTGTTTAAGAGGAGATGATGTGTTTTTCGAATGAATAATCCTAAGGATCTACACGAGTATATATAGGATATGAAAACTTGTGCGCTACACAATTGCCCCAATTAATTAGCTGTGCTAATTAAAAAGTCGGTGGCAATTTTCCTTTATTAATTAACCGCGTTAATTAATTAAGGTAAGACGGTGGCAAAAAATTCGTTATAAAAATGGAATTGATTTTACCACAATTAATTCCAAATTCGAATTAATTTAGTCAGATCTTTAAGCCCAAACCCAGTGGAAATAATAATTAGCAAAACTAGTCCGGGATTATTCGGCCCAATTTTCTGCTACATTCGTGTCCGCAGGTCGCACACGCGGAAAGCCCGAAGGCTTGCAAAGCCTCGAATTTCCCCTCGAAATCCCACAATTTGCAGCCCCCCTGCGCGCCCGCGTAGGAGATGGAGCAACACTTAACCAACACAAGTGAACACTCCTCTTGTGTTGTACTATATAAAGCGAAGGAAACTCCTTTTCCTTATCAATGTGGGACTTCAAGTTTAACAACAAAATTTCCACTCTTAAGGGACCAACTTTGAGTAATCATAACTCATCCATCCCTTAGTCGTTTTGAGTGTTTAAATATGCATTGGAAACACTACGCCATAGATGGGCATATGTAACGCCTCTCTGATGTTACAATAGGCCCAAAAAACGTTACATTAGATCTATTGTAACACCAGGAGGCGTTACGTTTACGAGCATTACAATAGATACCCTAATGTAACGCTTTTCTTCTCTATTGTAACAGTAGCAAAAGTATTACAATAGGCACCTATTGTAACACCAGGGGCCCAATTGTAACACATTTTGAGTGTTACAATAGCTCAGTTCAATTTTTTCAGACGTGGCACCATGTGCATACGTGGCATTACGTGGCACCACGTGGCCACGTGGCAACACATGTGGCACCACGTGGCACACTGTGTACACGTCACCAGCCTCTATTGTAACACTATACTGGGCAGTTGTAACACATATTAAGTGTTACATTTTATATTACATCATAAAATTTTACGTGAAAAAAGTTGAATAAAATTGCATATTTATTATACATCCCAAAATAATCCAATTCACCAATACATTACACAATCAACATACTAAATCTCCCAAAACATCCTAATCCACCAGTTACAGCTTACAAAATCCCACCAATACAATCAAAAAGAAGTTAAACGGAGAAAATTCACAGCATCAAAATGTTTAAGGCAACCACAAAGTTAAACATGTGATTTTGGCCACTGAGAAAGAACGCATTATGTTGTCACAGCTTCGAACGTCCAACCATTGCAACTGACCTGCAATAAACAAGTAGCTTTCAATAATTAAACTATCTATATAAATCCTACAGCTTCGTCCAACCATTCCAGTTATTATGAACATGCCTACTTAGCATAAAAATTATAAATGGCTTACAAGAGCAGAAGCTCCTCCTGCCCCATTGCAAATTTCAGCAAATGCCAATTTTAGCATTGTTTTGTCTCAGTACCTGCACATGATACACCTTCACTCAGACACAGATACCAAAAACTTGTTCCTAGACAGTAACATAGTACTCGGGTAAAATATGATATCATACAAAACACAAAACAGGTTCCCTTCATAAATGACTTAAGATTAAGCCTCTTCACTGCAATAACAAGAAATCTATTCAGAAAATAAACATAAATCCCATATTACTAGTCCAAGTGCTTGGTTTATAGTTCCACCAGATTTCCTTTTCACATTGAATCTTTCGTTTACACAGAGATCTCCAAACATATCCTGCATTGGATTTCTACGTTGTACTCCATAAAACTTCTCTACAACAACGTCAAGCAACTAAACCAACAGAAGCGCATAAGTTAGGAATACATTAAAATCATTGTGAGCTAAAGAGACAGATGAGTAAAGAATTAGGGCCATCTGGCCATCTTTTTCAATTATACAAAAGTACACACTATGCTAAAAATATTAAGTTCAGAGACAATTTTATATACCAAGTTCATACATAAATCAATAATTCAATATATTGCCTATAAAAAAGTAGGCACCTCATTCAATGCAGAATCTCGATCCAAACAGGATGCATAACTCTGTCTCAACCTATTAAATAGTGGCAAAGCATCTCTCTTTGCCATATAGAGAAGGTAAAAAGGTTTGATCTCCTGCTGTAGCAGATTGTAGATGGTAAAAATGCATAACAGACATAAACTTGACTGCATATATCTAATAATTTAAAAGAAAGCATCATCACACACTTATTAGTGCTTGGATCGACATCAATCTCATTAGTTACGATTAGATCCTGACCAATAGCTATGTCGTTAGTCTTTGCCTCGCTTTTCTTGGCTTTATGGTCTGGATTACTGTGGTCAAAAGCATCAGCTTCAAGAATTTGAACTTTATTTGAAACTCCCTTGCCTTTTTTCTTTGGTGCGGTCCTGGATCCTGATAGACAGCTATGTCACTAGTCTTTGACTCATTTTTTATGGCTCTATCGTCTGGATTATTGTGGTCAGCAGCATCAGATTCAAAAAAAAAATTCTTCATTAGGAGTTCCCTTACCTTTTTTCTTTGACACAGTCCTGTTTACAAAAGGTGGCTTTATCAGAAAGCGTGAAGACAGTTAATATTGCCCTGCAGCACTTATCCTCATGAAACACTCAGCCATATAACAAAAATAAAAACTCATCAACTAGATAGAACCTAAAAATCAGGCCAAAACAGATTTGTCTATCATCATTTCATGACTATCAGAGCAACTCATTTTTCCTATCCATTGTATAATATAGCAGTTTCCTAGCAATGACAATATTAACTCTGACCATATTCTAAATCCTTTTAAGATTCATTACTACGAGAGTAAAACAAACAATTTCAATGCACTTACTGAAATACATTTAACTTACACAGTTCTATCCAAAATTTTTTTGAAAATCCTCGACCACATGTCAACAACAGTCCACAGCAATCAGTGGCAAAAAAAATGGACAACACATATACAGTTTATTGCATGCATTTACCCACATACGAATATTAATTACTCACGTCTTCATGCCTGGATCATTAAAAATCTCATTAGTTACAATGGGATCCTGATCAAAAGCCATGTCATTGGTTTTCTCCTCACTTTGTTTAATTTCACTGCCATCATTACTGTGGTTGGCAGGATCAGCTTCAAAAGTTTTCCCTTCCTCTTCAAGTGTAATGTTATCACGCACTACGTTATATCGGTTAGTGACCTCTGAACAAGTTTCCTAATCTTTTGTCCTACATCAAAAGCAGCTGTGTGCAGTTTACCTTATAAACAGAGCCAAAGCCACCTTCTCCCAGCTTAGAGGTTGTAGAGAAACCATTGGTGGCATTAGCTAAGGTGTTGAAGTCAAAATATGGCAACTCTAAATCCTCATCACAGTTTCCATCACCTCCATAATTTTCAGAAAATGGCCCTACTTTCCCTGCAATTGCCACATTTAAAGGCATACAGTTGAAACTTATCACAAGATTGCATGAAAACACCTAAGTTTTGCTAGAATATCAAATTACCTGTCGCGTTATGTTTTTTTTTCTTCCTGGTTACCCACAAGCATATTCCCAGAATCATTGTTACACTCACTGGAATGATAATTATGAAACTTAATTTGGACCTCCCTTTTTTACCTAGAAAAAAAAATGTCAAATTAAGTTATCTCTGGAAATAAAGTAGCGAAAAACTCAAGTAAAAATCAGCAAGACCAATTATTAATAAAAAAATCAGTCAGACCACCACATGCTGATCCAGGGCTACAATCAGTAAGAATTTCGGTAGTAAATGAAGAGCTACTTAAGTTCACCTGATACAGAAACAGCATATAGAACAAAGCATCTCTTTGTTATGCTTCAAAAGTAAGAATTTCGGTAGTAAATGAAGAGCTACAAAGCATCTCTTTGTTATGCTTCGAACGATAATCCTTTGGGAAAACATATAGAACATCGCCATCATCTGACACCTGTTGATAACATCTTCAAAATGATTGCCATCAGGAAATTAAAAAACTTCATTATGTAATCAAAAGATGTCAATCCCCGACATTTTAAACTGACGAAATGCTTGTCTTTATTTAATAAGCTTTATCTTAACCGATTCCATAACTTTCCATCACATCATATAAGCATATTTTTAAACCGTTAATAGCACGTAAATTGGAGACTGCAAACAGGTAGAGAATGTTGGCAGAGAAAATCATCATATAATATATCAAATTACAACCAGATTCTGTAACTGACTCATGAGTTGAATACTACAGATGACCAAACCATGTTAAAAGTGAGACTTCAACAATATTAAGTACACTATCTGTGGATTGTTTGTCTTCAACAGATAAAATCTTTATAGTGATAAATCGGAGGATAAGATTACACTCAAAGCTTGATAAATTTTACTATAATTTTAAATTTTGTCCATACAACAGAAATTACCCCAACAAACAAGAAAAAGTTATGACGTAAGAAAGATTATAACAACATTCATAAAGATTATAACAACATTCATAACTGAATTGAAATTATAATGAAAACCCCAATTAATTCTTGAATTGTAAAACCAAGGAGAGAAGATAATTGCAGCTTAAAGAGGAAAGACCTAAAAATTAAAAATTAAAATTAGGGGTTTTGAAAGGCCAGTAAGTGTTGTGTTGTTGTGAAATTAAAGATTCAAGGAATGAAATCAAGGAGAGATATAGATATAGATATAAAAACATGGTTGAAAACAACAAACATAGATCTTGAAACAAAATAGAGGATGCAAAAGATGGAGTCTTTTCATTACCTTGAATCCCAGAAAGACAGAGAGATGTTACAGTTTATGTGTTACTTGTGTGTGTCTTTTGAATTCAATCAATATTATAAACCCTAATTCTGTACCAGATGAACAAACAAAAACCATTTCTTGGAGGGCTTCTTCCGGCCGAGAGAGTCGAGAGAGAGAAAGAGCTAGAAGAGAGAAATGTTTTGTTTAGATATGTGTATACTTTTGTTTAAGGGGGAAATGAAAATGTTTAGTTTTCATTTAGGGGGAAAAAGCCCGCCCCAATTTTCACCTCGGGTAATTATATCTTTTGTAATTTAATTGAATTATTAAATTTATTATAATATAAAAATAAAAATAAAAATATATCACATGTATTAATATATAGTATAAATTAAAAAATTTATCACTTAAACATACATAAATATCATGTTCATGTAAAAAAATATAAAATCGTCGAAGAAATCATTTTACATATAAAATCGTCTACTTTGACCAGTTTGACCGTTATAAAGACAAACCAAATGGATTAGGAATTTTTTTTTTAAAAATTACCACATCACTAAAATCGTTAGATCATGACATCCGTACTCCACGCTGGCAGTTCTAATATATTATTAGTTTTTAATTTATTTTTTAATCATTTTTCATAATTTTTAAAAAGTCATACAAAATATATGTTATATATTTATATATAAATTTTAGTGATAAAAATATTCTAAATTTTTTACTATATTAATTCTTATATTTTAGTGAGAGAAACCATCTAAATATATTATATTATTTTCATAACATATTTATTTTATTTAGTACTTATTATTATTATATGAATTTCTAAAATTAATATTTAATCCAAATAAGGAGTTCGTTAATTTAAAATCAAAGAGGGTTTTCATTTTCCGGAAATTGGGTTAAAGAGTAATAGATTTATTAATTAAAAGTTATTAAAAAAATAAATATTAGTATTAAAAATTTTAAAAAAATAGTAAAATTCAAAAACTAGTACTACCTCCGTCCCATAATATATGAACTGGTTTGACTTTCACGGAGATTAAGAAAAGGTAGTAGAAATAAAGTAAAGTTAGTTGAAAAGTGGGTAAAGTGGTGGGATCTATCAATATTTAATAATAGATTTGAGATTTTGGAGGAAAGTAGTGGGTGTAATAGTGTTTATTTAATATAAAAAAGAGTATGAAATGAAGAAGTAGTGGTTGTAATAGTGAAAAGTAGTGTTCAAAAATAGTAAGTATAATAAGTTCATTCTTTTTGGGACGTCCCAAAAAGGAATAAGATTCATATAAAATGGGACGGAGGAAGTATTACCTATTGTAACACCACGGTGTGGTGTTACATTTCACGTAACACCGTAATTTCAGAGTAACACTAGATATATGGCTAATGTAACACCAATCGAGCGGTGTTACAATAGGTATGAACTTTACTAGCTATTGTAACACTATTTGTGTAACGCTTACAAAAAAGCATTACAGTAGCCCACTTATGGCGTAGTGAAAGCTCTCGCGGTGGAGAACACTCTCCAAGCATGACTTGTTGCAAACACGCACACAAGGCACACTCAAATTGGAGCTCAAAATGACTCGATAATGTGGGTTTAAAACCCACATTTTCTAACAGTTTATCAGTTTGATAGTTTTGAAACGCTTATGTTTAGCTAAAATGAGGTACTTTTTACATACAATATGATGGTATTTTGCTCAAACTTTAGGTTTGTTTAGTCCCTTAAAAACATGATTGTCCGGAGGATAATGGCAAAAATGCCATTTTTAGATAAATATCATGTAAGTAAAAAAAGAAAGTCTTGTCTTTTGACATGGTGTGATTAGTATCTATCATTGTGTTTATCATTGTGTTTTTTAAGTCTATCGAGTTGAGTATGGCGAATCATATGGATAGTATCAATCAAGCAATGAATGCAATAACGTTGGAGGATGAAGAGGAAGGACGAATAGCGTTAGGGGAATTCGAGGAGTGTGTAAACGAGGAGAAACAATTGGCATGTGACGTAAAGTTGTGCCTGATAGGTAAGTTTTTGACATAGGGGATATTCAATTTTCAGGCGATGCAACAAACTATGGCTGCATTATGGAGACCAGGAAAGGGGGTGTATATCAAAGCATTGGAGGAAAATCTGTTCATGTTTCAATTTTATCATGAGATAGATTTAAGGAGGGTAATTGAAGGAAGTCCATGGTCGTTCAACAGAAAGGTATTACTCATAGCTCGTATGTAGGAGGCAGTGAATCCCAGATGTATTCCTTTGAATACCATGGATCTTTGGGTGCAGATTCACGATATGTATCCAGGTTTCATGTCCGAAAAAGTGATAATGGAAGTTGGGAATCAAACTGGAGTCTATGTAATCTCTTGTCCAAACAATTATAAAGGCGTATGGAGAGAATATATGAGGATCAGAGTTACTATTGACGTTACTAAGCCACTGAAATGAAGGATGAAGGTACGGAAATCAGGAAATGAATTAAGTTGGATCACGTTCAAATATGAGAATGTGCCAACCTTTTGCTTTATATGCGGTGTTCTTGGTCATTCTGATAAGTTTTGTAGTAGGCTGTTTGAAACCCTAGAAAACGAAATAACCAGGTCATATGGAGTATGGATGAGAGCTCCCTTACGTCGTCCAAATACGATGATAGGGTCCAAATGGCTAAGAAATGGTGCAGATGAAATTATCTCCTAACAATACGGGAGGGGGAGATGCTAACTTGAAAAGAGGGGATATGCTCAATCAAAATTTGGATACGGGCGAGATAGCAGGAAATTCGAAATTTGGAAATTTGGCTGATGGAGGGAATTTATTCAAAGGAGCAAAAAGTATAATTTTAGAAAATAAAAAAAGGAGAACGGAATCGGGTATTGAAAATGTGATGGGCCTAAATACAAAAATTGAACCGGAGTCAGACAATGAGGGGGTGGTACGTATGGAGCAGGACACAAATAATGGGCCAAAAAACAGATATGTGGCGGGTTCCGAGGAACGGGCCCGCCTAGAGTCATGAGTATTTTGAGCTGGAATTGCCACAGGCTTGGGACCCCATGGGCTTTTCAATTCCTTAAGGAATTAGTTTTCCAAAAGAAACCCAACATTATGTTCTTATGTGAAACTTTATGTAAAAAAAGAAAAGTAAAAAAAGTAAAAAAAGCTATAGGGTTCGAAGGGATGTTTGCAGTGGATTGTCAAGGCCAGGGAGGAGGAATAGCAATGTTATGGAGGAATAAGGAGGAGATAAGTTTGCAAAGCTATAGTGATAATAATGTGGATGTTGTAGTGGATGTCCAAGGTTGGAGACAATTTCGTTTAACAGGTTTGTACGGAGAACCAGACAAAGCTAAGAGAAGAAATACGTGGGACCTTATTCGTCACCTGGGAATCCAAAGTCATGGTCCTTGGTGTTTGATTGGGGACATGAATAATGTTCTTGGACAAGCTGATAAGAATGGAGGTCCTCTTTATCCGACTTGGCTCATACGGGGATTTCAAGAAGCGTTAGATGACAGTGAGTTAATGGATATGGAGTTGCAAGGATACCCTTACACCTGGGAGAGAGGTCGTAATACAAATAAATGGGTAGAAATTCGGCTGGATAGAGCACTGGTATCAACATCATGGGCGGAATCTTTCAAGGATGCTAAGCTTGTTAATTTGGAATGGTCGACCTCCGATCATTGTCCTATCTTGCTTGAACCAGTTATTGTGAACATTCCTTGAAAACGCATGGTTAAGGGAACCAGTTTGCAGACAAATAGTTCTGGACTCGTGGAACAGGCATCATAGTGAAATGCTACAAATAAAAACTGGAAATTGCTTGGAGGAGGTTACAGTGTGGGGGCAAGAGTTTACTGAAAATTTAGATAGAGAATATCAAATTTGAGAAGGGTGATACGGCATACAAAGGGCTGTCGAACGGATGAAGCATTAAGGAAATACCAAGAAGCAAGTAGTAGTTTAATAGAAGCTCTAACGCAGCAGGAAATTTTCTGGAAGCAACGTTCTAAACAGTTGTGGCTTCGGGAGGGAGATCAGAATAGCAAGTTTTTTCATGCAACGGCAAAAGCCCGTCAAAAAAGTAATCTTGTACAGTCGTTGATGAACGAGGAGGGAGAGAAGATAGGCTGGGAAGAGGGTTTGGAAGGCTTAATGGTCGATTACTTTAACAACTTATTCAAAGCATCAGATACAGGTTGGGAGGATGTGGTAAGTTGTATCAGTAGCAAGGTAACGGAGGATCAGAACACTTGGTTAAAGCTTCTAGTTGGAGGTAAGGAGGTAAAACAAGCTCTTTTTCATATGCATCCGGATAAGTCTCCGGGTCCGGACGGCATGAGCCCAGGTTTTTATTTGAAGTATTGGGACATCGTAGGAGAGGATATTATACAACTGGTCAGGGATTTTTTTTGAAACAGGGAGGTTCGATACACATCTTACTGATACTAATATTGTATTAGTGCCAAAGAAACAACATCCACAATACATGACAGATCTGAGGCCAATATGTGTCGTATAAAGTAGTGGCTAAGGTGCTGGAAAATCGTTTGAAGGAGGTGATTGACAAGCTAATATTAGAAACAGAAAGTGCATTTATACCAGGCCGGTTGATTTCTGATAATATTATGATATCATACGAGGTCATGCACTATATGAAGAGGAAGACGAATGGTAAAAAAGGTTGGATGGCACTTAAACTCGATATGAGTAAGGCTTATGATCGAGTTGAGTGGAATTATGTAAGGGCTGTCTTAAGTAAAATGGGTTTTGATGAGAAGATTGTAAGTTTGTTCATGGAATGTGTGATGACGGCTAGATATAAGATTGCTCAAGGGGGTAAAGAATTCGGTAATATTAGGCCAGAAAGGGGTCTCCGCCAAGGTGACCCACTCTCCTCTTATCTGTTTCTTATCTGCATCGAGGGTCTTTCAGCAATTATTCGAACTTATGAGAATATGGGTCTGATTCGGGGTATCAAAGTGGCTCGAAATGCTCCTACAGTATCCCATTTATTCTTCGCGGACGATAGTTACATATACTGTAGAGCTAATAAGGAAGAAGCTACTCATGTCATGAACTTGCTGGCAACTTTTGAAAAAGCATCGGGATAGAAAATTAATGTGGATAAATCAAGTGTGTTTTTTAGTTGCAATGTGGATGAGGTGAAGAAGAGGGAAGTCTTAGACCTGTTGAGATTTCAAGAAGCGGATGATAATACTCTATACTTGGGTCTCCCAAACTGTATGGGCAGAAATAAATCCAGGATTTTAGGCTACTTGAAGAAGAGGGTTCGTACTAGGATTCAAAATTGGGACCGGAAGTTGCTGAATAAAAGTGGCAAGGAGATCTTATTGAAAACTGTGACGCAAGCAATTCATAACTATGCAATGAGTGTCTTTCTCATTCCGATTGAAATGTGTAGGGACATGGAAATGATGATGTGTAAATTTTGGTGGAAAACAACTGGAAAGAAGGATAGATGTATTCACTGGATGAGTTAGGAAAGAATGAGTAAATCAAAGCTATTAGGCGGAATTGGTTTTAGGCACTTGCATGAGTTTAATGTGGCTTTGTTGGGAAAACAGGGTTGGCGCCTTATAACCAATCCAGATAGTTTGGTGGCTAGAATCTACAAAGCTCGATACTATCCCGATGGTAGTTTTTTGAGCGCCAAATTAGGTGCAAGCCCTAGTTTTATTTGGCGAAGTGTGCCGGCAGCACAAGATTTAATCAAGCAATGGATTGGGTGTAGAGTGGGGGATGGAACTACAATAAGTATTATTTCTGATCCTTGGCTTCCTGATACTGATAATCCTTATATCATTACGGAAAGCGAAGCAATAAAGGGTCAAAGAGTTTCAGCATTGATGGTTACGGATGAACAAAGGTGGGATACAGATTTGATTAAAGATATCTTTGAGAAACGTGATGCTAACATTATTGTTGCAACTTCTTTACACGGTAATAAGGACGACAGGTGGTTTTGGAGAAAGGAGAAGCTGGGGGTTTATTCGGTAAAATCAACATACACGCTTATTCAAGAGAACAAACCATCCTACAATATATATGGAAATACCATGTTTTGGAAGAGACTCTAGAATTTAAAGGTTCCGCCTAAGTCAAAAACTTCATTTGGAGGACTACTACGGATTGTCTTCCTACAAAGGATCTTTTGCGTATGAAGAAAGTGGGGGTAGATGAGTATTGCCCTCTGTGTAACGTTGAAGCTGAAAGTATTATGCACGTATTGGTAAATAGTTCTTTTGCTAGTTCTTACTGGGATAAAATTTCCGTCACAGTGAGTACTAACACACATGAGTCGTTCATTCAGTGGTTGATGAATTCTTTCGACATCTGGCAAGTTGAGCAAAGAAAAATGGGAGTAATGCTGTGCTGGTCGATCTGGAAATCCAGAATTGAGCTGGTATGGAGATAAAATGGTATTGAGGTAGAGAATGTCGTGGTATTGGCTAGAGTGGTCCTTAGTCAGTGGTAGGATGCTTAAGATAGAAATTTCGACCATTCGTGGGGTTTGTTACAGCCTAACGATGGCGACGAGCACTGGACTCTTCCAACAGACAATAAAACTAAGGTCAATACCGACGCCGCGATTTTTGTAGCTCCAATTGTTACTCTTTTGCTTTTGCTGTTAGAAACCATAAAGGGGAGTTGTTAGAGGCACGATCGAGTTGCAAGCCAGGGAATATTGTGCCAGAATGTGCAGAAGCTATGGGCATCCAAGAAGCCTTAAGTTGGATAAAAAATAAGTAGATAGTGGATGTTATAGTTGAAACATACTATCTCGTAGCAGTTCAAGCTATAAGAAGTAAAGCAAATATGCTGTCTTACTTTGGTAGGCTCATTCAGCAATTCAAGGCTTTACTGTCAGAATTAGAAGGCAAAGGAGTAATCTTTAGATTTGTTAAACGATCTGCGAATAACTTAGCTCACACTTTAGCGAGTTGTAGTCATTCAGTAGCTGATCGTATTTGGAGGTCGGGTGTGGCTTATCCTGATTTAATTCATGTTCTTGAGGACGATTTGAAGAAGTAATGAAATAATTTCTGTTTTTGGCAAAAAAAGAAGAAGATATATATCAGATTTAAAATTTTTGGTAATTTTTTTTAAAACAATTCCAAATTAAGTAATGCTAGTACGTATTTGAGTGATGTGTATCATGTAATTTTTTCTGAAAAAAATTAAAGAAAATTTAAATCATGGAGACATGCATTCTAAGAATGTGTATCATACCCACTTTAAAGGTGAATGCGTAACACCACCATAATTTTTTATTTAGTTTGCTTTTCTTTTACGATACTCATTTGTCAAATGTGTATTTGTAATAACAATTTTGAAAATGCGTACTAATTTGACATTTTTAGTCGAAAAATTAAGAACTAGTATTTTTATCAAAAAGTCTAAAAAAAGGTATTTTTGGCATTTTTTTCCTGTCATTACTAATTTCTTGTTATATTAGGTCAAGTTTGATAGTTCATGTACTTTGGTCCATAGTATTTCCAAGAGTATCCTCAACGACGTCAAATAAATTGGTTAGCTAAAATAATATAAAATAATGAATATGTAAAATTTATTAAATCTATAAAGTGTTGTATTCTAATAGGGTTGGTTATAAGTATTGGTTATATTTTAAAAATAATGTGTTATTATTATTATTATTATTATTATTATTATTATTATTATTATTATTATTATTATTAGTTCAAGTGATTATAAATAAAATGTATTTTATGATAATAGATGATGTGGAGTTAATTACATATTTGCAGAGTTTCAATAAATATAGTCAGTATGATGAAATTTGTTAAAATTTTAGCTAACAGAAATGTTTCTTTGGGATGAATTTTTTTCTACATATTTTTTAATTATTTCATGCTACATACATTGTTAATTAAGGATTTTTAATGATGGAAGATGTTCTAAATATGTTTTTTTTTTTTTGACAAGAACTCTAAATAAGTTAATATGTCTAATATTGTGTTAATATAAAAAAGTCCATACTAGAATGGAGGGAAGAAGATGGTTGTCGAAGAGACTCAGTGATAGTGATTTGCTTAGGAGGAGGCATGACAACGTCCTACTTGGTAGTTCAACCCCAAACAAGTGAGGAATGGTGAGCGATATCACCAAAAGAGTTAAGAGAAGTACTCGCAGCTTTGTCCTCTTCATGAAAGGGATTCTAGAATGTTTCTTGGAAGCCATGCCTGTAAAATATACAAAAAAAAAATATATCAATGCAAGGCAAAGTGGGTAAGCCAAACATGCAACAACATACTGGTCCAATGCAAGTGGTATGTGATGTAGCAGGTCAGTATGGGCTACAATGCAATGCATATGAAGTAGAGGTCATGGCCTCATATTACAATTGTTATCGACACCTATATCATCTAGTTCCTCATGAGGATTAACAATATTCTTTTTCGGGATCACTCTCGCCCCTTGCCTTAGAAACCCACACCGAACTAAATTCTTTTAGTAAGTAAGAGCTGAATGTTTCTCTTCTCGGTAGGAAGTTTAAGAATGTTGTATGCTTTTTCCTTGTTTTTGCCTTTGAGCACGGGACATCGTGGTGCATCTATAATGAAACAAATATGTGTAAATATGGTTAGTGTCATAACCCACGATACTGATGGATTTCATAAGAAGAAAGGGTGTTAAGTTAGAAAAACTTACCATTCTTAATGTTAAAGACAATCGGCACGCAAGGCACATCATAGATATAGAAGTAAGGCCTTTTCCAGTCTCCAGGCCACTAAAAGTCAAGTTCTTGCCATAGAACTCTGGCCAGATAGAAAAGTAAACATAGCCAAATTCCTTAGCTTCACAATTCTTTTTAGTGACGAAGTAGTTGAGTTGCTCTACAGTCAGTTCAGGGTTTCCCTCAATGTCATACATGATGTAGAGGGAAATTATAACTCTATACCCGTTCGGATTGATCTGGATGGAAGCAACCTTAAAATACTCGCACACCTCACGAATGAATGGATGAAGAGGTGAAGAAACCCCAAGTTCAAGGAGTAGAGTAGTTAAAACCATGCGGGGTGACCTACCCCCATTCTCTTTATGATTGAAGCGGTAACATCGCATATGCCTTGATGAAGGACAATGCGGCCTTCTACTTGATAATTTTCAATAGCCTTTGCTAGGGTGTCTTGTTTGAGGTTAGTTGGAAGATCTCTACAGCAGAGAGTGTGCCCTATCCTCTTCTTTCCTTAGGGGTACATAATACCTTCAAGCATTGGTTGACTAGGAGGGTCATAAGCTTGACCATCAGAGAGCTCAGGAACGTAATCATAATTACAAATATTAACTATACAGATGAAATCCTCCAACTCTTTTGTGGAGAAGGACTCTTCTTCATCTGTTTCCTCTTTCTCAAAATATTCTACAGTCATCTTGGTCTGAAGAGAGACTCTTTTAATTGGGTCACGAGCATGAATGATGCCATCTAGTGAACAGGAGCTTAAATCACAAGGTACCACAGCTTGTACCTCATTAGTTGATGATGGGGAGGCCTGAGAAGGATGAGCATTCCTTTTAGCATGAGCCCTCTGGAGCTACTCTGGAGCATTTTTTTTTACTTGAAGGCTGCCTCTCTGATAAGGGAACGCGGGAGGAGCTGGAACCAGGGAGAGTCATCTTCTTCTGTCTCCAAGAGTATGAACGAGTCTCTCTAGTAAAGCTTTCATTAGGACCTATAATGATTTTAGTCCTTTTGTGCTGCATATGTGAATGAACCAGTTCGTTGTCACTTCTCTTCAAAATCAAGATTGATATATGGGGGGGGGTGGACTATTCAATTCAGTAAAAAAACATGAACAATGTGCATGTATGAAGCATGTATGGCATAGGCAATCATGGTGATTATACAAGTCAAGAGGAGAAATAAAAGAAATTTAAAGGATTGGAGTATCGAACCTTATTCGGAAGATGTAAGTACAGATGAACACGAAGAACTCAGATGCATGTGCACTAAATAATTCGCTTACAAAAAGCACCGTAGATCTTGGAGCAAGCTTGGTGTTAAATTAATTGTGTTCTTGAAGATAGGTGAATAATGAATCCATGAAGGGGTATAGGCGTGATATGAAGAGGCCCAAAATAATATACGACACAAAATATTTAATTTAAAATCAAATTTTGTGAAAGTGGATCTGCGGGCTCACATTAAAAAGTACAAGCCAGATGTATATTTATCTAGAAAATGGAAGAGTGCTCGGGAAAAAAATTATTATTAGCTCGACTGTAAAAAAGAGAGAGAGCTAAAGCAGCTTGCTTGCTTGGTAAAGAAAAGTCAACGAGGTAGCCTCTTTAAAAAATATAGGAGCTGCGAGGCGTGCACAAGATCGTCAAATCAAGGGTGCTGACTAATCTACATGGTGCTTGGACTAAAGCGGGGTCACGTGGATTATTAAAATAAAAGAACACGTATGTGACTGCTAGTCCATGTACGTTATTTACAGGGTTACTAAATAGTGGGGCCTGCACATGAATTACCAAAATTGTCAAGGTTCGCGTAAAAAAACAAAAGAAAAATAAAAAGGCAAGTACAAATTCCTCTACAAAGCTACAAGGTCAAACATGAAATGGAATTGGTAGTGGGTCCCGCCCAATGTCAATAAAACAAGCACAAAAAAAATACATGACAACATGCCTGTTCGTTCCATGCTGGCCATATGCATACAAAAAATTGCTAAGCGCGGTCACTACGAGCGGTGAATAAAGAGTACCCCATAACGCGAATAAAGGGTAGTTGTTATGCTCGAAAATTGATATGGGCTCTAAATAGACCCATTACGAAAATCAGTGATAAAATTGGATTAACGGGTCCGGAAATATAGTACAGTTCTTATACCGATATATTGACCAGGGCCATGTACCGCTATGATAAGGAGTTCTCTCATTACCCCAACATATGAGGCTATAAGAAGTCCTCTCAATATAAAAGGAGTTCTCTCAACTTATGAGGAGTCCTCTCAACATAAAGGAAGTCCTCTCAACTTATGAGGAGCCCTCTTATAATAATAATAAGGAACAGATGGGAGTCCTCTCATCATGTTTTAAGAAGACCTGAAAAGATATAATTGTGGCAACTTATGACTATAAGGACATATGGGGTCGCCTCTCAAGATCCCTGTTGGACTATACTGCGCTTAGAAAAACCTCTTCAAGGTCGGCATCACTTACATATACTTGGCTTCGCATCAATTGGAAGACACCATTTTACTTGATTCGACATTGTATTTATAATGACAACATGGAATCGGGGGTAGTTGTTATGCCTGAATCTTGGCATATGTCCTAAAAGAGCCTAATGGATTATACTAGGGATCCACCACTCTTAATGGGCTCAAATATCTCTTAATGGGCTCAAATGTTGAAGATGAATCAACAAGACATAAGGCTCCTAATCTAGGGGTCACCTCCCCTCTATCTCATCATATTGTTTGAAGATGGATCTCTGGAAGACGTGATCCCACCCTAGGGTTTGCCTCGTTATAACCTCTTACTAGTACTCAAGACGCCATTTCATGCCAACGACAAAGGAAAAGAGATCTCATGCTTGGGGTTTCATCTACATATCTACATATCTCCGCATAACATCCCATGACATCAAGGAAAGAAGGTGGATGGCCGGGCTTCTAGGGGTCTCATGTTAGGCCTCCAGGGTTCTCATGCTAGGCCTCTAGGAGTCTCATGCTAGGACATCGGGGATCACATTCTACTGTACCTCCAGAGGCGGAATTAACTTTCACCTATATGTAATCCTGAACTAGGGATCGCGTCGCCATTAAATAAACTTATTAAGGTTCGTATCGCCATATGAAGGCTCATAGCTAGGTCCCAAGGGGTCGCATGAGTTGAGGCATCCCTATGCATGGTATACTTAGGACAATCTTGCATGCCTAGTGTAAGAACCCAAATTTTCGGTAGAATTAAAACTTTTTATTAAGTATTGATAAAATGAGGAACAATGATTCCGACAACAAGGTCACCAACTCTAATGAATGAATGGAATGGATATGGATTCAAATACTTATATGTCATGAAGAGTACTGATGGTTGACAACTTAGGTAAGAATAATCTATCTCCTAGGGGAATAAGATATGGCAATTCCAAGCAGGAGAATATTCTCATGTCATCCAGATCAATAACGATTAGTCCAGTGGTTCCGTGAAAGGGTTAAGGAACGCCCGGGAAAGAACAAGGACATTGTCATAAATATAGGGAATAAAGGAAGAATAAAGAATGAATAGTGTTTTTGGTGGAAGTAAGAATATTATGAGACGACACTATATAGAAGTATTCAGAACGGATTTCCGAGTTCGTATTAGTGATCTAGGGGGAAAATAAGTGTATGTAAAAGCTGTCGGATTCTGAAAAACCGCACTTTTATTTTCTCCGAGAGTTCCCTGGACACTGATAGACTTAAGGATTTAACGAAGGGATTTAAGGAATATAAATTCGAAAGTTAGTAAGAAAGATGGAGAATGATAGTATTAATATTAAGAAGGTTTTCGGTAAAACCCTAACTAGAAACGAATGAGTTATTTCCTCAAACGATCAATGAATTGAGCAATAAGCGGACACAGAATCAAGTAGAGGAAGCAAGATACATGCATGTGCAAGTGATAAATATCTAGTAACTAGCAAGGAACTAGATCAATTAGAATGCAACCAAGTACTTAGCACACAAACCACTTGGTTAGCCTTAAACCACCAAAATATCAACACTTGTCTTGCCAAAATACATCATTATCAACACTTGTCTTGCCAAAATACATCATTGCATGCATCATCACTTTATTAAAGCCACTTTAACCAAGATATTATCCAAGGCCTTCACTTTATGCAATTATTTTCCAAGAAGCCAAGCAAAACTCTTCCCCCCCTTTGTTCATCCATTCGACCTTGCTCTTAATTCCAAATCCAAAGTCCAAGCTCCCACCATCATTTGATCTTGTAATTTTTAAGGTAAGTCCTATATTTCAAGAAAGTAATCTCCTCAAAATTTTAGCTTCAAACTCCTTAGTTTCCATTTTCAAAAAAATCATGAAAGAGGAGGATGAATAGTAACCTTCTTGAATTAACTTTGTTTATCTTGATTTCCATGATGATCTGAGGTTTGTTAAGGCTAGGAAAGGCACATACAAGGCTTATTAAGGCTAGGACATATCCCAAGGAAGGTAATCCACTTGAAACCCTAGCTTTGTTTTGAAGATTTAAGCATGTTCTTGATGATATAAGATTAGTTATAGTATTAGCATGATTATGGATTTTGTTAATGGATCTAAACATGGTTATGATATGATGTTAGTAGATGATTTTGGACAGATTGAGGATGGGAAATATGTGTATGAGTTGTTTGGATGCCCGGTGTGGCTTGGTTGAATTGTTATGACTTTTAGAACGTTCAATATATAGCCGCCGTAATGCCGAATTTTTGTTAACACTTAGAAACTGAGCATGACAGTAAATATAATTTCCTGACCTTGATAATATTATGACTGGTCCTTGTAGATCTCGAGCCATAGATCGTTTTGGCATGAGAATCGAAACATTTCGACTTACGGTTTAGGAGTTATGGTCAAATTACTAAAATTGGTACGGAACCGTAAGTAAAAGTTCGTAACTTCAATTGAACCCTCGTAAAGCATGTTACTCAGTGGCGAATCTTGGTAAATAAATACTAGGGGTCATAAGGAAGGTATGAAAGAAAACCACATATCAAACGGATCGTTTTCCGATTTTATAAAAATGTTTGAATCGAAGTTACACGCAAACGAACCCCTAAAAACCCGCTTGGTTATAACTTTGGTAAAACACTTAGAAAACGAACGATAAAACTCGAGGTATAATCTCGGTTCATAATCGATCGACTTTAGAACTTATACGACTTAAGTATATACTGAGTGTGGGTATGATGACATGTTGTAATAACGAACAAATGTCGGATCGTATCGATAATAAAAAGAGTTACACTAAAAGGTGTATAATGAGATAATTCGAAAACGTGTTCCGATTTAAGTGAAGTTTATACTTAGACTTTTAAAAGGTGTTAAGTGGTTAATCTCGAATGTTCTGATTGTTTATAGATCATCGAGCAGACCCAGGACACGCTATCTCCACCCACACCCGATTACCAGACAAGTGTTCAAAACTTTGAACCTGTTGTTGTGATAGTATATATATGTGATTGCCATTTTACATATGCCATAGGATGCATGCCTATTATCAAATTATATTATGATACCTGTTCCCTGAATTGATATTGGCTTATAGACTAGATACGAATTATCAGTTATAAGCCGAATTGTTTTGATAAGACCCTTAGCGAATGGCATATGATATTCATTTTTAAATATAGACCGGGAGTCGGTATTTTGAGATATAGATAGTCGTGGAAACCCGGAAGGATTCCAATGGCAGATTATTATTTATTTAAAGGAATGTTATTATTAAACGTTATTTATATTTCCATGAAGTATCAATTACTTGGAAATATTTCGAGGAATGTTATTCGAGTATTATCTCAGTCGAGAGATATTAAATGAATGTTAGTTTTGAATATTCATTTAGAGTTGATTATTTAATGAATATTATTTTGATATTCATTAGAATGTTATTTATTAAATGAATATTACTTTCGAATATTCATTTAAGATTTTTTGTACTTGATGAATATTATTTTAAAATATTCATTGGAAGTTCTATTTACTTAAGGAATATTATTTCGATTATTCCTTTAAAGTTTTGATTACTAAATGAATATTATTTGGATATTCATTTAGAAGATTATTTATTAAATGAATATTATTTTCAAATATTCATTTAAGATTTGACTTATTTATTGAATATTATTTTAAATATTGGAGTTTAATTATTTAATGAATATTATTTCAAATATTCATTTAAGGAGAGATTTATTTAGTAAATAATTCCATATATTCATTCGAGGATTACTTACGAGCAATATTATGAGTTAATAATATTCTGTAATTATTATTGAGTTAATAAATATTATTGGAATATTTATTTAATTCTTTTAAATTCTTTTTAAAATTATTTATATTATTTGGAGATTATCTTTCACCTCCAGATATTATGTAAAATATTTCGGAGTCTTTTTACGACTATTTTATCAAGGAAAGGTTCCCAACTCTTTATTTTTCATTTAAATCTATCTTAAAAGGATTTAAATGCTCGCTCAAACTTTCATATTATAGGGGAACCTACTTGAGCAATGTTATTTACCTTGTTGACTTCCCGGTCATAAATCTTGTAAAACTATTTGTTTCACTCGCAACTTGGGTGCTGTTCATCAATTGAATCTTTGAGTAACCTCCTCATCATTCGAGGGGTAAGATTACTGGAACAAGATGGAATCCTCTCATAAGCAGCAGCTTGAGAGACATGATGTTGAATTTTCCTTTCCAACTAGATACGACTACTTTGTGGAGTCTTATCAACAAGTAACATACTTGGGGAAAGGGGGACGAATTTTATGTTCAGAATCAAGAAATTCTTTTCGAACTTGGAGTCGTGTAAGAGGCCGAGTAGCGCTGGTCCATCCCAATTGGCCCAACCGTTGGCCGGGGAGATCTAACAGGGCGGTATACAAGTAAATCCGTCAGCTCTTCCTTCTACCGGTAGTAAATCTAAATTGAGCTGTACAATCTGCGACTGATCATCGTAAGGATTGGACAGTGGGCGCGGTGAATACTCCAGCATAAGTTCATCATTTAAATTCTTTTATTTTCTGCAACATTATCATTGTTGGCAGTATTGGAAAAGTATTCATAGTTGGAATTGCAATATTTTCCTGCAAGTTCCTCTTTTATGATAAATGATAATATCTTGCTTATCTTCGACATAGCAGATATTCCCACCTATATATATACATTTTGAGTTACCTTGTAACTTCATCGTTGATAAGTGCATATTTTTGCATATTTTTATTACCTATTTATTGCTTGATCTCGTATTTTAATAAATTATTTTGTTGCATTTCAGGAAATTCGTAAATAAGTAAAGAAATGGCAAAATAAATAAATAAAGAGCAAGGAAGGGAAAAAAAGGAAGAAAAAGGACCAAAAATGAAAGAAAGAAAAGAATTAGGAGCTTGGAGCAAAAGGAATATTTCAAGACAAGTGGAAGGTGGAGATCATCCCAATACATTAGAGAAGTGTATGGCCAAGATCAACTCTTCAAAGCTTAAGGGGGAAGGAAACAAATAGACGGCTAGGATTTCACCACCACACACCACAAATGTATGGTGGGGATTTACCCAACACCCCCCTTAACCCTAATTCCTATCCTATAAATACCACCTCACCCCCTTGTATTTAGTAGCTTAGATTTTAGGGTAATTTTAATTTCTTGTATTTTCTTTAGTTTCAAATTCTTGTAAACACTATTTTTAATTTTAATGCAATTTCATTTTCTTTACTTCTTGTCTTGCTCTTTCGTTATTGTTGCCTTGTTTCGTTATTTTCGTAAATCCAAGTAGTGGACAAAGTAGCGAAAAGCTAACCACTATTGGTTGAAAGTAACGAAATTTAATTTCTTGTTCCTAGTTTTAATATTTGTTTTAATTCGTAATTTTGCCCCTTTAAATCTCAATTTTATTGTGGGCCATTTAATTCCAAATCCTCGTTTTAACGTAACTTTAATTTCGTAGTTAAATTTCCTTGTTCTCGTTTTTAATTTTATAAAAAAAAATTATTAGTTTCTTAATTTTCAGTTTTTATTTTCCAGTCGTTATTTCTGATAATTCGAAGCAAGAGTTTTCTTTATCCCCTGTCTTTCTTCTTTAATTCGTATAAACACAGTCCCCTATTTTGTTGTCTAGTTTCAAAAACTCCTTCCCCCTTTCCTTCTTAAATTCCCTCAAACTCAAACTTCATTTTATTGTTCCCCTCCTCGTTTTTATGGTGAATCAACAAACCTAGAACCCCCATTTACCTTTGCTTTGTACGAAGTATCTGAGTCGACTCGATGCATTCGGAGTTGCTGAATAATAAATTATTTTGTTTAGTTGTAATTACTGTGTTTCTTTTTGTAATTATTCGGAGTTCTGTTTTTTTTTTTCGAGGTCACTAACAGCCGAGTCGCTATTTTCTGTTTTTTTTTTAGAATCGAGTCGCGTGTGTTTCCAGCCATGACTCCTGTTAGCTGCATATACTGATTAATGCTCTTGTTCAATTATTAGATTAACACTAGTAGGCATTTTGTCACTTTTTATTTTTATTGTTTAGTTCTTGCTTGTCATACTTTAATATTGAAATCTCTTGTGTACACAAAATTTATACAATTGTTTTTATATTTTTCTTTATTCTGTAATTCGACCGTTTAATTTAGTTTTGTTTAAAATGCATTTCTTTACATCAATTTTATTTTTCTATTTAATAATTAATATTATGCCTGCCTTTAGTTAGCTATTACTTGTTTTCATTTTGGGCTTCCAAAATGCTAATTTAGTGGTAAAAAATCCTTTGATTGTAATTTTTATTTGACTAGCCCGTTTGTTAATTATTGGCTCATTATTTGTTTTAAGCCCAAAACCATTCCGACCCATTTTCTAGTTTATAATCCGTATGATTTCCTCCTCTTTACATTTTGGTTCCATCTGCCTTGATTTGTTTAAGTTTTATATTAATTTAAATCATCGTTGTCATCATTGTTAAGTTGTAATGTTTGTTTATAATTTGTTTCGTCAATGTGCTCTAGTTTAAGCTCATGGTCCTTAAATTAGTTTCATTTATTAACAACTCATTTTCACTCATTATTATTTTATGTGCGTTAATTTGTAGGTTTTAAATTTGGTAATTAGTTAAAATAAAATCTCATCTCGAAATCTTTTGTTCTAATTTGATTAAATTAAAAGTTAAGGTTTGCGAAAATGTTAGTCTCCGTGGAACGATACCTAAAATATTTCAACGATTGAACTGTGCGGTTGCGGTTTAAATTGTCATTTATTTTAGCACATCAAGTCTTTGGTGCCGCTGCCGGGGACTAATTATTTTTCGCGCCTTAATTTTTAATTTTTCGAGTTAGTTTTATTTCTTGTCTTATTTTTATTTCGTCCTTTTTAGGAAATTGTGAGATTTCGGAACTCTTCTCAAGAAGCGTGGAAAATTGGAATTTATGGAAAGCTTGCTTCGGTAACCGTATCTCACTCTTTTCGCCCTTTTTATTTTTAGAAAAACACAAAAAAATTAAAAAAAATTTAAAAATCATAAAAAAATTGAAAAATCAAAAATCCAAAAAAATTAGTTGTAAATACATAATTGTTGCATCATGCATTCATCACGTAGGTGCACATCATGCTAGATTTTATTTTTTGTTTTTAAATTTTTCGTACCTATAATTGTGGTGATCGCTGGAGGACCCTAAGGTACGTTAAATTCTTTCTTTTTTAGTTTAGAACACGTAGAGTAAGCATCCATAGTTGTTTATAATTTTTGTATATATCATTGTTTGTTGCATCATTTTGTAAATAAACTTTAAGTGCATAACCTCTCAAAAGATAAGGGAAGGGATTTCATCACTCTTTCCTTAGCCCAAAAACAATTTAATCTCTCATTTTGCATACCTAGCCTTTAATAAAATTAATTAGACGTTTGCCCCTAGGAATCTCGCGCTCAATTAGGAAGGTGTTAAGAAACGAAGTAATCTTTAATTATTCCGACATTTTGGTGTCTAGGAAAGCGAAAGCTGACCTGGCCAATTAAGGTTTTGGTGTCTAGGTTGGTGTTTAGCCTCTTTGCAATGCTTGCACCTACCTGGCCAAACCGGTTCGAATAATTATTGATTTACCTAGTTTTTGGTAGCCCTTACAGTTAGGAGCAAGGTCTAGTTATTTTGTTAAGGAACCCTAGGGTTAGAATAATTTTTTTCCTTTTAATTTTTCACCCCTTTCTTTTTGTGTGTTTATTTTATCGCACTTTCTTGCTACGTGTTTCCTTTTGTGGTTTATGCGAACTACGTGGATTAGGGATAATTCTTCTAGACTAGTGAGATCATTTGAGATTTCTTTATCGTCTAATTCCAAGTCTTTAGATTATTCCGAACCCGTAGTAAACATGGCCATGTCTTTTAGGGACCGTTGCTATCCTACTCGTTTCGCCCAACCTTCGTGTATCACCCTTCCTCCCGTTAATGGTAATAATTTCGAAATTAAAGTTCACCACATCAGTATGTTACCTAAATTTAACGGGAGCGAGGGTGAGGACCCGTATCTCTTTCTTCATGAATTTGAGGAGGTTTGGGCATTGCAAAAACTCCAACATCTTTCCGAGGACTCCATTAGGCTAAGACTTATCAACTTCGCTTTAAAAGAAAATGCAAAAAAATGGTTGTATAGTCTACCCGTTAATTCTATTTCCACGTGGGAGGGATTTGTGGTTATTTTTCTAAAAAAATATTTTCCAAACCATAAGACTACGAGAATTACAAACGAAATAAATCAATTTCATCAAAAGGAAAACGAGTCTTTTTGGAAATATTTTGATCATTTTAAAAATCTTCTATCACAATGCCCCCACCAGGGAATAGAAAAATGGAGGCTTTGTAAGATCGTTTATTAGGCCTTAGATGGACCAACAACGGCGTTATTGGAATCTATTTGCCAAGGAAAATTCATGGAGAAAGATGAAGACGAGGGTTGGAAATTTTTCGAAGAATTAGCCGAGAAGACCATGTTGTGGGAGTCTACTAGGGAACCTAACAAGTCTAATGAGTCGTCTAGTTAATCTAAGGGTTTGCATTCGATTGGGAGTTTGATTGCAACCGATGCCAAATTAGCCACTCTAACTAGAAGACTCGAAGCCCTAGAAACTAGTAAGGCCCCCTCAAATGTGTCTATGTGCCCTAATCAAGGTTTTTCGGACTATCCCGCTTTTGATCAAGTTAATGCAGTGTCTCAACCACCCACTAGGAACGATCCGTTTGCTCCTACTTATAATCCCGGGTGGAGGAATCACCCGAACTTCTCTTGGAATCAAGGGCAAAGCTACCAAGCTCCGTCATCTCCTTTTCAACCTCCTTCTTTCCAAAAACCCAATCAAAATTCTTACTCGACTCCAAATCAAGGTCCATTTCCAAACCCTACTCAAAATCTCGGTCCTTATCCGACTCAACCTTCTTATTCAAATCAAGCACCCGCCCTCCCACCCGGCTTTCATGAGTCGGATAAGAGACTAACTTCTTTGGAAAAGACTCTTGATGCGCTTCTAAAATCAACAACTAATTTGGCTCAATCTCAACAAACCTTCATGCAAACCATGACTCAAGATAGGCAACTTTTAAATGCTAGTACTCAAGCCATATCTAAGTTAGAGGTTCAAGTGAGTCAATTAGCTAACACCATCCATGAGCGTGAGAAAAACAAGCTTCCGAGTCAAACTGAGGTCAATCCTAAGTTTCCTCTCAATCAACGTCCTCATGAGAGTTTGAATGTCGTCATCTCTTTAAGATTGGGAAATCGAGTTGATAACCGAGTAGGAGTCGAGTCCCCCGAAGAGGAAAAGTCAAACGTTGAACCGACCCTTTTCGATCTTTCAAATCAAACTCTAATTCCCGTATCATCACCTCCTTCTAGCAAACCATCTTCTTCGAATGGAACAACCTCTGAACCTGTTCCAGAAGAACGAATCTTTAAACCGAAGGCTCTTTAGCCACAACGCCTCATCTCTCCTAAACAAACGGCCCAAATGGAGCAAATTCTAGAAGTATTCAAACAAGTCAAGATAAACATTACTCTTTTAGACGTGATTCAACAAGTTCCCTCCTATGAGAAATGTCTTAAAGAGTTGTGTACTCATAAACGAACCACCCAAGTCCCTAAGAAATCCTTCTTGACGTCCCAAGTGAGCTCAATTCTTTCTAACCAAATTCCCGTGAAGTACAAGGACCCCGATTGTCCAACTATTTCATGTGTCATAGGTAATACTTTCGTGGACAAGGCTTTACTTGACTTAGGTGCTAGTGTGAACTTGCTTCCATTTTCCGTTTATCAAGCCCTAGGTTCAAAAGACCAATATGACACTTCAACTTGCCGATCGTTTTATAAAAATGCCCAAGGGATTAATTGAAGATGTCTTGATTAAAATTGGTGATTTTATCTTCCCGGTTGACTTTGTTGTCCTCGAGACACAACCCGTCAAAAATCCTAAGAACCAAATTCCTATCATTCTAGGACGACCTTTTCTTGCTACATCGAATGCCTTGATTAATTGTAGGAATGGTTCGATGAAACTCACTTTCGGTAACATGACCATTGACCTTAACATTTTCAACGTCGGCAAAGAACCCAACGACCATTTTGAGCAACCAATAGGAGTCAATGTGGTTAACAAGTTTGTCACATGGTCTAGCTTTGAGGATAGTGAGATTGTGTCTCTTCTCAAAGAGGATTTCAAAGTCAACTATGAGTCTAATCGAGAGTATGCTGATTCGTTAAGGGATATGACCTCGGAAGAAATGATGAGGGAATTAGACGATATTTGTTCTAAGTGGGAAACCAAACCTGTGGAGGTCTCTTGTAAACCAATTCTTATTCTTAAAACTCCCGTTGGTGAACCACCTACATTTTCTAAGTCATTAGGAGATTCGAATGCAATTTGTTCCAAGTGGAAGACCCCACCTGAAGTTGTTAGTAGTGAGCCCGTTTTTAACACTCCCGTGGGTACACCGCCCGCATTTGCCTTAACTCTTTATCATCCCGAATTTGATCAACAGCCGTTAGGGAAAGAGGAACCCTTGTCTCATGTTATTCCTAGTGATTCGAACCCTAACCAGACTTTCATTATCTCTAATTTGCTTAAACAAAATAAAGAAGCCATAAGTTGGTTTAGGGAGAACATTAGTGACAATTGCTCTTTAGGGTTGAATGATTCTATGTTAATTGAGAAAATCTTTGCTCATAAAAATTTTCATAAATTCCTTGTTATTTTCTCAAAGTTGCACCCTAATTTTCCTACCGGCATCGGCTAATTCGGTTTTATTCTTTTGCCTCCCCTCGTGTAAGATAGGTATGGGGGAGGAGTGTGTGCGTGTGTGAGTTGTTTTTCTTTCATAGTTTTTTTAGAAATTTTTCAGTCTCCATCATCCCTTATCAGGTATTTCCTCAACTTTCTCCTTTTTCATTTCTTTTGCATTTCTTTATCCTTTCTCATTTCTCTTTTCTTTTACATTTGCATACATTGAGGACAATGCATGATCTAGGTATGGGGGAGGGTTTTTAGTGTAAATATAAAAAAATCAGAAAATCCAAAAAAATTAAAAAAATAAAAAATGACAAAAAGAGTTCTTTTCGTATTCTAGTCTTGTTAATTGATTGCTAGTTGCTTGATGCACCCTTGCATGCTATGATAATCTTTTGATCCATTAGCTTTTGTTTGAGAAGTGATTTGCTAAAGTTCTTGTTCACACACTTACATTAGCAAGGAAACTAGTAGACTTATTTGAATTGTGCATGAAATTAGAAGGGCATGATTAGGTGTAAGATGATTTGGTCTTCATGCTTTGAGTACAAGTAGGTGCATTGAAGATACCTTTACTTGAGATTGATTATGTTTTACTACACCAAGTGAGATTTTGAGCCTATATGCACATCTTCTGCATTTATATTCTTTTGCTTGAGTGTCCACTTGTCATTTGCATTGCTAGCAATTGTTTGAATTCTCTCTTGGAACGCATGACATTGATTGATGATAAAATGATAAAGGCATTTAGGAATAACCTATATTTCCAAAAATATCCACACCATGCTTATGTGATCAATTAGTTACCCCTTTGAGCTTAATCATATTCTTTCGGTGACACACCACATTACTCACCTAAGACCTTTTTCTTGTTTAGCCTTACGTATTCTTGATCCCATTTTGTCAAAGGCTAGTAGGAACTTGAGGGAGCAATAAGGTGTGTGAAATAGGGTTTACTATTGTTCATAACTTTCGAGGAAATATTTGTTGTTACCTTGCTAGTCGATGTTCAAGTTAAATCTAAGTGAGGATTATTGTTACATTTATCTTAGCTCTCATAAATAAAAATGAATAAAGAAAAAAAAATGAAAAGAAAAGAAAAATGAAGAAATGAAAAAAAAGGAAGAAAAAGAATATATATACATGAGAGCATACTTATATTTTTTGTAATCCTCCTTCATTGCGGCTATTCAAGGCTTTTTGTTGAAAATAAAATAAATTGTGTGGGGGGGTGTTGTGTATGATATTCATGGTGACTACTAGCTATTGACACTTCACCTTATTTTGGCCTTTCTTGACATACCTTGTCCCTAGCCCCATTACAACCCTAATAAAGACCTTTTGATTGTCATTATTAATGTATGTTGTGATTTAAGTTGGGATGATACCAAGTGTCAAGCATGCTTTTGATTTTGTTGGAATTGAATGATACACTTACCCTTGTTTTTGAGTGAATATTCTTTTGTGAGTGAAATGTGAGGTATTGCTTGTTGTGCATATGAGATCTCAAGTTTTGACTCTAAGGTGTGCCCTTGTAGACTTAGCATGGTTACCAATAATTTTTGCACTTGACATGAACTTATAATCACTCTTGCATGGTTCTTTAAGTAGACTATGTGAATCCTTGCACTTTCCACATCAAGACTTTGCAAATTCATTTTGATTCTTAAGTTGATGTATCATGAGAGGACATGTATGTGTGGTGTGCATTGCCATGTGATCTTTTATACAAACTAGATGGATTTTGTGGGTACATTCACTATAGGCCCTCACGAGACCTCACTCGTCCACTAGGGCTGCCTAGGGGTTTAAAGGGCTTGTTGCATATGCCAAATACAACCGTCACACCTACGAAAAGGAGTATAGGACTTTTTATCTAGATTTTATTTTATTTTTTTGTTTTTACTCGAGGACGAGCAAAAGATAGGTATGGGGGCATTTGATAAGTGCATATTTTTGAATATTTATTACCTATTTATTGCTTGATCTCGTATTTTAATAAATTATTTTGTTGAATTTCAGGAAATTCGTAAATAAATAAAGAAATGGCAAAATAAATAAATAAAGAGCAAGGAAGGGAAAAAAAGGAAGAAAAGGGACCAAAAATGAAAGAAGGAAAAGAATTAGGAGCTTGGAGCAAAAGGAATATTTCAAGACAAGTGGAAGGTGGAGATCATCCCAACACATTAGAGAAGTGTATGGCCAAGATCAACTCTTCAAAGCTTAAGGGGGAAGGAAACAAATAGATGGCTAGGATTTCACCACCACACACCACAAATGTATGGTGGGGATTTACCCAACACCCCCCTTAACCCTAATTCCTATCCTATAAATACCACCTCACCCCCCTTGTATTTAGTAGCTTAGATTTTAGGGTAGTTTTAATTTCTTGTATTTTCTTTAGTTTCAAATTCTTGTAAACACTATTTTTAATTTTAATGCAATTTCATTTTCTTTACTTCTTGTCTTGCTCTTTCGTTATTGTTGCCTTGTTTCGTTATTTTCGTAAATCCAAGTAGTGGACAAAGTAGTGAAAAGCTAACCACTATGGGTTGAAAGTAACGAAATTTAATTTCTTGTTCCTAGTTTTAATATTTGTTTTAATTCGTAATTTTGCCCCTTTAAATCCTAATTTTATTGTGGGCCATTTAATTCCAAATCCTCGTTTTAACGTAACTTTAATTTCGTAGTTAAATTTCCTTGTTCTCGTTTTTAATTTAAAAATAAAAAAATTTATTAGTTTCTTAATTTTCAGTTTTTATTTTCCGGTCGTTATTTCTGATAATTCGAAGCAAGAGTTTTCTTTATCCCCTGTCTTTCTTCTTTAATTCGTATAAACACAGTCCCCTGTTTTGTTGTCTAGTTTCAAAAACTCCTTCCCCCTTTCCTTCTTAAATTCCCTCAAACTCAAACTTCATTTTCTTGTTCCCCTCCTCGTTTTTATGGTGAATCAACAAACCCAGAACCCCCATTTACCTTTGCTTTGTACGAAGTATCTGAGTCGACTCGTTGCATTCGGAGTTGCTGAATAATAAATTATTTTGTTTAGTTGTAATTACTGTGTTTCTTTTTGTAATTATTCGGAGTTCTGTTTTTTTTTTCGAGGTCACTAACAGCCGAGTCGCTATTTTCTGTTTTTTTTTCGAGGTCACTAACAGCCGAGTCGCTATTTTCTATTTTTTTTTAGAATCGAGTCGCGTGTGTTTCCTGCCATGACTCCTTTTAGCTGCATATACTGATTAATGCTCTTGTTCAATTATTAGATTAAAACTAGTAGGCATTTTGTCACTTTTTATTTTTATTGTTTAGTTCTTGCTTGTCATACTTTAATATTGAAATCTCTTGTGTACACAAAATTTATACACTTGTCTTTATATTTTTCTTTATTCTGTAATTCGACCGTCTAATTTAGTTTTGTTTAAAATGCATTTCTTTACATCAATTTTTTTTTCTATTTAATAATTAATATTATGCCTACCTTTAATTAGCTATTACTTGTTTTCATTTTGGGCTTCCAAAATGCTAATTTAGTGGTCAAAAATCCTTTGATTGTAATTTTTATTTGACTAGCCCGTTTGTTAATTATTGGCTCATTATTTGTTTTAAGCCCAAAACCATTCCGGCCCATTTTCTAGTTTATAATCCGTATGATTTCCTCCTCTTTACATTTTGGTTCCATCTGCCTTGATTTGTTTAAGTTTTATATTAATTTAAATCATCGTTGTCGTCATTGTTAAGTTGTAATGTTTGTTTGTAATTTTTTTCGTCACTGTGCTCTAGTTTAAGCTCATGGTCCTTAAATTAGTTTCATTTATTAACAACTCATTTTCACTCGTTATTATTTTATGTGCGTTAATTTGTAGGTTTTAAATTTGGTAATTAGTTAAAATAAAATCTCACCTCGAAATCTTTTGTTCTAATTCGATTAAATTAAAAGTTAAGGTTTGCGAAAATGTTAGTCTTCATGGAACGATACCTAAAATATTTCAACGATTGAACTGTGCGCTTGCGGTTTAAATTGTCATTTATTTTAGCACATCAATCGTTCATATTATACTGGCATCATTTCCGTAAATGCATGACATATGGTTTGAAAGATACTTTTGAACTGTTATATATTATCGTTCAGTTAAATATTATTGTTGGTGGGCTATTGCTCACCCTTGCTTTATTATTATATCACAACAACAGCTAGACTAGATGACTCGCACAAGGCGCACTCAACGCTGGCAAGGACAATGAGACTACCAGAGCCGAAGAGAAAGCTATTGGTAGGATAGATTCATTCTTTCAGTACCAAATATATGGACTAGTATGACTTATGTAAATGGATGGCAAAGAGTATGTATTCATATTGTAACTCTTTTGGGTTGTAAAAACTCATAATGTGTTTAATAAATTTTGGTTGTTACTATGATTTCATCTCTGGGACTATAACGGGTGTGTTTTATATTGTTGTGTTGGGTCATAAAGATGTAATTTATTTTATATTGAGGTAAGTTCAAGTATTGTGGACAGAATTGGAGACCGTAGCGACCGGATCCCGGATTTGGGGGTGTTACAGAAATGGTATCAAAGCGTGTGTTATAAACCCCAGAGATGAGACGACGTTAAAACAATAAATTCACTAAGATAATAAGAACTCTTGCCAAGTTCATAGTCGGACTACTTAATGTAGTAATGACATATAAAACCCTTATGGGAACTCTTAAGTATCATGATAGTAACTTAGCTCGATATCGTATCGATGAGTAAGGCGACAGACCTTGAGGCATACGAGCAGCAGCGCGATGATGCTTTATATGCTGAAGGTCAGCGGGTAAATTCGATGGAGTACCCTACTGGAGACCCGGAAGAGGTTCCAGCAGATAAGGAAAATCCTGTTAGGATAAGGAGCTTACCCTTGAGGAATGAGGGCTGCAGCCAGAAAGACTGTGATGATTAACACATGGTGCTCAGAAAAGGGAGTGTAAAGAACTAAGCTACTAGTAAGGGAACTAAAGATTCGTGTTGGATTCGTAGCCGGACTACTGGATGTAGTACCAGCGAGTAAGATGGATTGGAAGAATTACTTGAGATCTTATACGGGAATAGACGAGAATCCTTAGAGACTTTCATATTAACGAAGAAAGAGGTAGAGGGATGTATGATTATCAAAAACATCGATATAGGACGAGGAGCAGAGTCCTTAAAAATAGTTGAGAAGGAGGCAGTAAGTGCCATATCATTTGACAAATGAATTAGTATGAATATTGTCAGTAATAATTCGCCATGAGAAGGCAGATGTCATAGGTTGTAATATATGGAACCAAATTGAAGTTGATGAAGTTATTTTATTCAGGAAAATGTCCATTTTATGAATGAATAAGTTAGAAAGTGAAAGACATTGGGAAGTGACAGCATGATTGGATAAAGTTATATAAAGAAGTAGTAAGCAAGACAATGATCTCAGAACCTACCGGAAGATAAGACCAGTGAGTCAAGATGAACTCGTAATGAGACTACTGCCAGAGACTGAGTATAGGGTTATTTCAACTCAGTGAAATAATGAACCAGAAATGGTAAATGCATGTGATTCAGAGGAATATTAAATTCTTTCTTTGAATGAATAGTAATTACCTTAAGTTTACTCCGACGTGGAATTATAATGGATCAAGTAATACGATCAACAGTTAAAGAGAAAAATGTGAGAAAATCTTCCTGGAGCTAAAAGATGAAATTGGTAATGACCAAGAATTGGCATAGCTTAATAGAAAAAGGAGACTTTGTGCTTCCAACGACGCTTCGCATAAAAGATTAGGATGTGTGCTTGCGCAGCACGACAAAGTACTTGCGGATGCATTCGGACAGCACGGTTCACCAGGTTCGGATGGCCTTAGTAGTGCCAATTTTTGTGGAACAACCAACTCCGACGGTAATGTTCCTTCTGAGACTAGTGGTTAGGTAGACTGACGTTGGGAAATATTGAATATCAGGACGTATAGGTATCAAGATGTTGTGACAGGTTTCAGTTTGAAACTGTTGATTGCCTTCTAAGGGATGTATATAATTGGTTCCTCTCCAGTGGTTAAACTTCCAATCTGATGACGGTTATTTCGTTAATTTTGACTACTTATGGTTCTACCTGCTTGGAGGTTCATAGAACTATTCACCAGGTTTCGAAACTGGTCTCTTTAATGTTACCAGTAGGTGGATAGATTGATCAAAATTTCCCTGATTCTGGAAAGTACTTCAACGAATTTTGGCAAACCTTGTCTTTCTGATTATTAGAGAACGTCATGGAAGAGAGTAGAAACTGGGGCGAACCCCGTGAATTGAGTAAGGTAGCCGCTATATGGGTTAGTGGACAGACCCTGGTTATCGCGATTGATTGTAGAAATACAATGATGAAGTGAGATTGGACGAAAACAGGAAATGTAAGTAAGAAACCAGTCGGACTGAGAAACTACGGGATTGACTTAAGTGAAAAGGCTGTTATGCCAGGGATGGTAAGCTTGCGTGGCACGTGGGATTGATAAGAATAGTTGAAAAGATAAAAGTAGAGGAAAGGTGACCAGAGACGGTGCCGAGAAGTCGATTAAGACTTATATGGAGTAAAGTTTTGGAAAGGTAGAAAGGTATCAAAGAAGAAGGCACTTTGCCGGCAACTGCTAGAAAAGTAATGCTAATTAGCCAACCCCTAAAATCATATATTTTTATTTTAGTGTGGCCAGTTGAGGCCAAGTCACAACGGATTATCAAGTGACTAGACCAGCAATGAAAGGAAAAAGCAGGGTTGCTTCTAAGTAAGCACCGACTGCAAGGGCTTCTGATATAAAGGAAATATTAATGAGATCGTAGGAATCTTCTACTGTACCCTTTGCAACCCATGTTTGGATTTGGAATTTACTAGACTTTTTGGAATGGGGTCACCCGTACTAAAGTGATTCATGTGTATATGATTGCCCAAGATTACGAGTAAAAATGGAGGTATAATGACTTGAGATGTATGATGTTAGGGTATCATGAATACCATGAATATATTATGACGGGGGAAAGTAAACAATGAAGGTATATGAAGAGAGTATAGAAATGGTCAGAAATTGAACAGTATGCTATAGAAATTTTGTCTGAGGCAAGTACCTTCGCGAAGAACGATAAGTACTAAGAGATTCACGTTGAACTCGACCAATATCTTCCAAAACATCCTTTCTACCATTACCAAGTTCTGTAAGAGAGCAGATAGACATACGTTGTCTTTTGGAAGGTCGAAGAGGCTGGCAACTATCTGAAAGTAGAGGTTAGCATTAAGCCACCAATCGATTATCAATGGAGAATGATGGAAAAGAGACCCTTGTTAAGGATACATGATCTGATTGCCAATTATAGGATGCAAGAATTCCTTGGCAGTTGAATTAAGGATAGGATATCCACAAATTAAGACAAACTCTGGGGAATGCACAAGGGATGGAATTAACCCTAATAAAGACATTTTGAATTCAGATGATATGAGTTGGATTTGCTAAGGCAACAATGACCTGTAAGGATTATTAAGAAGAGTTCTGGAAAGAACATAGACAGAATTATTAGAGTATTGATCAATGAGGTTTTGTTATACCCTGTACCTAGAAAATATAGGAGGAATGATGAGGGCGACCTAAGAAACCTTACAAGGAAAAAGTTAATATAATGAGTTTCAAAATAGAAGTTTGGTAGAGAATGTAAGACACAATAACAATAATGCCAGATGAGGCATGTATGAAACCATGATGAGGTATGGATGGAACCCAAGAAGGTTGAGATTATCCTAGAACAAGAAAGAACTAAGAGAACAAATATTCCAGGTATGATTGAGGGTAACTTTGATAAAGTTCCCACGGGAAGGTGGAAGCAATGAATTATGGAAAAAGGCTGATCGATATATTTTTCTCCTTCAGCAGAGCTTAAGAGAGAATGCTTTCACCCAACAGTGATGGGAAAGAGGTAGAAAAGTTTGAGTTGGAATGTATCTAGAGAACATGGATTACAAGAAATTGTTAGTATCAGGAAAGGCCAATGAGGTGGCCGACAGTCTAAGTATAAAGGAATAATTACAAGTGATCATACCGAAGAAACAGAATGATATTTGGAAGGACCTTGAAGGTCATATCGGAATGGAGGAATTTACATTCCTTCTGATGACTGTGCAAGAATTGACGGTAATAATAGTTTAAGTAAAGATTCGATTCCTGATAGAGTCTTAAGCATATTACGTACCTTAGAAGGTCCCGTTTTGAGGCAAACCAGGACCATGGTACAAAATTGACGAAGTAAACCATTAAGCTTCCAGTCTTTTATGGAAGATGCATGAGTGATAGTTTCATCAACCGGACCTAGCTGCGATGCTTGAAACTCTTCTGCAATTTTACCTACTTCATGTAATATCTACATCAAGTTCAGGAAGTGTTCCTTATGGATAAGGAATAGTGATTACTTTGTCTCCCTAAGGGATTTGAAACCCGTAGGGTTAGCTATTAACGCACTACGTAAACAACAAGCGAAGGTGATTCTTCTAAGAAAGTAGATGACAACGTAAAGATAAAGAAAGTACCTATTGATAAACTAAATGGCATGTTGATGAATGACAAGAAAGTTTGTGATAATGTACTTCTACGCAAACAAGATAGAGAATATGAAGTTGACGATTCATGATGCTAAATGTATTCCCGTAGAAAGAATTAAGGGCAGTTGAGCCCGAGATTTGTTGGGCCATCTGAGAGTTTAAAAGTGTTCAGAATGTGGCATTCGATCCAGCTCTACCCCCAAAACTTATAGCATGATCGTAACGGGTTTTCATATGGCAAGGCTACGCCAGTAAAATGCAGAGGCTCGATAGCTGATAAGAGTACGAGCAAGTAGATATACGACCTGGTCTGACTTACAAAGAACAACCTGTGGAAAATCACGGGTAGAAAAGAATAAGTGATGAGAAACAAGTTTGGCAGAAGAAGATTATATTGGGTCTAAGTTAAAGAAATCGGCCAGATTCATTTCGGAGGTTTTAAATTGGAATAATGTGATGATTATAGAGTAAATGTGACGGAATACCGATAAGGAGGTACCAAGTGCAAAAGGTGTCTCAATATAGAGATGAAGGTGAAAGTAAATAACAGAAGTAAATAAGAATCAGATAATGAGAAGGATGTGATTGACAAAGAAAAGACTGGGAAAACAACTATAGAATATGAAGCAAGGAATGTATGAATGGATTGATAAATGGGTTTTCTGATGAATTCTCGGGATGACAATCTGATAGTGTTAATATTATAGATATGAAAAAGCTAGTAGCATGACATGGAATGTCAGTAACAATGGTGTCAAGCGAAAAACTAAGATTTAACCTGAGAGGTTGAAAGATTTTCCAAAAATAAGTATTGCTAAGGTTGAACCAGAGAATAGGTCCATAGAATAGTGGACAAAGCAGCAGGATATGTTGACACATGAGATTGCGATCAAATAGTATTAGATATAATTATGATTAATTTCTTCTTTGACGAACCTCTATAGTTCAGAGATAAATTCTGATTATGATATTTTGGAATCATGAAAACTTTCTATAATTCTTTGATATTCCTTCCTTTTCTTCTCTCTTATTAATCTTCTTTATGAATTGAGAAGAACAACCCTTTAAGGAGGGGAGGTACTGCTACGTGACTATCTGTCTATGTGATAGAAGTCTAAGTGGAATACCATAACTTGTTTAATTGCTTGTCAAGTACTAAAGGCTGGCCCCCTTCTGTACTAGCTATGCAATATAACAAGTGTTCATTGATCATAGTGATCTCTCAATAAATCTTTCCACTTCTCTATATTGATCGAGATTGCGAAGATTAAAGCGATCAGGAAATGCACAGTGCGAGCGAGGTTACCTCCGAATTCGCAGTGTGATAGTGATATCAATGTTACTGTAGGTATCAATAAGGGTAAGACAGAGTAAGAGCATAACCCGGATAGTGTGTTGTACGAAAAGTAGCAAGTTGATGGAAAAAGGATAAAGTATGGATTGTAGCGCTAGAAGATGTGCTGAGAAAGGGTAGAACGACTAAGAATTGACCGGGAAGCTGAAAAGTGAAACGATAGATAAACGACTCTTATTTTCTGCCTGATTCCGGGACGGAATCCTTTTAAGGAGGGGAGACTGTAAGAACCCAAATTTTCGGTAGAATTAAAACTTTTTATTAAGTATTGATAAAATGAGGAACAATAATTCCGACAACAAGGTCACCAACTCTAATGAATGAATGGAATGGATTCAAATACTTATATGTCATGAAGAATGCTGATGGTTGACAACTTAGGTAAGAATAATCTATCTCCTAGGGGAATAAGATATGGCAATTCCAATCAGGAGAATATTCTCATGTCATCTAGATCGATAACGATTAGTCCAGTGGTTCCGTGAAAGGGTTAAGGAACGCCCGAGAAAGAACAAGGACATTGTCATAAATATAGGGAATAAAGGAAGAATAAAGAATGAATAGTGCTTTTGGTGGAAGTAAGAATATTATGAGATGACACTATATAGAAGTATTCGGAACGGATTTCCGAGTTCGTATTAGTGATCCAGGGGGAAAATAAGTGTATGTAAAAGCTGTCGGATTCTGAAAAACCGCACTTTTATTTTCTCCGAGAGTTCCCTGGACACTGATAGACTTAAGGATTTAACGAAGGGATTTAAGGAATATAAATTCGAAAGTTAGTAAGAAAGATGGAGAATGATAGTATTAATATTAAGAAGATTTTCGGTAAAACCCTAACTAGAAACGAATGAGTTATTTCCTCGAACGATCAATGAATTGAGCAATAAATACTAGGGTTCGGAACCGTAAGTAAAAGTTCGTAACTTCAATTGAACCCTCGTAAAGCATGTTACTCAGTGGCGAATCTTGGTAAATAAATACTAGGGGTCATAAAGAAGGTATGAAAGAAAACCACATATCAAACGGATCGTTTTCCGATTTTATAAAAATGTTGGAATCGAAGTTACACGCGAACGAACCCCTAAAAACCCGCTTGGTTATAACTTTGGTAAAACACTTAGAAAACGAATGATAAAACTCGTGGTATAATCTCGGTTCGTAATCGATCAACTTTAGAACTTATACGACTTAAGTATATACCGAGTGTGGGTATGATGACATGTCGTAATAACGAACAAATGTCGGATCGTATCGGTAATAAAAAGAGTTACACTAAAAGGTGTATAACGAGATAATTCGAAAACGTGTTCCGATTTATGTGAAGTTTATACTTAGACTTTTAAAAGGTGTTAAGTGGTTAATCTCGAATGTTCTGATTGTTTATAGATCATCGTGCAGACCCAGGACACGCTATCTCCACCCACACCCGATTACCAGGCAAGTGTTCAAAACTTTGAACCTGTTGTTGTGATAATATATATATGTTATTGCCATTTTACATATGCCATAGCATGCATGCCTATTGTCAAATTATATTATGATACCTGTTCCCTGAATTGATATTGGCTTATAGACTAGATACGAATTATCAGTTATAAGCCGGATTGTTTTGATAAGACCCTTAGCGAAGGGCATATGATATTCATTCTTAAATATAGATCGGGAGTCGTTATTTTGAGATATAGATAGTCGTGGAAACCCGGAGGGATTCCAACGACAGATTATTATTTATTTAAAGGAATGTTATTATTAAACGTTATTTATATTTCCATGAAGTATCAATTACTTGGAAATATTTCGAGGAATGTTATTCGAGTATTATCTCAGTCGAGAGATATTAAATGAATGTTAGTTTCGAATATTCATTTAGAGTTGATTATTTAATGAATATTATTTTGATATTCATTAGAATGTTATTTATTAAATGAATATTACTTTCGAATATTCATTTAAGGTTTTACGTACTTGATGAGTATTATTTTAAAATATTCATTGGAAGTTCTATTTACTTAAGGAATATTATTTCGATTATTCCTTTAAAGTTTTGATTACTAAATGAATATTATTTGGATATTCATTTAGAAGATTATTTATTAAATGAATATTATTTTCAAATATTCATTTAAGGTTTGACTTATTTATTGAATATTATTTTAAATATTGGAGTTTAATTATTTAATGAATATTATTTCGAATATTCATTTAAGGTGAGATTTATTTAGTAAATAATTCCATATATTCATTCGAGGATTACTTACGAGCAATATTATGAGTTAATAATATTCCGTAATTATTATTGAGTTAAAAAATATTCTTGGAATATTTATTTAATTCTTTTAAATTCTTTTTAAAATGATTTATATTATTTGGAGATTATCTTTCACCTCTAGATATTATGTAAAATATTTCGGAGTCTTTTTACGACTATTTTATCAAGGAAAGGTTCCCAACTCTTTATTTTTCATTTAAATCTATCTTAAAAGGATTTAAATGCTCGCTCAATCTTCCATATTATAGGGGAACCTACTTGAGCAATGTTATTTACCTTGTTGACTTCCCAGTCATAAATCTTGTAAAACTATTTGTTTCACTCGCAACTTGGTTGCTGTTCATCAATTGAATCTTTGAGTAATCTCCTCATCATTCGAGGGGTAAGATTATTGGAACAAGATGGTATCCTCTCGCAAGCAGCATCTTGAGAGATATGATGTTGAATTTTCCTTTCTAACTAGATACGACTACTTTGTGGAGTCTTATCAACAAGTAGCATACTTGGGGAAAGGGGGACGAACTTTACGTTCAGAATCAAGAACTTCTTTTCGAACTTGGAGTCGTGTAAGAGGCCGAGTAGCGCCGGTCCATCCCAATTGGCCCAACCGTTGGCCGGGGAGATCTAACAGGGCGGTAGACAAGTAAATCCGTCAGCTCTTCCTTCTACCGGTAGTAAATCTAAATTGAGCTGTACAATCTGCGACTGATTATCGTAAGGATTGGATAGTGGGCGCGGTGAATACTCCAGCATAAGTTCATCATTTAAATTCTTTTATTTTCTGCAACATTATCATTGTTGGCAGTATTGGAAAAGTATTCATAGTTGGAATTGCAATATTTTCCTGCAAGTTCCTCTTTTATGATAAATGATAATATCTTTCTTATCTTCGACATAGCAGATATTCCCACCTATATATATGCATTTTGAGTTACCTTGTAACTTCATCGTTCATATTATACTGGCATCATTTTCGTAAATGCATGTCATATGGTTTGAAAGATACTTTTGAACTGTTATATATTATCGTTCAGTTAAATTTTATTGTTGGTGGGCTATTGCTCACCCTTGCTTTATTATTATTTCACAACAACAGCTAGACCAGATGACTCGCACAAGGCGCACTCAACGCTGGCGAGGACGATGAGACTACCAGAGCCGAAGAGAAAGCTATTGGTAGGATAGATTCATTCTTTCAGTACCAAATATATGGACCAATATGACTTATGTAAATGGATGGCAAAGAGTATGTATTCATATTGTAACTCTTTTGGGTTGTAAGAACTCATAATGTGTTTAATAAAATTTGGTTGTTACTCTGATTTCATCTCTGGGACTATAACGGGTGTGTTTTATATTGTTGTGTTAGGTCATAAAGATGTAATTTATTTTATATTGAGGTAAGTTCAAGTATTGTGGACAGAATTGGAGACCGTAACGACCGGATCCCGGACCCCGGATCTGGGGGTGTTACACCTAGCACCCACAGGATCACATGCGAGGTCCCCATAAGGTTCTCCATTATCCCCATTAGTTCACGACGAGGTCTCGCAACTCCAGTATCATGGTACCCTCGCATGTCTTTGTTAAGGCATGGGCCATGATCAGTTATTTACGCTAGCCCACAAGGTCCAAAGGACTTGGGCCATAACAGATCTCCAAAATCCTAGCCTATCTTGGTGACTTGTTCTCAAAGAACTATGTGTGGCTTGAATCCCTATTACGTAGGCCACTTGTTATGATTGATTGATAGTTCTGTAGCAAGAGAGAATAAACACTTTTTCTTTGGCATTCTACGAAGGCATTCTACGAATCAACAAACAAGATCAGTCACATAAATCGTCAATCTCCATCCCGTGTTCTTCATGTTCTTAGCAAAATATCTGTATTTTGTTGCGTGATTCCAACAACCTTCGCAATTACTGTTATACCAATTTTTCCTATAACATATACAAAATTTAAAATTGGATAATTTATAAATCAAAATATAGTTAAAAAATTTCATCGAAACCAACATATAAATACCAAATCTCAATAATGAGTTTTACAATAAATTATTATATATAAATATAACTTTTTAGAGGAAAAAAGTAGGATTATAAACGAACTAAGCTACTTGTTAAGCTCGACTCGATTCGATAAGAATTCGAGCTCGAGTTCGAACAAAAAATTATGTTCGATAAGTTTATCGAGTTGATCCGAGTTTTATGAGTGTTCGACTTGAACTCGACTCGATACTATATACAAAAAAAATTATTTAATTCACATAAATAATATATTACAATACTTTCATACAAATATGTAAAATATCTAGATCATAGAGCAACTACTAATCATCTAATTTTTCATCATTAACAAAATCAAACATGAAAATGCACTAAATAGTGAAATAAGTGTATTAAATGAAGTCGAACTTGACTCGAATTCGACTCGACTCAAAATGTTCGTGAACAGCTTGAAGTACTCGACTCGTTTGCTAACGAATTTGAATTCAAACAACAAAAATTGATCGATAAAGTAATCGAATTTGGCTCGACTCATTAAAACAAAGCTCAAACTCAACCTCGATAAACAAAGATTTAACTCGACTCGGTTTGTTTACTACCCTACAGAACTTATTTATGTCCCTACAAAGCTGTCGGTGTCGTAAAACCTGAATTCACAAATTACTGCATCTTTCTTCCACGACCATTTAATACTGTACTATTTTTTAACTATGGTAGAGCCTTTGTCCAAACTTTAATTGTGAAGTGTCCCCCATAATGATTTACTAGCTTATAATATTGAAATTATAAGTCGATATAAAAATATTAATTTATAGTAAGTTATCAGTTAATGTATTATAAATTTATTATTGAAGTTTGACTGTATTTATAAATTGAAAAATGCTAGTTACCACAGACAAAGTTGTTTTCGTCAAGTTTAGTTAAGAAGATTTTTTATTGGGTGTGATTATCTGAAGTAAGCCCAAATACTTATGATGATGTAAAGTTGCCCAAAACTTGCAAGTGTTACAAAAGTTTTTACTAAAATTTTTTTTCGAATCGGCTCGATAAAATATATAAAAAAACATTATTTAATTCACATAAATAATATATTACAATATATTCATACAAATATGTAAAATATCTAGATCATAGATCAATTACTAATCATCTAATTTCTCATCATTCACAAAATCAAACATGAAAATGCACTAAATAGTAAAATAAAGAGTATTAAATGAAGTCATACTTGACTCGAATTCGACTTGACTCAAAATGTTCATGAATAGCTTGAAGCACTCAACTCGTTTGTTAATGAATTCGAATTCAAACAACAAAAGTTGATCGATAAAGTAATCGAATTTGGCTCGACTCATTAAAAAAAAGCTCAAACTCAACCTCGATAAACAAAGAATTAACTCGACTCAGTTCGTTTACTACCCTACAGAACTTATTTTTGTCCCTGCAAGCTGTCGGTGTCGTAAAACCTGAATTCACAAATTAATGCATCTTTCTTCCACGGCATTTAATACTCTACTATTTTTTAACTATGGTGGAGCCTCTTGTCCAAACTTTACTTGTGAAGTGTCCCCCATAATATTTTACTAGCTTATAATATTGAAATTATAAGTCGATATAAGAATATTAAATCCTTTATTACAATACCTGAGTGAAAGAGAAGTGTCCTAAATCCAATCATGGATGATGAGTTAGGATAAACTTTCTTGTAATCTTAGTAGGTTTTATGATTATTAGTGAAAGACATATTTGTCTTTCTACGGGCTTTATCTATTTAAAGTGTATTAAATCAGATGTTCCATAGTTTAGAGTAAAGCTTCTAGAATATAATGAGATTATAATAGTGAGATCTAGAAGATGATAACACTAGACTTAAAACTGTTCCTGATCATAGGATAACTGATTGGAAGTTAGTTAATCCGTAAAGATCAGTACATACTATGCTAGCTTCCTAGGAAGGATGTCTGTTCTCATAGGCATTTGTGTGGTGACACCATTGCTAGTATGTAGGTATTAAGGAATAAGTTCACTGAACATGACTCGATCAGTGGAACAACTAATGGAGTTTACTCACGTGTCGATAGTTGTTCACTAAGTGATAGTTGTACAAGTGTCCTTAGACTTGAGATCGTTAGAGTAATCTTGTATATAATGAACTATGCTTTGGTTTAGTCCTTAATCTCAAGGACACCTATTAGGTCTATTCTGGGCATAGGGAATTGTGTATGGAGATAGTTAACGGTCAATAAAGGATCTACCCCTTCTAGTAAAGGAAGAGAATATCCTATGCTATTCTTATTATGCTAGTTCAGGAATCTCTGGCCAGAGTGAATGAAATTAGAAAGGAGTTTCTAATTTGCATTAATATGAACTATGCATTATGAATAAGGAATCATATGATTAAATTTGATAGGCTTCACACGAGATCCATGCCTTGTATTTAATCGGGATAATGTAGGGTAGAAGGAATTAAATTGTACGGTAACTATTCACTGACTAGGTTCTAGGTATTCTAAGCAGTGAACTCATATTATCCGGATAATCGCGATATGCTGAGAAGTATCCCTCACGATGTAGAATAAATATGATTAGTTATTTAATTAATTATATTTAATGAATTGGAAGAATTCATATAAATAATAATAAAATAGTTTTATTATTTATTTCTACTACCGGCTTAATATTGAACCTACAGGGTCACACAATAAAAGAGACTGATTTATTGGTGGAGGAATTAATTAATAATGGCTAGTAATTATTTATTTATGAAATAAATAATTTATTAATAATTTTTATAATTGATTAAATAAGATTTAATTTATTATAAATTAATTAAGAAGAGTTCTTAATATTATTAATTAAGGATTTAATTTAAGAAAATAAATCAAGTGAGTGAATTATTTTCTAAAGAGTTTAGAAAAGGTATTAATGATTAAAAGAGTTTTAATTATAAATTAATTGATTAATGAGATTAATTGATTTGTGGGGTTAATAATTATATTATTTTATAGGAAAAATTCAGTTGAAATTTTACCTATAAATATACACTTATAAACCCTCAAAAGCTCTAACCCTATTTTACAACGTAAAAAGTAAAAGGAGGCAACCCTAATTCTCTCTCAGCCCTCTTCCTCCCTCCATTGAATCAAGACTCTTGGTGGATACTGATAAGTGGATTTTATATCCACTTGGAGCATTCCATATCGGCTTAAATTGATTCACTTGGCCTCATGTTTGTTGTAGTTTTGATGTGTTTTGTTAATTTTGCAGGGTTGCAAGAATGTTGAATAAGATTGCAATTTCCGTCAATCTGGAGATGAATTCGAGCTTAAGAATGAGCAATGGAGTCTTGTTGTGAGCCACCATGAAGTTTCCAAGGCAAGGAATTGAAGTATGGAAGCTTTGAGAAAAAGAACGAAAGGAAACGGAGGCAAAACGAAGGAAACAACATGCTGAAAAATGCCGGACAGATTTGGAGCTAGGCCGCAGCCTAGCTACCTAGGCCGCAGCCTAGCATGGTCGCTGTCCATGACGAAAATTGCACTAAAAACCCTCCATAACTTTCGTGTTTTGACTCTATTTGGTATTTTTGGTATTTCCTTGTTGGATAAAACTTCTAGGGCATATAAAAACATAATATATCATTGTAAATAGATATCATCACATAGTATTACGTATCATATTATTGTAACGCATTAGAGAGATTAAGAATAAGAGGGGAAACAACTTCCAAGGTGACGGCAAGGAAGAATCACACTCAAGTTCAAGATCTAGGGTTTTCTATATTGTTTATTTTCTGAATATTCAATTTAATACTTTGTTTCTTTTATCAAGTATTCTATTCTAAATCATTAATTGTTTTCAATTCCTTGTTTTAATTATGTTATCAATTGAACCCATGATGGTGCTAAGTTCAATTATGAACTAAACACTTTCATGGGGTTCTAATGGATTGTTTTGTGGATTCTAGTAGTTGATAGTTTTGACAACATATGCTTGTGATTGAAAATAAGGTTACCTGACGTGGTTGTCTGAATTCATATAGATGCGTAGCTAACATCTATTTTGTCAATCTCTAATGAATGCGAAAGTGGATTTAGAGATTAGGGCTTGCCATGTTAGCATAGGCTTATGACGGTTTCTTCGCATATCGGTAGTATAGATTCGAAAGAACATTACTCCCCTATGTAGTTGATAGTGGAACTTGTGATTAAATTGATGTCACCCAATCTCATAGACATATAGTGATTTGGATGTAATTGATGCTCGTAAAGCTTCTATCTTAATTGTAGATGATTTTATGGATTGGTATGAGTTTATTGAAAGATAGCTTGTACTTCCTTCGTGTTCCCACTAGCTACCTTAATAATCACATTGCATTGAGTCTTGACGGTTAATCTAGATGAAACAACTCATGAAGTTGGAACCCTGTGTTTTTCTCATATAAGTAAAATCACCTAAGTAATTTTTTAGTAGTAATAATTCAGAAAACAACCCAAATTTGTTACTTCACCAAGCTATTATAATTTAGCCATACATTGTTGAATAGGCACATTTACGTATTTCATCGAGTCTTCGTGGGAACGATCCCTATTTATCCGTATTACTTTTGACTGCGTATAATTGCGTAGAAAATTGTGAACAAGTTTTTGGCGCCGCTGCCGGGGACTTCGGTGTTATTTTAGTTTATGTGTTTGACATCAGTGGTAGTTAAGTTTTATTGACTTGGATAATCTTTCTCATCTATTCGAGTGTCTTGATTGTGTGTTTCAGGTACCTGAAAGTTTATGCTAACACGTTCTAAAGCCAAACAAGGAAAAGAGCAAGCAGAAGCTTTAAGTATGGGAGACGCACCAGCACCACCAACGGTACCAAAGGCTTTAATGGACTACTCTCAGCCAAAAATTGATGATATTCAGTCGAGCATCATCAGGCCAGCCATTGCAGCCAATACTTTCGAGATCAAACCGGGTACTATTCAAATGATACAGAACTCAGTGCAGTTTGGAGGAGCTCCAACTGAAGATCCCAACATGCACATCAGGAATTTCATTGAGATTTGCGACACCTTCAGATTTAACAATGTGTCGGAGGATGTTATTAAGCTGAGGCTCTTCCCATTTTCTCTCAGGGACAAAGCCAAGGGTTGGCTGCACTCTCTACCAGCAGGCTCTATCACTACTTGGGCTGATCTCAAAAGTTTCTCACCAAGTTCTTTCCTGTGGCTAAAACTGCAGCAATCAGGAATGCTTTAACTCAATTCTCTCAGCATTCCGGTGAATCTTTGTGTGAAGCTTGGGAGAGGTACAAGGAGATGCTGAGAAAATGTCCTCATCATGGTATGCCTGACTGGATGGTAATTAATTGTTTCTACAATGGGCTTGGATGGCAATCTAGATCGAATGTGGACGCAGCTTATGGCGGAGCTCTGTGGGCTAAGAGCTATGAGGCCGCTTATGAACTAATTGAGATGATGGCAGCGAATGAGTATCAGAATCCTACTTAGAGAATGCCACAACAAAAGGTAGCAGGACTTCTGGATGTCGATAAGGCCACTTCTTTGGCTGCTCAACTAGAAGCACTGAACTTGAAGGTAGACTCTTTGGCGAACCAAGGTGTGCATCAAATTGCAAGTGTCTGTGAACTTTGTGCGGGCGCACATGAGACCAACCAATGTGCAATTTCTAATGAGTCGGTTCAATTTGTGAGCAATTTCCAAAGACAGCAACAGCCAGCTCCTAACACCTACCATCCCAGCAATCGGAACCATCCAAATTTCAGCTGGAACAACAACCAAGGTGGTTTACAGCAGTCAAATCAGCCGTTTCAACAGTCTCAGAATCAGCAGTTGGGTGTTAGGCCATTTAATCCTTCTGGGTTTCAACAGCAGCAAGGGCAACAGTTTCAACAGCAGTATGCCCCGAGGCAATTTCTACCACCAGGATTTTAGCAGTAACCTTATGGAAATTCTTGGCAATCTGCTAATGAAAAATCAGAACTAGAAGAATTGAGATTGATGTGCAAGAGCCAGGCCATTTCTATCAAGACTTTAGAAAATCAGATGGGGCAACTTGCAAATGCTTTGTTGAGCAGACCACAGGGAACTCTTCCCAGTGATACGGAAGCACACCCAGGGCGGAAAGACAGCAAGGAGCAGATTAAAGCCATAACTCTACGGTCCGGTAAGGTCACGGAAAGCACTACACTTGAGAAAGAAGAAAAAAATCTGCCAGAAAAGGAAGAAGAGAAAGAGGATTTGGGAGGTTCAGTTGACAAGGGTAAAAATTCAGATTCAAGCAATGGAGAAGAGGAAAGCGTACTGACTCCTAAAAAATCAGCCCTTGAGACAAAGGTTATGAAGAATCAGGTCTTCCCACCTCCACCGTATCCTCAGAGATTGCAGAAACAGAGGCTGGACAAGCAATTTGGTAAATTTCTTGAGGTATTTAAAAAGCTGCATATTAACATACCTTTTGCAGAAGCTCTGGAGCAGATGCCGAGTTATGCTAAGTTCATGAAGGGTATTCTGTCGAGAATGCTGAAATTGGAGGAGTATGAAACCGTTGCTTTGACGGAGGAATGCAGTGCTGTTCTGCAACAGAAATTGCCTCCGAAACTGAAGGACCCTAGAAGCTTCACTGTACCATGTACTATTGGTAATCTGTCATTCGACAAATGCTTATGTGACTTGGGAGCAAGCATAAACTTGATGCCTCTATCTGTTTTTGTTCAACTTGGTCTTCCGGAGCCGAGACCGACCAACATCTCTTTACAGCTAGCAGATAGTTCGATCACTTACCCAAGAGGCATAGTCGAAGATGTCTTGGTAAAGGTGGATAAACTTATCTTTCCGGCTGATTTTGTCATTCTGGACTTCGAGGAAGATAAGAAAATTCCAATAATATTGGGAAGACCTTTTCTAGCCACAGGCCGAACACTGATCGATGTTCAGAAAGGAGAGCTTACTATGCGAGTGAATGAGCACAATGTTACTTTTAACGTGTTCAAGGCAATGAACTTTCCAACAGAAGAAGAGGAGTGCTTCCGAGTTAACATGGTTGAAACTTCTATAAAAAGAGAAGCAGATCATCTGCTAATTTCCGACCCTTTGCAACGGGTTTTGAATGGGGATTTTGACGAGGAAAATGGGGAAGAAGTAGAGCAAATTCTGGCGTTGAATTCAACTCCTTGGAAGAGGAGGACGGAGGTACCAATCGAGTCTCTGGGTTTAGAAGCCCTTAAAAAGTCACAAGTGAGGCTTAAGCCATCCATTGAGAAAGCTCCTTCTCTTGAGCTAAAGCCACTACCAGACCATTTGACGTATGCATATTTAGGTGCTTTATCTACCTTGCCCGTTATTATTGCGGCTAACCTGACAGGTAGTGAAGAAGAGAAATTGTTGCGGATTCTAAGGGAGTTCAAATCAGCTATTGGATGGACTATTGCAAATATTAAGGGAATCAGCCCTTCCTTCTGCATGCACAAGATTCTTCTTGAGGAAGGCAGCAAATCATCTATTGAGCAACAAAGAAGACTCAATCCCATCATGAAAGAAGTGGTCAAGAAGGAGATTATTAAATGGTTAGATGCAGGGATTATCTACCCTATTTCAGATAGCTCTTGGGTGAGTCCTGTGCAATGTGTGCCTAAGAAAGGAGGCATGACAGTGATAGCAAATGAAAAGAATGAACTCATTCCTACTCGGACAGTCACGGGGTGGCGAGTGTGCATGGATTATCGGAAGCTCAATAAGGCCACTAGGAAAGATCACTTCCCTCTTCTCTTCATTGATCAGATGTTGGATAGATTGGCCGGTCATGAGTATTATTGTCTTCTTGACGGGTATTCGGGCTATAATCAGATTTGTATTGCTCCGGAAGATCAGGAAAAGACCACTTTCACTTGCCCATTTGGCACTTTTTCTTTTCGACGGGTTTCTTTTGGTCTGTGTGGCGCACCAGCCACTTTTCAGAGATGCATGATGGCCATATTCTCGGACATGATCGGGACTAATGTGGAGGTATTCATGGACGACTTCTCAGTGTTTGGTACTTCTTATGATGAGACTCTATCTAATTTGAGTCTAGTGCTGAAAAGATGCGTTGAGACCAGTCTGGTTCTCAACTGGGAAAAGTGCCATTTCATGGTACAAGAAGGGATCATTCTCGGGCACAAAGTGTCTAAGCGAGGTCTTGAAGTGGATAGGGCTAAATTGGAGACAATTGAGAATCTTCCTCCACCGATCTCAGTTAGAGGAGTTCGCAGTTTTCTGGGACATGCTGGCTTCTATAGGCGGTTCATAAAAGATTTCTCAAAAATCTTCAAACCATTGTGCAATTTACTGGAAAAAGACCTCCCCTTCAAATTTGACGAAGAGTGCTTGGCTGTCTTTGAGCTTTTGAAAAAGAAGTTGACAACAACTCCGGTTATTACGGCTCCTAATTGGGAAGAGCCATTCGAGCTTCTGTGTGATGCAAGTGATTTTGCAGTGGGAGCTGTGTTGGGGCAAAGAAAGATGAACATATTTCATGTGGTTTACTATGCTAGTAAAACCCTGAATGAGGCACAGCTGAATTACACCACAACTGAGAAGGAATTTTTGGCAGTGGTCTATTGTTTTGAGAAGTTCCGATCTTACTTGCTTGGCACCAAGGTGATTGTTTATACTGATCATGCAGCCATCAGATATCTACTTGCAAAGAAAGATGCAAAGCCTAGGCTGATCCGTTGGGTTCTATTGTTGCAAGAATTCGATGTGGAAATCAAGGACAGGAAGGGCACGGAAAATCAAGTGGCCGATCATCTATCTCGGCTAGAGGATCATGGTGAGGATGCCAAGGATAAGTCTCTCATCAATGAGTCCTTCCCAGATGAGCAGTTGTTTACGGTGCAAGGTGAAGTGCCATGGTTTGCCGATTATGTGAATTATCTGGTGAGCAACATCATTCCTTCAGAATTCACCTATGCACAAAAGAAGAAATTTCTCCATGATGTGAAATGGTACCATTGGGACGAACCTTTCTTGTTTCGTCAGGGGGCAGACCGAATGATCAGGAGATGCATTCCCTATAGTGAGACGGAGGGGGTTCTGAGAGATTGTCACTCCACCACTTATGGTGGTCATTATGGAGGTGAGAAAACAGCAGCTCGAGTACTTTAGGCAGGGTTCTTTTGGCCTACGCTGTTCAAGGACGCTTATCAGTTCGTATTGAGATGTGATCGTTGTCAACGTGTGGGTAATATCTCTAAGAGGAATGAAATGCCTCTTAATATGCTACTTGAAGTGGAGATCTTTGACGTGTGGGGAATAGACTTCATGGGACCTTTCATCTCGTCATGCAATAATCAATACATCTTGCTAGCCGTGGATTATATTTCTAAATGGGTCGAGGTGAAGGCTCTACCGACCAACGATGCTAAGGTGGTACTCAATTTTTTGCATAAGCACATATTCACGCGCTTTGGAACTCCGAGAGCCATAATCAGTGATGAGGGGACGCACTTTTGCAATCGTCAATTCACTAATCTGATGGTGAAGTACAATGTGACACATCGGGTGGCCACAGCTTATCATCCCCAAACAAATGGACAGGCGGAGGATTCTAACAGAGAAATTAAGAGGATTCTGGAGAAAGTAGTGAACCCCTCAAGGAAGGATTGGTCGTTGAAGTTGGACGAGGCTGTATGGGCTTACCGAACCGCGTACAAGACACCCTTGGGAATGTCTCCCTTTCAGTTGGTGTATGGTAAGGCGTGCCATTTGCCTGCCGAGCTAGAGCACAAGGCATTTTGGGCCTTACAGAAATTTAACTTCGATATGAAAGCAGCGGGTGAAAAACGACTACTTCAACTTAATGAACTTGAGGAGTTTCGTGCACAAGCTTACGAGAATAACAAAATGTACAAGGAGAAGGTCAAGAGGTGGCATGACAGAAGGTTGGTGCACAAGACCTTTGTACCAGGTGAATCAGTTCTATTGTTCAATTCTCGTCTTAAACTCTTTCCAGGGAAGCTCAAGTCAAGATGGTCGGGACCATTTGTAGTGAAGACAGTGTTCCCGCATGGCGCGGTTGAGTTTTATGAAAAGTCACCTGATCAATCTTTTAAGGTTAACGGACAGAGGTTAAAACACTACTTTGGTGGAATGGTGAATCGTGAAGCGGTCGTCACCGCCCTCGCCACTACGTGATATAGCGAGGAAATGTCAAGCTAAAGACACTAAGCAAGCGCTTCGTGGGAGGCAACCCACGCGTTTTATATGTTGTGTATTTTCAAAAAAAAATAATAATAATAATAACAGGAGTCGCCCCAGGCTGCAGCGCCATTTCCTAGGCTGCAGCGTATAAAGCAGTCTGCCCAGAGTGTAAAACCAAATTCTGTTAGCAAAAAATAAAAAAAAAAAAATTGACAGAAGCAAGCCCAGGCTGCAGCGCAGCATTCTAGGCCGCAGCGCAGACTGCGTTCTGCTCAGCCATGTAAACGTGAGTTTTTGTTTTTTTGTTTTTTTTGTTTGTTTTGTTTGTTAAAAAAAAATTGCAAAGCAACAGACCTCACCCCGCGCTGCAGCGCGGCAGGGGAGGCTGTAGCCTACCCTCCCAACTGTCCAATGTCCATACGTTTTTTTTTATTTAGTGTGATGTTTTAGCACAAAAACAAAAACCACATCCTTCCATATTCTTATAACCCCAAAAATTTCAAATCCCTAAATTCCTAAACGTAAACTAATTCCTCTATTCCCCAACCTTGTTAATCCTCTCATATTTATCCTAATTCTACTACCCACCCATCTATATATACACCTATACACACAAATATCCAAACCCAATTCCTAATTAAAAATCTCTAAACCTCCATTCCAAGTTAAGGTGCCAAGAAGGATTCAAGTTTGGGGGATTTTCGTTGCAAGTGTCACCTCTTCGATTCGTATTAGGTATAACTCTTCCTTAAATCTTATTTATACGAATTTGTGGCTTTGCAAATATTTGGGGGTTTTGTGTGTCTTTGTAATATTTGGAAAATTCTTGGTTTGTATTGTGGTGAGTTAATTGGTGGTATTGTTGAGTTGGGTTTTGATTATCATGGCCCCAAAGCGTCGAAGAGGTAATTCTAGTAATCGGCCATCATCGGATGAGAATGTAAGTGTGGAGAGGTTTGTGAATGAGGAGGCGCGAATTGAGTATGATAGATTGATGGAAAAACCACTTGTTAAAGAGAGGGGGTTTTTGCCGGTTGAGTATTCGGATTTGAATTGTATGATTAGTGGGCTTGGTTTTGAGGAACTTTGTGCGTCGTCTACTCCGATCCCTTTGGGTGTTGTGCGAGAGTTCTATGCGAACGCTAAGGTGGAGCAGAATGGGTTTTGTGTAGTTCATGGTAGGCGCGTGGATTATCGGCCGGATGCGCTTCGTCAGGTTTTTAAACAGCCTCCTAAGCCAAGGGGGGTGGTAGATTGGGCTAGGAAAACTCGAGATGAGGTGGATTTGGATGCTATTGTAGCAGAGATGTGTGTACCGGGTACGGTGTGGAAAGTAAGGCTGGATAGTAATGAGCGTACCAATTTTCCAGCTAATGCTATGAACAGGTTTACACGTGCGTGGAACTTGTTTATTTGTGCTAACATCATGCCTTCGACACATACGAATGACGTGCCTATGGAGAGAGCTATTATTCTTTGGGGCATTTTGAAAGGGAAGTATATTGATGTGGGGTATATTATGTATCAGAACATTCTGCGGTTCTTGCGAGGAAATTCTCAATCACCAATTCCGCATGCTTCTATTATTGCTGGTGTTTGTATGGATGCTAATGTTACTTGGGATGATAATGAGTAGCTTCAGAAGCCGGCTAATCCTATTACTGATGCTTCTATTAACCGGATGGCGGAGTGGTCGGGCGGCATTCCGCATCCTAGGGGGCTAGGTTACATTGTAGAAGAAGCAGGTGCTGGTGGTCAGGGAACGGGTGATCCGCCACATGTTCCTAGGGCACCGATAGGAGAGGGTGATGCTGGTTCGAGAGCTTCTCATGATAGGAGGATGATGAGGCGTCTGGATGCTTTGTATGAGAGCCATAGCCATTTTTCCTAGAGGTTGACACAGACTTTGGATAGTGCTTTCAGAGCCAGTGGTGTTCATGTGGATTGGCCAGTTTTTGGTTCAGACACTGTGTATCCTCCTCCTGATTCTCCACCCGAGGAGGGTGATGACGCTGATGCGTAGGTATGTTCTACTATCCCTCGTATTTACCTTTTCATTCAATGCGGACATTGAATCTTTCAAGTTTGGGGGTGGTTTGAGGGATAAGTAGTGTGTATATAGTTATATGTCATTGTGTTCATGTAGGATTTCATGCCTTGCATATTAGTAGTAATTCATGCATATATGTTCGTGTTAATTATGTGTGTTTCATTTAGGACATTCTGTTTTTGTTTTTTGTATACCATGTGAGTTTCATATTAGTTGCATTTTCATGGCAAGAACTTTTCATGATCCCTTAGAACGAGCTATTTCTGTTGGTAGGTGGATGTTGATTTGAGTGTGGTAATGATGAATAGAGGGTTGGTTTATAGTCTCTAGGAAGTGACGTACATGTTATGGAAACAAAACTTTACACAGTCTCATTAGGTGATTTTGGGCTAGGTTAGGGTCATGCTTGTTTGGATGCTTTGAGATTTAATCACTTGTTTATATTTAGAATTTTCGTTATTCCCTTTATAGCGTAGGAGAATTAAAGTCTAAGTTTGGGGGAAAACAGGAATTTCATGCTAGTTGTTAATAATGGCTAGATGTCAAATGGCTAGTAGCCGGCTCATATTTATATGAGTAGTCTAGGGTTGGAATTGAGAATTCTCATTCCAGATTGCATAAAAAAAACATAAAAAAGAGAAACAGAAAAAAAGAAGAAAGAAAAAAAAAAGTTAAAAGTGTCAATTGTTAAATGCAAAATTAGCCACGAGTGAGCTCTTTAATACTCGAGTAATTAAGTCTGAGGGGACTTAGTCCTAGTAACCTAAAGCCTTGTGGTTTGGGATTGCTGACCTAACACTCGCTACATGGGTATTATTGTATAAGCCTTTTGGGGTCTCATTCATTGCACGGCTAAATAAACATGTTTGTATATTATGTGTCGTAGTTGTTTAGGAATAAAAGCATGAATTTCTGTCTACCTTGGATAAGGATGGAGGTGTTCTTAAGTTATGAAGTGTCTACAGTCTATTCTGTTTATAAGCTTGTGATTGTCTTGGTGAAGGATAGGTATGATTTTTGACCTAGTTTTGGGAGTATTTCTGATGAGCATAGCACACACGCACGTTTCTGTCATGTATGTTAGAGTACGGGAACTTAGTCGAGCTCTATTTGGATTTATTTGCATTCATTGAGATATTTGCTTGCTAGTTGGTTTTGGTGAGTTTGAAGGGGATCTTTGCATTTTTCATAGTAGTTGCATTCATGCATTGCATTGTTAGTTTAATGGATTTTTTGGGTACATTCGCTATAAGTCCTCACGAGACCTTACTCGTCCACTAGGGCTGCTTAGGGGTTTAAAGGGCTTGTTTCATATGCCAAATGCAACCGTGATCACCTACGGAAGTGGTACTATTTAGTTAGTGTAGTTGTTTATGCTTGAGGACAAGCATCGGTTTAAGTTTGGGGGTGTGATAAGTGGATTTTATATCCACTTGGAGCATTCCATATCGGCTTAAATTGATTCACTTGGCCTCAAGTTTGTTGTAGTTTTGATGTGTTTTGTTAATTGTGCAGGGTTGCAAGAATGTTGAATAAGATTGCAATTTCCGTCAATCTGGAGATGAATTCGAGCTTAAGAATGAGCAATGGAGTCTTGTTGTGAGCCACCATGAAGTTTCCAAGGCAAGGAATTGAAGTATGGAAGCTTTGAGAAAAAGAACGAAAGGAAACGGAGGCAAAACGAAGAAAAAACGAAGGAAACAACATGCTGAAAAATACCGGACAGATTTGGAGCTAGGCCGCAGCCTAGCTACCTAGGCCGCAGCCTAGCATGGCCGCTGTCCATGACGAAAATTGCACTAAAAACCCTCCATAACTTTCCTGTTTTGACTCTATTTGGTATTTTTGGTATTTCCTTGTTGGATAAAACTTCTAGGGCATATAAAAACATAATATATCATTGTAAATAGATATCATCACATAGTATTACGTATCATATTATTGTAACGCATTAGAGAGATCAAGAACAAGAGGGGAAACAACTTCCAAGGTGACGGCAAGGAAGAATCACACTCAAGTTCAAGATCTAGGGTTTTCTATATTGTTTATTTTCTGAATCTTCAACTTAATACTTTGTTTCTTTTATCAAGTATTCTATTCTAAATCATTAATTGTTTTCAATTCCTTGTTTTAATTATGTTATCAATTGAACCCATGATGGTGCTAAGTTCAATTATGAACTAAACACTTTCATGGGGTTCTAATGGATTGTTTTGTGGATTCTAGTAGTTGATAGTTTTGACAACATATGCTTGTGATTGAAAATAAGGTTGCCTGACGTGGTTGTGTGAATTCATATAGATGCGTAGCTAACATCTATTTTGTCAATCTCTAATGAATGCGAAAGTGGATTTAGAGATTAGGGCTTGCCATGTTAGCATAGGCTTATGACGGTTTCTCCGCATATCGGTAGTATAGATTCGAAAGAACATTACTCCCCTATGTAGTTGATAGTGGAACTTGTGATTAAATTGATTATGTCACCCAATCTCATAGACATATAGTGATTTGGATGTAATTGATGCCCGTAAAACTTCTATCTTAATTGTAGATGATTTTATGGATTGGTATGAGTTTATTGAAAGATAGCTTGTACTTCCTTCATGTTCCCACTAGCTACCTTAATAATCACATTGCATTGAGTCTTAACGGTTAATCTAGATGAAACAACTCATGAAGTTGGAACCCTGTGTTTTTCTCATATAAATAAAATCACCTAAGTAATTTTTTAGTAGTAATAATTCAGAAAACAACCCAAATTTGTTACTTCACCAAGCTATTATAATTTAGCCATACATTGTTGAATAGGCACATTTACGTATTTCACCGAGTCTTCGTGGGAACGATCCCTATTTATCCGTATTACTTTTGACTGCGTATACTATGATAGCCCCAGATCCGGGGTCAGGAATCCGGGCCGTCAACGACCAATTTCAGTTTAGTGACACTTCATTCTTGGCAGCTGGAATATAAATTCATACTAAAACTTACATAATAGACCCCACACTTAATAATGTTACACACCTGTCATATGCTCAAAGAACAACATCCACAATATTAAAAGTTTAGATTTAAGCAGTTATTACAAACCAGGATCATACTTAAATACCTTGTTGAATAATAATTCGACATGAAGCATTTCAACAATCAAAAGTTTATTACAACAACTTACACACTAAATGTACATAATCTACCAGTACCCAACCGTCCGATAGCTACCTCGGGAATCGTTGCCAACACTCTCTCAAAAGTTCATCTTTCCCGTACCCTCTTGCAGGGTGTAGTGCGGAGTATCGGCATACCTAGCTGTTGTATACATAATAGCAAGAATGAGCTAAAATAGCTCAGCAAGATAAATTCTATCAACTAGCATCAAAGGGAAATAAATCATTATATATATATATATATATATATATATATAATAGACAAAAACAAATTTCAGTTATTATGGAAAGAATTTTATTTTCATTCAATATATATACACTTTCCAATTATCTTTGTACGAAAAGAAATATACAGTATTATAATATCAGTTTCTCTTCTAATATCATATAATATCAGTTTCTCTTCTTAAATAATATAAAAATCAATATACCATTTCAATGTACTTTTCTAAAATAATATGATAAACTTGAACAAATCTTTCGCTATCATCTTCTCATTTCCTTCTTATGCAACAATTATATAAATTAATATAAAATCAGTTTCTCTTCATCTATAACAATAATTCCATCATTTCAGATCATGTTTCTGTTTTCAGTATAAAAATCTGAAAACCATTGTCAACACTTTCTTTTCAAAAACATTGGGGATATCTGTTGTCGCCTGATACGTTAGGACGATGATCAGTCGCCTAATCGTACCTGTAATAACCCTAACTTCAGTAATGCTACAGTGGTCACATGAATAGTAAATTTCGGGGATTTAGAGAAATGGTATATAGGTACCCTATAATGGAAACATAAAATGAATAAACAGAAACCATATTAGTGTTGTACAATGGAAATAAGTGACTTGAAATGACGTTAGATTTCAGAAATTCCTGAAGCATGGATTTTGAGGATTTTGATTTCGAATAAGCTTCTATTGGATATTAAGGAGCATGGAAACATTATAAGAATTATATATTGAGGAATTAGTGAATTTAGATTTAACCTAGGGATTATTAAGTTAAGAAAATACCAAAGGAAATTGGATTGTTAAATGGTTTCAAAACCACTGAGATAATGAGGTACATTCGAAACGAACCACAATTAGACGAATATGGAGATTAAGCAACCAAGATTTATAAAATAACAAGGATACATACCCCATTATAATTACCAAGAGTACTAGCATAATAATTAGGAAAGAAATCAAGAAAAAGAGAATTATGAAGTCATGTTAATGATGTCATCTTCCACTAAACCAAATTAAGGGTAGATTAGTCTTTTAACACCTAGATTTTTTACCAAGCTTCCAACACACTCTAAATTAAGTTAGATTAAGATTAGATAAGATCAAACCAAGCAAAAATCTCTTCCCCAACCTCCTCATTACAATCGGCCATTGAAGAAAAAAAGGAGAAAATAGAAATTCAAAACCCTAGCAAAAATCAACAAGAAAGCAAGAGAAAAATCATGGAGCTTCTTGGGGGATAAATTAAGACTAGCACAAAGTTTTAAAGCTAACCAACATCATCTAGCAAGGTAATAAATTCATTGAAGGTGATGATGAATAGTGCATGAATAGTAACTTTAAGAAACTAACTTGTTTTTCATGGCTCCTTTAGTTAATCCAAGCTAATTCAAGGTTGTTCAAGGTGTGTCCAAGGATTGTTAAGGATTATTAAGTGTTCTTCAAGCTTCAAAGAGGTATAACAACCCTTGCCCTTTTGTATCTATGATAGATATTGAAGTGATTAGTAGTTAAGTGTTATTAATGTAAAGGTTATAATGAGTATGTGTTATAGGTGGTTTGTTTTGATGTGGAATTTGTGTATTGTGGGCTTGTAACCATGGCTGGTGAAGAATACCACATGGTGTAGGTGATGATTTTGTTGTTTGATAATTGATTTGGAGGAGTTGGATTTATGGAAAGTGCGAAATTATAGCCGTTATAATGCCCGATTTTCGTTAGGATATAAATTACTCTGTTTTGGACCCCTGCATCCGTATGGTACCCTACTGTCCAGGTCCCTAATTAACTATGAAATGATAGAGCTTAGTTCATAGATCGTTTTGATATAAGGTGCGTTAAAATCTGATGAACGGTTTAGGAGAAAAGTCAGTTTTAGTGAAAGCGGTTCAGAAACCGAGAAACTGTAAATGTATCAAACTTGAGGTTACAATTACCATACTTTAACATTGTTAAAAGTCACGAAATTTTGGGATATGGTAGTAGTGTGGTCAAAGAACTATTTCCAGTTGACCTTACGTTAAAATTCGAAATCCATATTTTCTGAGAATTTTTACAGTTAAGTGTGGTCGCTAAGGAAAATGGTGAAAACCCCTGAAACTTCGATTTAGCTTATAAATGGTTAAGTTCTTGAACCTTTGGGATAATAATAATACGTTAAACATATGTTGAAGTGTAAAGGGTTTTGTTATACAAGAGTGTAGTGAGTAAGAGATGTGGTTCTAATGACGGTCCTTTTGTGTTTATAGAAACTCCGGAAGAGGGACGAGCCATACCGTCAGGATATCGAAACCGAGGCAAGATTTCTTCTATCCCTATTTGTAAAACTACTTATCTTCACAAAGAAACTTGATTTTTGTGAAATATATATGTGATGCTATTATTACTATATTGTGAAGAAATTGTCTTCCTTGAGTATTAATATTGAAAAGAAAGATATCTGAAGATGTATATGAATATGGATATGAGTATAAGATGTATATGAATATGAATGAGAGTATGAGATGGATATGTATAAAGATGATTATGCTTGAATTGAACATGCCTTATGATTAAGAGAATAAGAGAGAATGGTATCAGTTGTTATCGAGGGTTATATGGTTATAATATTATATTAAAAATGTTCTTATTGAGTATCAGTGGTTTAATAAACATTATTTGCTTTCTGAATTTGAAAGAGAGGTCGGAATCATAATCAAAGCCTTATGATATATATATATTTTATAGAAGTAATGTGTGAGAAAGGAAATGATATGAGAGAATGATATGTGAAAACGAAAGTGAGAAAATGGAAATGTGGAATGATATTTTAAAAAGAGAATAACGATGTGATAAAGAGGGGGATTGCAACAGATTTGCGTAAGTGGCTGTGTCAGGGCTGTGTGCGACACAGTCCAGCATTTATTATTTTTATTACGGCACGAAGATGCCAAGGGAGGATGTTAGCAGGTGGCCTTCCTCCAGGGATGATCTTCATTCCTTCTACCGGTAGTAAAAAGAGAGCAGGTACGATTAGGCGACTGATCATCGTCCTAACGTATCAGGCGACAGCAGATATCCCCAACGTTTTTGAAAAGAAAGTGTAAACAATGGTTTTCAGATTTCTATACTGAAAACAGAATAATGATATGAGATGATGGAATGATAGTTACAGATGAAGAAAAACTGATATTATATTATTTCAGATTTCTATACTGAAAACAGAATAATGATATGAGATGATGGAATGATAGTTACAGATGAAGAAAAACTGATATTATATTAATATAGATTACTTTCTTATAATAGTGAGTGGATGATGTATTATTAAATAAGAGTTTTACTCTTCCTTAAGGAATTTATTTGTTTCCTGCTATTACATATGCCTATACATATATGTATACTTGTTTACATTCTAAATTTTAGTTACAGAATGATCTTGCTGAGCTATTATAGCTCACTCTTGCTATTTATGTATATAGCAGCTAGGTCCCATGCCGATACTACGTACCACACCCCGCAAGAGGGTAAGGGAAAGGCGACCTTTTGAGCGAGTGCTGGCGACCATCCCCGAGGTAGTGACAAGCGAAGGGGCTTAGTATACTTATGTAAATTAAGTGTGTGAGTTGTAATAAACTTTAGTTGTTGAAGTGCTTCCTGTAGAAGCTTTGTTCAACAATGTACTTAGTAAATTCTGGGCTTGTAATAACTGTTAACTTTAAAACTTTTAAATATTGTGGTTGTTGTTCTATGAGCATATGACTGGTGTGTGTGTGTATTAGTGTGGGGTCAACTGCTGATTTATTTATTTATTTTAAAAAAAAAAAAACTATAGAGATATTGATATTGATCGGAAATTGGACCTTGACGGCCCGGATTCTTGACCCCGGATCCCGGGGCGTCACAGATGGTATCAGAGCTAAGAGTCATATGCTCATAAACAAAAGTGATAATAATAAATGTATCAGTTATAATATAAATTGTGAACTTCCATCAAGTTCAGGGGTGGTATATCGCAGGTAGTATTTACTTTAAGCATATACTATAATTTATTAGACTGTTACTAATAGAATTTTATGTTTTATTATAGGGAGCGGAGATGGGTGAGCCGATTCAGGACCCCCAGTGGCTAGGGAGGTCAGAGCAGGAGCTATTAGATCTTCAGCTGGCCGGGGTAGAGGTCCCCGAGTATGCAGTTGAGGACCTCAGGGAGAGACGCCGGGCGGCGGCTAGAGAGCGATTAGAGAGAGATGAGGCAGAGGAGCAGAGACGGAGAGATGCTGTGGCCCTAGTGCCATATATGGGTAGACCTTCTACAGGATCTGACGAGGCAGGTCCTTCCAGAGTGAGATCGGAGATCCCTGAGGAGGAGAGGCCACTGCGTAAGAGGCCTAGGTTGTCAGTTATACCTGAGGAGCCGATTGAGTGGAGGGATATTCAGATGATTCCCACTCCTGTCCGACCCATCCCGGTGCCGTCACCAGTCCCATCCCCTCTACCTAGTCCTGACCCTATAGATGATCCTTTTGAGCAGTTTACCCCTCCAGGGCATTTTGGTTTCTTTGAGGAGGAGGAGGATCCTTCAGAGGATGCTGAGACAGAGTCGGTTCCTCCATCCCCACCCTTTGCACCACCACCACCTCCACCTGTGGATGCACCTCCCCTAGCTGTACCCCCTCAGGAGGCACCCTTACCGGCGGGTGACTCACTTTCAGCTACCTTATTGACCGAGTACTTTGCTCTTCAGGGACAGTTGGAGGAGTCCCGCAGGACTATAGACACCCTTCTACAGAGGTTAGAGAGAGGGAGAGGAGGGGTTATCCCGGATGGGATATCTCTGGGGATGATCAGTATTGAGCTACGAGCATTAGGAGATATTAGGAGGTTGTTGGGTGATAGGGGAGACCCGGCGTGGAGGGCCCAGATAGTTGATACGGTTACTACCATGGTGGTCCAGATACGGGATGTTGTCAGGGCAGGGGTGTGAGCCGGGATAGTAGTTCGTCACTAATCAGACTAGTCATCTTGCTGATGTCATTTTGGGGATTAGTTTAGTTGTTCACTGTTTTAATCCCAGTCTGATTAGAGGACAGCTAGTAGTACTTTTGGTGATATCGGATTAGTATGTACGGCTATGTTTTGGGTTTCGAACCTTGTATTAGATGATGTATATTATTAGCAGTAAAGGATGTTGTACCCAAATTGTAAAATATTTATGTACATTAATGAAGTTTGTGCATTTCTATCTAAATTTTTGCTGCATATTTTTGTATAATAAATGTTGAGACTCAGAAATATTGATGTATAAAAGGTGATTGACTTAATGAAAAGGCTATCGTGTTAAGGGCGATACACTTACCTACTAAAGTTATGGTATAACTAGATGTAAATCGCATGATAAAGATATTGTGATATGTAAATGAGCTAATTAATGATATAATTGTGTATAGAAATGATGTATATGGTAACCCAAATTCGGGTAATTAATAAGGACTATTGTTATGTACAGAACTATGCCGCCTAGACGTGACAGTAGAGCGAATGCAAGGGAAAATGAGAGAGACGAAAGAAGTCGAAATATCGAAGGTACTAGACTGAACGAAAATGCTCATAATGAAGAAAATCATGAAGAAGGAGAAGAGGAATCAACTGGCCAACAAAGGAATCCGGGAGGTGATCCCTTTGCCCAATTCATGGACTTATTAAGGCAGAATTTAGCAAATCCACAGAATCCTCAACCACCACCTGTTCTCCCCAACCAGGCAGCTAGTTCTTTTCGTGCCTTTAAGTCATTAAAGCCCCCAGAATTCGAGGGAACCACTAACCCAGTAGTAGCCAGGGCATGGCTAAAAGAAATGGAGAAAGCTTTCGAAATACTGAGGATAGAGGAAGATCAGAAAACAGTTTTTGCAGCCTACCTCCTAAAGGGAGAGGCAAATTACTGGTGGGAAGCTAGGAAGAACCTAGAGGAAGCGGGAGTGATAACCTGGGAGCGTTTCACTAGGGTGTTCCTAGAAAAGTATTCTCCTAGGTATTTAGAAAACCAAATGGAATTAAAGTTTCTGGAGTTAAAACAGGATAACCTAACAGTGGCAGAGTATGAAAATAAATTCTCAGAACTGTCGAGGTTTGTTCCCGAGTTTGTGCGTACTGAAGAACAACGTGCAAAAAGGTTTCAACAAGGGTTAAAACCCTGGTTACGAACGAGAGTGGCCCCATTTGAGTTAACTGATTATGCTGCAGTGGTTCAAAAGGCATCAATTATAGAGGCCGAGAGTGAGCAGGCTCAAATAGGTCGAGAGAATAAGAAAAGAAGATTTGAGGGCCCAAAAGGAGGTTCAAGTGAGGGAAGCTACTTTAACAAAGGAGGTAAAGGACAAAAATCTCAATTTGTGGGAAAGTCGGGGGGTAACAAGACTACTAGTGAGACGGTGAGTCAGGGTGGAAAATCTTCGGGAACATTTCAGTCCAATCAATCACGACCACCAGTACCAGATTGTGGGACGTGTGGTAAGAAGCATATAGGAGTCTGTAGAGTGCTGGGAGTAACTTGTTTTAAGTGTGGACAGAAAGGACACTACTTTAACCAGTGCCCATCAACTGATGCAAACCCTAAAAGAGATGTTAAGTGTTACCAGTGTGGGAAACTAGGACACTTTGCTAGAGATTGCCGTTCAGGTGGGTCATACGCATCAGGACAGAGTGGGGCTGCTTCAAATAGGCCTACTGCTAGAGTGTACAACATGACCTTAGGGGAAGCGTTGACAAAACCAGATGCGGATACAGGTACTTGCTTTTTGATTTAAATTTGGTGTGTAAGTCTTTGGTTAAGGATCGACTTAATCAATTAATGGAATAAATAAGTTAATAAAATAGATAAGGAAAATCAGTATCTGTTAAGGGCTAGGAAACGTTATGAAAAGAAAAGTAGGAGTGTTTTGGGAAAACACAAGCTTGTGGAGACGAACAGGAAATATATATTATAGGTAGTATTTTCTTACAATTGTTTTAAAGAATATTATTAGAGCTTATTTTCTGGAAAATTTTACAGAGAGGAGCTATAGGAATATTGAGGAATTAATATTTATGTCATGATAGAGATCAGAAGATGGTCAAACCATAAGTGAGATACACTACCATTCAGAAAAGGTCAATGTAGTGGCGGATATCTTCGTCAAAAGAGGAAGGAGAGACGAGATAACCTGGAATGACTGGAAACAGGAGGAGATTTGTGAGGAAAAGACAGTAAAAGGACTGCTATTGATAAACTAAATGGCATGTTGATGAATGACAAGGAAGTTATGTTAGTATATTTCTGCGCAAACAAGATAGATATATATTATAGAAGGAAAAAGGATAAAGGAAGTAGTGTGGAAGTTAGAAGATGTGAATGAGAAAGATACTTATGGACATTTCCAACATGATTCCGGGACGGAATCCTTTTAAGGGGGGAAGGATGTAATAACCCTAACTTCAGTAATGCTACAGTGGTCACATGAATAGTAAATTTCGGGGATTTAGAGAAATGGTATATAGGTACCCTATAATGGAAACATAAAATGAATAAACAGAAACCATATTAGTGTTGTACAATGGAAATATGACTTGAAATGACGTTAGATTTCAGAAATTCCTGAAGCATGGATTTTGAGGATTTTGATTTCGAATAAGCTTCTATTGGATATTAAGGAGCATGGAAACATTATAAGAATTATATATTGAGGAATTAGTGAATTTAGATTTAACCTAGGGATTATTAAGTTAAGAAAATACCAAAGGAAATTGGATTGTTAAATGGTTTCAAAACCACTGAGATAATGAGGTACATTCGAAACGAACCACAATTAGACGAATATGGAGATTAAGCAACCAAGATTTATAAAATAACAAGGATACATACCCCATTATAATTACCAAGAGTACTAGCATAATAATTAGGAAAGAAATCAAGAAAAAGAGAATTATGAAGTCATGTTAATGATGTCATCTTCCACTAAACCAAATTAAGGGTAGATTAGTCTTTTAACACCTAGATTTTTTACCAAGCTTCCAACACACTCTAAATTAAGTTAGATTAAGATTAGATAAGATCAAACCAAGCAAAAATCTCTTCCCCAACCTCCTCATTACAATCGGCCATTGAAGAAAAAAAGGAGAAAATAGAAATTCAAAACCCTAGCAAAAATCAACAAGAAAGCAAGAGAAAAATCATGGAGCTTCTTGGGGGATAAATTAAGACTAGCACAAAGTTTTAAAGCTAACCAACATCATCTAGCAAGGTAATAAATTCATTGAAGGTGATGATGAATAGTGCATGAATAGTAACTTTAAGAAACTAACTTGTTTTTCATGGCTCCTTTAGTTAATCCAAGCTAATTCAAGGTTGTTCAAGGTGTGTCCAAGGATTGTTAAGGATTATTAAGTGTTCTTCAAGCTTCAAAGAGGTATAACAACCCTTGCCCTTTTGTATCTATGATAGATATTGAAGTGATTAGTAGTTAAGTGTTATTAATGTAAAGGTTATAATGAGTATGTGTTATAGGTGGTTTGTTTTGATGTGGAATTTGTGTATTGTGGGCTTGTAACCATGGCTGGTGAAGAATACCACATGGTGTAGGTGATGATTTTGTTGTTTGATAATTGATTTGGAGGAGTTGGATTTATGGAAAGTGCGAAATTATAGCCGTTATAATGCCCGATTTTCGTTAGGATATAAATTACTCTGTTTTGGACCCCTGCATCCGTATGGTACCCTACTGTCCAGGTCCCTAATTAACTATGAAATGATAGAGCTTAGTTCATAGATCGTTTTGATATAAGGTGCGTTAAAATCTGATGAACGGTTTAGGAGAAAAGTCAGTTTTAGTGAAAGCGGTTCAGAAACCGAGAAACTGTAAATGTATCAAACTTGAGGTTACAATTACCATACTTTAACATTGTTAAAAGTCACGAAATTTTGGGATATGGTAGTAGTGTGGTCAAAGAACTATTTCCAGTTGACCTTACGTTAAAATTCGAAATCCATATTTTCTGAGAATTTTTACAGTTAAGTGTGGTCGCTAAGGAAAATGGTGAAAACCCCTGAAACTTCGATTTAGCTTATAAATGGTTAAGTTCTTGAACCTTTGGGATAATAATAATACGTTAAACATATGTTGAAGTGTAAAGGGTTTTGTTATACAAGAGTGTAGTGAGTAAGAGATGTGGTTCTAATGACGGTCCTTTTGTGTTTATAGAAACTCCGGAAGAGGGACGAGCCATACCGTCAGGATATCGAAACCGAGGCAAGATTTCTTCTATCCCTATTTGTAAAACTACTTATCTTCACAAAGAAACTTGATTTTTGTGAAATATATATGTGATGCTATTATTACTATATTGTGAAGAAATTGTCTTCCTTGAGTATTAATATTGAAAAGAAAGATATCTGAAGATGTATATGAATATGGATATGAGTATAAGATGTATATGAATATGAATGAGAGTATGAGATGGATATGTATAAAGATGATTATGCTTGAATTGAACATGCCTTATGATTAAGAGAATAAGAGAGAATGGTATCAGTTGTTATCGAGGGTTATATGGTTATAATATTATATTAAAAATGTTCTTATTGAGTATCAGTGGTTTAATAAACATTATTTGCTTTCTGAATTTGAAAGAGAGGTCGGAATCATAATCAAAGCCTTATGATATATATATATTTTATAGAAGTAATGTGTGAGAAAGGAAATGATATGAGAGAATGATATGTGAAAACGAAAGTGAGAAAATGGAAATGTGGAATGATATTTTAAAAAGAGAATAACGATGTGATAAAGAGGGGGATTGCAACAGATTTGCGTAAGTGGCTGTGTCAGGGCTGTGTGCGACACAGTCCAGCATTTATTATTTTTATTACGGCACGAAGATGCCAAGGGAGGATGTTAGCAGGTGGCCTTCCTCCAGGGATGATCTTCATTCCTTCTACCGGTAGTAAAAAGAGAGCAGGTACGATTAGGCGACTGATCATCGTCCTAACGTATCAGGCGACAGCAGATATCCCCAACGTTTTTGAAAAGAAAGTGTAAACAATGGTTTTCAGATTTCTATACTGAAAACAGAATAATGATATGAGATGATGGAATGATAGTTACAGATGAAGAAAAACTGATATTATATTATTTCAGATTTCTATACTGAAAACAGAATAATGATATGAGATGATGGAATGATAGTTACAGATGAAGAAAAACTGATATTATATTAATATAGATTACTTTCTTATAATAGTGAGTGGATGATGTATTATTAAATAAGAGTTTTACTCTTCCTTAAGGAATTTATTTGTTTCCTGCTATTACATATGCCTATACATATATGTATACTTGTTTACATTCTAAATTTTAGTTACAGAATGATCTTGCTGAGCTATTATAGCTCACTCTTGCTATTTATGTATATAGCAGCTAGGTCCCATGCCGATACTACGTACCACACCCCGCAAGAGGGTAAGGGAAAGGCGACCTTTTGAGCGAGTGCTGGCGACCATCCCCGAGGTAGTGACAAGCGAAGGGGCTTAGTATACTTATGTAAATTAAGTGTGTGAGTTGTAATAAACTTTAGTTGTTGAAGTGCTTCCTGTAGAAGCTTTGTTCAACAATGTACTTAGTAAATTCTGGGCTTGTAATAACTGTTAACTTTAAAACTTTTAAATATTGTGGTTGTTGTTCTATGAGCATATGACTGGTGTGTGTGTGTATTAGTGTGGGGTCAACTGCTGATTTATTTATTTATTTTAAAAAAAAAAAAAACTATAGAGATATTGATATTGATCGGAAATTGGACCTTGACGGCCCGGATTCTTGACCCCGGATCCCGGGGCGTCACAGTACCTGCTCTCTTTTTACTACCAGTAGAAGGAATGAAGATCATCCCTGGAGGAAGGCCACCTGCTAACATCCTCCCTTGGCATCTTTGTGCCGTAATAAAAATAATAAATGCTGGACTGTGTCGCACACAGCCCTGACACAGCCACTTACGCAAGTCTGTTGCAATCCCCCTTTTTTTTTCAATCAGTATTCCATTTATACCAATACCATTCCACATTTTTCTTTTCAATTTCCATTTCCATTCACATATATCATTTCCATTTCCATTTATCACCACCTCTAAAAATACATATGTTATAATACTTTGATTATGACTCAGACATCTTCTCTGTGTTTACTGGAATCCAGTACACTTACATATATATAAAATATTCCATTCACATTTTCATTCACATTTATCTTTTTCATCAATTCCATGTATCATCACCCTTAATATATATATATATATATATATATATATATATATATATATATATCATAATACTTGGATTATAACTCAGACATCTCCTCTGTATTCAATGAAATCCAATACGCTCTTATTAAATATTCCATCTATTTTCAAAAGTATTAAATAAAAAAAATCAAATAATATTTATTAAATCACAATTGCTTAGAAAGAATATTTTTAACATAACGTTATAAATTATATAACCCTAGATAACAACTGATACCATTCTTCATATAACTCTAGATAACAACTGATACCATTCTTCATATAACTCTAGATAACAACTGATACCATTCTCTTTCACCTCTCTTTACCATAAAGCATATTCGCTCCATTCATAATCATATCCACATTCATATTTCATAATTTATATCCATTTCTCTTTAATTCCAATATCAGGGAAATAATTCTTAGCAATATAGCAAACATAGAATAACATATATATTCCATGAAATCATTTACATTGAAAATAAAATAGTTTTCCAAGGTAAGGATAGAAGAAATCTTGCCTCGATGTCTATATCCCAGTGGCACGACCTGCGGTTCGTCCTGAGTTTCTATAAACACGAAAAGGATCCTCGTTAGAATACTACATCCCTTACTCACTTCACCTTTATATAACAATATCCTTGACACTTAGTATATGTTTAACACATTATTAATAATCCAAGAGTTCCAAGAACCTAACCATTTTGGACTCAATCAAAGTTTCAGTGTTTTTCGCCATTTCCCTTAATAACCACACTCGACTGTAAAAATTCTCAAAAAATATCAATTTTGAATTTTAATGCAAGGTCAGTGGTGTTTTAATCTCTGTTCAACCTACTATATTGTCCCAAAATTTTATAACTTTTAAAAATGTTTAAGTATGGTAACTATGACCTCAAAGTTGACAAAACTGCATTTTCTCGGTTTCCGAATGTCTTTCACTAAAACTGACTTTTCTCCTAAACTGTACATCAGATTTTAACGTACTTTATATCAAAACGATCTATGAACTAAGCTCTATCATCTCATGGTCACTTGGTACTCTAGACAGGGTGCTACTGTACGGAATTGGTGTCCAAAAACAGGGCAGTTTTTGTTTTAACTAAAATCGGACATTATAACGGCTATATTTTCATACTTTCCAAAATCCAACTCCTCCAAATCTATCATCCACCTTATACACCATCACCTACACCATGTGGTCATCTTACCAACCATGGTTACAAGCACATACTCCTTCCATATTCAACTTTAATCACTTACAAACACATATATCATCATGAATAATCACTTATCATAATCTTAATCACTAAACTTTCTATAATCCATCCTATATTCAAAGTAATACTAAAGGGTCTTGAGATTTATACCTTCTTGAAGCTTTAACAACCCTTATCAAGCCTTGGGATATGCTTAATCAACCTTATACTAGCTTGGATCAACTAAAGAAACCATAAAAACAAAGTTAGTTTCTAAGGGTTACTATTCATCATCACTTTTGTAAAAATCATAACAAATCGAAAAATAAGAGTTTGGATCTCAAATTTTTACCACATCTTGGCCTCTGTATAAGCTTTGATTTGAGCTATAGATCACCATAAACAAAGCTTCCTAGCTATGGTTTTGAGCTCCATCTTTCCGCTGGACAGAAACTGGACAGGTTTGGTTCTCCCACTTGAGCATGGATTTGACTAGGCTATACTACTTGGATTGCTATGAAATTTGGAGCGAATCATGCCCATGGAGTGGAGAGGTTGTGGTTAAAATTTGGTGATTTTATCATGGATAGAAATGGAGATATGATTTTTCTTCTCCTCCTTGCTCTTGCTGGGCAGGTTGTAGAGAAAGAGATAATGGAAAGTAATTGATTCCTCTTGCTTGTTTTGATCTTATGTTGATCAATTCTTGAGAATTCTAGAGTCTAGTGGAAGCTTTGGAGATATTTTGTGGTAAAACCATGCTAAAATGACTAATTTACCCTTAAAACAAGTTAGTGGAATGTGATGTCATTCTAATGATCTCATAATTCTCTTTTCTTGATTTTCCTAAGTAATTTGCTAGCACTCTTGGTAATAATAATGTGGCATATATCCTTTTTATATTATAATCTTGGTTGTTTGGTTTCCATACTCGTCTAGTTGTGGTTCATTTCGAATATATCTCGTCATCCAGTGGTTTTGAAATAGTTTAAAAATCCAAATTCCCTTAGCATTCTCTTAACTTAAAAATCCCCTGGTTTAACTTAAATTCACTAATTCCTCAATATATAATTCCTTTAATATTTCTATGCTCCTTAATATCCAATAAATAGAAGCTCGTTCGAACTCCAAATCCTCAAAATCTAAATTCAGGAATTTCTGAAATCCATCGTCATTTCGAGTCACTTATTTTTATAGTATATCACTAATATGGTTTTTGTTTGTTCATTTTCCATTTCCAATATAGAGTACTTACACACCATTTCTTTAAATCCTCAAAATTTACTATTCATGGGTCACTGTAGCTTTGCTAAAATTAGGGTTATTACAGTCTTCCCCCCTTAAATGGATTCCGTCCCGGAATCATGTCGGAAATGTTCATGAATACCTTTCTCATCCACACCTTCTAATTCCACACTACTTCCTTTATCCTTTTTCCTTTCATAATATCTCTATCTTGTTTGCGCAAAAATACACCAACATAACTTGCTTGTCATTCAACAACATGCCATTTAGCTTATCATTAGTAGTACTCTCACTATCCTTTTCTTGGAGATTTCTTCCTATATTCAGTCATTCTATCTCATCTCATCTCTCCTTCCTCTTTTGCCTAAGGGCATCGGCCACCACATTGGCCTTCCCTGAATGGTAGTGTATCTCACTATGGTTTGGCGATATTATGATCTCTATCATGACATAAAATATCAATACTCCAACATTTTTATATATCATCTCTGTAAAATTTTCCAGAAAATAAGCTCTAATAATATTCTTTAAAACAATTGTAAGAAAATATTACCTATAATATATATTTCCTGTTCGTACTTAAACAAGAACGTACTTCTCCTTTATCCTTGAAAAAATATGTTTTCACACTTTCCCTCATACTCTTAATCTCCTTTCTATAGAATTCTCTGACCCTTAATCAGATATTGATTTTCCTTATCTAGATTGTCAACCTACCTACACCATTCATTGACTTAGTCGATCCCTAACCAAACACTTACACTTAAATAGTTAAATTAGAGCGTACCTGCAATTTCCTCCGGATACCTTATCCCATATGTCTATTGTTCACTATACCCTCTTTACATCTTGCTGATCCACCTTAGTTCCTTCATTATATACTATCTACTCCACCTCTGAAATTTCCCTTTGTTATTTTCATTAAAATCTTTACCTCAAGTTTTACTCATTCACGCCTTTTGGATTAATCCTTTGAATACTTAACATCTTTAATCTCTCTCTGCTACTTAGGGTATTAGTCACAATATTGGCCTTCCTTCACTAAAAGTTATTGCACCTCGAATCCTTCATTAATTATCCCCAAAATACACCTTACTTTCAATAGTAAATCTCAATTATGCCTTAAAATTCCTCATTTTCTTTTCTCTTACTAATCATCAAATATTCCAATTTCTTCTCACGAAATTCCTTTCTCTCTTATATTGAAACGCTTCTAGCTCTAATTATCTCTTATTGAAATTTCCCTTGGAATCTCAAGTTCCCCTTTATAATCACGTATACTCTAAACCTTGCTTCCATTATCCCATCCATTAATGAAATCTTCTATATTCGAAACAATTAATAGAATTTAGGAGACTTTGAATTGAAACGAACCCAGAAACAAGAAAGGGTCCCACAATAATTTATAAAATTAAAAGTTTTAAATAACCTTTATTCGAAACAAAATAATATTTGAGAAATCAATATGATGGAAGAACCCGTATGTCACACAAAGGAGGGCGTCCCCTCCGACTTTCAATCACACAGACAGATCGTCCTTGTGTATTCATATAGGGTTGTTCCTCTTAGTTGTAGTAAAAATATAAAGAAAAATTTAAATCAAAATGATCAATACCATCTTCCGAAAGTAATCTTAGAGGAATATTTTGACTAAGATAGATAAAATAAAATTTTGAAACACATCCCCAAGGGTACCAGAAAGATTTTTTTTTTTTAAAAGATACCGGCACTTAATGAATAATTACTCATTAGTAGAGGAAAATTTGAAACTCAATAATATAATTTAGCAGGGCTTTAGGAGCTTGAAAATAGGTACCGTTAATAGCCTCTGCCCAATTGAAAATCCAAATAATGGAAGGTTTTCCTCAAATACTATTTATATCTTAGACTGCGTACCCTCCAAAATTTCTTAAATTTTGCACTCACCATGTAGCCTTAACCTATCGTCTGCTATTCCCAATTATCTTCATTTACTTAGTCGTGACTTGGCTCGATACTCTCTGCCTTGATCCATAATAGAACACAACCTTCTAATCGATATACTTTCGTAATATTGATCGTCTTGACCTGACACTGCTCCGGTATCAAAGACCCTTTTAAAACTATTCTTTATAATTGTATATTCTAACATACCACTTATACTCACGAGATTGTCTAACGTACACTTCCCAATACATCAAATATTCCCTTTTTCAAATCAATCCTGTGTGCTACATAAGTTTAACACTTTTAGCATAATAACCTTTTCATTTAAGTCAATCCCGAGACCTCTCAGTCTGTCTTGGTCCTTAAGGTATATCTTGGCTTTACCGACCAACCTCGGTTTCACCCTTTCATCTCCACAAACAATTAGTGTCTATTCACCGATCCACTTACAATATTTCTTCAAACTCCCTTAAACACAAGAAGACTTTAAATACCCTTAACTTTGGCTCACCAATCTCCTCTCCCTATACTAAAACATAAACTTTTATTAGTAATAATCTATAAAATTATAATCACTACTTAGAATAAACGCTTCGTTCGATAAACCACCCTTGAACTCGATGTGAGTTCATAATTTATATTATTACTGATATATTTATTATTATCACTCTTGTTCTTGAGCATTATGACTCTAAGCTCTGATACCATCTGTGACAGCCCCAGATCCGGGGTCAGGAATCCGGGCCGTCAACGACCAATTTCAGTTTAGTGACACTTCATTCTTGGCAGCTGGAATATAAATTCATACTAAAACTTACATAATAGACCCCACACTTAATAATGTTACACACCTATCATATGCTCAGAGAACAACATCCACAATATTAAAAGTTTAGATTTAAGTAGTTATTACAAACCAGGATCATACTTAAATACCTTGTTGAATAATACTTCGACATGAAGCATTTCAACAATCAAAAGTTTATTACAACAGCTTACACACTAAATGTACATAATCTACCAGTACCCAACCGTTCGATAGCTACCTCGGGAATCGTTGCCAACACTCTCTCAAAAGTTCATCTTTCCCGTACCCTCTTGCAGGGTGTAGTGCGGAGTATCGGCATACCTAGCTGTTGTATACATAATAGCAAGAATGAGCTAAAATAGCTCAGCAAGATAAATTCTATCAACTAGCATCAAAGGAAAATAAATCATTATATATATATATATATATATATATAATAGACAAAAACAAATTTCAGTTATTATGGAAAGAATTTTATTTTCATTCAATATATATACACTTTCCAATTATCTTTGTACGAAAAGAAATATATAGTATTATAATATCAGTTTCTCTTCTAATATCATATAATATCAGTTTCTCTTCTTAAATAATATAACAATCAATATACCGTTTCAGTGTACTTTTCTAAAATAATATGATAAACTTGAACAAATCTTTCGCTATCATCTTCTCATTTCCTTCTTATGCAACAATTATATAAATTAATATAAAATCAGTTTCTCTTCATCTATAACAATAATTCCATCATTTCAGATTATGTTTCTGTTTTCAGTATAAAAATCTGAAAACCATTGTCATCACTTTCTTTTCAAAAACATTGGGGATATCTGTTGTCGCCTGATACGTTAGGACGATGATCAGTCGCCTAATCGTACCAGCTCTCTTTTTACTACCGGTAGAAGGAATGAAGATCATCCCTGGAGGAAGGCCACCTGCTAACATCCTCCCTTGGCATCTTCGTGCCGTAATAAAAATAATAAATGCTGGACTGTGTCGCACACAGCCCTGACACAGCCACTTACGCAAGTCTGTTGCAATCCCCCTTTTTTTTTAAATCAGTATTCCATTTATACCAATACCATTCCACATTTTTCCTTTCAATTTCCATCTCCATTCACATATATCATTTCCATTTCCATTTATCATCACCTCTAAAAATACATATGTTATAATACTTTGATTATGACTCAGACATCTTCTCTGTGTTTACTGGAATCCAGTACACTTACATATATATAAAATATTCCATTCACATTTTCATTCACATTTATCTTTTTCATCATTTCCCTGTATCATCACCCTTAAAATATATATATATATATATATATATCATAATACTTGGATTATAACTCAGACATCTCCTCTGTATTCAATGAAATTCAATACGCTCTTATAAAATATTCCATCTATTTTCAAAAGTATTAAATAAAAAAAAATCAAATAATATTTATTAAATCACAACTGCTTAGAAAGAATATTTTTAACATAACGTTATAAATTATATAACCCTAGATAACAACTGATACCATTCTTCATATAACTCTAGATAACAACTGATACCATTCTTCATATAACTCTAGATAACAACTGATACCATTGTTCATATAACTCTAGATAACAACTGATACCATTCTCTTTCACCTCTCTTTACCATAAAGCATATTCGCTCCATTCATAATCATATCCACATTCATATTTCATAATTTATATCCATTTCTCTTTAATTCCAATATCAGGGAAATAATTCTTAGCAATATAGCAAACATAGAATAATATATATATTCCATGAAATCATTTACTTTGAAAATAAAATAGTTTTCCAAGGTAAGGATAGAAGAAATCTTGCCTCGATCTCTATATCCCAGTGGCACGACCCACGGTTCGTCCTGAGTTTCTATAAACACGAAAAGGATCCTCGTTAGAATACTACATCCCTTACTCACTTCACCTTTATATAACAATGTCCTTGACACTTAGTATATGTTTAACACATTATTAATAATCCAAGAGTTCCAAGAACTTAACCATTTTGGACTCAATCAAAGTTTCAGTGTTTTTCACCATTTCCCTTAATAACCACACTCGACTGTAAAAATTCTCAGAAAATATCAATTTTGAATTTTAATGCAAGGTCAGTGGGGGTTTAATCTCTGTTCAACCTACTATATTGTCTCAAAATTTTATAACTTTTAAAAATGTTTAAGTATGGTAACTATGACCTCAAAGTTGACACAACTGCATTTTCTCGGTTTCCGAATGTCTTTCACTAAAACTGACTTTTCTCCTAAACCGTACATCAGATTTTAACGTACTTTATATCAAAACGATCTATGAACTAAGCTCTATCATCTCATGGTCACTTGGTACTCTAGACAGGGTGCTACTGTACGGAATTGGTGTCCAAAAACAGGGCAGTTTTTGTTTTAACTAAAATCGGACATTATAACGGCTATATTTTCATACTTTCCAAAATCCAACTCCTCCAAATCTATCATCCACCTTATACACCATCACCTACACCATGTGGTCATCTTACCAACCATGGTTACAAGCACATACTCCTTCCATATTCAACTTTAATCACTTACAAACACATATATCATCATGAATAATCACTTATCATAATCTTAATCACTAAACTTTCTATAATCCATCCTATATTCAAAGTAATACTAAAGGGTCTTGAGATTTATACCTTCTTGAAGCTTTAACAACCCTTATCAAGCCTTGGGATATGCTTAATCAACCTTATACTAGCTTGGATCAACTAAAGAAACCATAAAAACAAAGTTAGTTTCTAAGGGTTACTATTCATCATCACTTTTGTAAAAATCATAACAAATCGAAAAATAAGAGTTTGGCTCTCAAATTTTTACCACATCTTGGCCTCTGTATAAGCTTTGATTTGAGCTATAGATCACCAAAAACAAAGCTTCCTAGCTATGGTTTTGAGCTCCATCTTTCCGCTGGACAGAAACTGGACAGGTTTGGTTCTCCCACTTTGAGCATGGATTTGACTAGGCTATACTACTTGGATTGCTATGAAATTTGGAGCGAATCATGCCCATGGAGTGGAGAGGTTGTGGTTAAAATTTGGTGATTTTATCATGGATAGAAATTGAGATATGATTTTTCTTCTCCTCCTTGCTCTTGCTGGGCAGGTTGTAGAGAAAGAGATAATGGAAAGTAATTGATTCCTCTTGCTTGTTTTGATCTTATGTTGATCAATTCTTGAGAATTCTAGAGTCTAGTGGAAGCTTTGGAGATATTTTGTGGTAAAACCATGCTAAAATGACTAATTTACCCTTAAAACAAGTTAGTGGAATGTGATGTCATTCTAATGATCTCATAATTCTCTTTTCTTGATTTTCCTAAGTAATTTGCTAGCACTCTTGGTAATAATAATGTGGTATATATCCTTTTTATATTATAATCTTGGTTCCATACTCGTCTAGTTGTGGTTCGTTTCGAATATATCTCGTCATCCAGTGGTTTTGAAATCGTTTAAAAATCCAAATTCCCTTAGCATTCTCTTAACTTAAAAATCCCCTGGTTTAACTTAAATTCACTAATTCCTCAATATATAATTCCTTTAATATTTCTATGCTCCTTAATATCCAATAAATAGAAGCTCGTTCGAACTCAAAATCCTCAAAATCTAAATTCAGGAATTTCTGAAATCCATCGTCATTTCGAGTCACTTATTTTTATTGTATATCACTAATATGGTTTTTGTTTGTTCATTTTCCATTTCCAATATAGAGTACCTACACACCATTTCTTTAAATCCTCAAAATTTACTATTCATGGGGTCAGTGTAGCTTTGCTAAAATTAGGGTTATTACATATACTTGCACAGAAAATTGTGAACAGATACCGGTAGAGTGCTTCACACTTGAGGAGCAGCTGCTAGGAGCCTCTCTACGCCTCCTTGGATCGCTTTTAAAGGTTAGTAATCGATCCCACATATTTATACATGAATCGTATGCAATATATACGTTGAAAATTGTGATTCACGCTTCCGTATATGCATATAATTCCTTCACTGAGTCTACCACATATTAGTTAACCAATCAGAAATTTATGAATTATTTTAGGCCTAATAAGAGCTCACTTCTAAATTTTAGACAAATCATTTTATGTTAAGAATTTTCCTTATTTAACATTCTCATCCTATTACTAATTATGGTTAGCTAACAATTCTAAGTTTAGTATAATAATAATTTTATTTAACTTAACCATGTAATGTATTATGTATGTATATTTTTAATTTAAAAATATTTATTTAAAAATCACTATTTCAAATATGATATACTATTATATACATTAAATTAATTTTCAAAATTAAACATTTATTAATCACCACTCTTCTAATATAAAGTCAATCCCAATCCTTTATTATAATACCTGAGTCTACCACATTATGCAGTTAACCAATCAGAAAAGAAGAAATATTTTAGGACCAATAAGAGGTCATTCCTAAATTTTAGACCAATAATATTCATTCTTCAACTTTCCTTCTATTAAATTTTAACCAAAGTATTAACCACATACAAGTTAACCATGAGTTAACCAATACAATTTTTTAGTATATAATATAATTAATCGATTTATATAATTTAATTACCTTTATTATAATACTTGAATATACCAATGTGTAGTTAACCAATCAGAAAATTATGAATTTTTTTAGAACCAATCAGAGCTAATTTCTAAATTTTAGGCCAATTATGTTATATTAAGAATTTTCCTTATTTACAGTCTCACTCTATCTCTTTAACCGTGATTAATTAACACTTCTAATTTAAATAAAATAATGATTTTATTAAACATATTCATAAATACATATTTTTTAAATCAAAAAATATTTACTAGAAAATCAAAATTTTAATTTAAAATCAATCACGAAATACTACTATAACCGAGCTTCTTAGCGATAATTGATTCAACTGAGGACCATACAATGAAATTTCATTTTCACAATATTTATTATACATTTACAACTGATTTTAAATATCTATAATATAACTCAACCCGAAATCTGAAAAAATTAGATTTATATCCAGATGTTAAATAACTTAGAAGGCTCAAAATGTTTATTCATAATTTGTTAATATTATATATTTATAATGTATATAAGCCAACGCTACACATATTTTAATTATTTTAAATATTTAATTTACGCCAAAAGAGTATTGTTATTGTTTGGTGAATTAATTACCAATCAAAAAATAAAAATTAAGCAAATTAGATTTTCACATTTAAATTTTAAATCAATCATCTTCAATTTTTTTATTATTTAACATGATTATTCTAATTTACTAATTGCGACAAAATTAAATTTAAATATAATAATTTCTTAGTTTAATAAATTCATTGATTGTCATAATATTATAGGTTTATATATATAATAACAAATTTTAATTTTTTTATACTCTAACTGAACCCGAAATTAGAAAAATTCAGATTTATACCCTGATTTTAAATATCATTTATTATAATAACTGAGTTTACCAATGTACAGTTAACCAATCAAAGCTAATTCCTAAATTTTAGACCAATCATGTTATATTAAAAGTTTTCCTTATTTACAATATCAACCTACCTCTTTATCCATGTTTAGTTAATACTTCTAATTTAAATACAATAATGGTTTTATTAAACATATCCATAAATATATATTTTTAAAATCAAAAATATTTACTAGAAAATTACAATTTTAATTTGAAATCAATTAAGATATACTATTATATATTTCAAATTAAATTTCATAATTAATCATTCATTAATCAACCATTTTTTTAATATAAAGTCAATCACAATCATATTATCATACATTATAAATTGATTTTCATAATATATTGTACAATTATAATCGATTTTAAGAAATTATAATCTAACTCAACTAGAAATATGAAAAATCGGATTTGAAATCAGATTTTAAATAATTTGGATAAAATCCATACCTTCAAAATTTTGATTTTGTTAAAAGTTCAAAAAAATATTTATTTATAATTTGTTAATAAAATTAATTAATAAATGCATATAAGCCAACACTACAAGATCGGATTAATTAGAACGACCATATTTTGGAAAACAAATATTTCAGTTAAAAAAGTTAGAAAAGATAATAGCTGAAAAAGGTAATTGGTTAGTTATTATTTAGGAGAAAATGAGATATTTTAGTTAGAAATATATACCTTTTAGCTGGAAAAGGTAATCAGTAAGTTATTTGTGATTATAATATTATTAGTTTAATTCATTAATATAGAACAACCATACTGAAAAAATCGGATTTGAAATCAGATTTTAAATAACTTGGATAAAATCCATACCTTCAAAATTTTGATTTTTTTTAAAGTTCAAAAATATATTTATTCATGATATGTTAATAAAATTAATTAATAAATACATATAAGCCAACACTACAAAATCGGATTTGAATCAAATTTTAAATAGCTTGGATAAAATCCATATCTTCAAAGACTCGATTTTTTTAAAGACTCAAAAATGTATTTATTCACAATTTTTTAATAAAAAATTAGTAAATTCACATAAACGAATACTACATACATTTTAATTACTTTAATTATTAAATATACGCTAAGAAAGTGTTAATATTGGTTGGTGAATAAATTACCAATCAAAAAATTAAAATTATTTTAATCAATCAAAATTTTCTTCTAAACTATAAATCAATCAATCATGTACAAATTTTTTATTATTTACCATACTTATTCTAATTTACTAATCGCGATTAAATTAAATTTAAATTAATAATATCTTGATTTAATAACTTCGTATATCACATGGTTTTTAGTTTTAAAAAATTTCTACTAATCGTAAATATTATTTTCTATAAATCCACATAACAATATATTACATATGTTTATACATCTTTTAGCTATGAATGATTTTTGAACATCCTTTATTATAATAAAGGATACCCGAATCTACCATATATTAGTTAACCAATCACAAAATTGTGAATTATTTTAACATCAATAAAAATCTAATAAATTTTAGACCAATTAAACTTAATGTAACATGTTTCTCTATTAGATCTAGATTCTACGTTTCAACCAAGATTAAACTCAACTTACACACAATAATAGTTGATTTTTATTTTTTCATGTCAATTAACTAAATATAATAACTGCTAATATTTATTTTAACGATTAAGTAATAAACAATTTTTATAAAAATCAAATTCTTACAAACTAGAAAATACAATTATTATATCAATTTAAAAATTAGGGGAAATTTAAACCGCTTATTTTCTATTCTCCATCAGACCTATCCAACTTTGATAAATTAAGTGTATGCATCAATCCTTCTCATGCCTAAATCATATCAATTTCGGTTAAGGTACTACTTTATATCTTTTTATTATATGACATACTATACTTGGATAGATTATCTTTTTATTTCGATTATATATATGTATCGCATGTTTCGTGTTTTAATTGTCCAATAAAATCAACAAAAAAAATTTTTAACAAAAAAAATAATAGAAAACGGTTTAGATTATCACCAGTCCAAATTATCCCAGAGTTAATTCCCATTAAAATATTCAGTGGCAAACTCCAATAATTCTGCGACTTACGGAATTCTAGGCCTCAATCCTTACCACATTATAGAAAATTGTTTTTTTACAGTGTTGGGTTGTCGATGTTATTCAGTGATTACTTAACAATTTTATTCTAAATATGATAATTATTTAATTTAAAAATAATACACTAATATATGAGTCTATAAATCTATAATAGATATTTTGATATCTCAAATTCTCAATTCAAAATCATAAGGTACAATCAAAATCATGAATTAAAAATTGTTAACAATATAAAACTATTTAGAACATTATCCTAAATACATATTCAAATTTAAGTTATGTAAAGTATTAAATAATTTAGTAAAAAAAAAGCTAGCATCAACCAATTGAAACATTAGAATGTATTTTAAACCAATCATCTTTCACATTTTAATTACGAATTTTTTCTAACTATGCAATAATTAATGGAAAAACAATTTGATCTTCCAATATATTTAAATTTAATAAAATATTAAATATATATACTCTTAAAAAATACTATACATTATTTGGTGTTTAAATTATCAATCAAAAAATAAAATTTTTACAGAGTTAATGAAAATATTGTTAGTAAATATTTCCATAATAAATTGATCAATTTAGCACAAATTTCTTATAAATCACTATATATTTATAGATAATTAATTCATCTATAAAAGTACATATGTTATCCACAAAAATAATCAAACCTACAAAAATCATCAATAAAAGGGCATACAACATCTACAAAAATAATTAAAATTGAACAAATAAATAGTAAAATAGATCACTAATTTTCTTTATCCAATCACTGAATTGGTCTTTAATTATGGTACATCCATCATCTATATCTCTAAATTATGCAGCTTTTTCGGTGAGATAATCTAACAATTTTGATAGATTCAGAGCTTTTCGCTCTTTTAGGTTTTGGAATTTGTCATATAAAAGTGAAATTAAATTAAATAGGATTGCACTTAGAATCCTCCCTTAGGTTCATTTTGTGACATTTTCGGGAATCAAGTCAAATTGGTCAAACCGAACCCAAAAATATTTTCCGACATGTTCTTGACATCAACTTAGAGTAAGAATGTCAAGTTAATGGTATTTTATATTCTAGGTCATTTGTGTCGAAAGATTTAAGCATCGGCTAAAGGCTCGTATATCAAGAATTTTTTAAACGCTGCTTTTACGAACCAAAATTGCCAAAATTATTTAAAAGAGTGTTGTTCTCACATGTTTTACTCCCAAATATTCTAGATATATTTTTTGTAATATTTCTAAATAAATTATTGTGCCAAAAGTCATGTCAAAAGAGCAAAAACAGATTTTATTCTGATTTACTCGTAAATCCATATTTTTTCGGATAAAATTATTTTAAATTCAAACTAAATTATTCCTTGGGCTTCATGGTCATTATTATTCATGGAATATTATGTTTGAATATTTGTCAAGTCAAAACCTTTGCCTAAGTTGTCGGTAAAGGCAAATGAATTTTTCGATCGCTTTGGAAGACTGTTTTAACATTCGAAAAATTCATAAAAATACTTTCACTCATCATTTTGACTTGAAACTTTGGGTTTGTCATTAGTTTACCATTAGGATACTCCAGTAATATTTGAATGACTTTTGTCCGGGACCCAAATATTCGATACGTAATTGGTTTTTCGGTCGTTCGAAAGTCATAGATGGTCATTTCAAGGTGAAATTTTGACCATAATCTTCTGGGCACATTTCTAGGGGATTCCCAAAATTTCGTAATTTTTCGATGATTTTTTGATTTATGGCTTATTCGTGTTGTTTTCTTGTCGGTATGCATTTTTCTCGATTTTTGTGCTAGCAATTAATTAGAAAAATGTGTAGACACTCTTTTCCACAAATTTTTGAATTGTGTAGCAGCTAGGGAGTGTGTCAAACACATGCCAACACATGCCAACATATGTATAACACATGCCATTAACTTTTTTGGCCTATAAATACCCCCCCACCCTTCATATTTTCTTCAAGCCATTTTGAGCCAAGTTTATGCTGAAGAAATACTCTCTCAAACACTCTCTTTACAGCCCCTCAAGTGCCAAAAAAGTAGCTTGTGTTTGTGCCCATTTTAAACCTTAGCTAAACTTCATTTTAGCTTATATTTCTTCAACATTCTTGCTCCCAAACACACACCCTTTGTAAGAACCCCAAATTTTGGATATAATTAAAACTTTTTATTAAGTAATGATAAAATGAGAAACAATGATTCCGACAACAAGGTCACCAGCTCTAATGAATGGTGGTTTCAAAGAACAATGATTGTAATGAATGGATATTGCTTTGGACAATGATCCTGATGCATTGGTATATTGTCAGAATAGAGTAATTCGATGGTTGAGGACCTAGATAAGAATAACCTACCATCCAGGAAGGAGCTAATGGATCCTTGAAGGGAAATGAGTTCGTGCATAGTGTTTCCCATACGTGCATAGTATTTCCCATACGTGCATAGTATTTCCCGTACGTGCATAGTGTTTCCTGTACGTGCATAGTAATTTGGTGGATGAATAGTGATTTTGTAAGTTGGAAAACTTTTCACTCCACCCTATGTACGGGACGTGTTATGGATGTTTCGAAGTCATATTAGTAATACGCGGAGGAAATAAGTGAATGTAGAGACGATCGGAATTCAGAAATTCCAAATTCTTTTTCGGTATAATATTTGACCGGACAGTGGATTAAATATTATTATAATCCAAGAATTGAGATATTAACTTTGAGGATTTGATATTTTGGGATGTTATTATATTTGATTTAAGAATGAAGGTAGGAAACCACTGAGGAGTGGTTATGGCTACAATGTAATAATTGATATTTGGAAAGAATGAATGGAATTCGACTTTATTATTTCTATGTCTTGAAGAATGCTAAAGGGTAACAACATAGGTAAGAATAATCTATCTTCTAAGGGAATAAGATATGGCACTTTCAAGCAGGAGAATATTCTCATGTCATCCAGATCGGTAACGATTAATCCAGTAGTTCCGTAAAAAGGATAAGGAACGATCGAAAGAGAATACGGACAATTGTACCACCCAAAGAGAACAAGTAAAGAATACAGAATGAATAGTGTTTTGGTGGGAGTTTATAATAATATGAGACGACACTATATAGAAGCATTTGGGACGGATTTCCGAGTTCGTATTAGTGATCCAGGGGGAAAATAATTGTATGTAAAAGCTGTCGGATTCTGAAAACCGCACTTTTATTTTCTCCGAGAGTTCCCTGGACACTGATAGCCTTAAGTATTTAACGAATGGATTTAAGGAATATAAATTGGAAAGTTAGAATGAAAGATGGAGAATGAAAGTATTGATATTAAAAAGGATTCCCGGTAAACCCTAATTAGAAATCCGTGAAATATTCCTACGAACGATCAATCGAAATGGGCAATAACCGGACACAGAAACAAGCCGGGAATCAAGATGCATGCATGTGCTAGTAGAAAATATCTAGCAACCAAGTAGTTACTTAAGCAACTAGCACACTTAGAATCAAAACCAAGTACTTAGTTCATTCCATCATCCATCCACTAAAAACCAACACTTGTCTCTTGAAATTACCTCATGCATGACATACTAGCTTTAATAAAGCTACTTTATGAGATAATATCTCAATAATTCAAGATGGGAGCAAGAGGTTAGCCAAGCAAAAACACAAAACAACTCCACCATTCTCTTGAAAAAATACCATTCGGCTTATGCTCTTAATTCCAAAATCAAAACCCCTCTTCCCACCATCTCTTGATCTTGTAAAAATTATGGTGAGTCTTACATTTCCTAAAAGTGATCCCCTAAAAATTTCAAATCCAAACTCTCTTGTTTCCATTTTCAAAGAAATCATCAAAGACTAGGGTGAATAGTGATTTTCAAGAACAACTCTTGATTTTCTTGATTTCTAGGATGATCTAAGCTTGGTTATGGGTATACAAGGACTATGCAAAGCTTAGCAAGGTCTTTGCACACTCCAAGGAAGGTATAAAGCTCTTGAAACCCTAACCCTTGTTTGAGGTTTAAGCATGTTTATGATAGTTATAACTTAGATATGGTTATGTTAAGATTATAAGCATGATTATGTATGGATTTTGGATTAATGATGTAAATAGCTATATGAACGGAAAGGAATTGCTTGGCCTCAGTTCATGTATATAAGTCATGTATATGTTGTTTGGATTGGATACTATGTTTATGGGAAGATTCGAAATTGGTAGATATTCGATTTACAGCCGTTATAATGCCCGATTTTACAATACCATGTTTTGTATGCCATTTTCCATGTCGAACCCCTACTGTCCAGAGACCTTATCTACCATGATAGGATAGGTAATGTTCTAAGATTCGTTTTGACATAAAGATCACGTGAAACGGACTTACGGTTTAGGATTTATGACCAAATTACTAAAAGTAGTTCGAATCCGTAACCGAGAATTCGTAACTGAATTTGAACCCTCGTAAAATATGTAAAGTCATGGCGAATCTTGGTAAATAAATACTAGAGGTAAAAAGGAAGGTGTGAAAGAAAACCGTATGTCAAAAGGATCATTTTTCGATTTATTAAAAATGTTCGAGTCGAGGTTAAACGCGAACGAACCCCTAAAAGACGACTCTTTTATAACTTCGGTAAAACACTTAGAAAACGGGCGATAAAACTCGGAGTATAGTATTGGTTCGTAACGATCGACTTAAGAACTCATATGACTTAAGTATGCCCCAAGTATAAGTACAATGACATGTCGTATTAACGAACGAATGTCGGGTCGGATCAGTGATAAAAGTAATCCACTAAAAGGGGTATAACGAGATAACTCGAGAACGTGTTTCGAATTAAGTATAACTTAACTTTTAATATGTTAAGTGATTAATCCCGAATGCCTTGGCTATTTATAGATCACCAAGCTGAATCGGGACCCGCTACCACTACCCCTTACCGTACTCGACTACCAGGCAAGTTTCAATTCCCTTCTTTCAGGCTGTTGTTGTGATTGAATAAATATATATATATATATGATTGCTGATATACATATGCCATTGCATGCATGCCTACTTTCAAGTTGAATTGATATACTTATTCCTTGAATGTTATTGTTGGCTTATAAGCTAGATCGTTATATATCAGTTATAAGCCGGTTATTGTAAGACCCTCATAGAAGGGCGTATACATCTTATTAATCAAAAATAGACCGGGAGTCAATATTCCTTGATATATCGAGATTACCTCGGAGGAAAATATTTAAGTAAATATTTTCTATTATTTGGGCGAAGAATATTATTTGAATATTCGTTCGAGACTAATTATTTTAACGATCCTTACTTCAAATAATTATTTGAACGTAACTATTCAACGAATAATATTTCTCAATATTCATTCAGAGTCGAATTGATTATCGACTATTATTTCGAATATTCTTCTAAAGATGAGACTATTAAATGAATATTATTTGGATATTCCTTTAGAATATTATTTTATTAAATAAATATTACTTTTGAATATTCATTTAAGATATTAAATACTTGATGGATATTATTTTAATATTCATCTGAAGCTTGATTTAATTATCGAATATTATCTCGAATATTCCTTAAGGCTTGGATTACTAAATGAATATTACTTGATATTCATTTAGGATATTATTCATTAAATGAATATTACTTTTGAATATTCATTTAAATTCCTAATTAATTATGAATATTACCTTAAATATTCTTTTTAGGTCTTATTAATTAATGAATATTGTTTTGAATATTCATTTAAATATTTATTTATTCAATAAATATTCTCCTGATATTTCTTCAGGGATTATTTTGAGAAATACTCTGATTAAAGATATTCTTTCATATTCCCAAATATTCTTTAAATATTTTAACTCATTAAATATTCTCTGAATATTTATTCCATACTTAGAATAATCTCGATAAGGTTTATCTTCTTCGATTATTACAGAAAATATCTCGGAGTCATATTATTATTAATCTTATATCAAGAAAGGTTCTCAGACATCATTCTTCTTTGAGTCTATCTCCTTATTAATAAGGGAACCTTACTTGGAAAAATGTTATTTATCTTGTCGACTTCCCGGTCATAAAGTATTCCCTTCACCCGCAACTCGGGTGCTGTTGACTTATTAAGTCGTTGCTTACCTTCTCATCTTTCGAGGGGTAAGATTACTGGAACAAGTTGATATCCGTTACCAAGTAATAGCTTGGGAGTTATTTCTAAATATTCCTTTCCAACAAGATACGACTACTTTGTGGAGTTTTATCAACAAGTATTATACTTGGGGAAAGGGGGACGAACGTTACATTCAGAATCATGAATTCTATTTGAACTAGGAGTCGTGTAAGAGGCCGAGTAGCGCCGGTCCATCCCCTTTGGCCCAACCGTTGGCCGGGGAGAGCTAGTAAGGCGGTATACAAGTAAAGCCGTCAGTTCTTCCTTCTACCGGTAGTAAATCTAAATTGAGCTGTACGATCTCGACTGATCATCAAGATTGGAACAGCGGGCGCGGTGAATACTCCATCATTGGTTCATCATCCAAATTTATTTATTTCCTGCAACATGATTACTGTTGGCAGAGTTGGAAAAGGGTCATAACTGGAATTGCAACCTTTTCTTGCAAGTTCCTCTTCTTAATAACAATAAGAATATCTCGCTTACTTTGATGTAGCAGATATTTCTACAAACAAATACTTTAAGTTACCTTGTAACTTCATCGTTCATATTATACTGGCATCATTTCCGTAAATGCATGGCATATGGTTTGAAAGATACTTTTGAACTGTTATACATTATCTTTCAGTTATATATTATTGTTGGTGGGCTATTGCTCACCCTTGCTTTATTATTATATCACAACAACAGCTAGACCAGATGACTCGCACAAGGCGCACTCGACGCGGGCGAGGACGATGAGACTACCAGAGCTGAAGAAGAAGCTATTGGTAGGGTATATTTATTCTTTCAGTACCAAGAATATGGTCTAGTATGACCTATGTAAATGGATGGCAAAGAGTATGTATTTATATTGAAATTCTTTTGGATTGTAAGAACTCATAATGTGATTAATAAAAATTTGATTGTTACTCTGATTTCATCTCTGGGACTATAACGGGTGTGTTTTATATTGTTGTGTTGGGTTGTAGAGACGTAATTTATTTTATGTTAAGGAAAGTTCAATTGTTGTGGACAGAATTGGAAACCGTAACCACCGGATCCCGGACCCCGGATCTGGGGGTGTTACAGAAGTGGTATCAGAGCGTACGTTATAAACCCCAGAGATGAGGTGACGTTAAAACAATAAATTCAATAAGATAATAAGAACTCTTGCCAAGTTCATAGTCGAACTACTTAATGTAGTGATGACATATAAAACCCTTATGGGAACTCGTAAGTATAATGATAGTAACTTAGCTCGATATCGTATCGACGAGTAAGGCGACTGACCTTGAGGCATACGAGCAACAGCGCGATGATGCTTTATATGCTGAAGATCAGCGGGTAATTCGATGGAGTACCCTACTGGAGACCCGGAAGAGGTCCCAGCAGATAAGGAAAAATCCTGTTAGGATAAGGAGCTTACCCATGGGTAATGAGGGTCGCAGCCAGAATGACTGTGATGATTAAGATATGGTGCTCATAAAAGTGAGTATAAAGAACCGAAATATTATTAAGACATCTGAAGATGCATGTTGAATTCATAGCCGGACTACCAGATGTAGTACCAGCAAGAAAGAAGGATTGGAAGAATTACTTGAGATCTTATACGGAAATAGATGAGAATCCTTAGAGATTTTCATCTTAACAAAGAAAGAGCTAGAGGGATGTATGATTATCAAAGACATCAATTTAGGGCGAGGAGCAGAGTCCCTAGGAATAGTTGAGAAGGAGGCAGTAAGTGCCATATCATTTGATAAATGAATTAGTATGAATATGGTCAGTAATAATTCGCCATGAGAAGGCAGGTGTCGTAGGTTGTAAATTATGGAACCAAATTGAGGTTAACAAGGTGGTTTTATTAAGGAAAATGTTCATTTTATGAATGAATCATTTAGAAAGTAAAGACATTGGGAAGTGATAGCATGATTGGGTAAAGTTATATAAGGAAGTAGTAAGCAAGACAATGATATCAGAACCTACCGAAAGATAAGACCAGTGAGTCAAGATGAACTCGTAATGAGACTACTGCCAGAGACTGAGTATAGAGTTAATTCAACTCAGTTAAATGATGAACCAGAAACGTTAGATGCATGTGATTCAGAGGAATATTAAATTCCTTCTTCTCTTTGAATGGATTATAGTAGTTACCTTAAGTTTACTCCGACACGGAATTATAATAGATCAAGTAATACGATCAGCAGTTAAAGAGAAAAATGTGAGAAAATCTTCCTGGAGCTAAAAGGTGAAATTGGTAATGACCAAGAGCTGGCATTGCTTAATGGAAAAAGGAGACTTTGTGCTTCCAATGACGCTTCGCATAAAGGGTTAGGTAGACCAACATTTGGTAGTATTAAATATCAGGACGTTGTGATAGGTTTCAGTTTGAAACTATTGATTCCCTTCTAAGGGATGGATATAATTGATTCCTCTCCAGTGGGTAAACTTCCAATCTGATGATGATTATTTCGTTAACTATGACTGCTTATGATTCCACCTGCTTGGAGGTTCATAGAACTATTCTTCAGGTTTCGAAACTGGTCTCCTTAATGTTACCAGTAGGTGGGTAGATTGATCAAAATTTCCCTGAGTCTGGAAAGGAATTCGGTGAATTTTGGCAAACCTTGTCTTTCTGATTATCAGAGAATGTCATGGAAGAGAGTAAAAATTGGAGCAAACCCTGTGATTTGGTTAAGGATGCTGTAAAATGGGTTAGTAAACAGACCTTGAGCATTACAATCGACGGTAGTGATAAAATGATGAAGTAAGATTGGACGAAAATAGGAAATGTAAGTAAGAAACCAGCCGGACTGAGAAATTCCAGGATTGACTTAAATGAAAAGGTTGTTATGCCAGGAATGGTAACCTTGTGTGGCACGTAGGATTGATAAGAATAGTTGAAAAGATAAAAGTGGAGGAAAGGTGACCGGAGACGGTGCCGAGTAGTCGATTAAGACTTATATGGGGTAAAGTTTTGGAAAGGTAGAAAGGTATCAAAGAAGAAGGCACTATGCCGGCAATTGCTAGAAAAGTAATGCTATTAGCCAACCCCTAAAATCATATATTTTTATGTGTGGCCAGATGAGGCCAAGTCACAACGGACTATAAAGTGACTAGACCAGCAATGAAAAGACAAAGCAGGGTTGCTTCTAAGAAAGCACCGACTGCAAGGGCTTCTGATATAAAGGAAACATTAATGAGATCGTTTGAATCTTCTGCCGAACAACCCATGTTTTGATGGGGAATTTACTAGACCTTTTGGGATGGGGTAACCCGTACTAAAGTGACTCATGTGTATATGGTTGTCCAAGATTTCGAGTAAAATGGAAGTATAGTGACTTGAGATGTATGATGTTAGGGTATCATGAATACCATGAACATATTACGACTAGGGAAGTAAACAACGAAGGTTTATGAAGAGAGTATAGAAATGGTCAGAGATGGATCAGTATGCTGTAGAAATTTTTTTTCTAAGGCAAGTACATTTGAGAAGAACGATAAGTACTAAGAGATTCACGTTGAACTCGACCAATATCTTCCAAAACATCCTTGTTGCCATTACCAAGTTCGGTAAGAGAGGAGATAGGCATACGTTGCCTTTTTGGAAGGCTAAATAGGCTGACAACTATTTGAGAGAAGAGGGTGGCATTAAACCACCGATCGATTATCAAAGGAAAATGATTGAAAAGAGACCTTTATTAAGGATACATGATCTGATTGCCAATTATAAGATGCAAGAATTCCTTGGCAGTTGAATTAAGGATAGGATATCCATAGATTCAGACAAACCCTGGGGAATGCACAAGGGGTGGCATTAACCCTAATAACGACATTATGACTTCAGATGATATGAGCTGGATTTGCTAAGGCAACAATGACCGGTAAGGATTATTAAAAAGAGTTCTGGAAAGAACATAGATAGAATTATTAGAGTATTGATCAATGACATTTTGATATACCCTGTACCCAGAAAATACAGGAGGAAGGATGAGGATGACCTATGAAACCTTACAAGGAAAAGGGTAATATTCCGAACTTCAAAAATGGAAGTTTGGTAAGAAATGTATGACATCGTAACAATAATGCCAGATGAGGCATGTATGAAACCCTGAGGAAGTATGGGTTGAACCTATAAAGGTTGAGATTATCCTAAGATAAAGAAAGAACTAAGAAAAGAAGTATCCTAAGTAGGATTGGGAATAAACGTGATAAAGTTCCCACGGGTAGGTGGAAGCAATGACTTATGGAAATGACTGATAGTTATATTTTCTCCTTCAGCAGAGCTTAAGGGAGAATGCTTTAACCCAACAGTGATGGGAATGAGGTAGAAAAACTTGAGCTGGAATGTACCCAGAAAACATGGGTTACAAGAAATCATTATCATCAAGAAAGGCCAATGAGGTGGCCGACAATTTAAGTATAAATGAATAATTACAAATGTTCATACCGAAGAAACAGGATGATATTTGGAAGGACCTTGGAGGTCATATCGGAATGGAGGAATTTACATTCCTTCTGATGACTGTGCAAGAATTAACAGTAATAATAGTTTAAGTAAAGATTCGATTCCCGATATTGTCTTAAGCAAACTACACACCTTAGAAGGTCCCGTTTTGAGGCAAACCAGGACCATGATACAATATTGACGAAGTAAACCATTAAGTTTCCAGTATTTTATGGGAGATGCATGAGTGATGGTTTCATCAACCGGACCTAGCTGCGATGCTTGAAACTCTTCTGCAATTTTATCTACTTCATGTAATATCTACATCAAGTTCAAGAAGTGTTCCTTATGGATAAGGAATAGTGATTACTTTGTCTCCCTAAAGGATTGAAACCCGTAGGGTTGGCTATTAATGCACTACGTAAACAACAAGCGATGGTGATTCTTCTAAGAAAATAGATGACAATGTAAAGGTAAAGAAAGTGCTGCCATTGATTAACTAAATGGCATGTTGATGAATGACAAACAAGTTTATGTTAGTGTACTTCTGCGCAAACAAGATAGAGAATATGAGGTTGATGATTCATGATGTTAAAGATATTCCCATGGAAAGAATTAATGAGACTTGGAGGGAAGGGCGGTTGAGCCCGAGACTTATTGGGCCACCTGAGAGTTTAAAGTGTTCGGACGGCGGTATTCGAGCCAGCCTTACCCCCAAAACTTATAGCACGGTCATAACGGGTTTTCATGTGGCCAGGCTACGCCAGTAAAATGCAGATGTTCGACAGATGATAAGAGTGCGAGCAGGTAGGTGTGCGACCTGGTCTGACTTACGAAAGACAATCTGTGGAAAACCACGGATAGAAAAGAACAAGTGATGAGAAACAAGGTTGGCAGAAGTAGATTATATGAATCTAAGTTAAAGGAATCAGGCCAGATTCATTTCGGAAAGTTTAAATTGAAATAACGTGATGATTATAGAGTAAATGTGACGGGATACCAATAAAGAGGTGCCAAGTACAAAAGATGTCTCAATAAAGAAATGAAGGTGGAAGTAAATAACAGAAGTAAATAAGAATCAGATAATAAGAAGGATGTGATTGATAAAGAAAGGACGGGGAAAGCAACTACGAAATAGGAAGCAAGGAATGTTAGGAATGTATTAATAAATGGGTTTTCCGATGAATTCTCGGGAAGACAACCTGATAGTGTTAATATTATAGATATGAAAAAGCTAGTAGCGTGACATGGAATGTCAGTAACAATGGTGTCAAGCGAGAAACTAAGATTTAACCTGAAAGGTTCAAAGATTTTCCAAAAGTAAGTTGCTAAGGTGGAACCAGGGTACATGTCCAGAGAATAATGGACAAAGCAGCAAGATATGTTGACACGTGAGATTGCGATCAAATAGTATTGGATATAATTATGATTAATTTCTTCTTTGATAAACCTCTATAGTTCAGAGGTAAATTCTGAGTATGATATTCTACAACCATGAAAGCTTTCTATAATCCTTTAGAACTCTTTTCTCTTCTTCTCTCTTATTCATCTTCTTTATGAATTGAGAAGAACAACCCTTTTAGGAGGGGAGGTACTGCTACGTGACTATCTGTCTATGTGATAGAAGTCTAAGTGGAATGCCATGACTTGTTTAATTGCTTGTCAAGTACTAAAGGCTGGCCCCCTTCTGTACTAACTATGCAATATAACAAATGTTCAATTGATCATAGTGATCTCTCAATAAATCTTTCCACTTCTCTATATTGATCGAGATTGCGAAGATTAGAGCGATCAGGAAATGCACAGTACGAGCGAGGTTACCTCCGAATCGTGGGGTGATAGTGATACCAATGTTACTGCAGGTATCAATAAGGATAAGACTGAGTAAGAGTATAACCCGGATAGTGAGCTGTACGAAAAGTAGCAACGTTGATGGAAAAAGGATAAAGTATGGATTGTAGCACTAGAAGATGTGCTGAGGAAGGGTAGAACGACTAAGAATTGACCAGGAAGCTAAAAAGGGAACGACAGGCAAACGACTCTTTGCTTCCTACCTGATTCCGGGACGGAATCCTTTTAAGGAGGGGAGACTGTAAGAACCCCAAATTTTGGATATAATTAAAACTTTTTATTAAGTAATGATAAAATGAGAAACAATGATTCCGACAACAAGGTCACCAGCTCTAATGAATGGTGGTTTCAAAGAACAATGATTGTAATGAATGGATATTGCTTTGGACAATGATCCTGATGCATTGGTATATTGTCAGAATAGAGTAATTCGATGGTTGAGGACCTAGATAAGAATAACCTACCATCCAGGAAGGAGCTAATGGATCCTTGAAGGGAAATGAGTACGTGCATAGTGTTTCCCATACGTGCATAGTATTTCCCATACGTGCATAGTATTTCCCGTACGTGCATAGTGTTTCCTGTACGTGCATAGTAATTAGGTGGATGAATAGTGATTTTGTAAGTTGGAAAACTTTTCACTCCACCCTATGTACGGGACGTGTTATGGATGTTTCGAAGTCATATTAGTAATACGCGGAGGAAATAAGTGAATGCAGAGACGATCGGAATTCAGAAATTCCAAATTCTTTTTCGTTATTATATTTGACCGGACAGTGGATTAAATATTATTATAATCCAAGAATTGAGATATTAACTTTGAGGATTTGATATTTTGGGATGTTATTATATTTGATTTAAGAATGAAGGTAGGAAACCACTGAGGAGTGGTTATGGCTACAATGTAATAATTGATATTTGGAAAGAATGAATGGAATTCGACTTTATTATTTCTATGTCTTGAAGAATGCTAAAGGGTAACAACATAGGTAAGAATAATCTATCTTCTAAGGGAATAAGATATGGCACTTTCAAGCAGGAGAATATTCTCATGTCATCCAGATCGGTAACGATTAATCCAGTAGTTCCGTAAAAAGGATAAGGAACGATCGAAAGAGAATATGGACAATTGTACCACCCTAAGAGAACAAGTAAAGAATACAGAATGAATAGTGTTTTGGTGGGAGTATATAATAATATGAGACGACACTATATAGAAGCATTCGGGACGGATTTCAGAGTTCGTATTAGTGATCCAGGGGGAAAATAAGTGTATGTAAAAGCTGTCGGATTCTGAAAACCGCACTTTTATTTTCTCCGAGAGTTCCCTGGACACTGATAGCCTTAAGTATTTAACGAATGGATTTAAGGAATATAAATTGGAAAGTTAGAATGAAAGATGGAGAATGAAAGTATTGATATTAAAAAGGATTCCCGGTAAACCCTAATTAGAAATCCGTGAAATATTCCTACGAACGATCAATCGAAACGGGCAATAACCGGACACAGAAACAAGCCGGGAATCAAGATGCATGCATGTGCTAGTAGAAAATATCTAGCAACCAAGTAGTTACTTAAGCAACTAGCACACTTAGAATCAAAACCAAGTACTTAGTTCATTCCATCATCCATCCACTAAAAACCAACACTTGTCTCTTGAAATTACCTCATGCATGACATACTAGCTTTAATAAAGCTACTTTATGAGATAATATCTCAATAATTCAAGATGGGAGCAAGAGGTTAGCCAAGCAAAAACACAAAACAACTCCACCATTCTCTTGAAAAAATACCATTCGGCTTATGCTCTTAATTCCAAAATCAAAACCCCTCTTCCCACCATCTCTTGATCTTGTAAAAATTATGGTGAGTCTTACATTTCCTAAAAGTGATCCCCTAAAAATTTCAAATCCAAACTCTCTTGTTTCCATTTTCAAAGAAATCATCAAAGACTAGGGTGAATAGTGATTTTCAAGAACAACTCTTGATTTTCTTGATTTCTAGGATGATCTAAGCTTGGTTATGGGTATACAAGGACTATGCAAAGCTTAGCAAGGTCTTTGCACACTCCAAGGAAGGTATAAAGCTCTTGAAACCCTAACCCTTGTTTGAGGTTTAAGCATGTTTATGATAGTTATAACTTAGATATGGTTATGTTAAGATTATAAGCATGATTATGTATGGATTTTGGATTAATGATGTAAATAGCTAGATGAACGGAAAGGCATTGCTTGGCCTCAGTTCATGTATATAAGTCATGTATATGTTGTTTGGATTGGATACTATGTTTATGGGAAGATTCGAAATTGGTAGATATTCGATTTACAGCCGTTATAATGCCCGATTTTACAATACCATGTTTTGTATGCCATTTTCCATGTCGAACCCCTACTGTCCAGAGACATTATCTGCCATGATAGGATAGGTAATGTTCTAAGCTTCGTTTTGATATAAATATCACGTGAAACGGACTTACGGTTTAGGATTTATGACCAAATTACTAAAAGTAGTTTGAATCCGTAACCGAGAATTCGTAACTGAATTTGAACCCTCGTAAAATATGTAAAGTCATGGCGAATCTTGGTAAATAAATACTAGAGGTAAAAAGGAAGGTGTGAAAGAAAACCGTATGTCAAAAGGATCATTTTTCGATTTATTAAAAATGTTCGAGTCGAGGTTAAACGCGAACGAACCCCTAAAAGACGACTCTTTTATAACTTCGGTAAAACACTTATAAAACGGGCGATAAAACTCGGAGTATAGTATTGGTTCGTAACGATCGACTTTAGAACTCATATGACTTAAGTTTGTCCCAAGTATAAGTGCAATGACTTGTCGTATTAACGAACGAATGTCGGGTCGGATCAGTGATAAAAGTAATCCACTAAAAGGGGTATAACGAGATAACTCGAGAACGTGTTTCGAATTAAGTATAACTTAACTTTTAATATGTTAAGTGATTAATCCCGAATGCCTTGGCTATTTATAGATCACCAAGCTGAACCGGGACCCGCTACCACTACCCCTTACCGTACTCGACTACCAGGCAAATTTCAATTCCCTTCTTTCAGGCTGTTGTTGTGATTGAATAAATATATATATATGATTGCTGATATACATATGCCATTGCATGCATGCCTACTTTCAAGTTGAATTGATATACTTGTTCCCTGAATGTTATTGTTGGCTTATAAGCTAGATAGTTATATATCAGTTATAAGCCGGTTATTGTAAGACCCTCATAGAAGGGCGTATACATCTTATTAATCAAAAATAGACCGGGAGTCAATATTCCTTGATATATCGAGATTACCTCGGAGGAAAATATTTAAGTAAATATTTTCTATTATTTGGGCGACGAATATTATTTGAATATTCGTTCGAGACTAATTATTTTAACGATCCTTACTTCAAATAATTATTTGAACGTAACTATTCAACGAATAATATTTCTCAATATTCATTCAGAGTCGAATTGATTATCGACTATTATTTCGAATATTCTTCTAAAAATGAGACTATTAAATGAATATTATTTGGATATTCTTTTAGAATATTATTTTATTAAATAAATATTACTTTTGAATATTCATTTAAGATATTAAATACTTGATGGATATTATTTTAATATTCATCTGAAGCTTGATTTAATTATCGAATATTATCTCGAATATTCCTTAAGGCTTGGATTACTAAATGAATATTACTTGATATTCATTTAGGATATTATTCATTAAATGAATATTACTTTTGAATATTCATTTAAATTCCTAATTAATTATGAATATTACCTTAAATATTATTTTCAGGTCTTATTAATTAATGAATATTGTTTTGAATATTCATTTAAATATTTATTTATTCAATAAATATTCTACTGATATTTCTTCAGGGATTATTTTGAGAAATACTCTGATTAAAGATATTCTTTCATATTCCCAAATATTCTTTAAACATTTTAACTCATTAAATATTCTCTGAATATTTATTCCATACTTAGATTAATCTCGATAAGGTTTATCTTCTTCGATTATTACAGAAAATATCTCGGAGTCATATTATTATTAATCTTATATCAAGAAAGGTTCTCAGACATCATTCTTCTTTGAGTCTATCTCCTTATTAATAAGGGAACCTTACTTGGAAAAATGTTATTTATCTTGTCGACTTCCCGGTCATAAAGTATTCCCTTCACCCGCAACTCGGGTGCTGTTGACTTATTAAGTCGTTGCTTACCTTCTCATCTTTCGAGGGGTAAGATTACTGGAACAAGTTGATATCCGTTACCAAGTAATAGCTTGGGAGTTATTGGTAAATTTTCTTTTCCAACAAGATACGACTACTTTGTGGAGTCTTATCAACAAGTATTATACTTGGGGAAAGGAGGACGAACGTTACATTCAGAATCATGAATTCTATTTGAACTAGGAGTCGTGTAAGAGGCCGAGTAGCGCCGGTCCATCCCCTTTGGCCCAACCGTTGGCCGGGGAGAGCTAGTAAGGCGGTATACAAGTAAAGCCGTCAGTTCTTCCTTCTACCGGTAGTAAATCTAAATTGAGCTGTACGATCTCGACTGATCATCAAGATTGGAACAGCGGGCGCGGTGAATACTCCATCATTGGTTCATCATCCAAATTTATTTATTTCCTGCAACATGATTACTGTTGGCAGAGTTGGAAAAGGGTCATAACTGGAATTGCAACCTTTTCTTGCAAGTTCCTCTTCTTAATAACAATAAGAATATCTCGCTTACTTTGATGTAGCAGATATTTCTACAAACAAATACTTTAACTTACCTTGTAACTTCATCGTTCATATTATACTGGCATCATTTCCGTAAATGCATGGCATATGGTTTGAAAGATACTTTTGAACTGTTATACATTATCGTTCAGTTATATATTATTGTTGGTGGGCTATTGCTCACCCTTGCTTTATTATTATATCACAACAACAGCTAGACCAGATGACTCGCACAAGGCGCACTCGACGCGGGCGAGGACGATGAGACTACCAGAGCTGAAGAAGAAGCTATTGGTAGGGTATATTTATTCTTTCAGTACCAAGAATATGGTCTAGTATGACCTATGTAAATGGATGGCAAAGAGTATGTATTTATATTGAAATTCTTTTGGATTGTAAGAACTCATAATGTGATTAATAAAAATTTGATTGTTACTCTGATTTCATCTCTTGGACTATAACAGGTGTGTTTTATATTGTTGTGTTGGGTTATAGAGACGTAATTTATTTTATGTTAAGGAAATTTCAATTGTTGTGGACAGAATTGGAAACCGTAACCACCGGATCCCGGACCCCGGATCTGGGGGTGTTACACCCTTGGTCACCATTGTTCTTGCACCTTCCAAGCCTTGTTTAGGCAGCCTACAAGTGACCTTAGACGGCCCCAAAAGTCAGTTTTTAAAGCCCCCATTTCGGCCATTTTTCGGCCACTTTCCGGCGACTTTTCCGGCGACCCTTTTTGTGTGTTCTTGGCTTCCTAGCTTATAAATCTTGTAGCTTTCTCATTAATATTAAGAGGATCTTGAGCCTTTTGAAGGTCAAGGTTTATAAGTTAGCTTTCTTGCTTAAATATTGTATATTTGTACTTATACTTGTTATATTTGTTTGTTTATAGATCATATTTAAGCATACTTGCATTTAGTCACTTAAATATACTTGTTCTTGAAGTTTATTCGTGTAGTGTATTTTCGGACCACTTGTAAGTGTTTTGGTTAGTTAGTAACGATCTTGAAACAAAGGGAGCATTGCTCTCAAGCAAAAGGCCTTTCTTGAATCGTGAAAGCTCGCTCTGATTTGTTTGGTTCGATTCAAAATAAGGTATTTTTAGTAGCCTTGTATAAGGTGAAACCAAACCTTGAATCTATAACTAAACTTGGTCATATTGTCTTTAAAGAAACATAAATCCATAAACTTGTAAAAGTTTTATATCATTTAGATTTTGTTAAAAAGACAAGACCAATTTGAACTTGAAACTTGAACTAGTCATCTTGCTCCTTGGCTTAAAATATTCGGAAATATTGATATAAGGCAAGACTAGTTTCAAACAAGTTTATCTCAATCTTGGCCATTAACATATATATTCGGCCATATTTATAAAAATATATATAGTTTATATACTTGTTTGATTTAAAGTGCCGAGTCCGCTATTCCGTGACTTAACCTTATTTCGTAACAAATATATATATATATATATATATATATATATATATATATATATATATATATATATATATATATATATATATATATATATATATATATTCGGCCATATATAGTTAATATATATAGTTTGTATACTTGTTAGATTTAAAATGCCGAGTCCGTTATTCCGTGACTTAGCCTTACTTCAAAACATATATATATATATATATACTTATATATATTCGGCCAAACCAACTCATTGTGCTAACTTGCACTACTTGCTCGTTAGTTTAATATTCTTACTTGTGTGTGTGTGTGTGTGTAATATTTTAACGCATAATAGCGGCCCTAATTTTATCCTATAGATAAGCGAGCTACATTTCTGCATGTGTGAGTTGTGTTTGTGTATTTTTCTTTTTGGTCCTCACGTTTGTGAGTTGAATAATAGTTTAACGCGTAATAGCATCCCCGTGGCTAGTACCGTAACATACTAGTTTGCACGGACTTAATATATATTCATCTTATATATTGCTTGTTTGTTTTATACTTGTTTTCTAGACTTGCAGTGAGGTGAAGTGAAGTGAGGTGATCCTTGTTTCTAAGACCTAAGTCTTAGGCGTACTAACGGGGAGTTAGTAGCCTTTGCACCGTGAAGAAAAAGGAAAGACACAAGACCTAAGACCTAAGATCCAAGACCGGCAAGTGGTAGAAGTTCATAGTCTACAAGGGTTGCTACTTCGACTTTGAGGAGGTAACGGGGAGTTACGCTCCAAGACGAGTCTAGTAGTGGGTTGCTTTGTATTTTGAGGAGTTAATTTGTAATTAAGGTCCAAGATAAATACTTAGTGTTGTAAAGGCTTCTTCGCCTACTATAAAGGAGTTTCTTTATAGTGGAAGAAATATCGAGTCCGGGGAGGAACTCGGGGACTGGAGTAGGGGTGAGCGGATCCATTAGGGGTTGCGCCATCGCGAACCAGGATTGATCGACCGTGTAATTGCTTATTTTATTTCTTGGTTTACTTTCCGCACATTTAAATCATTTGCTTTAAGTAATGAAAGGCATATGACTCAGCCTATTTGTAGTTCGAGGATCCTAATCCAATTAAACTAGATTGTAATAAGTAAATAATATCAACTGTCACAGGAATCTCAAAAGATGATAGCTGTCAGAAGAAAAATCAACAAGTCAATCAATAGTTTTGATGTTTTACACTGGAAGAAGATTCAGTTATCTGATCAAGCCTCAAGGTAGCATTGAAACACATGGATTCATTTAAAGGACAGAGATTTCTATAAGTGATAAGAAACAATATCAGTACAGAATGATCGAAGAGAGTGAAGAATAGAAAAAGACTACAGTTTAAAGTCAAGATGAAGAACAGAGATTGGAGTTAGTCGTTCATGAACCAGACAGTACATCGAGCGTCAACATCGATCCAGTGTATGTTCATTATTATAATTACGTGGTACACAGTGAAGTATTGACTATTAAAGGATTTGTATTAATTCTACTTTAATTAATTAAATCAAATAATTAATTTAAATAAATAAATTAATTCTATCAGAATTAATATATTTGTTAAAGTAATTATTAGATTAATTAAATCAGAATTAATATGAAAAAAAAATAGTTATTTAAATGATTTTTATAAATCATTTGATTGATTATAAGCTGAAAAATATGATAATATAACTATCAAATGATAGTTATACCGATTGTCATATACAGTTCAAAGAGTATAGTCATATCAAGATGTTGGATTGGACAGTCATATTATCTCAACTGGATAGTCATATCTCATTCAAAGAGATAGTAATACCGAATGTTATATTCAAAGAGATAGTCATTGTAAGAACCAAAATTTTCGGTAGAATTAAAACTTTTATTATTAAGAATAGGTATATACGTGAATAGTGTTGTCATACGTGAATAGTAATTTGGTGGATGAATAATAATTTTGAGGATTAGGAAAAGTTTTCATGTCACCTATGTACGAGACGTAGAATGGATATTCCGAAGTCGTACTAGTGACCCATGGAGTAAATAAGTGTATGTAAAGACGATCGGAATTCAGAGAATCCAAACTTTATTTTATTCCAATTTTGACAGAGGAGTCAGGGATATAATAATTGGATTATTAATTGAGGATATTGGATATGAGAAGTCCAAGGAGGGATATATATTATGAGAGGAAAATGGGATTGAGGATGAAACCCTAGAGGTGAGGAATAGAGAATACTTGAGAAAATCGGGAGGACGTTTCCAGAGATAAAGAGAGAATAAACAAGGAATGTTGGATTTAATATTGGATTATAGATTGAACACATGACAAGATTAAATACCATGCAAGATTATTAAGTGCAACAAATCAATAGAAGTAGTGTGAAACCAAACAAGATGCAAGTGGATTAAGAATAGTACAAGGTGAGGTGTTCTTGTTAAAACCATGCAAATAAAACACCTAAACTCTCCCATTACTTGACACTTGTGTGGAAGGAGAATATGAAGAGTAGCACAGCTGATAAACATAGCAAAATATCACACATTAGCTAGAAAACAAGTCAAGAAAGCTAGAGAAAAGCAAGCTAACTCCATTTCTTTCCAAACTGCCCAGCATGAGCTACTATGAAAGAAAAATTCATATCTCCACTTCTATCCATTTATAAATCACCAAATTTGAACCATAGCTTCCTCAATATATGTATAACATTCGTTCAAAATTTCATGGCTAACAAAGGAGTGTAGCCTAGTCAAATCCCTTCCCCAAGTTGAAGAACCAAACCTGTCCAGATTCTGATCAGCAGAAAGAAGAGCCTCAAAACCCTAGCAACCGAGCACCAAATCTTGTGATCTATAGCTCAAAAGAAATCCCTTGAAGAGTAGAAGGTGTGGTAAAAATTTGAGAACCAATCTCTAATTTTTCGATTTTATATAGATTTTACAAAGTTGATGATGAATAGTGTTTTAAGTTGGTTTCTTGTTTTGTTCATGGCTTTTAGGCTTTGTTAAGACTACCCAATGCTATTATAAGGTGTACAAAGCTTTGTTAGTGTTGTGAGAGTATCAAGAAAGGTATAAACCTCAACTTTACCTTTTATATATATGAGTTTTTGTGAAGTTTTGATGCTAGTGTAAAGATTAGTTCATGTTAAGAATTTATATGATTGTTTAGCTTTGTCTTGAGGTGTATATGTTGAGTGGTGGTCATTGGACCTTACCACTGCCCTTAGAGGCCTAGTATGAGTGTTGGTGTGTAATATTAGAGTATGGGTTGCCTTGTATGGCTTGATTGAGGAGTTACAAAAATGGTAATGTTCGATTTAGAGCCGTTATAATGCCCAAATTTCTTGAACAATGTTGACAGTAGCTACCCGAGTCCTTAAACATGTTTAAATTGCAACCACTGACCATATTGGGTAGGTTTTGGATTCTAGTTTATGTGGCCGCAAGAATCGTGTCAAAAGAGTTTACGGTTTGTGAGTAATGACCGTTTTAGTGAAAGCGTCGAGAAACCATGTCGCAGAAATGTATCAACTTTGAGGTTAAGTTTGAGACCCTTAAAAATTGAATTAGAGTATGATATTTTGAGGATAAATACTAAGGTCAGTTAGAAAGGTTTGTATGAAGGTTTCGAGTTAAAAAGATTATTTTTCGATTTTATAAAAAGGGCGTAAGCCGAGATTGCGCAAGTGGAAAACCCCTTAGAAAGACCATAAGACTCACTGCATAGCCACTGCCCTGTTTTGAAAATCCCGAAAAATGAGCCTTCTGACCAGAGCCAAGTTTTGAGTTAGTTACCTTCTAGACATTCCCTAGATCGTGTACGCGAAAACGGTGCGTCATTTGGGTTAACGGTTATCGAGTTATGAACATTTTAGTGAAAGAGGTGCAAATAGTAAAACCCGTGGTTGACTGAACTTCAAAAATACAATTCCCCTGCCTAGACCCGTAGATTTGAATCGAAACTTTTATGATAAATATTACAAATACCAAAGGTGATTTTATAGGTGGTTTCGTATTTAAATACATTCCCGGTGATTTATTAAAAGTGTTGGAGTGCGAGTCACGGAATAGTGAATCTCAGGAAAGTCAACTCTAGAGGTGCTACTTGACCATCCGCTTTGGCTGAGTTAAAAGAGGAATTTCGAGTCGACTAAAACATGAAACTTGTTAAGAATTATCAAGGCAACATATTGGTGTAAAGAACGGGGTTAAAAATGGTTAAGTATAACATGGACTTAGACGAGTCTAGAGGGACCCCTTAGTGCTTTGTTTTGATTGACTTAAGTGTCTAAGTGTTGGACTATTATTGGATTGTATAGGGGATTAATAGCATGTTTTCTTGACTTTATTTAGATTGTCGGACCCCGCTACCAGCCGTTACTGCATCAGGAGTACCAGGCAAGTATACTAACTCTTACTCTATCATTCAGAGTAGAGATGTTTTGCGTATAAAATGTTCGTAATGGTAGTTATATGTGAATTATTATATTGAGGAGATAAGGGAAGTATGGTTAGGAGTAACTTACGTTTCCCTTTAGATGATGTAACATGAGGAGTAAATAGTGAATACGAAGTAGTGAGGAGTTGGATTTTCTTCAAAAACCCGGACAAAGATTTTAAAGAATTTCGCAATAATGAACCTAAAGGAAACATCACCAATAATCTAGCGTTTATTAATCAAGTAGATACTTGGGTAGCATTTACTGATTAAATGAACCTTATTCGTCTAATTAGATTTATTTAATTAGAAGAATATTATTTTCAAAAAAAATGTTTTCTTAAAACAACTTTGTCCGGAGAAATATCAATGTTGATTTACAAAATTATTCTATCGAGGTGATTACTTTTAGAGATGTTTTCTTCTTGCAATATATATATATATATATATATATATATATATTATTTTTGAGCTGTTACTTGAATAATATTATTATGCTAGATGTTCTATTTTAGTTCATGAGATGGTCCGTATTGTGGGACATTTATCGAGTTACTTCATTTGTACTCGAAGAGGAGATAATAAAGGCGTATTAATAATATCTTCATACTATATATTTACTGTTATTTAAGGGTGGAGTTATGTATATATTTATATATACTGACATGGGTCCTTCATTCTGGATTCATAGTCAGAACAATCTTTCATAAATATTTTCCTCCACTCATTCGGAAGGAGAACCAAATTATTGGAGGTGTATATCGTTCATTGTTTCTGAACGATATTGGAGTATTAATTCGTTTCAAAATAAATAAAGGTGCACGTGTTATTTCACCGTGACGCCTAAGCTATTTGTTGTTAAAGGTGATCGAAGATTCCGACACCTAATATCCTGGACTGAAAGTGCGTAAGAGACCGGGACAGGGCCGGCTCAGCACATAAATCGATGAAAGTGCGTACGAGACCGGGACAGGGCCGGCTCGGCACATAAATTGATGAAAGTGACCGGAGTAACGCACCGGCCCAACTAAGGGTGAGGGTCCGAGTCTGTCGACTCATCCTTATGAGGAATATTATTGGATGGTTCGAGACGTCGACTGTCCTTTCTATCGATAGAAAAATTGAGATGTGACAATGGATTGATCATCCATTACTTGATGCAGCGTTCGAGGAAAAGTCCAATCATTGATTCTCTAGCTATTAACCGATGCCTTTGTGGTTCGGATTAACTAGGGTATCGATCTGAGAAATTATTATATTATATTATTATATTGAGGAGTTTGAGCAATTATCATGTTACCGTTGAGTAATATGGAGAAGTTATTGAGATGTATTTATTCCATCATTTGGGTATTAAAATTCCGAGATAAATCTCTTTTCAAAATAAATATATATTCGTATGAGGGGAAAAGTTTTGTAGAGCGGTTTAGTAATATTTTGTGTGAATTGTTGGGAATAGGGGATAGTTATAACCTTGCTGGGCATTCTTTGGCTCATTCTTGTTATTTTATATATTGTTAAGCAGCGGCATCCAGGGCTAACTCAAGTATGGCCAATCGAGGCAAGGGGAAAGCGACGAACTACTGATTCAGCGCGGTGGCCTTGTAGTATCTAAGTAAGGTGGAAGCTGAAGAGTAGTGGTTTAGTATTTTGTTATCTAGTATTTTGGAATTGTAATAACATTCAGAAATTCTAGTAGATGAACTCGTGTTGTATTAACCTTTGATTTATGGAATGCTTGTTCTAAGACTATAACCCGTGGAGTAATTGTGGAGTCTATCAAGAATATTGTTGTAGATTATATTATGAGCAGGTGATTGTATATTCCGCAAGAGGTGTGACAACCTGGATTCTGGTAGGGAATTTGGGGGTGTTACAGTAATGGTATCAGAGCGATAGGTTATAAACCTTAGAACAAGAGTTTTAGAAACCGAGAGACCGAGATGGAAGTTCGGTAGTAGAACCTTAAGGGGTAGTTAGGGTAGAGGCATGATGGCCCAGACCAGTAGTAGAATCAGTGGGGACGAGAAAAATGTGTATCCATGATTATTGAAGGAGTTAAAAGTTATATGGATCCGTAGATATATATATGTGTAGTTGCAAATGCATTTATATATATTTATGTGCATGTGTATATACTGTTTGCTTCGTAAATAAGTGTTTCATGAGTATGTAGTTTCATTGGACCGACTGATTTATTAAGTTTTCTTTTATTATAGGAGAATGCCGCCTAGAAGGAACGCGGGGGCTAACCCTGATGAAGAATCAATTGGAGGTGGAGGAAATACAGGAGGAGATAACAACCAAGGAGATAACCAGAATAACAACCAGAACCAGCAAGGAATGAACCAACTTTTGGATTTGTTGAGGCAAACCCTAGACCGTGGCCACCAGGATCCTAGACCTAATGTAGGGAACCAGACTGCAGCAGCTTTCAAGGCTTTTAAGTCAATCCAACCACCTGAGTTTAAGGGGTTCGGTGAACCAGTAGAGGCGAGGTCATGGCTGAAAGAGATGGAGAAATCCTTTAAGATTATAGGAGTGGAAGATGCGCAGAAGACGATCTTTGCCACCTATTTGCTGAAAGAGGAGGCAAATTATTGGTGGGAGTCTAAGGAAGCAATGGAACCTGAAGGGGTAGTAACCTGGGTGAGATTCACTGAGTTGTTTTTGGAGATGTACTTTCCTGAGCATATGGAGGGCAGGATGGAGATAAAGTTTTTGGAGCTGAAACAGAATAATAAGACAGTAGCTGAGTATGAGAAGGAGTTTACGGAGCTAGCTAGGTTTGTACCACATTTCGTGGATACCGACAAGAAGAAGGCGAGGAGGTTTCAGCATGGGTTGAAACCGTGGATACAAACTAGAGTAGCTGTTTTTTGAGCTTACTGAGTATGTTAAGGTGGTGAACAAGGCAGAAGTGGTAGAAGCAGGGAGTAATTTTGATCCCAAGGAGAATGAAGGGAAGAAGAGAAAAGCGGAGAGTTGGGGAGGAAGTCAGGCCAGTGGAGCATTTCAGAACCAGTATGGTAGGAGGTCTGGATTTAAGGCTGCGAGGTCCGGGGGGTTTAACCCAGCAGAAAGTATGGCTAGTGTACAAGTGGGACAACAAGGAAATGGGAGCCAGTTTAGGCAGTCAGGACCACCGCTGCCGGACTGTGAGGTGTGTGGAAAGAAGCATCTGGGAGTTTGCAACCAAGTTAAGTGTTATAACTGTGGTCAGGAGGGGCATCAGAAGATGAATTGTCCCAGGAGGGGAGTGGTTTGCTTCAAATGTGGAAAGGAGGGCCACATCTCTAGAGATTGTAGAGTGTCGACAGCTGGACCCGCGACATCGCGACAAAGCAGTGGAGTTAATAGCAACCGACAAACCGCTAGAGTTTTTAATATGACATTGGCCGATGGCTTAAAGGAGAGGAACGAGGTGCCAGGTACACAGTTTCTTAAATTTTGGGAATGCATAGATTAATGATGAGTTAGTGTAAAAATAGAGGCATGTTAAGGAATAAGAGGGTTATCGGAGATGGAATAGCGTTATAATATGAGAATGTATAACTGGAAGTAGAAAGCATAGTACGGGTAAGGCGAATATATTGACTAGTAGAGTACGAGACAATTAACCTTAGTTGTTACCTGCGTTGATTCCGAGGACGGAATCCTTTTAAGGAGGGAAGATTGTAAGAACCCAAATTTTCGGTAGAATTAAAACTTTTATTATTAAGAATAGGTATATACGTGAATAGTGTTGTCATACGTGAATAGTAATTTGGTGGATGAATAATAATTTTGAGGATTAGGAAAAGTTTTCATGTCACCTATGTACGAGACGTAGAATGGATATTCCGAAGTCGTACTAGTGACCCATGGAGTAAATAAGTGTATGTAAAGACGATCGGAATTCAGAGAATCCAAACTTTATTTTATTCCAATTTTGACAGAGGAGTCAGGGATATAATAATTGGATTATTAATTGAGGATATTGGATATGAGAAGTCCAAGGAGGGATATATATTATGAGAGGAAAATGGGATTGAGGATGAAACCCTAGAGGTGAGGAATAGAGAATACTTGAGAAAATCGGGAGGACGTTTCCAGAGATAAAGAGAGAATAAACAAGGAATGTTGGATTTAATATTGGATTATAGATTGAACACATGACAAGATTAAATACCATGCAAGATTATTAAGTGCAACAAATCAATAGAAGTAGTGTGAAACCAAACAAGATGCAAGTGGATTAAGAATAGTACAAGGTGAGGTGTTCTTGTTAAAACCATGCAAATAAAACACCTAAACTCTCCCATTACTTGACACTTGTGTGGAAGGAGAATATGAAGAGTAGCACAGCTGATAAACATAGCAAAATATCACACATTAGCTAGAAAACAAGTCAAGAAAGCTAGAGAAAAGCAAGCTAACTCCATTTCTTTCCAAACTGCCCAGCATGAGCTACCATGAAAGAAAAATTCATATCTCCACTTCTATCCATTTATAAATCACCAAATTTGAACCATAGCTTCCTCAATATATGTATAACATTCGTTCAAAATTTCATGGCTAACAAAGGAGTGTAGCCTAGTCAAATCCCTTCCCCAAGTTGAAGAACCAAACCTGTCCAGATTCTGATCAGCAGAAAGAAGAGCCTCAAAACCCTAGCAACCGAGCACCAAATCTTGTGATCTATAGCTCAAAAGAAATCCCTTGAAGAGTAGAAGGTGTGGTAAAAATTTGAGAACCAATCTCTAATTTTTCGATTTTATATAGATTTTACAAAGTTGATGATGAATAGTGTTTTAAGTTGGTTTCTTGTTTTGTTCATGGCTTTTAGGCTTTGTTAAGACTACCCAAGGCTATTATAAGGTGTACAAAGCTTTGTTAGTGTTGTGAGAGTATCAAGAAAGGTATAAACCTCAACTTTACCTTTTATATATATGAGTTTTGGTGAAGTTTTGATGCTAGTGTAAAGATTAGTTCATGTTAAGAATTTATATGATTGTTTAGCTTTGTCTTGAGGTGTATATGTTGAGTGGTGGTCATTGGACCTTACCACTGCCCTTAGAGGCCTAGTATGAGTGTTGGTGTGTAATATTAGAGTATGGGTTGCCTTGTATGGCTTGATTGAGGAGTTACAAAAATGGTAATGTTCGATTTAGAGCCGTTATAATGCCCAAATTTCTTGAACAATGTTGACAGTAGCTACCCGAGTCCTTAAACATGTTTAAATTGCAACCACTGACCATATTGGGTAGGTTTTGGATTCTAGTTTATGTGGCCGCAAGAATCGTGTCAAAAGAGTTTACGGTTTGTGAGTAATGACCGTTTTAGTGAAAGCGATTCGAGAAACCATGTCGCAGAAATGTATCAACTTTGAGGTTAAGTTTGAGACCCTTAAAAATTGAATTAGAGTATGATATTTTGAGGATAAATACTAAGGTCAGTTAGAAAGGTTTGTACGAAGGTTTCGAGTTAAAAAGATTATTTTTCGATTTTATAAAAAGGGCGTAAGCCGAGATTGCGCAAGTGGAAAACCCCTTAGAAAGACCATAAGACTCACTGCATAGCCACTGCCCTGTTTTGAAAATCCCGAAAAATGAGCCTTCTGACCAGAGCCAAGTTTTGAGTTAGTTACCTTCTAGACATTCCCTAGATCGTGTACGCGCAAACGGTGCGTCATTTGGGTTAACGGTTATCGAGTTATGAACATTTTAGTGAAAGAGGTGCAAATAGTAAAACCCGTGGTTGACTGAACTTCAAAAATACAATTCCCCTGCCTAGACCCGTAGATTTGAATCGAAACTTTTATGATAAATATTACAAATACCAAAGGTGATTTTATAGGTGGGTTCGTATTTAAATACATTCCCGGTGATTTATTAAAAGTGTTGGAGTGCGAGTCACGGAATAGTGAATCTCAGGAAAGTCAACTCTAGAGGTGCTACTTGACCATCCGCTTTGGCTGAGTTAAAAGAGGAATTTCGAGTCGACTAAAACATGAAACTTGTTAAGAATTATCAAGGCAACATATTGGTGTAAAGAACGGGGTTAAAAATGGTTAAGTATAACATGGACTTAGACGAGTCTAGAGGGACCCCTTAGTGCTTTGTTTTGATTGACTTAAGTGTCTAAGTGTTGGACTATTATTGGATTGTATAGGGGATTAATAGCATGTTTTCTTGACTTTATTTAGATTGTCGGACCCCGCTACCAGCCGTTACTGCATCAGGAGTACCAGGCAAGTATACTAACTCTTACTCTATCATTCAGAGTAGAGATGTTTTGCGTATAAAATGTTCGTAATGGTAGTTATATGTGAATTATTATATTGAGGAGATAAGGGAAGTATGGTTAGGAGTAACTTACGTTTCCCTTTAGATGATGTAACATGAGGAGTAAATAGTGAATACGAAGTAGTGAGGAGTTGGATTTTCTTCAAAAACCCGGACAAAGATTTTAAAGAATTTCGCAATAATGAACCTAAAGGAAACATCACCAATAATCTAGCGTTTATTAATCAAGTAGATACTTGGGTAGCATTTACTGATTAAATGAACCTTATTCGTCTAATTAGATTTATTTAATTAGAAGAATATTATTTTCAAAAAAAATGTTTTCTTAAAACAACTTTGTCCGGAGAAATATCAATGTTGATTTACAAAATTATTCTATCGAGGTGATTACTTTTAGAGATGTTTTCTTCTTGCAATATATATATATATATATATATATATATATATATATATATATATATATATATATATATATTATTTTTGAGCTGTTACTTGAATAATATTATTATGCTAGATGTTCTATTTTAGTTCATGAGATGGTCCGTATTGTGGGACATTTATCGAGTTACTTCATTCGTACTCGAAGAGGAGATAATAAAGGCGTATTAATAATATCTTCATACTATATATTTACTGTTATTTAAGGGTGGAGTTATGTATATATTTATATATACTGACATGGGTCCTTCATTCTGGATTCATAGTCAGAACAATCTTTCATAAATATTTTCCTCCACTCATTCGGAAGGAGAACCAAATTATTGGAGGTGTATATCGTTCATTGTTTCTGAACGATATTGGAGTATTAATTCGTTTCAAAATAAATAAAGGTGCACGTGTTATTTCACCGTGACGCCTAAGCTATTTGTTGTTAAAGGTGATCGAAGATTCCGACACCTAATATCCTGGACTGAAAGTGCGTAAGAGACCGGGACAGGGCCGGCTCAGGACATAAATCGATGAAAGTGCGTACGAGACCGGGACAGGGCCGGCTCGGCACATAAATTGATGAAAGTGACCGGAGTAACGCACCGGCCCAACTAAGGGTGAGGGTCCGAGTCTGTCGACTCATCCTTATGAGGAATATTATTGGATGGTTCGAGACGTCGACTGTCCTTTCTATCGATAGAAAAATTGAGATGTGACAATGGATTGATCATCCATTACTTGATGCAGCGTTCGAGGAAAAGTCCAATCATTGATTCTCTAGCTATTAACCGATGCCTTTGTGGTTCGGATTAACTAGGGTATCGATCTGAGAAATTATTATATTATATTATTATATTGAGGAGTTTGAGCAATTATCATGTTACCGTTGAGTAATATGGAGAAGTTATTGAGATGTATTTATTCCATCATTTGGGTATTAAAATTCCGAGATAAATCTCTTTTCAAAATAAATATATATTCGTATGAGGGGAAAAGTTTTGTAGAGCGGTTTAGTAATATTTTGTGTGAATTGTTGGGAATAGGGGATAGTTATAACCTTGCTGGGCATTCTTTGGCTCATTCTTGTTATTTTATATATTGTTAAGCAGCGGCATCCAGGGCTAACTCAAGTATGGCCAATCGAGGCAAGGGGAAAGCGACGAACTACTGATTCAGCGCGGTGGCCTTGTAGTATCTAAGTAAGGTGGAAGCTGAAGAGTAGTGGTTTAGTATTTTGTTATCTAGTATTTTGGAATTGTAATAACATTCAGAAATTCTAGTAGATGAACTCGTGTTGTATTAACCTTTGATTTATGGAATGCTTGTTCTAAGACTATAACCCGTGGAGTAATTGTGGAGTCTATCAAGAATATTGTTGTAGATTATATTATGAGCAGGTGATTGTATATTCCGCAAGAGGTGTGACAACCTGGATTCTGGTAGGGAATTTGGGGGTGTTACAGTCATATCTAGTTCAACAGACTGTCATATCAAGTATTAAGGATAGTCATACCGAAAGTTATATTTAAAGAGACTGTCATATTACTTGCAGTGGATAGTCATACCGAATGTCATATTATTGTTTACTGATTGTCATATCAGTTGAAACAAAGCAATATGACTATGGCTGTGTTATAAAACACAGCAGATTGCAAAAGAAGTAGAAGCATTCGAACATAACATCAAATACATACACAGCAGCCTATCTCTCTCTCTTTCAAGCTCAAGAACACATACAAATTAATTTCTGTAAATTCAAGTTCATCTCAGTTGTAATATTCTATCCATTGGGACTTGTTTACTTGTGATTCTTGTACTACTAGCGAATTAAGTTTCCTAGTTCACAACTTGATATCTTGATTTTTATTAACTAAATTAGAAAAGTTCATGTTTAATTTTCTAATTAGTTATTAATTACTTGATAATCATTTGGACTGATTTTGTAACACCCATCAAGTTAATATATTGTTATATTCAACTTGAAATCTGTGTTATATTATTCCGCACAAATTTGTTTAAGATAAATATTATTTAAAGAACAAATTTCGAGAAAATGATATAGATTGTATTCAACCCCCCACTTCTACAATCTTATCGGACCTAACAATTGGTATCAGAGCCTATTGATTGATACACAAATCAAGATCCTAATTTTATTCCGTCAAAAATCTATCTCGAATTTTTAACTCACTTAAAAATTCATCATGTCGTCAAAAGGCATTGTTAAGATTCCCATGTTTAACAAGGACAATTATGCAATGTGGAAAAATAAAATGGAGTTGTTTCTTGATGTCGCAAATTCTAAATATTTGGGTGTTCTACAGAATGGACCTATAATTCCAAAAGAATATGTAACTGAATCTATCGTTGGAGGAATTTTTGTAACACCTGCATCATCTTTTCCAAAGCCTGCTGCTTCTCTTACTCCCGATGAAAAGGAGGACGCAGGACTAGATAAGAATTTGAGACTTATTCTAATAGATTCCCTGGATGCTGTGTTGTACAGTCATGTGATGAATTGTAAAACTGCAAAGCACATGTGAGAAACTATTAAGACTATTAATGAAGGAACTGATGAAGTCAGGGAAAACAGACTTCAGATTTTAACCTCTGAGTATGAACACTTTAGAGCTGGCCCTAATGAAGGCATTCAGGAAGTGGTTGAAAGGTATAACAAGATAATCAACAACTTGCAAGTTCATGGCAAGCAATATACACAGAATGAGATTAATATGAAGTTTTTGTTGACGATGCCCACTCATCTTGAACATAGGATAATGGCCATCAGAGAATCAAGAGATTTGAATAAGATTGCTCTTGAAAGGTTGTTTGGTGTTCTGAAAACCTATGAACTGGAACAAGTACAGCAGAGGGAGGTCTCTGGTAAAGGAAGAGTGCCAACTTCATCTACAGCTCTTGTAGTTGAGGCACCTAAGGAAGTGGAAGCTAAGGTTGTTCTACCTTATAGCTTAGACAAGGAAAAGACTGAAGTAGAACTTGGTCAGACACCACCTACTCAGGATGGTGGAGACTTTTACTCATTGGAAGAGCTAGATCAACTGGAAGATGAATCTCTGGCATTGATGGTAAGGCAATTTGGCAACTTTAGATTCAGAAGAAATCCAAAGTACAGGTTCAAGTCAAATAACAGATTCCAGAGAGGAGGCTCTTCTTCCTCTAGTAACAGGGGAGGATACAAAACTGGATCTGTTGACAAAAACAAGATTCGTTGCTTCAACTGTAATGAATTGGGGCACTTTGCCACTGAATGTCAGAAACCCAAGCAAACTCAAAGAAGAGACTTTGCTGCTGAGAAAAAGAAACCTGGAAAAGCCTATGTTGCGGCTGGTAAGAGTTGGGATGACACGGACAGCGAAGATGAAGAATACGGAAATTTTGCGCTGGTGGCAAATGATGAAGCATCTGATCATCATAACAAACCGGTAATTCTTAGTGACACTGAGTTGATTCATAGTCTATATACTTCCTTAGATAATGCACAAACTGGATATAATAGACTAGATCTGCTAAGCACTAAACTTGGAAATGAAGTGTCAGAATTGAAAAAGGTGCATATTAATCAAGATCAACAAAGAGATGAAATAACAATGCTTCATAAAAAGGAGAAATCTATTCTAGAAGTTGTAGGCAAACAAATGGCTAGAATTACTGAACTTGAAACACAGGTCAGGGCTTGTTATAATTCTGTTAAAGTTTCCAAAGAGTTTTTTAACAAACAATCCGTAGAACGAATAGCAGGTATAGGGTATGGCTACAATGAAGCTGTTGGATCATTGGGCATAAATTCCCCTAATCCTGTTAGTGCTAAAGAAAGGGGAATACCACATGTGCTCAAGAATGTTAAAGAACCTCTATTTAAACAATCTGATGCTGGACCACTAGATATTCTTTCTATGGTTATCCAGGAAGAAATGAGAAATGAGGACAGCGCAAATGGCACAGTCTTTGTTAAGGCTAAATCTGTTAAGGACGCTAATCCAAAGAATGTTTCATCCAAGAAAGATGTCACAATCTTTGTTAAGGCTAAATCTGTTAAGGACGCTAATCCAAAGAATGTTTCATCCAAGAAAGATGTACCTAAATTGCCAGTCAAGGTTGTTGAAACAACTAGTTCTTCTAAGACTGGATTAGGTGGTAATAAGTTGAAGCAGAAAAATAACATGTCTAACATGAGTACCATGCCTATCATTGATTCTAATCATAAAGCATGTGGTGTTATCAATTGTATGTCTTGTGCTTTTAACAGTATGCGTGCTTATTTTAATGGTAGTTATGCATGTGATAAACAGACTGCTCCTCGACAGCATATGAACAGGAACAATAATGTTCGATCAAAGACTGCTTTTCCTCCTCAAGTTAGGAGAGAGACATTTATACCTAAGACTAAACAAAGGGTTACCAAGAATGTTTACCAGGTCAAATGTCCAGTCAATGACACAAGTGTTATTGCTGCTAAAGAAACATGGATACCCAAGATAAAACAAAAGATTTTCAAATCTGTTTATAAGGTTAAATGTTTATTGATTAAAGATGTTAAAATTAAAAATGTTGTTTTGCCTGATAAAGGTCAATACTTTAAATCCACAGGACCCAATCAAATTTGGGTCCTGAAGAAGGTTTAATCCATTTGTCATTGCAGGGTATTGAACAGGTTGAACGAGTAACCTGGATCTTGGACAGTGGATGTTCAAGGCATATGACTGGAGACAGAACCCTGCTGACAAATGTGGTGGAGAAGGCTGGCCCAGTAGTTACCTTTGGAGATAACAGCAAAGGTAGAACTGATGGATATGGCAGACTTGAAGCTGGAAATGTTATCATTGAAGAAGTGTCCTTTGTAAAAGGACTTGAGCATAATTTGCTCAGCATCAGTCAATTCTGTGATAAGGGATTTGAAGTCTACTTTAACAAAAAGAATTGTCAGATTTCACACAAAAGAAGTGAACAACCATCTCTGACGGGAGTCAGAAAAGGAAACTTGTATGTAGCCAACATGAACACTGGAAGCACTGAAGAAATCAATTGCTTCTATTCTAAAGCATCCACAGATGAAAGCTGGCTATGGCACAAGAAACTTTCTCATCTAAATTTCAAAACAATGAATTATTTGGTTAAGAGGGAAATGGTGAGAGGTTTACCCCTATGGAATTCACACAGGAAGGACTATGTGATGCCTGTCAAAAAGGCAAACTAGAAGGGCAACTCACAGAAGCACTGATGTATCTTCAATAACTGATCCTTTACAGTTACTTCACATGGATCTATTTGGTCCAGTGAATGTGATGTCTATGTCAAAGAAAAGATATGCTCTTGTGATTGTTGATGATTTTTCAAAGTACACATGGGTCTTGTTCCTGAATTCTAAAGATGAGACTCCACAACTGGTGATTGATCACATCAAGTTAATTGAGCTGGATTCCAAGTATCCAGTGAGGGCTATAAGGTCAGACAATGGAACTGAATTCAAGAATGCAGTTCTGAATGACTTTTGTACTGAAAAGGGTATAACCAGACAATACTCAGCTCCAAGAACTCCTCAGCAAAATGGGGTAGTTGAAAGAAAGAATAGAACCTTGATTGAAGCTGCATGTACTATGTTAAGTGAGTCAAGGCTTCCATTGTACTTTTGGGCTGAAGCTGTCAACACTGCTTGCTACTCAGAATCGAACTCTTATCAACAAAGACTTGATGAAAACACCCTATGAAGTCATGAATGAAAAGAAACCAACACTCAAATACTTTCATGTATTTGGAGCAAAATGCTTTGTACTTAAAGAAGGAGACGATCAAGGTGGAAAATTTGAAGCCAAAGCACATGAAGCAATTTTTGTTGGTTATGAAAGAAGAGCTTATAAGGTGTATTTGATTGAACATCAGAAGATGATGGAAAGTATCAATGTAACATTTGATGACACTAAACTCCCTAGTATCCAAACTGAAAATTCATCTGAAAAGCTATCTTTTAAAGATATGACAGTTCTAGATTCAAATGGTGATAGTCCACCTGATGTTTTTGCTGATGCTAATGAAAGCAGTGTCAATGATGAGTCTAATCAGAATAATGGTGGTGAAAATTATGATAATATTGAAAACACCACTCATACTTCTGAACACTCATCTAATCATCCTGGCAACAACTTAGGGGGAGTTAATGAAGGATCTACTAGTCATACTCAACATCACAATGAAGAACAAGGCGAATCATCAAGACTAAATCTTCCCAGACAGACTGTTTGGAATAGAGTTCATCCTTTTGAGCTAATCGTTGGTGATCCAGATGTTGGTGTAAATACTAGAAGAGCTTTGCAAAATCAATGTAATTATTCAGGGTTTCTATCTGAAATGGAACCTTAGAAAACTGAAGAAGCTCTTTCAGATCCTGATTGGGTGATTGCTATGCAAGATGAACTCAATCAATTTAAACAACAAGAAGTATGGAAGCTGGTACCCAGACCTACAAATAGAACAGTGGTTGGTACTAGGTGGGTATTCAGAAACAAACTTGATGAAGATGGCACAGTAACAAGAAATAAAGCAAGACTGGTAGCAAAAGGTTACTCACAATCTGAAGGCATTGACTATGATGAGACCTATGCTCCAGTGGCTAGACTTGAGTCCATTAGGATATTCTTGGCATTCGCAGCCTTTTCTAACTTTCATGTTTATCAAATGGATGTCAAGAGTGCCTTTCTGAATGGTAAGTTGGATGAAGAGGTATATGTAGAACAACCACCTGGTTTTGAAGATCCAGATCTATTGGGTTATGTCTACTTTCTCTTCAAGGCTATTTATGGTCTTAAGCAAGCACCAAGGAAATGGTATGACACTCTCTCTGAATTTTTACTTGAAAATGAATTTACTAGAGGTGTCATAGACAAAACTCTCTTCACAAAGAAATATAAGAATGATACAATATTAGTCCAAATCTATGTGGACGATATAATATTCGGGTCTACTAATGATCTTTTTTGCAAGAAATTTGCTAAGTTAATGCAGGGTAAGTTTGAAATGAGCATGATGGGTGAGCTGATGTTCTTTCTTGGATTCCAAGTAAGTCAAAGGACAAATGGAATATTTATCTGTCAATCCAAATATGTCAAAGAGCTTCTCAAGAAATATCAAATGGAGGACTCATCTTCAGCAAGAACACCATCATCCACAGCGGTCAAATTTGGAGCATGTGAAAATTCTGCCAAGGTAGATATCACAAGCTACAGAGGTATGATAGGCTCATTACTTTACCTTACTGCAAGTAGTCCTGATATTATGCATGCTACGTGCTTGTGTGCAAGGTTCCAATCGGATCCTAGAGATGTTCATCTCATTGCTGTTAAACGAATCCTGAGATATCTTAAGGGTACGCCTAACTTAGGCATCTGGTACCCTAAAGATTCTGGTTTTAACCTTGTTGGATATACAGATTCAGATTATGCAGGAAGTGTTGTAGACAGAAAAAGCACATCTAGGAGTTGTCAATTCCTAGGTGGAAGACTGGTTTCCTGGTACAGTAAGAAACAACAGACAGTTTCCAACTCAACAGCCGAAGCTGAATACATCGCTGCTGGAAGCTGCTGTGCTCAGATCTTATGGATTAGGAATCAACTTAGAGACTATGACTTTGTATTAAACAATATTCCTATTTTGTGTGATAATACAAGTGTCATAGCAATCTCCAACAATCCTGTGCAACATACGAGAACAAAGCACATTGACATCAGGTATCATTTTATTCGAGAGCATGTCATGAATGGTACCGTGGAGTTACCTTTTGTACCCACGGAAGAACAAACAGCAGATATTTTTACTAAGTCTCTTGACGAATCCACATTCACCAGACTTGTTGGTGAATTGGGTATGTTAAATAGTCCTAGTAATTAAACTAGTTAATATCTGAGGTTTGATCTTTAATAATTTACAAGTGATTGATGTGTTAATATTTGTTATTGAAATTACTTGTATAATTATTTTATCAACTTATACTTTAGCTTGTTTCTTCTTAAATCATTGTCATTATCTTCTTTATATATTTCTAATTACTTCTTGTAATTTTAGAGTAATTCATTTTCCTTAAAAATATTTTTCTCAAATTTTACAAGCTGTAATTTATGAGAAATCTATTTTTCTTGAAAATGTCATTATTTTAAAAATCAGTTTCATTATTTTTGATGTTTAATAAATTATATTTTCTTTTTGAATAATTTTCTATATGGAAATTATTTTATTAGAAAATTTATAGATTTATTAATTCACCATAAATAATTATGTAAATATTTAGTATTTTATTTTTATTTGATTTGTAGTGTTTGTCCTTTTGTTATTAATGTTTGATTCCGTAAAAAGGACTACCTATGATCGTTTTAATAATTTTATTATGTCTGCTAATATTAGAGTAAATTAGTGTGTTATTTATAGTTTATTAATTATTAATTAAGTTGCTTTATTTATTAGAATATGTTAACTGTAAATATCCTGTTAATATTAGAATGTTAGGTTAGTTATATTAACTGTTTTGTTAAATATAACAATCGATATAACAATCCATCTAATTGTTATATTCGATTTTTGTTGTTATATTAATTAGTTTTATAATAAACACTTAGTTTTATTGTTAATATAACTCTAGATATAACTAATTAATTAGATAGTCATATTACTGCTTTCTCTCAATATAACTGTAGTTATTATTAGTTATATTAGTGTTGTTAGTCTAAATATAACTATCAGTATAACAATCCCACCGATTGTCATATTCTGAGTTATTTGATAGTTATATTATCAGTTTGTTTGCAATATGACTACTCAATTAGTTCAGTTTTATTACGTTTACACGTAATATAACTATCGGTATGACTATCAACCGATAGTCATATTAGAATTGATTTTGTATATAAGTCGATTGTTATATTCATAAGTTATATCAGTGTGTTCTTCAATATTAGCGTGTTAAGTCACCTAATCCTCTCATGCGATACATACATATATACACACATATAACTGTCGAATTGCGTCTCAAATCACGATTCTAAGAATATTAATTGATTACCCAGTCGATTATCTTCAAAACTACGGTTTAAATGTGAGATTTAGTCGAGTTTTTGTGATTTTGAGTTTGAAATTTTTCGAATTTTCGATCTAAAATTCAAGAGGAATGGTTGTGATTTTTCAAAAACTAAAAATATACTTGTGTTTGTACTGATATCAAGATCATTGCCTCAAATTTTCAGAATTTATGGTGAAGAATTCAATTTTTCGAATTTTTAATTATTTATTAATTCGAATTTTTTGAATTAATTAGTTTAATTGTTGAATTTTGCAGATTCCATAAATTTAATATTTGATTTGGAATGGCGGGTGCTTATAATAATTTTGAGATTGTTAATCACAATTTTATTGGATATTTTAATCCCGAGGATTGCTCGGTGATCGGTTCAAGCCTTGGATAACTTTTTTGAACGAACAAAATATCTGTAGCCATGCTATAACTGCAAATATTCCCATGAAATTTGGTCCACTTAAACTAATGTGTACTACAGTTGTCTCAGATGGAAGATTGTTTTCTTTCAACTTTAATGATAAGACATATACAGTGGATGAATCTGTCTTCAATGCTGCTCTGAAACTTCCTACTAAACAGTTTGCTGAAGCGCCATCAACTGATGAGTTGACCCAATTCTTTACACATCTGAACTATCAAGGTCAACTGGATCTTAAACGTCCACTCAAAAGAACCCTTGTTCAAGAATGGAACATTTTCTTCGAGATCATCGCAAAGGTTTTTGCCAATTCTACCAAGAGTAACAATACCGTCATCACAGGTATGTTACAGTCAATTGGTTTCTCAATTGCTCATAACAGAAGGATCAAATTTGGTAGCTTGCTATGGCCTATATTTTTAAATCGTGTAAAGAAGGCTAGAAAGAACTTTGGAAAAGGTAAAATGGTTAAGTGTCATTACCCTCGATTTTTGACACTAATATTTAATCATCTTATGCCTAAGGATCAGTATGCTTCTTTTCCAAATGATCGAGTTCAATGGTATGGTAAGCCAAACAAGAAGTTCTACACTAGGTTGGATACTTCTAAGGCTCTGTTTCATGTTCCAGTGGTCATAACACCATATATGTCTACGTTCATAAATTTACCAAATGTTATGCCTCAACCAGTTGCTGGGATACTTGCACTTGAACAAGCTCCAGAACATGAAGCAGAACAAGCTCCTGAACATCAACCAGAACCAGAACCTCAACCTGATCCTGAACCCTTAATTGCTCCTGAACCTCAACTTCCAGTGGATCAACCCACTCAGAGTGAAGATGATGCAACTGTTAATGATCAGGTATTTGACTCAACTACTTCGCAATCTCAATATCTTTCTGATAGTCAATTATCTGTGAGAAATGACCAAGGGGCTGTACAACCACACCCTTTAACCCAGGTCAATGCACCAAACACCAGTTCTACATTCTCCAAATACTATCACAGAAAGAAATTGTCAATCAAAAGATCTAATCCGAGTAGTGATGTCTTGAGTGAAACCACAGCTCTGCCTTTACATAAGAAAAGTAAAACAATATCTGAGGCAACTGTAAACCCCTTCATTTCTTCAAGCACACCCCTGTTACTCACAATGGGGGAAGACATTTTCTTAAATGAAGCTGAAAACATTGTCATGCAAGGAGAGCAAGTTACAGTGCCTGCCATTGTTACGACAGAAGAACCCTCACAGGTTGACAGGGATTTACGAACTCCCATTGCACCACCACTGACCTTCCAAGAGGAGGCTAGGGTGATTTCTGGTGCAGGTACAATGGATGCAGCTCAGGAATATGAGAGGAGTGATGTAAGGATTATCTCAATCTGAGTGAAACACTAGCACGTGAGGTGAGTGATACTCATAGAGCTATTGAGGTGAGCGCACACAATGACACAAACACTCTATCTCTCATGGCACAACTTGATCAGATGAAAGAAAGTCTTGCTCAAGCTGAAGAGGATAATAAAAACCTAAGGTTTGACATGGATAACATGAGAACTATCTTCAACAACAAGATCAATGCACTCCAACTCTCTCAACAACAAGCAATTGTAGACTCTGGAGATGTCACAGTGGCTCAAGATCTCATTATAACTTCTATGTCGAATCAGATTTAAGATCTTCAGAATAACATAAATGAGAATCACTTATCCACTGAACATCGTCTCAGTCAAATTGAAAGGCAAAATGATCATCAAGTAAAGGGGTTGCGACACTTATATAATATCATTAGCAGAACTCACTCTTTTACAGCAGAAGAGAAGAAATTCTTTGAAAGTAGTGATGAAGGTGGCCCTGGAGCTGGTACAAGCCATAAAACTGTAGAGGATTCCTCAACTAAGGAGGAGAAATCCAGAGGGGGAGGAAGTGTGAGTAAAGAGAAAGATGTAGATAGGAGTGAGGGGAAGAAGAAGATAACTCAAGCAGCAGCACAGGATGATGACACTGTAGAAGGTTATTACTATACAGGTGAACCTGATAACCTTGATCTTTTTGCTGACTTGCAGTTTCCTGATGATGGTGAAGAATTTGATGAACTGGATCTAAATTTTTGGGATGATGAAGAGCCAGTAGTTCCTGATTCTGTTGAAACACAAAGAATGAATTTTGAAGCTAATAAAGAACTTGAACAGAATGATGCTAATCTGTCTATGAGAGAAGAAAGACTCAAGAAGACACTAGAACAGATAGCTCATAATGAAAGGCTTCAAAAGGCTGAACAGGAAGCACTACAAAAGCAACATGCTAAAAAGCTAGAAGCAAGGAAGATGTACATCAAGTACAAAAGTGGTGATAAATGGGAACGTGCTCAAAAGGTAATAGACTCACCACAAACTTCTGACTATGATGATCGTCGGGTGATTGCTATTTTTGAAAGCTTTAAAAAGAAGAACCCTGTACATGACATGTACATAAAAGCTTTGAAGACAGAAATTGTAAGAATAACTACTGCAACTGATCCGAAGAATGGTGAGCTACTAATCTTTGTTGAATGTCATAAGCTTGGATCTCATAAAGTATCTCTTCAGTTCTTCTATGATAGATCTCTGTCAGAGCTTTGGGTGCTGAGACCAAAAGTCAGAACATCTTCTGAGCTAGGTATACTACTTCATGAAAAATTTCAAGAATTTGCTGAAAGAGCTGGTCCTGAAGTAATAGATAACCCTCCACAAGTTAAAATTCTTAAGGGAGAAGTTTTTCACACTGTTAATCTTCAAACAAAGGAATTATATACACATTTTGCCAGACATTTGGTGTATGTTGAATATGCTCATCGAAATCATGGTTTTGCAACTCAAGAAAAAATTGAAGCTGCAGATCATATCTGATCCTATGCTCAAACCAACATGAAGAAATATAAGCAGTATCAAGGTGAGTTGAGAAAGAAACTTGGAATACCACTAGTTTATCCTACAGATATATCATCCAGAAGAGAGTTACTTGTTGACTCTGAATTGATCAAGAATCTACCTGATCTGGATGAACAAGAAGAAGGAGAAATCAAAGAGGAAGAAGGTGGTAAATGAAGATCGGCTCTGCAAGTGATATCATTAGAGCTTGGATAGAACAAGATAGGATAATTGTCTTATATGATCAGTCTAGAGGATCATCTATCTTGTATTTATCTTTTCTGTTTGAATCTGGATAATGTTATATATGAACTAGAACTTTTCCATTATTTACTTAGCATTTAAAGTTTTTTCGTTTACTTGTTTAATTGGGATTAGTTGAAGAATCCTCTAGGTATTTGCTTGTTATTGTCTAACAAACAAATAGGGGGAGATTGAAAGGCATATGACTCAGCCTATTTGTAGTTCGAGGATCATAATCCAATTAAACTGGATTGTAAGAAGTAAATAATATCAACTGTCACAGGAATCTCAAAAGATGATAGCTGTCAGAAGAAAAATCAACAAGTCAATCTATAGTTTTGATGTGTTACACTGGAAGAAGATTCAGTTATCTGATCAAGCCTCAAGGTAGCAATGAAACACATGGATTCATTTAAAGGACAAAGATTTCTATAAGTGATAAGAAACAATATCAGTACAGAATGATCGAAGAGAGTGAAGAATAGAAAAAGACCACAGTTTAAAGTCAAGATGAAGAACAGAGATTGGAGTTAGTCGTTCATGAACCAGACAGTACATCGAGCGTCTACATCGATCCAGTGTATGTTCATTATTATAATTACGTGGTACACAGTGAAGTATTGACTATTAAAGGATTTGTATAAATTCTACTTTAATTAATTAAATCAAATAAATAATTTAAATAAATAAATTAATTCTATCAGAATTAATATATTTGTTAAAGTAATTATTAGATTAATTAAATCAGAATTAATATGAAAAAGAAATAGTTATTTAAATAATTTTTATAAATCATTTGATTAATTATAAGTTGAAAAATATGATAATATAACTATCAAATGATAGTAATACCGATTGTCATATACAGTTCAAAGAGTATAGTCATATCAAGATGTTGGATTGGACAGTCATATTATCTCAACTGGATAGTCATATCTCATTCAAAGAGATAGTAATACCGAATGTTATATTCAAAGAGATAGTCATATTTAGTTCAACAGACTGTCATATCAAGTATTAAGGACAGTCATACCGAAAGTTATATTTAAAGAGACTGTCATATTACTTGCAGTGGATAGTCATATCGAATGTCATATTATTGTTAACTGATTGTCATATCAGTTGAAACAAAGCAATATGACTATGGCTGTGTTATAAAAGACAACAGATTGCAAAAGAAGCAGAAGCATTCGAACATAACATCAAATACATACACAGCAGCCTATCTCTCTCTCTCTCTCTCTCAAGCTTAAGAACACATACAAATTAATTTCTGTAAATTCAAGTTCATCTCAGTTGTAATATTCTATCCATTGGAACTTGTTTACTTGTGATTCTTGTACTACTAGCGAATTAAGGTTCCTAGTTCACAACTTGATATCTTGATTTTTATTAACTAAATAAGAAAAGTTCATGTTGAATTTTGTAATTAGTTATTAATTACTTGATAATCATTTGGACTGATTTTGTAACACCCATCAAGTTAATATATTGTTATATTCAACTTGAAATCTGTGTTATATTATTCCGCACAAATTTGTTTAAGATAAATTTTATTTAAAGAACAAATTTCGAGAAAATGATATAGATTGTATTCAACCCCCCACTTCTACAATCTTATCGGACCTAACAATTGAATGAAGAATTGCAAAATCTTGATGAACAAGAGATTGCATTGTTTTCAAGACAACTTCGTCGAGTCTTGCAAAGTAAAGCTCAAAGATACGGAAAAGGATTCCTTAAATCGAGTAATCAACAACGTGTGTTTAACTTGAAAGGAAGGACAAATTTTAAAAAGTAATAATTTTCCAACTTTAAACTCAAATAAAGGCAAAGGTGTTCAAGCATCGAATGCTTATAACAATAATAATTCGAATTATTCGAATAATTATATACCACCTAAGACTAAAGAGCCATCTAACGAAGAACTACACGATTTGTGTTTCGAATGCAAACAACCCAGTCATTTTAAACGGGAGTGTCCTAAATTTACCAAAGGAAGAAGTCTAGTTGCCGAAAATGGATGGGACTTAAGTGAAGATGAAGAAACTCCCGAGCCAAGTGAAGAGGTTGTGAATTTGTGTTTGATGGAAATTGGTGATGAAGCTACACCAACGGAAATCTCCAATACTAATCATGAGGTAACCCTAAACCCTTGTAATATTTCGGCATCATGTAGTTGTAACACCCTCACTTACGAATATTAAGATTATAAGCTTTTATAACTAATTAAACATTTATATAGAAGAGATTTTTGAAAATTCGGCATGATGGGTTCGTAAATAGGACTAACCACCTGTCCAATCAACCAAACCAACCAACTAATACTAAAACAGTTCACTTGCGTGATAATAACAAAACCATAGAGAAATATAACTACACCAACCAAGATCGCTCACAGGCCACAGTATGAAACAACTACTAATTAACTATTACAACCCAATACTGAATAAAATAATATACAACTCCTTAAGATAAATAATCTGTCTACTAATACAAAAATGATATGAAATAGGGTGATAAGCTCACTACCCATCCCACCACCTCGACTCTCTGGCTACCTCTACCAGACGGTCCACTCCTTCTAGACATCTTCGAGCTTAGCTGAGGAAACAGAATTAGCAAGCAAGTGAGCTAAAATGCTCAGCAAGTATATATATATAATTAAAAGCATAAACAAACTGAAATGTTTCAAGTCTGACAAGAATTAACAATCAACAATATATAAGCTCAACTGAATGATACGTCTCATGTCTGGATCATAAAGTAGGAGAGGATTGGACTATCATGCATTTTATAAATAAACAAAACAATCATAAGGTTAGGCTGATGATCAGTCACGCACTAACCCCGGACAAACGCACACAGCAATGTCCTTAACGGATCCACGGCACACATTGGCCTTAATAAGTTCTGACCACGAATCTGGTTCGACCCTTACGGTCCACATTTTAAAAAAAAACTAACAGTCCAATCCTATAACTAGACATCAGGTGTCGGAACAATCGACCACCTCAACTGCCAAACACCCTGGACATTATCGTTCCAGGTCAACATCTCAAATCTCGCAAAATGAAATAAGGTCGGGTAATTTCTGACCTAGATATCGACAAGTTCGATATACATACAAGGGGTATGGATGTAAGTCAAGCCACTAAAAGAATCAACGAAATCAATATAATCGATTTGGGGTATAACAATTTAATATTCGAAATTAAGGGAAATTAATGAAACATTTATAACAAGGATAATTTGAACGAGCATATGAATCAAGTTATAATAATCATAATTCACTTGAAAGATAAGTGAAGTAATTTACTTGCCTTAACCAGGAAATCACAGGATTCGAAGAGTCTTTACGTCCTCAGCTTTGGCTTTCCCTTTATCTGTGGGATCTACACACAATATAACACTATTTTAGAATTCTACACAATATTCGCTAATCAATAACGAAGCTTAACTTAATCTACCCCCGCGAATAATCTCCTAATTTACATTTATTAATCATATACTAACATTATATAAGCCACGGATAAAAATATTTAATCATAATTGACACATTAACACATAATCAATCAGTTTTAAAATATGAAGCCCGACTAATAACTTATGCAAGTTGTATAATTATACATAATCATTTTCAAGAAATAAGTTAAGATTTTTAGAAAAATTTTGACGGCATCCCCTTTATACGGGGGACTGCCAGTCGGGATACAGCCGACACAACCATCACAATCATCAATTACCAATCGAATCTATAATTCAACTAACATTCTCAATTCATTATAATCCCAATCCAATACAGTTTAAACAATTACTACTAAATCGATAATAATTACAATTTATTACTTAAATATTAAATTTAAATACTTGGCTCAGAAAATCATCATCATCGCTAATTACCACCGACTCGATTTAATTTTTTTAATCTCATTGTCGATGGGGCAAAATCCCGAGGGTACCCTAATTTGGGTTTCCAGCTCGAGATTCCACACAAATCAAATTACGAACAATTTAACAGATTATTTCACAGAAAATCAATCATAGTACTGATTAAATTGTAAAAGTTTCGAAAATCAACCACCAAAGTCGAATTATAATGACATATACTCGACTGGCAACAAGATTTTCAACACTGCAATTGAAACACAACAGTCGAACTATTCGAACAATATCAACAAGGACAAATCAGTTTAACCACGAAGTCACCCAGGTAATGATCCTGGCAACAAACAAGCATAAGCAACAAGATAGCTTAAACAACCACAATCGACTGGAAGAACAGAAACAATGGCAAGGTCGAGTACAATTCGACCATGACAATCCAACAACACTGAATGCTCAAACCCCCAATTACAACACCATAAGCCAACTGTAGTGGTAATCCACACACTCACACTACGCACACACACGAGCACACACACAACAGGAACAACCACACAGCTTTCATCCTCACACCATTCGACTCACCCAGCACACATACATCATCTGTCACTGAAATTAGGGGAGGGAAAACAATCGACACAACCCACACGGCCACAATCATCAAACCCAAGCTCAAATACGCGCACACACACAACACACACATCTTCGCACGGCTTGGTACTGAACAGGGGAAAGGGAAAGAGAAGCATAGACAACAGGAATCGCATAAGATTACATAACACCCACCTCTACTGATCGGATGAAACAGAAACGGGAGGGAGAGAGTTTCTCCGAGAGAGAAAACGAGAGAGATCGAGCTGTATCGAGAGAGAAAGGAGAGAAGGTTCGAGAGTGATAGTAGTGTTGCTGTAGTACAAAAAAATCAATTAGGGATTAGGGATTTAAGGGGAATAATGATTTGGGGAAATGACTAAAACAATATTCTTGTTTCCCTTTTTAAACAAATACATAAAATTTAATTTCTAAAATGACAATAAAACAGATAACGGTAGAATATTACATTTTTAAAATTTTAAAATAAAGGATGAAAAATTACGATCACCCACATATTTTTAAAATAATTTTCGGATCAAAAACGAATTAAATATGGATTTTATAAGATTAAATCCATAAAATGAAATAATATCTCTTAAAGTCATTTTAAAATCATTAAACCCAAAAATAATTCACCAATTACTTTTAAAAGTCATATAAACTAATAAAAGTAATAATGAAAAAGATTTCAGGATTTCTGCTAATCCCGAGGATTTTATAAAATTCACAGAAGGTAAATATAACGCAATTAAATAGGAAATAAATTCCCAAAAATATAATTAAAAATAGCCGAGCTTACACAACACATACAAAACATCAACTAGGCCCCCAATTATTATTCCACAGATACTTCACCTCCTCAACCAAATTATACGCCACACAATTCACATTTAATATAAAATAAATAATTTTAGTAATTAAAAATTCTGAAAATTTCTAAGGCGTTATACCCTTCCCCCCTTAAAAGGATTCTGTCCCCAGAATCTCACCTAAGTGAATAAATGAGGATAATTCTCAAGCATGTCGCTTTCAAGCTCCCATGTTGATTCTTCCACTCTGGGGTTTCTCCACAAAACTTTTACTATAGGAATTGTCTTAGTTCGTAGGACTTTCTCTTTACGATCTAATATCTTAATAGGTTGTTCCACATAGGATAAATCTGGTTGAATCTCTATCGGCTCATATTCGATGACATGTTTAGAGTCCAGATGGTACTTCTTAAGCATTGATACATAGAACACGTTGTGAATATGTTGCATGTGAGGCGGTAAGGCTAACTCGTAAGCAACTTTTCCAACCTTCTTCAAAACCTCAAAAGGCCCGATAAATCTTGGACTTAATTTTCCTTTCTTACCAAATCTTACCAACCCCTTCCACGGAGACACTTTCAACAAAACTTGTTCTCCTTCTTCGAACACCATATTCTTTCTGGCCAAATCAGCATACTTTTTCTGTCGGTTCTGAGCTGTCACTAACCGTTTCTGAATAAGTTGAATTACTTCCTTGGTTTACTGCACTAACTTTGGTCCGAGTATCTTTCGCTCGCCAACTTCTTCCCAGTACACTGGAGATCGACACTTTCGTCCATATAATGCTTCATACGGTGGCATACCGATGCTAGCATGAAAGCTGTTGTTATATGAAAATTCCACTAAGGGCAAATGTTCATCCCAACTTCCTGCGAAATCCAGTACACAAACTCGGAGCATGTCTTCGATTGTTTGAATCGTTCTTTCACTTTGACCGTCAGTCTGAGGATGGTAAGCAGTACTCATTTTTAATTCAGTGCCCAAACATTCTTGAAAACTTCTGCAGAATCTCGAATTAAATCTTGGATCTCGATCTGAGACTATTGATACTGGAACCCCGTGTCGCACCACAATCTCTTTTATGTATAGGTGAACCAATTTGTCTAATGAAAACCTCTCATTTATCGGAAGGAAATGTGCAGATTTCGTTAATCGATCAACAATTACCCAGATAGCATCATGATTAGCTCTCGTCCTTGGCAATCCAACCACAAAATCCATCGCAATATGTTCCCATTTCCACTCGGTAATCTCTAATGGTTGTAGCATCCCACTTGGCCTTTGATGTTCTGCCTTTACTTTCTGACAGGTTAAACACTTACTCACCCATTCGGTAATATCTCTCTTCATATCCGGCCACCAGAAGTTTCTTTTCAAATCTCGATACATCTTCGTACTTCCAAGATGAATCGAATATTTCGAACTATGGGCTTCCTGTAGAATCTCATTCTTCAACTCTGTCACATTTGGTATCCAAATGCGTGAAGAAAATCTCAATATCCCACTGTCGTCTACTTGTGTGCATATTTCCTCACCTGTTAACTTGTTCACATCTCCGCTCATAACTTCCTCCTGGCATCTGCAAATCTTTTCTAACAATTCTGGCTGAAATGTCATAGTGTACACCGTATCTGTACTATTTGCAAGCATACACACCTCTATCTCCAATCTTTCAAACTCTTTGTATAATTCCTCAGGCATTGTCAACATATTGATTTTCTCCTTCCTACTTAAAGCATCCGCCACCACATTCGCCTTCCCAGGGTGATAGTTAATGGTACAATCATAATCCTTGAGTAATTCTAACCATCTTCTCTGTCTCATATTTAGCTCCTTCTGGGTGAAAATATACTTTAAACTCTTATGGTCCGTGTAAATTTCACACTTTTCTCCATACAAATAATGTCTCCAAATCTTCAAGGCGAAGACAATCGCGGCTAATTCTAAGTCATGAGTAGGATATTTCTGCTCGTGAGGTTTCAACTGTCTCGAAGCGTAAGCAATTACCTTACCGTGCTGCATTAGTACACACCCCAAACCTTTGTGAGATACATCACTCTAAATCACAAAATTTCCTTTTTCGTCTGGAAGTATCAATACAGGTGCAGTCACCAATCTCTTCTTCAATTCCTGGAAACTTTCTTCACACCTCTCATTCCACACAAACTTTTCATTCTTCCTTGTCAACTTTGTTAGTGGGGTGGCTATCTTCGTAAAGTCTTGAACAAATCTTCGATAATATCCCGCCAATCCTAAGAAACTTCGAACTTCTGTAGGTGTTTTAGGTCTCTCCCAACTCATCACAGCTTCAATCTTAGCAGGATCCACTTTAATCCCTTCACTGTTGATGACATGCCCTAAAAACTGCACCTCTTTCAACCAGAACTCACACTTAGAAAACTTGGCATACAATTTCTCTTTTCTCAACATTTCTAGAGCTATCCTCAAATGCCCTGCATGTTCTTCCTCAGTCTTTGAGTATATCAAAATATCATCTATAAACACAATCACAAACTTATCCAGATATTTCTTAAAAACCCTATTCATTAGGTCCATGAACGCTGCTGGTGCATTAGTTAGCCTAAAGGCCATCACTAAGACCTCGTAGTGCCCATACCTAGTCCGAAACGCTGTTTTTGGAACGTCTTCCGGTCTAATCTTTAATTGGAAATATCCTGATCACAAATCAATTTTCGAGAAACAAGTTGCTCCTTTCAGCTGATCGAATAAATCGTCAATTCTTGGTAAAGGGTACTTATTCTTAATGGTCAACTTATTTAGTTCCCGATAATCGACACACAATCTCATACTTCCATCCTTCTTCTTTACAAATAATACCGGAGCTCCCCACGGTGAAACACTAGGCCTAATAATACCTTTCTCCAAAAGATCTTGCAACTGAATAGCCAATTCTTTCATCTCCATAGGTGCCATTCGATATGGAGCCTTTGACACGGGTTCGGTTCCTGGGGCTAAATCGATGGTAAATTCTATTTCTCTATCCGGAGGCAACCCGGGAAGTTCGTCCGGAAAAACATCGAGAAACTCATTCACCACTGGTATTTCCTCTATCTTAGGTACCTCTTGCTTGGTATCCATGACATAATCCATATAGCCCTCGCATCCCTGCCTCAACAGCCTCTTAGTTTGCATGATCGTTAAAAATCTCCTAGTCTGTCTCTGACCCCTAAAGGTAACTTCTATATTATCGGAGGGCTTAAGTATCACCTTTTTGTTCTTACAGTCAATCTGTGCATTATTCTCTGTTAACCAATCCATTCCTAGAATGACATCAAATTCACCTAACTGGAAGGGTATCAAATTAGCGTAAAAGCAATGCCCTGAGATATCGATCTTACAACGAGGACATACTTGAGTAACCGGAATTCGTTCTGAATTAGCTATTTCTATAACTATAGCCTCACGTAACATGCATACCTCACATTTTAACCTTTGCACAAATTCTTTGGATATAAAGGATTTCGTAGCCCCGGAATAAATTAATACTTTAGCTTGCACAGAATTTACAGGGAGCGTACCTGCTACCACATCAGAATTCTTAATAGCTTCATTCAGAGTCATATTGAAGGTCCTCGCCACTGGTCTGACATTTGCTGTTGGGGGTGCCTCAATCGCTTGAAGCATTGGGTTAGCCAGAGCCGGAGGTTTCACCACAGGTACTTTATAATCTCTCATTACATGCCCTGGTTTCCCACAACGGTGACATACAATCCCTACCTTGCACTCTCGAGCATAGTGACCTTTCTGATTACACTTGTAGTACGTTACCTCCAACTTTGCACACACTCCTGGATGCCTCTTTCCACAAGTCTTGCACTCTGCCAAGGGTGGCCTAACCAGTTTCTGCTGACTTGAATCTTGGAGTCTATTCCCTTGCCCTCCATTCCCCGATCCAGGCTTCTTGGAGTTCCCATTCTTTCCTGACTGAAACCCTGGCTTTTTGTTGGGCACACTCTGAGAGCTACCTTGCTCTTGTCGTCTTTCCATTGACCCAGCTTTTCTTTTCTTCCCCTCTTTTTCCTTAAAATACAATTCACTTTCTCCTTCGGCTATCATGGCCTTCTGCACCACAGCCGCATAAGTATCCAGTTCCATGACTGCTAGCTTACTACGAATCCATGGTTTCAATCCTTGTTGAAACCTCTTTGCCTTCTTCCTCTCCGTGTCCACATAAGCCGGAGTAAACCTAGCTAGTTCAGTAAACTTTGTTTCATACTCCGTTACTAACATACTTCCCTGTTTCAACTCCAAAAACTTCATCTCCATCTGATCTTTCATGTAGTCTGGGAAATACTTTTCTAAGAACAACTCTGTAAACCTTTCCCAAGGAATCACTTCTGTAGCTTCCAACATCTTTACCGACTCCCACCAATAAGTGGCTTCATTCTTCAGGAAATAACTTACATATTCGGTCTGTTTATTTGCTGGGACCCCCACCAGTTCAATAGCTTTTTCCATCTCTTTCAGCCAAGATCTCGCCTCCACTGGGTCCGCTGTTCCTTTAAATTCGGGAGGTTTAACTGCCTGGAAGGACTTAAAAGTGACCACCGGAGGAACAGGTGGTTGTTACTGCTGCTGCTGTTGTTGCTGTTGTTGAGCCATTAGCTGCTGCTGTAATTGTTGCTGTTGCTGTGCTAGAGTAGCAGTCTGCTGAACAAGGGTCTGCAATATTTGAGCCAAAGCAGGGTCAATTTGACCTACAGGGGGTGGGTTGGCTTGCTCACCCTGATTGGTGGTTCGAGTATTTTGTTTCTTCTTTCTTGGAGGCATATTTCTGAAATCAACGGACAATCATTAGGTTCAAATTCAAGAGCAACTAAATCAAAAGAATCTAATTTAAGCCAACAATGAATATACTTTTGAAATGTAATTCAGGGTTCCCAGTCATTACTCGGGTCAGTAATTGGTTTACAAGATGTAACAGAGTACAAGAATCAAAGCTATACAAGGTATTCATAAATATCTGATAGATGCATTAACAGAACAATAAACAAAATGCTAAAATTAAATATGATGCTGAAGGTAAAGGCAGTACTAGAAAAAGAAGCAATGCTGAGAATAAATCCAATGCTGGAAAATAAATATGATGCCGAAAATAAATGGGGTACTAAGAAGAAATATAGTGCGGAAAAGTAAATATGGTGCGCAAAAGTAATCAACAACATATAAAGGAAATTTAACAACAATTCTGCAAAAGTGATAATGATATATATATATATATATATATATATATATATATATATATATCCGATACAAGCGTAAGAACAACGGTTCGATAGGGGTACAACATAATACTAAAAGAGTAGGCTGCTAACATCTAGTCACAGTACAACAGATATCTACAACAAAACTGGTCGTACTGCAAATCCTGATATACTACTACTACCATAACATGCCTCTATATACTACATACATCATCATACTACCCTAACCATCACTGGTCGTCATCATCATCAGACTCTCCCCGCCAAGCTGATCCAAGAATGCTCTCCAGGTCCGCCTTCACCAGCCTAGAGTCACCTACTGTGTCACGAACGCCGGCTCATCTCGGGACCTAATCCGTCCCCGCCTAGTGATAACATGCCTAATAGCTCGTACACGCCTCCGAACATCCTCCAACTCAGCTACCGCTCTATCTCGCTCTCTAGCCAGATCCTCCTCCCCAGACCTCATAGCCCTCAACTCTGTCACCTGCCCTAAGAGATAGTCTCTCTCTCTGGCCACTCGCTCATACGCATGGTATGGAACAGGCTGAGGAGTGTACTGATATGCTGGCCCATTCACCGAGCCCTGCGATCCTACGTATGGCTGCATAGCCCCTGGGGAAACCTGCTGCGGTACGGAAGCCTCTCCTTCTGGATCCTCGTCCGGGTCTGAATCGGAACCAGAAACAGGTGCCTGTAGTATATATATATCTTATAATTAGACACCCTACCTCTCACGAAACGATCCTAACCTTTCTTATAACTCTACCCCGACTTCCCACCTAATTGTTTCAGTGACTGTGACCTGTGGCTCTGATACCAACTTGTAACACCCTCACTTACCAATATTAAGATTATAAGCTTTTATAACTAATTAAACATTTATATAGAAGAGATTTTTGAAAATTCGGCATGATGGGTTCGTAAATAGGACTAACCACCTGTCCAATCAACCAAACCAACCAACTAATACTAAAACAGTTCACTTGCGTGATAATAACAAAACCACAGAGAAATATAACTACACCAACCAAGATCGCTCACAGGCCACAGTATGAAACAACTACTAATTAACTATTACAACCCAATACTGAATAAAATAATATACAACTCCATAAGATAAATAATCTGTCTACTAATACAGAAATGATATGAAATAGGGTGATAAGCTCACTACCCATCCCACCACCTCGACTCTCTAGCTACCTCTACCAGACGGTCCACTCCTTCTAGACATCTTCGAGCTTAGCTGAGGAAACAGAATTAGCAAGCAAGTGAGCTAAAATGCTCAGCAAGTATATATATATAATTAAAAGCATAAACAAACTGAAATGTTTGCAAGTCTGCCAAGAATTAACAATCAACAATATATAAGCTCAACTGAATGATACGTCTCATGTCTGGATCATAAAGTAGGAGAGGATTGGACGATCATGCATTTTATAAATAAAAAAACAATCATAAGGTTAGGCTGCTGATCAGTCACGCACTAACCCCGGACAAACGCACACAGCAATGTCCTTAACGGATCCACGGCACACATTGGCATTAATAAGTTCTAACCACGAATCTGGTCTGACCCTTACGGTCCACATTTTAAAAAAAACTAACAGTCCAATCCTATAACTAGACATCAGGTGTCGGAACAATCGACCACCTCAACTGCCAAACACCCTGGACACTATAGTTCCAGGTCAACATCTCAAATCTCGCAAAATGAAATAAGGTCGGGTAATTTCTGACCTAGATATCGACAAGTTCGATATACATACAAGGGGTATGGATGTAAGTCAAGCCACTAAAAGAATCAACGAAATCAATATAATCGATTTGGGGTATAACAATTTAATATTCGAAATTAAGGGAAATTAATGAAACATTTATAACAAGGATAATTTGAACGAGCATATGAATCAAGTTATAATAATCATAATTCACTTGAAAGATAAGTGAAGTAATTTACTTGCCTTAACCAGGAAATCACAGGATTCGAAGAGTCTTTACGTCCTCAGCTTTGGCTTTCCCTTTATCCGTGGGATCTACACACAATATAACACTATTTTAGAATTCTACACAATATTCGCTAATCAATAACGAAGCTTAACTTAATCTACCCCCGCGAATAATCTCCTAATTTACATTTATTAATCATATACTAACATTATATAAGCCACGGATAAAAATATTTAATCATAATTGACACATTAACACATAATCAATCAGTTTTAAAATATGAAGCCCGACTCATAACTTATGCAAGTTGTATAATTATACATAATCATTTTCAAGAAATAAGTTAAGATTTTTAGAAAAATTTTGACGGCATCCCCTTTATACGGGGGACTGCCAGTCGGGATACAGCCGACACAACCATCACAATCATCAATTACCAATCGAATCTATAATTCAACTAACATTCTCAATTCATTATAATCCCAATCCAATACAGTTTAAACAATTACTACTAAATCGATAATAATTACAATTTATTACTTAAATATTAAATTTAAATACTTGGCTCAGAAAATCATCATCACCGCCAATTACCACCGACTCGATTTAATTTTTTTAATCTCATTGTCGATGGGGAAAAATCCCGAGGGTACCCTAATTTGGGTTTCCAGCTCGAGATTCCACACAAATCAAATTACGAACAATTTAACAGATTATTTCACAGAAAATCAATCATAGTACTGATTAAATTGTAAAAGTTTCGAAAATCAACCACCAAAGTCGAATTATAATGACATATACTCGACTGGCAACAAGATTTTCAACACTGCAATTGAAACACAACAGTCGAACTATTCGAACAATATCAACAAGGACAAATCAGTTTAACCACGAAGTCACCCAGGTAATGATCCTGGCAACAAACAAGCATAAGCAACAAGATAGCTTAAACAACCACAATCGACTGGAAGAACAGAAACAATGGCAAGGTCGAGTACAATTCGACCATGACAATCCAACAACACTGAATGCTCAAACCCCCAATTACAACACCATAAGCCAACGGTAGTGGTAATCCACACACTCACACTACGCACACACACACGAGCACACACACAACAGGAACAACCACACAGCTTTCATCCTCACACCATTCGACTCACCCAGCACACATACATCATCTGTCACTGAAATTAGGGGAGGGAAAACAATCGACACAACCCACACGGCCACAATCATCAAACCCAAGCTCAAATACGCGCGCACACACAACACACACATCTTCGCACAGCTTGGTACTGAACAGGGGAGAGGGAAAGAGAAGCATAGACAACAGGAATCGCATAAGATTACATAACACCCACCTCTACTAATCGGATAAAATAGAAACGGGAGGGAGAGAGTTTCTCCGAGAGAGAAAACGAGAGAGATCGAGCTGTATCGAGAGAGAAAGGAGAGAAGGTTCGAGAGTGATAGTAGTGTTGCTGTAGTACAAAAAAATCAATTAGGGATTAGGGATTTAAGGGGAATAATGATTTGGGGAAATGACTAAAACAATATTCTTGTTTCCCTTTTTAAACAAATACATAAAATTTAATTTCTAAAATGACAATAAAACAGATAACGGTAGAATATTACATTTTTAAAATTTTAAAATAAAGGATGAAAAATTACGATCACCCACATATTTTTAAAATAATTTTCGGATCAAAAACGAATTAAATATGGATTTTATAAGATTAAATCCATAAAATGAAATAATATCTCTTAAAGTCATTTTAAAATCATTAAACCCAAAAATAATTCACCAATTACTTTTAAAAGTCATATAAACTAATAAAAGTAATAATGAAAAAGATTTCATGATTTCTGCTAATCCCGAGGATTTTATAAAATTCACAGAAGGTAAATATAACGAAATTAAATAGGAAATAAATTCCCAAAAATATAATTAAAAATAGCCGAGCTTACACAACACATACAAAACATCAACTAGGCCCCCAATTATTATTCCACAGATACTTCACCTCCTCAACCAAATTATACGCCACACAATTCACATTTAATATAAAATAAATAATTTTGGTAATTAAAAATTCTGAAAATTTCTAAGGCGTTATAGTAGTAGTGTTAATGTTAGTCAAGATTTATTTGAGATAGATCATACAAATTTGGATGCTTCGGGGCTTACTAATCTTGTAAAAATGTTGAAAGCAAGTCATAATGAAATGAGCCACAAATATATCTCCGTTAGTTAGGAAAGGAATAAAATACGGCATATGAACGTGGAACTTCAAAAAGAGGTCACTCGTTTGACCGATATCCATGCTAAGGACGTGGAATATTATGAATACATTACATCTCAAAATGAGCGCTTGAACATTGAAAATAAAAATAAGGATGAAAATATTCGAAATCTTGAGATTGAGAATATATCCTTAACACTTCAAGCCGAAGAGATGGAAATGAAAAAGTTCAATTATCGACCAACACTAGTGATCTACATGTTGAGATGTTAAATGTAAATATTCGAAATGAATCTTTAATTCGTGAAAATGAGACACTAAGTGCAAAGATAAAAGAACTCGAACAATCTCTAACGGGAGATATTGAAGAAGAGCTACGAGAAGCCTTAAAAGAAAAAGAATTAGATTTTCAAGTCATGTTGTCCATTAAAGATTTCGAACTTGAAAATCTAAAGAGCTCACTAGAAACCGAATCAAAAGAACGGGAATTTATTGTCTCGGAACTTAAATCGGTTATCTTGGAAAGACAAAGGCTTAAAAGTGAAAATAGCAAGCTCTTAGCTCAAATCTCTCATCAAGAAACTTTTCTAAATAATAAGATTAAGTTCTTGTTAACCGAAAAGGAAAATCTTGAGAAAACCGTTAGACAATTCACTAAGAGTAGTACTATTTTGGATAAAATGGTATTTAACTCAAAGGAATCATTTAACCGAGAAGGTTTAGGGTATAATGCGAAATCTCCTCCTAAAAGAGAAGTTCGAATTCCTAATACTTCAAGGAATACTCCTCCTAAATCATCTTCACCTAAATGTTCATATTGCAATATTGAAGGACACATAAGTCTTTATTGCAAAGCCAAAGAAGATGAAAGAAAAGGGAAGTATAAGTGGATTCCTAAAGGTGAAAATTTGAAAAAGGATAAGAAAACGAAAGTTGCTAAAAAGAAAGAAAAGGTAGTCATAAATGACAAGAAGCAACCGAAGTTTACTTATCATCAAAAACCGATTGGCTTTCAACAAAGAAACATGAAAAATCAAGCTAGTACTAGTACGAACAATGCTAGATTTTCTAAGGTTTCTAATCAAAGTTATAACTCTAGAAATCCAAATGGTTATGGTCATGTTCGTAACTCAGATGCTTATTCTATGTCTAGAAATATGAGTCATCATCATGCTAATGTGAGTCATCGTGCCTATCCTAGAAATTATGATGCTCATGTTAGAAATAATCATGTGAATTACCATGTTAATACTCGTGCTAGAGATTCCGTTATTACTATATTTCCTCGTAGTGATAATGTTAACTCTTTTCGTGGTAATTCTAAATATGCACTCAGGAAAAATCCTTATCACATATCAAATAGGAATCAAGCATCTAGAAATGATATTGTTTATGTGAATGATTATCCTATGCCTAGGTTTGTGTATGAATGTACTCAATTACCTTATAATGTGCTAGCACCCGGACCCTCAAGTAAAAAGGGTACCAAAAGGTTTAATTGATCTTTTGTGTAGGTGTGCCTTGCTGCTAAGAAAGATATGTGGTACCTTGATAGTGGTTGTTCACGGCATATGACCGGAAATAAGTCATTGTCGAACAACATTAAAAAGGTAACCAACGGGATTGTAACATTTGGAGATAGTAGCAAAGGTGACATTATCGAAATTGGTGATATCAGTAATAAAAGCTTTAAAATCCATGATGTGCAATTTGTCACATGATTAAAGTACAATTTGCTTTCGATAAGCCAACTTTGCGATAATGGCTACAAAGTTAAATTTTATTCGACTCATTGTTCCGTCATTGATGATAACGAAAAATTAGTCATTTCATGTCCACGAGATAAGAATGTTTATGCTTGTGACATTAGTAATTATGAAAATGTGTGTTTAGTTTCCACAAATGAGGATCCATGGTTATGGCATCGACGTTTAGGTCATGTTAACATGAAACTCATCAAAATATATGTTCGAATGAACATGTACGTGGTTTACCAAAACTCAATTTCATAAAAGATCATATATGTGAAGCTTGTGAAATTGGCAAACAAGTTCGAGCATCTCATGAAGCCAAATTCATGGTGTCTACTACTAGACCACTAGAGCTTCTACATATGGATCTAATTGGACCCGTTCTCGTACAAAGTTTGGGAGGTAGTTTATATACTCTTGTAGTAGTAGACGACTTCTCACGATATACGTGGACGGAATTCCTTAAAGCGAAAAGCGATGCATTTGAATCGTTTGTTGCTCTTTGCAAAAGAATACAAACTCAACAAGAAACATCTATTATTTATATAAGGACGGATCATGGTCAAGAATTTCAAAATTCTGAGTTTGTAAACTTTTGTGAAGCTAATGGTATCACTCACAATTTCTCTCCTCCTTATACACCTCAATCTAATGGTGTAGTGGAAAGAAAGAATAGAATATTGCAAGAAATGGTGAATACCATGCTAAATGAATATCGTCGACCTAAGTATTTTTGGGCCGAAGCTATGTCAACGGCTTGTTATGTTCTTAATCGAGTATTACTACGACCAATTAAAATGAAGACTCCTTACGAGCTTTATTTTAAGAAAACTCCTAAGATAAGATACTTTAAAGTTTTTGGAAGTAAATGCTTTATTTTGAATACAAAAGATTATTAACGAAATTCGATCCAAAATCTAGTGAGGGCGTATTTCTTGGATATTCAAATACAAGCAAAGTTATCGGGTATTTAATCTTAAAACTTTAATGGTAGAAGAATCATTGAACGTAGTATTCGATGAATCGAAACCACTTCCAAAGTTTAAAGATTTGGTTGAAGAGGAAAATGATCCAAAAGAAGCTTGTCAAGAAAATGTTGAAAATATTATAAGACAAGTCGAAAATTGTGATCATAGAACTATAGTTCCAAATAATCCTCTTGAAGTGGTTGAGATCGACAATAAGTTACCTTTGGTTGAAATGTTGAGAATATTGTAAGTGATATAACTGAAGGTACACAAACTCAATCTTAAGCACGAAATATGGCTAGTCATTTAGCCTTTCTATCACAAGGAGAACCCAAATCGGCTAAAGATGCCTTACTTGATGAGGATTGGATCCTTGCTATGCAAGAAGAATTAAACCAATTCACTCGTAGTAAAGTTTGGGAGCTAGTTCCACCACCAACCGAAGGTTCCATTATTGGAACTAAATGGGTCTTTCGAAATAAGTTAGACGAAAATGGAACAGTGGTAAGAAATAAAGCACGACTAGTTGCTCAAGGTTATACATAAATGGAAGGTATAGACTACGATGAAACTTATGCTCCCGTAGCTAGACTCGAAGCAATTCGAATGTTTTTAGCTTTCGCTTGTCATAAAGGATTCAAAGTCTATCAAATGGATGTTAAGTCGGCTTTCCTAAATGGTGTCTTAGAAGAAGAAGTTTATGTAAGACAACCACCGGGATTCAAAGACTTAACACATCCGAAATATGTGTATAAGCTATATAAAACCTTATACAGACTAAAGCAAGCTCCTAGAGCTTGGTATGAGCGGTTAAGTAAATTCCTAATCGATAGCAATTTTAAAAGAGGAATTGCCGATACTACTCTCTTTACGAAGTATGAAGGTGATGATATCTTGCTCGTTCAAATTTACGTAGATGATATTATCTTTGGTTTAACTAAAGAATCACTATGTAACGAATTCTCGGAAAGCATGAGTAAAGAATTCGAAATGAGCATGATGGGAGAATTAAACTTTTTCTTAGGATTGCAAATAAAGTAATCTAACGAAGGCATTCATATATCTCAATCAAAATATTGCAAGGAAATGCTTAAAATTTGAGATGGAGAATGTTAAACCACTTAGTACTCCTATGTCTCCCTCGGAGAAAATAGTGGCGGATAATTCCGGAAACTCGGTTGATATAAAGAAATATCGTGGTATGATTGGTAGTTTACTTTATATTACCACAAGTAGACCGGATATTCAATATAGTGTTTGTAAATGTGCTCAATTTCAAGCGGCACCTAAAGAATCTCATTTATCTGCGGTTAAACGGATTTTTAGATATCTAAAAGGCACCACGGAACTCGGTCTTTGGTATCCGAAAGGACTACCATTTGACTTAGTGTGCTATTCCGACTCGGATTATGCGGGTCATTTAATTGATAGAAAAAACACAAGTGGTACTTGTCAATTTCTCGGTGGATGTTTAGTTTCTTGGTTTTCGAAGAAATAAAACTCCGTATCTATGTCCACCGCGGAAGCCGAATATATAGCGGTGGCAAAATGTTGTGCTCAAATACTATGGATGAAGTAAACATTAACCGACTATATGATTAAATTCGATGCCGTATCTATTTTATGTGATAATAAGAGTGCGATTGATTTAAGTAAAAATCCCGCATCTCACTCTCGTACGAAACATATAGATATACGACATCATTTTCTTCGTGATCATGTTAATAAGGGTGATATTATTATGGATCATGTTGATACCGAAAATAATATTGCCGACATATTCACAAAACCAATGCATTCCGAAAGATTCGCTAAATTACGTTTACTTTTGGGAATGTTGGAATGTCCATACTAATTAAATATAGTTTTCTATATTTAATTAAAGTCTTTATTGTAAATAAAGCATTCATGTTTTTCTAGTCAAAGCACTCAAGCGTATCGTGTGAGTGGATTTTTGGTTTTCAAAAATTCAGATTTCTCTACCATAAATTTGTTTAAAAATAGACACTATTATTATTGTCTATGTTTTGACTAAAAACCAAGGTGAAATGTTTCAATAAAGACAAAAATTAATTGGTCTTCAATTTTTTCAAGGCCTTGAAATTATTTTATTTCAAAACTCGGAGCAAAAATTTAAAAACTAATTAATTGTGAGATATAAAATTTTAGAATTAATTTTAAATTTGGATCAAATTTTTATCTAGCTAAAAATTATTTTTATGTGATTTTAGCAATTAATTTTATATCTTTATTTACAGAATTTTGTATTTAAAGATTTAATTTAAAATAACTAAAATGATTTTCTAGAAAATATGAACTGATTTTCCAGCAAAATGATTCATATCCTCTAATCCTAGCCCTTGATTCACAAACCCTACAATCTCAGCCGTCTAAATTGAATCATACTTATACTATGAGTTGTACGGACTCCACCATCATTCTCTCTCGCCTCCCATCTCTCCCCAAAACCCAAAATCGGCGATTTGAGTTTTCCGATCATCTCCAACCTCATTTGTAAAAATGAGCACCATTTTTGTGTTCCTCTTATCATTTTACATCATCCCCGTTTCTCAGTTTTTGTGTCTTATTCCTAAATCATTCATAGTCAAAACACTAGATTTTGGCTAAGTCAATTAAGCTTCAATTCAATGAAGTTTTGATTGATTCTTGTCATATTCAGGCTCGATATGATGTGTTAAATCACATATATCAAAAGCCCTTTAATCTGTGATTAAGTTCTTTCAAAACCTAGTTCTCGATTCTTCAATTCACTCATTTATTTAAGGGTTCTGATGAATTTGTTGAGTTTTACAGGTCTCTCTTACGTTATCTTAATGATTACACGAAGTTCTTGAGATGACTCGATGCGACTCGGTATTGACTCAGTGAGTCAAGTCACACGTTAGAGCGATTCTTGGTCTGGTATGTGATTTTGTGGTTATTTAGTGTATTTGGAGTACTTTGCTATGTGAATAACCACCATAGCTAAGGTTTTATCTCTTGAACTTTATGTTCTTTACTGTTGCCTTGTGTATCTGTGTATTTCATTAGTTGCTCTTAGATGATATGTGAGGTTTATAGATTATAACTGCGTGACATTATATATGCTTGAATATTACTTGTCGTATTGATGATTTATTACTCAGTTTGGTCATTGACATATCATATCTGTCTCATGTTTGATTAAGTAGTGTTAAGATCTGTATTGATAAAATCTCATCGATGACTGTTTAAATGCTTAACTGAGTATATGTGCACAGTGATGTTGTCTGATAAGAAGACTTGAACATTTGTGCATGAAATTGTCTCGTTTGAATACTTATACCTCTCTATGTACCATGCCTTATGAATGATAATATGCTAAATGAATTGCTGTTGGTGCACTCCGTTGAAATTCACATGCTTAAGACTTGTCACACTTCACAATTTCTCATATTTACTAATTTAAGTATAACATTCTTTATGTGATGCTTGTCCAAAAGCTAAGTTTCTAGAATTCATATATGTACATCAATTGTTTATAAGATGTCAGTCACATTTCTTGTGATATGTGCTTTGTGCATTGAGATATGGTAACTATGTATCTACTTAGACAACTTATTCTATGCTTAATCTTTTGTAACTAGAGTAAGTAAAATGAGAGTGATTCAGTTGTGATCTGGTTGTTTTGTGATGTGATTATTCATACATGCTTATTCATATTGTCACTGCTTGATGTGAAATTATCTTTTGATTTAGCTGTGCAATATTATAGCTGTGGATATATCAGTTACTCACTTTATAATGTTAAGTAAGGCTGTGTGTATATCTGTGTGAGTATGGTGATAATTATGTCCATGAAACTCTCACTTGCTTTCATTAATTGCCAGCACATTTTCATGAAAATTTGTGATTTGTTATATATATATATATATATATATATCACCTTACCTCTTTTGCTCACCAGACCACTTAGCATTTAATGATATGTCCTGTGTCTGCAATCTGCATACCTTTACATGCCCACTTTCTGTCAGACCTGCTAATTCTATGGTTGTTTAACTATAAATGCTATATATCTGCTAGTTAATAACCTCCTGAATCTGTTGTACCTGGTAATGTCCTTGTCCTGTCCTGACACTGTTCAGCACTATTCATGTATTGATAACACTGTTCACTGTACTTAACTTTTTACATTCTTTGTGTATTTAAGGATACATTCCGTGTGTATTTATCTCATACATACCTACACTAAATACACATTCTCTCATTTATTTCCTTTGTTTGCATTGTCTTTACTTCTTTTGTTTGATGTGTATCAATGGCTGATGACATTGATACTTCCCTTCATTTCTTTGACCCCAATGCCTCTAGCCAACTATCTAGTGAAAACAAAAACAAGAAAAAGAAGCTTAAACACATTGACTGACCCTCAGTTTGTCTCTAATGTTGCACCTACTAAACTTGCTAAGGGTAAACACCAAACTGGTTGTCTTGTTCAGTTAGATCCAAATTCTGAGTTATTCAATCTGTTTAAGAGTCCTAAGTGGGAACCCATTCTCATTTATCCTACTAGGAAGGTCTTACCTAATATGGTAGCTGAGTTTTATTGTAATATGGTTGTGGGGACAGGGCATAATGGGGAGTTGTTTTCTTGACCACTGTGGTCAATGGGGTTCCAATCTTGCTGGACCACATGGAGTTGGGTAGGGCACTTAAGTTAAACCCTAAGGCTATGGGAATGTCTCCTAGAGACATTACTAAGGACTTTGTCTTTGATTCTCAAGAGATGAAACTTTATCTCACTGTCTTTTGTGGATTTGAGGACATTCCACTTCACTTTTACTCAACTGATAGGGGTATAAGTCTCCTTCACTTCACACCTCTTTATAAAACTCTTGCTCTTATAATAAGGGCAAATGTTTTTCCTACTCAACATGGTAATAAGGTTATGACTTTTGTTGAACTTAAGCTTATGTACAAGCTTGCTTCTGATAGGGTTGACTTTAACTTGGCTTACATGATTATTCTTCAGATGATTTCTGCTACTAAGAGTGGATACATGCCTTATGGTATGCTATTGACTCAAGTTTTTGAGTACTTTAAGCTAGACACTTCTCAGCTTCCCCACTTTCATGTTAAGGCCACTATCTCTGACCAGAACACTAGGGCACCAGTTCCCTTAGACCCTCAGAATGCTAGTAACAATGCTGTGGTTGACATGCTTAGACTTGACGCTACTATTAAGTCTTTATCTGATAAACATGACACTTTGACTCTGGAATTCAACAACTTAAAGATTATGTATCAAACTCTATCTTTGAAATATGATCAACTATGTGCTAAGGTGGACATGCTTGTTGCTACTATTACTATTGCTATTGGTAGGGCTAATGCTATTGAAGATGGTTCGTCTCATGTTATGAGTATGCAATTTGTTAGGAGTAATGGTTTTAATACTTCTCCTGCTCCTGTTGTGCCTTCTTCTGTGGTAATTGTTCCTGTTACTGCTTCAGAACCTGCTGCAATTGGTGACACTACCATGAATGATAATAATGACAACTCTGTGATTAACAATGCTGCCTATGAGACTGTAGACTGATGTACTTCATGCTATGTGCCTAGTTGTTGTATTGTGGACTCTAGCACTATCTGTTTAAGTGCTATTTTTTATTATGTATGACTGAACTTTAAGCTCTTGGTAGCTTGATGTTTGTGTTTGCTTTTGGATCCAGCCTCTGTATTAGCTGGATTGTGTTTGTGTTGTTGTTGCAGAATGGTTGCAGCCCTTTGAGGTTTTGGTACTAAGTCTTTTGTTGCCCTTTGGAGGCTTCTGTTATGAATGAATGTTTTAAACTTAAGTAGCTTACCTCATGTGCATCTTTAGGACACAACACACACTCCACTGATCCCATGGACTGCCTGGGGTTCCCTGAAAGAACTCCTTGATCTGTTCCCAGGGTGAACTGGCACTAGAATGCATACATACTATTGATTCTCTTAACCCTACAAGTCTCATACCTCCATGGATCTGGATATCACTCCTTGTGCTTAACTGAGCCATCCAACTTGATGATATCCATTGCCAAATGATGCCAGTCTCTTGTCTCACCTATATGAGCAAGAAGAGACTGTTGATGGCTTCCCTTACCTGCAAAAGAACACTTACTAACACATCTCTTTTTGTCTGTTTTGCAGGTACTCCCCCTCCTGGGGTGGCTAAGTGATGTCAAATTTCTTCCACAATCATTCTGATATTGCTATGATTAATTTCTTAGACTGATAGCCACTGCTTTACTCTCATAAGATTTACTAACTTCGGTTTTTTGTTTTTCTGTTTTGCAGGTCTTCTCTTTAACAAAGAGATGGCTAAGTGATGCTAAAGTCAGTCACTATTGTTTATGATCTAGTCATGATGAGATAATATCATTCAGCTGATAGCCAATCTCCTAATTGACTCTTCCTCATGAAGATTGTTGATTAGTTTGACTCCTTGAGTCTTGTGTTAAAAGAGTCTTTATTTTTATTTTTATTGACATATTTAATACATGCTATGCACTTGACCTTATGGCCTTGAGTATAGGTGCAAAAATGCCTATTGGAATTGGACTTGGACTTTGGAATTTTGGGCTCAATACATTAGCACTGTTTGATCCTTCTCACCTTAACTCTTTAGTTATTATTATTCTTTTTGAAAAAGTGATCTAACATGTTTTGTGTCAAGTTGAGCGGAGATGAACCTCTTTTCTGAGCTCAATTCCCCTTCCCCCAGTACACTTAAGAATTTCAATTGCTAACAGTTTATACATTGTCTAGAAAACTCTCATGTACTAACTTGGTTTGTTTTGTGCAGAAATTGAAGAAAAGCTCTAAGCTTCTCTATCACCTTAAAAGAGCTTTAGTTTTAATTACTTTACTTAATTAGCTGTTGCTTATGTAGTTGGTTAATTACTTTGCATTTCCTTTGTTGCATATGTAAACAATATTAGCCAAATGGGTCAGAGTTGATAACTTGCTTAAATTCTGATTTGTAGTTATAATGACAGGTTGTATGTTAGATGCTAATAACTCTGCATAGTTTAGAATTATGAACTATATAGAGTACAAATGCATGCATGACCTAGTGATATCTCTGCAGGACTGCTATTTCGAACTCTTTGAGAGTTTAGTAGAATTTTTTTAACGTGAAGTTCTTTTAACAATAAAAATTCTTTTAATATGATCGAATTTCTACAGAATATGTCTTAACGGAGTTGGAACGGAATTCTCAGGATTAATCGAATTTCTAAGAATTCGAACTCTTTAAATATCCAACTTCTAAATTCCCCTAAGCAACATAAATTGTTACACTTTATATGTAAAATTCTTCTAACAATTTAACAATGTTGCAGAATTAAAATTGATCATTTGGAATAATTAAGGGGAAGTACTTGGATAAAGGCCACACTTGCTAAAAGACCTTTATGGAAATTTATGGCCGGACTTATTCAAAAAGGAAGAAATTTTCGAAGATATATTTTAAAGGGAAGAGAATGTTTAACTAAGGGGAAGAGAATGCCATTTAAAGGGGAAGAAGATATGTTTAAAAGGGAAGAAATTTTTATAATATGTATTATTTTGGGGATACATATGTAATTTATAGACTAGGTTTTCTCAAAAATTTGTAATTATTTAAAACCAGTCCCATGTGTGAAGATTTGGGAAGTTTGACTGGTTCGGAGTGATAAGGAATTGGTGGTGCTAAACTGTAATAATTTAGGACTCTATCACCTTAATTCCCCCTCCCTTGTTCCCTCCCTCAATATTAATTTCACTTTTTGGCATTATGTCAAAATGGGGAAGAAGATATTCTACGGGAATAATAAAATGAAAATTATTTGTGTGCTTGTACTAACGATATTTGTGCAGAAAAGCGAAACGGTGTTGGAATTTTGTGATAAGTACCGACACTTATCACTTGGGGTAAAATTCTAACTCAAACTTTATGTGGTTATGTGCATAGTATCATGCATACACTTCAAGGCACGCACCAAATTTAATTTTCATAAGTAGTTTTGACAAATACCAAAAAGGGGAAGATTGATGATTCAGAGCTTTTCGCTCTTTTAGGTTTTGGAATTTGTCAAATAAAAGTGAAATTAAAATAAATAGGATTGCACTTAGAATCCTCCCTTAGGTTCATTTTGTGACATTTTCGGGAATCAAGTCAAATTGGTCAAACCGAACCCAAAAATATTTTCTGACATGTTCTTGAAATCAACTTAGAGTAAAAATATCAAGTTAATGGTATTTTATATTCTAGGTCATTTTTGTCGAAAGATTTAAGCATCGGCTAAAGGCTCGTATATCAAGAATTTTTTAAACACTGCTTTTAAGAACCAAAATTGCCAAAATTATTTAAAAGACTGTTGTTCTCACATGGTTTACTCCCAAATATTCTTGATATATTTTTCTAATATTTCTAAATAAATTATTGTGCCAAAAGCCATGTCAAAAGAGCAAAAACAGATTTTATTCCGATTTACTCGTAAATCCTTATTTTTCCGGATAAAATCATTTTATATTCAAACTAAATTATTCCTTGGGCTTCATGGTCATTATTATTCATGGAATATTATGTCTGAATATTCGTCAAGTCAAAACCTTTGCCTAAGTTGTCGGTAAAGGCAAATGAATTTTTCGGTCGCTCCGGAAGATTGTTTTAACATTCGAAAAATTCATAAAAATACTTCCACTCATCATTTTGACTTGAAACTTTGGATTTGTCATTAGTTTACCATTAGGATACTCCAGTAATATTTTCATAATATTTGAATGACTTTTGTCCGGGACCCAAGTATTCGATACGTAATTGATTTTTTGGTCGCTCGAAAGTCATAGATGGTCAACTCATTTCAAGGTGAAATTTTGACCATAATCCTCTGGGCACATTTCTAGGGGATTCCCAAAATTTCGTAATTTTTTCGATTTATGGCTTATTCGTGTTGTTTTCTTGTCGGTATGCGTTTTTCTCGATTTTCGTGCTAGCAATTAATTATAAAAACATGTAGGCACTCTTTATCACACATTTTTGAATTGTGTAGCATCTAGGGAGTGTGTCAAACACATGCCAACACATGTATAACACATGCTATTCACTTTTTTGGCCTATAAATACCCCCTACCCCTCATATTTTCTTCAATCCATTTTGAGCCAAGTTTATGCTGAAGAAATACTCTCTTAAACACTCTCTTTACAGCCCCTCAAGTGCCAAAAACGTAGCTTCTGTTTGTGCCCATTTTAAACCTTAGCTAAACTTCATTTTAGCTTATATTTCTTCACCATTCTTGCTCCCAAACACACACCCTTGGTCAACATTGTCCTTGCACTTTCCAAGCCTTGTTTAGGCAGCCTACAAGTGACCTTAGTCGCCCCCAAAAGTCAGTTTTTAAAGCCCCCATTTCGGCCATTTTCCGGCCACTTTCCGGCGACTTTTCCGGTGACCCTTTTTGTGTGTTCTTGGCTTCCTAACTTATAGATCATGTAGCTTTCTCTTTAATATTAAGAGGAGCTTGAGCCTTCGGAAGTTCAAGGTTTATAAGTTAGCTTTCTTGCTTAAATATTGTATATTTGTGCTTATACTTGTTATATTTGTTTGTTTATACATCATATTTAAGCATACTTGCATTTAGTCACTTAAATACACTTGTTCTTGAAGTTTATTCGTGTAGTGTATTTTCGGACCACTTGTAAGTGTTTTGGTTAGTTAGTAACGATCTTGAAATAAAGGGAACATTGCTCTCAAGCAAAAGGCCTTTCTTGAATCGTGAAAGCTCGCTCCGATTTGTTTGGTTCGATTCAAAATAAGGTATTTTTAGTAGCCTTGTATAAGGTGAAACCAAACCTTGAATCTATAACTAAACTTGGTCATATTGTCTTTAAAGAAACATAAATCCATAAACTTGTAAAAGTTTAATATCATTTGGATTTTGTTAAAAAGACAAGACCATTTTGAACTTGAAACTTGAACTAGTCATCTTGCTCCTTGGCTTAAAATATTCGGCCATATTGATATAAGGCAAGACTATTTTCAAACAAGTTCATTTCATTCATGGCCATTAAAATATATATTCAGCCATATTTAAAATATATATATATATATATATATATAGTTTATATATTTGTTTGATTTAAAGTGCCGAGTCCGCTATTCCGTGACTTAGCCTTATTTCGTAACAAATATATATATCTATTATATATATATATATATATATATATATATATATATATATATATATATATATATATATATATATATATATATATATATATATATTCGGCCATATATAGTTAATATATATAGTTTGTATACTTGTTAGATTTAAAGTGCCGAGTCCGTTATTCCGTGACTTAGCCTTACTTCGAAACAAATATATATATATATATATATATATATATATATATATACACTTATATATATTCGGCCAAACCAACTCATTGTGCTAACTTGCACTTACTTGCACTACTTGCTCCTTAGTTTAATATTTTTGCTTGTGCGTGTGTGTAATATTTTAACGCATAATAGCGGCCCTCATTTTATCCTATAGATAAGTGAGCTACATTCCTGCACGTGTGAGTTGTGTTTGTGTGTTTTTCTTTTTGGTCCTCACGTTTGTGAGTTGAATAATAGTTTAACATGTAATAGCGTCCCCGTGGCTAGTACCGTAACATACTAGTTTGCACGGACTTAATATATATTCATCTTCTATATTGCTTGTTTGTTTTAGACTTGTTTTCTAGACTTGCAGTGAGGTGATCCTTGTTTCTAAGACCCAAGTCTTAGGCGTACTAACGGGGAGTTAGTAGCCTTTGCATCGTGAAGGAAAAGGAAAGACCCAAGACCTAAGATCCAAGACAGCCAAGTGGTAGAAGTTCATAGTCTACAAGGGTTACTACTTCGACTTTGAGGAGGTAACAGGAGTTACGCTCCAAGACGAGTCTAGTAGTGTGTTGCTTTGTATTTTGAGGAGTTAATTTGTAATTAAGGTTCAAGGTAAATACTTAGTGCTGTAAAGGCTTCTCCGCCTACTATAAAGGAGTTTCTTTATAGTGGAAGAAATCTCGAGTCCGGGGAGGAGCTCGGGGACTGGAGTAGGGGTGAGCGGATCCATTAGGGGTTGCGCCATCGCGAACCAGGATAAATCGACCGTGTGATTGCTTATTTTATTTCTTGGTTTACTTTCCGCACATTTAAATCGTTTGCTTTAAGTAACGAATTTAAAGACAAAAACACCAAGCAAAAATTTTAAAAAGGTAATAAGTATTCAACCCCCCTTCTAGCTTATTATCCCCCCTTTTGGGACCCACAAATTTGTTATAAACGTGAGGGTGAGGAATATGTATATCTGATTTTTCAGAATGTATTCAAACAACCGACGAAAACTATGATACTACACTATCCAAATCAATGAACTAATATAACAAAATCTAATATATTGGTATACAAAATCCACGAATATTTCGATAGATAAAATCCACCAACGGGCAACGAGGTACTAGACTCTCAGCAAAGAGATTTATTTATTGAAAAATAAAGAAAAATAAATTAAAAATTATAAAAAAATATAAAAAACCAAAAAGCTGATATTAGCTTCTAAACTTTAGTTTAGCATATTTTGGGAGAGGTGAAGAGAGCGAGAGAGAGCGAGAGAGAGAGAGAGAGAGAGAGAGAGAGAGAGAGAGAGAGAGAGAGAGAGAGAGAGAGAGAGATAAGCAACTACGGTCTTTTTTATAAAAATTATTAATATTGATAAATAAAAAGGTTGGTACACTTATATTATTTATTATTTTTAATAAAAGGGGGCCTTTTTGAATTTTGTATTCTGGAATTGAAGTAATCGTATCAATTCCCATATCTTAACCTAAGAGCATATATTGAATTTGCTTGGTTGGTTGATTATAATTTGTTTTTTAATATCAATAAAGCATATAATATGGGTAAGAAAACTCAATAACTTGGTAGAAAGATTCTACACAAAGAGAGATATTTGTTTACAAAAAACAATATTAAGAAAAAATAAAAAAGAGAGTTTCATTTTGTTTTGGAGACTTTACATCGTGCATACAACCCTTAGTTTGGTTTTGTAACATCTCAATGTTGTTCTAAGACACATAATTATATAGTTACATAACTTGGATACAGAGTGATATTTCATGTAATTGTCATACTTTTTCTATTGGCATATTTCATTTCATTTCATGTACACGAAAAAATTCATGTAGTTTAGTGTTATTTTGTGCCATAATTTCGGTATGCGATTCAATATCATATCATTTTCGTTCAAGTTACACGACATGAATGTACAAAATGATTTGTTAGGTCTACATAAGCTATTTTTGTGTTCTAATTTCGAGTACACGATTCAATATCATGTCATTTTCGTTCAAGACCCTAAAGTACACAACATGAATGTGCAAAATGATTTTTCAGGTCTACATAAGCTATTTCTTCTTATATATGTCGGAAAAATATACTCACTCTTAAAGAAAAATGAATTTCGTGTTATTTAACCTAATATCTAAATTACAAGAGTATATATATAACAATGTGATTATGTGTTTATATATTACAAACTTGATTTCAATTTTATGGACAATAGCTTATTTTCGAAAGTTAGTCAAATAGAAAAAAGATAGGTGATACTCATTTTCATATGTCTTATTTTAAGAGTAAATTAAACTAAAATTTATTATACCATGTTTTACTAGAAAAGAATAAAAAAATCCAATATACAAACTTTCAAACTGAAAATGCACATTTTAAGTTGTCTTTACAAATAAGTTAAGGTCAATCACCATAAACTCTAACAATCATACGTTACTCCAAGTGCGCGATATATTGAATTTGTTTTGTTAGTTGATAACATTCATTTTTCAATAGTAAATCAATTCATTAATAAAAAGACATATAATTTGTAAAAAAGATATTGACCGATCACATAACAAACTAGATTAGATGAAAGTTTCTATTGTTATAACTATGTTCGTTTCTTGTATCTTGCACAATAGATATCCTTTCTCATATCGCTGTAACCTTTTTTTGATAGATAGTCTAATGATTTATTGAGTCATGAGGATTGAGTGTCTATACATTTTTAATATGTCATCGAAAAAATTAACCACGACCATACAAATATTTTCAATGTATTAATATAATAAATATTTTAAGGATTCGATATTGAATAAATATACCGAATTCTCAGAATATTGGTGAAAAATTTGTTAACATGGTACTTAGAAATATTCTCTAACAAAGAGAGAAATAAAAATGAAAGTTAAATTTTAAAAAAAATATAATTAAAGAGGGGTTTTGAACTTTTCAGCGGGGGTTGTATTTGTTTTGATTATTGGTTCATAATATTAATATAAATTAAATTAATTTAATTAAAATCTCATTTATATTAAATTAAATTAAATTATATTAAATTATAAGTTAATTATAGGGGTTGTATTTGTTTCTAGATATTGAACCAATCATAATTAATATAATTAAAATCTCATTTATATTAAATTAAATTAATATAATTCATAATATTGATATAATTAAAATAATATATTTATATTAATTAATTAATATAATTTATCGGTCGTTGCGTAGCATTGGTAGAATGCTAGTTATAGGGGTTGTTTGGCAAATCTCATTTGTAACTTATAAGTTACTTATTTTGAAAAAAAAAATCATATTTATATAATTTTTTTTAGAAAAAAATGTATATGGGAGTTTAACATTCATTTTCTTGCAGAAATAAGTTACTTATTTCAGAAAAAAGTACATATTTCCTAACTTTTTTCCAGAATAAGTAATTTATTTCTCAAAAATAAAATTTTCCAAACGGATCCATAGTAAGTTATCAGTTAACTGTATTATAAATTTATTATTGAAGTTTGACTGTATTTATAAATTGAAAAATGCTAGTTACCACATACAAAGTTGTTTTCGTCAAGTTTAGTAAGAAGATCTGTTATTGGGTGTGATTATCTGAAGCAAGCCCAAATCTGCAGGGCTTATCAAATAACTAGAGTCCACTTGGCCCATAGCCATACTTCGGATGATGTAAAGTTGCTCAAAACTTGCAAGTGTTACAAAAGTTGTTACTAAAAAAATTTCTACGCGTAAGAAAGAAACCACTGAACCCTTGGTTGAATGATGTGCGGGATTTATGAAAGAACATAATATTTGACATAGTTTGTCAGAAATTTGAACACTTTAACTCTCGAATGGAGTCAAGAACACGTGACACTGCTTAATTATATATTCCTGTAAGGTTAAATTTACTTGTTTAATTTCCGCAGGTAACGTTGTTTAATTTTCATCAAACAAAGACAATTCACGCATCTTAATAATTAGATAAAAGTCGTCCAACTTTATTCTTTCGGTTGATCAAGTTGTAAGATTCTATCAACTTGTTTGTTGTCTCATCTTGCAACAATCTACTAATTATTATTTTTAAGTGTTGTTTTGGATCTTTACTAATCGCAATGAGGATGGAATTATGCTCACAATACACTAGTAAAGTATTATTATGATCACTCCTCCAATCTCCTTCTCCACACTTTTCAGATATACTAGCAGTTGACTTGAGTAGCTTAATCAGTAGTTAAATGTGTTTTTGATGACGATATTAATTGCATAAAGTTATGTACAAGAATATTCTCTTCTTGCTACGTGTAGTGGTAATTTGTTCTTTTCAATTATAAAAAAGTGCTATGATGTAAAGGCCGTAGCAAGTAGACCCTAAACAATCGCACCAAACTTCTTCAACTGCATGACTCATCCAACACATCTATACATGGGTTCACTAGCAAAAGCCTCGTCTATATATTCCAGTGTCTCACACGCAGAGTTAGTACTATTGTGTTTTGATTGTAGCATCCCCCCTTCATAAATTAAACTTGACTTATGGATTACTTCAGATTTTTACGTCCAATTCTACTTCTGGCATTGTTCTTTATTGTACTATGTTCAAGTGCAGGTGAGCTTCTACTGGCATTTGTTCCATAGTTTGATCCAGCTAAGATTGTTTAGGTATTCCTTTCTTACTCGTTTTTCTTTTGTATTGTGTTTGCAGGTGCTTATGATCCCTTGGATCCACATGGAGATATAAAAATTAAATGGGATCTTGTGTCTTGGACCCCTGATGGTTATGTAGTAAGTACATACAAATTCACACACGAGATCTTTTTTCTTGTTATTAATTATTATATTTGAGGTGAATATTTCAACATGGTTTTGGTGTTTTTTGGTAACCCTCACAGTTCTTTTGCTAATTTAGTTTCACAAGTTTATACTGAAGGGTTTACACTATCATGATATTTGTTAGGCAATGGTGACTATGATCAATGCTCAAATGTATCGACACATAACGACACCTGGTTGGACCTTAGGCTGGACATGGGCACGCGACGAAGTGATTTGGTCAGTGGTGGGAGCTGAAGCTACTGATCAAGGAAATTGTTCAAGATTTCAAAATAATACGCCTCACTCATGTATGAAAAATCCGTATATTATTGATTTACTGCACGGAGCTCCTTACAATCAACAAGTTACTAGTTGTTGCAAAGGTGGTATTTTGGCCTCATGGGGACAAGATCCTGCAGCTGCAGTCTCAGCATTTCAGGTAACTGTTGGAAATGCTGGAAATACGGATTTCACTGTAAAAATTCCAGAGAATTTCACTTTGTTTACCCCTGGATTAGGGTATACTTGTAGTCCTGCAGCAGCTGTACCATCAACATTTTCCTTAACACCTGATGGCCGAAGAAAGACACGAGCAATGAGTAAGTTTCTCTTTTGGCTGCATCGCAGTTTTTTAGGACAAATCCCAAAAATGTCACACTGGAAGCAATAGTACTAACTGCCTGCCTGGTCTAAACTGCAGTAACCTGGGTAGTAACTTGTACTTACTCACAAATTTTGGCCTCAAGAAATCCCACCTGTTGTGTATCGCTCTCATCTTTTTACAGTGATGAAGTAACTCCTTGTTCTTTTTGTGCTTGCGGCTGTGAGAAGAAAAACAATTGTATAATGTAAGCTATACATATCGCCTCTATACATCCTCAAACTTTAATAGGTTTGTTAAAGGTATATGATCCAAAATAATCCTCACAACATGTTGAGCTCGTAATTTAAGATTGCATCACAGGTTTAGGAGGACTTGATTGGGTCATATGTCTTCAACAATTTTAAAAGAATCACTATTTTTTTTCTAATTGAAAAGTTGAATTTTACTTCAACATGCACAACAGTATCTGATCCCATGGCTGGATTATACTTTAGGAAATATGATTCGAGGATTCAGAGTGCTGCAGCAAATACCACGCAACAAAATGATAATGCACTTGTACAATGCACGCATCACACGTGTCCTATCAGAGTTCATTGGCATGTAAAGACAAACTACAACAAGTATTGGCGTGTGAAAATTAGCATTACCAACTTCAATTATGGTGCCAATTACACACAGTGGACACTTGTTGCTCAGCATCCTAATTTCAAGAATGTTGCACAAGTTCTTAGATTTGGTTATAAGCCTCTTTACCCATACCAGAGCACAAGTATGTTCAAAACTAATATTTCTCATGTGTAGAACTACTATAGTTTAACTTCTTGTACTAAATTTTTTTAACATGCAGATGATGTCGGAATGTTTTATGGCATAAAACGTCATCAAAATGAGATCCTGTTAGAAGCTGGTTCAGACGGGAATGTGCAGTCTGAGTTGATTTTTGAAAAGGATAGGGATATGTTTACATTAAATCAGGGTTGGACTTTTCCTCGAAAAGTTTATTTTAATGGAGATGAATGCACGATGCCACTTCCTGATTCTTACCCAAAGCTCCCAGACTCAGCCTACAGGCATCTTCACATTGCATTTCCAAAACTAGCTTTCTTAGTTCTTATTTTATTATTGGCCTTGAGAATGGTTTGTCGTAGAAATAGGAATCTGATGACGTAGGTAAATAAAAACTTTATATAAACTAGGTATTTTATTTTAGATAATGGAAATAGCTTGTTAGATAAAATTCTCAAAGTTGTTTGTTCATCTGTATAAACTATAACTTTTGATTTAAACCATCCTTAGTAAAAGTCATGACTGCAAATTTTTAGTTTTACATTACAAAAAATATTAAGTGGCTTGAGAAAAGCTCAAAACAGGAAAATTTCCGCATGATAGATGAACTGAACTACATACTTAGAATGACTCTGAAATAAACTTCAACCTCGAAAAATCAATGTCAGGATAATTGCAAAGTGGAAACAAATGCAACTACCATATATGTGAAGCAAGCGATTGCATCACACTAGCCTCTGAACTCGGCCGGCTATCAGTAGATGGTTGACAAATGACAATATACCAGAGAACATCTCAACTTCATAAACAAGTTCAATCAGGTTCACCATTTTTATATGTTGCTAATTAAAAATTATGTAAGATATAATCGAAGTGATTAAGACTCCGAATGACATGTACATCTAAGCAAATATCATACATAAGCTTTCAGAATGTAGAGTAGAAAATTTTAAGTTACTTTGTGCTTTCTCTGCCAGCCTGCAGATCTTCGTATCCTTCACATATCCATTCTCATGATGCAATAACTAGTACTATTATTTACACATTCATAACGGTCTGATGCATGCTTAAAATATCTATATAATCTTTTCGACTGAGTGTACTTCTTATAGATCATCTTGTGTACTAAAATTCTGTTCTTGGTGCATTTTGTGCATCTCGATTTGAGAAATTCACACTTGCAATGTTGTAACTACATAATTACATACCCCGTCAAAGAGCTATTTAGCCAAAACTTGCTACTTTCTTGCCTTATCCACCCGAACAACTTTATAATGTAGTGAGATTAATATTGTGTGTTGATTTCAATTTGTGTACCGACACCTTTACCATCTGTGTACTTACTATTCACTTTATTTAAGTTGTATATTAAAATTTTGAAAAAAAATTAATATGTGTATAATTGTTAAAAAAAATTAACATCGTAAGGGTATTCTCGGGTTATCATATTATTGCGCACACTTGTACCATTGAAGTGTTGTTGGGTGGACATAACACCATCAACGTTATTAAAAACAAATTTATTCATACAAAAATCTGATTTCATGCAAAAAAATACATTCATGCGTTGTTCCATGCATTCATTTTAGCATAAAAATAAAATAGACATAAAGGCCACTAGTACCCGGCCTTCCACCTCATCATCCGCGATCTTCTTGATTATTGTTGTTGGCTCCTCGATGTCATGGATTCCTCCTTCAGCATCTAGCTCGTGAACAACTATTGCACGAATAGCAACATTAGCAGATGCAGGGACGATTTAAAGTTGAACATCATCCCACATCTTTGAAAGAATATAAGTGATGAGGGTAACCAAACCTGGATAACCTGGATCAGGGATTAATTGCTTCACCAGAATCAGAGTCTACCATAACAGTTTTTCTATCAAATTCCCATGCTAACTTCAGCCCATACAAAGTAGTCCACAGTTCAGCAATCACAGGATCAACAAGTCATATCATTCCTCCACAACCTTTCATCTATGCTCCATTTGTGTCCTTAATGATGCATTCAACGGAAGCCTTGATGCTTGGCCTTTTGAATACACCCATAGCATTGACCTTAAAGTATGGTGATGGTGGTTTCCTCTATTTCTTTGTTTTTTTTTGCTAAATATCCTCCATTTGTTTGTTAAACATGTAATCTGTGGTTGCTTTAGCTTCCAGGCATAAATAAGTCCTCAATCCACATTAGAACTATCATCATGAAAACTAACATCATCATTCACATTAGGCACTTCATTGTCAATTGTTCGATCAGGGGGATTTCTACTATGTCTTCTGGATCACTAAAGTCTCTGTTAATTCCCTCATGCTCTAACAATTGTTTTAATTATTGCTATTCAAAGGGTCACGGGTTCGAACCTCAACCGTCCCCTGTGTAGCCGTGTTGGAGAGACAATGGAAACTTTGACCAAGACAAGGCGCGGTGTATCTTGCGTATCGCAGGGAAGCCCAACCACTGGGTCTTACCGCACAGTTAGCATGATTTACATGCCGGTGTTGACCATGGGGCTGGTCGGCCGGTCCTGATATATAATCCAGGCGGGCTAGCGTGTCCTGAACAACACGTTTTGACCAAATTCTCTCATCTTAGGATCAGTAATGTAGTCAAGACTAAGCCAATGTGCTGGTATAAGATCAACTGTATCTTGGCTTAGAGGGTTCTTACTTTTAGAGTATACATACATCAACCTAGATGAGTTCAAAATTTTGCACATTTCAATTACATCTCCATCAAAATCTAATGGGATTAAAGCACTTCCATATCTGAAGTAGAAAATTTATAGTAAATACCTAGTGAGCCACATATTTCCCCACATTCTTTGAACATGTTATGTATTTCTATTATACTCAGCTGATCAACATCACACATATCAACATATCTAACTTGACCCTGAACATAGTATCTAGGATTTGTCTCAAAAATAACCACCAAAATGTAACTTAATCGTAAATTTATCAGGGGCACCTACAACATCCATTTTAAAAAAATACAAATCCTGATTAATTTTGGACATAAACATAACAGTGATCACCAACTACACCTAACACGTGCTACATAAAAAATCATAACAAGAAGGTTTGCGCAACATCATGACATCAAAATTTATAGGTAAACAACAAAAACAACATGAACACAATAACCATTCAAAACAACAAAAACTATACACTTTTACCATCAAAAGCCATAACAACACTGCATATTAACTTCAACAAAATAAGTATCACTATAATCGGGACATTCTCTAGGAAAGAAAGCGAGATTATCTGCAAAATTTTTCAACAACCAGCTCATAGTTACCATTAAAAGCTTAAGAAATGACCCTCAGTTTAAATGTTTAACCATCAACTAATGTAATGACTGGTAAGATGTGAGTATTTTGGTGAGTAAATGGCACCATTTTTTCCCCATAGAGCAAATGACAAGGATGCCCTCCAATTTAACACCGTTAGCACTAAAACTAAAGGTTGTACACATATTGATTTCTTTTGGAAAGTTCAGGCACACAACTTTAATAAAGTGAATAGTAGATATATAGATGGTGAATGTGGTAAGGTGGTAAAATACAGGTACACAAATTTAAATTAACTCTAATATTTTACTTAGAGTTTTTTTTTAATAAAGGATTTAATTCATTAATAAAAAACCATACGGCATCTACAAGAATAATCGAGTCGAACAAACCGTAAAAAGATACAATCGCAGATTAATCCAGTCTTCTTAGACCTCTTAGATAAACCATCAAGCGATTTGTTGAAACTGATATATGTACATGTACCCGCTTCGCCACATCTAGTTTGAGCTATCGACCATAATTGCAATTCTATAAAAACTTTCATCGCTAAATCAAAACCTTGAAAATCCTGCAGATCTAACATCCCGGACATTAATTCACTGCAAAACAAACCAAAAACACACAAAGCTCTCACAAGGAGAGAATAAATAAAACCCAAATAAATTGAGAACAAACTCAACAAAAAAAAATTTAAAATAAACAAAAGCCTAACATAAGGCTCAATCTTATTGAAACTGGAAAAAGAAAGTTTAGAAAAATGGATGGAGGGTCGAAGGAGACTTAGAAGGGATGAAAGAGGCTTTAAACGGAGAAGAAGGCAGATCAGAAGAAAATGAGGAGCGGCTGTTATGGGAGATGGAAGGAGGATTAGGGGCGGCGCTGTCTCTCATTAGATCGATTCCTGCATTTTAATATTTTACCTAGAGTTACTTTTATGTTTACATGGTCGGCCGTGACATTCAAACTCCCGTGTCTTGGTGTATGCTTTTTGCTGATGACATTGTGTTAATAGCTGCGACTAAGGGTGAGGTTAATACACATTTAGAACAATGGAGAGCAGCATTGGAGACTAAGGGATTACGTTTGAGTCGTTCTAAGATCGAGTACCTTTTGGCCAATTTCAGTGAGGATAATCATTCGGATGATATTGCAGTTTGTATTGCTAATGATGTGGTGCCACAAACTGATAGTTTCATGTATTTAGGGTCTATCATACAGAGCAATGGGGAAATTCGTGCTGATGTCATGCATCGTATTAAAATAGGTTGGGTAAGATGGAGGGCTGCTACCAGAGTGTTGTGTGATAAGAATGTTCCTTTGAAGTTGAAAGGTAAATTCCATAGACTTGCAGTTAGGCCGTCATTATTATATGGTTCGGAATGTTGGCCATTGAGGTAGGCTCAGCATCGTAGGATGGAGGTGACGAAAATGCGTATGTTGCGGTGGATTTGTGGTTGCACAATGTTTGATTGTATACCGAATGATGCTTTTAGAAGAGTTTTAGGTGTTGAGTCTATTTCCAAGAAATTGAGGGAAGAGCGCTTACGTTGGTATGGGCATGTTCGACGCAGATGTGCTTCAGCTTCGGTTCGCAGGGTTGAAAGTATTTTGGTTAGGGGGAAGAGAAAGAGAGGTAGACCACGTAGGACGTTGCAAGATCAATTGAGTTTGGATATGGCAGCTTTGAATCTCACAGGTGATATGACATTTGATAAGACTGCTTGGAGACGACGTATTCGCGTATTAGAGGTTGCCTCAAGTGGGTCTCGGCGCGATCCATAAGTCTATTATCATCTTTGGTCATGTAAAAGCATTGGACTTGAGGTTAGTCCCGTGTGTATAATGTCACGGGCTCAGGTATTATCCCAAACATCACTCATTTTTATGCACTATGCACTAAGTCGGGGGTCTGCACGGAAACAGCCTCCCTACTTTCAGGGTAGGGGCAGGGTCTGCGTACAATCTACCCTCCCCAGGCCCCGTTCTAAACGGGATATACTGGGTATGTTTGGTTTGGTTTGGTTTGGTTATGGTCGGCCTATAATCAACTCATGTCTATGTGGGAATCTAATTTTATGATTTAAAAATTAATTTAATATACTATATTATTTTAAAACTTTATTCAATTTAACAATTATTTTTTTAACAAAAGCAAAGGAAAAATTTTTACATAAAAATCGAAGATTTTTTTTTAAACAAGCAATTAAAAAAATTTGGCAATCTATACTATATTATACTATAATATGTAAACAAGGGGATAATTTGGTTCATGGTTTAACCTTAAAAATAATAATGCCCATTAGATTTCCGTAAGATCTAATATTAAGAAATATTCCTTTTTAAAATATTTTATTAACTGACCAAATTTCGAATCCCATCAACAAGATAACAACAATATATTTAAGGGTTTCATTTTCCTGAGGATGACCTCAGGTAATTACCTAAGATTAAGAAGATTTTCCATATTAATGCACGAGGGTATAATTGTAATTATAGGATTTTCTTAAAAAATTTACAATATTTACAAAAATGCCACAATCTATTTATACTCAATATCTTTTAATCTCAGGCACCTCAGGGACATTTTTCTCTATATTTAAATTAAAATTTTATATTCTTAGTTTTTAGTTATAAATAACTATTATTATCACTAATAATATATAAGTAACATTATAATCTCATAAATAAATTATTTAAATTAATATAAAATATATAAAAATATAACTATAATATGTTAAAAGAAACCCATATGATATGGTAAAAGAAAGTCGTGGGATGCCCGGGTAATAAGGATAAATTGTAAAAGAGATGTTAGGTTCATTTATACAACTTGAAAAGAAATGAACGGAATCTCATAAACATTACAAAATTTGTGTTCAATTTCTTTCTTTTAATACTTTGATACATACGCATAGGAAAACTCATATGTTTCTCTCTCAGCTTATGCGTGATTAAGCTAATAGCTCAAACTTTTTTCTCTCCATATGTGAGAGTGTGTTTTTCTCTCTTTACTGTGTTCAGTTTGTGAGAGGGTTCTATACCATGGCCACGTCTAAAGCAATTACTGAGAAGCTACAGGGAATGATAATCGAAGATGAAGAGAATGAAGAACTGATTTTCGATGAAGAGATTATTGAAGATGCAAACAAGTTTGAGTTGTGTCTAGTAGGTCATTTTTTATCGGAGAAGAATTTCAACATCATGGCTATGAAATTAAAACTCGCGGATATCTGGAGGCTTACTCGTGGAATCAATATCAAGGATCTCAAGCCGGGTTTGTTTTTGTTTTAGTTCTATCATGATGAAGATCTTTACAGGGTCTTAAATGGGGGTCCCTGGTCTTTTGATAACATGATGTTAGTTCTGAGTACCATCCCAAAAGGTGAGGATCCTACGAATGTTCCGTTACTGCATCTGAACTTTTGGATTCAACTACATGGTCTGCCATCTGTGTTCATGATGGAGAAAGTGGGTAAACAGTTGGGTGATTTCTTTGGGTCCTTTATCATGTATGATCCTAATAATAACAGTAGCATATGGAGGGAGAGTATGAGACTGAAGATCAGTGTTGACGTGATAAAGCCCTTGAAACGTAAGAAAAAAATATGTTAAAGAGATGGTTCGGAGTGCATTGTGCAGTGTAAGTATGAGAGACTAGGCGACTTTTGCTTTGTCTGTGGTATGTTAACTCATACGGAGCGTTCATGTCCATTGAATGTAATGAAACAATCTCAGGATAGTCCAAATGAATGGGGAGGGTGGCTGAGAGCAGCACCACGGCGTGCACCAGGCCATGAACGGAGCAAGTGGCTTCGCGATGAGAAGGACGTTGATTGGTGCGATAAAATAGGGAAGGATAATTATTACCAACAGTTTTCGAGTGGATATGGTAACAAAATCCCTAAGGAGTACAATCAGGAGCGAAGTTACAGGGGTAGCCAGTTTTAAAAAGATTTTCCCCCCGAAAATTCAATTGTTAAAGCGGCAATTCAAAATAATGTCAACCCTATTGGGCCCCCGATTGACGAGCTGATTGGGCTCAATGTTGATGCAAGGAAAATGAGTCGTAGTGGCCCATCTAACACAGAATTGATGGATTTAGATGGCAAAGTAAACTCTCCAAACTCTGAAGATGCTCTTTCTTTCGTGGATTGTGCAGGTTCATCTCAGAATATTTTGGCTACGTCTGTAAAGCAGACTAGCCATTCATCATGAAACTACTTAGCTGGAACTGTCGAGGGGTTGGCAACCCTCGTGCAGTTCGTTCTCTCACGAATCTGATCAAGGTTCGTAAGCCTGATTTTTTATTCTTATCTGAAACTTTTTCTTCTGCAAATAAAATAGAAAGTCTGCGAGTCAAGTATGGTTTTCATCAGTGTTTTTCAGTAGATTGTGTTGGTCATAGCGGTGGTTTAGCTATCCTTTGGAAGCTGCATGTTAACTGTGAGGTGATGAATTATAGTCAGAATCATATTGATGTCTTGTTTAATGAGAATAATGTTGCTGCTTGGAGATTGTCGTGCTTCTATGGCTTTCCTGAAAGAAGCAGACGCCAAAGTTCGTGGGATTTTATTCGTATGCTTGCAAATACATCTGACCTTCCATGGTGTATCTTCGGGGACTTCAACGACCTTTTGTATCCTTCTGATAAGCAAGGATTAGTTCCTCATCCTCTGTCCCTTTTGGAAGGTTTTCGCAAAGCTATTGAAGACAGTTCTCTTAGTGAGCTCGATCTGGTAGGTGGTAAATTTACTTGGGAGCGTGGTTGTGGGACGAATGCTTGGGTTCGTGAGAAGCTGGACAGGGCATTTGCAAACTCAGGTTGGTGGAGTAAATTCCCATTGTGTAATCTTGTGACTCACCATGTCACTTATTCTGATCATGACCCTATCTGTATCGATCTGCTGAATGTTGGTATCTCTCTGAAGAGCTTCCGTTTTAAGTTTGAAAATACCTGGTTGTTAGAACCTTCTTTCAGAAAAGAAGTTACCGAGTTCTGGTTGGATCTTCCTCCTATTCACATTCTTCCAAAGCTTCTCTCTGTCTCGACCTTTATGGCTAAATGGGGGAGGAACTTCTTCCACAAATTCCGTGATAAAATCAAAGAGCACCAAAGAAAGTTGAATGATTTAGTTAACCGAACAGATGATGAAGGCCTGAGATTATATTTTCTTGAGAAAGACAAGTTAAATGAAGTGTTACTCCATGAAGAAGTCTATTGGAAGCAACGTGCGAAATCATTTTGGTTAGCAGAGGGTGACTCTAACACTAAGTTTTTTCATGCTAATGCATCAGCAAGGCGTAAAACCAATCGAATTTCCTACCTAGAGACAGATCATGGGGAGAGAGTTGAAGATCATGAAGCAATGTGTCATATCGTAAAAGAGTATTTCACCAATGTTTTTGCAGGGGATGATAGAGCTGTCCAGCAACTGCATCTTGAGGTGGAAAATCTAGTTACGGAGCATCAAAACAGGAGGCTGGTAGAAGATATCTCTTTTGATGAATTTAGTGCTGCTATTAAACAAATGCATCCGGACAAAGCTTCTGGTCCGGATGGCCTTAATCCAACTTTTTTTCAACAATTCTGGCCAATAGTAGGAAAAGATGTGTTTCAGTGTTGTAAGGAGTGGCTTGATATGAAGTCTTTTGCAGCAAATCTAAACGACACTAATGTGGTCCTCATACCCAAGAAGGAGAATGCCCGTCGTATGACTGATTTACGCCCAATTGCTTTATGCAATGTCTTGTATAAGATTGTTGCTAAAGTCTTATCCAATAGACTTAAAATTATTCTTCCCGGTTTGATTTCGGAGAATCAATCAGCGTTTGTGCCTGGCAGGAACATCATTGATAATGTTCTAGTCACTTTTGAAATCATTCATCATATGAATAAAAAACGTGGGAGTGGTGAAGGGGAAGTAGCCTTGAAATTGGATATTAGCAAGGCCTACGATAGGGTTGAGTGGAGTTATCTCAAGAGTCGTCTCTTAGCAATGGGTTTCTGCAATAAATGGGTGGAATGGATTATGATGTGTGTTACCAATGTTTCTTACGAGTTCTGTTTCAATGGAGCTTCAATTGGCCCTGTTATTCCGCATAGAGGACTACGTCAAGGAGATCCGTTATCTCCATATCTCTTTCTGTTGTGTGTGGAGGGTCTTTCTTCTTCCTTGAGTCAAGCAGCAACTTCTGGGCGAATTCACGGTTCGCAGATTGCACCTTCAGCTCCTGTCATAACTCACCTTCTATTCGCGGATGATAGTTTCTTATTTTTTAAAGCAAACATTGAAGAGAGTACAGCTATCAAGTCTATTCTTAACAGTTATGAGCAAGACTCGGGCCAATCTGTCAATTTTCTGAAATCTGGTATTTATTTCAGTGCTAATGTTGGTGAGGATAAAAAGCAGCAAATATCCTCTGTTCTGGGGGTTCATAAGGATTTGCAGCATGGTAAGTATCTGGGACTCCCGTCTTTAGTTGGTCGGTCTAAGAAGCGTGTTTTTGGTTTTGTTAAAGACAAGGTCTGGAAAAGGTTGCAAGGCTGGAAGAACAAACCAATTTCTAGGGCAGGAAAATCAGTTCTAATTAAAAACGTTGCTCTTGCTATTCCGTCCTACTGTATGTTCTGTTTTCTTATTCCGAAAACGCTGTGTAAAGAGATTGAAGTTATGCTCAATAAATTCTGGTGGAGGTCAGGAACGGGAGATAATGGTGGTATAAATTGGCATGCTTGGGATTCTATGAGTATGTCTAAGTCGAAGGGAGGGTTGGGTTTTCGGAGTCTTCATGGGTATAATATAGCCTTACTGGGTAAACTTGGTTGGAATTTTATGAATAATCCAACCTCTCTAGTAGCTCGTGTGTATAAAGCTAGATATTACCCAAATTCTCATTTCTTACATGCTGATAAAGTCTCGTGCCGTAGCTTTATCTGGTCTGGTATTCTTACTGTAAAGAATGAGTTGGCAGATGGTTTTCATTGGATTTTAGGTGATGGGAAGACAATCAATGCGTTTACTGATCCTTGGCTTAAATCGAAATCAGATTTCCGTGTGTATCGTACTCGAGAAGCTAGTGATGTCAATGCTAATAATAATGTGGATAGTTTGTTCATCCCCAATCAGAAAGTTTGGGATTCGAGGAAGGTAAAACATCTATTTGCAGCTGAAGATGCCGACTGTATTCTCAAAACTTATATTCCTCAAAGTAATGTGAGGGATAGGGTTGCTTGGGTGAATACCTCTGATGGAATTTATAGTGCAAAATCTGGTTATCATGTTTGGCAGTGTAAGAACCCAGATTTTGGGTGGAATTAAAACTTTTATGTATTTAATGATGTAAGAATGAATAGTGGATATGGCTACAGTGTAATAATTGATAATTGGGAAAGAATGAATAGAATTCGACTTTATTATGTTTATGTCTTGAAGAATGCTAAAGGGTGACAACATAGGTAAGAATAATCTATCTTCTAAAGGAATAAGATATGGCAACTTCAAGCAAGAGAATACTCTCATGTCATCCAGATCGATAACGATTAATCCAGTAGTTCCGTAAAAAGGTTAAGGAACGATCGAAAGAGAATACGGACAATTATACAACCCTAAGAGAACAAGTAAAGAATACAGAATGAATAGTGTTTTGGTGGGAGTACATAATAATATGAGACGACGCTATATAGAAGTATTCGGAACGGATATCCGAGTTCGTATTAGTTGATCCAGGGGGAAAATAACTGTATGTAAAAGCTGTCGGATTCTGAAAAACCGCACTTTTATTTTCTCCGAGAGTTCCCTGGACACTGATAGCCTTAAGTATTTAACGAATGGATTAAAGGAATATAAAATGGAAAGTTAGAATGAAAGATGGAGAATGAAAGTATTAATATTAAAGAGGATTCCCGATAAACCCTAATTAGAAATCCGTGAAATATTCTCACGAACTATCAATCGAAACGGGTAATAACCGGACACAGAAACAAGCAGAGGAAGCAGGAGTCTTGTGCAAGCTACTAGTATAAATATCTAGTAACTAAACTAGAAGCAAGGAACTAGCACCTTAGAGGAAGAACTAAGTACTTAGCAAGTAACTACCTAGTTAGGCTTTAACCACCACAAAACCAACACATGTCTTGCCATTTGAACATCCAACACCTCATCACTTTATTAAAGTGACTTTTACAAGATATTATGTTGTAAGTGGATGAGAGTGAAGGAGATTAAAACACAAAAATCAAAAGAACCAAGCAACTCTCTCCCCCCCCCCTTGCAAAGAAACCATTCAGCTATACCCATTAATTCAAAATCCAAACTCAACCTTCCCACCATTGTTTGTTCTTGAAATAATTAAGGTGAGTCTTACATTTCATAAAACATATCTCCTCAAAATCTTAGCTTCAAACTCATCCATTTCCATTTTCAAAAAAATCAAACAAGAGGAGGGTGAATAGTGTTCATCATATACTAACTTTGTTTTCTTGATTTTCCATGGTTAATCTAGCAAGCATAATCACTCCTAAGGACCATACAAGGCTTAGTAAGGCTATATCACTATCTAAGGAAGGTATAAAGCTCTTGAAACCCTAACCCTTGTTTAAGATTTAAGCATGTTTATGATAGTTATAACTTAGTTATGGTTATGTTAAAGTTATAAGCATGATTATGTATGGATTTTGGATTAATGATGTAAATAGCTAGATGAACGGAAAGGCATTTCTTGGCCTCAGTTCATGTATATAAGTCATGTATATGTTGTTTGGGTTGGATGCTATGTTTATGGGAAGATTCGAAATTGATAGATATTCGATTTACAGCCGTTATAATGCCCGATTTTACAATATCATGTTTTGTATGCCATTTTCCATGTCGAACCCCTACTGTCCAGAGACCTTATCTGCCATGATAGGATAGGTAATGTTCTAAGCTTCGTTTTGATATAAAGATCACGTGAAACGGACTTACGGTTTAGGAATTATGACCAAATTACTAAAAGTAATTCGAATCCGTAAACGAAAGTTCGTAACTGAAATTGAACCCTCGTAAGCTATGTAACGTCATGGCGAATCTTGGTAAATAAATACTAGGGGTAAGAAGGAAGGTGTGAAAGAAAACCGTATGTCAAAAAGAGCATTTTTCGATTTATTAAAAATGTTCGAGTCAAGGTTAAACGCGAACGAACCCCTAAAAGACGACTCTTTTATAACTTTGGTAAAACACTTGGAAAACGGGCGATAAAACTCGGAATATAATATTGGTTCGTAACGATCAACCTTAGAACTCATATGACTTAAGTATGTCCCAAGTATAAGTGCAGTGACATGTCGTATTAACGAACGAATGACGGGTCGGATCAGTGATAATAAGTAATCCACAAAAAGGGGTATAACGAGATAACTCGAGAACGTGTTTCGATTTAAGTATAACTTAACTTTTAATATGTTAAGTGATTAATCCCGAATGCCTTGGCTATTTATAGATCACCAGGCTGAACCGGGACCCGCTACCACTACCCCTTACCGTACTCGACTACCAGGCAAGTTTCAATTCCCTTCTTTTAGGCTGTTGTTGTGATTGAATAAATATATATATATATGATTGCTGATATACATATGCCATTGCATGCATGCCTACTTTCAAGTTGAATTGATATACTTGTTCCCTGAATGTTATTGTTGGCTTATAAGCTAGATAGTTATATATCAGTTATAAGCCGGTTATTGTAAGACCCTCATAGAAGGGCGTATACCTCTCATTAATCAAATATAGACCGGGAGTCAATATTCCTTGATATATCGAGATTACCTCGGAGGAAAATATTTAAGTAAATATTTTCTATTATTTGGGCGACGAATATTATTTGAATATTCGTTCGAGACTAATTATTTTAACGATCCTTACTTCAAATAATTATTTGATCGTAACTATTCATCGAATAATATTTCTCAATATTCATTCAGAGTCGAATTGATTATCGACTATTATTTCAAATATTCTTCTAAAGATGAGACTATTAAATAAATATTATTTGGATATTCCTTTACAATATTATTTTATTAAATAAATATTACTTTTGAATATTCATTTAAGATATTAAATACTTGATGAATATTATTTTAATATTCATCTGAAGCTTGAATTAATTATCGAATATTATCTCGGATTTTCCTTAAGGCTTGGATTACTAAATGAATATTACTTGATATTCATTTAGGATATTATTCATTAAATGAATATCACTTTTGAATATTCATTTAAATTCCTAATTAATTATGAATATTACCTTAAATAATCTTTTCAGGTCTTAATAATTAATGAATATTGTTTTGAATATTCATTTAAATATTTATTTATTCAATAAATATTCCCCTGATATTTCTTCAGGGATTATTTTGAGAAATACTCTGATTAAAGATATTCTTTCATATTCCCAAATATTCTTTAAATATTTTAACTCAATAAATATTCTCTGAATATTTATTCCATACTTAGAATAATCTCGATAAGGTTATCTTCTTCGATTATTACAGAAAATATTTCGAAGTCATATTATTATTAATCTTATATCAAGAAAGGTTCTCAGACATTATTCTTCTTTGAGTCTATCTCCTTAATAATAAGGGAACCTTACTTGGAAAATGTTATTTATCTTGTCGACTTCCCGGTCATAAAGTATTCCCTTCACCCGCAACTCGGGTGCTGTTGACTTATTAAGTCATTGCTTACCTTCTCATCTTTCGAGGGGTAAGATTACTGGAACAAGTTGATATCCGTTACCAAGTAATAGCTTGGGAGATATTGGTAAATTTTCCTTTCCAACTAGATACGACTACTTTGTGGAGTCTTATCAACAAGTATTATACTTGGGGAAAGGGGGACGAACGTTACATTCAGAATCATGAATTCTATTTGAACTAGGAGTCGTGTAAGAGGCCGAGTAGCGCTGGTCCATCCCCTTGGCCCAACCGTTGGCCGGGGAGAGCTAGTAAGGCGGTATACAAGTAAAGCCGTCAGTTCTTCCTTCTACCGGTAGTAAATCTAAATTGAGCTGTACGATCTCGACTGATCATCAAGATTGGAACAGCGGGCGCGGTGAATACTCCATCATTGGTTCATCATCCAAATTTATTTATTTCCTGCAACATGATTACTGTTGGCAGAGTTGGAAAAGTGTCATAACTGGAATTGCAACCTTTTCTTGCAAGTTCCTCTTCTTAATAACAATAAGAATATCTCGCTTACTTTGATGTAGCAGATATTTCTTCAAACAAATACTTTCAGTTACCTTGTAACTTCATCGTTCATAATATACTGGCATCATTTCCGTAAATGCATGGCATATGGTTTAAAAGATAGCTTTGAACTGTTTCAAATTATCGTTCAGTTATATATTTGTTGGTGGGCTTTCGCTCACCCTTGCTTTGTTTATATTATGTCACAACAACAGCTAGGACAGATGGCTCGCGTCAGGCGCACTCGGCGCAAGCAGGTTACCCGACCCACCGGACTACCCGCTGAGATGCTAGCCGCCATTGCTGAGGTAGCATAGTTAGACAGCTTTTGTTTCCTGTTTAACTATATGTATAATTAATGTAATCAACGGCAAAACTTTTAAACCTATGATGTTATCCTTTTGGGATTGTAATAACTTTTATTCGTAAACCCTTTAATGTAAGACTTATTTCAATTTCATCTCTGGGACTATAACTGTTGTGTGTGTGAGTGGTAATTATTGTGGGGTCACAGCATGTGATTTATTTATTGTGGACTCAAGTCAAGTATTATGAATGGATGTAAGACCGTAACCACCAGATCCCTGACCCCGGATCTGGGGGTGTTACAGAGATGGTATCAGAGCGAGAGTTATATATCCCAAGAGATGATACGACGTTATATAATAATAAATTCAATAATATAATAAGAACCCTTGCCAGGTTCACCTAAAACCCTTACGGGAACTTTTTAAGTATCATGATAGTAACATAGTTCGTCTTGTGTAGGCGAGCGACTTGTCGGCCCAGGAGGCAGCTGCGAGACAGCGTGATGAGGACATGTTCCGGACTAGGGACCCATACTATGAGCACTTGCCTGAGGAGGATACTGAGCCTGAGGAGGAGGACGCTGAGGAGGTCCAGGTTGATGCTGATACTGATGTGATCGAGTCTAAGGAGGAGGACCCTGAGGAGGTCCAGGATGATGCTGACACAGATGTTGTTGAGACTGAGGGGGAGGAGGACCCGGAGGGGATCCAGACAGGACAGGATGCTGAGTTAGTGGTTGAGGATGATGATTATTGGGTTGTGACTGAGATCAGGACTATGGGAGATGACACTGACATGACCACGGATCAGGTGGTGCCGGTATATGAGGGTGTTGAGGGAGATATAGATGAGCCAGTAGTTGGTGCTGTAAGGAGTTCTGGACTTTTTGTGCCACTCCTCCCTGTTGAGGGAGCCCCTACCCTACCACCACTACCTGTGAGCCCGTACCCCGACGAGTTTGAGGAGCTTACCTCAGAGCCCCAGCAGACAGAGACTGCCGCTCCAGCTGAGCCATCCACCCCACCTCATGCCCCGATAGGAGGAGTCCCAGTATGTGTTCACAACTTGATTGTGAACGGGCTTTATAGAGAGTTGTCTGTGGCAGATGCCAGGTTGGCAGAGTCTAGGAGTGAGTTAGCAGCAGAGAGAGCCGCCCGGATGAGGGTGCAGGGCAGGAGGACTATCAGTGACAGAGTTGGGTATAGGGTTGTGACCCGCATCGAGCTGAGGGCTTGGGTGAGGGTGCGACAGTTGCCTACTGATGGGCATGGTAGGGTAGACAGAGCAGAGGCTGGGGAGGTTTTCCGCATCGCCATGGGGAGGGTTCGGAGGATGTTTCGTCATGGCGGCTGATTTCAGATGTAGTGATGCAGTGGTCTAGTTGTCTAGTCATATACGGACATAGTAGTGCCGGCTTTTGTAGGGATGGTTTTCTTGTACTTGTTTTCCCTTTTTGCAGACTAGACAGATAGACAGCATATTTCACTTTTGACTCGTTGTTGTTGTTAGGATGGCTGTACTTTAAACTATCGTTGTAACTCGGATGTTGTACCTTTTCGGTACCTGGTATATATTTGTTTCCATTTCAGTCATTACAATTTTGTTGGGATGTGATCACGAGTTTATTAGCATATGTATTACTTTTCGATTAAGTTGCCATGAGATATAAAACTGTGGGATTTTAAACCCAATCATGTAAAGAATTGTGCAAGGAAAATCCTTTAAGACAGATTAGTAAACCTAATGTATAACTTTCCAAATTTTCAGTAAAATGCCTCCAAGACGAATGGGCACTAGGGCTAACCCCCGCGAATCTACTGACCAAGAGAGTCACAACCAACACGAGGAAAACCGTGAAAGTAGTGAGGAACAAGATCAGGACTATAATGAGCAAGAAGATTCCCAGTATGGAGCAGAGGATGAACCCCTGTACTCTGAAGAATTTGAAAGGGAAATAGAGGGTGGAGAAACTGAAGTAGAACAGGAAGGGGAGAACCAGGGCGGAAACCCCATGGGCCAGTTTATGGATCTACTTAGGCAGAATTTGAACCAATACCCCCAACCACCACCAAGCAACAACACTTCAGTGGCAAATTCCTTTAGGGCCTTTAAGTCCCTTAAGCCCCCAGAGTTCCACGGATCGGCTGATCCCGTTGAGGCGAGGGCCTGGATCAAAGAAATGGAAAAGTCTTTTGAGATTCTGAGTATCAATGAGGCTCAGAAGACTGTTTTTGCTACTTACCTACTAAAGGGAGAGGCCAATTATTGGTGGGAAGCCAAGAAAAACATGGAGACTGATGCTGTCATAGCCTGGGAAAGGTTCAAACAATTATTCCTGGAGAAGTACTTCCCGAAGTTCATGAAAACCCAGATGGAACTTAAGTTCTTGGAACTGAAACAGAACAATATGTCAGTGGCTGACTATGAGGCTAAATTTACTGAGCTATCGAGATTTGTGCCAGAGTTTGTTGATATAGAAGAGAAGAAAGCTAACAGGTTTCAACAAGGGCTGAAACAGTGGATCCAGAATAGGGTGGCTGTTTTAGAGATTACAGATTATGCCACCTTGGTGCAGAAGGCAACCATTGTGGAGGCTGGTAGTGATCAGATGCAGAGAGAGAGAGAGAGAAAGGGGGGATAAAGAGAAAGCATGTTAGTATGGGCGGAAGATCCGCTGGAGGAAAACCCCCAACCAAGTTTAATCGAGGAGCGGTTTCCCTACCAGGGAGGAATGTAGGGTTTAAACCATCTGCGAGCGTAAGTGTGAGCCAGGGCGGCCACCAATCAGGAATGTCCCGTTCCAACCCTTCTCGACCTCCATTGCCATTGTGTGCTACTTGTGGGAAGAGGCACTCCGGGGTGTGCAACCTGAAGCAGATAAACTGTTATAAGTGTGGGCGAGCTGGGCATTATGCTACCTCTTGCACCACGGTCATCCCTAGCAGCACAACCTGTTTCCAGTGTGGACAGCGAGGGCACATGAGGAAGGATTGCCCAAAGAGCAAACCAGCAGCATCAGGAGCAAGCAAGGTTGCCTCAAATAGGCCACCGACTGCAAGGACTTTCAATATGTCAGTACAAGATGCCGTGAGGGACACAGATGTGATAGCAGGTACTTTTTCTCTCAATTCAGTCAGTGCAAATGTCTTATTTGATTCAGGAGCAACTAAGTCTTTTATATCTAGAGATTTTGCGCATAAGTTGAAACTTAAAACCCAGCAACTAAGAGATTCCTTACAAGTAGAAATAGCTAATCAGAAAATTGTACCGGTTAATCAAATTCACCCCGATTGTAAGCTAGAAATAGGAGGACGATCCTTCTATGTCGATTTAATTCCTTTTAAGCTAGGGGAATTCGATGTCATTTTGGGTATGGATTGGTTGTCTCGCAATGATGCGCGGATAGATTGTAAAGGGAAAAAGTTAAGTTAAAAACCCCAGGGAAGAAAGAAATAGTGTTCAAGGGGATGCGACAGACCCAGAAAATTCTGACCATGGCGCAAACCAAGAGATTGTTACGAAAAGGGAACGAGGCTTATTTAGCCTACGTTATAGATACTCAGAAGGAAGTGCCAAGATTGCAAGACATTCTGGTAGTTAATGAGTTCGAAGACGTGTTCCCACAAGATCTTCCCGGACTACCACCTGATAGGGTAATTGAGTTTGCCATCGAATTAGCCCCGGGGACGGCGCCGGTTTCGAAGGCCCCGTACCGACTAGCCCCAGTAGAAATGAAGGAGCTAGCTAAACAATTACAGGAATTGTTGGATAAGGGCATGATAAGGCCCAGTGTGTCGCCTTGGGGCGCACCAGTGTTGTTTGTTAAGAAAAAGGATGGAAGTATGAGGTTATGCATCGACTACAGAGAATTGAACAAGCTAACCATAAAGAATAAGTATCCATTGCCCAGGATAGACGATTTGTTTGACCAGCTAAGAGGAGCTGAATACTTCTCTTAGATTGATTTGAGAACAGGATATCACCAACTGAAGATCAAACCTGAAGATATCCCGAAGACTGCATTCCGCACCAGATACGGACATTATGAGTTCTTAGTTATGTCATTTGGATTGACCAACGCCCCAGCAGCCTTCATGGACCTATTGAATAGAGTGTTCAAGGAATATTTGGACCAATTTGTGATAGTTTTCATTGATGATATTCTCATCTACTCAAAGACAGAGGCAGAACACGCTGAACATTTAAGGATAACCTTAGAAATACTCAGGAAAGAGCAGTTATATGCCAAGTTCTCCAAGTGTGAGTTTTGGAAAAATGAGGTACAATTCTTAGGGCACGTGATCAATAGAGAAGGAGTGTTGGTTGACCCCTCCAAGATAGAAGCAGTTTCAAACTGGGAATGGCCAACTACTCCAACCGAGGTGAGGAGTTTCATTGGACTGGCCGGATATTACAGGAGATTTGTCCAAGACTTTGTGAAACTCGCAGCTCCATTAACTCGACTTACCCGTAAAACCGAGAAATTTGAATGGACTGAGAAATGCGAGAAGAGTTTCCAGGAGTTAAAGAAGAGGCTGGTGACAGCCCCAGTGCTGGCATTACCTGATGGAAAAGGAGATTTCGTGATTTACAGTGATGCTTCGCATAAAGGACTGGGATGTGTGCTTATGCAGCACGGCAAGGTAATAGCGTATGCGTCTAGGCAATTGAAGGATTATGAAGTCAGATATCCCACGCATGATCTAGAACTAGCAGCCATAGTCTTCGCTTTAAAGATTTGGAGACACTACCTGTATGGGGAAAAATGCGAGATTTACACAGACCATAAGAGCCTCAAATACATTTTCACTCAGAAAGAGCTTAACATGCGCCAGAGGAGATGGTTAGAGTTAATCAAGGATTATGACTGTGAAATTCGCTATCACCCGGGCAAAGCCAATGTGGTGGCTGACGCCCTTAGTCGGAAGGAGAAGCTCAAGATGATAACTTCAGAGAAAGAGCTAGTGAAGGATTTTGAGAAGTTGGAAATCGAGGTTAAGTTACCTGGAGAGGGCCAAGAAAAGTTAATGCAAATTAGAATCCAACCTCCATTGCTAGAAAAGATTAGAGTGTGCCAGGAACGGATGATGGAGGAAGAAAAGAACTCCACAGAAGAGCTAATGACCGGGGAGGAAATTAAGTGCGAAAGAGACAAGGAAGGGATCATGAGGTACACATACAGGATATGGATCCCAAATGTTCAGGAGCTCAAGGATGAGATTTTAAATGAGGCACACAACTCAAGATACTCAGTGCACCCCGGTAGCACTAAAATGTATAGGGATTTGAAGGAGTATTACTGGTGGCCCAATATGAAAAAGGACGTAGCAGAGTGGGTAAGCAGATGCTTGACCTGCCAACGAGTGAAGGCAGAGCACCAGAAACCCAGCGGACTTCTACATCCCTTAGAGATTCCAGAATGGAAATGGGAACATATAGCCATGGATTTCGTAGTAGGTTTACCAAGGACCAAGGCTAATCATGATGCCATATGGGTAATTATAGATCGACTGACGAAATCGGCTCACTTTCTCCCGATCAACGAAAGGTACACGGTCGACAAACTAGTGGACATCTACTTAAAAGAGATAGTGGCGCGACATGGAGTCCCAGTCGCAATAGTATCCGATCGAGATCCTAGATTTAACTCCAGGTTTTGGAGAAGTTTTCAAGAATGTGTAGGGACCCGGCTGAACATGAGCACAGCCTACCACCCCCAGACAGATGGGCAAAGTGAAAGGACCATCCAAACGCTAGAGGATATGTTGAGAGTCTGCGCGATAGACTTCAAGGGAAGTTGGGATGATCACTTGCCATTGGTTGAGTTCTCCTATAATAACAGTTATCATTCAAGCATTGGGATGCCACCTTATGAGGCCCTTTATGGAAGAAAATGTCGATCTCCCTTGTATTGGGATGAAGTTGGAGAGCGAAAGATGCTCGGGCCCGAAGTGGTCCAACGAACTAAAGATGCAGTAGATCTAATCAGAGGACGGTTGGTAGCAGCCCAGGATCGACAAAAGAAATATGCCGACTTAGCTCGGAAAGGCAAGGAATACGAAGTAGGGGACCTAGTGTTCTTGAAAGTGTCACCTTGGAAAGGTTTAATGAGATTTGGGAAGAAAGGAAAGCTGAGTCCCAGATACATTGGACCATTTGAGATCTTGAGGCGGATTGGGGAACTAGCTTATGAGCTCGCATTGCCCCCGAATCTACAGCAGGTGCACAATGTGTTCCATGTTTCGATGCTGAGAAAGTATAATCCGGATGCTAAGCATATTGTCGAGTATGAGCAAGTAGACATGCAACCAGACCTGACCTATGTGGAGCAACCTATGGAAATCATAGACCGGAAAGAACAAGTGCTCCGAAACAAGGTCATTCAGCTAGTCAGAGTTTTGTGGCAGAACCACAATGTAGAAGAATCCACCTGGGAACTTGAAAGCGCAATGCAAGAGAAGTACCCCCACTTGTTTTCAAACTGATTCCGGGACGGAATCCTTTTAAGGAGGGGAGACTGTAAGAACCCAGATTTTGGGTGGAATTAAAACTTTTATGTATTTAATGATGTAAGAATGAATAGTGGATATGGCTACAGTGTAATAATTGATAATTGGGAAAGAATGAATAGAATTCGACTTTATTATGTTTATGTCTTGAAGAATGCTAAAGGGTGACAACATAGGTAAGAATAATCTATCTTCTAAAGGAATAAGATATGGCAACTTCAAGCAAGAGAATACTCTCATGTCATCCAGATCGATAACGATTAATCCAGTAGTTCCGTAAAAAGGTTAAGGAACGATCGAAAGAGAATACGGACAATTATACAACCCTAAGAGAACAAGTAAAGAATACAGAATGAATAGTGTTTTGGTGGGAGTACATAATAATATGAGATGACGCTATATAGAAGTATTCGGAACGGATTTCCGAGTTCGTATTAGTGATCCAGGGGGAAAATAAGTGTATGTAAAAGCTGTCGGATTCTGAAAAACCGCACTTTTATTTTCTCCGAGAGTTCCCTGGACACTGATAGCCTTAAGTATTTAACGAATGGATTAAAGGAATATAAAATGGAAAGTTAGAATGAAAGATGGAGAATGAAAGTATTAATATTAAAGAGGATTCCCGGTAAACCCTAATTAGAAATCCGTGAAATATTCTCACGAACGATCAATCGAAACGGGTAATAACCGGACACAGAAACAAGCAGAGGAAGCAGGAGTCTTGTGCAAGCTACTAGTATAAATATCTAGTAACTAAACTAGAAGCAAGGAACTAGCACCTTAGAGGAAGAACTAAGTACTTAGCAAGTAACTACCTAGTTAGGCTTTAACCACCACAAAACCAACACATGTCTTGCCATTTGAACATCCAACACCTCATCACTTTATTAAAGTGACTTTTACAAGATATTATGTTGTAAGTGGATGAGAGTGAAGGAGATTAAAACACAAAAATCAAAAGAACCAAGCAACTCTCTCCCCCCCCTTGCAAAGAAACCATTCAGCTATACCCATTAATTCAAAATCCAAACTCAACCTTCCCACCATTGTTTGTTCTTGAAATAATTAAGGTGAGTCTTACATTTCATAAAACATATCTCCTCAAAATCTTAGCTTCAAACTCATCCATTTCCATTTTCAAAAAAATCAAACAAGAGGAGGGTGAATAGTGTTCATCATATACTAACTTTGTTTTCTTGATTTTCCATGGTTAATCTAGCAAGCATAATCACTCCTAAGGACCATACAAGGCTTAGTAAGGCTATATCACTATCTAAGGAAGGTATAAAGCTCTTGAAACCCTAACCCTTGTTTAAGATTTAAGCATGTTTATGATAGTTATAACTTAGTTATGGTTATGTTAAAGTTATAAGCATGATTATGTATGGATTTTGGATTAATGATGTAAATAGCTAGATGAACGGAAAGGCATTGCTTGGCCTCAGTTCATGTATATAAGTCATGTATATGTTGTTTGGGTTGGATGCTATGTTTATGGGAAGATTCGAAATTGATAGATATTCGATTTACAGCCGTTATAATGCCCGATTTTACAATATCATGTTTTGTATGCCATTTTCCATGTCGAACCCCTACTGTCCAGAGACCTTATCTGCCATGATAGGATAGGTAATGTTCTAAGCTTCGTTTTGATATAAAGATCACGTGAAACGGACTTACGGTTTAGGAATTATGACCAAATTACTAAAAGTAATTCGAATCCGTAAACGAAAGTTCGTAACTGAAATTGAACCCTCGTAAGCTATGTAACGTCATGGCGAATCTTGGTAAATAAATACTAGGGGTAAGAAGGAAGGTGTGAAAGAAAACCGTATGTCAAAAAGAGCATTTTTCGATTTATTAAAAATGTTCGAGTCAAGGTTAAACGCGAACGAACCCCTAAAAGACGACTCTTTTATAACTTTGGTAAAACACTTAGAAAACGGGCGATAAAACTCGGAATATAATATTGGTTCGTAACGATCAACCTTAGAACTCATATGACTTAAGTATGTCCCAAGTATAAGTGCAGTGACATGTCGTATTAACGAACGAATGACGGGTCGGATCAGTGATAATAAGTAATCCACAAAAAGGGGTATAACGAGACAACTCGAGAACGTGTTTCGATTTAAGTATAACTTAACTTTTAATATGTTAAGTGATTAATCCCGAATGCCTTGGCTATTTATAGATCACCAGGCTGAACCGGGACCCGCTACCACTACCCCTTACCGTACTCGACTACCAGGCAAGTTTCAATTCCCTTCTTTTAGGCTGTTGTTGTGATTGAATAAATATATATATATGATTGCTGATATACATATGCCATTGCATGCATGCCTACTTTCAAGTTGAATTGATATACTTGTTCCCTGAATGTTATTGTTGGCTTATAAGCTAGATAGTTATATATCAGTTATAAGCCGGTTATTGTAAGACCCTCATAGAAGGGCGTATACCTCTCATTAATCAAATATAGACCGGGAGTCAATATTCCTTGATATATCGAGATTACCTCGGAGGAAAATATTTAAGTAAATATTTTCTATTATTTGGGCGACGAATATTATTTGAATATTCGTTCGAGACTAATTATTTTAACGATCCTTACTTCAAATAATTATTTGAACGTAACTATTCATCGAATAATATTTCTCAATATTCATTCAGAGTCGAATTGATTATCGACTATTATTTCAAATATTCTTCTAAAGATGAGACTATTAAATAAATATTATTTGGATATTCCTTTAGAATATTATTTTATTAAATAAATATTACTTTTGAATATTCATTTAAGATATTAAATACTTGATGAATATTATTTTAATATTCATCTGAAGCTTGAATTAATTATCGAATATTATCTCGGATTTTCCTTAAGGCTTGGATTACTAAATGAATATTACTTGATATTCATTTAGGATATTATTCATTAAATGAATATCACTTTTGAATATTCATTTAAATTCCTAATTAATTATGAATATTACCTTAAATAATCTTTTCAGGTCTTAATAATTAATGAATATTGTTTTGAATATTCATTTAAATATTTATTTATTCAATAAATATTCCCCTGATATTTCTTCAGGGATTATTTTGAGAAATACTCTGATTAAAGATATTCTTTCATATTCCCAAATATTCTTTAAATATTTTAACTCAATAAATATTCTCTGAATATTTATTCCATACTTAGAATAATCTCGATAAGGTTATCTTCTTCGATTATTACAGAAAATATTTCGAAGTCATATTATTATTAATCTTATATCAAGAAAGGTTCTCAGACATTATTCTTCTTTGAGTCTATCTCCTTAATAATAAGGGAACCTTACTTGGAAAATGTTATTTATCTTGTCGACTTCCCGGTCATAAAGTATTCCCTTCACCCGCAACTCGGGTGCTGTTGACTTATTAAGTCATTGCTTACCTTCTCATCTTTCGAGGGGTAAGATTACTGGAACAAGTTGATATCCGTTACCAAGTAATAGCTTGGGAGATATTGGTAAATTTTCCTTTCCAACTAGATACGACTACTTTGTGGAGTCTTATCAACAAGTATTATACTTGGGGAAAGGGGGACGAACGTTACATTCAGAATCATGAATTCTATTTGAACTAGGAGTCGTGTAAGAGGCCGAGTAGCGCCGGTCCATCCCCTTGGCCCAACCGTTGGCCGGGGAGAGCTAGTAAGGCGGTATACAAGTAAAGCCGTCAGTTCTTCCTTCTACCGGTAGTAAATCTAAATTGAGCTGTACGATCTCGACTGATCATCAAGATTGGAACAGCGGACGCGGTGAATACTCCATCATTGGTTCATCATCCAAATTTATTTATTTTCTGCAACATGATTACTGTTGGCAGAGTTGGAAAAGTGTCATAACTGGAATTGCAACCTTTTCTTGCAAGTTCCTCTTCTTAATAACAATAAGAATATCTCGCTTACTTTGATGTAGCAGATATTTCTTCAAACAAATACTTTCAGTTACCTTGTAACTTCGTCGTTCATATTATACTGGCATCATTTCCGTAAATGCATGGCATATGGTTTAAAAGATAGCTTTGAACTGTTTCAAATTATCATTCACTTATATATTTGTTGGTGGGCTTTCGCTCACCCTTGCTTTGTTTATATTATGTCACAACAACAGCTAGGACAGATGGCTCGCGTCAGGCGCACTCGGCGCAAGCAGGTTACCCGACCCACCGGACTACCCGCTGAGATGCTAGCCGCCATTGCTGAGGTAGCATAGTTAGACAGCTTTTGTTTCCTGTTTAACTATATGTATAATTAATGTAATCAACGGCAAAACTTTTAAACCTATGATGTTATCCTTTTGGGATTGTAATAACTTTTATTCGTAAACCCTTTAATGTAAGACTTATTTCAATTTCATCTCTGGGACTATAACTGTTGTGTGTGTGAGTGGTAATTATTGTGGGGTCACAGCATGTGATTTATTTATTGTGGACTCAAGTCAAGTATTATGAATGGATGTAAGACCGTAACCACCAGATCCCTGACCCCGGATCTGGGGGTGTTACAGGCAGGGTAAAAATGCTCTCGATAGGACTACTAACGTGTCTTTGGGTTGGAATAAAATCTATAGAATCGCTGTCCCCCATAAAGTCAAAGTTTTTCTCTGGCGCTTCTGCATTCGGAATCGTCTGAAAGGAAAAGGTATTAGGGTGCCAATTCTGTGTCCCATGTGTGAGCATGATGTAGAACACATGGCTCATGTATTTTTTGACTGTGATTTTGCTAGTCAGTGTTGGGATTATGCAGGGAAATCGTTTGACATGCAGAATGTGGAGTATGTCTCGCCTTGGTTACTTCACAAGGTTGGCAACACAAGCAATGAAGAACTTCTGATCATTACAAAAGTATTGTGGGGCATTTGGTTTTTTAGAAATAAGCGTGTCTGGGAAAACAAAATTGTTAGTCCTGCAGTTGCAATGGATTGGAGTTTTAATTTCTTTGCAGATTGGAAAACGGCTGTAAAAGACAGATGCTCAGTTCCTACATTAGCAACTCCTGCACCTGTAGCTTACGTGAGTAAATGGAATCCTCCACCATCTGGGTGCTTAAAACTTAATGTAGATGCTGCTATTCACCAAGGTGTAGATCATTTTACGGTGGGCTTAGCATTACGAGATCACAATTCTGATTTTATTCAAGGTAAGGTTCAGAGATTCGAGTTTTGCAGTGGTATTCTGGGGGCAGAGCTTGTGGCTGTTAGAGAAGGCATAAAATGGAGCCTATTTCTGGGCTTGAACAATGTTATTATAGAAACCGACTCCCTCCTTTCGGCTCGAGATGTTCGTGGCTATGGTTCAAATTTATTAGAGGAAGGTTTCGTCATTGATGAGTGTCGTGATCTTCTAGCTGCTAGGCAAGATTTGTCTATTTCTTTTGTTAAAAGGCAGGCAAACAAGGTAGCTCATGTTATAGCTAAAATGCCTTGTTTACCAAATTGCCAAAACACATTTACGTCTCCTCCGGATTTGTTGGTGGAGGCTCTTATGGTTGATGTTTCTTAATGAAAGTTTCCTCTTTTCTTCAAAAAAAAAATACTTTGATACTATTATGCGTCAATAAAAAAGACTTTGATGTAAAATCTCTCAAGTAAATTAAAATGGTAAAACTCCTCTTCTGGATAATTGTAACAATATAAAATTAATCAAATATTAATATTACAAAACACCCACTTATATTAGAAATTTATAAATTATTTTGGACTTAGGAATTTTAGTAAAGAAGTATCAAATTATTTTGGATTTAGGAATTTGGAAATACTTACTACATTCACATTTGGTACAAACTATTTTCTCAATATAAAAATATCTCTATTCACATCCGTTATGGATGGGAATTCAAAAAAAAATTCGAGTTTGATCTTGGAATTCGAAAAATATATAAAAATAATATTTATGAATTTCTGGATTGGATACTCATATCTAAATTTTGCGATTTCCAATTTTAATATAAATAACATATTTTTTTATTTATATTAATTGTATTATTAAAAAAATTAAAGTTTACATATATTTTTAACACTTTAATTCATTTCACTCATTACATTTTTCATAGTATAATTTAATTTAGTAAGTTAATTTATCTTTTGTTTTCACTATACATAAATGTTCGGTTGAATTTTTATTCATGATATTAAAATACAAAATATATTTTTTTGCATTTAATGATTAGTCAAATTAAAATAATATTTTTATTTTTATTTTCCTTAAAATGGTCCCATCAGGTACACTCTTTTAATACTAAAAGAGCAGGGGGCATGGAGAAGGGGACAGAGGATCCGGGCTGTAATACAACAGACAGTCTTAGCTCAATAACATTACCACTGAATTCTAAACCTAACAGCTTTATTTGAACTTATTATGCTCAACTACGTAATAGTAGTAATGCCAGTGAACCTAACTGGTAATACTGAACGATGGGTCAAATCAACGAAAAACAGTGTGCTATCATCTTTAAAAACTCCCACAAAACTGGCTTAGGTTGGATTGCTAAAGACTCAAATGGAGCTTCTTGGTGCTGCAGCTGTGTGCATAAACGGTACTCTGGAAATCCATATTGTTGAGGCTATCGTTATAAAGGAAGCACTGTGATGGGTGAAGAAAAATGTGGACGAAAGAAGTATACGAGCTGATAGATAGCTGGTAAAATGTTAACATTGTATTTTTTTTTGATGAAATGTTAACATTGTATTTGTAAAATGATCTAGGAATAGAGCAGCAGATTGGTTAACTCGTTCCTAAAATTCGAATCCGGATGGTATAGTCAGAGGGTGATCTGTCCCTTTTGATCTTCAAGTCATAACTTGAGTAGGATTCTCTGTCCTCTTCTCCATGTCTCCTTGTGTGTCCCCTGCTCTTTTTAATATTAAAAGAGTGGACTTGGCAGGACTCATTTTAATAAAAATAATATTTTTATTTTTATTGTCCTTAAAATGGCCTCGCCAGGGGCACTCTTTTAATACTAAAAGAGCTATTTTAATACTAAAAGAGAAGGGGGTATGGAGAAGGGGACAGAGGATCCGGGCTCTAGTACAACGGCCAGTCTTAGCTCAATAACATTACCACTGAATTCTAAACCTAACAACTTTATGTAATAGTAGTATAGTAGGGTAGTCTCATCTCAATAACATTAACACTTTTTACAATGATAAAAAGTTCCAGTTTTGGGGACTAACAGCCTCGTAATGCCAGTGAACCTAACTGGTAATACCGAACAATGGGTCAAAACAACGGAAAACAGTGTGAAGGTCAATTGCGATGCTATTATCTTTAAAAACTCCCGCTTGGGTTGGATTGCTAGAGACTCAAATGGAGAGCTTCTTGCTGCTGCAGCTGTGTGCATAAACGGTACTCTGGAAATCCATACTGTTGAGGCTATCAGTATAAAAGAAGCACTGAGATTAGGGGTGAGCATGGTTTTCCAAAAACCGACCAAACCGACCAAACCAAACCGACCAAATCGAAAATTTAGGTTTTTTTTCGGTTTGGTTTGGTTATGGTTTTATATTTTTAAAAACCGAAAATTTTGGTTTGGGTTTGGTTTCACTAGTTTACCCATCCGATTAAACCAACCCGACCATCAAGTCGTATAAAAATATTATATATATATATATATATATATATATTTTATTTTTCGTGCGGTTATTTCTTCAACACACCTATCTTCAACACACTTATAGACTATAATATTATATGCCTTAACCATGCTTACGTGTGTGCACGTGTGTTTTGTATTTAGTTAGATTTATAGTGGTTAACTTGTTTTATTTCATGTCAAAAACCAGTTAAAAGAAGAAAGTACCAGAAAGCTATATATAAGACTTTTGAGACTTATTTTATGATTTAATGAAAATATTTTAGGAGTATAATTCATTTTATAACTATTTTTGATGATATTTTGTGCTACTATTTGTGCATTTATTTTGTTGGCTCTTTTAAAATAAAATTGAATCTTGTATTTAGTGTTGGAGAAAATAAATAACATCAAGTATAAATATATATTTAATAACGGTTTTAAACCGAAACCGACCAAACCAATCCGTTATAATTTGGTTGGTTTTTTTAGAATGATATGGTTTTTGGTTTGGTTATGGTTTGAAAAATTAAAAACCCGAAATTTATGGTTTGATTGGTTTGGCAGTCCCAAACCGTCCAAACCACCCGATGCACACCCCTAACTGAGATGGGTGAAGAAAAATGTGGACGAAAGAAGTATGCGAGTTGATAGACAGCAGGTAAAATGTTAACATTATATTTTTATTTTTGGCGAAATGTTAATATTGTATTTGTAAAATGATCTAGGACCTAGAGCAGCAGATTGGTTAGCTCGTTCCTTAAATTCGAATACGAATGGCACAGTCAGAGGGTGATCTGTCCCTTCTGATCTTCAAGTCATACTAGAAGCAAACTTGCTTGAATAAAATTTCTAAAAAAATTCTCAAAAAAAAAGGGCGAAGATAGTATTCTTGGGTTCTGAAATGAAGAATGATTAAATATTATGAAATATGAACCAAAGTAAAAAATTAGAGGTTTTTTCAAAATACGAATTTTATTTTATTGTTTTGTAAAATTATGTTTTTAAAATTTCTTTTCTGCAAAAATATAATTTTTTGTTTTTTTTTTCAGAAATACGATTTTGCAATTAAATGTAAAGAAATGCAACCTAAAACAAATTCAATTATTTTTCAACAAAATGTAAAATGGAGTAGCATTTGGTTGCAAATCATATTTTTGTAAATATTTTTAGAATATATTAAAATCGGAAAAAAAGACTTGAAAAAATTATTAAATTTGATGAATTATCAAATTAAACTATAATTTTTCACAAAAGAGTAATTATAAAATGTTAAAAATGGGATAATACACAGTATAATTTTCATTCTTTTGTTTAGAAAATGGGAAGTTTGCAATGACCAAACCGTAAGCCAACTAACAAATCACATTCTACTATACTACTAGAGTGTAGTGTAGTAATTGAATAACTTGATTCCATCATTAGCCCCCATTTGTTAGGGTTTTAAGACCAATATTTTACGATGGATAATAATAATAATAATGATAGTAGTAATTATTATTGTAACAGCAGCATGTTGGAGCAGACATTGCAAGATGGGAAGCTTCTTCGTTTACTTAATTGCTTGATTGTTGCACATCTTCGTCACAACAATCTTACCCAGGTACTTTCTTCATTTTCATGTGAATTTCATGGGAATTAGGTTACTACAAGTTAAAACGATGATGTTTATTGCTTAGTTGAAGAAAATTGGTGTGGATTTCATTACTGTACAGCTTTTATTATTTGAATTTAAATTCTGTCCTTTGTAGGCTGCTAGTGCTGTTGCTTCCGCCACTATGACGCCGCTGAATGCTGAAGCTCCCCCTAACAAGCTTATACAACTTGTTCTTAAGGTTGGATGATTTTATTTCTTCACTTGATTGATGTCTTCTTTACCAGTAGTCGTGATTTGGGAATATTTGTAATCCCCAAAGTTATTTCAAAACTAGAAACAATTATTCTAAGCTATTTACAGGGTCTTGCAGCAGAGAACAGTGATGTTTTAGGAGGGATTTCTTCTTTTGCACTTGATTCAAATGTTGGTGGACCTGCAGCATACGCCTCAATTCCAGCTCCTCGCACTACTGTCGTGGATTTCAGGCAATTCACTGTTCTTTGTTAAATTTGTGTCTGTGATCAATAGTGACAAGTTGTTATTTGTATTTAGTAATTGGTTTGGACCAAGTTATTTTGTATATTAAAAGAGTTATTTTTACTCAAGTATATTGAGGTGTAGTAGTTCCGGATAGCATCTGACGAGGTTTATGTGGGTCTTGGTAAATAAATTTGATCCCCGTTGATTCTGAGAAAGTAATCCTTCAAGTTGATTTAGCCTATTACTTAATCAGTGCAATCATAATGGTACTAGAAGAAGTGTTTTTAAGAAACCTTTTCATTAGAAAGAGAAGTTTTAAATTCTATTTTCTTAACTTTGTTAATGTGTGGCTAAGCTGTACCCTGAAATTAGGAGTCGTAATTACTTTCGGAGCTCTTTTGGCATATGAAAGCATAATCTCTCTGTTCTACAATAGATGCCCTCTTAATTTTTAGTGCAGAAATTCTAATTGCATTGATGTATATTTAGTTGTTTTGACTAGTTTACACATCAGTGCTACAAATTAAGTTAAGATTTTAGCCTACTGCGTTCTTTTTATATTTGATAAATATAAAGGTTTTTTTTGGCACTGCACAAGCATAGTACAAAGAAGGATGGATTTCTTTACTTTTTTTTTTTTGTAATTGTTTTTTTTTTCTGGTCTGGGTTTAACCTAGGGAAAAGAGAAAAAATTTAAGTGACTAGTATTGGAATAAAGTGATAGTATTAATCAATAAGAATTGTTCATAGAGCAACTCCAGTTGCAAAATGACTATAGCCCATTGTTATTAACTTATAGTGTAGCACCAAAAAGTTTTTGGTGCTAAAATATAACTTTAAACTCAATGCTAGTAGCACAATGCAAGCAAATGTATCCATATATGGTGATGTAATATGGTAATTATTATTCATTTCCCTTGATTTGTACTTGGTTGAGGATTTGGCAAAGATGGCTATATCCATCTTAGGTTGCAACTTTCCATTTTTAGGTAATTATTTCCCTTGATTTGTACTTGGTTGAGGATTTGGGAAAGATGGCTATATCCATCTTAGGTTGCAACCAATTATGCATCAATGCAACTTTCCATTAAAGTATGACATTGGTTTGAAGTGGTCATTTTATGCATTTGTTTCCAAATTATAGGAATGCAATTAAATTTAGCATTGTATTAGAGTTTCTTATTATCTTATAGATGAATAAATTTTAAGTGTATAAAGGGTTAATAAAATGAGTATCAGTGTATCTGCGCTAATTCTAAGATCTCATACTTGGTAGTATTCTAGCCAATTGCTGATGCTGTCAGTACTAGTAACAGTTGTCTACAGCATAATCTAATACAAATAGTAGCTTACTCAGTGTGACACGATATTACGAGTTTGTAAATAAAATTTGGCAGTGAAATTTACCGACTTGCTTCATATCCGCTTGTTTTGTTTAATCTTCTAGAAAGTAGCTTTGATGCTTATGTTACTTGCTGCATATTTGGAGGGTGTATCTTTCCAAATAGCATATAAATTGGTCTAACTGTATTTAATCTGCTTCTTTTGTTTAATCTTCTAGAAAGTAGCTTTGACGCTTATGTTACTTGCTGTATGTTTGGAGGGTGTATCTTTCCAAATAGCATATAAATTGGTCTAACTGTATTTATCTTTGCCAACAGTGCTGTACATGATACGAAAGGTGCATCAAAGATTTTCCCAAAGCATGAGACCCGCCATATTTCAGAGCATAAGGTAATGCATGTTTATAAATTTGCTATTCCTGAAAATTATGTGCAGCATATGCTTCTTAGTATCTCATTTATGTTGTGTTTTGTATAGTAGAATGTTGCCAGATGTGCAAGATTTAGTCCAGATGGGAAGTTTGTCGCAACTGGAAGTGCAGATATGTCTATAAAGCTCTTTGAGGTCATATTTTTGTGATTATATTATATTTGGACATTTTTGAACTAAAACTCTTTTTTACTAAATAGACACTGTTTCCTTATGCAGGTAGCCAAAATCAAGCAAACGATGCAGCAAGATTCAAGAGAAGGTTCTGCGCGACCTGTCATACGGACGTTTTATGACCATCTGCAAGTAATTTATGTTAACTTTCTGGGATTTCTATTCAATATTCATGGCTAGTTCACTATTGCAAATTTGTTTGGAGAAAAAGGTTCTTACATGACCAATTCTGAAATGCCATTGTTCTCCTTTGAGTTACCTCTACTGCATTCCTTTAAGTCAATTGTATTATGTGAGGACAGGCTTTTGTTACTGTAGTTATACCCACATCGAGCTTTTGATTTTGGCTACAGTTATTTTCCAATGTGATAAAGAAATGTTATATACTAATGATAAATCTTTAGTTGATACAGAAACCAAACCTTTGTGTGTAGGCAAAGGGGGAAGAGAAAGGGGGGGGGGGGGGGTCGAGTAAAACAGACTGCTCAATAAGTTCTCAAGAAATGAGTTTTATGATACAAATTGGATTTACAAAGGTAATATTATTTTCCCTCCACTCAGATGTCCCCATCAAAGCTTTCTAATCAGGATTTGTAGGATAGTTGATGGGGTGCTAGGGTTTTCAAACTGGATTGTCATGCTGAAAAGGAACACACAAAAACTGTATTCCTTAACAATCAATAATAAAATGTTTTGATTAGAAGAGTCAATCCTTTTTTGTAATAATCCTTCATAATGTGTCCTAATTAAAACAAAACTCTAAAAGATTAGATTCTCAATTAATGTTATATATAATTAACTAATTTTAGAATTATCTTACTAAGGGACTTCCAACATCTTTTTTTATTGCTCTCAAACAGTGTCTTTGGGTTTTTAAAACATTGTTCTGCATCAATTTTCCTTTGCTGAAAAGAATTCGACTGTCTAGAGTTATTAAGAAACCCCAATAGAATAGACTATTTGAGAGCAATATAAAAGACTTTGGAAGCCCATTAATTAGATTATTGTGGACTTGTTCAATGTATTATTGGCAAATGTTCATTGTAGGACCTTATAGCTAGGACTTGAAGTTTTATATATGCATTGCAATATATTTTGCAATGTTCTGCATGCAGTACCGCAGAACATATATATTAAACTCTAAGCCCTAACTTTAGTCCTAACTTTAAGTTCCTACATATAACAAAGTCCTATTATTTTATATTCATATATTTTAAATTGTGGATGTTATTATTTACAGATTTATTGTAATTAGGACATATTATGTAGGATTATTATAAATAAGGACTGATGATTGATTCTTGTAATCAAAACAGATTATAATTAACTATTATTAAAAACTACTGTTTGTGTGTGTTCATTTTTTGCTTAATTTGTAGCAAATGTGGTTATTTTGGTTGGTTGTCAAATGGTGGGTGGCTGGAATCTGATCCGAGGGGTACTGGGGTACTAGGGTTTTCAAATTGGGTTTTCCCATAGAGAACAAACACACAAAAACATTATTTTTCAGTATTAATCTGTTTTGATCACAAGAATCAGAGCTTATTTATTATAATCCTACATTATGTATCCTGTTAAGACATTTTTAGGCTTACGATAGATATATATTTTAGTTGTATATATATAGGCTGCCACAAGACTTTATAAACAGAAATGAATCCTTTTACTGATAAACACATATGCAACTAGGTGATACTTGAGAGATCACCCACTTTCCACAAGTGTATACACTTGAATCTTATTTTTTGATGCCCTTAACCCCAACATCAACTCATTATCTTTAAATTAAAGCTAAATATTATTACTTCCACTAGATCCTCCCTTTCAAATTCGTAACTAACGCACAAATTATTTATTGATTATTATTGTGTTGTCTAACATTACTCGCCGCCCAAACCCAAACCTTGTCCATATGAGCTAACGTGATTTTCTCCTCGAGTCCTTGTAATTCTGATTGGACTCTTTCACCTTAAACTTGTCTTCATGGATCCAAAAAGACTTGTAAATCCTTCTTCTGGCAGTGGTGTCGTGACCCGAAATATTAATCACAACAAAGGCACATATCCTTTTGTCTTTTTCTTGCATTATAGCTATTATAGCTTCTGAGAAACGCCGAAATTTGGATGTAACAGTTGTCTTTGCATAGGCTGAATTGTTGTAGGTAGAGGAAGACACCACAGAAGAGCCACATTCCTTGAAAAATTAGTCCCGGATGGGTTGGATTGTTCCTTTGAAAATTGGTTCCACCTTGATGAAGTTGCATAGCCATATTTTATACTCAATTTGTTGTGCCACTCGCATCATCTTGGGTAGCCTCATGGGATTCATTTATCTGAACTTCGTGAATGCACTTTCCAAAATCGATTTCTATAAATCACTTGGAGAGGCAGATAATACCTTAAATTGAGGATGATATTCTTGTATAGTTGTGGTCTGTTGGAGAGAAAATAACTGGTCATGAAGAGCACCCTCTTGCGTGGGTTGAAAACGTCTATTAACTGTTTCCGAAATTCTTCCCAACTGTGGAAAGGTCTACTTTCTTCATAATAGTAGCAAGATAAAGCTTCACCTTCCCCGCTGACTGGATCTTTTCTGTTGGGGAGAGATTGTTGAGTTCGAATGACGTTTTGCACGGAGCAGCCAACCTCAGATCCACACCTTCAAACACAATCAATTCAATTCAAGTTGTGGCAATGATTTCATGGATGTTTTTTATGGTGGCAACTCATCAAATATTTGATGTCAAATATTTGAGCCCCTTGTTCTTTGTCTTTTCTACTAATAGAAGTTGTTGGAAATCTGATCTCAATTCTCTAATATTTGCTTGCATTTCTTTTAGCTTCTCCTCGATTTCGTCAACTCGATTCTCTAGCAGTTTCATGCCTGCCATTGCCCCAGGAATGGAAATGCTCTGATACTGCTGTCAAGACCTTTTCTGTTTAGAACTTTTGAAGCGTCCTATATATTTACCCTCTTCGTCGCACTCAAACTAGCTTATACTGACTTTTCAAAGTCCAAATGACCAAATATTGGCAAAAAATTAAAATTATTATAATAAATATGAATTATTAAAAAATGTCATAATAATTTATATTTGATGCAATTATGAAACCAATAATTTTTAGTTTGCAGTCAAACTTCAAAATTTTTGATTTTGAAAAGTCAAACTAAGCTAGTTTGAGAGGGATGGAGGGAGTATATTATATATGTATGGCGGTTTGTATGCAGAGGCTGTCGCGAGACTATATAAACATGAATGAATTCTTGTATTGATGGGGGAGGCAGGGTTAAATTAGGGTTTCACAAAGAACTCTCTCAAGAGAACTTTAAAACAACGTCAAAACAATCTCAATAATAATATTCTCTCCCCAATTACAATGATAAAAGTCCTATATATAATAATCGACTTTCCTAATTAAGCTATAACTCTTATATTAATATTATTAATAATAATAAAACTAAACCTGTTATATAATATTCAAATAAATGGGCTTCCAAAGCCTATTATATTGCTCCCAAATACTTTCTTTGGGTTTTTTAACCCATTGTCCTGCATCAATTCTCCCCCGCTGAAAAGAACTCGACCCATCGAGTTAATAAAATCACACGGAGCACGATAGAGCACCAAAGACTGTTGCATAACTGGCACATGGAAAAAACACAAGCAAGAGTATATCGACAACCATTCTTGACAACTGTGTATGTATTGGCACGTGCAACTTGATGAGCATCTCAGTCAAACATAACTGCATCATTAAACTTCCCAGCTGAAAATTTAACCAAACACCTCCTAGAAACCTGAAGCTTCGCATCATTAATCCAAGATATATCATAAGGATTTGGATGAAGCTCCGTCATCAAGCCTAACCTTTTAACAGTGTCAACTGCTATAACATTGGTGCAACTGTCAGTATCAATAATGAGATAACATAACTTACGAGCACATGTAACTCTAGTATGAAAGATTTGTTGGCGTCGTACATGTGAACCATTTGCACCATTCTATGTTGCATAATCCCAAGATTAGCTGCCTTTTCCAAATGTTCCTCCGCTTCGAGGTCTTCCTTAGTCATCTCGACATATAAATCATCAAGATTGTCTTTTTCCACCACATTGACTCTTTTCGAAGGTGAATTTTGTCTAGGAGAAGGACACTCAGACATCGTATGCCCAATTCCTTGACAGTTAAAGCATCGGCTAGTGTTACTACCTTGTGATGAGACAGGCACGAGATTATATTTGCTAGCAACCGTTTTCTGGCCTTGAATGGAATCTGCAAGAACATATTCATTCCTCGACGAGCTAGAGAATGAACTCCTCCCAATGCTCCTCCTTTTCAAATCATCCTCAATTGAATGTGCAATCTGAATTGCATCATTCCAAAGAAAGCATCTACTACCAGCTACTTTACTTGAAATATCATGATTCAAGCCTCGACGTTACATAGAAATAAGAACATCTTCATCCCAAGGAAATTCAGATTGTGCTGCGAAACTATAGAATTGTCGAGTGTAATCTGCTACGGACTTGCTTCCTTGCACAAGCTCAGAAAATTGAAGTGAAGCACGCTGTTTATAATCTGCAGGTTTAAAGTGACAAACTAAAACAGCTCTCATGTCTTCCTATCTTTCCAGATGATGCCCAGATCTCTGATGTTGCTCCCACCAAATACGAGCAGTTCCTCTCAATTTTGCAGCAATGAATACAACTGATGCAGAACGAAGAATAATAGTATTAATTTATATTTATTTTATGTTATTGTTTAGGAATAGATATAATTGTAATTGATTATATAGTTTAATTATATATATTAGTAGGAATATTATAGAATATGGTAGAGAATAAAAAAAAGATTTGTTTCCTTTATTAGGAAGATTTTTACTTGTTGGCTAAGTTTAGGGTTTTACTCCTCTTATATAAGGAGATGTAATATCATTATTAAATAGACTTTGATTAATTATTGAATTGAGAATTGTTTCTCTCTTGTTATGGGTTGCGATCCATGATAACTCTTCTCTTCTGCGGTTGAGTAAACCCTGGGGGTAGTGGTTCTCCTTGGATCACCTTAGGGCTCGTGGATTTTCTGCAGTTAATTCACAAAATCTATCTTTTTATTAAGTTTTTAACACTTGTCCTGCATCAAGTGGCATCAGAGCTTAGGTTTTAACATCGAATTCTTATTTGGTGAGAGATCTAGGGTTTTGCCGAAAAATAAAGGCACCATAAACCACCATCTGCCCACACCAGCAACCCACAGCAGCTGTATCACAGCCATTGTTCCTCCGCCCAAACACCAGGATCTTGCCACCACTAGCCTCCAACAGCCACCAGAAACCACCAACAGCCGCTGCCAGCCACCGGCAACCACCAACAGCCGCCACCAGCAGCCACCAACCATTCGCCAGTAGCAACCAGCAGGCACTCTTCCACCTAGAAACCCTAATATTGGTCATATATATCTATATTGGATATATACAAGGCTGATATTTCATTAAATCCCCTGTATATTCTGATCTTCGTGGTGTAAACAATGGAAAAAACACTCGAAGCGAAGATCTCTTGTGCAAAGATACATCGTCAACTTATACTAAATTCACTTCCAATGCTTCATCCATATAGCTTTGATTACAGGTTGTCACGCGAAAAGCTACAACAATATGATGATTTAATTACAATTGGAGAGTGACTATACACGGTCATTTAGAGAGAACATAAAAAATATATGTGACGGCTTGATTGCTAGATTGCAAGTAGTGCAACAAACTGTTGAAGTTGCTGAATTTCATGAAGAAAAAGTTTCGAAAGAGCCTAAAGAAAATAGTGATCGTGTTTTGGTTGTTGAAGTTCCTGAATTGTAGTATGATAACATTGAAAAAGAAGAGGAATTTGAGGCTCTTAAAGGTGAAGAAGTTATAAACTGAGAGAGCAACATCGTCAAGGTCAAGGTTGAATACATTGACTTTATAGGCATTGACAAGATATTGGGAACACCTGCCACATCAAAAAGTCTTATTATGCACGTATTGTTTCCAAAGATCTTGCTTATGGAGTTGTATTTTGATTTCTTCAAGTGCTACGACAAGTCTTCTCTTTATTCATTGATTCTTAACCTCTATAAAACTCGTGGACGAGTTTTTTTCAAAGGCGAGGAGAATAATGCAAAACGAAGAATAATAGTATTAATTTATATTTATTTTATGTTATTGTTTAGGAATAGATATAATTGTAATTGATTATATAGTTTAATTATATATATTAGTAGGAATATTATAGAATATGGTAGAGAATAAAAAAAAGATTTGTTTCCTTTATTAGGAAGATTTTTACTTGTTGGCTAAGTTTAGGGTTTTACTCCTCTTATATAAGGAGATGTAATATCATTATTAAATAGACTTTGATTAATTATTGAATTGAGAATTGTTTCTCTCTTGTTATGGGTTGCGATCCATGATAACTCTTCTCTTCTGCGGTTGTGAAAACCTAGGGGTAGCGGTTCTTCTTCGGTTGGATCACCTTAGGGTGTGGATTTTCTGCGGTTAATCCACACAATTATCTATCCTTTTACTTGTTTTCAACCCCTGTCCTACATCAACAACCTTCTTATCCTCGGCCAGATTGTATCATCGAAAAAAGTTATCAACACTATGTAGCCAATCTAGGAATACATCCGGTTCTTGATCTCCACGAAACTCAACAACTTCAAGTTTCACTGTATTGATTTTTTGTTCAGTAACATTAGGTTTAGGTTGAGGTTAGGGTTCTACAAGAAGACGGTCACTAATTAGTTTGAACGTTGCTTGCACATCTTGCATTTGCAAACTCAAACCTGCAACTGTATCCTCAAGAAGATTCCGTAGTCTCTTATTGTTTTCCTTAATATGCGTGTCAAGATGGTTGCTTACTTCTCCAGCATTAACCACTGTGTGAAATTGTGGGCTGTTCTACAGTTTTCAGGATGTTTAGGTTTTCTTTTTGCAGTTTTAAGAAGTTCAGGGGACTGTTTTGCAGTTTTCTGGGAGGGCAGGGACAATTATGTAATTTCAAGAAGGGAAAGGATTGTTTTATCAGTTTCAAAAAAGGTGGAGGCACTGAATTGTAATTTTTCAGGCAAAAAGATAAGACAGATACTAGGAACGTTTATATATTGTACCTCTTGTGTGTGTATATATATATTTATGTATATATATAACCCTTAATAGATCTTTCTGGCTTGTTTCTTTTCGTTTTCTTTTCTTTGTCTTCTTCATGTTTTTCTTCTTCTCTCTGGGTTGGTTCACAACGGCTGGTTGGGGTTGTTATACCGATTTAGGTATGCTTGAAATTAGACAGAAGTTCTTAAAGAGATGCATACATATATAAGTTGGGATGTATGTTTTTTTGGTGTGGCTAAGGGTTTGTAGATGAGTGAGGGCAGGTTTTAGGTTTTATGGGTCTGATTTAGGTGACAGAAGATGGCTCTGATACCACTTGATGGGGAAGCAGGGGTTAAATTAGGGTTTCACAAAGAACTCTCGCAAGAGAACTTTAAAACAATGTCAAAACAATCTCAATAATAATATTCTCTCCCGAATTACAATGATAGAAGTCCTATATATTTTAATTGACTTTCCTAACTAAGCTATAACTCTAATATTAATATTATCAATAATAATAAAACTAAACCTATTTAGCAAAAAAAAAATAAAAAAATAAAAAAATAAAACTAAACCTATTATATAATATTCTAATAAATGGGCTTCCAAAGCCTATTATACTACTCTCAAATACTTTCTTTTGGCTTTTTAACCCGTTATCCTGCATCAATTGATAAACACACGCACAACTAGGTGATATTCGAGAGATCACCCTTTTAACACCAATGTGCGTGAATCTTAATTCTTGATGCCCTTATTTATAGCCCCAACCATCAACTCATGATAGATTGATTGTGATAACAATGATTCATGTAATAAAAACACGAAAAAAGGTAGCTTAAGTGGATTAGCCATAGAACGCCTACTATTCAAGGGTTCCGTAACCGTGGAAGGGAGAAAATGACCTAATTCAGTATTCAAATATATTCCAAAAATCAAGTCTAAGATAATATATGAGGATTACTGGGAATAGAAATGCTAATCAAATAACCTAATAGACTATGGCTCGATAACACTTGGTCTTATTATTAATAACCTATATTTTATATGCTACCAGCCCCACAGATAAATATACTATATATCTCTACACTAAATATATATACTAATTGATAACAAATACTCCCTCCATCCCAGTTTCCTTATCCATCAATCAAATCGGGTGTTGGCCCTAAATATCACAATTCTAAAAAATAATGCCCCAAATAGCACAATTTGAAAGAATGACCCTATTACTGCAAAATGCTACTTAAAGTAACGTTTTTCAAAACGTGAGGGCGTGTAGCATTTTTCTACATAACTTTTATGAAAACCGTTTTTTGCAAAAAAAAAAATAAAAAAATAAAATGAAAACACTACTTAAAGTTGTGTTTTAGGGTACACGCAAGTTAGACTTGCCTTTCTCATGTTGCGTTATTGAACAAAATACAATGGCCATCAACACCAAGCCCAAGTCCATGGATGTTTATATTCAAATGTACAAAACGTTACACGATCCAGCGTTTGTGAGTGGCTAATTGGGGTTTTTTTTCAGTTGTGCTATTTGGGGCATTTTTATATAAAATTGTGCTATTAGGGTCCATTTCTCATCAAAATCTACCTTTTATACAATCAAATTAAATATATTGATAATTTTCCTAAAATATTTTTGAATTTACAAAACTGTTCTTTTTTAATAATTAAGCTATAAGTAATTAGTAAATAGCTAGGGGTATCAATGAAATTAAGCTCATCAATTTACCATATTTATTAAATATGGACAATTTTTCTGCGACAAAGGAAAATGGAAATAGTGCACAATGAAAATTGGAGGGGAGTAATATATTTCAATTCAGTTCCCCATCACATTATCCCTGAACTAAAGCTGAAATATTACTATTTCTGCTAAAGCCCCCCCCCCCCTTTCATATCCCTAACTTTGTAACTGACACAAAAGTTAATTATCCAGATTCTGTAACTGATTAAATATACATGTATTTATTGTGTTTTCTGAAAGTATCCTAATTGAATAAAACTCTAAAGATAACATCCTCAATTCAAAAGACATGTATAATAAAGTATATATGGAATATTCTAACTGATTGGCTTCCAAAGTCTTTATGTTGCTCCCAAATAGTCTCTTTGAGCTTTTTAAAACATTGTCCTGCATCAATAGTTAAGGAAGAAATTTTGTTAAAGAAGGAAGATTAGTTTGTTAATTTAAAATGATGATTTAGAGTACTGTTCAAGGTTAAAGAGGGAAACTTTTGTTGAAGGAGAAAATAACAGTTGATACTCAGAGAGTGCTTAGTTGCTTACAAAAGAAATTGTACCCTTCACAAAATCTTCCTAGGCACTAATTATAGACAGTTAACTATATTTCTCAATATTTGTACAAGTTCCTGATGAACTCAGAGTCATTGTCGAGCTACTATTTTTTGAGCTGCCAGATTGCAGAGGTAGTAAATGCTGTTCAGCGTTGGTTACTCTCTCAAGACTTAAGAAAATAATTTTGCAAATTAAATAAATAGTTTAACTTCATGAACTAGCGTATATTTACATTTTTTACTATCTGTATTAGATTCCTATTATCGAATCTTACCCAAAAAAGACCTTTTTTCTTTAGTTGCTAGTTTTCTGTAAGCCTTTGCTGCTCCAACCTGTCCTTCTAATTACACGTTTGCAAGTAGTTTTTCCTCTATTTACCTTCCTCGGATATGAACTCTTCAGTTTCCTATAATGCTTGTTCAGTTTCCTATGATGCTTGCTTGTGCTCTAATGTCAAACTAATGCCCTACTGATGTCTGGTCCTGTTGCAGCCAATAAATGATTTGGATTTCCATCCTCAAAATAATGTTCTCATATCAGGCGCCAAAGATCATACAATACGGTACGACTATTTTTATTACTTAAAACCCTCGTCTCACTTCCAATTATGATCATTATTGCACACTACACCTTTATATGACAAACTAAAGCAAATCTGTTCCCCATATACAAGTGTAAAGCTCATTATAGTATATAAACCTCCTTTGGTATCTTTGCTACTTGAAGGTTCTTTGATTTTTCCAAGACCGTGGCTAAAAGGGCATTCAAAGTTATACAGGTGTTTTTCTGTTTATCTTGAAACTGCAGAACTTGTCGTTGGTTGTATTTTCATTCTAAAATCATACTGACGTCTAGCTTTCTATAAAAAAATTTATATTTGGATTTGTGCCATTACAGGATACCCACAATGTTCGATCGGTGTCTTTTCACCCTTCTGGAGACTTTGTTCTAGCAGGTCAGCATGTTTTTTTCATTCATCAAATTTATGAGTTCTTAGAGCAAGTCCAACAGCTTCCCTATATTGCTTCCTAAGTCAAGATTTAAGGAACGTAGTACAAAACACCACTCCAACAGCGTGCTAGTGGTTCCCTAAAACACTAAGGACCTCTAGCCATTCCCTACTTTTGGGGATCCACTAGCCATCCCTAATTTGATTTCTATCAATAAAAAATTCATTTCCCTCCATTTTTCAATATTTGTACATATCTCATTCTCTAATTGATTTCAAATTTATCATTATAATAATAATAAGGAATGAATATATTTTTGTCAAAAAAGGAATGAATATATGGAATGTTGTTGGAGTTGATGTACAAAACAAGATTCCTAAATCACTAAGAACCATTATTTTATTATATTTTTTTAGGAATCAACTAAGGAGCTATTGGACTTGCTCTTAAGTAGTCGTCCGTTTGGCTGCAATAATGCTTGTGCATCATTTCACATCTGCAGTTTAGCTCGACAAACTGAAGACTCTGAGTTTTAAGTGTTAATTCACAAACCTCGTGTATACCCGAACTTGACAAAATAATTTTATGACTCACAAATATTTGAAGTATCCTCTGTTTTTTCTTTAAAAAGGGGGGGGGGGGGTTGAAGTGGGTGCTTAACCTGCTTCCAACAAATGGATAGTCATAGGTACTCTCTTTTTTGATGTGTGACACACCAGTGATATATTTTACTCATATAATCTTTATGTACAACTGAAAATTGTGTATCAAAAGGCCATCTATCAACAAGTGAATAAGTAAAATAAGAATTTGAAAAAGATCCTTATCATTAGAAATTTATCTCAGACAAGGTTGGAATATTGTTGCAGGAACTGATCATCCAATTCCACACTTGTATGATGTAAACACTTTTCATTGTTACGTATCAGCAAATGTCCTGGAGAGTAATGCTAATGGAGCAATCAATCAGGTATATAATACTCTTTACGTCGAGTTGCAATGAAGTACCCATATGCTGAACACTTTTAACAGTTGACATTAATGTTCAACTGAACTTTAACTGTAGGTAAGGTACTCGTCTACTGGTGGCATGTATGTCACTGCCTCAAAAGACGGTTCCGTTAAGCTCTGGGATGGTGTAACTGCCAGTTGTGTTCGTTCTATTGGCGGTGCCCATGGAACAGCAGAGGCCACTAGTGCAAATTTTACAAAGGATCAGAGGTAGAGTTGTTTTATTGCTTATGTAGATATTTGTAATCTTCCCTCATATTAGGTATATGTAATAATAATTCTACAAACATATTTGGAGAGGCATTTATTACTGTATTTCAGATGAAGATGATGTGTGCCAAATACTTTTATCTTATTTTCCCAGATTTGTCCTCTCTTGTGGTAAGGACTCGTCAGTGAAACTTTGGGAAATTGGCACTGGAAGGTTGGTCAAACAGTATGTAGGAGCTACCCATATGCAGTTGAGATGCCAGGTACATCGACATCCTATGTATTTGCAAGTAAATCATTTTTCATAAATATATTGTACACATCTAGAAGTTGATACAGGACCTTTACACTTTTATACTTTTTATCTTTACCACTTTTCGTTTTTTTTTTAATGCAGAAAAAATAATGATATTTATGGCAAATCTGTATTTTAATGTAGTGGATTTTTGCTCATAATCTGAATGAAAAACCTAGTTTGACATTATAAGAAAAGTTCAGTCAATTAGTCCTAGTTGATGGCCAATCTGTTCTCTGCAGGCTGTTTTTAATGACACTGAAGAGTTTGTACTGTGTATTGATGAACCGAGTAATGAGGTCAGTTCAGTTTAACGGTTTTATAGTCTAGGCCGTTTAAACTAGCCTAACTGGGTCACTATTGGGTTCAGATTGTCATCTGGGATGCTCTAACAACAGAGAAAGTAGCAAGATGGCCGTCCAACCATAACGGTGCACCCCATTGGCTTGACCACTCACCAACAGAGGCAGCATTTATTTCTTGTGGCATGGACAGATCAATACGATTTTGGAAGGAAACTCTGTAGCTACATTGGAGTCACAGGCAACAATACAAGGAAATGAATTTGGATGCAAAACAGAGAAATGGAGGTGCATTTCGGTTTATAGGCAATGGCTGTTCAGAAAAGTCAAATGTTGTACAGTGGATGATCGATTACCATGCACTAGTTGAACATCTACGGAATGATAGATTGATTCTTTAATTTCCTGGGAATTCTTCTGTTTTAGGGAACGTTGTTAAATCATGATTTTGACGATATTTGATGAACAAATAAAAATTGCTATTTGGTCAATTCTCATTAAGAAAGAATTTTGGGTAAAGGTCAACAGTACCATTTTTTTTATTACGCTGACAGCTGACAAGAATACCAGCCGCGCGTGTGTATGGCCAAAAATACCGACCAGTTACGCATTTTGAGATTGCGTAACACCTGTTACATTAATTTTTTTTTTAAAAAAAATATCAACTTATTACGCATTTGGAAGGAGGGTAGTACGAGTAATGGATGAAAGCTATTACGCATTCACAAAATGCGTAATATATATATATATATAGGCCTTTGCTCCATACAGAACACTCTTATATAACAAAGAACACCTTAGATCTATTAGATCCTTTGGCCCTGCCAGGGGCACCCAATACAAAAAGTTGTTATCTTTTTACCCTCTATCAAGTCTGCAAAAAAAAATGAAAATTACTGTTCACTGATGACGTCATTGATGACGTCATCAATGAACAGTAAATTTTCAATTTTTTTTTTTTGCTGGTTTGCTAGAGGGTAAAAAAATAACAACTTTTTGTATTGGGTGCTATGACGGAACTCTTAAATTATATTAGATATGAGGTGTTCTTTATTGTTTGTTATATAAGGTGTTTGCTATGGAATGCAACTCTCTCTCTATATATATATATATATATATATATAGGGTCTAGGGTTTAGGGTTGTAAACAGCCCTAAACCCTAAGTCCGTATACGGTTTATTCGTCATACCGAATATTTCTAAAACCCGAAATGGAAAAGTTGAACCCTAAAAGTTAATTGTGAACCCGTAAGGGAAAAAATAAATTTAAAAATCTTAATTAAAAAATTTAATATTTTTAAACCCCAAATATTGGAACCAGTTGAACCCCGAATAGAAATTATTTAACCCTAAATATTAAGCTATTACGCATTTGATATTTGGGTATTAAGGTGTTACGCATTTGACATACTGGTAAATTGTTTTTTTCTTTGTTACCTATCTAATGGATGCGTAATAAGGGAGGGGGATTTGACTTTTTTTTGTTATGCATTTTGTAAATGCGTAACTATTAAGCTTATTCCAAATGCGTAACCAGCTGGTATTATTGGCCATATATGCGGGAATTGTTATTTTGGTAATAGGAGCCCCAAAAAATTGGTAAAATGTCATTCTTTCAAGAATTTTTAGATCAATCATTCTATTGCGAACATGGAATTTTTTTTAACGATACTTTACATGAGACATGTCGTTCTAAGAGCATCTCCAATGGTGCTATGTATATTGATTATGTAAAATAGTGATTATGTAAAATTTATCGAACCTGTAAGCTAACATACTCTGGTGGTGTTATGTAAAATGATTGGTTATATGTTGAAAAAACAAATAAATGATGATGTCAGGATGATGTGTTTAAATTTAGAGCTTTTGTAAAAAATTTAGATATTGGCTATATATTGCCAACCTGAAACAAATTATCTAAATTTTTAGATAAGGGGAGAGATGGTTGGAGATGAGAAAAAGTGAGCCCTTCTGTAAAATTAAATGCCACATCATCCTTTTAGTTTTAGTTAAAGGAAAGCTAGCATTGGAGATGCTTTAAGCATGTAGATTCTGCACTTGGTATGGAGGTGGTAATTTGTAGTTATTTTTATATTGTTTACAAAATTGTGACTAAGAAAAAATAACTGAAAACTATAATAATTTTTTTTAAAAAAAACAAAAAACAAATGTATACCCATATTATTAGGGCTTGTAAATGAGTAGAGTTGTGTTGAATTTTTGAGTGATCACTTTAATTTGTTTAAAATTTATTGAAGTTGAACTAAAACTTCCTTCGAGCAAAAAAAATTGTTTTAAATTTGATTCATCAAGGAACAATGTTGTTAGAACTTGGAACGAGTTTATAAATTAAATTAAGGGTGAGTGTCCAAAATACCCATTTTTCAATAACATTTGACCAAAATATTCATATTGAATAAACAATGCCCTAAATACCTACCAGATACTTCACTGTCAGAAGAGTATCAGGATGATACACCATTGTCACGGGAGTATCAGGATGATACGTCACCACCAGTGGAGTATCAAGGTGATACTCCACTGGGTAAGGATGTAACGCCCCCAAATCCGAGGTCAAAGATTCAGGTCGTCACATCACCATCCATCCATATTAAACATGTATTAATTTTACAGCTCAACAATACACCAATACAGACCTCAACCTTTCATACTTACAAGTTAGAGCCTCAGAAACGATAATCAGACTAACACTAAATATTACAATTCATCTATACAATCCAGAATCTTACACAACTTCACTTATACAAACTGCACCTGAAGGCAAGTCTTACTAATAACAGTTGAAACCTATCAGACTTACTTTGTAGTATTCATCCGGAACTGATTCACCCCAGGGGTAATTTCTCTACTCCTCTTCTGCTAGTACGAAGTTAGCCGACCCAATTCTTCTCTTTCTGAAAGGATTTTATAAAGCAAGAATGAGCTACATAATGCTCAGCAAGTTTTCCATTTTGGGTAATAATATAATTTGTCTCGAAAAAGATTTTTCCAACAGTATGAGCATATATCTCATGATATTAAAATATAACTCGACAATATACATGCCCTAGTTTTGAATAAATACTCATGCTCAGTATGAAGTTTTAAGAAAATGATATCATATGAGCAAATTAAGTTCATAATAATAATAATAATTTTCATATCGTAGCAAGATAGCATACACTATAGTTTTGCTAACCTTTTAGAAAGCTTCTCAAAATACGCAGTTCAATATGCTGCTACAACAGTTGCTTTTTATTGTATGCAAACTGAACCATCTTTAAATTTTCAAATAATTAAATGTGCACTAATCATGTGCCATTATCTTTGAAATAATCTCGCAGTTCTAGATACTACATGAAATCACTATCGGCAACTTGGCTCTTAGGCCTAAGATGCAATATCAAATCATTTTTCCAAAGTGGAGGAATGGTACTTATAAGAAAACATAAAAACCTGACAAGGATCGACGATGATCAGTCGTCGCATCCGAGTCCATAATCCGCGGGTCTTTACTACTAGTAGAAGGATAAAAACTCCATCCGTAATTACCCTAGGTGAAAACTCCATCCGTAATCACCCTTGATGAAAACTCCATCCGTAATCATCCTTCGGCAACATCTGGGCCGGAATAAATGATGGACCGCCTGGCTAACGACCGCTTACACTAAAAATAAGATCGTTCGTCAACGATCCCTCACCGCCAGAGTCCCCTTTTTCTTTTCGTAAAAATTCATTTTGAAAGGAAAACGAGTAATTGAGGTTCGACTTTTGTCGACCGATAATTTCTTGAAATAATGCTCGAGTGGGTAAAACTTGACCGAGGGTTTTCGAAAATATTTTGAGTTCAAAAGAGTTCAAGTTTGAAAAACGCTCGAGGTATCTTGAATTAGTTTGTTTTTTAAATAAAATAATATATTGAGATTTAATATTAAATAATTAATAAATAAATAATCAATTAAAATAATCTTTTAATCCAAGATAAATATTTTTGGGTATTTTTTTAATAACATATAGTTTATAATTAATAATAAGCATCCGATACTACCCGAATAACACTTCGGGTTTTCGTAATTTAATTACGATTAAAATAATACGCAGCTCCCCGATCAATATTATACTTGGACCGATACGACCTCTATTTCTAGAGTCGTTGCCCGAAGAAAACACTTTCTATGCTAGAGTTCAAGTATGTATACACACACACACACACACACACACACACACACACACACACATATATCAATCTCGACATAAGATTTTGAACAACATGCATAAAATATTACGCGCAAAATCCATAAACACAACAGTGCAAATTCTTATGTATAAGTTTCGAAAAGTAAACTTGCATAGGCAGAATCAAAATATAATATTTTGAAATCAAAAACTTAGGGTTGGAAAACTTGCCTGGAATCCATAGTACATCCCACTAGGTTCCACTTGTCCCGGATAGTTCTAGAAACAGATATCAACTCTCGGTTAGCCTTCTTAATCGAATAGCTACACATACCACTAGTAAGTACACTCAACTCCATTAACCAATTACGTGATTGCTACATCTTTTGTCCTTTTGAGTCCTTAATTATTTTCTATTAACACTTATCTCGTCAATGACCTTTAATCCAATTCTTTACTCCAATACGTAGTCATGATGTTCCTCAACAACTTTCATGTTTTATCCGACTTGTAATTATCCTTTTATCTTGGCCAAAATGGCTCGTCAAAACAATGCCCTTAGAATTGACTTTTCGGAAAGTTACTATTACGCGACTCGCACTCCAACATTTTTAATAAATTGAAAAATCCATAATTAAATACGAAACCACCTCAAGGAACTTCTTGAGTGTTTATGATATTTATCAAAATTTCTTTGCTTTGGAACACACGAGTGTAGATAGGCGAAACGCATTTTAGAAACATGGTCAACTACGGTGTTGTACTATTTGCGCTAGTTTTACTAAAACGTTCCTAACTCATTAACCGTTAACCCAAATGATGCACCGTTTTTTCATATACGATCTAGAAAATGTATACTTTGTAATTAAGAAAGAATTTGGTTCTGGGAAAAAGACAAATTTTTCGGATTTTACTGAACTACGCAGAAGCTTTACATTGAATAGTGTCATCACGCAACTTTGGTTCCGTCATTTTTATAAAATCGAAAAATTAACATTTTCCTATAATTCTTTTTGAGTTGTCTTTAGCACTGTAAAATTTTGTTACCCTCAATTTTTCATAATTATATCACAAATTCTAAGGACCCAAAAATGATCCACAAGTGAGCAAAACGTAGCAGTTTCGTTTCAGGACCACTCTCCACTAAAATGATCATAACTCTCAAACCATAAGTCATCTTATCATGAACTTTATATGCTTAGAAACTACAAGACAAGATCTTTCCAAATATGTGTAGTGGGTTTTAAGGAAACGAATTTTGGTGGTCCGAATTCCAACTACAAACAGATCATGTCTCAAGGAACTCCAACAACCACTTTTACAACTTTAACTTTCAAGATCTACTAACATACTTCATTACCATCATCAAACCACCAAGATTCTCATCCTTAACACATATAAGACTACATAATCTAAGAACATGGCTTACAACATAATAACTAACATCAACCCTCAAGATCTCATCACCAAAGGCCCAAAACACCAAGAACTACACTATTACTTATAGATCTTGAAATATAAACCATAAACTTGACATGAACTAAGAGTGGAGGGATCTTATACCTTTCTTGAATCCTTAAAACACTTAGGAGTGGTGTAGCAACCTTGGAGAAGCTTGATCTATCCTTAACAAACCTTAAATTAACAAGAAACATCAAGAATGCACTTAGTAATTTTCGGAGTTACTATACCCCTCCTGAAAGAACTGGAAAAACGAGGGCCTTACCATGCTTTTCTGGACGAGGCTCCTGAAGAAGAGTTGTAGAGAATCTCAATACCTTTCCAATAAGGTATAGATCATAATTTTCCAGTGAGAAATGAGGGAGATATGACTGTTTTACTCAGCTGCTGCAGTTTTGGCCGAGGCAAAGAAAGAGGAATGGGGAGAAGCTTATTGGCTTTTGTTTTGATAATGTAATAAAATAAACTTGTTGTGTGCTTTTTAAGCAAGTATATCAGCTGGTGTTCTTTGTCAAAATCTAGGTTTCCTAGCTTTCAAGTCTAATATCTTTAGATTTTTGAATAAACTTGTACCATTCCATGAAACATGGAACTATGTCTTTGTACTTCCTAGTTAGTTTCTAACTAAGTTGGTTTGCTTTTCTATGTATCTAGTTTGCATGACACTTAGCTTGCATGGGCTTCTTTACTTGCCAACTTAACGCTTATTACGTAATTGTTTTCGCAATTACGATAAATATCTGATATGTTTCGCGATACAAATCTTTTTATCGTAATTCCTTACTATTGCAAACACTCGAAATTCATTCAAATGGTGGAATCCAAAATCCATAATTTCCCTTCATAATGTAATCCTTGTATTCCTTATTATCTCGTAAAATATGACCATTTGAAATAACTGGTTTCGTCGAAAACTAACGACTTTTACATACTCTCATTTGCATCGTAAAGATATAATATCAAATCGAAACCCTCATTTAATAATTCGTACATAGCATAGTTGCAAATTTTTTTTTCGCACACCCGTAGAATCATTATTCATCAAGGTTTCAAATATTCACAAAAATTAGGGTTATTACAGCCTCCCCTTCTTAAAAGGATTCCGTCCCGGAATCTAAAGAAGATAGTCGTGGGTACTATTCCAGCTTCGTCCTCTCTAACTCTTAGGTTGACACTTCAATCATTTCATTCTCTCACCTTGCGTTCACCAGCACCCTAGTGTTGTTCCTCGATGCACGCTCTTTCCCACATGTATTCTTTGTCGGTTGTTTTATGAATGACAACTCCTATCCTACTATTTATATGTTTGTATTCTATCGCATCCACAACATTCGCGTTGAGTTTTCGTATCATAGGCACGAAATATTTTTGGTCATAATTCATATTCTAAGACAACGTCAATACATACGATATTCTTTATATTTCTTGGCTTGACTAGCACACATGCGTTGCCTCCCTTCAGTCGCTACCACCAGCTTTGGATAACGTATAGCCTTCTTTGTTCGTTGAACTAGCTCAGGTCCATATATCTTTCGTTCGTTGACTTCTCCGTAACGCAAGGGAAAATTGAAATTTCCGTTCGTAGTAAGCTTTACAAGTGACGTCCTTAAGCTCGCAGGTTGACTATCGCGATAAAAAAAATCCTATCATTGATAAATGATTATCCTCGACTGCCCCGTGAAATCTAAGGCACGACGCCTAATATGAATTCGATTGTCTAGATAATTCTTTTACTTGTCCATCGGTCGCGAATTGTAATAGTTAACATGTTCGATCTCATGATTAAACATATCTGTAAGTACCTTCCATATTCGAGATTCACCCTTAGGTCTCTATCTGCCCCAATCGCTACAGAAGCTCCACGTTCAGGATTCTCTACAAGATGAAATAATCCATTAGGTCTCGGTCATCCTACTTTTGACATGTCACATTGTACTTAATAGTTCGTCAATACCATTCTCCATATTCCTTGCCAAACATTCTTTTACTCTCTATACATTTTTCTCCTTCCCCATAATTTAGTCATTTTCCTCCACAATTATTCTTTATCGCATATACTCTATTTTATTGGTCAATTCTGACTGAATTCCGAATAATCTCTTCCATAGGTATCGACCACCACATTGGCCTTTTCTGGATAATAACGAATTCCTCCATCATGCTCCTTGTTCACTTTCACCATCTTCTCTTCTCTGTATTTAGCTAATATGAAGATATACTTATGGCTCTTGTGGTAAAAATCTTAACACTTTTCTCATCAAGTTAACGTCTCAGTTTTTTGCGTGAACACTATCATGGCTAATCCCGAATCACAATTAGTATATCTTATCCCATACTCCTTACGCTACTTAGACGCATAGGCAATCATCCCTTTCTGCTGCATCAACACACCTCGTAAACTCTTAAAACATCATGACTCTCAAAGTCCCCTTTTTATCATCAAGTACAGCTAACAAGGAGGTGGTTGATGACATCTCATTCTGTTCTTAAAACTTTATTCATTAATCCGTAAAGGCTTCTGACTCATTGGTCAGTCCAAGTGATACTACCCAAAATTTATAACGTTTAGATGAGTGCAAAATGCCATCTTTTGGCACAGTACAGAGGTCGATCTTGATTTGGTGAAATCAACTCTTTAACCTTGTCTTAGAAAGGAAACTACATGTTTTAACTGGTCAACAATTTCGTTGTCGCCGATAAGGGTATCGATTCTCGATGCTATATGTAAGATATCATACGATCACCTCTTTTACGACTAATGCCAATCGGTCATGAGGCCTGCATGCTGTTGCGATTCCTAATAAACTTCATCAGGTGGTAATCTCGAAGTGTGACGCCCCCAGATCCGGGGTCGGAGATCTAGGCGCTCACGGTCCATTTTCCATTAACAACATACCTGTTCTTGCACATAATATAAATAAAACAGCCATCGACCCCACAATAACTCACACCGCACACACACAGGTTAGAGCCTCAAAAACGTCACAACATTGATTAAGCAGTAATAAAAGTATCAGAGTTATTACAGACCGAATTAATTAGTATTTATGCTACCAGCAACACTTCAATATGAAGCGAAGTTGGCGGCTTGAAAGTTTGTTACGATACACTGCCTTGCACAGGTCATACTGATAAATAAAACGAACTAACAAAAGCTGCCAACCAATCCGGCTAATGGGGCCTACCGGTGGAATCTCAACTGCTGGCTCGGGTCTAGTCACCTGCTTTCGAGCAGTCTGTCTGGGTCTTGCCATTTCGCTTAGCTGTTGTGTTTGTAAAATTTGAAAACAAGCAAGAGTGAGCAACTATAGCTCAGCAAGAAATATATGTATAAGGTAAGCAATATAACATTTCATATGATTGGCAGTTATTAAACTTGTTTGTATCAATCAGATATAAAATCACTTGTCATTGTTGATAAATTCCGAAGGTGCAACAATATGTGCCCTTGTTTTCAAAATAAACTTACAGTTCTAGATACTGCATTGAGTCAACATCTTTCTCATCAAAATAGAACACTATCAGCAACTTGGCACAAAAGCCTAAGAAGCAGTGTCAAAGCATTTTTCCAAAATGGAGGAATGGGACTTAAAGAAAACACAAAACCTGACAAGGATTGACGATGATCAGTCGCCACATCCAAGTCCAATAATCCGCGGGTCTTCTCTACCGGTAGAAGGATAGAAACTACATCCGTAACTATCCCCGGGTGAAAACTACATCCGTAATCACCCTCAATGAAAACTACATCCGTAATCATCCTTCGGCAACACCTGGGCCGGAATAATAATTGATGGACCGCCTGGCTCACGGCCGCTTACACATCCCGGGAATCATTCGTCAACGGTTCCCACACCTGCCAGAGTCCCTTTTTCTTTTTCTTTTGAAAACTTGATTTTGATTGAAAACAGAGTAATTGAGGTCCGACATATGTCGACCGATGATTCCTGGAATCATACAAGAAGCAGAATCTGACCGGGGGTTTTCGAAAATATTTTGGGTTCGAAAGAGTTCGAGTTTGAAAGTATTAAAGGTATCTTGGATTGACTACATCTTTGAAACAATGAACAATAATTAATAAATAATATTTTAAGATTTAATATTAATAATTAATAAAATAATTATTCGATAAAATAAACTTTTAATCCAAGATAGGGTTTCGAGTATTTACGAAGATATGAACATAATTACTTGAGTATACGATACTCCCCGAATGAACCTTCGGGTTTTCGCAATCTATATACGATATAATAATATACCGCTCCCCGGTCAATAGTATATACGGACCGCTACGACCTCTATTGCTAGAGTCGTTGTCCGAAGAAAACATTTCAATCTAAGTTCAAGGGGTACAAGCATATATGTACTTATACAATCTCAATTGCATCAATACTTCGATAAACATAGCATTTGATACGGTTGAAAACTACAAACACAACAGTGAAAGTCCTTGTACATGTATAAGTTTTGAAAAGTAAACTTGCCTTGGTTTGGTTGGGGTGGTCGAGCGTGCGGAGTCGAACGATCTATACATAAGCAATAACCGCTCGTTAGTACCTTAACAATAGCTCTTTAATTACGGGGTTTTAGGGGGTACGAAATTAACTTAATGACCTCGTCTTATGACACTCTAGCCCCACTATAGGTTCATGTCATCGCTCGATTACGCTCGTCACTTATTCGACTTAATTTAGTTACCACATTCGAATCATAACCATTACCCCTAGAATTATGCTCCACTAACGACTTTTTCCCTTGCGCGAAATTTACTCTAGCATTTTTATAAAATTCAAAAATTCATATTTTAATCCAATTCTTTTTGGGTGGTCTTCACCACTGCATTCCCTAACTTTTCAAATTTTTCCATGATCCCAAATATATTTTTAGGGGTTTAAACAAGGTTCACAAGGGGGTCACTTAGTGCAGTCCGGAATCCAGAAACACAATTAACTTCTCCGGTCATAACATAAAATCTATACATCACCTAGTTATGAACCTTACATTTCCAGAAACTAAATTCAATTATCTTTCCAACAATATATGGTAGGACCTCAGGGGACAAGATTTGAGGGTTCAAAACCATGTTACAAGACAGGTCAATGTTTCTGGAAAACTCATCAAGCATGTATTCACTTAGATCAACCAATTATCTCAATTCCACAACACAACCAACACCTAATTCACTTAGTTCATGCTTTATAACACTCATGGAGATACATATACTATCCACAATCATAAAAATCACAATCACAACATCAAAACTCAAGATCCATGTCATCCATTACTTATACAACCAAGATTAACACATATATACATGGATCTACTACCAAACATCATAAACACTACATGGCCAAAAGGGTTTGTGATTTTTATACCTTCTTGAGCACCTAGGAGCCTTGGATAAGCCTTACAAAACTCAACAACACCTTGAATGGTCTCCTACAACCCTTACAATCCAAGATCTAAAAGAAAAACCAACCATGGTTACTATTCACAATATCTATTATAATTAATATCTTGAAATTGGATGGATGAAATGGCTTGAAACTCTTAACATACCTTGCTTAGATGATGGTGAGGGCCTAGGAATTATGTCTTGATTTATGAGTGATGGGAAATTGGGGAGGAAGAATTTTCTTCTTCCTTTTTGGTGCTTGGCCGAGAGCTCTCTTCCAAGGGGGGGGGGGGGCGAGAGCTTTTGGTGTTTTTGATTTTTGTGGTTGGTTAGAAATAATTGATAAAGTGAGGTTGGGTGATACATAATGTGTATGTATAGGCAAGGTACTAGCATGGTATGGCTCCTTGTACTTCTTGTCTCTTCTTTTTGAAAAGCAATGTAACTAGTTACTATTCCTCTTCCATTTGGTTAACTAGTTTGCTTATTTCTAACCACTTGGTTGCATGGGACTTGCATGCAATACTACTCCTTGTATCATTATTCTTCCACCAATGCTTGTCATTTAATCTTTAATTCGTATCGTATCTTAATTAATCTCTCGTAATAATATTTTGTCGCGTAGCGATTTCCCCTATAATTCCTTAAGTACTTAATTGTATAAATTCTTCGAATGTCCATAATTCCTCGTCATAATCCTTAATAAATCTTTTAATACTCTAATCATTCTCAAATCCCAAGTTTTATAAATCTTACTAACAATAAGACTCTTGCCTTCACAATCTTCTTTTTATCTTACATAGTGAATGGAACAACATAGTTTCTCAGATAATCAATTCTATTAATCAACAGGGATGACTAGAAAGGTTCCAATTTGACAATGTCACAAGATATTAAATAAAAGAAAATATTACCAAAAATTAGGGTTCTTACAGCCTCCCCTCCTTAAAAGGATTCCGTCCCGGAATCAGGTTGAAAACAGTTGGGGGTGCTTTTCACGCATCGCGCTCTCTAGTTCCCATGTTGAATCTTCGACATTCTGATTCCTCCACAAAACTCTCACTAATTTGATAACCTTGTTCCTCAGCACCTGTTCTTTTCTATCCATGATTTCTACGGGTTGCTCCACATATGTTAAGTCTGGTTACAGATCCACTTGATCATGTTCTATCACATGTCGGAAGTCGGTATGGTAGGGTCGTAGCATGGACACATGGAACACATTATGTACTTACTGTAAGCTCAGAGGTAAAGCCAATTCATAGGCTAACTTTCCAACTCGTTTCAAGATTTCAAAAGGTCCAATAAATCTCGGGCTTAGTTTTCCTTTCTTACCAAATCTCATCAATCCCTTCCACGGTGATACTTTTAATCATCACAAACTCTCCTACCTCATATTCTTTGTCCTTGCGGGTCTGGTCCGCATACTTCTTCTGTCTGTCTTGGGCCGCTACCAGCCGTCCTCTTATGAGTTCGATAGTTTCTCTTGTCTGTTGGACCAGTTCAGGCCCTAAAATCTTCCGCTCTCCTACCTCTTCCCAACACAAGGGAGACCGACATCTTCGTCCGTACAAAGCTTCATATGGGGGCATGCCTATACTCGCATGGTAACTGTTGTTGTAGGAAAATTCGATCAACGGCAAGTGGTCATCCCAACTTCCCTTAAAATCAATGGCACATACCCTCAACATGTCCTCGATGGTCTGGATGGTTCTCTCACTCTGTCCGTCTATTTGGGGATGGTATGCAGTACTCATGTTTAACTTGGTCCCCACACAATCCTGAAAACTTCTCCAGAACCTGGAGTTGAATCTTGGGTCTCTATCTGATACAATGCTCACAGGAACCCCATGCCTTACCACGCTCTCCTTTAAGTAAATATCTGCCAGCTTGTCGACAGTGTATCTCTCGTTGATTGGAAGAAAATGTGTTGAATTGGTCAATCTATCGATAATTACCCAAATGGCATCATGATTAGTCTTGGTCCTTGGTAATCCGACCACAAAGTCCATCGCAATTTGCTCCCACTTCCACTCGGGTATCTCCAAGGGTTGCAACAATCCACTGGGCCTCTGGTGTTCAGCCTTTACTCTTTGACCTGTCAAGTATTTACTTACCCACTCTGCCACGTCCTTCTTCATATTTGGCCACCAGTAGTATTCTCTCAGATCTCTATACATCTTAGTGCCTCTAGGGTGAATTGAGTACCTCGAACTATGAGCCTCTTGCAAAATCTCGTCTTTTAATTCCTGAACGTTCGGGATCCATATCCTAGATGCGTACCTCATAATTCCATTCCCGTCCTTCTCACACTTAATTTCCTCGCCAGTCAAAATTTTCTCCATCGAATTCTTTTCTTCTTCTATCTTCTTTTCCTGGCATAACTTAATCTTTTCCAATAGCGGTGGTTGGACTTTTATTTCCATTAGACTCTCTTGTCCAATTCCTGGTAACCTCACCTCAATCTCCAGTTTCTCAAGGTCCTTGATCAACTCGTCCACTGACGTTATTATCTTGAGTTTCTCCTTTCGGCTAAGTGCATCGGCCACCACGTTGGCCTTCCCTGGGTGATAATGAATCTCACAATCATAATCCTTGATTAGCTCTAACCATCTCCTCTGCCTCATGTTTAACTCTTTCTGAGTGAATATGTACTTTAAGCTCTTGTGATCCGTGTAGATTTCACACTTTTCTCCGTAAAGATAATGTCTCCAGATCTTCAAAGCGAAAACTATCGCTGCTAATTCCAAATCATGGGTGGGGTATCTTATCTCATATTCCTTAAGTTGTTTGGATGCATACGCAATCACCTTACCGTGCTGCATAAGCACACACCCTGAACCTTTATGGGATGCGTCGCTATAAATCACAAAATCTCCCTTATCATCAGGTAGGGCTAGTACTGGTGCTGTCACCAACCTCTTCTTCAACTCTTGGAAGCTCTCTTCGCATTTTTCAGTCCACACAAACTTCTCGGTCTTGCGAGTTAGTCGGGTCAAAGGGGCTGCTATCTTTGCAAAGTCTTGGACAAATCTCCTATAGTAGCCAGCCAACCCTATAAAACTTCTCACCTCTGTCGGAGTGGTTGGCCTCTCCCAATTTGATACAGCCTCTATTTTGGCTGGGTCCACTAGAATGCCTTGTTCGCTAATCACATGCCCTAAAAACTGAACTTCCTTCAACCAAAATTCGCACTTCGAGAACTTAGCGTACAACTTTTCTTCTCTCAATGCTCCCAATACAAGCCTCAAGTGCTCTGCATGTTCCTCCTTCGTCTTGGAATAAATCAAGATGTCATCGATGAAGACTATAACACACTTGTCCAAGTATTTCTTGAAGACTCGATTCATTAAGTCCATGAAAGCTGCAGGGGCATTCGTTAACCCAAATGACATCACTAGGAACTCATAGTGTCCATACCGGGTGCGAAAGACCGTCTTTGGTATATCTTCTGGTTTAATCTTTAACTGGTGATACCCGGTCCTCAAGTCAATTTTAGAGAAATAAACTGCATCTTTCAATTGATCAAACAGGTCATCTATCCTGGGCAAGGGATATTTATTCTTTATAGTTACCTTGTTCAACTCCCTGTAGTCTATACATAATCTCATACTACCATCCTTCTTTTTCACGAGTAACACCGGGGCTCCCCACGATGATACACTAGGTCTTATCATCCCTTTATCCAACAACTCTTGTAACTGAGTGGCTAGCTCTTTCATCTCCACTGGGGCTAGCCGATATGGGGCTTTCGAAATTGGGGCCGTACCCGGAACTAAATCTATAGCGAACTCGATGTCTCTATCAGGTGGTAGTCCTGGAAGATCATCCGGAAATACGTCCGCGAACTCATTAACGACAGGGATTTCCTGTAGGTTTGGTGCCTCCTTCTTGGTATCCTTCACATAGGCTAAATAGGCTTCGCATCCTTTACGTAACAGCTTCTTAGCTTGAATCATAGTCAGGAACTTTTGGTTTTGCCGTTTTCCACTAAAGACTACTTCCTCGTCCCCTGCCAGTTTCAAACTTACTTTCTTCTTTACACAATCAATCTGGGCTCCGTGGGTTGTTAACCAATCCATACCTACTATTACGTCAAACTCCCCTAGTTTAAAAGGTATTAAGTCTACCCGAAATTGTCGCCCTTCTATTTCTAGGTCACAACCTGGACATACTTGGCTAACAGGGATAATTTGATGATTAGCTATCTCTATTTGCAGTCTGTCTTTCAATGGTTCAGTCTTAAGGCCTAACTGACATACAAAATCTAGAGATATGAAAGACTTGGTAGCTCCCGAATCAAATAAAACATTTGCCTTAACTGAGTTGAGTAGTAGAGTACCTGCAATCACATCCGTTTTCCTCACGGCATCTTGCACCGTCATGTTAAAAGTTCTTGCAGTAGGGGCCTTGTTAGAAGCAGTTCCACTCACTCTCGATGCAGCTGGCCCAGAGGACATACATTCCCTCATTCGGTGCCCTGGTTTCCCACACTTGAAGCAATTACCTCCGGCACTGGTGTTGTTACTAGTTCCTCGACAGGCGTTAGCATAATGTCCTGTCAGCCCACACTTGAAGCACTTCACATCCTGTAGGTTACACACGCCCGCATGTTTCCTTCCACATTTATTGCATTCTGGGGGTTGGGCTCGGGATGGGGTAGAGTAAGACGATCCCTGTGGTCGGCCGCTCTGGCCCACACTCCAACTTTCAGCTCTCTTGGTTCCAAAGTTTCCGCTGGGTTGGGACATCGTTCCTCGCTTAAATTTGCTCGGAAAGCTCCCTCCCGCAGAATTTCCCTTCCGACTATCAAGCTTCCTCTTCTTCCCTTCCCTCTCTATCTGAATCTGTTCACTCCAAGCCTCAACAATTGATGCTTTCTGTACCAGGGTGGCATAGTCTGTCAGCTCAAGAACCGCCACACGATTCTGAATCCATTGCTTTAGCCCTAATTGAAACCTTCGGGCCCTCTTTGCCTCAGAGTTCACATATTCCGGCACAAACCTCGATAACTCAGTAAATTTGGCCTCATACTCGGCCACCGTCATGTTACCTTGCTTCAGTTCCAAAAATTTCAGCTCCATTTGTGTCTCCATGAACCTAGGAAAGTACTTCTCCAAGAACAGCTCGCTAAACCTCTCCCAGGTCACCACACCTCTTCATTCCAAATTCTTCTTAGCTTCCCACCAATAGTTTGCCTCACCCTTCAGAAGGTAAGTGGCGAAAACAGTCTTCTGCTCCTCAGCGACACTTAGTATCTCGAAAGATTTTTCCATTTCCTTCAGCCAGGCTCTTGCCTCGACCGGATCGACAGTTCCTTTAAATTCTGGGGGTTTCAGGGATTTGAAGTTTCGGAAAGCATTTGCATTAGCATTGCTGGGTGGTTGCTGAACTGGGGGACGGTCCAAGTTCTGCCTAAGTAGTTCCATGAACTGCTCCATAGGGCCTCCCCTAGGATGTTCTACCTCTCGGGTGTCATCACCAGCTTCTTCTTCTTCATACTCAGAGTCATCAAACAAGTTATGATCGTTGCCCTCATTCTCACTCAGGTTGACATTCTCCCCTTCATGGTTCTGGTGGCCTCCGGTCCCATGGTGGCTACCCTGGCCCTCAGAACTGATCGGGTGAGCTCGAGTGTTCATTCTTCTGGGTGGCATGATTCTGATAATAAAACAAGAAATGGGTTAGGGTTTTCCAATTACCTGACAGCGTTTGCACGGGTCAGGAACGTATCGTTCCTTCTCATAAGGGTGGAAGTTGCAAAAGTTTTAATAACCCGATGCTGGAGATAAAACGTCAAAACATTTTTGGGAAAAATCTCTATGGGATGCGAAAACATTTGCAAGAGTTTTCAAAATTTCGAAACCTCAAATTTATTTATTTATTTTTTTTTTTGAAAAATTTATTTTAAAAAAATTGTAGGAACATTTTTGGAAAATGTAGAGAACAATTTGAAATCGCATATCGTAAATTTGAAACAGCATGGTTGTATTTGTGGCTTGTAGCAATTGTATAATCACAGTTGTATATCAAAACAGTAGAGCATGGCATCGGAAAGTAAAGCAGTTGAGACAATATCAAGGAAACTGAAACTAAATAAGTACGGTACAAGGGTTGTCACAAAGTTTGGATGTTAGAGCCAAATACATAGTTCCGATGTCAAAGTCTAGCAAATGTGGAACAAATACAAGTACATCATCCGAATAGTCAGGGCAACACAAAAGTAGGGCTACATCCGTACATACTACCCGAAATCACATCTACATATCTGTAAGTCAGTCTACTCATCCACTGGTCAGAAAGGATACCACTGCACAAGTCAACTATCCCGTAAAATCGACACACTAATGTCATCTGAACCTAGGGGACTGAGCTATCAGTAACACATCACGGGGCCGCACCGCGGCAGAGCAAGGTCCTCACTCGGGAAAATGCACGACGCACCATACGCCTAGCATCCCTAGCCTGGATCACTCCGCCCCCGCGGATCCATAATCCAAGAATCCTCTCGCGACTCCTCCTCTCAATCCTATGGAGTCGAGCCCTAGTCCTCCTAGCAACAGCGGTCCTCATCTCAGCCTGGATCCTCAAGCGCGCCTCGCGTTCCTCCACTAGTGCCCGCCTCGCCTCGTTAAGTCGGGCCTCCGCAGAAAGTAAGTCTCGGGTCAGGAACTATACCACGTAAGCGTGCTCAGTACCCGACATTGGGGGTAGGTCCATCGGTGGAGGTGGTATGATAGGAACAGGAGCAGGTGCAGCAGCAGTAGCAGGAGCAGGAGCAGTAGCAGGGGTAGGTTCAAGCTCCTCCTCGCCAGAAGTATCATCCTCGGAGTCACCGTCCGATGAAACAGGGCTAGATGTCTGTGGAGAAGGTGGGGGTGACACAACACGACCCTCACCGGATCTCACACTCTCCTCATCAGTAGCTACAGGAGATGGGGTAACAGGCTCTGGCTCAGGCTCAGGCTCAAAGGGCTCCTCAATAGGATCCTCATCATCAGTATCTCCTATCAGCATAATCCAGGGGCCGAGCTCAGAGTCAGCACCCATGTCCTCCTCAGGATCTTCGGTATCTCGCATCAGTGCCTCATCATGCTCTCTCTCGAAAGCCTCAGGGTCTGGTATCTCCTCCATCTACACAAGGGAAATAAGGTGGGTCACTAACCATAAAGAAAGGTTTAGGAGTAGTTCCCTCACGGGCCTTAAAGTCAGGGCTATATCCGATAACCCGACTACAAACTCGATAAGAGTTCTAAGTATTATTAAGGTTGTTATTAAGGTTATCGTTATTGTTATTATTATTAGGGTTGCTTTCTTAAATTACTATCGTTTTTGAGAACTGTAACCTCGCTCTGATACCATTTCTGTGATGCCCCCAGATCCGGGGTCGGAGATCTAGGCGCTCACGATCCATTTTCCATTAACAACATACCTGTTCTTGCACATAATATAAATAAAACAGCCATCGACCCCACAATAACTCACACCGCACACACACACACACAGGTTAGAGCCTCAGAAACGTCACAACATTGATTAAGCAGTAATAAAAGTATCAGAGTTATTACAGACCGAATTAATTAGTATTTATGCTACCAGCAACACTTCGATATGAAGCGAAGTTGGCGGCTTGAAAGTTTGTTACGATACACTGCCTTGCACAGGTCATACTGATAAATTAAACGAACTAACAAAAGCTGCCAACCAATTCGGCTAATGGGGCCTACCGGTGGAATCTCAACTGCTGGCTCGGGTCTAGTCACCTGCTTTCGAGCAGTCTGTCTGGGTCTTGCCATTTCGCTTAGCTGTTGTGTTTGTAAAATTTGAAAACAAGCAAGAGTGAGCAACTATAGCTCAGCAAGAAATATATGTATAAGGTAAGCAATATAACATTTCATATGATTGGCAGTTATTAAACTTGTTTGTATCAATCAGATCTAAAATCACTTGTCATTGTTGATAAATTCTGAAGGTGCAACAATATGTGCTCTTGTTTTCAAAATAAACTTGCAGTTCTAGATACTGCATTGAGTCAACATCTTTCTCATCAAAATAGAACACTATCAGCAACTTGGCACAAAAGCCTAAGAAGCAGTGTAAAAGCATTTTTCCAAAATGGAGGAATGGGACTTAAAGAAAACACAAAACCTGACAAGGATTGACGAAGATCAGTCGCCACATCCAAGTCCAATAATCCGCGGGTCTTCTATACCGGTAGAAGGATAGAAACTACATCCGTAACTATCCCCGGGTGAAAACTACATCCGTAATCACCCTCGATGAAAACTACATCCGTAATCATCCTTCGGCAACACCTGGGCCGGAATAATAATTGATGGACCGCCTGGCTCACGGCCGCTTACACATCCCGGGAATCGTTCGTCAACGGTTCCCACACCTGCCAGAGTCCCTTTTTCTTTTTCTTTTGAAAACTTGATTTTGATTGAAAACAGAGTAATTGAGGTCCGACATATGTCGACCGATGATTCCTGGAATCATACAAGAAGCAGAATCTGACCGGGGGTTTTCGAAAATATTTTGGGTTCGAAAGAGTTCGAGTTTGAAAGTATTAAAGGTATCTTGGATTGACTACATCTTTGAAACAATGAACAATAATTAATAAATAATATTTTAAGATTTAATATTAATAATTAATAAAATAATTATTCGATAAAATAAACTTTTAATCCAAGATAGGGTTTCGAGTATTTACGAAGATATGAACATAATTACTTGAGTATACGATACTCCCCGAATGAACCTTCGGGTTTTCGCAATCTATATACGATATAATAATATACCGCTCCCCGGTCAATAGTATATATGGACCGCTACGACCTTTATTGCTAGAGTCGTTGTCCGAAGAAAACATTTCAATCTAAGTTCAAGGGGTACAAGCATATATGTACTTATACAATCTCAATTGCATCAATACTTCGATAAACATAGCATTTGATACGGTTGAAAACTACAAACACAACAGTGAAAGTCCTTGTACATGTATAAGTTTTGAAAAGTAAACTCTCCTTGGTTTGGTTGGGGTGGTCGAGCGTGCGGAGTCGAACGATCTATACATAAGCAATAACCGCTCGTTAGTACCTTAACAATATCTCTTTAATTACGGGGTTTTAGGGGGTACAAAATTAACTTAATGACCTCGTCTTATGACACTCTAGCCTCACTATAGGTTCATGTCATCGCTCGATTACGCACGTCACTTATTCGACTTAATTTAGTTACCACATTCGAATCATAACCATTACCCCTAGAATTATGCTCCACTAACGACTTTTTCCCTTGCGCGAAATTTACTCTAGCATTTTTATAAAATTAAAAAATTCATATTTTAATCCACTTCTTTTTGGGTGGTCTTCACCACTGCATTCCCTAACTTCTCAAATTTTTCCATGATCCCACATATATTTTTAGGGGTTTAATCAAGGTTCACAAGGGGGTCACTTAGTGCAGTCCGGAATCCAGAAACACAATTTACTTCTCCGGCCATAACTTAAAATCTATACATCACCTAGTTATTAAATTTACATTTCCAGAAACTACATTCAATTATATTTCCAACAATATATGGTAGGACCTCAGGGGACAAGATTTGAGGGTTCAAAACCATGTTACAATACAGGTCAATGTTCCTGGAAAACTCAGCAAGCATGTATTCACTTAGATCAACCAATTTTCTCAATTCCACAACACAACCAACACCTAATTCACTTAGTTCATGCTTTATAACACTCATGGAGATACATATACTATCCACAATCATAAAAATCACAATCACATCATCAAAACTCAAGATCCATGTCATCCATTACTTATACAACCATGATTAACACATATATACATGGATCTACTACCAAACATCATAAACACTACATGGCCAAAAGGGTTTGTGATTTTTATACCTTCTTGAGCACCTAGGAGCCTTGGAAACTCAATAACACCTTGAATGGTCTCCTACAACCCTTACAATCCAAGATCAAAAAGAGAAACCAACCATGGTTAATATTCACAATATCTATTATAATTAATATCTTGAAATTGGATGGATGAATGGCTTGAAACTCTTAACATACCTTGCTTAGATGATGGTGAGGGCCTAGGAATTATGTCTTGATTTATGAGTGATGGGAAATGGGGGAGGAAGAATTTTCTTCTTCCTTTTTGGTGCTTGGCCGAGAGCTCTCTTCCAAGGGGGGGGGAGAGCTTTTGGTGTTTTTGATTTTTGTGGTTGGTTTGAAATAATTGATAAAGTGAGGTTGGGTGATACATAATGTGTATGTATAGGCAAGGTACTAGCATGGTATGGCTCCTTGTACTTCTTGTCTCCTCTTTTTGAAAAGCAATGTAACTAGTTACTATTCCTCTTCCATTTGGTTAACTAGTTTGCTTATTTCTAACCACTTGGTTGCATGGGACTTGCATGCAATACTACTCCTTGTATCATTATTCTTCCACCAATGCTTGTCATTTAATCTTTAATTCGTATCGTATCTTAATTAATCTCTCGTAATAATATTTTGTCGCGTAGAGATTTCCCCTATAATTCCTTAAGTACTTAATTGTATAAATTCCTCGAATGTCCATAATTCCTCGTCATAATCCTTAATAAATCTTTTAATACTCTAATCATTCTCAAATCCCAAGTTTTATAAATCTTACTAACAATAAGACTCTTGCCTTCACAATCTTCCTTTTATCTTACATAGTGAATGGAACAACATAGTTTCTCAGACAATCAATTCTATTAATCAACAGGGATGACTAGAATGGTTCCAATTTGACAATGTCACAAGATATTAAATAAAAGAAAATATTACCAAAAATTAGGGTTCTTACACGAAGGATTATTAGGATATATATTTATGCATCCCTTGCGACTAGGTGCCTTTTACACATTACATCTCTCCACGTGAGTCAATCCCTGTATGCTAAGTAAGCTTCACATTATCTCCACGATATTTCTTTCTTTCTTGTCCATCTCGCTTCCATGTTATTGTCCTCTAGGGATATTCCTTACGTCACAATTTATTTGCATTTCTTGGAGTAGGAAAAGGCTTGGTAACTCCAGAATTCATTAATATAACATCCTCACAACGTTTAGTAGGAGCGTACTCTCTATCACCTCATCATTTCCTATAACATTCCTTGCAATCATATTAAATGTCCTTGTGGTATGTTCCAACATGTTATTCCTACTTTAAATAATTACTTGGCATATTATTCTGGCTGTACAACTACAATACTTGGTTTTCAATCTTGTATTGGGGCAACGGTTCACAATTGTTCCTCCCGTTCACCTTAGAATAATCACTTTTGAAGGGAAAAGTTTCCAAAATACCAATGTCATATAAAAGAAATTGCAATAAGAATTTCCACATCATGTGTTTCGAGGATATTAATGAATCCCGAATGCTAGGAGTCTCAATGCTCAAAGGACAGAGGAGGGATAGATAGAACACAATAAGGTTTATTCTTCCATCCCCTTATAATTTTGTAAAATACTGTCATGAAGAATGTTGCACGAGGGCAATGATTGATGGATACCAATGTCATATAGACGGTCTTTATAAAATTCTTACATCGGGTAAATACTTCTCCTCTTGAATAATTAAGAGGAAATCATGAAGTCTTATTGATAAAATTCAACCAATAGAAGCAATTCTACTCCATGACAATTAAAGAATGAAGTAGCTTATCATTTATGATTGGAAGAATAGAATATTAAAGTGACATAAAGTCTGATAATAAGATGGGTAAGAATTCAAGTTAAGTGGGCAACCTTGCTAGGTCTCAATCAAATTATTCATTGAAACTTTCATCATCATACTTTACCGCATACAAAATGCGTTGCGGAATTGCTGAATTAATTAATTTGGAAGATGGACCAGTGAAACAATAACTAGTCCTTTTCAAGAAATACTAGCAACTAGCTAGACAAAGTTTGCTAGTTCACTAGTTTGAGACATCACCACTAGCTAGGACAATTAGCAAGATGTTCTTCATAACGTCGCAATTTTGGACTAGCCGGAACAATCAACTAGTCATTCATATTGACATATCAACTAGCCAGTTTCAATTGGCTAGAACGGAATTTCAATATCGTAGCCATTGAAGAAACTTTAGGCTACTCGGATAGCGAATTGAAATAAAAAGTTATTAAGTTTGGACCGAAAAAGGAAAATATAAAATCTGAATAGAATGTTCTTGGTATCGGAACAATCGATAACCTCTCATCAAATATTACTTATCAGTGAAACGGTCCACCCAAGGGTGCCTCTACACACATACTTTATCAGATCCTAAAATAGAATTAAATTCGGAATACCAATATCAAAATGATATCCTATGATTTCAATGTACGATGTTCAATATTATTTTGGAATAGGAGAGAAGAGTTCACGAGGAACATCTGGATACTAGATCATCCATGTTCTCAACAATTTGTTACATATTTATGAGCTCGACTGAAGAGTGCAAGTTTCAAGGAAGCAATCAAATATCAATATTTGTTCAATATTTGTGAAGGGATATACATCGATTAATTAAGGAAACATTTGCAGAACATTCCTTAGATGATTAGAAAGAAAGTGTAAATAGTCCTGAGTAGAACAAGATAATCATAAACTTTGAATAGAATACTCGGGGATCAAATAAGATAATTTGGATAAGTTCTGGTTTAGGGAAAGTATATCACTGGTTGTTATTCCACAAGGTCGAAGTAGGAAGTTAGATGGGTTACCTAATATAAACTAATCGAGATAACATGGTTAATGAATAGTCTAAATGAAGTAGTGCACCGGCAAGTAATTACCAAATTAATTCAATGACTATTCATGCATCTCATTATCACCATTACAAGGATAACTCCATCTCTTCGTCTTCATAATACCAGATACCGACTAGGGTGTCTCTCAATCATCATTTTAAAGTCACTTATTTATCTGTCATTTCCGTGCTTTATCTTGGAGACCATGCTTCACATCATTCTAGGGACACCTGCTAAGTCCATAGGGTCCTACTTCATGCCTTTGACATGAATCACAAGTGGCCAGTTCCCCTTGGGAACAGATCAAAGAGTTCTCTCAGGGATCTCAATGCAGTCCATAGGTTCAGTGGCGGGTGTGTGCACGTGAACATACGTTACCAACAATATAGAGGTCTACAAGTATATATACATAGTCTCTAATAAAATCTCTATCAAAGAATTCCGCTCTAGACTCACTGGTCTCTCTTCTAATAGATCCTGATATCGCCGCATTGCTCGCTACGACCATATCCAACTTCACTGGAGTTATGTCATTAATTCTCCGTGTTTGTTCTTTGAGTTGAACCATCACGTTCCATCGTATGAATCGTACTTGACGTCGTCTAGCATTCTAGTCTTACGATAACGTTCTCGTATAACATATGTAAAATTCTCCATCGAGGGTAATGGAATCCATAATGGTATAGTAACCACTTTCTCCGTTAAAACCGTTACTTGTCGAAAATCAAATCTTATAGCCAAAATAAAGGCCTTTCATTATTCCAAGTACTAGTACCCTTAATTATGTAATGAAGTCTAAACTCCTCGATTCTTAAAACGTCGCCACCTTATGGCTAAACTGTGAAAGACTATGGGCAACAAAATTTATGCCCGCCGAGTCATCCAATCATATTAGCAATATCGCCTCTTCTTCAACTACTCTTGAGGTTTCACTCTGCTTTCTATATCATTACATCTGATAAGTCAGGTACGACTCCCAACTCTCTACTCATCATCCTAATGGTCGCTAAGGATTATAATGATCCTAGTGTAATACCTCAAGTAATCATTCCCATCAACTTCACTCACCGGTACTTCTTCCGGTAATCCAATAGTAACTTACTATGATCTCTTACATCATTCTTCTACTTAGGCTTATCTCTCAACACTCTACTTTCTGAGTACTATAAATTATCGTTTTGATACCATTTTTGTAACGCCCCCAAATCCGAGGTCAGGGATTCAGGTCATCACATCACCATCCATCCATATCATACCTGTATTGTAACACCCACAGATCCGGGGTCAGGGATCTGGTCGTTACGACCTCAATATCCATCCACAAAACCAATATAAATAAAATTACAACCTTGTGACCCAAAACAACAACAACACACCCGTTATAGTCCCAGAGATGAAATCAGAGTAACCATCAATATTATTAATCACAAGTTTGTGTTCTTACAACCCAAAGAATTTTCATTAACTATAACATGCTCTTTGCCATCCATTTACATTTGCAAAATAAATAAATACATTAGCTACTCGAAAGCTAACATCTAGGCTACCAATAGCTTCTTACTCAGTAGTGGCAGCTATGATCTCAGCGGTTAATCCTCTGACTGCTAGCACTTGCTTGCACCGATTGCGCCTTGTGCGGCCATCAGATCTAGCTGTTGTTGTGATATAATAGATAAAGCAAGGGTGAGCAATAGCCCACCAACAATAATATACGATTGAACAATAATATATATAACAAGTCAATAATATCATTGAAGCCATTTCCCATGCATTTATGAAGATAGTGCCAGTATAATGTAAATGATGAAGTTACAAGGTAACTCAAAACATATATCCTGTGAAAATATCTGATGCCAAAGATAAGCAAGATATCATCATTTATCACAAAAGAGGAACTTGCGGGAAAAATATTGCAGTTCCAGTTTTAACACTTTTTCACCATGCCAACACCGATGATGCTGCAGAACATTTCCAACTTTGAATGATGAACTAATATTGGAGTATTCACCACGCCCACTGTTCCAATCCTTACGATGATCAGTCGTAGATTGTACAGCTCAAATTAGTTTTACTACCGGTAGAAGGAAGAACTGATGGATTTACTTGTCTACCGCCCTGCTAGATCTCCCCGGCCAACAGTTGGGCCAATGGGATGGACCGGCGCTACTCGGCCTCTTACACGACTCCTAGTTCGAATAACATTCATAACTTTGAAACGTAAAGATCCTCCCCCTTTCTCCAAGTATGATACTTGTTGATAAGACTCCACAAAGTTGTCGTATCTAGTTGGAAAGAAAAATTCACCAATACTTCCCAAGCTGCTTCTTGTTAATAGATATCAACTTGTTCCAACAATATTACCCCTTGAATGATGAGAAGGTACACAAGATTCAATAAGCACTTAGCAACCAAGTTGCGAGTGACAAGAATAATTTCAAAGGATTTATGACCGGGAAGTCAACAAGATAAATAACATTTCTCAAGTAAGGTTCCCTTATTATTTGACAGATAGATTCGAAGGAAGAATGAAATTTTGAGAACCTTTCTTGATATAATATTAATAATAATACGGCTCCGAAGTAATTTTATAATAATCGAAGGTCGAAGATAATATTTGAAGTCATTTCAGAGTATCTAATAAATATCCAGATAATATTTATTGAATCAGAAATAGTTAAAGAAGGCTTATAACTATGAACGAATATTTAAATCGAAGTATTTCTCAGAATAATTCTCGAGGGAATAAAGAGAAAATATTTATTAAATAATTAAATATTTAAATTAATATCCAAATAATATTCATTTCATTAATAAGACTTGAAAGGAGTAGTAAATATAATATTCGATAAATAAATATAACATCAGATCAACTTTAAAATAATATTCATTAAGTAAATGGGAACTTAAATGAATATTCGAAAAGTAATATTAATTTAATGAATAATATTCTAAATGAATATCAAAATAATATTTAAGGAACAAGTATAACAATATGAATTGAAAATAGGCATGCATGCAATGGCATATGTATAGCAACATTCATATATATATTATCACAACAACAGTTCCAAGTATTGGAAACTTGCCTGGTAATCCTGTAGGGGTCGTGTGCCTTGGGTCAATCCGGTAATCTATAAATAGTCACAATATCCGAGGTTACACACTTAATACTTTTAAAGGCTAAGTATAAACTTAACTTAAGTCGAAACATGTTTTCGAGTTATCTCGATATTCGCCTTCTAGTGTAACTCTTGTTAACACCGTTATAATCCGACACTTGCCCGTTATTAAGACATGTCACTTCACTCATACTTGGCATGTACTTAAGTCGTATAAGTTCTATGATTGGTCGTTTATGAACCAAGATTATATCTCAAGTTTTCTCGCCCGTTTTCTAAGTGGTTTTCCAAAGTTAAACCAAATGTACTTGTAAGGGTTCGTTCGCGTTTAACCTTGATTCAAACATTTTTATAAAATCGGAAAACAATCCGTTTGACATGTGGTTTTCTCTCACACCTTCCTTTTTATCTCTGGTATTTAATTACCATGATTCGCCACTGACTTACATATTTTACGAGGGTTCAATTTCAGTTACGAACTCTCGTTTACGGTTTCGAACTACTTTTAGTAAATCGGTCATAATTCCTAAACCGTAAATCCGTTTCACATGATCTTTATATCAAAACGAAGCTTATAACATAATCTATCTTGTCATAGCATAATATGAAACTGGACAGTGGGTTATAGCTACTGTCAACTATGATTTCTTAAGGTTAACGAAAATCGGGCATTACGACGGCTATAATTCGGACGTTCTAAAAATCATAACAACACAACCAAGCCACACCGGGCATCCATACATCTTATACACATGTTATACATCTCAAAAAGTCCAGGAATATTACTTTTCACCATCATAATCATCATATGGTTAAACCAACTACAAGATCATGCTCATGATAACACTAATGTCATAACTATGCTAAAATTCACCAAAAACATACATAATCTTAAACTAAGATCTAGGGTTCTTAAGGATTATACCTTCCTTGGAGAGTGTCCTAGCCTTACTAAGCTTGTTATAGTCCTTGTATAGCCTCAAAAAGCTTAGATCATCCAAACAAAACAAGAAATCAAAGTTAGTTTCTAAGGATTACTATTCATCATCACTTTTGTAAAAATCATAGAAAATCGAAAAATAAGATTTTGGCTCTCAAATTTTTACCACATCTTGGACTCTTCATAAGCTTTGTTTTGAGTCCTAGATCATCTAATTTGAAGCTTTGTAGCTATGGTTTTAATCCCGTTTTTCCCACTGGTCAGATTTGTTTCCCCAACTTTGAGCATGGATTTGACTATGCTATACTACTTTGTTGGCCATGAAATTTTAAACGAACCTTAAACATGGAGTGGAGAAGCTATGGTTAAAATTTGGTGATTTTAGAAGCTTTAGATTTTGAGATATTAATTTTTCTTTCATGGCTATTCTTGCTGGGCAGTTTTGAAGAAATGGAGAGAATGGAGTTTGCTTGGCTTGTCTTTGATATCATCTAGTCTAAATGAATTATTGTTGATAATATCTTGCATAAAGCCACTTTAATAAAGTGCTTTGGTCATGGATGAGCTAATCAAGTGGACAAGTGTTGCATTCTTGTGGTAAGGTGTGTGTTGTAAGCTAAGTGCTTGGTTGGTTTTCTAATGATGCTAGTCAACTTGTAACTTGCTTGGTTACTTGATGTTATCCACTAGGACATGCATGTATCTTGATTCCTTGCTTGTTTCCTTGTCTGGTTATTGCTTGATTCATTAATCGTTCGGAGGAATATCCCAAGGATTTCTAGTTATGATTTTACCGGAAACCTCCTTAATATTTATATTTCTATTCTTAATCCCCCTCAATAATCTTTGAATCCAACTTCCTCAAATTTACTTAATAAATCCTTAAATCATTCAGTGTCTGGGGAAATCTCGGGAAAAATAAAAGTGCTGTTTTTCGGAATCCGACAGCTTTTACATACACTGTTTTCCCCCTGGATCATTAATACGAACTCAGAAATCCATTCCGGGTACTTCTATATAGTGTCGTCTAATTATATTCCTATTTCCATCAAAACACTATTCATCCCTTTTTCTTTACTTACTCTCTAGGTTTATACAAATGTCCCGGTTCTCTTTCGATCGTTCCTTAATCCTTTTTCGGAACCACTAGACTGATAACAGATATCGATTTGGATGACATAAGAATAACTTTCCCCCTTGGAATTATCAAATCTTAATTTCCTAGGAGATAGATAATTCTTATCTAGATTGTCATCCCATAGCATTCTTCATGACATATAAGTATTTGAATCCAAACCCATTCCATTCATTCATTAGAACATTCGTTACATCGTAGTCCCACCCATTATTTAATATTACATCCATACATAATAAAAGTTTTAATTCTATCCAAAATCTGGGTTCTAATAGTCTCCCCTCCTTAAAAGGATTCCGTCCCGGAATAAGGTAGGAAGCAAAGAGTCGTTCGTTTGTCGTTTCACTTTTTAGCTTCCCGGTCAATTCTTAGTCGTTATACCCTTTCTCAGCACATCTTCTAGTGCTACAATACATACTTTATCCTTAATGGTACCTGCAGTAACATTGGTATCATTATTTCACTGCAAATTTGGAGGTAACCTCGTTCGCACTGTGCATTTCCTGATCGCTTTAATCTTCACAATCTCGATCAATATAGAGAAGTGGAAAGATTTATTAAGAGATCACTATGATCAATTGAACATTTGTTATATTGCATAGTTAGTACAGAAGGGGGCCAGACTTTAGTACTTGACAAGCAATTAAACAATTAGTGGTATTCTACTTAGACCTCTATCATACAGACAGATAGTCATGTAGCAGTACCTCCCTTCCTTAAAGGGTTGTTCTTCTCAATTGAAAAAGAAGATGAATAATAGAGAAGAAAAGAAAAGAATTCCAAAGAATTTTAGAAAATTTTCATGATTGTAAGATATCACACTTAGAATTTCCCTCCGAATTATAGAGGTTTATCAAGGAAGAAAGATAATCGCAATCGTATTAAAACTAAGTTATCATAATTTCACGTGTCGACACCTCCTCGCTGCTCTGTCCATCATTCTATGAACTACGTTCTTGTCCAATCTCAGCAACACTTGCTCCTGAAACACCTTTCAACCTTTCCGGTTAAATCTTAGATTTCTCCTTTGACACCATATTACTGACATTCCATATTTCGTTACTGGCTCTTTCATGTTTATAATAATAACACTATCAGGTTGTCATCTCGAGGGTTCTTTCGAAAACCCATTCATCAATCCATTCATAACATTCCTTGATTCACATTTTATAATTATCTTCCCCAATCTTTTCTTTATCAATCACATCCTTCTTATTATCTTGATTCTCTTTCACTTCTATTATTTAACTCCACCGTCACCTCATTATTGAGACACCCGTCACTTTTACTCAATAACGTCGCATTTTTGGGGTTAAACTTCCCTTATTGCTCAACCAATCTATTCCAAATTTCCTCGTATTCTCCCTACTTAAGGGGATAACTTGTATGTCAATTATGCTTTCAATTCAAACTTTTTGTTGCGTCCAATAACTTTGCCATGTCAATTTCATACTTTTTCTTACCTCATTGATGGGGTCTCTCAAGAGTCCGCATATCTCATTCCCTTGTTGATCCTCAACTCTATATTCATTTCCATCAGTCACTTGGTTTCTATTTCTACTATAATCGCTCTATGAGCCTTCATAGTCTAATCATTTCTGTAACACCCCCAGATTCGGGGTCAGGGATCTGGTCGTTACGACCTCAATATCCATCCTAAAAACCAATATAAATAAAATTACAACCTTGTGACCCAAAACAACAACACACCCGTTATAGTCCCAGAGATGAAATTAGAGTAACCATCAATATTATTAATCACAAGTTTGAGTTCTTACAATCCAAAGAATTTTCATTAACTATAACATGCTCTTTGCCATCCATTTACATATGCCAAATAAATAAATACATTAGCTACTCGAAAGCTAACATCTAGCCTACCAATAGCTTCTTACTCAGCAGTGGCAGCTATGATCTCAGCGGTTAATCCTCTGACTGCTAGCACTTGCTTGCACCGATTGCTCCTTGTGCGGCCATCAGATCTAGTTGTTGTGATATAATAGATAAAGCAAGGGCGAGCAATAGCCCACCAACAATAATATACGACTGAACAATAATATATATAACAAGTCAACAATATCGTTGAAGCCATATGCCATGCATTTACGAAGATAGTGCCAGTATAATGTAAATGATGAAGTTACAAGGTAACTCAAAACATATATCCTGTGAAAATATCTGATGCCAAAGATAAGCAAGATATCATCATTTATCACAAGAGAGGAACTTGCAGGAAAAATATTGCAGTTCCAGTTTCAACACTTTTTCACCATGCCAACACCGATGATGCTGCAGAACATTTCCAACTTTGAATGATGAACTAATACTGGAGTATTCACCGCGCCCGCTGTTCCAATCCTTACGACGATCAGTCGTAGATTGTACAGCTAAAATTAGTTTTACTACCGGTAGAAGGAAGAACTGACGGATTTACTTGTTTACCGCCCTGCTAGATCTCCCCGACCAACGGTTGGGCCAATGGGATGGACCGGCGCTACTCGGCCTCTTACACGACTCCTAGTTCGAATAACATTCATAACTTTGAAACGTAAAGATCCTCCCCCTTTCTCCAAGTATGATACTTGTTGATAAGACTCCACAAAGTAGTCGTATCTAGTTGGAAAGGAAAATTCACCAATACTTCCCAAGCTGCTGCTTGTTAATAGATATCAACTTGTTCCAACAATATTATTCCTCGAATGATGGGAAGGTACACAAGATTTAATAAGCACTTAGCAACCAAGTTGCGAGTGACAAGAATAATTTCAAAGGATTTATGACCGGGAAGTCAACAAGATAAATAACATTTCTCAAGTAAGGTTCCCTTATTATTTGAAAGATCGATTCGAAGGAAGAATGAAATTTTGAGAACATTTCTTGATATAATATTAATAATAATACGGCTCCGAAGTAATTTTATAATAATCGAAGGTCGAAGATAACATTTGAAGTCATTTCAGAGTATCGAATAAATATCCAGATAATATTTATTGAATCAGAAATAGTTAAAGAAGGTTTATAACTATGAACGAATATTTAAATCAAAGTATTTCTCAGAATAATTCTCGAGGGAATAAAGAGAAAATATTTATTAAATAATTAAATATTTAAATGAATATCGAAATAATATTCATTTCATTAATAAGACTTGAAAGGAATAGTAAATATAATATTCGATAAATAAATATAACATTAGATGAACTTTAAAATAATATTCATTAAGTAAATGGGAACTTAAATGAATATTCGAAAAGTAATATTCATTTAATGAATAATATTCTAAATGAATATCAAAATAATATTCATTTAGTAATCCAAGCTTTAAAGGAATATTCGAAATAATATTCGATAAATGAATCGACTTTAAATGAATATTGAAAAATAATATTCATTGAATAGATAACGTTCAAATAATTAATTGAGGTAATGATCGTTAATTAAATGATCTCGGACGAATATTCAAATAATATTCATCAACCAAATAATGGAAAATATTTACTTAAATATTTCCCTTGAAAGTAATTACGATATATCAAGAAGTACTGACTCCCGGTCTTTATTCAACGAATACGATATATATATGCCCTTCCCTAAGGGACTTAACAACATCCGACTTACAACTGATACGTTATCTATCTAGCTTATAAGCCAACAATAATCAAAGAACAATGGCATATGTTTAACAACATTCATATATATATATATATATATATTATCACAACAACAGTTCCAAGTATTGGAAACTTGCCTAGTAATCCTGTAGGGGCCGTGTGCCTTGGGTCAATTCGGTGATCTATAAATAGTCACAATATCCGAGGTTACACACTTAATACTTTTAAAGGCTAAGTATAAACTTAACTTAAGTCGAAACATATTTTCGAGTTATCTCGATATTCGCCTTCTAGTGTAACTCTTGTTAACACCGTTATAATCCGACACTTGCCCGTTATTAAGACATGTCACTTCACTCATACTTGGCATGTACTTAAGTCGTATAAGTTCTATGGTCTGTCATTTATGAACCAAGTTTATATCTCAAGTTTTCTCGCCCGTTTTCTAAGTGGTTTTCCAAAGTTAAACCAAATGTCCTTGTAAGGGTTCGTTCGCGTTTAACCTTGATTCGAACATTTTTATAAAATCGGAAAACAATCCGTTTGACATGTGGTTTTCTCTCACACCTTCCTTTTTATCTCTGGTATTTAATTACCATGATTCGCCACTGACTTACATATTTTACGAGGGTTCAATTTCAGTTACGAACTCTCGTTTACGGTTTCGAACTACTTTTAGTATATCGGTCATAATTCCTAAACCGTAAATCCGTTTCACAAGATCTTTATATAAAAACGAAGCTTATAACATAATCTACCTTGTCATGGCATAATATGAAACCGGACAGTGGGTTATAGCTACTGTCAACTATTATTTCTTAAGGTTAACGAAAATCGGGCATTACGACGGCTATAATTCGGACGTTCTAAAAATCATAACACAACCAAGCCACACCGGGCATCCATACATCTTATAAACATGTTATAAATCTCAACAAGTCCGGGAATATTACTTTTCACCATCATAATCATCATATGGTTAAACCAACTACAAGATCATGCTCATGATAACACTAATGTCATAACTATGCTAAAATCCACCAAAAAGATACATAATCTTAAAATAAGATCTAGGGTTCTTAAGGATTATACCTTCCTTGGAGAGTGTCCTAGCCTTACTAAGCTTGTTATAGTCCTTGTATAGCCTCAAAAAGCTTAGATCATCCAAACAAAACAAGAAATCAAAGTTAGTTTCTAAGGGTTACTATTCATCATCACTTTTGTAAAAATCATAGAAAATCGAAAAATAAGAGTTTGGCTCTTAAATTTTTACCACATCTTGGCCTCTTCATCAGATTTGTTTTGAGTCCTAGATCGTCTAATTTGAAGCTTTGTAGCTATGGTTTTGAACCCATTTTTCCCACTGGACAGAAACTGATCAGATTTGTTTCCCCAACTTTGAGCAAGGATTTGACTAGGCTACACTACTTTGTTGGCCATGAAATTTTGAACGAACCTTAAAAATGGAGTGGAGAAGCTATGGTTAAAATTTGGTGATTTTAGAAGCTCTAGATTTTGAGATATTAATTTTTCTTTCATGGCTATTCTTGCTGGGCAGTTTTGAAGAAATGGAGAGAATGGAGTTTGCTTGGCTTGTCTTTGATCTCATCTAGTCTAAATGAATTATTGTTGATAATATCTTGCATAAAGCCACTTTAATAAAGTGCTTTGGTCATGGATGAGATAATCAAGTGGACAAGTGTTGCATTCTTGTGGTAAGGTGTGTGTTGTAAGCTAAGTGCTTGGTTGGTTTTCTAATGATGCTAGTTAACTTGTAACAAGCTTGGTTACTTGATGTTATCCACTAGCACATGCATGTATCTTGATTCCTTGCTTGTTTCCTTGTCTGGTTATTGCTTGATTCATTAATCGTTCGGAGGAATATCCCAAGGATTTGTAGTTATGATTTTACCGGAAACCTCCTTAATATTTATATTACTATTCTTAATCCTCCTCAATAATCTTTGAATCCAACTTCCTCAAATTTACTTAATAAATCCTTAAATCATTCAGTGTCTGGGGAAATCTCGGGGAAAATAAAAGTGCTATTTTTCAGAATCCGACAGCTTTTACATACACTATTTTCCCCCCTGGATCATTAATACGAACTCAGAAATCCATTCCGGGTACTTCTATATAGTGTCGTCTAATTATATTCCTATTTCCATCAAAACACTATTCATCCCTTTTTCTTTACTTACTCTCTAGGTTTATACAAATGTCCCGGTTCTCTTTCGATCGTTCCTTAATCCTTTTTCGGAACCACTGGACTGATAACAGATATCGATTTGGATGACATAATAATAACCTTCCCCCTTGGAATTATCAAATCTTAATTTCCTAGGAGATTGATAATTATTATCTAGATTGTCATCCCATATCCACCACTAGAAAAACGTTAATAGACATCGGTTAAAAACCGATGTCTGGCCTTTTTTCAACCGATGTCTAGGTGGGTGTAGAGAAAAGTCCAGCCCTTTTACATCGGTTTAAAACCGATGTAAATAGTATCTGTAACATCGGTTACTGACTTCTAACATCGGTTTATAACCGATGTCAAATATTATCTTTAACATCGGTTACTCATAACTGAACCGATGCAAAATATGGTAACAGATATCAGTTCTTTAAACATTTCGTTGTATATGGAGTCCTTCAACAACAGGTTCGGTTTATGCAAAGTTGACTTAAGCTCTCTTCAACATCAGTTATAAACTGATGTTAAAAGCATGAACAATGTGATGGTAGTACTTATTATAGACATCGGTTTCATTTCTACAGATGATGTTACTACTTATTATAAACATCAGTTTCATTGATATAAATGATGTTAGTGTCTTTAATTTACTTATTATAGACATCGGTTTCATTTCTACAAATGATGTTACTACTTATTATAAACATCAGTTTCATTGATATAAATGATGTTAGTGTCTTTAATTTACATCAGTTTCATTGAGTTTAACTGATGTTAGTGTGTGTAAATTACATCAGTTTCATTGAGTTTAACTGATGTAATATTGTTCTAATAGCTAGCCAAAACAGAAACGTACAAATTAAAACCATTCCAAAATGAAAAACAATCCATAATGGTCGCACATACATAAATAACGAAAAACATAAGTCTCAAAATATCATTTCTCCATTCATTATGACAATACCAAGTACTTCAATCCTTACAAAATAACTAGTACGTCCACATGAACTTCTTACATTTCATCCAACTTCCACATACATGCCAGACCATATAACCACAAAAACTAACAACTGGCCAATTAAATGAAATGCTCAGGTTCACGTACATGATGAAATAATATAAAGGCAGCTAGCTAGAAGTTAAGTTCATTATCTAGTACACAAATCTTTGGATGTATCCAAGAGCCTCGAGACGCACGTCATCAAGCTCCTCCTTTGTATACAATGACTTCCGATTCTTAGGTTCCCACTGTAAACACACAGAAACCAAGCAAAAAATTAGCAATACATAAAAAAAATATTGTTTTAAAGTACAACTAAAGTGCTACTTGAATGGTTAAAGTCTCTGGTGTCAAACTTTGTTTCAATACAATACACAGAGGATTCACAATTACACCATCAGGTAAGTTAATTATGCAAAAACTTGATACAATAATTATGCCAAAACAGGGCCTGTACAATATCATATATATTGTACATGAATCAATCAACTAATATCATCATCATACCATCAGGTAAGTTAAACATTTAGCAGAAGCCCTCGACTTACAGTTCGAGTATTAAGAACATTATAAGAAACGTACAAATCTATACAACAGGTTTCATTTCTTAATAGTAGATTCATAAAATAAAAATACTTACAGATCTATACACAAACTATACAGAAGAAACATGAACTCGTTGATTTCTCATAACAAGTGCAATTATGAAATACAAGTGCAATTATGTGTAGGTATAATGCATGCATGTATGAGCATATATATAGGTAAATATCAACTCAAGGATCACTAAAATGCACACTTGTTTTTTTATAAAAGATATCAATACATAAGTGATGTTGCAGGTTGGAAAATCTACAATGTATTCATTTAATGAATAGCAAAGCATGCATGGTAGCTAGGTTGCATGTATACAAGGTTGTATGTAGTTGTCCAAGAAGCATGTTGGAACACAGGTCATATATCTCTTTTGTGAATTAAACAACCATATTGAGTTCAACCCATAAAACCCATAAATTAAAACATACATACCCTTGCTATGAATTTCATTTCCTTGTCTTCGAAAATATCTTTCATATAACGCATGACAACATAACCGCATTCATGACCACCCGGTTGTTTAGGGCATCCCTATTTTAAAAATAAAAATAAGTCAAGTATCGATTAGTCACTAGAAAAACTAAATTAACAACAAAGAACTTACTAAAGACAAAGACAAAGTGTGCACAAAGACTTACGCTAAGATTTCTAACTTTGGGATTTTTGAGGGCCCGTCCTGTTTGAGCATTATAAGATCTAACTGCTCTGTGGAAGAAAATTAGAAGCAGTGTCAATAAATTGAGAATGAAATTAGCTACATTCTAGTTCTAGAAATGTATCCTTTAAATAAGTAAATAAATATTATTACCGCACTAATGCTTCTTCTAGTTCTAGAAAATGTTGCGGGTGAGCCAATGGATTGAGTATGAATATTTCAGATTCCCAAATCATGATCAAAATCCAATGGTAACTGTTTAAATTATAAATAAATCAAAGTGGGAATTTGAAAAATATACGAACAGATCAAACTATATATATATATATATATATATATATATATATATATATATATATATATATATATATATATATATATTATAATAAGTATTAATTAACTGCATATTAACAATTCCCTTACTTTTGGTTATGAGGCATGAGGAATATGCGAGAAGGTCCAGATTTCATCCGTTCAACAACATAAGCTTCAAAATTCTCATTGAGTTTATATGTGGCTGCTGGATCAATAAATGCATACATGTCCGTTTGTTTTTTCTTGAGAACCTCAGCATGCAAATACCTACATATATTTATAATACATTTTGCATAAAACATCCTTACAGAAATATAAAAAATATGAGAAGCACGATTCACAAGACAGGAAAGAACTTACGCCATATAGCTCGATATTATAGCTTGGCCAATCATATTAAACTCCAACAATGCCATTACATTCTCATGCAACAAAAATATAGTTTTGTCCATACCAAACACCTCAGCATCACATCGAATCTGAATGGAGTCTGAATTTTCTTTCAAAATTGTTACTGCATGCATATGCAGCAACATGAACTGACGAGGCACATTTTTATTTGGCTTGACACTCTTCATTTTCGCATATACTCTTTGAAACTCACTCTGCTCATTTTTTTGCTTCCTTGACTTCACTACTTCCTTTTTAGTTTTCTACAAATAAACAATGGGTTAAGAAACATTAAAAGTAAAGAAATGATAACAAGTAGATGCATTTAAATTCACTGATTATCGAGAAAATATATACCTCAGCAGTAGGATTGACAGTAGGAGTGAAGATGATCATGTCTTTAGGACATGCTAAAAGAGAGCCAACAGCTTGGCGAACTGTCTCAATTTCACCAGGTATTGGTACTGGAACCAATGCGTCTTCCTTGATAATTCCGTCCACTGAGACACGAGCATGTCCTGTTTTCAAAGGCACTCCATGTACTGAGTTGCAGTTTTCTTCCTCGGAGAAAACCATACCAAACGCTACCTTATTGTCAATGTTGTCCACTGCCAACTCACATTTTTTCGGTTTCTAAATTTGCAAGTAAAGATCAAATAATAAGTAAATCTACTCACAAAATCAACAATATCAACAATATTGAGAGACATCCATGTATACACTATTTTTTACCTTTTTCCCATGTGGAGAAGGGTCAACAGGATCAATAGCAACAAAACCCTCGTCACCCTCGTCATTATCGTATGCCTCATCCTCGTTGACCACCAATTGTTTTGCAGATTTGGGTTTACTCTTGAACTTCTTTGCTTCATCAAGTTGTTCTTTTTCTCCTTTTTCATCCGGACAACTTGATTTGTCAGAGAAAGTTGGTGAGTGATGATTATTGGATGAATTGGCCACCACCGACCTCAGCTCAGCCTTAAGCTCAGCAATCTGCGACATGAAGTCGTTCTTTGTCTTCTCAAACTCAGCAATCGTAATTCGGGTCCTTTTTGCTTTTGGCAAATGGAAATATGTTGATGGAGTTACGAAGCTTCCAACTCCCCGAACCCTACCTGAATGCTCAGGAGTTTCCAGTGCTACAGTTAACACATCTTCACTTCCAGATGGCTTGAACTCACCCTTGCGCTTCTTTTCCAATAAATCATCCTTGTGACAAAAACTAAAATTAATACATAGTATTTCTAGAAATAAAAAGTGAAAAATAAAAATAACAAATAAAATCTTACAATTTTTTGAAATTTCTCAGCCAGCTCTGGATCAATTTCTTCGCCCTCTGGTGGCATACGGGCAAGTTTCCACATAATTGCCCGATCAGGTATTTCTTCAGGCTCCAGCCGCCCTGATTTGACCTGTTCAAATCGATAATGGAACAATAAAAGACATTCAACAAAAATAAAAATTACAAAAAAAATAAAAATTACAAAAAAAATAAACTTGTACTTCTTCTTCTTCTAAACCAATGTATCCTTTCCTCGATGATCTGTGCGGATATTTTCGCTTCCTAACTCTCTTACTCTGTTTTTTACTAAGTTTCTGCATACAAATAACATTAAATAATTTAAATGTAATCATATGAATCACATGTATAGGTTTAGCCTAACAATTTAGAAAAATACATATACGTTTAACACATTAAAACATACCCCAAAATCATGCGTACTCCTGTCTGCAACAAATCGCCTCCAAGCCTCCTTACCAACAAATGCATACTCTTTTGGGGGCTTCATTAGCTTTTTCTTCAGTCCAATATATGGCGCTACAAATTGTCTGTTTAATTTAGTCATGAATGGTCTCCACTTTATTCCTGCTGACTGTAGGATTGACTTCTTACTTTCCGGAGCCACTTTGAATGTATCCTAAAGTACAAACAGGTTAATTAACAATTGACTACAAGGTTAAAAACATAACATGGGGGCTAAAAAACCAGAATTTTTTGTACCTCAACATCATCCCATAGCTTCGCTTTTAATTCAGGATCCACTTTCGGCCAAGATGGAATATCGATTGGCACTAAATTCCTAGCAATCATGCCTACATACGATGCCAAGGCATGCCTACTATCTCCGACTGGAATTCCATTTTTATTGTATCGTACTTTTATCTTCTTACCTTGAGCTTTTTTTATCACGACTTTGTGCATAGCACAAACACCCCGCACTGCTCCAGCCTTCTCTTTTTTGGATTCCGTACTAGTAGTTGTTGTTTCTGGGACATTTGAGTCTGGCTCTAGGGGGGGTCTGTAGCTTGTGTAGATTTCTCTAGTTCAGGTGTCAAAACTCTCACCTCGAGTTGCTTCTCATTTTCGTTGCTGTTATTGCCCTTTTTCGATAGTACTTTAGATTTTTTCTGTCTTTTTGCCATTTCTCTTGCCTCCCTTCAATTCTGCATATTCCTGAAATAAAACAAGTGAATAATTCAGGGAAAATACAATGTGATTGAACAAATTGGACAATGTATACGACTAAAACAAGGGAAAAAAATGGACTGTAAATTTGTACCTAATTCAGGGAACAATGATCAAAATTTTACCATATATGATTTCTCTAGCAATTAATACTTGTGTCATGTTATAAAATGAAATTTGAAATTACATTAAACAAGCTAATAAGTGCGACACAAAATAATAATAGTTTTCAAATTACAATTCACACCAAATACGGAAAGGAACGAAACACAATATAGAGATACATAATATCTGTCACTTTTTAATCCAAATTCCCTCAACATCCTTTCTTTGATTGCCAACACTAGCGTCCTCTTCATCATCAACAACATTGACTCTAGGGATTTCAGAGCAAAATGGAGGATTTTCCAATGTCGTGTCCCCTAAATCCTCATCGTTATACACCTCGTGATAGTCTCGATTCGTGGAGGTTAATACAACTGACCAGGCAGCATCAACGGGATCTTTGACATAGAAAACTTGCTTCACTTGGTCAACGGACACATATTTATCATTTTTTTGACCTTGTCGACTGAAGTTGACAAGCGTAAAGCCAAGATCATCCACCTTGATGCCTCTGTCACTATCTGCCCATTTACACAAGAACAATGGGGCTTTGAATGCATGATAATCCAGCTCCCATATTTCTTCAATGATGCCATAAAATGTCATATCACTCTCCACGGGATTTAAATCCTTGGCACTAGACACTTGGACCGTCTTACAACTACAGCGACACCACTATTTTGAACAGCCCTTTCATCATCTCGCGCTTTTGTGTAGTATCGGACCCCATCAATGAGAAAACCTTCATAAGTCAAAACAGAGAAAGACGGTTTGCCAGCCAACCATCTTATAGTTTCTGAAACAGCTTCACCATTGCATATCATTTCACTAACTGTTTTTTCAAACCAACTAGCAAATAGCCGATTGTGCTCTCCAATCAGCCATTGCACAGTCTTTTTTTTCCCTCGGTAAGTTCTTTCTAGAACATCCTTGTGCATCCTAGGAAAATGGATCAAATAATTTAGAAACTAACTATACTTGCTAAAAGAAGATAAATAATGAAAGGTCTAATAATTTAACTTACATAATGTACGGATACACTTCAGGGTTGTTTAAAAGAACATTTAGATGAGCCTCGTCTCGCTCCTTTTCTTCCACCGACTTCATTACAGCTGTAGATAATGGACCAGAAAGATCACCTTGGCCTTTCGGAAGACCTGCAGTTCTGCAACTCTGGCAAACAAACTCTGTGCAAAATTCTACAGATTCTTCTCCTAGATAACTTTCGGCTATACAACCTTCCGGATGATAACGGTTCCGCACATAACTTTTCAACACTTTATTGAACCGTTCAAATGGATACATCCATCTATAAAAAACTGGTCCACACAAACGCAATTCCCTAACCAAGTGGACTGTGAGATGTATCATTACATCAAAAAATGAGGGTGGAAATATCTTTTCCAACTCGCATAAGGTTAATACTATATCTGCCTGCAACTTATCCAATTTTGATACATCTACAGTTTTCTTGCACAAAGAATTGAAAAAGAAACACAACCTTATAATGCTAACCCTCACATTTTTTGGGAGAATGGAACGAATTGCAACTGGGAGCAACTGTTGAAGGAGTACATGACAGTCATGCGACTTCAGCCCAGACAACTTTAAATCGGACATCGATACACAGTTTTTAATGTTCGATGAATGTCCATAAGGAAGTTTCATTGAAGAGAGTGATGATAACATTTTTCTTTTTTCTTCCCTTGAAAGAGTGAAAGGTGCAGGGGGCAAGTAGGTTTTTTTATTTCCGACTTTTTGTGGAGCCAAATCTTTCCTGATGCCCATTTCAACCATATCATTACGGGATGCCTCACTATCTTTAGTCTTATATTTTAAATTTAGTAGTGTCCCAATCAAACTATCACATACATTTTTCTCGACGTGCATAACATCGAGACAGTGACGAACATGATGAAACTTCCAATATTCTAGCTCAAAAAAAATTGACTTTTTCTTCCACGCACAGTCCACTTTCTTTGACTTCCTTACTTCATTTCCAAAAGTAAAATTTATCTCCTCCTGCTGCATTAAAATCTCTTCTCCGGAAAGGGGTTGACATGCTTTTCCAAACTCTTGTTCACCATTAAAAGCTGCCTTATTCCTCCTATACGGATGATGCCTAGGCAAATATCGACGATGACCTTGGTAACACATTTTCTTGCTATGATGTAAATATTTACCTATAATATTATCACCACACACTGGACAAGCCATATAACCCTTATTTACACACCCAGACAAATTCCCATATGCAGGAAAGTCATTTATCGTCCACATTAATATTGCCCTTAAAGTGAAAAAAGATTTAGTATTAGCATCGTACACATTTGGTTCACCTTCTTCCCAAAGCTTCTTCAAATCATCAATTAACGGTTGTAAAAACACGTCAATGTTATTACCTGGCTCATGTGGACCAGACACTAATATCGTTAACATCATAAACTTCCTCTTCATGCATAACCAAGGAGGAAGATTATAAGTTGACAATACTACTGGCCAACAGCTATACCTATTGTTTAAGCCATTAGTATGTGGGTTTATACCATCTGCGACCAGAGCTAACCGAAGGTTTCTTGGCTCACTACCGAAGGTTGGCCACCTATAATCGATATTCCGCCATGAAGGAGAGTCGGCTGGATGGCGCATCTGGCCATCTTGACTTCTTTGGTTAGCATGCCAAGTCATTAGTGCAGAAGTAGAAGCAGATTTAAACATCCGCTTAAATCTGGGAATGATTGGAAAATACCACATAACTTTGGCCGGAATGTTAACCCTCGGTTTACCATCCTTTCCTAATTTCCAACGAGATTTCTGGCACTTTGGACAATTAGAAGCATCGGCATTTACACCCCTATATAGAATGCATTCATTCGGACATGCATGAAATTTTATATATTCTAGGCCTAAATCAGATAGGATTTTCTTAGCTGCGTATGAATTAGTTGGCAGGACATGATCTTTAGGAAGTAAAGATCCAACAGAAGAGAGTAAATCTGTAAATGCACTATCACTTATACCAAATCTTGCTTTCCAATTATGTAATTTCAACATTGAATCTAATTTAGTGCACTCACTACCCTCATACAAAGGTTGTTCGGCATCGGCCAAAAACCTTTTGAACTCATCTGACTCTTTATCGCAATCATCACCCAAATTATTATTATATGCTGCTTCACAAACATCCTCTACATTACCGGCTTCAAATGGTTGTGACGCAGAAATATTCTCCTGAGTAGAAGCCGGAAATGTGCTACCAACAGATGACCTAGACTTAGCTCCATGCCAAATCCAATCAACGTACCCCAAACTGAAACCCTTTTCGTACAGATGACCCCTAATTATTTTGACAGACAATTTTTTAAAATTAACGCAACGTGCACATGGACAAGGTATTCTCTTAGGATCTTTACAATTTTCTTCGGCAAGCATCAAAAACTTTTCAACCCCGATTTCGTACTCTAATGAATCCCTATCAGCAAAAATCCATGACTTGTCCATATATGAACCTACAGCATTTTAATATCAATTAACATACGACTGAACAATCATATACATATCCAAACCATTATCTCTTATGTTATTCTATTTACGGATTTATCAAGTTAATTTTAACAAGTAACGTATTATTTATATTCAATAAGCATATTCATATCTAACTTCAGTATGTAATTAAAAATATTTAAGTTCAATCATTTATTATTTATATTATATAATATTAAGTTGTGACTGATATTTATAGTTATAGTATTGTTCTAAGTTAAACTTGTTTTTTAAACAAAAGCTATATCAATTAATATTAAATGGCAACATGTCATTAACCTTTAAATGTGCACGAAGGCATACGATTTCAATAATTCACATATGTAAGTAGCAAACAGAGAAAGTACATATACTACCATACACTATTCAGTTCTATCAATTCATGCAGTTAAAGAACTTTGAAATAAATAACACATAAAGAACACACGTTACACATAAATAACACATGTTATACATAAAGAACACATGTTATACATAAAGAACACATGTTATGCAGATACAGAACACAAAAAAAAACATTCAAAAATAGCAGTCAAAAATAAAGAAATACATACGAATTTGAGCTTTCAAGCATTACCCAAAAAAGTTCTTGCTCCTCTCCTCTCTATAAACAAAGATACACTCAGAAATTAGTAACTAAATATATAATTGAAAGTATTACTCATTGATTCAAAATAAGGTTGAAAGTATTACCCAAACAATCTCTTTTAACTGGTCCTCCTGCATTAAAAACAAGAAAAAGTGAATTAGAAATTAAACAGAAGGAGTTCAAAATTACACATGCAATTAAGTTTACTCACTGATTCGATCTTTTTAGCAGTGAACACATAGATCCCAGCAGCGAATTAAAGGAGGGAAAGAGAGTAAACTTTGAGATTGAAAATTAGGGTTACAAATTGGGGATTTTTTTGGTGAAAGAGAAAGAGAGATTGAAAGAGACAGAGAGAAAACGAGAGAGAGAGAGAGAGGTGAGCAGTGAGGTAATTGAGAGAGAGAGATTAGAAATTCGTCGAGAGAGAGAGAGCAGTGAGGTAATTGATCGAGAGAAAACGAGAGAGAGAGAGAGAGGTGAGCTGTGAAGAATTAGTTTTGAGAGAGAGATTAACAATTCGTTTTTTTGTTTTGTTGTCTGAGAGAGCTGCACTACCATCAAATTATTTGGGGGAATTAAAAATTTGGGGGGAATTAAAAATTTGGGGGGAATTAAAAATTTTCTAAGGGGGGAATAATGTGTGAAGGGGGGAAATATTTTGGGCGTGTCTACTACTTTAGACATCGGTTGGTTTTTGACCGATGTAATAAGATGTTAACGACATCGGTTGTTTTTTAACCGCTGTCATTGATATGTCAAAGACATCGGTTGGTAATATAACCGATGTACCTGATATGTCAATAATATGTCAAAGACATCAGTTGGCTTAAATTGTGATTTCATAATATATCAAAGACATCAGTTTTTTTTGGACTGATGTCATTGATAGTTTTTACATCGATGACATCATGAACCGATGTTAAAGGGGCGATGTCTATTCTACTTTTTCTAGTAGTGATCATTCTTCATGACATATAAGTATTTGAATCCAAATCCATTCCATTCATTCATTAGAACATTCGTTACATCGTAGTCCCACCCATTATTTACTATTACATCCATACAAAATAAAAGTTTTAATTCTATCCAAAATCTGGGTTCTTATAGTCTCTCCTCCTTAAAAGGATTCTGTCCCGGAATCAGGTAGGAAGCAAAGAGTCGTTCGTCTGTCGTTTCACTTTTTATCTTCCCGTTCAATTCTTAGTCGTTCTACCCTTTCTCAGCACATCTTCTAGTGCTACAATACATGTTTTATCCTTATTGGTACCTGCAGTAACATTGGTATCATTATCGCACCGCGAATTTGGAGGTAACCTCGCTCGCACTGTGCATTTCCTGATCGCTTTAATCTTCGCAATCTCGATCAATATAGAGAAGTGGAAAGATTTATTGAGAGATCACTATGATCAATTGAACATTTGTTATATTGCATAGTTTGTACAGAAGGGGGCCAGCCTTTAGTACTTGACAAGCAATTAAACAATTAGTGGTATTCTACTTAGACCTCTATCATACAGACAGATAGTCATGTAGCAGTACCTCCCTTCCTTAGAGGGTTGTTCTTCTCAATTCAAAAAGAAGATTAATAAGAGAGAAGAAAAGAAAAGAATTCCAAAGAATTTTAGAAAATTTTCATGATTGTAAGATATCACACTTAGAATTTCCCTCCGAATTATAGAGGTTTATCAAGGAAGAAAGATAATCGCAGTCGTATTAAACACTAAGTTATCGTAATTTCACGTGTCGACACCTCCTCGCTGCTCTGTCCATCATTCTATGAACTAGGTTCTTGTCCAATTTCAGCAACACTTGCTCCTGAAACACCTTTCAACCTTTCCGGTTAAATCTTAGATTTCTCCTTTGACACCATATTACTGACATTCCATATTTCGTTACTGGCTCTTTCATGTTTATAATAATAACACTATCAGGTTGTCATCTCGAGGGTTCGTTCGAAAACCCATTCATCAATCCATTCATAACATTCCTTGATTCACATTTTATAATTATCTTCCCCAATCTTTTCTTTATCAATCACATCCTTCTTATTATCTTGATTCTCTTTCACTTCTATTATTTAACTCCACCGTCACCTTATTATTGAGACACACGTCACTTTTACTCAATAACGTCGCATTTTTGGGGTTAAACTTCCCTTATTGCTCAACCAATCTATTCCAAATTTCATCGTATTCTCCTACTTAAGGGGTTAACTTGTATGTCATTTATGCTTTCAATTCCAACTTTCTGTTGCGTCCAATAACTTTGCCATGTCAATTTCATACTTTTCTTACCTCATTGATGGGGTCTCTCAAGAGTCCGTATATCTCATTCCCTTGTTGATCCTCAACTCTATATTCATTTCCATCAGTCACTTGGTTTCTATTTCTACTATAATCGCTCTATGAGCCTTCATAGTCTAATCATCTATTTCAAATATCACGTCGTTTCCAAATTAAACCATCCGAAATAAACCTGGACGATTTCTCTAACTTAGGTTCAGTCCCAACATTTCCACAATCGTTATCATTTAAGTCCTTAGAAAAATCACCACTACGTTAACATAGTCCATGGTTGAATCACCATCATTTATCGATTACGTAGCGCTTTAATAGCTAATCCTACGGGTTCCCTAACTGTCGGATCAAAATCCTTTAGGAAGACCAAATAATCACTATTCCCTATCCCTAAGGAATACTTCCCGAAAATACATGAACTAGATAAAATTGTAGGAAAGCTTCAAGCATTGCAGCTATGACAGGTTGAGGAGATTATTAATCATATGTCTCTAGTAGAAGGCTGGAAGCTTAGTGGTTTACTTAATCACTTTCCAACCTCACATTCTCTATCTTGTTTGCACAAAAATGTACCGACATAAACTTGCTTGTCATTCATCATTATGCCAATTGGCTTATAAATTTTTTGTACCATCTCTGTTTCTTATTATCTACTACCAACCTCTTGCTGGTCTAGTCCTTTTGCTTACTCCTTTTACCTAATCTCTCCTCTCTCTTTCAAAAAGAAGGCGAGTCTCTTGGGGAATTTGCTTGCGAGGACTGTTGTCTGGCCTGTCGCAAAACCTTCTAATGCCGGTAATGTGCCTCAGACAATATCAGGAATCGAATGTTTACTTAAACTATCCTTGAAGTTGATTCTCGCACAATCATCAGAGGGAATCGTAAATTCCTCCATCACATTCTGACCTTCGAGGTCCTTCTCAGTATCACTCTATTTCCTTTGGTATGAGCATTTATGGTACTTTTCTATACTTAAAGTGTCGACCATCTCATTTGCCTTTCCTGATTATAATAATTTCCTACAATCATTGTTTTCTGGATCTATACCAACTCAGGCTGAAAGCATTCTCCCTTAAACTCTACTGAAGGAGAAAAAAAAATAGCTCAGTCTCTTTTCCATAAGTCATTGCTTCCACCTTTCCGTGGGAACCTTATCACATTTATTCCTAATCCTACTTAGGATACTTCTTTTCTTAGTTCCTTCTTATTTTAGGATAACCTCAACCTTTATTGATTCAATCCATACTTTCTAATGGTTTCACACATGCCTCATCTGGCATCATTATTGCTATGTCATACATTCCCTACCAAACTTCCATTTTGAAGTTCAGAATATTACTTCTTCTTTTTTTTCTTCTAAGGTTTCTTAAGTAATCCTCATCATTCCTCCTGTATTTTCTAGGTACAGGGCATATTCAATATCATTAACCAATCCTATAATAATTCTGCCTATGTACTTTCCGAAACTCCTTTAAATGATCCTTAAAGGTTATTGTTGCCTTAGTCAATCCAACTTATATAATCTGGATTCACAATGTCTTTATTAGGGGCAGTGCCATCCTCTATGCATCCCAAGGGTTCGTCTTCAACTATTGATATTCTATTCTCAATTCTCTTTTCAAGGAATGCCTACACCCTGTAACTGGCAATCAAATCATATATCCGTAATAAGAGTCTCTTTTTAATCGTTCTTATCTTGATCATCTATAGGTAGCTTAATGTTAACCTCTCCTTTCAAATGGATGTCAGTCTACAAGACGTTCCAAAAAAAAAACAGTATATGTCTATCTGCTCTTTTCGTAGAACTTGGTAATGGTATCAAGGATGTTCTGGAAGATATTGGTCATGTTCAACGTGAATCTCTTAGTACTTATTGCTTCTTATCGAAGATATTAGCATCAGACAAAATTTTGGTAGCATACTGAGCAATTTCTGACCGCTTCCATACACTTAGGTTGATCATCTGTCTCGACCATAACATAACCTTTGTATTTATAATATCCCAACACTATGTGTCTCAGATCATCGTACTTCTATTCTTACTCAGAATCCGGTCCATTATATACCCATGCATCACTTTACTTTATATCCCAAAAGTTCTCGCAGTCGATGCTTAACTAAAAGCAATCCTGCTTTGTCCTTACATTGCTGGTCTAGCCATTTATGATCTTTCGTTTCATGGCCTTAAATAGTCGTATTAAAATATGGAAAACTGGGGTTTAGTCAGTAGTATTACTTTTCTAGCAATTGCTCGGCATAGTGCCTCTGTCAACCTTAACGAAGGTAATTTATCTGGGGTAGATTACGTTCCCATATATGCTTTCCCCTGGCATACTGGTAAGCTTCCTTCACAGAACCATCTTAGATACCCGAGTAGTGTAGTCACTTGACTCGAGCACCGCCGCCCTTCATCCACTATTCTTTTATTTTCATCCTTGCGATTCCTCTTATCAATCCCACGTTCCGCATGAGCTTAACACTCCTGGCATAACAACCTTTTCATTAAAGTCAATCCCGGAATTTCTCAGTCCGGCTGGTTTCTTGAATACATTTCCCTTTTTATCATCCAACCTCAACTTCCAATTTCATCTCTACACTCAATTATAATAATAAGGGTCTGTCTACCAACCGTATAGCACCTACTTTACCCAATCCACAGGGTTCGCTCTGATTTCAACTCTCTTCGGGGACGTCTTCTGATAATTAGAAAGACAAGGTTTGCCAAAATTTGTTGAAGTTCTCTCCAGAATCAGGGAAATTTTGGTCAATCTATCCACCCGCTGGTAATACTAAGAAGGCCAATTTCGAAACCTGGAGAATAGTTCTAGGAACATACAAGCAGGCAGAACCGTAAATAGTTATAGTAACGGTATGACTGCCATAAAGTTGGGAGTTTAACCACTGGAAAGGAAACCAAATATTTACATCCCATAGAAGAAAATCAAAAGTTTCAATTGAATCATGCCACATCGGCCTGATGCATCTTCGTCCTAATAGTTGATACTACTACATGTCAATCTACCAAGGCCATTCGAATCTGGTGAACAGTTCTGTCCGAATGCATCCGTAATTACTCTGCTGTGCTACATAAGCACACCACCTATTCCTGTATTAGGTGCATCATAATATATCACAAAGTCTTCCTTTTTCCATTAGGCAACGCCAACGCTGGGTCGTCACGAATTTCATCTTTAGCTCCAGGAAGATTTTTTTTCGTTTTTTCTGCCTATTCAACTCCTTAGCCATACAAATAAGTCGGGTTGCGGGACTGCAATCTTTTTAGAGTCCTGAACAAATCTTTGGTAATACCTGGTGAATCTTATGAAATTTTTCACCTTTGCTGGGGTGGTTGGCCCTTCCCAATTGAAACTCCCTTTAATTCGGCGGGGTCAACCAACACTACTCACTATTGATCGCATGTCCTAATAGCTGAACTCCATTTTATCAGAATTCATACTTCGAGAACTTAACATACACTTGCTCTTTCAGGTTTCATCTTAAAACATTCTCAATCACCTGTGAACCACATGCATTTAATGTTTCTGGTTCATCATTTCACTTAGTTGAAATAAACATATACTTAGTCCCTGACAGTAGTCTTATTATGAGTTTATCGTAAACTCACTGGTCTTTTCCTCTTGTAGGTTCTGAGATCATCGTCTCGCTTACTACTTCCTTATATAACTTTATCCAATCATGCCATCACTTCACAATGGTTTTACTTTCTAAGCAGATCTATTCATGAAATGAACATTTCCCTGAATAAAACCACCTCATCAATCTCAGCTCGACCTTATAGATTATAACTTATAAAATCTGCCTTCTCATGGTGAATTACTATTGACAATATTCACACTAATTCATTTATCCAATGATATGGCACTTGCTGCCTCTATCCCAACTGCTCCTAGAGACTCTGCTCCTCGTCCTATATCGATGTCTTTGATAACCATGCATCATTCTAACTCTTTTCTCATTAATATGAAAGTCTCTAAGGATTATATCTATCCCCATATAAGACCTCAAGTTATTTTTCCAATCCGTCTTACTTGCTGGTACTACATCCGGTAGTCCGGCTATAAACCCGATATGCATCTTTAGTTCTCTTAGTAATATCTCAGTTCTTTACACTCACTTCTTTGAGCACTATACCTTAACTCTTTCAGTCTCTCTGGCTGCAGCCTTCATGTCCTCAAGGGTAAACTTCTTATCCTTAACAGGATTACAACCTTGTGACTATTTGTGTATACTGAAAATATTTATTTGAAGTATTTACATTTATTTCTGGCCGGTTTAATTGAGAATCATTTAAATGTTTACATGTTGTCTAAATATTATATATTGTGAATAATCTAGTATCAAATGGGATACAGAATATTAGATTATTAAATACGGCTTATATAATATAATAAGGTTTACAGCACAGGTGGAGTTAGACAATCCACTGGAATGGCTATAGTATTATTTAGATTAGTTTATATTGACTAATAAATAATACTAGTATACTTTGTGTATATTGAACAGGATCAAATTTAGAATTGTTCCCTAATACTGATTAAGAAGGTGAACTAAGATTCTATGTTATTATTAATGCTTAGGTTCTTAATCCGGAAATAATAATTGACACGTATATATTATTTACATGCTTTGATTTATATATGAAATAATTCTTGTGAATTATATCATTATATTTTGGGTGATGAAATAATATATATGGTGGGATATTATTTATTGAAGGAATCCATGTCCTGATAATATTCGGGTTAATGATGTCCCCTTGAAAGCTCAAAAAGATTTAATTATGTGAAACCCTGCAGGTGGATTTATTCCGGCATAATTAAATAAAGGTTGAGTGGATGATCAAGGATAAAAGATATTAATTAAATGAATTATCAGTAATTTATTTAATTAATGGACATGCGATATTTTAAACATGGGGAATTTAATAAGCAAATAATATTGGAACCGAATTAATTAATTAAATTACGGTATTAGGAAAGGTAGTGCAAATATTAATTCTTTAGTGGATTGAATTAATATTTAATTACATTGGGCTAGGCTCAAGATGTAATTAGAAGGCCCAACCTAATTATCCATGATCCCTATTGTAGCCTATATATATTCCTATTCTCTTCTTGCTGGGGCTGGTCGAAAAAATTTGGTAGCCACCCAGGAGCAAGAAGAGAGGTTAACTTGAGAAGACGAAGGCCACACTTAGCTCAAGGGAATTTGGGAATACAATAGAAGAGCGTGGAATCAACCGTTAACAAGGTGATTTTTCTATTCGTACTCGTTAATTTAGTGTATCAAAATTCGCAGTGCCAAGATCTGATTGTCCCAACAATTGGTATCAAGAGCCTGGTTCATTGGTTCTGCGAATTTTGATACGATGTCCATGTCGTAATTATATATGCATGTGTATAGTGGTGTGCTTGGATAATAATCTTTTGCAGGTTGTTTAGTATCCACTATTATGGCCATGTAATTTTAATTATGTGTTTGGATCCCACGTGGTTTAATCGTGGTTATTTTGTTTGGTTTCCACGTGGTTTATCGTGGTTGTAAAACACGAGGGTTGATCGTGTTAGAATAGATTTACAAAATTAGTTTTGTATTAGATCTATTTTTTTGTAATTGTTTGTTGGATTTTATTAAGATCCGGGAATTTTGTAACAATTATTTGCGATCGGAAATTAAATCGGAGAAACAAATTTATCCGCTGCGAAGCTGGTTGATGGCTGTGTTGATTAACTAAGTCGAACAAGAAACAGATCTGGTGACAACAGAAGCAGAGAAGCAACGCGCGCAGAGAAATTCTGGTCTGAAGCCTGTAACGCATGTGCAGACTGCGTTACAGGTCTGTAACAGGCAGTAACGCATGACGCACATGCGTGACAGGTCTGTAACAGGCAGTAACGCATGACGCACATGCGTGACAGCTGTTCCAGGGCTGTAACGCAGGCAGGAGTTGCGCAATAGCATTTTTTTTTTGGCAGAAAATTGTTTTTTCAGCAGAATAAAGGGCTGGAAATTTTTTTCAAGGGGCCATAATAGTGGAAAATTTTATTTTAATTCTTTCCACTGATTTTTGATTATTGATTTAATTAATTATGTTATGTGTGTTGTTAATTATGTGTGTAATTATTTTTTTAATTGCATGTTTAACATAATTAGGACGACATGGACATAGTATTTATTTATTATGCTTTAATCATGAATAGCATGCTGTTATGTTATGTGTTTTGTGTATTTTGATACATGTGGACTTCGATTAAATAACATAAGGCAATGCATGCTAGATAAAATTCCTCAATTTTAGATAAAAATTCTAAGTGGGTGAGGGAATTAATTAGGAATTAAATCCCACGGTCTCCATTATTGTTTGTATGTAATTTAACACTAAGACGAATATAAATTGTATATAGTTCACCCTAACGTGGCATATGATTTATGGTGTTAGATAGTGTTATGGATATTACTAGGATAAACTTCTTAAATTAATTACGAATATTGAAAGGTATATATGCCACCCAACGTGGCGTACCAAGTTTCATAGAATTCGATTAATTAGAAGGGTGCCAATGATTGAATATAGATTTTCAATATTGAGAGAAAGGATGATTCTGTCTAGAAAGGGGTCTTAAGTGATGCCTCTTGACAATGCTCCCCCCGATCTGGGAATTATCCTATTATCGATTATTGATTTGAAATATTTAATGGTGGTATCCAGTCTTTTTATTAATTTAAGATTTAATAATGGTATACACTTAGCTATGAAAAATAATATATAGTCCACCCTAACGTGGCATATTATTTAGTAATAGGACCGAAGTAATATTTAAACGAATTTAAGTGGTATATATGTCATCCATCGTGGCGTACCAGATACTTATGGTGTTTAAATATTAGTGCATTAATTTTAATTAATTGTTAGAGGAAACCAATAGGATTTAAGATTTATGCAACTATCTGATTATGTGTTACATGTATGATTCTCAGGATTAGATCACTATGGGCTTTAATCCACTATTCACCATACTTAAGGATAACAAACTTACTGGACCAAACTACATTGAATGGAAACGTAATTTGGACATAGTGTTGACTGCTGAGGAGTACAAATTTTGTACTTATGAACCAAAGCCAGATCAGCCTGCTGAAGATGCTCCTGAAAGTGAGAAGGAGTATTATAAGCGGTGGGTTAAGGCTGATGAGATGTCGCGATGTTACATTCTGGCAGCTATGTCGGGTGTTTTGCAGCATCAGCATCAGGCTATGCCCACTGCTTCAGATATGCTCTTTAATCTCAAGGAACTTTTTGGAGAACAGAATAGGGCTGCTAGGCAAGTAGCAATGAAGGCTTTAATGAACACTCAGATGGTTGAAGGAACACCTGTAAGGGATCATGTTCTCAGAATGATGTCTCATCTGAATGAGATGGAGATCCTTGGTGCAGATATTGATGGGGAAACCCAGATCGATATCATCCTTATGAGCTTGCCCAAAAGTTTTGAGCAGTTCCGCTTGAATTACACCATGAACAAAAGGATGTATAGTCTCGCGGAACTTCTGACAGAACTTCAGGCAGCTGAAGGACTCTTTAAGCAGAATGTTCAAGTGAATGTGGCCGAGAAAGCTTCTTCATCTAAGCCGAAAGGCAAGAAGAAGAAAAAGACTCAGACACAGAAAGCTGGAAAGATTGATAATGCAGTGGGAGTTCAAGGTGGTGTGAAAAAGCCTAAGGACAAGTGCTTCAGGTGCAAACAGTCAGGTCACTGGAAACAGGATTGTCCTCTTCCTAAGAAGACAAATAATACTGGTATGTCTCTTTCTCTAGTTACAGAAACATATATAGCGGCTATATCTACGAGCACTTGGTGTGTAGATACAGGAGCCACTGACCATGTTTGTAACTCTATGCAGGGGTTCCAGCAATCCAGAATGCTTAGAGATGGCGAGATATATGTGTTCATGGGAGATGCTACGAAAGTAGCAGTAGTTGCAGTTGGAATAATTACATTATCTTTTGGAGATGATAGGATTTTGGTTTTGAACAATTGTCTTTATGTACCTTCGTTTAGAAGGAATTTAATTTCGGTTTCTAAACTTGCCATGGATGCTTATAATGTTTGTTTGGATCGTAATGTTTCTATTATGATGAATAAACGAGTTATATGTTCTGGTACATTGCAAGACAATTTATATATTATTAATCCTATCCAACCAATGCTGCAACATAAGGAAACTAATAACATTCTTTCTAGCTCAAATAAAAGAAAGAAACCTTCTGAATTGAACCAAACATATCTTTGGCACTTAAGATTAGGTCATATTAACTTGAGGAGGATTCAAAGACTGGTAGTAGATGGGCCATTAGGCTCGTTGGCAGTGGAGCCATTTCCAGTTTATGAATCCTGCTTGGAAGGTAAGATGACTAATAGGCCTTTTAAAGCAAAGGGGAATAGAGCTAAAGAAGTGTTAGAATTGGTTCATACTGATTTATGTGGACCTATGAGCATCCAAGCAAGAGGAGGTTATGAGTATTTTGTCACTTTCATTGACGAGTATTCTAGATATGGGTACATTTATTTGTTGCGCCGTAAGTCTGAGTGCTTTCAAAAATTCAAAGAGTACAAAGCAAGTGCGGAGAAGCGACATCTTGGAAAATGTATCAAGTCACTACGATCAGATCGTGGTGGCGAATACTTGCTTGGAGAATTTAGGGAATATTTATCAGAAAATGGGATTGCATCCCAGTTGTCTGCACCTGGCACACCTCAGCAGAATGGTGTAGCAGAGAGAAGGAATCGGACTCTTTTAGAGAGTGTTAGATCGATGATGAGTTATTCAGATTTACCCAAGTCGTTCTGGGGATATGCGATAGAAACAGCGGCTTACCTTCTAAACTTGGTACCTTCTAAGTCGGTTCCCAAGACTCCAATAGAATTGTGGACTGGTAGCAAACCAAGTCTAAGACATATTCGGATTTGGGGTTGTCCAGCACATGTGCTGAACAAGAACGCGACTAAGTTAGAATCTCGTACAGAAGTAAGGCTGTTTGTAGGCTATCCCATGGGAACGAAAGGTTATTCATTTTATAGTCCTAGGGATCGAGATATCATTGTTAGCACCAATGCTAGATTCTTAGAAGAAGACTATATAATGAACCACAAACCCATGAGTAGTATCGTTTTAGAGGAACTAGTGGGAGGGACAGATAATCCCCAAGTGCCAATAGTACAAGTAGATCAACCACAAGAAAATGCACAACCTGTCACTAATACCATACCGGTGCTTCATCGTAGTGGGAGGGTTGTTCAACAACCTGATAGATTCATGTTTTTGGGAGAGTCCTCGGACTTGGTCTCTGGTGAACATGATGAGGATCCCAGGACATACGAACAAGCAATTCTAGATAAAGATGCAGATCTTTGGCAAAAGGAAATGGAATCTGAGATGGAATCTATGTATTCTAATCAAGTTTGGGAGCTCGTGGAACCACCCAAAGGTGTAAAACCCATTGGATGTATGTGGATCTACAAGAAGAAAAGAGGATCTGACAAAAAGGTGAAAGCTTGGAAAGCACGACTTGTTGCGAAATGGTATACTCAGAAAGAAGGGATCGATTATGAGGAAACCTTTTCGCCAGTTGTTATGCTTAAGTCGATCCGGATTCTTTTATCTATAGCAGCTCATCTCGATTATGAGATTTGGCAAATGGATGTCAAGACAGCTTTCCTTAATGGAAGTCTTGAGGAAACCATCTATATGCAACAACCAAAAGGATTCATTAAGGAAGGCCAAGAGCATCTTGTTTGTAAGCTTAAGAGGTCTATTTATGGACTAAAACAAGCTTCTAGGGACTGGAATATTCGTTTTGATCAGGCAGTCCAGTCATATGGATTTGATCAAAGTCCAAGCGAATCATGTGTGTATAAGAGAAGTGAGGGTAATGCAGTAGTTTTTCTAGTACTGTATGTAGATGACATTTTACTCATTGGAAACAATGTTAAGATGTTCTCATCAATAAAGGCATGGTTGTTCAAACAATTTGAAATGAAGGACTTAGGTGAAGCGGCATACATCCTTGGGATCAAAGTAATAAGGGATTGCAAGAAAAGGATGTTGGCTTTATCTCAAGAGCTCTACATTGATGAAGTATTAGCTCGTTTTAACATGCAGAACTCTAAGAAAGGTTTTCTACCTTTTAAGCATGCAGTGGCTCTATCCAAGGAGCAGTGTCCTTCGACACCTAAGGATATAGAGAGCATGAAAGCAGTTCCTTATGCTTCGGCATGTGGAAGCTTAATGTATGCTATGTTATGTACGAGGCCTGACATCTGCTTTGCTGTAGGCATGGTTAGTAGATATCAGTCGAACCCAGGTCAGGAACATTGGAGTGCAGTAAAAACTATACTCAAGTACCTGAGAAGGACTAAGGAGTATATGTTAATTTACAAGGCCTCAGATCTATTTCCTTTGGGATATACTGATTCAGATTTCCAATCAGATAGGGATAAGAGGAAATCGACCTCGGGATATGTTTTTACTTTGGGAGGTGGAGCTGTTATATGGAGGAGTGTAAAGCAGAAATGCATTGCAGACTCTACCATGGAAGCCGAGTACGTGGCGGCCTCTGAGGCTGCAAAGGAGGCTGTATGGTTCAGGAACTTCCTTTTGGACTTGGATGTGGTACCTAATTTGCCTAGGAGCTTTACAGTGTATTGTGATAACACTGGTGCTGTGGCAAATTCGAAGGAACCGTGAGATCACAAGGCAGCTAAACATATTGAACGTAAGTATCATCTCATACGAGGAATCGTAAAGCGAGGAGATATAGTTGTGGCTCACATATCATCAGAAGACAACCGGGCAGATCCTTTCACAAAGAGCCTGCCAGCCAAAGTTTTTGACAGGCATGTGGAAGCGATAGGGGTCAGATGGATGGACACATAGTTTTCTGTGTAATAGTGGATTAATAAACACTGATATACTCATAGAATATTTTGAGTATAAGTGGGAGATTGTTGGTGTATACTGAAAATATTTATTTGAAGTATTTACATTTATTTCTGGCCGGTTTAATTGAGAATCATTTAAATGTTTACATGTTGTCTAAATATTATATATTGTGAATAATCTAGTATCAAATGGGATACAGAATATTAGATTATTAAATACGGCTTATATAATATAATAAGGTTCACAGCACAGGTGGAGTTAGACAATCCACTGGAATGGCTGTAGTATTATTTAGATTAGTTTATATTGACTAATAAATAATACTAGTATACTTTGTGTATATTGAACAGGATCAAATTTAGAATTGTTCCCTAATACTGATTAAGAAGGTGAACTAAGATTCTATATTATTATTATTGCTTAGGTTCTTAATCCGGAAATAATAATTGACACGTATATATTATTTACATGCTTTGATTTATATATGAAATAATTCTTGTGAATTATATCATTATATTTTGGGTGATGAAATAATATATATGGTGGGATATTATTTATTGAAGGAATCCATGTCCTGATAATATTCGGGTTAATGATGTCCCCTTGAAAGCTCAAAAAGATTTAATTATGTGAAACCCTGCAGGTGGATTTATTCCGGCATAATTAAATAAAGGTTGAGTGGATGATCATGGATAAAAGATATTAATTAAATGAATTATCAGTAATTTATTTAATTAATGGACATGCGATATTTTAAACATGGGGAATTTAATAAGCAAATAATATTGGAACCGAATTAATTAATTAAATTACGGTATTAGGAAAGGTAGTGCAAATATTAATTCTTTAGTGGATTGAATTAATATTTAATTACATTGGGCTAGGCTCAAGATGTAATTAGAAGGCCCAACCTAATTATCCATGATCCCTATTGTAGCCTATATATATTCCTATTCTCTTCTTGCTGGGGCTGGTCGAAAAAATTTGGTAGCCACCCAGGAGCAAGAAGAGAGGTTAACTTGAGAAGACGAAGGCCACACTTAGCTCAAGGGAATTTGGGAATACAATAGAAGAGCGTGGAATCAACCGTTAACAAGGTGATTTTTCTATTCGTACTCGTTAATTTAGTGTATCAAAATTCGCAGTGCCAAGATCTGATTGTCCCAACAGTGACCCAAAACAACAACAACACACCCGTTATAGTCCCAGAGATGAAATCAGAGTAACCATCAATATTATTAATCACAAGTTTGAGTTCTTACAACACAAAGAATTTTCATTAACTATAACATGCTCTTTGCCATCCATTTACATATGCCAAATAAATAAATACATTAGCTACTCGAAAGCTAACATCTAGCCTACAAATAGCTTCTTACCCAGCAGTGGCAGCTATGATCTTAGCGGTTAATCCTCTGATTGCTAGCACTTGCTTGCACCGATTGCGCCTTGTACGGCCATCAGATCTAGCTGTTGTTATGATATAATAGATAAAGCAAGGGTGACCAATAGCCCACCAACAATAATATACGACTGAACAATAATATATATAACAAGTCAACAATATCGTTGAAGCCATATGCCATGCATTTACGAAGATAGTGCCAGTATAATGTAAATGATGAAGTTACAAGGTAACTCAAAACATATATCCTGTTAAAATATCTGATGCCAAAGATAAGCAAGATATCATCATTTATCACAAAAGAGGAACTTGCAGGAAAAATATTGCAGTTCCAGTTTTAACACTTTTTCACCATGCCAACACCGATGATGCTGCAGAACATTTCCAACTTTGAATGATGAACTAATACTGGAGTATTCACCGCACCCGCTGTTCCAAACCTTACGATAATCAGTCGCAGATTGTACAGTTAAAATTAGTTTTACTACCGGTAGAAGGAAGAACTGACGGATTTACTTGTCTACCGCCCTGCTAGATCTCCCCGGCCAACGGTTGGGCCAATGAGATGGACTGGCGCTACTCGGCCTCTTACACGACTCCTAGTTCGAATAAAATTCATAACTTTGAAATGTAAAGATCCTCCCCTTTCCAAGTATGATACTTGTTGATAAGACTCCACAAAGTAGTCGTATCTAGTTGGAAAGGAAAATTCAGCAATACTTCCCAAGCTACTGCTTGTTAATAGTTATCAACTTGTTCCAACAATATTACCCCTCGAATGATGAGAAGGTACACAAGATTCAATAAGCACTTAGCAACCAAGTTGCGAGTGACAAGAATAATTTCAAAGGATTTATGACCGGGAAGTCAACAAGATAAATAACATTTCTCAAGTAAGGTTCCCTTATTATTTGAAAGATAGATTCGAAGGAAGAATGAAATTTTGAGAACCTTTCTTGATATAATATTAATAATAATACGGCTCCGAAGTAATTTTATAATAATCGAAGGTCGAAGATAACATTTGAAGTCATTTCAGAGTATCGAATAAATATCCAGATAATATTTATTGAATCAGAAATAGTTAAAGAAGGCTTATAACTATGAACGAATATTTAAATCGAAGTATTTCTCAGAATAATTCTCGAGGGAATAAAGAGAAAATATTTATTAAATAATTAAATATTTAAATGAATATCCAAATAATATTCATTTCATTAATAAGACTTGAAAGGAATAGTAAATATAATATTCGATAAATAAATATAACATCATATGAACTTTAAAATAATATTCATTATGTAAATGGGAACTTAAATGAATATTCGAAAAGTAATATTCATTTAATGAATAATATTCTAAATGTATATCAAAATAATATTCATTTAGTAATCCAAGCTTTAAAGGAATATTCGAAATAATATTCGATAAATGAATCGACTTTAAATGAATATTGAAAAATAATATTAATTGAATATATAACGTTCAAATAATTAATTGAGGTAATGATCTCGGACGAATATTCAAATAATATTCGTCAACCAAATAATGGAAAATATTTACTTAAATATTTCCCTTGAAAGTAATTACGATATATCAAGAAGTACTGACTCCCGGTCTGTATTCAACGAATACGATATAAATATGCCCTTCCCTAAGGGACTTAACAACATCCGACTTATAACTGATACGTTATCTATCTAGCTTATAAGTCAACAATGATCAAGGAACAAGTATAACAATATGAATTGAACACAGGCATGCATGCAATGGCATATGTATAACAACATTCATATATATATATATATATATATATATATATTATCACAACAGTTCCAAGTATTGGAAACTTGCATGGTAATCCTGTAGGGGTCGTGTGCCTTAGGTCAATCCGGTGATCTATAAATAGTCACAATATCCGAGGTTACACACTTAATACTTTTAAAGGCTAAGTATAAACTTAACTTAAGTCGAAACATGTTTTCGAGTTATCTCGATATTCGCCTTCTAGTGTAACTCTTGTTAACACCGTTATAATCCGACACTTGCCCGTTATTAAGACATGTCACTTCACTCATACTTGGCATGTACTTAAGTCATATAAGTTCTATGGTCGTTCGTTTATGAACCAAGATTATATCTCAAGTTTTCTCGCCCGTTTTCTAAGTGGTTTTCCAAAGTTAAACCAAATGTACTTGTAAGGGTTCGTTCGCGTTTAACCTTGATTCGAACATTTTTATAAAATCGGAAAACAATCCGTTTGACATGTGGTTTTCTCTCACACCTTCCTTTTTATCTCTAGTATTTAATTACCATGATTCGCCACTGACTTACATATTTTACGAGGGTTCAATTTCAGTTACGAACTCTCGTTTACGGTTTTGAACTACTTTTAGTAAATCGGTCATAATTCCTAAACCGTAAATCCGTTTCACAAGATCTTTATATCAAAACGAAGCTTATAACATAATCTATCTTGTCATGGCATAATATGAAACTGGACAGTGGGTTATAGCTACTGTAAACTAAGATTTCTTAAGGTTAACAAAAATCCGGCATTACGACGGCTATAATTCGGACGTTCTAAAATCATAACAACACAACCAAGCCACACCGGGCATCCATACATCTTATACACATGTTATACATCTCAACAAGTCCAGGAATATTACTTTTCACCATCATAATCATCATATGGTTAAACCAACTACAAGATCATGCTCATGATAACACTAATGTCATAACTATGCTAAAATCCACCAAAAACATACATAATCTTAAAATAAGATCTAGGGTTCTTATGGATTATACCTTCCTTGGAGAGTGTCCTAGCCTTACTAAGCTTGTTATAGTCCTTGTATAGCCTCAAAAAGCTTAGATCATCCAAACAAAACAAGAAATCAAAGTTAGTTTCTAAGGGTTACTATTCATCATCACTTTTGTAAAAATCATAGAAAATCGAAAAATAAGAGTTTGTCTCCCAAATTTTTACCACATCTTGGCCTCTTCATAAGCTTTGTTTTGAGTCCTAGATCATCTAATTTGAAGCTTTGTAGCTATGGTTTTGAACCCGTTTTTCCCACTGGACGGAAACTGGTCAGATTTGTTTCCCCAACTTTGAGCATGGATTTGACTAGGCTATACTACTTTGTTGGCCATGAAATTTTGAACGAACCTTACACATGGAGTGGAGAAGCTATGGTTAAAATTTGGTGATTTTAGAAGCTCTAGATTTTGAGATATTAATTTTTCTTTCATGGCTATTCTTGCTGGGCAGTTTTGAAGAAATGGAGAGAATGGAGTTTGCTTGGCTTGTCTTTGATCTCATCTAGTCTAAATGAATTATTGTTGATAATATCTTGGATAAAGCCACTTTAATAAAGTGCTTTGGTCATGGATGAGCTAATCAAGTGGACAAGTGTTGCATTCTTGTGGTAAGGTGTGTGTTGTAAGCTAAGTGCTTGGTTGGTTTTCTAATGATGCTAGTCAACTTGTAACTTGCTTGGTTACTTGATGTTATCCACTAGGACATGCATGTATCTTGATTCCTTGCTTGTTTCCTTGTCCGGTTATTGCTTGATTCATTAATCGTTCGGAGGAATATCCCAAGGATTTCTAGTTATGATTTTACCGGAAACCTCCTTAATATTTATATTACTATTCTTAATCCTCCTCAATAATCTTTGAATCCAACTTCCTCAAATTTACTTAATAAATCCTTAAATCATTCAGTGTCTGGGGAAATCTCGGGAAAAATAAAAGTGCTGTTTTTCGGAATCCGACAGCTTTTACATACAATGTTTTCCCCCCTGGATCATTAATACGAACTCAGAAATCCATTCCGGGTACTTCTATATAGTGTCGTCTAATTATATTCCTATTTCCATCAAAACATTATTCATCCCTTTTTCTTTACTTACTCTCTAGGTTTATACAAATGTCCCGGTTCTCTTTCGATCGTTCCTTAATCCTTTTTCGGAACCACTGGACTGATAACAGATATCGATTTGGATGACATAAGAATAACCTTCCCCCTTGGAAATCAATAGACGATTGACAATCAATCAATAGACGATTGGAAATCAATAGACGATTGACAATCAATGGTAAAGGCAATAGACGATTGACGGGTGTGTCGAGAGCCTTCGGCCCTCATGACTACCTAACTCATCTGTTTACTGTCTTAAATGCTTCGCATTTCCACGGCAAGATTTTTTTTGTTGTTGGATAGAGCCAATTATTTTAAGCATTTTTTGTGAATGTACCCTTGGCGGGAACCTTAGAATAGATGAAATATAATTAATTTAGTGTTGGTTTGTAGGTTTGTATTTTAAAAGTGGTTTGTATTTGAGCACTTGCCTATATATATATATATATATATATATATATATATCAATCTCGACATATGATTTTGAACAACATGCATAAAATATTACACGCAAAATCCATAAACACAACAGTGCAAATTCTTATGTATAAGTTTCGAAAAGTAAACTTGCATAGGAAGAATCAAAATATAATATTTTGAAAACAAAAGCTTAGGGTTGGAAAACTTGCCTGAAATCCATAGTACATCCCCCTAGGTTCCACTTGTCCCGGATAGTTCTAGAAACAGATATCAACTCTCGTTTAGCCTTCTTAATCGAATAGCTACACATACCACTAGTGAGTACACTTTCATGTCCTTATGAGTCCTTAGTTATTTTCTATTAACACTTATCTCGTCAATGACCTTTAATCCAATTCTTCACTCCAATACGTAGTCATGATGTTCCTCAATAACTTTCATGCTTTATCCGACTTGTAATTATCCTTTTATCTTGGCCAAAATAGCTCGTAAAACAATGCCCTTAGAGTTAACTTTTCGGGAAGTTATTGTTACGCGACCCGCACTCCAACATTTTTAATAAATTGAAAAATCCATAATTAAATATGAAACCACCTCAAGGAACTTCTTGAGTGTTTATGATATTTATCAAAATTTCTTTGCTTTGGAACACACGAGGGTAGATACGCGAAACGCATTTTAGAAATATGGTCAACTACGGTGTTGTACTATTTGCGCTAGTTTAACTAAAACGCTCCTAACTCCTTAACCGTTAACCCAAATGACGCACCATTTTCGCGTGTACGATCTAGAGAATGTATACTTTGTAATTAAGCAAGAATTTGGTTCTGGGCAAAAGACAAATTTTTCGGATTTTACTGAACTACGCAGAAGCTTTACAGTGAATAGTGTCATCACGCAACTTTGGTTCCGTCATTTTTATAAAATCGAAAAATTAACATTTTCCTATTATTCTTTTTGGGTTGTCTTTACCACTGTAAAATCTTGTTACCCTCAATTTTTCATAATTATATCACAAATTCTAAGTGTGACGCCCTCCCAATCAGGGGTCTAGATCAGGGAGTCACTAACACTAGATACAAATACCCTAAAATAAATAAATATAAATAAAGCATGCTGACTGACCACAACTCTACTCACCTAGATCTTTCACAGGTAATGGTATGAAACAAGTAAGACAACGTCTAACAATTAATATTACAAACCAGATTCAAATTAAAATCACTATTACAAACCCTTGATCAAAAGTTCTATCTACCAGTTCTCACAACTAACTCAAAACCTCTCCTCACTGAGTAGTTATTGCATCTACCTCGGGAGCTATCTCAAAAGAAACCACAACAGGGTCACGGAAGATGCGCTTCCTCGCTGTCTGAATAGTACGTACCATGTTCTTAAGCTACTGTCAATTGGGTTAGACAAAATAACAATGAGCTAACGCTCAGCAAGTAACTAGAGTACTTAACTGGAAAACAGTAATATCAAGATATAAAAATGGATGGAACCAAGAGATAGCATATGAGTACTGGAAACTGGAACGTAAAACTGGTACTTGAATATAAAAAGAGTTCAACTGATAAACAGGATTACAATGATTACTAAAACATGTGTAAAGCAATTGACATTTCCAATGGTAAGCCAATTTCATTTCACAGTATATAAAATTATTCATTCACTTTAAGAAAACTGATTGGAGGTTTTACTTCACATAGATAATATGGGTGATCAGCCCATAAAGTCCCCATAACGGACACAAAGTCCCTATGGACATTAATCCTTTTATTAGGATAGCTTGGGTTCCCAAGAGGCAACATATTGGCCTATAAGGGTGTTGGACTGGACAGACCAGAACTACACTATAATATACACAAATAGGCGGAACCAACATTACCTGTTCACTCACGCCTCTCCAATCGTTAGGAATCCGTGGAAACCATTTTTGACGGAGTTCCTAACATATTATAAATCATATGTTGAAAACATTTAAAATTTATAAAATCCTTTTAAATTTGGAAAACACTTGCATACTTAAATCATTTCAAAAACCATTACTCCGAAGTACCTTCGACTCACTGATTACAAATCAGCCCAGTCTAAGTAACTTCAAAGTATTTTAAGAAAATAACTCATTTTGATTTGCAATGATAAAAGTCAAAAGGTTTGACTAAGTTCTCTGACATCAAGAAAATAGGAATACAAGTCTGAATCAAGAAGACATAGACTCAAAAGTAATCAAGGCTTTGATCAGGGTACGAGGAAAGAAATTTAAGTCAAAGGTCAAAGGTTTAAGTCATGACTAGTTTTAAGACAATTAAATCAAGTTATCAAGTTTAAGGAACAATAATAGGGGTGATCAAGTTTTTAAGACAGTGATTAGGTCACAATAAAGTTTCATAAGATGTTAAAATCAACATAGGTTCAACTGGTCACGGACATAGGTTAAGTAGCAGATTGGTTTATCCATCAGTCAATTAGGTTTGACTTTGGAAAGCAGTATGGCATATATGGTCAAGAAGCAATTAGAAAGAATTAACTGTTTTAGGGTAGTTTTGCAGTTATACAGTTGATTAACAATAGGAGTCGAGGTACGTGCAAAGATAGGTTCAATAAGTTTTATGATCAACGTGGTATAGGATAGGCATGATTGAATCAACAGGATATTAACATTTCAAGAAGGTAAACTTAAGAGAAAAGACAGAGTTACTTGCCTCTGGTAGAATGAAACAGCTATCAGCTCAGTCACTGATACTCAACCTTAGCTTTTCCCTTGTTGCTAGGTCCTACGTCCTTCGTATCTACATAAACATAAGGACTACTTTAGAATACTATACTTCTAATACGTCTCATCCTATTCTACCCAAACGATTCCTATATCGTGCTAACACTTAGCATAATTAACATATACCAGTCATACTTACCAAATAATTACTACGATCAGATAAACACTTAAACACATAGCATTCATAGCATGCAATCATATATACCAATTAAACACTTAACACACATATCATCTTGACTTGTATCGAACTTATAATCTTATACTATAAACTTTACAATCTATAATTCTAACGAAATCGGGCAGAGTTTCCTCTATAAACTGGACTATCCCGCCGGAACATAACCGACTCAATTCACAACCAAAACAATTCAATGGATTTCAAATCCATACTCAAATCACAATCATACTACCTTGTCATTACTCGAGATCATATAACCCAATTTTACTTGACAAATACTATTTATGAACTCACATTAATAAGTTATCAACTTTATACCACCTTAACAAATAACGATCACTTATAGCTATAATACTTAAAACTTAACATTTCATACTAGTACACATAATTTGCATTACATACCTTTATACCATTTACATACATTATTTAATCCGAAATCTTCAACAATTATCAATAATTAATAACCTAATCAATTCTTGAATAAATCAACCACGTGTACCAAATAAGCTTCGCATCCTTGTTTTAACAATCTCTTTGCTTGCATAAACGTTAGAAATTTCTTATCTTGCTTCTGTCCTTGAAATACTACTTCATTACCATCTTCGGCATGCAACTTAACTTGTTTCTTTCTACACTCAATCTGCGCATCGCACTCGGTCAACCAATCCATTCCTAGAATAACATCAAACTCTCCCAACTTAAAAGGTAATAGATCTGTGTAGAAAAGATATCCTCCGATCTCAATACTACAATTAGGACACTCCCGATCTAGGGAAATCTTATCCTGGTTAGCCACTTCTACTACTAATGGGTTTTCTAATGGACGAATCTCATAGTACAACTTATCAAGAAATCTTTCAGGTATAAATGACTTAGTAGCTCCAGAATCAATCAATACTTTAGCTTCAAAAGAGTTGACATGAAGCGTACCCGCAACCACGTCTGCATCATAAACAGCTTCTTTGACAGACATGTTAAAAGTACGAGCTCTGGGTTGAGGTGCTTGATACGGTGCTTATTGCGGTGCTGGTGGTGCGGTGATCCTCAAAACATTAGAAGTCTGAACAGGCTCCTTACAGTTACGAGTGATGTGTCCAACCTTTCCACACTTATAACAAGTCATTCCTACTGGCTTCACTCCTGGACACTCGTGAGCATAATGTCCCTTCTTTTGACATTTGTAACAGATAATATTAGGCTTGTTGCAGATACTCGGGTGCTTCCTTCCATAAATCTTGCAATCTTGTAGTACGGGTCTTGCTATAGCCTGAGGGTTAACTCCTTGAGGTCTACGGTCTTGTCCTTCGTTACCACTCCTAATTCTCTGGAAATTCCTATTTCCCCTTGCTGATTTCTAAACCTTACTTTGTTCTAAAAACTCTTCTGACCTTCTGGTTCTTGACTCTTCTCTACTTTCTCAAACTTTCTCTTCTTACCAGCCTTCTCTTTCTAATTTAAATCACTTTCACCTTCAATAATCATCACCTTCTGAACAACAGCCGTATAAGTTCTCAACTCAAATGCAGCTACTCTGCTTCTCAACCAAGGCTTTAGTCCATGTTGAAATTTCTTAGCCTTACTAGCTTCATTCCCTACATACTGGGGTGCAAACCTAGACAATTCTGAAAACTTGGCTTCATACTCCGGCATGGTCATTCCTTCTTGCTTTAACTCTAGAAATTTAACTTCTAACTGATCCTGCAGATATCCTGATAAGTACTTCTCATTAAATAACTCCAAAAATCTAGGCCAAGTGATCACTTCTCATTCTGCAGCCTTTACTGACTCCAACCAAAAGTTGGCCTCTGATCTCAAATAAAAACTAGCAAACTCCGCCTTCTTGTCTTCTTCAACCCTAACTAACGTAATGGCTTTCTCGATATCCATTAACCACAACTTAGCCTCTATAGGGTTCACGGTACCTTTGAACTCAGGTGGGTGAATAGCTTAAAAATATTTAAAAGTTGTAGCAGGTTGGGCAACTTGGTGCTGTTGGTGTTTAATAAAGGCAGCAGTTCATTGTTTTAGTAATTGAAACATTTGGGCCATTGTAGGGTTATCTTGATTCTATTGATCTTGGTTTTCTGTATTAGTGTTTTGACGGTTTCTTTTGGGAGACATCTTTCTGAAAAGAAAATGAACAGTAGGTAAACAACATGCAGGTTTATATGAAAGAAAACAGGTTTCAACCGTCTGGCACCAATAGACGATTGGTTCCGTTGAAGCAATACAATATGGGTACAGTTTAAAGTAATGCAATAGGTTAATATGTGAACAGGTTAATAAATATGAAAAGACGACATGGGAATATGGTATATAAAGACAATATGTAAAAGCGGTAAGTAAAACAGTTGACACGAGGATATACGAAATATAAACATATGTCGCTAAGGACGAAATGATCCAACATCATAAGTTAAGGGTATTCAAACCCTTCTACAAACTGGGCGGCAGAAAAGTAAAAACTAAAACAACTATCCTTCTACTAGCAAAAAGGAAAGCAGGGAAAACATCCTATGCTAGTAGTAAAAACAACTAAACACTAGTGGGCACTAACAGATGTCCCACTCATCCTAGTCTCACAGCAGCTGATCTCTAATCACAGGAACCTCGAGTCTCATGAACCTCTATCATCCTAGAAATCAAGCTACAAAGCCTACAGTCTTCATCAAACGTAGGTACAGACACAGAGCTATGAAAGAAACGTCGTCTGGTAACCTTCTCCACCAACTTAATATGTCCACTCCAATCTATCGTAGCCAGGTCAACTCAACTCCGGACCATTTCTTTCATTTCCTTGATCAACTCTGAAAGCTCATCATTCCTTCTTGGCATATTTTCACACGTACGGACCATTTCGGCATACGTACGCAAGCGTGCAGGCCTGGGAATAGACAAGGATCCGCTAGAAGACTCAGCGTGCTCAGTGACAGATGGGGTTACAACTGGTACTGGGATAGGAACAGGCACGAACTCGGTAACAAGCACAGACTCAGTAACAGGGGATACAGGGGTGTCGGCACGGGCCGGGGGACTCTCGACCTCGGTCTTAGACATCACCTCAGTATCAGACTCAACCTCAGCATCGGCATCAGACATAATCATATATATATATATACACACACACACACACACACACACGCAGAATATAAACGTTATGTTAGGTTAGTCTTATAAAATCTATCGCGAAAGGGAAGAACCTAATCCTATAATCACTCTCTAACACCTATCACTCATAAACCTAATTATTTCTACTCCTTTATTAGTGATCCTAAATCCTGGCTTGTTTCAGTGACCAAAACCCGTAATTCTGACACCAACCTGTGACGCCCTCCCAATCTGGGGCTATAACGGGGAGTCACTAACACACTAGATACAAATACCCTAAAATAAATAAATATAAATAAAGCATGCTGACTGACCTCAACTCTGAAAGGCAGAGTGAATAAACTTGTAACACTATAACTAATGTAACTCAATTAAAGGAAAAGATACTTAACCAGAAGACAATCAAGAACAAGAAGCCACAAGAAATCAACACTAAATGAAGACAAGGTAATTGATACAATTGAACATGTTAACTATGATCAAGCCAAGAAGAAATCATTGAGAGAAGTTCAAGTCAAAGTTGTTCATGCCTCAGTGATTTGAGAAATAGAGAATCAAGATCATAACTATCAATATCAACAAGACAAATTGATTTCAAGTGAACAAGAAGGAAAGCGAACATTGGAAAGCCACGTTACTAAGTGAATATGGTAATTTATTCAAGAAGCAAAAACACTATCAAGACTAGTCACTTATGAACCAGACCAGTGCATCAAGTGTCAGGACATTGATAGCAAGTTTATGTCAGTAATAAAGATCCATGTTCAAGAGCTTGGTGAAGAATAAAGAAGACATGAAGATATCACAGATGTGCATTGAAGTTTCAAGTTGAAGACCAGAATATTTTCTAAGTACTAAATATTCTAGATGACCAAGTAGAAGTTTCTAAGTAGAAGTTCTACTTAGAAATTCGAGATGGCTAAGTAGAAATTCTCAAGTAGAAGTTCTACTTAGAGTGCAGCTTCAACATGACACATGGCATCTTCTGATTGGCAGATTTCCAATCTTTCAAGATAAGGCAAGATTTATGTGGACATCATTGGGCCACGTATATCTTAGTCTTTGAAGACTACAGGACATAGATTACATGTAGTATAAATAGAAGTACTTGTGTAATGTTTTTGAAAAGAGAGCAATTCTTGAGAGAAGCACATGTAAAAGAGAGAGAGTGTATTCACAGAGCTTAGTATCATTCACTTCTCTCTGAACTTCTGTTATACTTTGTAATGAATGTTGCAGCAACCACTTCAAGTTATATATGAGACATATATTCCTTGAATCTGTGTGTTCGTTTATTGCATCGTATTTATTGCTTCTCATATCTGAAAAGTTGTATTCACCCCCCCTTACAACACATTTGGACCTAACAATTGGTATCAGAGCAATATGTTTAACATACAAAACATAGATCCTTGTGTTTAGTAGAAGAATCGTGAGTTTTCATTTTCTAGATCTACTTTTCTAAAATTCTGGAAAAGTGAGCTTTAATTCGTTTGTAGTGAAAACTCATCCGAAAAATTATTTAAATACTCCAGGTGTGATTATTTAGCTTGGGTGTATTTTAATTAGTTTTTGTGAATTAATCTGGGTACTTTGATATTTGGTGTTCTTGGGTGTTCATCATTTGTTCTTATCAAAGAAGACGACCCAACAACTTTTTGATCTCCTTTTCAAACGGATAAATAGTAAAAGACTAAAAAGATGTTTTTGGATTTTTGATTTGCATTATTCACGGCCGAAAGTATGTCAGAACATACTCAGTACCTAGCACGTGGGTTAGGTGGGTTTGGTGAGTAAAGCCTTAAAAGTCAAAAAGGTGTTAAAGAGATAATATTGTTTATTCAATATTAAAGTGATCTGCAGCAAAATTATTCTAAGGACAAAAGTTCTACATAGAATTTCTACTTGAGATTTTCTACATAGAATTTCGACTTGGATAACTTCTACTTGGTGAAGTTCGACTTGAGCAAAAAAAAAATTCTACTTAGAGAAATTTTGACTTAGGAAGAAATTCTACATAGCCTAGTCTTGGGTACTTAGAAACTTTTAGTGACCAGAATTGAAATGGCTCCTAAAAATGCATTCAAGATCCCAATGTTCAACCGAGATCACTATGAAGAATGGGTTTTCAGAATGAGACTCTATTTAGAGACTGTTAACCCTGAATATCTGGAAGTCCTTGACAAGGGTAAATTTGTTCCAATGGTGGTTATTCCTGCGCATACGGAAGGAGGGGTGGTTATAGCACCTCGGTCTGAGCCTAAAAAGGCCTCGGAGATTTCATATGCTGACAAGGAGCAAATAGCTTATGATACTGCCGTACGACAAACCTTGATGGAATCTCTTGATCATGAAATGTTCAACATAGTCAAAGGTCTGACTACAGCAAAGAAGATTTGGGACAAGATAGAAGTTGTCATGGAAGGATCTGCAGAGATTAGAAGTAACAAGACACTCATACTCAAGATGGAGTATGACACCTTCAGAATACGAAAAGGAGAAGGCATAACAGACGTCTATCTACGATTCAGTCAGTTGGTATTGGATTTGAATCTGAGAGGTGTAACTCTCCCCATGGTTGAGACTAATACGAGATATCTGAGAAACCAGCCAAAGAGCATTGAACATAAGGTCTACGCAATAAGAGAAACCAGAGATTTGCATACAACTTCTCTGGAAGAATATTATGGAATATTAAAGACCTATGAGCTGGAAACACTTCAAGATCAAGCATGGGACAATGATTCAAAAGGAAAAGAAACTGCATCAGGATTAGTTGCTGATGAGGAAGAGTCTAAGAAGGCAATGGTTGCAGAAAAGACTAAATCATCACATGCACCACATCAAGTTGATAATGATGACGAGTGCACATCTAACAGTGATGATGACTACTACACCCAAGAAGAGCTGGACAACATGGACGATGGTGTCGTGGCATACATGGCAAGGAAGTTCAGCAACATGAGATTCAGAAAGAGCAACCGACCACAGAGAAATTCTTCATCTTACTATCGGGCTGCTAGGGGTGGTGGTAGTTCGTCAGGCTACAAAGGAAAAGGCAAGAATACCAGCTACAAATCTCCTTTGGATTTCAAAATGAAGTTCAAATGCTATAACTGTGGTGAAGCTGGACATTTTGCTACCGACTGCAAAAAGCCTAAACAGACTTATCCAAAAGAGACATATGAAGCCCTCAAAAGCAAGTATGAATCGCTGGTGAATGAAAGACATGGAAAAAGAGCTTTGTTAGTGACAGAAGGAAGAGCTTGGGATGATTCAGATGAGGAAGATGTTACTCATGTAGCAAACTTTGCCCTCATGGCTGAGACATCAGAGGAACCAGAGGGCGTTAAGCAGAACAGAAATAAAGTTATATGGGTGCTAGATAGTGGAGCATCGAGGCATATGACTGGAAACAAGTCCCTGCTTACAGAGTTGGTTATGAAGGCTGGCCCTTATGTTACCTTTGGAGATGACAGCATAGGTGTGATAAAGGGATATGGCAAACTGAAGACGGGTAATGTCATCATTGAAGATATTTCCTATGTTGAGGGACTGAAGCACAATCTGTTGAGTATCAGTCAATTCTGTGACAAAAGTTACGAAATTGTCTTCAACAAGAAAGGCTCATTAGCTTTGAGAGGAGTTCGAAAGGCAGATCTTTTTGTTGCAGACATGGATTCAGCAAATCAGAATGAGGTCACCCGTTTCTACAGCAAAGCCTCGGATGATGAAAGTTGGTTATGGCACAAAAAGTTATCTCACTTAAACTTTAAAATGATGAATGCTCTCGCGAGACGAGAATTGGTGAGAGATCTACCTCAAATGGAGTTCGCTCCGAAAGGACTCTGTGAAGCTTGTGAAATGGGAAAGTCGAAGCGAGCATCGCATAAAAGCAAAGAAATTTCTAGTATTACTGAGCCTCTGCAACTTCTTCATATGGATTTGTTTGGCCCAGTGAATGTCATATCTTTGTCTAGGAAAAGATATGCATTGGTAATCATGGATGACTTCTCCAAGTATACATGGGTATTGTTCGCAATGACGAAAGACGAAGTACCTTTCCTAATCATTGATCACATCACTAAAATTGAGAATGTTTAAACACTTACTGTGAAGACGATTAGATCAGACAATGGCACTGAATTCAAAAACGCAGTGCTGAATGACTTCTGTGTATCTAAGGGAATACGTCGTCAGTATTCAGCCCCGAGAACTCCACAGCAAAATGGAGTAGTTGAAAGGAAGAATAGAACTTTGGTTAAAGCAGCAAGAACTTTGTTGTATGATTCGAAACTTCCTCTGTACTTCTGGGCCGAAGCAGTGAGTACCGCTTGTTACACTCAAAATAGAACCTTGATCATAAAAGATAAAGAAAAGACACCATGTGAGCTAATGAACAACAGAAGACCAACAATCAAATACTTTCATGTCTTTGGAGCAAAATGCTATGTACTTATAGATGATGAAAATCTAGGCAAGTTTGCAGCAAAAGCTCGTGAAGGAATCTTTGTTGGTTACTCCACAGATGTGGTGGCAGCTTATAGGGTGTTCTTAGTAAATGATCGAAAAGTGACTGAAAGCTACAACGTCAGATTCGACGATACCAAACTCCCATCAATTTCTAGAGATTCTAGTGAACCTGAGTCCCTAAAATTTCAGAATCTGAACATAGATAAACTTGAAGATGAACCTGAGTTAATTGTCCCATTAAATGTTCCAAGTGTACGTGAAGAACCTGAGTCTAGTGAACAATCTAATTCTACAAGATCAGAAGAGACTTCTTCAGTACGAACCGGCAACAACTCAGGGGGAGTAAATAGCAGCTCAAGGACAACTGTTCAAGGCTCGAGACGAGTTGACAGTAGTTCTGTAGGAGCTGGCACTAACTCAGGGGGAGTTAGTGAAAATAATCGATGTAGTCAGCACCACAACTCAGAAAGTCAAGCTGAATCATCAAGACAATTTCCAGGAGAACGGGTATGGAATAGAGATCATCCGTTTGAATTAATTATTGGTGATCCAGATGCTGGTGTGACTACTAGAAGAACTGCAAGAGCTGACCTTGCTAATATTTGCTTATATTCTGGGTTCTTATCCAAGCTTGAACCTAAAGAAATATAAAAAGCTCTTGGTGATGCTGATTGGGTGATTGCAATGCAAGAGGAACTCAATCAGTTTGAAAGGCAGAAAGTTTGGAAACTGGTACCCCGACCAAAGAACATATCAGTAATTGGAGCTAGGTGGGTATTCAGAAATAAACTGGATGAAAACGGACTTGTAACACGAAACAAGGCTCGTTTGGTTGCAAAAGGTTATTCTCAGCGAGAAGGAATTGATTATGATGAAACCTATGCACCGGTTGCAAGACTTGAGGCAGTCAGGATGTTCTTGGCATTTGCAGCACATAAGAACTTCAAGGTTTTCCAGATGGATGTGAAAAGTGCCTTCCTGAACGGAGAGTTAGAAGAAGAAGTGTATCTGGAACAGCCGCCTGGCTTCATTGATCCAGAACATGTAGATTTTGTGTATCTTCTCTTCAAATCTGTCTATGGCCTCAAGCAATCCCCAAGGCGATGGTATGAAACCCTATCCTTATTCTTAATTGAAAATGGTTTTACTAGGGGAGTAATTGATAAAACATTGTTCTATAAAAATGTAAGAAATGACTTAATACTTGTTCAAGTCTATGTGGACGATATTATTTTTGGGTCATCTAATGAGCGCTTTTGCGAGAAATTTGCTAAGCTAATGCAGGAAAAATATGAGATGAGCATGATGGGAGAGCTGTCCTTCTTCCTTGGATTACAGATAAGTCAGAGAAAAGATGGTATCTTTATCTGTCAATCCAAGTACGTCAGAGATTTACTCAAGAAGTACAATCTAGAAGATGCATCAGCAGCTAAGACTCCCATGGCAACAGCCACGAAGCTTGATGAAGACAAATCAGGTAAACCAGTTGACATCACAAGCTATCGAGGTATGATTGGCTCACTCCTCTATTTAACTGCAAGTAGACCCGATATAATGTTCGCAACTTGTTTATGTGCAAGGTTCCAAGCGGATCCTAGAGAATCACATCTCGTAGCCGTCAAGAGAATTTTTAGGTATCTCAAGGGCACACCAAATCTAGGGATTTGGTACCCAAGAGATACAGGTTTTAATCTAATTGGCTATTCGGATTCAGACTATGCAGGTTGTAGGATTGATAGGAAAAGCACATCTGGTGCTTGTCAATTTCTTGGTAGAAGATTGGTGTCCTGGCAAAGTAAAAAGCAACATACAGTATCTACTTCTACTGCTGAAGCTGAGTACATTGCTGCTGGAAGCTGTGTAGCTCAAATACTGTGGATGAGGAACCAATTGAAGGATTATGGCATGGAGCACAAGAAAATTCCAATTATGTGTGACAACACAAGTGCCATTGCCATAACCAACAATCCTATAGATCACTCAAGAACCAAGCACATCGACATCAGGTATCACTTCATAAGAGAACATGTCGAGGAAGGGACTGTGGAGCTACATTTTGTGCCCACAATGCAACAAATTGCAGATATATTCACCAAACCTCTTGATGAAGTAACATTCAATAGATTGGTTGGTGAATTGGGAATGCTTAACACAAGTTAGTAAAGCTTCTTATCTGTAAAATCCAGATTTATGTTTGTTTGTGCAAGCTACTCAATCATTATGTGCTTAGACTTTAAAATGCCTAATTAATGATTGTTATAGGTTGCATATAATGTCATTTTACATGAATTCATTGTGTTTTTAAGTGTCTTTAATAGCACAAATCTTTGAATTTATGCTTGTTAGATTGCATGATCATAGGGGGAGTTAAATTCATAGTATTCTAAATTTTGCATGATTTTTAGATGAATTTACCTATGATTTTCATGTAATTAGAGGCCTTAGAATTAAATATCTTCAAAATTTCGAGTTAGTTTCTATCTCGAAACTCATCTAGAAATTCGACTTGAATTTCGACTTAAACTGCCAGAGTGAAGTTATGAAAATTCTAAGTCTGGGAAGAATTTCGAGTTAGTGTCTATCTCGAAATTCATCTCGAAAATCGACTTTGAGTTCGAGTTCGAGTTACCAGTGTGCCTAGTTCTATCTTCAAAATATTCGAGATAAGGTCTATCTCGAACTTTATCTCGAAGGTTGAGATGAGGTTTCCATTAAGGGGATATTTTGAAAAGAACTGAGAATAACTTCGAGTTAGTCTCTATCTCGAAACTCAACTCGAATTTCGACTTGATGTTCGAGATAGAGTTCTCAGTTGCTTAAGGGGAATTTTTTGAGTTACTCCTAACTCGAAACGTATCTCGAATTTCCTTGTAGTTTTTGTTTAAGGGGATATTTTGAAAAGAACTGAGAATAACTTCGAGTTAGTCTCTATCTCGAAACTCAACTCGAATTTCGACTTGATGTTCGAGATAGAGTTCTCAGTTGCTTAAGGGGAATTTTTCGAGTTAAAACTCCTAACTCGAAATGTATCTCGAATTTCCCTGTAGTTTTTGCTTAAGGGGAATTTTCGAAGTTTACTACAAACCAATAAAATTCGAGATAGGATTTCCCTGTAGTTTTTGCTGTAAATTGGTTAAGTTCTTATTTGTTCGAGTTAACATCTATTTCGAACTTCATCTCGAAGTTCGACTTGATGTTCGAGATAGAGTTCGACTTAAGTCTTCCCTGTATGTACTTAGTGTTTTTCACTCTTTTTAACAGGGACACTTTTGTCATTTCACAATCATCTATATATATACATCTCTAACTCGATGCATCATTCACTTTACCTAATTTCTTTTTTACAGCAGCCTCTTCACAAAAACAAGGCGATCTCACAATTACATACCACTAATCCGTGTTTTTGTGATTAAACTCATACATATCACGAATTACTGCCAATTTTTAGACTACTATTGTCTGTGTTATCATTAATCTTTGTGTTGGTGTGTTTTGTAACCATTCATATACACGCGCATATACATACACACGAACATCAAGTGTTTGTGTAACTGTTCAAAACACGATTTCCATATTCTCTATCTATATCCACACACGATTTCACTGGTATACACACACGAATATACATCTTCATTGACTATTCAGATTTAGTAATTGGCTATTGTTTGAATCCCGTAGTTTAATTTCTTAGAGTGCTGTTTGGTCTTCTCGGAAAATTAAAAGGGATACAACCTTTAATTCGTTACTTACTTGTTTTTCAAAAATTAAAATATCACATCTCTTAAGGAAAAACATTTAATTAAAATGGCTCACCAATTTTCACTTGCTAAAAATAATTTTTATAATATTTCTACGGAAATTGGTGATCAACTCCCGTGCTTTAAGTTTTGGGTACGATTTCTTAATTTGTACTCCAAGGCTAGCTATGCTTTTACTGCTAAACCTACACTAGTACATGATGCTTTACAGCAATTATGGACTAGTGCGGTTACTTTTGGGAGCAAAACTACCCCCTACGGTTTCAGGTTTACCTTAGCGGGTCAAGAATATGAGGTGACTGAAGAAATTGTCAACAGGGTTCTGGGATTCCCGATCAAAGATGCTTATGATCCAGAACCTACAGCGGCACAACGCCTCACATTCTTTGAAATAGGATGTTATCCTCCGACTGGCCGGATCACTGGAAACATCCAAAAACAATTCTTTCATGTGGAATGGAATTACTTTTTCGAGGCCATCACAAGATGTTTTCGGGCACGCGAAAAAGATTTTCATCAAATTCCAATTCCAATGCAAACCTTTGGAGTTGCCCTAGCAAGAGAACTGGATATAAATTATGGACGCATAGTTCTCTCTGAGATAGTGGCTACAATGGGATCTCCTGCAAGCAGAGACCTCACTACAACTGATGTTGTCTGCTGGTTTCCTCGGTTCCTACAAATGCTGATTAATGATTTAATACCGAAGGATGCTCTTGCTGTTAGACAGGGATTTACCAGAATCCCAACATCTGCACCGCTAGGGATGGGCACTAAGTCACTTTCAACAATTGCTAATCAGGATAAACATCAAGGTAAACCGATGTCAATTCCTGAAAACATTCAACTGTGGCTTACATATGATGCAGGAGTTACCAATTTGGAGGAATCATCGCAAGTTTCATCATATGCTCAGAATCCGTCTGCTCATGCTGAGGCATTTGAAGGGATTCCTGATGAGCAAAGCGATGATGAACAAGGTAATGAATCAGGTAATCTCTCCCTGCATACTACTCATTCCTCTTCCTATGTATCTGATTCCGAGACCCAAGAGACTGCTAACCCGCAGGATCTATCCCAGGGTGAGAGCTATATTTCTGAGTCTGACACACATTCTTATTCTCTTTCACCCCTGTTAACGGAATCCAGAAAGCTAGCACATGTAGATGTAGGAAATGATGAGGAGAGTGACCCCGAAGAGCAGCCTCTTATTCGAAAGAAAGCCAAAATTTTTCATGCTGCTACTTCAAAACCCCAGTCAAACCCTAGTGTGTCACACGCAACCACTCCACCTCACGAGAGTGGTTCTCCCCTTGAACAATCTGCACATAGGGATTTTGGTGAGGATTATGTACCTTTTGAAGATACTGTTGCTTCAAAAGGACATGAAGTTTTAATAACTTCAGCCGTACCTTCACCGGTACGTACTGATGCTGCAAAGAGGATCGGTTCTGATGTTGTACAAGAACACTTTGCAGCCTCTCAGCCTGAGATTCCAACTCAGGACAGAACAGAAATAGATCCCATAACTGCCAATTATATTGCTTATCCAATTTCTGCAGGTACTACTTCATACTTTGGATCAATCATTGAAGACATACACGAGCGTGAGACAGGGAGTGTGTGTGAGAGGTTAGGGAGAGAGGGACCTTCATTTTTAAGGCCCGAAACCGAGCGCCAAATACTAACAGAACGCGTATTAGAGCGAGGTCACCTAAACCAAACACCGTCCCTTAATATTGAAAATCTTGATACACGTATGACTTCGATGGAAAATCAGATGAGGCAGTTCGGGCAGACGATGGGCCAGTTCGGGATTAACATTGGAAATAATCAAAGGGCTCTTGATGACTACGCAGCACGAATGGCAAGTCAAGCTACAGCATTTGATGCTTTGACAAACAAGGTAAATGACTTGGGCCATGCCGGTGGTGTCTTGGGAAGCACTCTGAATGAAAGGATGGGGGCAATGGAGTCTACAATGCATACAATGGCTGTGGAGATCAATAGAATGATGTTCGCATTCAGGAGCTTTGTGCCCCCGGAGTGTTTCGAGTCGCAACAACCTCCCCCCGATGCTGGTGCAGGTGGTGCTAGTGGAGCGGGAGCCTCCGGTTCTGGTTTTGGAGGTTCTTATGCTGCTGGTGAATTTGAGGAGCAAGGTGGTGTTCAGGATAACTCACCTAAGGGGGAGAGTGGAAAGGAGACGAGACAGCAGGCAGTTCATATCGAAGAAATTGGAGAACATGCTGATCTTGTCAAGGAAATAGAAATTGAGCCGTCTGTTGATGAAGAGGCTCTGAGGAAGAGAAAGGGTAAGGCAATGATGGTTGAGCAAGATGAGCCATTCGTTGACCTGAGTCATCAGGAAACAGTACAGGAGGTACTTGACTCAGATTCTGATATGGAAGACATACCTTTGGCACATGCTATAAAGAGATCTTTGAAGGAACAAGGTGGAGGTGCTGGGATGTCTTCCGGAATGCCTGAAGAAATTCCTGTTGATGAGGAAACCCTTAAATCTCAATAGTTAGCCTTGGAACAAGCTCAGTTCCATAAAATGAAGATGATGCAAGAACGTGTTGCGTTCCTAGAAAAGAAAGTGGAGCTCCAAGGGAAGCAGTATGATCATGAGCTTGCAAGGCTAGCTGATCCTCAAGTTGATCTGGACAAGAGAAGGATAGGACAGAAGTGGGATAAAGCAAGGAAGATATTGATGGGACCCTGTGCGAAAGGAGTGAACAACAGGGAGGCGGATGATCTGTTCTACAACTTGAATTTGCAGAATCCAATGACTGTGGACTACATAAGTGTGTTGAAGAGATTAATTTCTAAAGTCAGGGTTGGATACAATGCAACACTTATGGAGTGGCAGGTTATTTTGTCTTTGGTAGAAGGAGTCCCAACGTCTTTCCTATATGTGGATGACCAATTCATAACGAGAAGATCTGCGTCAGAGTTGTTCTTGCTAGCAACAAAAATTCAATACTCTCAATCTGAGGAGCTAAGCATTCTGTATAGGGATCAGTTAATGCAGCTAGCAGAGGACAAGTGTAACATCCCTAACTTTGAAAAGGCTACAGTGCCCTAATGAATAGTAATCTTGAGGAATTTAAGGAAATGGTGTGTAGGTACACTATGTTAGAGATGGAAAGTGAACAAACAGAAACCATATTAGTGATATACTAAGGAAATAAGTGACTCGAAATGACGATGGATTTCAGAAATTCCTGAATTTAGATTTTGAGGATTTTGAGTTCGAACGAGCTTCTAGTTATTGGATATTAAGGAACATAGAAATATTAAAGGGATTATATATTGAGGAATTAGTGAACATAAGTTAAACCAAGGGATTTTTAAGTTAAGAGAATGCTAAGGGAAATCGGATTTTATAAACGCTTTCAAAACCACTGAGATAATGAGATATATTCGAAACGAACCACAATTAGACGAGTATGGAAACCAAACAACCAAGATTATAATATGGCAAGGATATATACCACATTATAATTACCAAGAGTACTAGCATTAGAATTAGAAAAGAAAATCAAGAAAAAGGAGTTATTATGACATAATAATGACATCATCTTCCACTAACTTGTTTTTAAGGGTAGATTAGTCATTTAACTTGTAACCAAGCTTCCAAGATAAGCTAGGCTAATAAGATCTGATGTAAAGAGATAGAAACAAGGGGATACATCATTATCCAAGAGAGAAAGCAAAGAAAACACAAAGAAACACACCATTCCACAAACTGCCCAGCAGAAACACCACTCAAAGAAAAATTCATATCTCCATTTCTATCCATGATAAAATCACCAAATTGTAACCACAATCTCTCCACTCCATGGTCATTATTCGTTCCAAATTTCATGGCCAACAAAGTAGTATAGCCTAGTCAAATCCATGCTCAAAGTTGGACAACCCAATCTGTCCAGTTTCTTTCCAGCAGAAAGATGGAGCTCAAAACCATAGCTAGGAAGCTTTGTTTTTGGTGATCTATAGCTCGAATCAAAGCTTATACAGATGCCAAGATGTGGTAAAAATTTGAGAGCCAAACTCTTATTTTTCGATTTGTTATGATTTTTACAAAAGTGATGATGAATAGTGACCCTTAGAAACTAACTTTGTTTTTATGGTTTCTTTAGTTGATTCAAGCTAGTACAAGGTTGTTTAAGGATTACCCAAGGCTTGTTAAGTGTTGTTAGAGCTTCAAAGAGGTATAACCACTCTTGCCTTTTTGTATTTATGGTGGAAATTGAGTTGATTCATAGTTAAGTAGTGTTAATGTTTAGTTTATGATGATTTTGTATTATAAATGGTTAGTTTTGATATGGAAATTGTGTTGTGGACTTGTAACCATGGCTGGTGAAGAATACCACATGGTGTAGGTGATGATTATGGTGTTTGATAATTGATTTGGAGGAGTTGGATTTATGGAAAGTATGAAATTATAGCCGTTATAATGCCCGATTTTCGTTAGGATGTAAGTTGCCCTGTTTTGGACCCCCTGCATCCGTACGGTACCCTACTGTCCAGGTTCCTATTTAACTATGAAATGATAGAGCTTAGTTCATAGATCGTTTTGATATAAGGTGCGTTAAAATCTGATGAACGGTTTAGGAGAAAAGTCAGTTTTAGTGAAAACGGTTCAGAAATCGAGAAACCGTAAATGTATCAAACTTGAGGTTACAATTACCATACTTTAACATTGTTAAAAGTCACGAAATTTTGGGATAGTGTAGTAGGGTGGTCAGAGGACCCTTGACAGTTGACCTTACATTAAAATTCGAAATCCATATTTTCTAAGAATTTTTACAGTTAAGTGTGGTCGTTAAGGAAAATGGTGAAAACCCCTGAAACTTCGACTTAGGTTATAAATGGTTAAGTTCTTGAACCTTTGGGATAATAAGAATACGTTAAACATATATTAAAGTTTCAAAAGGTAAGGTTATACAAGAGTGTAGTGAGTAAGAGATGTGGTTCTAACGACGGTCCTTTTGTGTTTATAGAGACTCCGGAAGAGGAACGAGCCATACCGTCAGGATATCGAAACCGAGGCAAGATTTCTTCTATCCCTATTTGTAAAACTACTTATCTTCACAAAGAAACTTGATTTTGTGAAATATATATGTGATGCTATTATTACTATATTGTGAAGAAATTGTCTTCCTTGAGTATTAATATTGAAAAGAAAGATATCTGAAGATGTATATGAATATGGATATGAGTATAAGATGTATATGAATATGAATGAGAGTATGCGATGGATATGTATAAAGATGATTATGCATGAATTGAACATGCCTTATGATTAAGAGAATAAGAGAGAATGGTATCAGTTGTTATCGAGGGTTATATGGTTATAATATTATATTAAAAATGTTCTTATTGAGTATCAGTGGTTTAATAAACATTATTTGATTAACATGCATCACTCTTAAAATAGATGGAATATTTTACGAATATAAAAGTATATTTGATTTCTGAATTTGAAAGAGAGGTCTGAATCATAATCAAAGCCTTATGATATATATATATATTTTATAGAAGTAATGTGCAAGAATGGAAATGATATGAGAGAATGATATGTGAAAATGAAAGTGAGAAAATGGAAATGTGGAATGATATTTTTAAAAAGAGAATAATGATATGAGATGATGGAATGATAGTTACAGATGAAGAAAAACTGATATTATATTAATATAGATTACTTTCTTATAATAGTGAGTGGATGATGTATTATTAAATAAGAGCTTTACTCTTCCTTAAGGATTTTAATTGTTTCCTGCTATTACATATGCCTATACATATATGTATACTTGTTCACATTCTAAATTTTAGCTACAGAATGATCTTGCTGAGCTATTATAGCTCACTCTTGCTATTTATGTATATAGCAGCTAGGTCCCATGCCGATACTACGTACCACACCCCGCAAGAGGGTAAGGGAAAGGCGACCTTTTGAGCGAGTGCTGGCGACCATCCCCGAGGTAGTGACAAGCGAAGGGGCTTAGTATACTTATGTAAATTAAGTGTGTAAGTTGTAATAAACTTTAGTTGTTGAAGTGCTTCCTGTAGAAGCTTTGTTCAACAATGTACTTAGTAAATTCTGGGCTTGTAATAACTGCTAACTTTAAAACTTTTAAATATTGTGGTTGTTGTTCTATGAGCATATGACTGGTGTGTGTGTGTATTAGTGTGGGGTCAACTGCCTATTTAATTATTTATTTATAAAAAAAAAAAAAAAAAAAAAAAACTACAGAGATATTGATATTGATCGGAAATCGGACCTTGACGGCCCGGATCCTCGACCCCGGATCTGGGGCTGTCACAGATGGTATCAGAGCTTAGAGTCATATTGCTCAGGAACAAGAGTGATAGTAATATATACACATATAGGTATATAGGTAATGATATAAAGTATGAACTCACATCGAGTTCAAGGGGGGGTTTATCGAACGAAACGTTTATTCTAAGTGATGATTATAATTTCATAGATTATTGCTAATAAAGGTTATTATGCTAAAAGTGTTAAGTTTATGTAGCATACGAGATCGATATGAGAAAGGGAATACTTGATGTATTGGGAAGTGTACGTTAGATAACCTCGTGAGTAATTCCAGGGTGATCTATCAACTCTTATTCAAAAGGGGTCGGTATCTTTTCAAAACTTTCTGGTACCTTTGGAATGTATTTCAAAAATTTATTCAATCTATCTTAGTCAAAATATTTCTCTAAGATTATTTTCGAAAGGTGGTATATATCGTCATGATTTAAATTTTCCTTTATATTTCTTACTCCAACAAAAAGGAACAACCCTATATGTATACACAAGGACGATCTGTCTGTGTGATAGAAAGTCGGAGGGGACGCCCTCACTTGTGTGACGTACGGGTTCTTCCATCAGATTGATTTCCCAAATATCCTTTTGTTTCAAATAAAAGTTATTTAAAACTCTTAATCTTATGAATTGTTTTGGGACACCTGCTTGTTTCTGGGTCCGTTTCAATTCAAAGTTTCTTGAATTCTATCAATTGTTTCGAATATAGAAGATTTCCTTAATGGATGGAAAAAATGGAAGCAAAGTTTAGAGTATACGTGATTATACGAGGAAACTCGAGATTTCAAGGGAAATTTCAATAAGAGATAATTAGAGTTAGAAGCGTTCAATATAAGAGAGGAAGGAATTTCGTGAGAAGGAATGGGTATATTTGATGATTAGTAAGAGAAAAGAATATGAGGAATCTTAAGGCCTAATTGAGATTTACTATTGAGAGTAAGGTGTATTTTGAGGATAGAGTCAAAATAAGGATAAACAAAAGAAGTGGGGATAATTAATGAAGGATTCGAGGTGTAATAACTATTAGTGGGGGAAAGGCCAATATTTTGACTAATATCCTAAGTAGTAGAGAGAGATTAAAGATCTTAATTATTCAAAGGATTAATCGAAAAGGTGTGAATGAGTAAAACTTGAGGTAAAGATTTTGATGAGAATAATAAAGGGAAATTACAAAGGTGGAGTAGATAGTATATCATGAAAGAACTAAAGTGGATCAGCAAGATGTAAAGAGTGTATAGTGAACAATAGACATATGGGATAAGGTATCCGGAGGAAATTGCAAGTATGCTCTAATTTAACCTTTTAGGTGTAAATGTTTGGTTAGGGATCGACTTTATCTATTAAGGGTGTAAATAAGTTAATAAAATAGATAAGAATAATCTATCTGATCAGGAAGTAGGATATACCGATCTAAGGAAAAGAGAGTAAGAGTATTCTGTGGAAAAACACAACCTTGTAAGACACGAACAGGAAATATATATTATAGAAAATATTTTCTTACAATTGTTTCAAGGAATAGTATTATAAGACTAGTTTCTGGAAGATTTTACAGAGACAAGGCGTATTGAGACTGAAGTATTAATATTTTATGTCATGATAGAGATCCGAATATGGTCAAACCATAAGTGAGATACACTACCATTCAGGAAAGGCCAATGTGGTGGCCGATACCTTAGACAAAAGAGAAAGGAGGAAGGAGGTAATATATAATGACTGGAAACAGGTGGAGATTGCAAGAAAAGGATAGTAAAAGTACTGCTATTGATAAGCTAAATGGAATGTTGATGAACGACAAACAAGTGTATGTTGGTGTATTGGCGTGAACAAGGTAGAGATGTTATAAAGGAACTAAAGGATAAAGGAAGTAGTGGGAGAATTGGGAAATTGTCAAGTAAGAAAGGTGTTCGTTAGTATCTTTAACATGATTCCGGGACGGAATCCTTTTAAGGGGGGAAGGATGTAACATCCCTAACTTTGAAAAGGCTACAGTGCCCTAATGAATAGTAATCTTGAGGAATTTAAGGAAATGGTGTGTAGGTACACTATGTTAGAGATGGAAAGTGAACAAACAGAAACCATATTAGTGATATACTAAGGAAATAAGTGACTCGAAATGACGATGGATTTCAGAAATTCCTGAATTTAGATTTTGAGGATTTTGAGTTCGAACGAGCTTCTAGTTATTGGATATTAAGGAACATAGAAATATTAAAGGGATTATATATTGAGGAATTAGTGAACATAAGTTAAACCAAGGGATTTTTAAGTTAAGAGAATGCTAAGGGAAATCGGATTTTATAAACGCTTTCAAAACCACTGAGATAATGAGATATATTCGAAACGAACCACAATTAGACGAGTATGGAAACCAAACAACCAAGATTATAATATGGCAAGGATATATACCACATTATAATTACCAAGAGTACTAGCATTAGAATTAGAAAAGAAAATCAAGAAAAAGGAGTTATTATGACATAATAATGACATCATCTTCCACTAACTTGTTTTTAAGGGTAGATTAGTCATTTAACTTGTAACCAAGCTTCCAAGATAAGCTAGGCTAATAAGATCTGATGTAAAGAGATAGAAACAAGGGGATACATCATTATCCAAGAGAGAAAGCAAAGAAAACACAAAGAAACACACCATTCCACAAACTGCCCAGCAGAAACACCACTCAAAGAAAAATTCATATCTCCATTTCTATCCATGATAAAATCACCAAATTGTAACCACAATCTCTCCACTCCATGGTCATTATTCGTTCCAAATTTCATGGCCAACAAAGTAGTATAGCCTAGTCAAATCCATGCTCAAAGTTGGACAACCCAATCTGTCCAGTTTCTTTCCAGCAGAAAGATGGAGCTCAAAACCATAGCTAGGAAGCTTTGTTTTTGGTGATCTATAGCTCGAATCAAAGCTTATACAGATGCCAAGATGTGGTAAAAATTTGAGAGCCAAACTCTTATTTTTCGATTTGTTATGATTTTTACAAAAGTGATGATGAATAGTGACCCTTAGAAACTAACTTTGTTTTTATGGTTTCTTTAGTTGATTCAAGCTAGTACAAGGTTGTTTAAGGATTACCCAAGGCTTGTTAAGTGTTGTTAGAGCTTCAAAGAGGTATAACCACTCTTGCCTTTTTGTATTTATGGTGGAAATTGAGTTGATTCATAGTTAAGTAGTGTTAATGTTTAGTTTATGATGATTTTGTATTATAAATGGTTAGTTTTGATATGGAAATTGTGTTGTGGACTTGTAACCATGGCTGGTGAAGAATACCACATGGTGTAGGTGATGATTATGGTGTTTGATAATTGATTTGGAGGAGTTGGATTTATGGAAAGTATGAAATTATAGCCGTTATAATGCCCGATTTTCGTTAGGATGTAAGTTGCCCTGTTTTGGACCCCCTGCATCCGTACGGTACCCTACTGTCCAGGTTCCTATTTAACTATGAAATGATAGAGCTTAGTTCATAGATCGTTTTGATATAAGGTGCGTTAAAATCTGATGAACGGTTTAGGAGAAAAGTCAGTTTTAGTGAAAACGGTTCAGAAATCGAGAAACCGTAAATGTATCAAACTTGAGGTTACAATTACCATACTTTAACATTGTTAAAAGTCACGAAATTTTGGGATAGTGTAGTAGGGTGGTCAGAGGACCCTTGACAGTTGACCTTACATTAAAATTCGAAATCCATATTTTCTAAGAATTTTTACAGTTAAGTGTGGTCGTTAAGGAAAATGGTGAAAACCCCTGAAACTTCGACTTAGGTTATAAATGGTTAAGTTCTTGAACCTTTGGGATAATAAGAATACGTTAAACATATATTAAAGTTTCAAAAGGTAAGGTTATACAAGAGTGTAGTGAGTAAGAGATGTGGTTCTAACGACGGTCCTTTTGTGTTTATAGAGACTCCGGAAGAGGAACGAGCCATACCGTCAGGATATCGAAACCGAGGCAAGATTTCTTCTATCCCTATTTGTAAAACTACTTATCTTCACAAAGAAACTTGATTTTGTGAAATATATATGTGATGCTATTATTACTATATTGTGAAGAAATTGTCTTCCTTGAGTATTAATATTGAAAAGAAAGATATCTGAAGATGTATATGAATATGGATATGAGTATAAGATGTATATGAATATGAATGAGAGTATGAGATGGATATGTATAAAGATGATTATGCATGAATTGAACATGCCTTATGATTAAGAGAATAAGAGAGAATGGTATCAGTTGTTATCGAGGGTTATATGGTTATAATATTATATTAAAAATGTTCTTATTGAGTATCAGTGGTTTAATAAACATTATTTGATTAACATGCATCACTCTTAAAATAGATGGAATATTTTACGAATATAAAAGTATATTTGATTTCTGAATTTGAAAGAGAGGTCTGAATCATAATCAAAGCCTTATGATATATATATATTTTATAGAAGTAATGTGCAAGAATGGAAATGATATGAGAGAATGATATGTGAAAATGAAAGTGAGAAAATGGAAATGTGGAATGATATTTTTAAAAAGAGAATAATGATATGAGATGATGGAATGATAGTTACAGATGAAGAAAAACTGATATTATATTAATATAGATTACTTTCTTATAATAGTGAGTGGATGATGTATTATTAAATAAGAGCTTTACTCTTCCTTAAGGATTTTAATTGTTTCCTGCTATTACATATGCCTATACATATATGTATACTTGTTCACATTCTAAATTTTAGCTACAGAATGATCTTGCTGAGCTATTATAGCTCACTCTTGCTATTTATGTATATAGCAGCTAGGTCCCATGCCGATACTACGTACCACACCCCGCAAGAGGGTAAGGGAAAGGCGACCTTTTGAGCGAGTGCTGGCGACCATCCCCGAGGTAGTGACAAGCGAAGGGGCTTAGTATACTTATGTAAATTAAGTGTGTAAGTTGTAATAAACTTTAGTTGTTGAAGTGCTTCCTGTAGAAGCTTTGTTCAACAATGTACTTAGTAAATTCTGGGCTTGTAATAACTGCTAACTTTAAAACTTTTAAATATTGTGGTTGTTGTTCTATGAGCATATGACTGGTGTGTGTGTGTATTAGTGTGGGGGTCAACTGCCTATTTAATTATTTATTTATAAAAAAAAAAAAAAAAAAAAAACTACAGAGATATTGATATTGATCGGAAATCGGACCTTGACGGCCCGGATCCTCGACCCCGGATCTGGGGCTGTCACAACAAGGGTCCAGAATTCTCAGCATATCCTAATTTTGTCCGGATGGTAGTTGACGGGAAGATGAAGAGGGTTAGCATGGAGGAAAATGATTTAATGGATCTTTCAGTGGAATCTCTCAAAGCTGTCTGTAGACAAATGATGAGTAAGGGATTCACTTCTGAGCTTAAAGAAAAATCGGTGAAGATCATTGAAAGAGTCATATTCAAGAAGAGCAATGAGGTGTGGAAGTGTGATATCATTGCTCCAAACCCTCTAGATAACGTGAAGATTGAGCCGGAGCTGATGGAGAAGAAATGGAATATTCTTCAAGCAATGAAGAATGTAGATGAAGCTCTGACTCTTCCTTCTGGAGCACTGGAATAAGGAGAGATAAGGGAGGCAGTTGGTGTTCCAGGAAGAGACAGTGTATACTGGATACACGCTTATGTTGATGATACAGCTGATGCCTTAGCATTCATAGATGCAGACCAGAATCAAACACTCTTGCATATGAGTAGAACATGGCTGCTACAGACTCAAGATGCTGCATTTCTGGAGAGAGTATTACATGTATTCAAATGGGGCGAAGTGGAAGATAAGTATGTGGAAGAAAAGCAGAGACTCATGAGTTACCTGTCTGAGGTAGTGGTGGAAAAGAAGCGGATGGAGTGAGATGCGGCTAGTGTCCACAATACTAACCGTGTCAAGGGCTACCCCAAGATGATCTATTGTCAGTTTAAAGCTGATAAAGCTCATTGGAAACCTCAGCTCATAACGAAGAACTTTGAGGACATTCCAAAGATCAAGACTACTCAGGAGGTGGACAAACTCAGAAGGCTTTTCAAACATCCTTATCCAGAGCCCAAGAATCCTCTAGAAATGGAAGCTGTAAGTCTGTTGAATGCTAGGTGGAAGCAGCTTCACGATCCAGTGTACAAGAAAGAACAGCAGCAGAAGGAGAAGCGCAGAAGGCAGAAAGAAGAGAAGGACCAAGCTGCTGAAGCTAGAAAGAGGAAACGGAATTAGGGTTAAAGGTCAGAGTGGTGTGAACTTGAAGTTGGAAAAACTTCATGTCTTTCGGTTGCTTTAACTCACTTGAGGAAAATTCACCTTAGAGTGAATCCAATAAGGTGATATAAGTTTGACTAAAAGGTATGAAATAATCCAGGTGATAGGAATCACTCAAATGATCTTTAATTCGAAGTTCGAATTTTGTTTCTAGTTTAAGTTCTTTGTATTGTTTTCAAGTACATTTCAATTGTAAATTATTCAAGACTTTAATGTTAATTATCTTTTCTCGTCTCATTGTTTAGTTGAGTTATCCTTCATTAATTTGAATGTCATTGTTAGACAATCAAATAAGGGGAGATTGAAAGGCAGAGTGTGTAAACTTGTAACACTATAACTAATGTAACTCAATTAAAGGAAAAGATACTTAACCAGAAGACAATCAAGAACAAGAAATCAACACTAAATGAAGACAAGGTAATTGATACAATTGAACATGTTAACTATGATCAAGCCAAGAAGAAATCATTGAGAGAAGTTCAAGTCAAAGTTGTTCATGCCTCAGTGATTTGAGAAATAGAGAATCAAGATCATAACTATCAGTATCAACAAGACAAATTGATTTCAAGTGAACAAGAAGGAAAGCGAACATTGGAAAGCCACGTTACTAAGTGAATATGGTAATTTATTCAAGAAGCAAAAACACTATCAAGACTAGTCACTTATGAACCAGACCAGTGCATCAAGTGTCAGGACATTGATAGCAAGTTTATGTCAGTAATAAAGATCCATGTTCAAGAGCTTGGTGAAGAATAAAGAAGACATGAAGATATCACAAGTTCAAGATGTGCATTGAAGTTTCAAGTTGAAGACCAGAATATTTTCTAAGTACTAAATATTCTAGATGACCAAGTAGAAGTTTCTAAGTAGAAGTTCTACTTAGAAATTCGAGATGGCTAAGTAGAAATTCTCAAGTAGAAGTTCTACTTAGAGTGCAGCTTCAACATGACACATGGCATCTTCTGATTGGCAGATTTCCAAGCTTTCAAGATAAGGCAAGATTTATGTGGACATCATTGGGCCACGTATATCTTAGTCTTTGAAGACTACAGGACATAGATTACATGTTGTAAGAACCCATATTTTGGGTGGAATTAAAACTTTTATGTATTTAATGATGTAAGAATGAATAGTGGATACGGCTACAATGTAATAATTGATATTTGGGAAAGAATGAATGGAATTCGACTTTATTATGTTTATGTCTTGAAGAATGCTAAAGGGTGACAACATAGGTAAGAATAATCTATCTTCTAAGGGAATAAGATATGGCAACTTCAAGCAAGAGAATACTCTCATGTCATCCAGATCGATAACGATTAATCCAGTAGTTCCGTAAAAAGGTTAAGGAACGATCGAAAGAGAATACGGACAATTATACAACCCTAAGAGAACAAGTAAAGAATACAGAATGAATAGTGTTTTGGTGGGAGTACATAATAATATGAGACGACGCTATATAGAAGTATTCGGAACGGATTTCCGAGTTCGTATTAGTGATCCAGGGGGAAAATAAGTGTATGTAAAAGCTGTCGGATTCTGAAAAACCGCACTTTTATTTTCTCCGAGAGTTCCCTGGACACTGATAGCCTTAAGTATTTAACGAATGGATTAAAGGAATATAAAATGGAAAGTTAGAATGAAAGATGGAGAATGAAAGTATTAATATTAAAGAGGATTCCCGGTAAACCCTAATTAGAAATCCGTGAAATATTCTCACGAATGATCAATCGAAACGGGTAATAACCGGACACAGAAACAAGCAGAGGAAGCAAGAGTCTTGTGCAAGCTACTAGTATAAATATCTAGTAACTAAACTAGAAGCAAGGAACTAGCACCTTAGAGGAAGAACTAAGTACTTAGCAAGTAACTACCTAGTTAGGCTTTAACCACCACAAAACCAACACATGTCTTGCCATTTGAACATCCAACACCTCATCACTTTATTAAAGTGACTTTTACAAGATATTATGTTGTAAGTGGATGAGAGTGAAGGAGATTAAAACACAAAAATCAAAAGAACCAAGCAACTCTCTCCCCCCCCTTGCAAAGAAACCATTCGGCTATACCCATTAATTCAAAATCCAAACTCAACCTTCCCACCATTGTTTGTTCTTGAAATAATTAAGGTGAGTCTTACATTTCATAAAACATATCTCCTCAAAATCTTAGCTTCAAACTCATCCATTTCCATTTTCAAAAAAATCAAACAAGAGGAGGGTGAATAGTGTTCATCATATACTAACTTTGTTTTCTTGATTTTCCATGGTTAATCTAGCAAGCATAATCACTCCTAAGGACCATACAAGGCTTAGTAAGGCTATATCACTATCTAAGGAAGGTATAAAGCTCTTGAAACCCTAACCCTTGTTTAAGATTTAAGCATGTTTATGATAGTTATAACTTAGTTATGGTTATGTTAAAGTTATAAGCATGATTATGTATGGATTTTGGATTAATGATGTAAATAGCTAGATGAACGGAAAGGCATTGCTTGGCCTCAGTTCATTTATGTAAGTCATGTATATGTTGTTTGGGTTGGATGCTATGTTTATGGGAAGATTCGAAATTGATAGATATTCGATTTACAGCCGTTATAATGCCCGATTTTACAATATCATGTTTTGTATGCCATTTTCCATGTCGAACCCCTACTGTACAGAGACCTTATCTGCCATGATAGGATAGGTAATGTTCTAAGCTTCGTTTTGATATAAAGATCACGTGAAACGGACTTACGGTTTAGGAATTATGACCAAATTACTAAAAGTAGTTCGAATCCGTAAACGAAAGTTCGTAACTGAAATTGAACCCTCGTAAACTATGTAACGTCATGGCGAATCTTGGTAAATAAATACTAGGGGTAAGAAGGAAGGTGTGAAAGAAAACCGTATGTCAAAAAGAGCATTTTTCGATTTATTAAAAATGTGCGAGTCAAGGTTAAACGCGAATGAACCCCTAAAAGACGACTCTTTTATAACTTTGGTAAAACACTTAGAAAACGGGCGATAAAACTCGGAATATAATATTGGTTCGTAACGATCAACCTTAGAACTCATATGACTTAAGTATGTCCCAAGTATAAGTGCAGTGACATGTCGTATTAACGAACGAATGTCGGGTCGGATCAGTGATAATAAGTAATCCACAAAAAGGGGTATAACGAGATAACTCGAGAACGTGTTTCGATTTAAGTATAACTTAACTTTTAATATGTTAAGTGATTAATCCCGAATGCCTTGGCTATTTATAGATCACCAGGCTGAACCGGGACCCGCTACCACTACCCCTTACCGTACTCGACTACCAGGCAAGTTTCAATTCCCTTCTTTTAGGCTGTTGTTGTGATTGAATAATATATATATATGATTGCTGATATACATATGCCATTGCATGCATGCCTACTTTCAAGTTGAATTGATATACTTGTTCCCTGAATGTTATTGTTGGCTTATAAGCTAGATAGTTATATATCAGTTATAAGCCGGTTATTGTAAGACCCTCATAGAAGGGCGTATATATCTTATTAATCAAAAATAGACCGGGAGTCAATATTCCTTGATATATCGAGATTACCTCGGAAGAAAATATTTAAGTAAATATTTTCTATTATTTGGGCGACGAATATTATTTGAATATTCGTTCGAGACTAATTATTTTAACGATCCTTACTTCAAATAATTATTTGAACGTAACTATTCAACGAATAATATTTCTCAATATTCATTCAGAGTCGAATTGATTATCGACTATTATTTCGAATATTCTTCTAAAGATGAGACTATTAAATGAATATTATTTGGATATTATTTTAGAATATTATTTTATTAAATAAACATTACTTTTGAATATTCATTTAAGATATTAAATACTTGATGAATATTATTTTAATATTCATCTGAAGCTTGATTTAATTATCGAATATTATCTCGAATATTCCTTAAGGCTTGGATTACTAAATGAATATTACTTGATATTCATTTAGGATATTATTCATTAAATGAATATTACTTTTGAATATTCATTTAAATTCCTAATTAATTATGAATATTACCTTAAATATTCTTTTCAGGTCTTATTAATTAATGAATATTGTTTTGAATATTCATTTAAATATTTATTTGTTCAATAAATATTCTCCTGATATTTCTTCAGGGATTATTTTGAGAAATACTCTGATTTAAGATATTCTTTCATATTCCTAAATATTCTGTAAAATATTTTAATTCAATAAATATTCTCTGAATATTTATTCCATACTTAGAATAACCTCAATAAGGGTTATCTTCTTCGATTATTACGAAAAATATTTCGGAGTCATATTATTATTAATCTTATATCAAGAAAGGTTCTCAGACATCATTCTTCTTTGAGTCTATCTCCTTAATAATAAGGGAACCTTACTTGCAAAATGTTATTTATCTTGTCGACTTCCCGGTCATAAAGTATTCTCTTCACTCGCAACTCGGGTGCTGTTGACTTATTAAGTCGTTGCTTACCTTCTCATCTTTCGAGGGGTAAGATTACTGGAACAAGTTGATATCCGTTACCAAGTAATAGCTTGGGAGTTATTGGTAAATTTTCCTTTCCAACTAGATACGACTACTTTGTGGAGTCTTATCAACAAGTATTATACTTGGGGAAAGGGGGACGAACGTTACATTCAGAATCATGAATTCTATTTGAACTAGGAGTCGTGTAAGAGGCCGAGTAGCGCCGGTCCATCCCCTTTGGCCCAACCGTTGGCCGGGGAGAGCTAGTAAGGCGGTATACAAGTAAAGCCGTCAGTTCTTCCTTCTACCGGTAGTAAATCTAAATTGAGCTGTACGATCTCGACTGATCATCAAGATTGGAACAGCGGGCGCGGTGAATACTCCATCATTGGTTCATCATCCAAATTTATTTATTTCCTGCAACATGATTACTGTTGGCAGAGTTGGAAAAGTGTCATAACTGGAATTGCAACCTTTTCTTGCAAGTTCCTCTTCTTAATAACAATACGAATATCTCGCTTACTTTGATGTAGCTGATATTTCTTCAAACAAATACTTTCAGTTACCTTGTAACTTCATCGTTCATAATATACTGGCATCATTTCCGTAAATGCATGGCATATGGTTTAAAAGATAGCTTTGAACTGTTTCAAATTATCGTTCAGTTATATATTTGTTGGTGGGCTTTCGCTCACCCTTGCTTTGTTTATATTATGTCACAACAACAGCTAGGACAGATGGCTCGCGTCAGGCACACTCGGCGCAAGCAGGTTACCCGACCCACCGGACTACCCGCTGAGATGCTAGCCGCCATTGCTGAGGTAGCATAGTTAGACAGCTTTTGTTTCCTGTTTAACTATATGTATAATTAATGTAATCAACGGCAAAACTTTTAAACCTATGATGTTATCCTTTTGGGATTGTAATAACTTTTATTCGTAAACCCTTTAATGTAAGACTTATTTCAATTTCATCTCTGGGACTATAACTGTTGTGTGTGTGAGTGGTAATTATTGTGGGGTCACAGCATGTGATTTATTTATTGTGGACTCAAGTCAAGTATTATGAATGGATGTAAGACCGTAACCACCAGATCCCTGACCCCGGATCTGGGGGTGTTACACATGTAGTATAAATAGAAGTACTTGTGTAATGTTTTTGAAAAGAGAGCAATTCTTGAGAGAACACATGTAAAAGAGAGAGAGTGTATTCACAGAGCTTAGTATCATTCACTTCTCTCTGAACTTCTGTTATACTTTGTAATGAATGTTGTAGCAACCACTTCAAGTTATATATAAGACATATATTCCTTGAATGTGTGTGTTCGTTTATTGCATCGTATTTATTGCTTCTCATATTTGAAAAGTTGTATTCACCCCCCCCTCTACAACACATTTGGACCTAACAAACTCTACTCACCTGGATCTTTCACCGGTAACGGTATGAAACAAGCAAGCCAACATCTAACTATTAATTTTACAAACTAGATTTAAATTAAAATCATTAATACAAACCCTTGATCAAAAGTTCTGTCTACCAGTTCTCACAACTAACTCAAAAACTCTCCTCACTGAGCTGTTATTGCATCTACCTCGGGAGCTATCTCAAAAGAAACCACAATAGGGTTACGGAATAGTACGTAATTAGAGTACGTACCATGTTCTCAATAGTACGTACCATGTTCTCAAGCTACTATCAAAAGGTTAGACAAAATAACAATGAGCTAACGCTCAGCAAGTAATTAGAGTACTTAACTGGAAAACAGTAATATCAAGATATAAAAATGGATGGAAGTAGATCAAGAGATAGCATATGAGTACTGGAAACTGGAACATAAAATTGGTACTTGAATATAACAGGAGTTCAACTGATAAACAAGATAACAATGATTACTAAAACATGTTTAAAGCAATTGACATTTCCAATTGTAAGCCAATTTCATTTCACAGTATATAAAATTATTCATTCACTTTAAGAAAAGAGATTGGAGGTTTTACTTCATATAGACAATACGGGTGATCAGCCTATAAAGTCCCCATAACGGACACAAAGTCCCTCTGGACATTAATCCTTTCATTAGGATAGCTTGGGTTCCCAAGAGGCAACACATTGGCCTATAAGGGTGTTGGACTGGACAGATCAGAACTACACCATAATATACACAAACAGGCGGAACCCGCATTACCCGTTCGCTCACGCCTCTCCAATCGTCAGGAATCCGTAGAAACCATTTTTGACGGAGTTCCCAACATTTTATAAATCATATTCTGAAAACATTTAAAATTTAGAAAACCCTTTTTAAATTTTGAAAACACTTGCGTACTTAAATCCTTTCAAAAATCTTTACTCCGAAGCAACTTCGACTCACTGATAACAAATCAGCCCAGTCTAAGTAACTTCAAAGTATTTTAAGAAAATAACTCATTTTGATTTGAAATGATAAAAGTCAAAAGGTTTGACTACGTTCTCTAACATCAAGAAAATAGGAATACAAGTCTGAATCAAGAAGATATAGACTCAAAAGTAATCAAGGCTTTGATCAGGGTACGAGGAAAGAAATTTAAGTCAAAGGTCAAAGGTGTAAGTTATGACTAGTTTTAAGACAATTAATCAAGTTATCAAGTTTAAGGAACAATAATAGGGGTGATCAAGTTTTTAAGACAATGATTAGGTCATAATAAAGTTTAATAAGATGTTAAAATCAACATAGGTTCAACTGGTCACGGGCATAGGTTAAGTAGCAGATTGGTTTATCCGTTAGTCAATTAGGTTTGACTCTGGAAAACAGTATGGCATATATGGTCAAGAAGCAATTAGAAAGAATTAACTGTTTTAGGGTAATTTTACAGTTATACAGTTGATTAACAATAGAAGTTGAGGTACATGCAAAGATAGGTTCAATAAGTTTTGTGATCAACATGGTATAGGATAGGCATGCTTGAATCAACAGGATATAATAGTTCAAGAAGGTAAACTTCAGAGAAAAGACAGAGTTACTTGCCTCCGGTAGAATGCAACAGCTAACAGCTCAGTCACTGATACTCAACCTTAGCTTTTCCCTTGTTGCTAGGTCCTACGTCCTTCGTATCTACATAAACATAAGTACTACTTTAGAATACTATACTTCTAATACGTCTCATCCTATTCTACCCAAACGATTCCTATATCGTGCTAACACTTAGTATAATTAATATAAACCAGTCTCACTTACCAAATAATTACTACGATCAGATAAACACTTAAACACATAGCATTCATAGCATGCAATCATATATACCAATTAAACACTTAACACACATATCATCTTGACTTGTATCTAACTTATAATCTTATACTATAAACTTTACAATTTTTAATTCCAACGAAAATCTGGCAGAGTTTCCTCTATAAACTGGACTATCCCGTCGGAACATAACCGACTCAATTCACAACCAAAACAATTCAATGGATTTCAAATCTATACTCAAATCATCATCATACTACCTTGTCATTACTCGAGATCATATAACCCAATTATACTTGACAAATACTACTTATGAACTCACACTAATAATTTACCAACTTTATACCACCTTAACAAATAAAGATCACTTATAGCAATAATACTTAAAAATTAACATTTTATACTAGTACACATAATTTGCATTACATACTTTTGTGCCCAAAATTACCGTGGGCCGAATTTAGGCCCATTAGTCCATAAGGTCCAATCCATACAAGCTAGAAGATAAGATTCAACACTAGCCATGAATATTTGATATGAAGAAATGAGCATCAGACAGAGAGATGATCAAGAAACCATGAGTATCAGGAGGTTCCCGAAGAACTGGAAGCTGAGCAAGTCATAAATGGACCAGGTTCCTCGTCATAGAAGAGTTCAAGTCAGCCTAGCAATAGCCATAGAGACATCAAAAAACATATGAAGACATCAAAGAAGCTTTTCAGCCTAATAAGTTTGTTATTTGTGCAGGTACAGATGCCTATAGAGAGGTTCCTGAGCAACAGGTCCCGAAATAAGGAGGTTCTTGAGAAACAGGCTCCTGAGATATATGTTCTTGAGTACCAGGTTCCTAAGATTAGCCGACGGAAAGATCTAGAAGCTATCTAGACAGATATAGACTTATTATTGGAGTGTATTTCTAAGACGCAGCTGATCCTAGATTGCCTCTAAAAGATATCAGAATTATAGTAGAGTACGAACTCGAGTTATACTCTACTTAGCCAACCAGTTCGTGGTAAACTCTAAAGGAACCTGAGTCTAACACGAACTAGACTACCTTATACAGCTGGTCAAGCAGAATTAGCTTAGCATTAGAACTACGTGAGCTTGATTCCTATATAAAGGATACGTAAGCACCTTGAGAGGGGACGGATTTTATCTCTCTAATTCTCTCTAAAAGAACCTGAGATTATTGGAGGCACTTTCAAGCTCAGCTTACCCCCACAAACACAACTCAAATCTTCCATAAAACAGTTGATCGTTAGCCTTTACAACTCACTAAAAACCTCACAAAAGTTTATACAAAATCCACTCATCAATATTGGCGCTAGAAGGAGGGGGTTAACATCAGGTAAAGAAGATCAGCCCAGCAGTTGTACTTGAAGCCCTAAAATCTTTTGGGGAAAGATTGTCAACCCTGGAACAGGCATCAAATAAGAAGAAAAAGAAAGCAAAGAAGGGTAAGAAATCAAAGGTTACCCCGAAGCAGTTGAACTTCGAAGAGAAAGAACCAGGACTCGATGAGGAGGTCGAAGAGGAGGAGGAAGAACCAAAACATGATGGTGATAATGAAGAACAAGAGAATCCTGAGAAGAATAAAACTCCTACCAAGAAGGGACAGTCCCAGGTTCTTACGGAGTCCACGGGAAAGAAGAAGGTTAAAGCAGGAGGTTCCTCGTAGAAAAAGAAAAAAGACAAGGAGCCATCTATTGAGATAATTGAGGATGATGAAACAGATTCAGAAGAAACTACTGATGAATCTAGCACTACAGAGTCACAGGAAGATGAAGGAACGAGTAAAAAGATGAAGAAGAAAGCTACTGGAGAGGTAACCGTTGAAGATGTTAAGAAGATACTTGCTAAACTCAAGGATGAGAAATATCTTGCAGCTAAACCTATAGCTTCTTTTTCTTTTATTAAGAAGGTTAGAAAGTCAGCATTACCTAGATCCTATAGACCTTCAAATGAGTTGAAGTTCGATGGAACCACTGATCCAATCGAATACTTGAGTCGCTTCGATACAGAGATGGATGTTTATCAGGTTAAGGAAGCCACTAGATGTAGGTTGTTGGCAGCAACTTTGCAGGGTGGTGCTCATCAATGGTTTAAGAGGTTACCTACTGATTCTATTAGTTCCTGGGAAAGTATGGGAAAGCTTCTTGTCACCAAGTTTAGGGCATCTGTTGCATTTGCACCTCCTACCAATACTTTGGCCAACATCAAGCAGAGACCTAATGAGACACTGACCGAATATTTCAGGAGGTTTAATGCAGAGGTTCCAAAGGTTAGGAAAGCATCTGAGGAGACTTTGAAGAATTTCTTGATTGCTGGAGTTAGGAGAGGTTTAGATTTCTGGAAAGAGTTACAAGGGAAGGAACCTGAGACGTTGGCAGATTTTTATTCTCAGGCAAAATCTTTTCGTCTTGTGGAGGAATCTCTAGCTGATTTGAAAAAAGATCCAGAGTTTGAGAAGCAAGGTGGATGGTCAGGAAACAAGAGGACAAGGCCTAGAAGTCCTAATAACCGTGATAATAGGAATGTTGTTAGTCGGATAGCTCAGGTAAAGCCGGAAGCTGAAGCTAAATCCTACTAGACCTGCTATGAATCAGGTTCCACCACCAGCTTCCTATAATCGACGAGAGAGGCCCATCTATGAATCTTTTACCCCTCTAGCAGCTCCGATAGATCACATATATGCAATGAATGGGAAGTCTCCCTGGTTTAAATAACCCTTTAGAACTGGTCCTCCAAGAAACAAGAACGAGCGTCCATACTGTGATTTTCATGATGCTAATGGACATAATACTGCAGATTATCGCCATCTAAGGGATTTAATTGAAACTCTAATCAGGCAAGGGCAGTTAACGGAATGGGTAGCTCAAGAAGGAAAGAAGTATAGGGAAGAGAAGACTCAAAAAACACCAGAACCTGTTTTGATGGAAGGACCACCTAAAGCTGGGTGTATACGCACCATTATAGGAGGACCACACATCGGATGGAACATCAGAAACGCCATGGAAAGGTATACTCGTGAAGCTAAAGAGCATCCTTTAACGAACGTTTGTAATCTGTCACAGAGGTCCCCAAAGTTGTTCGAGGGGGAAGATGCAGATATTACCTTTACTGAAGAAGATGCCTCTTGGGTACATCATCCACACACTGATGCTTTGGTAATAGAGACGGGAATGGGGTCTTATGAAGTTCATAGAGTATTGATAGATAATGGAAGCTCAGTGAACCTGTTATCCTACTCAGCTTTCAAGAAAATGGATTTTTTGGACAATGATTTGACTCCAACAAAGGATACCTTATATGGCTTCACCAACAATCAAGTACCTATTAAAGGTAAGATTCGTTTGCCAGTAACTTTAGGTGATAAACCTCGTTGTATTACATAGTTGGCTGAATTCATTGTTATTGAGGACAATATGAACTATAATGCTATTCTTGGAAGACCAATCTTGAAGGAAATGAGTGTGGTTACCTCAATTTATCATTTGACCATGAAGTTCCCAACACCAAATGGTATTGGAACAGTTCGAAGATGTCAGTATGAGTCCAGAGAATGTTATACTAAAGCTTTACAACATGCTGCTAAAGCTGTTAAGCTTCTAGTGCCAAGGGATGAGATTCCAGACGATTTTCCAGGAAAGAATCCAAATGATATAATAATTGATTTTCGTAGTCAACCATTGGAAGGGTTTGTGTCAGCTCCCTATAGAGCTGTAAGAATTGAGGAAGTCGTGGAAGAGGAACCTCATGCCGAGATTCCAGTTTTTCATGGACCAGAAAGCCCTTATCTATTGTTGGAAAGTGCACCCCCTACAGATAAAGAAGGAGATGTGTGTATGACAGATGAATTGGGAAATGATGAAAATCAAAAAGTAAAACACAGTGGAAGAAGCGAAGATAGTCAACCAGCAGCTAAGAAGAGGAATGTCATGCATGAAGAGTATGTACCACCTGCTGCCCAGGAACCTCAAGAGGAGCTAGCAGGTGAGATGGATATAGACTTAGATCCTCGAATACCAAAAATGGTGGTCAAAGCTAGACCGGCTAGTGAGACATTGGATGTAAAGATAAATGACAAAGATGTTACGAAGGTTTTGAAGATTGGAGCTCAGCTTGAACCAGCTTTGAAGGAATCTCTTATTTCCTTTTTGAGCAAGAATCTAGATGTATTTGCATGGTGTCATGCAGATATGGAAGGAATAGATCCAAAGGTTATGTGCCACAAGTTGAATATTGATTTAGAGAAGAAAGGTATAAGACAGAAACGAAGACCAGTTAGTGGAGAGAGAGCACAGGCATTGAAGGAGGAAGTTGACAGGTTGCTGGAAGCAGGTTTGGTCAGAGAATCCTTTTATCCAGTATGGCTAGCAAATCCTGTTTTGGTGAAGAAACCTAATGGAAAATGGAGAACCTGTGTGGACTTCACAGATCTCAATAAGGCATGCCCTAAGGACAGCTTCCCGCTGCCACGAATTGACCAGCTAGTAGATGCAACAGCTGGTCACGCTCTGCTCAGCTTCATGGATGCGTATTCAAGTTACAATCAAATCCCTATGTATGAACCTGATCAGGAACATACTTCTTTTATTACGGATAGAGGTCTTTATTGCAATATTTGTATGCCATTTGGATTGATTAATGCTAGAGCCACATACTAAAGGCTAGTAAACATGATGTTTAAAGATCAAATTGGTGATACCATGGAGGTATATATGGATGATATGTTAGTCAAGTCAAAGAAAGCTACTGACCATGTGAAGCATTTAGAGGAGATTCTTGGAATCTTACGAAAGTAAAGGATGAAGTTGAACCCCCAAAAGTGTGTGTTTTGGGGTAAAATCAGGGAAATTTTTGGGATTCATGGTGAATCATAGAGGTATAGAAGCTAATCCAGCCAAGATTAAAGCATCAGTTGAGATGAAGTCACCAAGGACTGTGAGGGAGGTTCAGTCCCTTACTGGAAGAGTTGTAGCTTTAAATAGGTTCATCTCGAGGTCTACGGATAAGTGTCAAGAGTTCTTTAAAGCCATTAAGAATGGAAGCAAGTTTGAATGGACAGAAGAGTGTGAGGTAGCCTTTAGAAAGCTAAAAGAACATTTGGGAAGCCCCCCACTGCTAGCTAAGCCAGTTGATGGAGAGACATTGATACTTTACCTAGCTGTATCTGAATATTCTATAAGTGCAGTCTTTATAACGACTTAGAATTTTTCGCAATTTATTAAATGCTTATTTAATTATTAAATGTGAAAATTATGTGAATTATGTGATGGGTAAACTTTGTGAAGTCAAGATATGTGTGAAATCATGTTTATATGATTATGTGATGATTGGTATGTGTCGTATAGGTCCGTGGAATTTTATTTATAACTTTAGAGCATTAAAAGTATTTTTAAAGTGCATATTTAATCTTTTAAAAATCATATAAAATCATTGGAGTTGTTTTAAATCATGAAATCTTTTAAATTATCATCTTTATGATATTAGTAAGTTATAAAAATTAGTGTGGATATTTAATTGTGTGTTTTAGTATTTTAAAATGATTTAAAAATCATTATTTCTTTTAAAGAGCCTTTATTTCAAAAATTCATAATAAATTCATTTTTGACTCTAAAATTATTTTAAAAATATGGGGATGCTTCTAATTTCATAAACTTAATTTTAAAATTTTCTAAAAATATTCTCACCCCATTTTATTATTTTATTTCGATTTAATAAAGGATTAAAAATTGATTTTTCAGAAAAGTAAATTGCAATTGGTAAAAGACGTTTCTGCCCTTGTAATATTTTGATAAGTGGTAACAGCCTCTTTCCCTTTCTCTTTCAATCTCTCACCAATTCTCTCTGTCTTCTCTCCTGTGAGTCTCTCTCTCGGCTCTACCTTCAACCACCGCGTGCAATGGCCATTTCTTGGTCGTTTTCCTCGATTTCAGTCTTAAAATACTCCTGTATACCTCTAGTTTACTATCCTACCTTGTTTTTACTGATCGGCGTGTGTATATATATGTGTCCGTATATATATATATATATATATATATATATATATATATATATATATATATATATATATATATATATATATATGTGTGTGTGTGTGTGTGTGTGTGTGTGTGTGTTGATTCTTGCTGGGATACTCGAGATTATGCTTCGGGTTGATTTTTTGTGATGGTTTGCTTACTTAATCGGAGGAATTTCGAGGTTGGAAGCCCATTTAAGGGAACCCCCGAATTCCACCGCCACCGGTGATGAACTCCGGTGAACCAGTGGTGGCCAATGATGTTCTTAAGGCCTAAAAATCGTTATATTTTCTGTTTGTATTGATTCGTAAATTACATGTGTGTTCCAAGAATTTTTATGATATTTTCTTGATAATTGGTATTCGAATTATGTGATAAATATAAAAGATTAGGTTCGTTAATTTGTTAAATTGATTCTCTGATTTATTCGAATAAGAATGGCTGCATGTGTATCATTTGATTTCTGTTAAATTTTTCGAATATATATGTATGATTTTCGAATTGCTATATGATTAAACTTGAATTTATATGTGAGTATATGAATTATTCGGGTTATTATAAATTGTAATTCTTGATTCATGGTAGTTGATTGATAATATATGTAGTATCAAATAAAAATAGTTGCTTGTATAAATTACTCGAAGTTATTGACTAAAATTCGAATATATGCATGAATTATTCGAATTATATGGTTTGTATAATTATGAATTGTTATGATAATTAGAAATCCATTGGAAGTGTAGGTGGATTTTAAATCCATCGTAGGAATTTAATTGTGAATTGGAGTCGGATATCTTCTGACGGGATAGTCCATATTATAAACGAAACTCTGCCCGATTTTCGGGAAATTATAAATAGTAAATGTAAACCGGAATAGCATGATTACTTACAAGTTAGGTTTACCTGCTAAGTGTATAAGTGACTTATGTGAGATGCATGTTCTATGTGTTACATGCTCAAGTGATTATCTGTTTACGAGGTGATTCTAGTGTAATGTCAGGTACGTATGTTATATGTTAAGTATCGATGCGTTATAAGAATCGTTTGGGTAGAATAGGATTAGACGATTTAGAAGTATAGTATTCTAAAGTAGTGATATGGTTTATGTAGATAAGAAGGACGTAGGACCTAGCGATAAAGGAAAAGCTAAGATTGAGTACCAGTGACTGAGCTATTAGCTGTTGAATTCTACCGGAGGCAAGTAACTCTGTCTTTTCTTGAAGTTTACCTTCCTAAACTGATATATCCTGTTGATTCAAGCATGCCTATCTTATGCCATGTTGATTATAAATCTTATGTAGCCTATCTATTCATGTAACCAGAATCTTGTCTACAACTATTTCATAAACTGTAAACCCTAAAACAACATAATTCTTTTTAATTGCTTCTCTTGACCATATATACATATCAAACAGCTTGCTATAATCCTGTCATATTGACTGACTGATAAACCAGTGTTCTACTTGACCTATGTCAGTGTCCAATTTAACCTATGTTGACCCTAAAACACATAAACTTCTTCATGAGCTGAACACTGATCCAAGAACTTAATTGCCTTTAATATTATACCTTAAACTTGAAATCTGATCAATTACCATGATGCCTTTGAGTCTACATCTTTTTGATTCAGACTTGTATCCCTATTTCATTGATGTCCAAACCCTTTGACTTTTATCATTGCAAATCAAAATGAGTTGTTTCCTTAAAATACTTTGAAGTTACTTGGACTGGGCTGATTTGTTATCAGAGAGCCGAAGATACCTCGAAGTAAAGGTTTTCGAAAAGATTAAGTATTAAAATGTTTTATAAGGTTAAAAAGAGTTTTGCAAAACTTATTGTTTTAAAATGAGATTTTTAATAAAAATGTTAGGAACTCCGTCTAAATGGTTTCCACGGATTCCTGACGATTGGAGAGACGGGGCGAACGGGTAATGCTGGTTCCGTCGGTTTGAGTATGTATTAGTGTAGTTCTGGTCTGTCCAGTTCGATACCTTTATAGGCCAATGTGTTGCCTCTTGGGAACCCAAGCTATCCTAATGAAAGGAAATGATGGCCAGAGGGACTTTGTGTCCGGTATGGGGACTTCATGAGTTGATTACCCGTATTGTTTGTTATGAAGTAAAAACCTCCAATCAGTTTTCTTAAAGTGATGATTACTTTTTAATTTACCATGAAATGATATTGGTTTACCGATTGAAATGTCAATTACTTTACACAGTTTTGAAATATCTATTGCTATCCTGATTATCAGTTGATATCCTGTCATTACCAAATGCCAGTATTGCTTTTACTACTTCCAGCATATTTATGTCATATATTAATTACTGTCATCTTTCGCGATACCCTGTTATACTATTTTCAGTTGAGATCTTTAGTTACTTGCTGAGCGTTGGCTCATTATTATTTTGTCTAACCCTTTTGACAGTAATCTAAGAATCACGGTTCGTACAATCTAAACCGCAAGGAAGCACACTTACCGTGGCCCTGAGTTGCTTCGTTTTGAGATAGCTCCCGAGGTAGATGCAATAACAGCTCAGTGAGGAGATCTTAAGTTAGTAGTGAGATCTGGCAGTAGACTTTTGAGAATTTGGGTTATAATAATAATATTTTAAATTCAGGTTTGTAATAATAATTAGTTAGACGATAGCTTGCTTGTTTCATACCATTACCTGTGAAAGATCTTGGATAGTAATGTCGGGGCCAGTCAGCATGTTATATTTATATTATATTTTAGGTTGTTTGCATCTAGATGTGTGTCAGTGACTCTCCGATCTAGGCCCCGGATCGGGAGGGCGTCACAGTCTTAGTTCGAGAAGAAGATGGACAACAAAGCCCAATCTACTATGTCAGTAAGAGATTGCTTGATGCAGAAACAAGATACACAGGAATGGAGAAACTGGTTTATGCATTGATTCTAGTATCCAGAAAGCTGCGACCTTATTTTTAGGCTCACAAGATCGAAGTGAGGACCTCATATCCACTTAGACAGGTGATGCACAGGCCAGAAACTTCAGGCAGAATGTTAAAATGGGCTGTGGAGTTGGGACAGTTTGATATAAAGTATAAGCCAAAGACAGCAATCAAGGGTCAAGCTTTAGCAGACTTTTTAATTGAGTTTCCACCTCATGTAGAGGTTACTGGTCAGGAGGAACCAAGGAATCTATGAAAGAGCATATAGAAGATGGAGCCGGAGCAGGCATAAAGCTAGTTAGCCCAGAAGGACATAGACTTCATAGTTCTATTCATTTTGCTTTCAGAGCCACTAACAATGATGCAGAGTATGAGGCATTGATTGCAGGTCTCAAACTAGCTTTGGAGATGAAAGTGGAGAATATCAGAGTGTTTAGTGACTCGATGTTGGTAGTTTGGCAGATTCGTAGTGGATTCCAGGCAAGAGGTCCACGAACAGACTTATACTTGAGGTACTCACAAGAGTTGCTGGCAAATTCAGAGAAGTGAAGCTAGATCAGATACCACGAGGAAAGAACACCAATGCAGATGCATTAGCTAAATTGGGCTCACAGAGAGAGTCAACACTGCTGGGTGTAATTCCACTCCAGATTCAGGAGCAGTCTAGTGTTTTCAAAGAGGAGGTCATGAACATTGAGTTTCTAGCTGAAGATTCATGGATGACTCCAATCTACAGCTATTTGGATAAGGTAGAAATACCTCCTAATCAAGATAAAGCTAGGAAGCTGAAATATCATGCTGCAAAGTATGTGATTTATGATGGAATCCTATACAAATGAGGGTTCAATCAACCATTGCTTAAGTGTGTAGCTGGAAAGCAGTGTAAATATATCCTCAAAGAGATACATGAAGGAGTATGTGGAAATCACTCGGGGGTAGTTCTTTGGCCATGAAAGTCGTTCGACAAGGGTATTATTGGCCAATGCTCAAAGCAGATGCTCATAAGTTTGTTCAAGCATGTAGTAATTTCCAGAAGTTTGAAAATTTTGATAGTAGACCCGTAGCACCTATCAAACAGATTGTCAGCCCTTGGCCATTTTCCATCTGGAGGATAGACCTCATTGGAGAGCTCCCGACAGGAAAGGGAGGAGTAAAATATGTAGTAGTTGCAGTTGATTATTTCACAAAGTGGGCAGAAGCAGAACCACTTTCTAAGATCACAGCCTCTAAACTAACTGAGTTTGTTTTTCGAGCTATTGTTTGCAGGTTTGGCATTCCCCAGAAGCTGATTTCTGATAATGGGAAGCAGTTTGATAGCAAAGAGCTTAAAGGATTGTGTGAGCAGTTTGGAATTCAGAAGGCATTCTCAGCAATGTATTATCTACAGAGCAATGGACAGACTGAAGCTGTAAACAAGATTATCAAGCATACGTTGAAGATGAGGCTTGAAGAGAAAAAGGGAAGCTGGCTAGAGGAGCTTCCTGGAGTTTTGTGGTCGTATAACACCACCCCTAGAACTACAACTGGCGAGTCTCCTTTTACCCTCATTTATGGTTATGAAGCTATGGTACCTGTAGAAGTTGGCACAGGTTCTTTGAGAAGAAAGCATTATGACCCCGAGAACAATGAGGTCAATCACAGACTCTACCTGGACATGGTTGAAGAGTTGAGAGCAGATTCTCAGATGAAGTTAACAGCTTATCAGCAGAGAATTTGAAGGTACTATAACAGCAAGGTAAAAGCAAGACCTTTTAATGTTGGAGACCTAGTTTTGAGGAAAGTCATGCCTAACACCAAAGTTCCTGCACATGGAGCCTTCGAAGCAAATTGGGAAGGCCCCTACCAGATAAAATCAGCCATTTGAGAAGGAACTTACCACTTGATTGACATGGATGGGAATCTCATTCCAAAAGCTTGGAATGTAGAACACCTCAAGAAGTATTATCAATAACTCTCTTTTGCTATGTTTTTCTTAGGAAAAGTAAGGCTCTTTCAACCCAAGAATAAAAGCAGCTTATTAGTTGTAGCTGCCCAAAATTGTTGATTTCAGTATTTGATTATGCATGTACTCGGGGGGTACCTGATGTGAACCTTCCTATTTGCAAGACAGTTTTAGTATTGAGCAGTGATAGCTCTACGTTGATTTCTTTGATTGTAATTTGATGATTATAGCTTCCTAATAGTTATTTTACGTAACAATAATTACCCAAAAGAACTGGGGGTAGTATTCCTACTTAGATTGTAATGTGCATGAATAATTAGCTATTTCACTTGCCAATTTGAAACTTTTTAAGTGCTTATTTTAGTACTTGTACTTGCAATATGCTTTGATTGATATTACTCACGAGATATGAGTATAGTTTGACAGAATGTGCAGATTACGATGATTGATTAGACACGGCTTACAAACAGATTATGCTAATAAGTATTAAGCCTCAGGCAACTTCCTGAGCAAGTATGAATTAAGCCTCAGGCAGCTTCTTGAGCAAGTATTAAGCCTCAGGTAGCTTCCTGAGCAAGTGTGAACTAAGCCTCAGGAAGCTTCCCGAGCATGTATTTAAGCCACAGGTAGCTTCCTGAGCAAGTATGAATTAAGCCTCAAGCAGCTTCCTGAGCAAGTATTTAAGCCTCAGGCAGCTTCCTGAGCAAGTCGATTAAAAGCCTCAGTTGACTGAGCAAGATATTTTAGATAAAAGCCTCAAATTCCTTGAGCAATTGATTCATAAACCCTGTTGACAGGCACCAAAAGCCCTGACGAAAGGCACCTTAGAGGAAACTGTATGGAGCCCAGACAGGCATACATGAACCCGAGACTATATGTCTCACCCCTCCCTGGAGCCGCCACTGGCACGAGAGGAAGTGGGAACTTGTGTGGAGCCTAGACCGACACACTTGTTCTTAAAGAGAAGCCTAATAAGCTCTCCCTCATGTGGAGCCGCCACTGGCATATGGGAAGAAGGGACTCAGTTCCTTAGCTTTTACCTTCATAAGATGTCCAGTATGACACATGAAGAAGAAGGAAATGATATGGAGCCCAGATAGGCATATCACTCCTTAAGGGGGCTATAAGCTTCCCCTTATATGCAAGGCCGAGACAGGTGCATAAGGAAGAGGAATCTGTGTGGACTCCAAGATTGGCACACAGGTTCCTAGAATTCACCTCGAGGCAAGAGGAACCAACATGGAACCTAGAATGTTGGAACCTAGATTTTTAGGATTGGAAACCCAGATGGTAACCTTTCCTAGAGTTGGCCTGTACTTAACAAGATTAGTTTACTAACGTTAACTATTTTTTGTTTTTCTTGTTTTATTTTGCAGAATTTATATTTCTATCTATTTTGATGGACCTGGCTCAATTATTCAGTGATAAAAGTTAAGATGCTATATTTCAGATTGTGGTTTTGAAAACAGTACTCGAAATATACAAACAAGAGATTCTAAGTCCACAAGTAAGTTGTTATGATATGGTTGAGTTCTTTGAAACGTTTATCTTAGAATATTATAAGTGGAAGTATGAGTGTGTTCTGTTTTCTTACAATGGGTTAGCCTGCGTAAGTTTGAATGCATAAATATGAAAACTAAGTAATTTTTAAGATATATAATGGTGGAATGTTTTATGAAGTTTTGAAAGAAAATGCATAGTATTTGATATGGAAAATATTCATACATGGATGTGTGAATAAAAGAGAGATATAGCAAAAGGAAATTATCATTGAAAACCAGAAATAAGAGTTATAGGGTACGATGACCCTAGGAAACCAGGCATAAAAAGTTATAGGCACGAAGGCCATAGAAACCATAATTCAGATATACATCTTGCGAGGCACTACGAGGGGCCCGCAACCTCATTAAAGTTATCAGATAAGTCAAATTCAAAAAAGATGGTTAATAAAAAGATTAAGCTTCAGGAAGATTGGTGGAATCTTCTGTTTTTTGAGCAGCAGGGGGAGAAACTTGGAAGATCTCCTGGGCAGACGAGTTAGCAACTTCAGCAGTCACGGAGACAATCTCTGGTGACCTCTCAACCGCATTAGCGGGAGGAACGGGCGCCTTTGCAGCAACTTCAACTTTAAAGTCTTCAACCCTGCCCACAACATCTTCTCCAAGAGCAGACCAATCGATATTAGGAAGCTTCTCCCAGGTTGAAGGCATGTAGTCCCTAATACCTTCATTATAACCCTCATCATACCAGGCCTTCTCTTTTGCCATCATTGAGGATTTGACTGAAGTAGCAGCGACATTAAGAGCATTTACTTGAACCTCCAGTTCGTGAATCTTCTCTAACAATGAGAGTTTTCATTTTTTAAGCTTTTTACCTGCCCCTGGAGCTCATCCTTGTCATTCTTCAAAGAGGTTTCAACAGACCTCATTTTCCTCACAGCAGCTGTGATAGTGTTCACCCTCTCCTCTTTAGCAGCCAGCTCCTCCTTGAGCTTAGAAACCTCTCCTTAAAATTGGAGGTCATATTGCGTCTTCTCAGTAATATCATCACAGAATCTGAGGGTAAAGAAGGCATTTTGAGCTGTAGAGAACCTCATGGCCTGAAGGGCTTCAGTAGAATCCATTTTAGCCCAACCAGCTATTGCTTCCCCAGGAACATGAACATCAATCAGTTCTTTAAACTGATTTTGAACAACAGCAAGATCGACCTTAACAGCTTTACCTTTCCTCATGGCTCTAGTCTGGGAGCTTCCAGATAAGTCGAGGGTAGTCTGAGATAGCTTTCACTTGGAAGAGCTTAATGGTTGACTTTGAGTAGAAGCGGGTGTGGGAACCTGATTGATAGGAGTTGCAGCAAGCGGAACCTCCTTAACATCATCTTCAACTTTGAAAACCTCTTCAACATTTTTCGACCTCTTTACAAACGAGGGAATCTTGGGAGCCATAACTGTATAAAGATTAGTCAAGGTTAGAAAAATGATATGAAGAAAGCAGAAACATCTATGAATACAAGGTCAAAATAATAAGCATAATAGAAAGGAAGCTCATACCAGAATCTGAGGGAAGGAAACCTAAAGAAGAAAAGTTTTTGGGAGTCATTAAAATCATGCAGTCCCTAATGAAAGATGATAGCAGTAAGATTTCTTTCGCTCTAAGAAGACGTTTTCCAGTTAAAGGAGTTTGCTTCGAAATCCTAGGGCGGCGGTTGAATTCATATCTAACCTCAAGGCAATCATAGCAATATAAAAATTTCTCTGCCCATTGTTCAAAGTTCTGTTTCACATTTTTTATACATTGGCCCTGGTGACAAGGCCATGCAGACAAGTAGAAACATCCAGAGCTTCTTCCAGTATCTTTTAGCTTGAAGAAAAAACCAAGCTCTTTTGTAGTTAAAGGTTCATTGAATTTGCTAGCATAGAGAATATAAGTGCTAATGGCAAGTCTATATGAGTTGGGAGTCAATTGAAGAGGATCTAATTCATAAAAGTCTAAAACATCCCTAAGAAACAGATGTAGAGGTACATACACGCCAACTTTAAAAAAGGCAGCAAAGATAACAGCTTTGGGGATACCTGTTTTGGGGTCCTAACATCGAACCTGTGAGCTCTCTCACCAGGTTCGGGAATCACTATTTTACAATTTGGACGGGGACATTCTTCATATAATTTTTCAAGTTTAGTTAAGGTCATGATAGAATCGGTTTTCTCACAATATGGAGTAGCTTCAATTCGGAAAAGATTTCTCTCAACCTCAGGTTCAGGTTCCTCCTCATCTACAGGGTTAGGAACCTCAGGTTTTGACACCTCTTCCTCATTATAGGGCCAGTCATCTCTGAAAGAGAAGTGTCCTAAATCCAATCATGGATGACGAGTTAGAATAAATTTTCTTGTAATCTTAGTAGGTTTTATGATTATTAGTAAAAGACATATTTGTCTTTATACGGGCTTTATCTATTTAAAGTGTTCTAAATCAGATGTTCCAAAGTTTAGAGTAAAGCTTCTAGAATTATAATGAGATTATAATATTGAGATCTAGAAGATGATAACACTAGACTTAAAACTGTTCCTGATCATAGGATAACTGATTGGAAGTTAGTTAAACCATAAAGATCAGTACATACTATGCTAGCTTCCTAGGAAGGATGTCTGTTCTCATAGGCATTTGTGTGGTGACACTATAGCTGGTATGTAGGTGCTTATTATGGAATAAGTTCACTGAACATGACTCGATCAGTGGAGCAACTAATGGAGTTTACTCACGTGTCGATAGTTGTTCACTAAGTGATAGTTGTACAAGTGTCCTTAGACTTGAGATCGTTAGAGTAATCTTGTATATAATGAACTATGCTTTGGTTTAGTCCTTAGTCTCAAGGACACCTATTAGGTCTATTCTGGGCATAGGGATTTGTGTATGGAGATAGTTAACGGTCAATAAAGGATCTACCCCTTCCAGTAAAAGAAGAGAATATCCTATGCTAGTTCAGGAATCTCTGGCCAGAGTGAATGAAATTAGAAAGGAGTTTCTAATTTGCATTAATATGAACTATGCATTATGAATAAGGAATCATATGATTAAATTTGATAGGCTTGACATGAGTTCCATGCCTTGTATTTAATCGGGATATTGTAGGGTGGAAGGAATTGATTGTACGGTAACTATTCACTGACTAGGTTCTAGGTATTCTAAGCAGTGAATTCATATTATCCGGATAGTCGCGATATGCTGATAAGTATCCCTCACGATGTAGAATAAATATGATTATTTATTTAATTAATTATATTTAATGAATTAGAAGAATTCATATAAATAATAATAAAAATATAGTTTTATTATTATTTATTTTTACTACCGGCTTAATATCGAACCTACGGGGTCACACAATAAAAGAGACAGATTTATTTGTGGAGGAATTAATTAATAATGGCTAGTAATTATTTATTTGTGAAATAAATAATTTATTAGCAATTTTTATAATTTATTAAATAAGATTTAATTGATTATAAATTAATTAAGAAGAGTTCTTAATATTATTAATTAAGGATTTAATTTAAGAAATTAAATCAAGTGAGAGAATTATTTTCTAAAGAGTTTAGAAAAAGAATTAATGATTAAAAGAGTTTTAATTATTAATCAATTGATTAATGAGATTAATTAGTTAATAGGGTTAGTAATTATACGAAAAATATCAACTGAGATTTTTGCCTATAAATATAATGTTATAAACCCTATTAGCCTCTAATCTTTTAAAGTAAGATTTCAGAAGGAGGCAACCCTATTTTCTCTCACACCTTCTTCTTCCCTCAATCACATCTCTCTCTTGGTGGATACCTGTAGAGTGCTTCACACTTGAGGAGCAGCTGCTAGAGACTCTCTACGTCATCCTTGGATCGCTTTTAATGGTTAGAAATCGATCCCACAACTTTTACATGAATCGTATGCAATATATATACGATATATATGCTTCAGAATTATGTTTTACGCTTCCGTATATGCATAAAAATCCTTCAATGGTATCAGAGCTGTAGGTTTTATGCATATAGATTCATCTGTTAAATTTCAGAATTTTTAGATGATGTATGAATTTATTATGGATTTTACAAGTTTATTTTGATTTAAATATGAATTAATTCAAAATAAATTTTTCAGTTATATTTGGTTGTTGATCTGGGTTCTACAATTGTTGTAGATCGTCCAGGTATTTTTTTCATAATTTTCTGATGTATAGATTATTTATTATGAATTTTTGAAAGTTGTTTCAATTAAATTCGTATTAATTAAAAAATACATCTGATGAATTATGTGTGTAAATTGTTTGATTGGTTGCACTGAAATTGATGGCCTGACATCGTACTGATAAAAGCGTATTGCTATAATTGTTCGTTGTTATATTGCTGTACTAATGTTGAAAAGTCTGTTGTTAGAATTTTGTTATACTGATTGTTTTAGTGGCTGTCGGTGGCTGAGTAAAAGAAAGGGGAAGGAGCGCGCGAATGAGATTAGCGCATGAAAGTCACGCGCCAGGTAACCCACGCACCGCGCGTGTGCGACACGCGGCTGGCTATCGGTTGGTCAACGGCTAACGTCAGCATGACGTCAGCGTGACGTCAGCCAGGGCTGGAAGCTTGTAACGCATCTGTTGAATGCGTTACAGCCAGTAACGCATTTAGGAAATACGTTTTAGCCTGTAACGCATTTCAGGAATGTGTTACAGCCTGTAACGCGTTTTGGAAATGCGTTACAGGCCAGTCCTGGTGGTCGTTTTCTTCTTTTGCCTTTTCTGGGAGCTTGGAGACTCCGTTTTGGCGTGCAAGATATCATTGGATTCATTTTTCCGAGACGGATCTAATGGTGTGGTCAAATAATTTTATAAAAATAGTTTTAAATTATTTATTGCTTTAAAATTGTTTTAAAGCATGCTTTTAAATGTTTAATTGATTATTAATGCAATTTATGATACATAGAGATGTATATAATTGTGTTATATGTTATAAAATGCCTATCTTTATGTTTACAGGTGTGATATATACGTATGTTTACCATTTGATGATAGATTTAGGTAAACTTAAATCAACATAAGGCGTAGTTTAGACTATTTAGGATTTGTGAAATTGTTTCACAAGTTTAATATTAATATTATGAATACAATCATGAGATTCTTGTGTTTGTGAAACATGTAATTAAATATGAATTTTCAATATTGAGAGAAAGGATGATTCTGTCAAAAACGGATTACGATCTGTAAGAAAGGGGTATTAAGTGACGCCTCTTGACAATGCTTCCCCTGATCTGGGAATCATCCAATTATCGATTATTGATTTGAAATACTTAATTTAAAGGGAAGAATCTCTTTATAATATGATTATAATTGTAACATAATATAATCCCTCTAATATTAATAAGTCAAGTTGTAATTGGCCAAAGACACAAAAGGGTTTGTGTCGGTTATGGTCTTCCAACATGATAGAAAGTGTTTCTTGTTTTTGGTGCATTGTCGTTTCGTGCTACAGCCGAGGGCTTTGTTACTGATCAACATGAAAGTACTTGTCTATTACATTAGATGTGTACAAAATTATATTTCAGTGGTCGTTACCTGCTACAGTCGTGGGCTATTGGAATCTGATTTAATTGTACGAGATGTTGGTTCTGACCTGACTTAATAATATTGAGTGTTGTCATGTTTTTAATTATAGATTTAGATTATCTATTAAACTTAAAACACGTTAGACTTATAGGTGCATACGAAAATGTTTCATGATCTTAGTAAAATAAAAACCCTCTTTTATTTAATATCAAGTGATAAAATGGCCAAGAACACAACGGGCTTGTGTCAGTCATAGCCTTCCAACATGGTAGAAAGTGGTTCTTATTTTAGGGCATTGTCGTTTCGTGCCACAGCCGAGGGCTTTGTTTCTGAAATAGGGGGTACTAGTCTATTACATTAGATGCATGAATTAATTAGAGTTCAATGGTCGTTACGTGCCATAGCCGTGGGCTATTGAAATCTGATTTAATTTGAACGAGATGTTGGGTTTGACTTGACTTAGAATATTGAGTTTGTCGTGCCACAGCCGTGACTCAATGACTCAAGAGGCTAAAGTTTTATTAGGGAATAACATGAGATGTAATTGACAAGAGTTGTCTGCCTATAGAACATCACATGGTGTTTCGTGCCACAGCCGGGGTTGTGTGACGGAAAGTAGGATCCCTATTCTCGTTAGCATTGTGAATGCTCAGTTATATATATAGAGGGTTATATAACTTAGATAAAATAGTGGGAGCTGCTAATGAATAAAGACCCGATTCATTTGGTGTTAAGATTATAAAATCGAATATTCTACTTATGTTGTTAATTTTATTTTAAGACTTTAAAATATAAATGTGATGTCTTCTCCACTGTAGAAGTAGCATAATGGATGCTAGGTCAATGACTTGTTGACAAGGAAAGTGAGAATAGTTTTCACAAGTAGAATAGATTGTTTTTCGTCTTGAACTCACCAATCTTCGCAAGTTGTGAGAGATGTATCTAACGATGAGTGAGATGTCTCATTTTGTTCATCTACAAGGGTTGTTAGATAAATAAGTTAGGGACATAGATATAAGATATCGATGTTGTTTATCGATAACAACGGTTTAACAATATTTCTGTCAACGACCTTGTTTTATATGATCAATTAGATTGTTTGTTAATATAACTGATCTTTAGATAGATATATAGTTAATTCAAGATGTAATCTTGAAATCTCATTGTAAGAATAAAGTCAAGATGTGATCTTGAGGTCTTATTATAAGAATAAGAAGGTGAGTTGAAAAGACACAATCTTTAAGATAAGTGTTAGCCAAGAAAGCAAAGGTATTAGACTTCCACTGAAGAAGTATAGGATATTGGAATTGGATTATGTAAGATAAGTCTTACAGAATCAAGGAAGTAAAAGTTAGTGTAACCTCAACTTCAATATAAGTTTGTTAATAGTTGAAATGAATAAGTCTATAAGTCAATCATAGATAGCTAGACGTCGATGAAATCCTACATAATTAAAATAGAACAACCGTTGTTGCTTCAATTATGAGAACTTGTTGATTTGTAGTACTATTGGACTTATGGATTATATGTTTCATATTGAACAAACTAGATATAATGAGATAGATCCGGTTTGATACCTTGTCACATTCAATGACGATCATTGTAAATAAGGATATGTGTATTTGTTGAAATACAAAATCTAAGTTTTATTGATAGGTTCAATGAATGTTGAGGTATGACAACGAACTATTTAAGAGTATTGGAAACATTCAATGAGATTGAGGTTCGTCAATATTTAAATAGTCAGTTCCTAAATTATCTCACATATCATGATATTAGTTCACTGAAGACTCTTGTTAGACAAGGTTCAGTTCATAGTGAATGATATCAAGTAATTTCGGTAACTATTAAGAAAATGACTTAGTAGAATAGTCAAACTACTCGATAAGGTATCCTCAACACTCGTTAACTAAAGTTCGTATGAGATGTGGAGTAAGGGAACACAAGTCTCAATTGTCTTGAGATTTGGGGTTATCTAACCTATGTCAAGAGTTGGATAAGTTAGAGACTGTATCTGATAAGATTAGGTTTGTGGTTGGTCTTAAACAGAGTTTAGGACAACTATCTGCAATCTTGCTGAGCAAGGAGTATTTATTTTATAGACACTGGGAGTGTTTTTTTTTTGTAGATACTCCACCTTTTTCGGAAAAAAATTAGTTTACCCTTCAAGGGCTCAGTAGGAGCTATAGTGAACTTAATGAAGTTCAAGAACCACAAATCATCGCGGATAGAGTATGGAACCTATTTGAGTAGTTGAACTTTCTATACAACAACACTGTTGTAATCTAGGAGGGTATCATGGTTTCATCATTTAGAATGGTGATGCGATATTCACTATAAATGATAACGACAATGTTTTGAGTTTTAATGGCTCTGAGAAGTGACAGAGTGTCATGGAATCAATAATGGTTTTGTAAGAGAGTTTATGAATGAATGGCAAGGTAGAGACCTATAAAGCCAGGCTAGTTGTAAAGGTTTAAGTGAAGGTAATGTGATCACCTTAAAGAAACCTTTATCGAATATCCATGATTAAAATCATGAAGATTTCGCTTGCAAGCTTCTCGGTAATGGAACATTAATTTTGATGAGATAGTCAAAGAGTTTGACTTTATCAAAAAGGTGAATGATCCATTTAATGGTACAAGATTTTAGTGGGAGTAATGTAGCATATTAATATATATGGATATATTAGTAATACTGCACCTTTGATAATTTTGGTTATCATTAGAATTAAGCTATCAAAGAATTTCTTCTTGGACTAAAGTTAGGCCTCGAATAAACTAAGGGTGATGATCTATGTTGATAGATCATGATTAGGATAAGAGGTTTGACGTATAATAATGTACATTGATTGGATGCTAAAGTGTTTAGCATGGACACTCCAAGTGATGTTTCATAATGATGAACATGAGAGAATATCTCTCTGAGAGAGAGGACACGTGAATGGAATATCTCTGAGAATCATTTAATCCATTCTGTGTTACATGATATGTACAAATAATGATATTTCTTGTTGTGACAAGCAAATATCAATCTACTCCTAGAAGAAAAAGGATCTAATGACAATAAAATGTCGTAGTATACTTGAGAAGGCATGGCGATATATTTATTTTCTCTGATGGATCTAAATTAAAAATAAAGGTCCTTGTAGACTCATGTTTTAATCAAGATCAGTTTGATAGTAGATTCATTTCGGGGCACTTGATAGTCCTGAGTGGAAAGACAGTGAGTTGAAATAGTTTCAAGCAGTAGACACTCATTAATATTAGATCAGAAAGCATAGTGTGTTTTGTTGCAAGTGATAATGCACACCTAGAGGAGAGTGAAAAGGTGTTTATGGATAACAATGCTTATTTATGACCTGTTTTGAAATTTAGAGAAAACAACTTGCTGTTTGTGATTTAGCAGTTTACAAATGGCAAGCTGATTGTAACTAAAATGCAGTGCAGTAAGTAATATGCAGAAAATTAAATGTACACAAGATCTTTTAGCCAGGTTCGACCCCTAATCCCCTATGGTCTACGTCCCGGTCCCTTACCAACCCGGTAAGAGAATATATTATTGATCAACGATAATCCAATTACAAGATACAATAATATATCTCCCTTTTATCCCTGCTGCTGACAAATGGCTTATTGAACACCTATTTCTGAACCTGCTCTCTAAGCTATACTTCCCAAGTATACTTCTCTAGCAACGTTCACCAAACCCTTGTTCCCTAACCAATCTGTCCGGCAACTGATACACCCAGCTGCTTACAAATGGCTTGCTGTTTGCTGTGCTGAACTAACTTTCTAAGAAATACTTCCCAAGTATCCTTCTCTAGTCTAGTTCGACCCACCCAAACCTTAAGCCAACCTTGTACAGCAACTATTCAATACAAATTGAACAATACAATGTTTGAATCAATTTACAACTCAACCTATGAACCCTCTGAATGTATATATGCGAGTATATAGGGTTTGAAAGGTTTTAGAAGAATTTTGCAATGAAAGTTTTGAGGTTGTGTATATATATTCTTGTTTCTGTACTTTGTTTTTCGTGGTCAAGAACTGAGAAAGAGCAGCTCTTAAATAGGTTAACAAGAATAATTAAAAACTATCTTTGAAAGGCTGCAACGGTATTAAAATCTTAAAGCCGTTTGAGATGATTTTTATTTGAATGAAAAATGGAGTTCTAAGATAGTGGAATGGAGCTTGAATATCAACTGATGATGAAGAGATGGAGCGTGTAGTGTATGAAGAAGAATATTAGATATGATGAGGAAGACACTCCCATGTGTTTTTCTTGAGTGGAGGTATAGTGGGGTATTAAAATAAGGTAAAGTGTTTTCCTTACTTTAAGAAAAAAGTTGTTGGTCTTCCAATATAAGAGAGATATGATTACTGGCATATTCAGATATAATTCAGAGGGCCCTTACATGTCTTTAACAACATTCCACTTGATGCTCTTTGAAAAACCGAAAGGTTCTTTAATTCTGTCAGACGCAGTCAGCATGCTGTTTGTGAAAATGGCATGCTGTTTGTGAAACTGGTATGCTGATTGTCCATGCATTTGGCTTGCTGTTTGAGTCTGATGAAGACATATGGTAAGCTGACTTAGCCTACACCTGGCTTACCAATTGTCACTGTAGTCCAATGTTGGCTTGCTTTTTATGACAGACTGATTATATAATCAGTAAGTTATAGTACCCTGCAAAACCAAGTTAGTACATATAGATATAGCATAGCAAGTTCATGTCAGCTTGCTGTTTGGTTCTGCCAAATCCGTATCAGCTTGCTGTTTTGGCTCTGGCGAGTTCATGTCACCTTACTGTTTTGGTTCTGGTGAGCTGAACAGATAGATGGCTTTATACCTTTGCATTTCCATATCACCAACCAAGTTACCTGAGAGTATACTTATACATAGAAAACACATATATATGCAAATGATATATCAAGTGATTCAATCATATAATTGTAAGCTAGATATAGTGAACCTAGTACAAGATAAGCAATCAGCTTGCTGTATATAACATCAAAACACACTAGGGTAACAATCTCCCCCTTTTTGATTATTATATACCAATATGTGACTGAGCTAAAAGCTCCCCCTTAATCATTGATCAATACTTCCTGCAAAACAAGATTAGATAAATACACATGAAGTATTACAATGCACCATTTGTATTCATCATCAAAACATCACGCCAACAATCTCCCCCTTTTTGATGGTGACATACTTGAATACATCGGAGAGACTATGTTGCTCCCCCTAAAACAGTGCCCCCCTTTTTGAGTACATACTCCCTCTCAACACATGCATCCTTGATTTAACATCATGATATTCAATTAAGCACATAAGGATTTATATGAAATAAAATCCCAAACACATAACCTCCTTAAGAGTTAACCTCCTAAAATCTCTCCCCCTAAATCATTAAAAAGGGTAATCACGTAGCATATTCAATACAAGCATGGATTATAATGTACCACATAATGCACGAGTACACATTTACTCATTAAATGGCATGCGAAAGAATTAACAATATGTATGCATGCACACGTAAATAATAACTTGCATGCAAGTGAATTACAGTTAAAATTCATTATTGGCATCTATAGAGGAATAGCAAATTAATTTAGCATGCAAATAATACTAAAAAAGTAAGCTAAAGTACCAAACTTTTGCACTTAGCTTGCTGTTTCTAGGGACCTTTTATTGCACAAAAACTCAAAGTTTTGGCACCCATACTTGCTTGATTCCTGCATGGTTAGTTGCTAGCACATAGATAGAATTTAATCAGATTTCTTTACCCATTTTTCTACCACTTTTGGTGCTGAAATCTTTGTTCTTTGTGTGCTGCTAAAATCATTATGGTAAGCTGTTTTCTTCCATATTCCATACTGGTAAGCTGTTTGGCTTCTGCTTCTGTACTGGCAAGCTGTTTTGCATCTGTTTTTATTCTGGTAAGCTGTTTTCCTAGAAAACTTGTTGATATCAGCTTGAACTCTCCCATTTACATGTTGAGGGAGTTCCATGCCTTGTATTTAATCGAGATATTGTAGGGTGGAAGGAATTGATTATACGGTAACTATTCACTGACTAGGTTCTAGGTATTCTAAGCAGTGAATTCATATTATCCAGATAGTCGCGATATGCTGAGATGTATTCCTCATGATGTAGAATAAATATGATTAATTATTTAATTAATTATATTTAATGAATTAGAAGAATTCATATAAATAATAATAATAAAATGGTTTTATTATTATTTATTTATACTACCTGCTTAATATCGAACCTACAGGGTCACACAATAAAAGAGACTGATTTATTGGCGGAGGAATTAATTAATAATGGCTAGTATTTATTTATTTGTGAAATAAATAATTTATTAGCAATTTTTATAATTGATTAAATAAGATTTAATTGATTATAAATTAACTAAGAAGAGTTCTTAATATTATTAATTAAGGATTTAATTTAAGAAATTAAATCAAGTGAGAGAATTATTTTCTAAGGAGTTTAGAAAAAGAATTAATGATTAAAAGAGTTTTAATTATTAATTAATTGATTAATGAGATTAATTAATTAATAGTGTTAATAATTATAGGAAAAATATCAGCTGCGATTTTTGCCTATAAATATAATGTTATAAACCCTATTAGCCTCTAATCTTTTTACGTAAGATTTCAGAATGAGGCAACCCTATTTTCTCTCAAACCTTCTTCTTCCCTCAATCACATCTCTCTCTTGGTGGATACCGATATAGTGCTTCACACTTGAGGAGCAGCTGCTAGAGACTCTCTACGTCATCCTTGGATTGCTTTTAAAGGTTAGAAATCGATCCCACAACTTTTACATGAATCGTATGCAATATATATGCGATATATATACTTCAATTTATGTTTTACGCTTCCGTATATGCATAAAAATCCTTCAGTCTTCATGATCGACAAAATCTGGAATGAGGGGAGTTGCGGATGGAGAAACTGAAGGTCTAACGAAAATGTTTTCAGGTTCGGCTATGTCAGGAATAATAACTCTAGACTTCGTTCTTTCGCCTATTGGCATATTTGACAGGGGTTGAATTGAAGATTGGTTATTAGAGCTGGTAGACTTGTAAGACATCTGCAAAGACATATGGAGAATGGTCAGGCCTAAGGTCATCTAAAAGAAAAATTAAAGTCCTAAGATACTTAGACGGTCAACAGTTATATATTAGAGATAAATTAAGAGACCTCATAGAGACCATACATTGACAATAACACAAGGTAGAGTATAAAAGAGAAGAAGATAAACAAACAGTCGAAAGTTACGACAAAGGAAAAAATCAGGACAAGTGAGATACAATCTATAGTGAAAGTTTGTGTGCGCGACATGGGGTGTGAAGAATAGATATAGACGTATATATACATTCAAACGATGATAGGAAGCAAAGAAGAAGACGACATGCAAGATTAAAGCAAGCAGGTAATGGAAAATAAGATTGAAAACAAGAAAGAACAGAGAAAAAGGAGTCGAAATCATACCTCTGATTGAAGAAAGTGGCGACGTAAAAGCTGGATTGAATCGACGACCATCGGGCTTCTCTTATTTCTCTCTCTAAGGGTTTTAGTAAATGTTTGGTAAAGGTAAAAAATGAACCTGGGATTTTAGATGTGATTAAATAGTTAAGGTAAATAGGGGACAACCGCGTACACGTCGCAATAAGCGACTGGAGTAGAAGTTGAAGTGATACACGCGCATGAGGCATGTGAACCTCGGAAACTCCCACATTAACTTTGACCTCGGTAATTGATAAGGGTAATTCAAATTTTGAATTATCCCTCTAAGATATTTACAGTTGAGAGTTATCCTCACCTATATTTTAAAATTATTGAGATTCGAGGAGACGTGACAAGGTGCTCAATATCAGGTTAGATTTCGCAGGAAGCTGAATGAAGACATAAAGTTGATATCGAAAGCTACAGCTTGAAGAAAAGAAGTTCAAAAGAAAATTCAGAAAGGAATAAAAGAAGAACAGGTTCCTTATTGGAAAGGAAGCTAACCAAGATCATACTAGCCGAAAATATTTTATGTCCTGTTTCTTACGTAGAGTTAGCTCATGTAGGCTTGGATATATGATATTGGAGTGAAGTATTTTAAGAAGAATAATTCAGCATTGGACCTTAGATCAGAAAGCATAATAGGTTCCTTTCACATTACATGATTTCAAGGAACCGGGGGTAGTTGTTGTGCCCAAAATTATCGTGGGCCGAATTTAGGCCCATTAGGCCATAAGGTCCAATCCATACAAGCTAGAAGTCAAGATTCAACACCAGCCATGAAGATTAGATATGAAGAAATGAGCATCAGACAAAAAGATGATCTAGAAACCATGAGTATCAGGAGGTTCTCGAAGAACTGGAAGCTGAGCAAGTCATAAATGGACCAGGTTCCTCCTCATAGATTAGTTGAAGTCAGCCTAGCAACAGCCATAGAGACAGCCAGAAACATATGAAGACATCAAAGAAGCTTTTCAGCCTAATAAGTTTGTTATTTGTGCAGGTACAGATGCCTATAGACAGGTTCCTGAGCAGCAGGTCCCGAAATAAGGAGGTTCTTGAGAAACAGGCTGCTGAGATATAGGTTCCTGAGTACCAGGTTCCTAAGATTAGCCGACAGAAAGATCTGAAAGGAAAATGATGTAGCCTATTTGTATTTCGAGGATACAACTCAACTCAAACAAGAATGTAATAGTAAATAGTATATGTACTGTCACAGGGATTTCAAATGTATAACTGTCAAGAGAAAGAAGACAAAGTCAATCTACCATTTTGAGGTATACTACACTTGAAGAAGTTCGTTCAGTTGATCAAGCATCAGTGGAGTAATCAAGACAGTGGATTCTATTTATGGTGACAAGAGGTTCCTACAGTGGCAGAATACAGATTAGAAAGGTTTGAAAAAGAGTGAAGAAAAAGGAAGACATGAACCAAATCATAGAGTCAAAACTAAAGAAAAGCCGTTGGAGTTAGTCGCTCATGAACCAGACCGTGCATCGAGCGTCAACGAAAATTCGGTGGTAATTCTTTATTACTTTTAGTGGTTCAAGAAAAAGATTTCGGTTGTAAAAAGATTTTTATTTTAATTCTCACTTAATTAATATAATTATGTAATTGGTTTAATTTAATAAATTAATTCGTATCGAATTAATTTATTTATTAAATTAATTATCATGTTAATTAATTTTGAATTAATGTATTAATCTGAATTGATTTAATTAATTAATTAATTAATCATTATTTATTTTAATGATTAATTGATTAAGTATTTAATTAAATTAAATTCAAAAGAAACAAAAGAAAAGAAAAAAAAACTGTGAAAAGAAAAAAAAAAGACAGTTTTTTATGGGAGAAGCATGTCGACAGGATATATAAAAAAAAAAGGAATAGACAGACATGCAAGCTGTTGACGTATATTAACACATGCATGCAAATTAAAACAGACTGTAAAGTAGTAAAAGAAACAGACATGCATGCATAGAAAACAGATTCTGTCGGCAACGTGCTAAAGCGCCTTTGGCGCGCGTGTGTTACACGCGCTGGTAACAAAACGTAACAAGTGGCGCGTGCTGTTCACTCACTTGTCCTGAGACTGGTTCAGCGTTTAGCAGTTCATATTTTGTTTCTAATTTCAATCAGTAGCGAAAATATTGATTGTTATACCGAAAGTCATATTTAGGTTAAAAGAATATTTGATTGTCATATTTAGTTAAAAAGGATTGTTATATCTCAAACTGGATAGTTATACCGAAAGGTATATTGGATGGATTGTTATATTCAGTTCAAATGGACAGTCATATTACTTGCAAAGGTATAGTCATACCGATTGTTATATCAGTCAACAGATAGATATATCAAGCTCAACAGATAGTCATATTTAACTACAATATGACTATGATTAAAGTAATGATCAGGAGGCTATATAAAGCATCAGGAGACAACAAACAAAAGAGCAGACTTCACATTCTTCATTCTTCTCAACAGACAGAGCCGAGAGAAAAGAGAGAGACCAAGAGGGAAAATGTTCTTGAGCTGAAATTAAATCTTGTAAATTATTTCTAGCTTCTATTGTTAAATCTAAACCACTAGAAATTGTTTACTTGCACTTGTGGAACTATCTAGCGAATTAAGTTTCCTAGAACCTCTCGATCTTTTTATTACAAATATAGAAAAGTTCATGTCGAATTTTCTATAGAATTTGTAATAATTAATTTCGATCTTTTTATTTACAAATATAGAAAAATTCATGTCGAATTTTCTATAGAATTTGTAATAATTAGTTTGGTCATCAAACCTTGTAATTTGTACCCGTGTATTTAGACACACCCCATCAAGTTAATATAAATTTTATATTCAACTTGAAATATCGGTATTCGTTTTATTCCGCATCAAATTTGTTCTTGATTTAATATTTTAATATTTTTAAGAAAAGAGCAAATTCGATAAAATGGTATAGTTTGTATTCAACCCCCCCTTCTACAAACTATTTTGGACCTAACAATTGGTATCAAAGCCTTTTGATTGACGCACAAATCAAGATCCATATTTTTGTGGTCCTCCAATTGGATTTCGAGTTTTTGACTCATACAAAAATTAAATCCGGTATTAGACCAAAAAGTCAACTCCTCTTATTTTCGAATTCTTTAACTCTCAAAAATTTCATTTCTTGATTTTTTGATTCTTAATTAATTTGACTTAAATTTCAACTTTTTTAATTCTTGAAGTTTTTAATACTTGGATTTTTTTATTTTTAAATAACTTGAATTTATTTTCAAATTGTCTAATTTTCAAAATTTTCAATTCTTAAGAATTTCAAATTTTAATTAATTTGAACTTATTTTCAGATTTGGTAATTCTAAAAAATGTTCAAGTCCTTGAAGTTTTTGAATTTTAAATATTTTGAATTTATTCTAAGCCAATAGTTCTAAGAAGATTGTTAGTTGAAGATTCCTCCGGACGTCAAAGATGATTTGAATCTTTTGAAGAAAATGCATTTTTCAGCGAAATTAATTTCTACCTACTGAAGAAAAATTTGTGGAAGCTCCTCAAATTTATATCCATAGAATTCACTGGTTTTTCAGAAGCAGGAATGGAAGAGGTTAAGTGGATAGAATTTTTCTCGAAGATTTGAATTAAGTCTATTGATTCTGTGATATACAAACACTAAGTGGATTGCTCCAATATAAAATCTACTACACTTAGTGGATTGTACCAAGAAATATTTTTCAAGGAATCAACAGAGATTTTAGAAAATGGAATCAAGGAGGTTTGAGAATGAACTAGACAGTTAGACATCTCAGTCAGGAATTAATGATGGAACCTCAGAACATACATGAAGAGTTACTAATTTAGAAAGAGTACAAATGTTTGATCCAGGAATTATGTCTATCTATTCCGAAGTAGAAACTCTTCAGGATACAGTTCAAGAGGTGGCTACAAGACTGAGTTGGTGGAAAGAACAAAACATGATAGTTGCAGTTATGAAAAGTTTTATGTGATAAGTAACTATCAAGGTGTGCAACATGGTACAGAATTCTGACAGACAAGGATGAATAGGGATTCATTAAATGAGATGAAACAGAAGCATCAGTGCAGAACTTATCTTGCTGAAGAAAAGAGTTGGGATGGATCAGATGATGATGAGAAGAGCATAATTAATATCTTGCCTTCATAGCAATCTTTGAAGATGATTCACCTCACATGTCTCAGGTATCAATTCTTCGAACTAGTGTAATATGTAATTCTCAGGAATTCAAAGCATGTTAAGATCTTAGTTTTTTAATTATTAAATCCTTGGTTAGAAGATCTTAATATGTGTATGAATATTTGCAGAATTTAATTAATTGCAATAGTGAGTTAGAAGTGTTCATTAGACAACATCTCTCATTCTTAAATGATATATGTCAAGCATATAAGACCTCTGCTTAAGCTAGTTTCAGGATCCCTAATTGAACAAGATTTGATTATTCATTCTGAATTGTTTGTTAAGGTTTAAAAAGTTTAAAAGATGGAATAATTACCTAGGTTGTCAGTAGAACATCAAGTTATTTGTAAAACTGACTTAGGTAATAGAGACTATATAATATAATATAACAATAGGAATGGATTGGATAGAATTAGTGATTAATTGTTAATTCTTCTATTCCATGCATGTTTAGAAAATTATTAAATATCTGTAAATCTACTTGCTACCTGTTACACCAGTGTACATAGGTTAAAGTAGATAGTACTGAATTTTCTAAAATGCATAACATGCCTAATTTGCATAATTCTTATCTCAATGTTTTAATTATTGAATGTATGCTATGTATTCTTATTATCATGTCTGCTTATTTCAAATATCATAAATGCATCTCCGAGTATTTGCATTGATTATAGAAAAAGCATGTTTAAGAATTACAATAGGGCACAGACTGCTTGTCCTTCTTATGTTAGGAAGGAACCATTATTCTCCTTGCTCAGTGAATATTTTGTCAATGACATTAAAAAGGAGAAATGGTCAGTCAAAGATAAGAATGAGCATGTTAAGGTTAAACGGTTGTTAACTCTGATAAAAGAGAAATCTCTAATCCATCTGGACCCAATTAAACAATTTGGGTACCAAGAACTTTTTATCAATTTGTGAATGTAGGGCTTAACAGGTTAATCGATTATGCATTATTATTGATTTATTCAAAGCATATCATCGAAGAAAGAACCCTGCTATCAAATGTGAATGTGAAGACAGGCCAAGTGGTTTATCCCTTGGAGACAACAGCAAGGGTATGACCTAGGGTCAAGGCTATTCAATAGCTAAGGAATGTTGTCAGTAATAAAGCATCTTTTACAAGATGAAGAGCCTACTGTTCGAGGATTAAGGAAAGAGAACTTATCTGTAGCTGACATGGAATCTCAGTCAAAGGTGAAGTCAACAAGGTCAAATCTAAAGCTTCATCAGACAGGAGTTCAGCTATGACATAAGGAGCTCTCTCACCTGAATGTCATATCAAGAGATTCTTTCCTGGAAATCGAATCAGTAAAGGAGACTGCCTCATCTGGAATTAAAGTAAAATAAAATTATGAGACATGTCATAAAGGGAAGTCAAAGAAACATCACACAGAAGTTCTACCAATGTAAAATATACCTTAGTGATGATGACTGATGACTTCTCTCCACAAACAAGTTGTTGTTCAAACAATCTGAAGACAAGACACCACTGATGGTGATTGATCACATCTTAAACCCTGATCCGTAAGAATTTTAGGAAGACCCCATAAGTATGAAGGAAATTGTTTTGCAATTTTAAATGGAAGTGAGCATCCTAGCAATCAGCTAATGCTCAAGAGGATAATTTCCTTTGCTACTCAATGGAGTTAACAGCCTACAGGGTGATTGTTATTAATCAACAGAAGATGATTGAAAGTCTTAGTGATGTTCAATAGCTTCTAGCTCCCAGCTGTCAATGGTTATGATGATTCAGATCCAAGTAATGACAAACATGGAGAATCTTCATGTAAATCCAGCAATAGCTTAGGGGGAGCAACAGAAGGATCAACTAGTCAACTCAACGCCACACTGAAAGTCAAAGGATACTATGAGAACATGTCTGCCAAGACAAAGAGTGTTGACTCAATTAACTCTTTGTTCTAGTTCTTAGTGTTTCTAATGGTGGAAGTAAAAGACTAGCAGAGCTTCAAGTACCAATGATTATTTCTTTAGTTTTCTTTTAGAAGAAACTAGGAAAGCTTCAAAAGCTCTGAAAGATCCAGGTTGAGTGATTGCAATGCAAGATGATCTCAATCAGTACAAAAGGCAGATTGAAGGGAAGCTGGTATCCAGACCAAACAACAAGGCTGTAATTGGTACAAGGATAACCAGAAGTTTAACTGGATGTCAAGGCGTTGTTATGAGGGACAAAGCCAAACTGGATGCTAGGTTACAATTTGATCAAACAGTATATTTGACAAGAAGCACCAGTGACAAGACTTGAGGATATCAGGCACCTGCTGCACATTCAAGATTATAATGCACATCTGGACCTACAGAATCTAGATGATAGAGGAATGTGAACAAGTGCACTCCTGGTTAGTGAGATAGTGGAAGATCTCTACAGGTTAGTATGAACTGGTATCATCACTCAAGCAAGCGTGGAAAGACATGGTATGATACCCTAACTATAATTTAATATTTGGTATCAATCTTTAACATTTGGTATCTTTTAACAACTGGTGTCATATATTTATAGAACTCTATACATCTTTAGGCACAAACATAAATGATATATATGTGCAATGATATCTTGATTTTATTATATGTTGATCTACTAGCTATAAATTGGTATCAAGATATTTGCTGTTTTGATGTTGGTAAAGTTGCAATTCTTTTGAATTACTTCATGACAACACACCACTATAGCTGGCTTTTGACCTATTAGTTTGGACCTAACAAGTTGGTAATCAAAAATCTTAAGATGGACCCGGATCTGAGGAAATGGTACCCTAGAGATATTTGACCCAATAAGTTCAGGATCTACTAATTAGGGCCTAATCGGGCTATAGAGTAATCATCAGCTTATTATCTTATTCAATTGCTAATAGATCACTTACACACATATTTTATTCTCAATTATGCAAATGTGCAAGGCCCCAAGTGGATTCTTGAGAATCTATTCTAGTAGTTATTACAATTGATTTTCAGATGTCTTAAGTTGGACCCGGATCTGCGGAGATGGTACCCTAGAAACATCAGTTCTGACATGTTTTGCTGCATAGAGACAGATCAAATGAGTTGTACGAAAGAAGGAGAACACAAGGAATAAAATTTATCTCCAACAACTCTGTGGATCGCTCAAGGCTAAGCAACTTGCATAAGGTATCAATTATTTCGAGAGCATGTCTTTAGCTAAGAATAACTTGCAGACATGTTTGCTAAATCACTTGATGAAATTAATTTTTCAAGATTGGTTTGTAAACTTGGGATTTTATTAATGCTATATGATTTGTAAATCCCATCTGTTAAGTAATTCTTAAGTAAGCTCACAAGTATTCAATTGTCTGTATCGAAAGGACTTGTGAACTTATTTACATCCAGACCTCACGCTGAGAATTATCTGTTGAATGATTGCCATGTGTATAATTGTAATATATTTTAGTGGTGATTATTTAAGGATAATTTAAATACTTAAATGCTAAAATCTAACTTATAGAGATTTAGTATTTAATTATTTAATTATTTGTTTTGATTTATGTGGGTTACGATCTTGAAGCAATTCAATTTAGTATTCGCTCTATACCTCATATTTATCAAAATAAATAAACAACATAACTAATTTGGACCTAATCTGTATTGGTCTTCAATCAGTTATGAGATGTGAATTCTAGTGAACTTTAATGCTCCATTTTCAGAAATTCACTATAATTAATATCATGGTTCTAACAATTGGTTGTATTGAAGTTTTGACTTATATCAGTTAATGATATTTAGTTAGAATTCTATTTACTAACTAATTGTAAGATTTATTGGTATGTGTGAAATTACTTAGAACTCCTCTAAGTAATCATTGTTATATCTTTTACAATTCACTCATATTATTATACATGGTATGAAAATTATCTAAGTAGAACTATGGATATTGTAATATCTAAAGTGACAATTGTTCAATTACTTTGAATAATTTTTGTACTTATTTGCAAGCTTCTGATCACTTTGATAATAAATGTTATATACTATGGATCAAGGTGTATAGAACTTAGAATATCATTTCTAAGATTGCAGACAAGACAACTTTGGTAATCGAGTCTTATTTATAGAACCAATGTTGTCTACCAGTAAACAGTTGTTAGGAGTTAACAATTGTTATTATCGAGGAGTTGTCTTGAAGTCATAAGTTTGAAATGTTATATCTTAAGAGCTTGTGTATTTCTTGTCAACTAGTTCCTCATACTTATGAATATCAGTGAATGATGTTCTTAAGTAGTTAGATACTAATATTCATTCTGTCAATTGGTACTCAATGTAACAATTCAATCTTCACTAAATTGAATTTATCTTACAATAGATTGAATTTATCAAACAATTGGTATCATTGAATATTTAATATTTAGCAGTGATTAGTTATATCCTAGTTAAATTATGACGTGAAGCAATTCAATGGTTTATTTGCTCATAATTTAATTTTGATAAAGTAACCATAAACACAATTACTTGCATTCTAAAGTATTTGATAAATACTAGCAGTTGGTATCAAATAGTAAAATATTTGTTTACTAACAATTGCTAGTTGTTCTGATACTTTATTGTAAACTAATTGTGATGTATATATTATCTCTGATGATATTACTTAGGATTTATTCTGAGTAAATGTGTCTTATCTATAAATCATTAGTGGTAGTATAAATTAAGGTGTTCAAATTTCTAAGTAAGTGAGACTTAAAATTACATTCGGTCTCCTATCACATTTTCAAGTGGTGATATTTTTCAAAATTAAATTCTCTAATTCTGGTTATACACCACTTTATACATATGATAGTTCTTAGAATATTTTACATCCATCAGTCAATTACTTAGTTTATGTTGTGCTAAGTAATGAAGTGCCAAAGGAGAGACATTGGTTATCTGTACTTGTGTACTTGGTAATCCTCGTTACCTAAACGACATCAAGTGCATGTATGAGTCTTTTCACTAACTTTGTGTTAAAGTTCTCAATACATAATTAGCACTTAAAGAAAATCCTTCTTTCTTAATTACTGCGAAGTCAAGAGTTTGTGTCTTTTAAAATTAAAACGACCTAGTTTTCATTAAAAGACATGATAATACATTGTTTTATGCATAAAAACAAACTCTTGCACATTAACAGTTTTTAAAAGAAAACTCAAACTTTCTATGGTTGTGATTGCTTATATTGTAAAACTTTTTGAAGTCACAACTGTACATCATTTCTCTCAGAAGATATAATGCATATGTTCTCACTCAATGTTTTGGTATGATGTAAATGCATTCTATCTCTATATTGCTCTATTGCTATGTGATGCAGGTTCAACTCCTAGTGGAAGTTTTCTCACATTGTAAGTCATGAGGTTGTAAACCCAACAACTTCTATCCCGGACTATAATTCCAAATCTAAACACATCCTAACTTACCCCTGAAGTGGAAGTAACTTATTTGACTAGAGGTCATTAAGGGAGTAACTGCAATTGATGCAGCAAATAAGGATGTGAGGGATAGTAAACCCACAGCTCTACCTCAGTATGTGGTTGTCAACTCATACTCTTTACCACTGAAGAATTCCCAAGTATCTGCTGATGATTTTCAATATCAGATGTAAAGGGTTATCAGGCAGATATGTCAAGAAATGAAGATGAGTTACTTAATGAAGATCAGTTCAGTGTCAGAGGAACAATCATCGATCATTTCATCTACTGAGATTCTGGAATTGTAATATCTAAACCAGAAATTTTTTTTATGTATTATTTACTATAGCTCTTTAAAGCTTTATCTTCTTCTAGTTTGTAGTTGAGTTATCCTCTAGGTATTTGTATGTTAATGTTTAACAAACAAATAGGGGGAGATTGAAAGGAAAATGATGTAGCCTATTTGTATTTCGAGGATACAACTCAACTCAAACAAGAATGTAATAGTAAATAGTATATGTACTGTCACAGGGATTTCAAATGTATAACTGTCAAGAGAAAGAAGACAAAGTCAATCTACCATTTTGAGGTATACTACACTTGAAGAAGTTCGTTCAGTTGATCAAGCATCAGTGGAGTAATCAAGACAGTGGATTCTATTTATGGTGACAAGAGGTTCCTACAGTGGCAGAATACAGATTAGAAAGGTTTGAAAAGAGTGAAGAAAAAGGAAGACATGAACCAAATCATAGAGTCAAAACTAAAGAAAAGCCGTTGGAGTTAGTCGCTCATGAACCAGACCGTGCATCGAGCGTCAACGAAAATTCGGTGGTAATTCTTTATTACTTTTAGTGGTTCAAGAAAAAGATTTCGGTTGTAAAAAGATTTTTATTTTAATTCTCACTTAATTAATATAATTATGTAATTGGTTTAATTTAATAAATTAATTCGTATCGAATTAATTTATTTATTAAATTAATTATCATGTTAATTAATTTTGAATTAATGTATTAATCTGAATTGATTTAATTAATTAATTAATTAATCATTATTTATTTTAATGATTAATTGATTAAGTATTTAATTAAATTAAATTCAAAAGAAACAAAAGAAAAGAAAAAAAAACTGTGAAAAGAAAAAAAAAGAAGACAGTTTTTTATGGGAGAAGCATGTCGACAGGATATATAAAAAAAAAAAGGAATAGACAGACATGCAAGCTGTTGACGTATATTAACACATGCATGCAAATTAAAACAGACTGTAAAGTAGTAAAAGAAACAGACATGCATGCATAGAAAACAGATTCTGTCGGCAACGTGCTAAAGCGCCTTTGGCGCGCGTGTGTTACACGCGCTGGTAACAAAACGTAACAAGTGGCGCGTGCTGTTCACTCACTTGTCCTGAGACTGGTTCAGCGTTTAGCAGTTCATATTTTGTTTCTAATTTCAATCAGTAGCGAAAATATTGATTGTTATACCGAAAGTCATATTTAGGTTAAAAGAATATTTGATTGTCATATTTAGTTAAAAAGGATTGTTATATCTCAAACTGGATAGTTATACCGAAAGGTATATTGGATGGATTGTTATATTCAGTTCAAATGGACAGTCATATTACTTGCAAAGGGATAGTCATACCGATTGTTATATCAGTCAACAGATAGTTATATCAAGCTCAACGGATAGTCATATTTAACTACAATATGACTATGATTAAAGTAATGATCAGGAGGCTATATAAAGCATCAGGAGACAACAAACAAAAGAGCAGACTTCACATTCTTCATTCTTCTCAACAGACAGAGCCGAGAGAAAAGAGAGAGACCAAGAGGGAAAATGTTCTTGAGCTGAAATTAAATCTTGTAAATTATTTCTAGCTTCTATTGTTAAATCTAAACCACTAGAAATTGTTTACTTGCACTTGTGGAACTATCTAGCGAATTAAGTTTCCTAGAACCTCTCGATCTTTTTATTACAAATATAGAAAAGTTCATGTCGAATTTTCTATAGAATTTGTAATAATTAATTTCGATTTTTTTATTTACAAATATAGAAAAATTCATGTCGAATTTTCTATAGAATTTGTAATAATTAGTTTGGTCATCAAACCTTGTAATTTGTACCCGTGTATTTAGACACACCCCATCAAGTTAATATAAATTTTATATTCAACTTGAAATATCGGTATTCGTTTTATTCCGCATCAAATTTGTTCTTGATTTAATATTTTAATATTTTTAAGAAAAGAGCAAATTCGATAAAACGGTATAGTTTGTATTCAACCCCCCCTTCTACAAACTATTTTGGACCTAACAAGATCTAGAAGCTATCTAGATAGATATAGACTTATTATTGGAGTGTATTTCTAAAACGCAACTGATCCTAGATTGCCTCTAATAGATATCAGAATTATAGTTGAGTACGAACTCGAGTTCTACTCTACTTAGCCAACCAGTTCGTGGTAAACTCTAAAGGAACCTGAGTTCAAAACGAACTAGACTACCTTATACAACTGGTCAAGCAGAATCAGCTTAGCATTAGAACTACGTGAGCTTGATTTCTATATAAAGGATATGTAGGCACCTTGAGAGGGAACGGATTTTAGCTCTCCAATTCTCTCTAAAAGAACCTGAGATTATTGGAGGCACTCTCAAGCTCAGCTTACCCCCACAAACACAACCCAAATCTTCCATAGAACAGTTGATCGTTAGCCTTTACAACGCACTGAAAACCTCACAAAAGTTGATACAAAATCCACTCATCAACAAATACCTTTATACCATTTACATACATTATTTAATCCCAAATCATCAACAATTATCAATAATTAATAACCTAATCAATTCTTGAATAAATCACTAAATTGAACTCAATCAATCATTAAAATCTCATATCATCTTAATTATTATAAATAAGCCATAAAACTCGAATATTCATATTTCTTATCAAAAATTCGAATTTAATCTACCTTAATCCAAAAATTCATACTTGCATGATAATTAACATATACTTAATATTAGAATCATATTAATCCTTTCTAATTAACAAGAGTTAAACATAAAAATTCACATAATTCATACATACATGCATAAATTCGAATTATTGCTAATAAATTTAGAAAATTATACATGCATCAACATTTATCCAAGAGTAACATTAGAAATCAATTAACGAGCAAAGATCAAGAATCATTAATTTATAACACTCAAATAAAATCATGAGATCATAATACTATAACATTGTTCGAAAATTTCTAATACATGAACATATAATTCGAAAATAGAAAATTATCACTACTCATAACTCGAATTAAACACGAATGAATTTGATGAATTAAGGCTCAGTAAACATCATCGCCTCCACCACCGGTTCACCGTAGCTCACGGCCAGTGGGGTTGAAGTCGGAGGTACCCAAAATCTTCGGGCTTCCTTCTATAACCTCTGCCAAAGCACATATAACATAGAACATGACTGAACTCGCAAGAACACGACCCAATAGCTCGGAAAAAGCAAAAACCCGAAATGGGTTTCTAATTTATCATCATAAAACCAACATGCAAATACAGTGAAAGATAGAGGACTGAATACTGAACACAATTCCGGTCGCAGATCATTCAGCTCGGCAGAAATCAAACAAACGAATAAGAGAGAGAGAGTGTACCCACTAGAGAGAGAGACGAGAAAGTTTTGTTCAGAGAGAGAGAGAGAGCAAGGAGACGGAATGAAGGAGGAAGAGGCTATCGCCTCTTATCAAATACAACAGGGGCAAAATGGTCTTTTCATAATTGCTATTTACTTTACTGAAAATTTGTGTTTTTAATCCATTTTAAATCGAAATTAAATAGAAAGATGGGGAGAAAAATATATCTAAAATTTTTAAAATCAAGTTTATGAAATTAGGAACACCCCCATATTTTTAAAATAATTTTAGAGTCAATAATGAATTATATACGAATTTTTGAAATAAAGAACCTTTAAAAGAAATAAAGCTTTTTAAATCAATTTAAAATACGAAAACACACAATTAAATACTCACATCAATTTTTAAAACTAACTAATATCAGAAAGATGATAATGCAAAAGATTTCATGAATTTAAACTACTCCAATGATTTTATAAGATTTTTGGAAGATTAAAAATGCACATTAAAAATACTCTTATTGCTCTAAAAATACAAGTAAAATTCCACGAACATATACGACACATACCAATCATCATATAATCATATAAACATGATTTCACACATAACTTGACTTCACAAGATATCCATATCACATAATTCACATTTATCAATTAAATAAACACTTATAAAATCGCGAAAAATTCTAGGTCGTTATACTAATGACCCAAAAGTGATCCACAAGTGAGCAAAACGTAGCAGTTTGTTTTCAGGACCACTCTCCACTAAAATGATGATAACTCTCAAACCATAAGTCACCTTATCATGAACTTTATATGCTTAGAAACTACAAGACAATACCTTTCCAAATATGTGCAGTGGGTTTTAAGGAAACAAAGTTTGGTGGTCCGAATTCCCACTACAAACAGATCATGTCTCAAGGAACTCCAACAACCACTTTTACAACTTTAACTTTCAAGATCTACTAACATACTTCATTACCATCATCAAAACCACCAAGATTTTCATCCTTAACATATATAAGACTACATAATCTAAGAACATGGCTTACAACATAATAACAAACATCAATCCTCAAGATCTAATCACCAAAGGCCCAAAACACCAAGAACTACACTATTACTTATAGATCTTGAAATATAAACCATAAACTTGACATGAACTAAGAGTGGAGGGATCTTATACCTTTCTTGAATCCTTAAAACGCTTAGGAGTGGTGTAGCAACCTTGGAGAAGCTTGATCTATCATTAACAAACCTTAAATTAACAAGAAACATCAAGAACACACTTAGTAATTTTCGGAGTTACTATACCCCTCCTGAAAGAACTGGAAAAACGAGGGTCTTACCATGCTTTTCTGGATGAGGCTCTTGAAGAAGAGTTGTAGAGCATCTCAATACCTTTCCAACAAGCTATAGAGCATAATTTTCGAGTGAGAAATGAGGGAGATATGACTGTTTTACTCAGCTGCTGCAGTTTGGGCCGAGGCAAAGAAAGAGGAAGGGGGAGAAGCTTATTGGCTTTTGTTTTGATAATGTGATAAAATAAACTTGTTTGCGTGGTTTTTAAGCAAGTATATCAGCTGGTCTTCTTTGTCAAAACCTAGGTTTCCTAGCTTGCAAGTCTAATATCTTTAGATTTTTTACTAAGCTTGTACCATTCCGAAATGTTTGGCGATACGAATCTTTTTATCGTAATTCCTTACTATTGCAAACACTCGAAATTCATTCAAATGGTGGAATCCAAAATCCATAATTTCCCTTCGTAATGTAATCCTCCTATTCCTTAATATCTCGTAAAATATGACCATTTGAAATAATTGGTTTCGTCTAAAACTAACGACTTTTACATACTCTCATTTGCATCGTAAAGACATAATATCAAATAGAAACCCTCATTTAATAATTTGTACATAGAATGGTTGCAAATTTTTTTTCGTACACCCGTAGAATCACTATTCATCAAGGTTTCAAATATTCATAAAAATTAGGGTTATTACAGATATTCTACTGGGTAAGGAGTATCACCCTGATATTCACTCCTAATACTCCACTTGGTAAGGAGTATCACACCTGATACTCCACTAGGTGAGGAGTATCTGACAAGTGTATGTATTTTGGGCAGTTGTTTCCGAAAATAGGTATTTTGGGCAAATACACACCCCATAATAGGTATTTTGGGAAATCTTTCTTAAATTAATTAGTTAAGGAAATAATGACATATTTACCGTTTTTCTCCCCCATTCGGTACCAAAAATAACCATTCTTAATTTCAGGGTCAATTATACCCGTTCGACGCACCCGCTCCTCATTCATTATATACCAATCCACCCGCTCCTCATTCATCACTACTCTCATTATCGACAACTGTAGTAGAAAACACCATAATGAACAAACTAATCAAAACCCTCACTCAATCATTCAATCGCAGTTTTTTTTTGAAAAAAGTTAATCCAGTCTAGATAATCCCAATGGCCAATCTTAATGTTGATTGATTACCTTAATGAAGTTATACATAAATTCACTTCGAGAGAGAAATAAAGAGAAAGAACATGTGAAAGATCAAGACCAATCATAAAAGATGTGTTGTAAAGTTGTGATTTTTGTATCAATATGCGCATGAATATGTAACACATTTGAAGAATGTGTATGTCGCATAATCCACTTTCCAAATGCGTATCTTCTATCCATTTAATAAAAAATTAACTAATTACTCATTGGAGATATGCGTAATAGGCTATGACCCTTACTAGTAATACGTATTATCCATGTAATACTCTGTTTCTCAATGCATAATAGCTGATGCAAATTAAAAAAAATACAAAATAACCATAATTTAATGATGCATATTAGCTATTGTTCTTGCCATAAATATGTAACAAATCGATATTTATGACCAAGTTATCCAACATTGTATTTCTGTCACAGTTATGCTAAAATCAGTTGTTGTTTGCCTTCATCCTAACTTAAGGCATGGTTGTAAATTGTTAGAAACTAAGAGCAAGTCCAACAGCTCCTTAAATGATTTCTAAAAATATAATAAAATAATGGTTCTTAGTGATTTATGAACCTTATTTTGTGTATCAACTCCAACAACCATCCTTAAATTCACTCTTAACTATTATTATAATAATAAATTTAAATTTAACTACTTATTTGAATTTCAATCAAGAGAGGAAAAGAAGTGTAAAAAGGAGGGAAAAGAATTTTTTATTGATAAAAAGGAAGTTAAGAATGGCTAGACATTCCTTAAAAGTAGGGAATGGCTAGTGGTGACTAGTGATTTAGGGAATCACTAGGAAGCTGTTGGAGCAAGATTTTTGGTTAAGTTCCCTATTTTTTGATTTAGGAATTGAAATAAGGAAGCTGTTGGACTTGCTCTAAATAATTAAGTTGTTGGTGAAATTATTAAAATGTTCGTAAATTGTTTTTAAAGATATGAATTTAGAAATATAAATGAAATTGTTGTCTGGAAGGACAAGAATTGGGAAGATAATATTATATTCCTATACTTTAATTATTTAAATTTACAATAGTTTCATTTGAAATACTTCATCGTGGAATTTTTAATTAATCTTATAAATTATAAACATTCACAATAAAAAATTCAAATATTTTCTATATAAAAAAAAGAATTTGTTAAAAATATAATCCACTTATATTTAATGTCTATCTAATATTTGTGCACATGTTTTAATGTTTTTAACCGCATAATTAATATTTTTATGTTTCCTTTTCAAAAAAAAATATATTTTTATGTTAGTAATTCTTTTGTGAACTAAATATTAGTTACATAATTTTCATTTATAAATAAAAAAATTAAAAATAATCTATACTATTATATAAAAGCCGAAACATTAAAAGTTTGGTCGGTTAGTCGGTACGATACCTATTGATTTTAATTATTTACCCTTAATCAATTACAGATAAAATTCATCCTACTAACTAATCAATTTCCTTTTTCAGGTTAAACATATTATCTTTTCCATTTTTCAAAAACTAAATAATTTCCTTTTTCAGGTAAAATTCAATATCTTTTATATTTTATCTAACTAAAATTTCTCCTTTATTAATCAATTTCCTTTTTCAGGTTAAACATATTACCTTTTCTATTTTTGAATAATTAACTAATTTCATTTTTAGGTAAAATACAATATCTTTTACATTTTATCTAACTAAAATTTCTCCTTTTTTAAAAATACTACGAGCAATTCTGTATAATAAACTAACATAATTATATTATAATTACTATTAACTAATCAGTTAACTTTTTCAGCCAAAATACGTTACCTTTTCTCTTTTCTCTAACTAAAATCTCTCTTTTTCCAATTATATCATGAACGGTTACCTTTTCTCTTTTCATTTACTAAAACCTCTCTTTTTCCAATTATATCACGGGCGTTTCTATTTAATAAAAATAAAATAATAATATTATAATACTAATAATTAATTAACGGGTTTTATATCAAAGTGGTCACTCGGTTCATCAAAAACTATCACTTAACCCACCGTACTCATCGGGTCTCATTTAAACCACTAAACTAAGAAAATATATCATTTGCCCCCTACATTCCCAAAAATAATACAATTTATGGTGATTTAAGTGATATAAGGGGGGACAAATGATATGTTTTCTTAGTTTAGTGGTGTAAATGAGACCCTGATGAGTGGTGGGTTAAGTGATAGTTTTTGACGAACCGAGTGGCCACTTTGATATAAAACCCAATAATTAACCGATTACCTTTTCAGCTAAAACGTATCATCTTTTCTATTTTTTCTAAATAAATTCCCTTTTTTCTAGAAATATCACAGGCAACATTAATTTCTCATTTTCTAAAAACTATGAGCAATTTTATTTAGTAAAATAACATAATTAAATTATAATTACTATAAACTAATAAATTACCTTTTTTCACATAAATCATGTTATCTTTTTAATTTTCACTTTACCTTTCTATTTTCTCTAACTAAAATCTCTCTTTTTCCAATTATATCACGGGCGGTTCTATTTAATAAAATAAACTAATAATATTATAATATTAATAATTAACCGATTTCCTTTTTTTATCTAAAACGTATTATCTTTTCAATATTTTCTAACTAAAATCTCTCTTTTAATAGAAATATCATGGACAATATTAATTTCTCTTTTTCTAAAAATATTACGAGCAATTATATTTAGTAAAATAACGTAATTAAATTATTATTATTATAAATTAATCAATTACCTTTTTCACTTAGAACATGTTACATTTTTAATTTTCTCTAACTAAAATCTCTCTTTTCCTAATCATATCAAGGACATTCTATTTCATAAAATAAAATAATAATTCCATAAATACTAATAATATTACCTTTTTTAAGTAAACCCTATCATTTTTTCTATATTTTTTAACTAAAATCTCTCATTTTCTAGAAATATCAAGAATAACATTTATATAATTACTATTAAACGCACGGATTTTAAGCTAGTATTATTTAAATATGAAAGTATCAGAAAGTAGAATAACAGCAAAATATAACGTTTATAAGAGCATCTCCAAGAGACTCTTTATTGTAGCTCTTAACTCAAAAAATGAGGAGAGAGAATAAAAATCAAGCTCCAAGAGACTCTTAGTGGCTCTTTAAAAAGTTAAGAGCTTCTTCTCTCTCCTCTATTTTAGGAGTAACTAGTAGCTCTTAGAGCATCTCCAAGAGTCTCTTAGCTCACTCCTAAATATATTATAAACAATTAAGCTCTTAGAGCATCTCCAAGAGACTCTCTATTGTAGCTCTTAACTCAAAAAATGAGGAGAGAGAATAAAAATCAAGCTCCAAGAGACTCTTAGAGGCTCTTTAAAAAGTTAAGAGCTTCATCTCTCTCCTCTATTTTAGGAGCCACTAGTAGATCTTAACTTAATATTTTATTAGTAAAATAGTGGTTCTTCTCTCTCATCTATTGATTGTTTGTCTAAGTGAAATTGAAATATGAATAAAATATAAAATAAAGAGCCATAATAGAGAGTATTGTTGGAGTTGACACACAAATCAATGTAATAACTTGCTAAGAGCTTAATTGTTTATAATATATTTAGGAGTGAGCTAAGAGACTCTTGGAGATGCTCTTAGCAAGTTATTACATTGATTTGTGTGTCAACTCCAACAATACTCTCTATTATGGCTCTTTATTTTATATTTTATTCATATTTCAATTCCATTTGGACAAACAATCAATGGATGAGAGAGAAGAACCACTATTTTACTAATAAAATATTAAGTTAAGTGCTACTAGTTGCTCCTAAAATAGAGGAGAGAGAAGAAACTCTTAACTTTTTAAAGAGACTCTAAGAGTCTCTTGGAGCTTGATTTTTATTCTCTCTCCTCATTTTTTGAGTTAAGAGCTACAATAGAGAGCCTCTTGGAGATGCTCTTAACTTAATATTTTATTAGTAAAATAGTGGTTCTTCTCTCTCATCTATTGATTGTTTGTCCAAGTGGAATTGAAATATGAATAAAATATAAAATAAAGAGCCGTAATAGAGAGCATTGTTAGAGTTGACACATAAATCAATGTAATAACTTGCTAAGAGCTTAATTATTTATAATATATTTAGGAGTGAGCTAATAGATAGATTCTTGCACATGCTCTAAGAAAAACTAACTAGGGTTATTTTAAGCGGCGGAGGTTAAAGTTTGAGGCTGATTCAAACCCTAATTAAGCTTCGTCAATGGAGGTATTCTTCAATATATACACGCATATATATATATATATATATGTTTGTACGCTTTTTTATGCTAGTGATATATTATTTTGATTGATATAATTTCTGTGAAATTATTACTCTGGTTGCTTAAATGATTGTATTGCTTTGATTTTGAAAGCTTCGGAAATGGAGGTAATGTACAATCACGTATGTGTGTGTTTTTTCGACGATAATACTTAGGGATATGTGATTTTGTTTATTTGAGATACTTGAAACTGTTTCTGTGAATTTATGAATGTTGAGCTTGATGTTCGGATTAGTTTAAGTCAAAGCTCTGATTGATTAAATGATTTAATTTACGTGTTGATGTGTTGTAGTGATTTGGATAGTAAGTGGAAAAATTCGATATCTGTGATTATCAAGTCATTTAATGATTTTGTTTAGATACTGTTGGATAGAAAATGGAGATGTAGATGATGTTTAGTTTTTAGAAGCTGATACCTGTAGTATGATGTTGATATAGGGTTCACTCAGTACTCTCGTGGATGATGATGTCACGCCGCAACGAAAGTCCATAAGTTCAGAGATGATACATCCTGATTGGGTAATTTGGACTAATCCAAATCCAAGAAAGAAAGATATGAAGAACAGAAAGAACTCGAATTCCCTTGCGAAAGTTGATCCCGTGGAGGATGTTACACTGCAAAGAAATTCAGCAGGTTCAGAGATGCTACATTCTGATACTGTAATGAGTGCAGAGCAAGGAAAGAAAAAGAAAAAGAAAAGGAAGAGAGGAGGGAAGAACTTGATTGCCCTTGCAAATGTTAATTTAATTCAGCAGCCTGTTGATGGTACTTGTTCAGTGACAGATCCTAGATTAGAGAAGCATGATGTAGAAGTTGAGGACTGTTATAATGTCCGTAAGACAAGTTTTGGTAGTTTATCTTTAAGTGATGATAGTAACATCAGTGGTAGGAGTAATGGTCTAACAGTTGGTTCTAGGAGTACTCTCGAAGTAAAAGTTAAAGAAGTAACTGAAACTGATGTGAACCCTGTATCTATGATTGTGGAGTGCAATGACCAGGCGTGCGCTAATAATGGCTCCAAGGAATTAAGCTTGGATGCACCACTGGACAAGAAGAAGATAAAGAGAAAAAAGGGACAGAAGAGCCTGAACGTCGTATCTAGTAATGGGGTGCAATCCAATGGTCCAAATGCTCCTTCACTATTATTTAACAGCTCCGTAGATAAAGCATTAATTCAACTTGCCACAACCAGTACAGGTTTAGTTGTAGATTCTGATGTATTGGTGCATGGTGCAGAGCTAGGGTTACCTGTTAAAAACCTCAAGGAAATACATCAGGGTACCTGTGGTAGTAATGGTGAAATCAGACCTGTTGCAGCTGATCTTAAGATTACTCAAGAACCTGATATTAACTACTCTAAAGTTGTTGAAAGTGACAACCAGATATGTACCGGCACTATTAGCATCTCTCAAGGATTAAACGCTGGTGCTATGCATATAAAGAGAAAGAAAAAGAAGGGTCGAGTGAAAAACCAAATATCCCAAACTAGTAACGACGAACTTCAAGATAACCAAAAATCTCTTTCTTTGGTAAGCGAAAACCCAATATATAATGATTTGATTAAACATGTCGTGATTAATACATGTTTAACGACGGGTTCTAAAGAAGTGCAACATGATGCCAAAGTAGGGCAGATTGATGATAATGATAAGGGAAACAAAGATAAGCACATAAAAATGAATGCTGAAACTACTCCTGAAGCAGATATGGACCCAATTCATAAAGTTGCAGGAAATGATGACCTGGCATGCAGTGTTGATATCTCCGGAAAAATGGTCTTGGTTCCGCTGCAGGCGCAGAAAACCAAAAGAAAAAAGAAAAAGAAGAATCTGAATACGTTGGTAAGTAGTGTGATTATACCCAGTACTTCTGTAATGGGTGATCCTGAAGTAGTTCCTTCGGAATCCACTGAACAACAATCGATGCAGCATAGTACAGGACAGGTGGTATCACAAGGAATCCAGCAAAACGAATGTGCAACTAAGGATAAAAATTGCAGTGATGAGGAAAGCTCAGGCATAAATGATGCTAAAGTAGATAAGATTTTTGTATCTCAAGATATGGACCCAATTCATGAAGTTGCAGGAGATGATGACCTGGCATGCGTTGTTGATGTCTCTGGAAAAATGGTCATGGTTCCGCTGCAGGCGCAGAAAACTAAAAGAAAAAAGAAAAAGAAGAATCTGAACACGTTGGTAAGTAGTGTAATTATGCCCAGTACATCTGTAATGGGTGATCCCGAATCGATGCAGCATAGCACAGAACAGGGGGTATCACAAGGAATCCACCAGAGTGAATGTGCAACTAAGGATAAAATTTGCAGTGGCGAGGATAGCTCTGGCATAGTTGATGCTAAAGTAGATGAGATCTCAGTATCTCAAGACAGAGCTGTGGGCAATATGCATGGGGGGGAAATGAGAAAAAGAAAGATCCGAAGGAATAACCTGAACCTGGAACCTGAAGAGGGTGTAATCTCCTCTAATGATCTCTTGGAAGAGCAGCAGATCAAAAGGGCTAAACTGAATTTTGACCAAAATGTGGGCATAGGAAGAATGCTTACTGGTTCTCTTAAAAAAAAACTTCTTGTACTCGATTTGAATGGGCTTCTTGCTGATGTTGTTGGGGACAAGACAGTTACAATCAAAGCTGATGGTCATGTAGCGGGAAAAAAAGGTGAGAATTGTTCTTGCTGATTACGATCTTGTTATAGAATCATTATTTGTTGTCGAACATTATGTTAACATCACTGGTACTTTTGTAGTATTCAAGAGGCCCTTCTGTGAGGATTTTCTGCAGTTTTGCTTCAAAAGATTTACAGTGGGAGTTTGGTCATCTAGAAGAAAGTACTTTTCTACCTTTGATTTTTCAATAATCTACATGTATATGTCCTTTATAGAGTTTTCTACGTATCTTTCACTTTTGGCCTACTGGAAGTATCTAATTGATTATGCCATTCTACAGGGAAAATGTGGATAAAGTTCTCCGAGTTCTTATGCCAGAAGCGGACAGGTCAAAGCTGGCTTTTGTATGGGTAAGATATTTGCACCATAGTTTAAATGTTAAATCAACTGTACTTCACTTTTTCGTTGTCATTGTCCAAATTGACCGCCTATATAATTGTAGGCTACCAAAGTTCTATTTCAATTTCATTAGTAAATTAGATCACTTGGATTGTGGTAAGATCTAAAATTTATAATTTGACAAAAGACTTAAATGAAAAGAATATCGACATTAAATTGGGGCACAGACTATTAATTTTGAGCGCAAGTAGCTAAAATTAGTTGGTTGTGTTTGTACCATTGTGTGGTTATTGCCCTGGGTATACATTGGTGTCTGATAAAGCTAGTCTAGTTACTGCTACCATGTATTTGCGAGAATCAAGATACACTTGTTTCAGTTTAGATATATTCTTCTAATTCTAATATTACAATAAAAATTAAGAGACAATTGTATTCAGGTGAACAATCCAGGTCAGTCCTAACGAAATCTTAAAGGTCCTAAAGTTAATACTGAAACTCTGAATCCTTAATATTACTATTTACTAGAATTAAGAGGAATAAAATCTCCATTGTCTTATTAACATAAAGCTTTGACGAGATAGATAATAAATATGTTACTTGATTTGGCAACTTTGCTCACTCCTAGACATCTTAGACTGTTTGGATCTTGGAGTAGGGGTTTGAGATGGGATTTAAAATTCTCTTACTATTAGAGAGTAAAGTTGGTTTAAATCTTTTAGGTGTATGGTATCTGTCCTGTGATGGGTTATGAGACTAGGACTTGTCTATATGTATTCAATGTGTTTAAGGGTAAAGTACATTGGTTTGGACCTCAGTTATTAATTTATCATTAAGCATCTTATAAAACTCTTAATCATAGTAACCAAAATTTAATGCCAAAGAAACAAATCTCTGGAGAGGTGTCTATGTATTCCAAGGCAAGGTAGCATGTCAAATGGTAATAAGCATACAACCCTACACTAATTTAGAAAATTTTAACTCTTGGGGAAATGTATTCCATCTTTTTTTTCCTGGGTGCTAATGCACCTAGCAAGATAAACAGTTCACTACTTGCACATAATTACAAACCCTACTAGACTATATGCCACTTGTATCTAAAATACAAGACAAACTTTGGAATTTCAACTAATTTTTGAAGTAATTATGAACCGAAATAATAATATGTGCGATGGTCATGATTGCAAATATAGTAGAAATGTTGAATTCTGGTGCCAAATAATGATACATGCGATGAGTAGTGAGTGATAGGGTAATACGCAGAGTATTCACTATGGTAATGATGTTACTGCTTGTATTTAAAGGCGAGGTAGTATTTCTAATGGTAACAAGCTGTCAGGACCGGCATAGATTAGTATTAGTATCAGTACTTACTAGTAGTAGTTTGGGATATTAAGTAATATGTAGCAAGTACTGAGGCAGGGACATTTATGTCTTTTCAGAAGTAGTTACAAGTTAGTGGTCTATTAGTAGATCTACCAGTTGTATTTTCTGTTAATCATTATGAATATATGAACAGGGAAATTTGTTCCACCAACTATTCTCTCCGTTCTCTCTAGGGTTTTTTTCTCTAAAAAAAATCTATCTTTCTCTACAAGTTTCTAACTGAATTCTCTATCTCTACATTTCTGATCTGATTCTATCTGTTCTTATCTTTAAATCTCTGTTCTTACTCAATTTCTCTGCTAAAACAGCTCTGTCTCTATCATTTCTGTCCTTATATTAGTGTAATTCAGCTTATAAACTCATTAAATACCAAGTACTTCAAATCTCAGTTTAGGAACTTAGGGAGCATTAGCACTTGAACTAATTTTCATTTTTTCTTTCTATTTCATGCTATGTTACTCGGACTCTTAATTGTGCCTTGAGTACCCGTGTCACACTCGGACTTGGACACTTATTTTAGGCCAAAAACATGGTACTTGAAAACATGGACAAATATTCTTGTTGGACACTTCTAGCCAAGTCTGGGTAACAAAGATTAAATGTTGGGTGTTAATGCATAGCAAGGTGAGTAGTCACCTAGGTAGAGGTGAGTGAATGCTTATATTCAAAGCCAAGGTAGCTTGTCAAATTTTAGCATACGTAGACTAATTTAGGAAGTATAAAATCTTGGGGAAATATTTTAATTTTTTCTTCTATATTATAAATTGTACCAACATACCTAGCATGGTAAGCAGACATTTCACTAAACTATAAGCCGTTCATGTCTTGAAATACAAGACGAATTCTTGAATGTTGACATTTTTTAGAATTAAGTTTGGGATTGACAATAAACTGCATTAATACGTGAGATATTCATGATGGCAAACATGGTAGAGATATTGAATTCTCTTGTCAACTTTGTTATTGCATGCTATGAATATTGCAGAGTATTCACCTTGGTAGTGATGTGATTTTTAATACCAGGTAGTTTGGAACTTTACTTTTCATTGTTTGGATCTAAAAATTGAATTTCAAGGGAAAAATGAAACGAAAAGAAGAAATTCGAGGAACATTTAACTTAGTAGAGGGAGGAAATGCAGAGAAGTAACTAGAAGGAAGAGTAAGATGTAATATCATTTTAGTTCACCTTTGATACGTGTGTTGCTTGAAAATTATTAGCAAGGTAATTGTTCGTACTATCATGATGCACGACTCAGTGATGTAAGACTAGGACTAGTCTTGATTAAGGAATTGGGAAATATTTTCGGAACAAATTTCTCAATAAAAACAAATTTTTACAAGAAACCCGATTAGTGATGGGTATTACAGGATTTTTGTAGAAATCTCAACTTGTAGGATGTGTAAAAAGGTAAAATAAAAGGAAACAGCCTTCAATCAAACTATCAATAACTAATGCAAAATTTTCTATAAATAATAGTTCAAATTTTTTATAAATTATTAATTTAATAACGTAACAATATTAAATGATCTATAAGTAACTTTGCTACTATCTTTTAGCTCCACATCACTTTGTTTTTTTGAAACTATGATGTAGGATGGCCAATGCAAATTAACGATGCTTTTCAAATTACAAGTTGATAGAGAAATTGATTTATTAAACCAAATTTTACCTCTTCCATTCTCGTACACTATAAGATTAAAAATAGAGAAAATCTATATATTTAAACAAATACTACTGAATTTTTACTTTGTGACATTCAAAATGCAAATCAGGATTTAGTTAAAAAAGGAAATGAGGATGTATAGTATGTGGGATGGAGAGAGTTCACAAAAGATATATCAGGTAGATATCGAGTTCTTGGTGACTAAATCTCAAGATCTTAAACCAATGGGTAAACCTCCATCTTGGAACCCAGATCCACACTCATTTCTTATGGACATGTATAGTTACCCTTGATAAGAAGTCCACATACTCTGCATGGTGAAGTTTGCACCACCGAACTTCATGTTGATTTTTGTTTTTTGTAATTTTGGCATATATCCTTTTAGTACGAACTACGAAGATATATTGGTCGAAATAAGAAACCAGTAAGATGTCTTTATTTGTTGTTTTGTCCTTTTTCTAATTGCATTGTAGCATCATGTGGCATCTTTAGTCAACAAGTATTACTTGAAGCAAATAACTGTCCGAATATATTTCTGATCGTGTTTTACCCGTCTCTCTTGTGATTTGGATATGAAAATCATCTGCTAATTGTATAACCACCATTTTGGTTGTATTTTTGTTTTCCTTTCCATTTCGACATCCATTTTGGTTGGGGTTAAATATCAATTGGTCACTCAAGTGCAAACCATATATCACTTTACTCACTCATCTCAACGGGGTATTATTTAAATCACTAAATTCATAATAAATATCAAACAGATACTTCTAAATATGTGTTCGAAAGTAAAAGTAATCTTTGTTGAGTTCTACACATTTTTCTTGAATGCTATCGCAACGAAATGAAAAGTTGTGAATTCTAATATTTCAGATAATATATTTTGATTTAAAAAACTTTATTTACTGTTTATTTTTATTTTTTAGTTGTTTTCTTTGATTTAATTAAAAATAAATAGTAAATGATTTTTTTAAATCAAAATATATGATCTGAAATACTAGAATTCAACAACTTATAATTTGATTGCGGCATAATTCAAGAAAAATGTGTAGAACTCAATAAAAGATTATTTTTATTTCTCGAATACATATTTAGAGGTATTTATTTGATATTTATTATGACTTTAGTGATTCAATTGATACCCTATTGAGATGAGTGAGTAAAGTGATATATGGTCTCCACTTGAGTGACCAGTTTAATATGTATTCCCATTTTGGTTGTATATCTGTTCATCATTTTGACATTCCAAATATGCACATTGGACAGGACATGTGAATACATGTACTTTCCTAATGCATTTATGTTTACTCGAGTTGGATTACAGTTTCATTTCCATTCATTTTGTAATATCCGCAACGGGTTAAATATCAAAGTGGTCAAGTGAAACCCAAATATCACTTTCATCATCGATCTCAACGGGGTATCAATTGAATCACTTAAGTCATAATAATTTTCAAATAGATACCTCTAAATATGTATTCGGAAAGTAAAAATAATTTTTTGTTGAGTTCTACGCATATGAGCCCAAACGATGGATTCAATAAGTTCTTGCCAGTAACTATGTATTCGGAAAGTAAAAATAATTTTTTGTTGAGTTCTACACATTTTTCTTGAATGCTACCCCAACCAAATGAAAAGTTGTAAATTTCTAGTATTTCGAATAATATATTTAGATTTTAAAACTTTATTTACTATTTATTATTAATTTTATAGTTATTTTCTTTGATTTAATTAAAAATAAATAGTAAACAATTTTTTAAAAATCTAAATATATTATCTGAAATACTAGAATTCAAAACTTCTCATGTGGTTGCAATATCATTTAAGAAAAATTTGCAAAACTCAACAAAAGATTACTTTTACATTTCAAACACATATTTAGAGGTATTTGTTTGATATTTATTATGACTTTAATGATTCAAATGATACCCCGTTGAGATTGGTGAGGAAAGTGATATTTGGGTTTCACTTGAGTGAGCACTTTGATTTTTAACCCTATCTGCAACATGACAAATTCAGCTTAAAAGAGATCTTTGTTTTTATGAGGGCAGCTTTTACCTTAAATTAATGTTATGTGTACTTGTTGCAGAATCAAAGCCACTGTACTTGGACAGGTTTCCAAACTCTTGAGAACATAGACAAGCCTCTGTTTCTGAAGGAACTTTCAAAACTGTGGAAAAATGAAAATAGAAAATTTTCATGGAAGGTTGTAGATTATGATAAATCAAACACACTCTTGTTGGATGATTCTCCGTATAAAGCCTTGCTGAATCCTGTAAGTAGTCATTATTTACGTACTCTTGTTCTTCTGCCCCATATGTTTATCCTTCTAGTTCAACCCTCTTTGTTTTCTTAAATTTAGTGTACTTTGAAACTGGTTGATTGTTCAAGTCTTCATACAGCCTTTGATTTTCACATTTCAGCCTTACACCGCAATCTTTCCCACCCCATACCAGTACCAGGATCAAAATGATGATGGATTAGGTGAATTTCGATCTCTCAATTTTTTTTACTAGCTTTTACCCCGTGCAAAGCACGGTTCTTTTATATATATTTTTTGATTTGATACGATTTAAAATATAAGTTTTTGTTAATTCTTGGAGTTGATAATATAAGTATTAAATTTTAATATATTATTGATGTGAGTTGGAACTCAACCTTTGTTATTATATTATGAAAATGAGATTCAAAGTTGTTAGTAAGTATCGAACCGTCGACCTTTGGTAGTCCTTTCGTATTATCCATTTTACTATTATTATATATAGAATATATAATCTAAGTCTTTTAATCTGTGTCAACAGCTTCATTCAGCTTGTTATGCTAATTTATAGTTTAAGCTTTATGTGCGCCTGTACTATATGTCTATATCCCATCATATTGATAGAAATTTGTCCATGAAAGAGTCTTTTATGTGGAGCAAAGAAACAAGGACTCGCTAAAGCTGTTGTTATCGCATGATATTACATGGTTGATAATTATTAGGATGTCTGTTAAGTAATATCTTATTTCCGTCAGCTTAGAGAAGTACAAGTTTTATCTACATTTTTTTTGTGTGTGTGGGGAAGTTAGCCTTTATTATTTGCCTTTTATCCCCTCAACTTAAAATCGTCTTCTCCTTTTTTCTTTTCAAACTCTTAGACGAAAATATATATTATTATATAGCATCGTGTTACACTATTAACTCTATAAACCATTTAAACCTACAATTTCTAAAAAATGTTGGATAGAGTAGTACCAATCTCCAGTCCTAGTAATACAAATTTCCAGTTTGTATTTTGCAGGACAAATTAGTACGTACATGGTGGAATAGCAACAATATATATACACACACACACACACACACACACACACAAAAAAAGAAAGAAAGAAAAAAAACAAAGCTGCGAGAATAGTTTAAAAGAAAGAAAGAAAGAGAGGGAAATTGGTTATACAAAAGAAAGAAAGAAATATGGGTTTAAGGAGAGATACAGATCTAGCCATCCAGGGATGCAGAATAGTTTAAAGAAAGCTGCAAGAATGATGAATGTTGGCAAAGCAGTGAGAAAGATGAATGTTGGTTGTATAATGTTAGTCCTCTATTGTAGTAGGCGCATATTGAGCCTATTGACTTGCCAAAAACTTACCTGTATGCACTTGTTATCTGAGAAAAAACAACTGCAACATTCAACAATATTTTAAATAATTTTCTTAATTAGTTTACAAGGCCCTGCTCGATGTCACCCTCAGCATGACTTTCTACATAGAGCTGAACTGTTGCAAACAAAGCTCAGCTCTGCTTGATTTCTTTTACTAAAGTTGCTTACTTAAAAATTCGTTAACCTCGGCTCCATTCTTTGAGCACAGATTGTGGCTTCAGCTCAAACAAGAAATCTGTGCGTTTAGTATCTCTAACCCAGTTATGCTTGTTTAACAAAAGCGCGAGCTTGTATAACAAAGTTTGAACTGCTTTGTGGCACTAAAAGATAGCTGAGGAATGTCTCCATGTCTCACCCTTCATACACTTCATGCATTTGTGAAGAACTAGTGCATGGATCACTTGGACTATGCACTTAACTTGGTAGTTCCTTACGCCTTTCGTCGGATGTGTCTACGACCTTGCTTATGTAAATCATTATCCTATCAATTAAATATACACAATTACACATCAATGTCTTTAATTCTCAAAATAGCTTGTCATTAAAGTTATTCTCCTATATTATTTATGATGAGTTTTGAGTATAGAAGGGGATGTTTTGGCTTGTTGGCCCTTTCTAGCACATTTTCAACCTGAAAGGCTCAAATAGAACATCTCAAATTCTAGCCCTTTCTAGAACACAAGTAACATGTAGACTGTGTTTTGCCATTACACTTGTCAGTAGTGTGTCATGACAACTAACACATACGTTTTAAGAGAAAACAGTCATAACTTGCATCATGGCTTAGATCCTGTACTCTCTCCTGCACCCTAGACCCAGAATCAGTTTATACACCTCTCTTTGCTCCCTCGTCCCTCGTCCGGTCTGCCACCACAAAATTTTCTTTCTTTCTCCGTGATCCTTCAAAAGTGTACTTACTTATTTGATGATTTGAGGGTTTATATAAAGCCAAGCCAAGATTTTTACATTGGCAAAATGTATCAGCTTCAATAAGTTGAAGATGAAAAATGACTCTTGTATATTTACTGGGGAATAAGTTGTTGACTCCATTCATATCATTCACCGCCTCTACCTCCACCTGTTTCTCCATCGACGAAGTCTCCACCTCCATCACTTCCCTACCCATCATACATTGGACCCACCCTTAAAGAAAAATATACGTTTTTCAATTCCAATCAACCTTTGGAAAAAGGATAATAGCTGGAAAGGGAGGAAACTTAAATGAAATTCAGTGGAAGAGGAAAGTAGGTAATATTCAAGGAAGAGAAGATAATTTAGTGAAAGAAAGACCAGAGGAAAAAATTCCCGGAGGAAGATGAATCCCGGAAGAAAATAGATGCCAAAAAGGGCCAGGTTTCTTAATGCTATTGTTTTGGGCTGAAAGAAAGTTTCATAGAGGAAGATGAAGCCCGGAAAATTAGATATCTATTATGACTCATGTGTGCAAAAAGCGCCAGGTTATTAATGATATTGTTTTGGGCCTATCTAGGGTAAGATGTGCTGTTTTAGGCATTTTCTCTTGCAATGATAAATTAATATGAAAAACCTCCAGGCCTAAACGAAGGGTTCTTTTGTTGGAAATTTCGTCGGTGGACTGCTTGAAGCAAGAAGAACTGCTTGAACCTTTGGACCCTCAGATCATGCAACTTGGGCAATATCAAATAATGAGCAGTTAGTATCTGGCAGTAAAACCATCTTTGTCAGGATGTACCCCAACGTTACCCCATGTAGCAGAGGGAGGAAAGTAAAAGGGTTTACTGCATACAAAGAGGAGAGAGAGCTATGTGTTTCTGCTACAATGGTCGGTTCTAATAATATGGCTGTACTGTGACATTACTCATCAGCAAGAAGAAAGTCGACCAGCTTCTATTTTCATGGGAATCTAGTACAAGCATAATAGTGACTAGTGATGTTGCTAATAGGATTGGATCGCAAACTTTCGGTGGTCGGTCAGTACACTGGGGCATGTTAGGTAACAATTCGGCTATTTCAATGGAGTTTCGGGCCTTTTCTGATTGGGATGTGGGTTTGTAAACAAATCAGTTGTTGTGCCTTTTTTTTAGATTTGAATGGACATTGCTGCAGTAAGTTTTATGTAATAATCTAATATGCCTAGAAAACGTCTTCACATTTTTCACATATAAACGTTAATTTGTTGTTGTATAAGCTCAAAAACGTTTCTGGGTTTTTTTTAAGCTCATACAAAATATTGCTGAAGCTTAAATTGCTGTGGCCAGAGTTTGCATTGTTCAATGCCTCAGAAATGCACTTAATCTTTTATGTGAGATTTTTTGATGACTTGAGAGCTTTGACTTGGCCTGCGGCTGCAAATTCTTATTTATTGCTCAATTTGAACCGTTTTTTTCTTCTTGTCTTCTGTTTCCTGGGTCTTTACGGTGATGAGCCATTCTGGGTTTTTTGTGTCGTCATTTTCCTTACATGCTTTATTCTTTGGTTTTTATACTTGTTCAGTTGGAAAATTTTGTACAATTACTAATTTTGTATTTGTTTCGTAGCAGGACCTGGAGGCGATATTCGTGTTTATTTGGAGGGTTTAGCCTTGGCTGAGGATGTTCAGGAATATGTAGAGCAGAATCCCTTTGGTCAGAAGCCCATCATAAAATCTGATCCATCTTGGTCTTACTATGCTAAAGTGATTTGCAGCATGTCAAAGAAATGAAGAAGAAAGCGATACCGAAATAAGTGAAACCTATATTTGGAAAATGGAGTTGCTCTGGCCTCCAAGTCTGTACCAGTGTAGTGTTGAAAATAGCTCCACAAAGAAATGCCTTTCGTGTAAACTGCCAACAGTTTAATGTTCTTAGCCTATATCATAAGGGTCTTTCTAGTGTGTGTCCAATGGCACATTCTAACTACTTTTTAATGAGTTGGCTAATTTTAGTTGGTTAAGATTTTTGTGCATGCAAGGGTTCCATTATTATTAATGAAAACAAATCAATGAAAAAATGACAACTAAGCTCTTATTGTGTGTCCAAGGACACACATTAGAAAAACCGATATCACAATGCAGAATGTGTCTAGTTTCCTGGATTGTGGTAATCATGGCCTTGTGTGGATGTGGTTATTGGGATGTGAATTGTTTAACTACCAATGGGCACTGTCACATTGAGTTAACATGCTAACATATTTTTGCTAAGATGAACTTTTCTCAATTCCGTAGCTTCTGTATATTTACCTTTGCATATATTTCAAAGTAATTTTACAGGGTGTAGTTCCGCAACTGAATCATTGTATGTTGTACGGATTTTACCTTTCGTCAGAGAGATTCTGTTTTAATAATAAAATAGAAAATTGACATATGTTCATTTTGTTCAGTTTTTACGAGTGCAGTTGCTCTCCTTTATTGATTCCAAAGCATTTAATGTCTTATATTGACAGGTGTGCAAGTTCATAATAAGTTTTCCGGGAAGGAAAACCTTAACATAGGAATCAAATAACACCTTTGTTTCAGCGAAATTGAAATATTTCAAAATAGCACAGATCGGATTCCATGGCATGGAATGGAGTTGCCAGTCAGCGTCTTATATATATATACTCTACTACAAACTAAAATTAACTACAAACTACAAACTAAACACTAATTCAATATTTCATGCTAATCTAATGATCAAACTAGGGGTACCCCAATACAAAAAGTGTTTAAAATAATTGGCTCCATTCAGCAAAAAAATAAAAAAAATAAAAAAAATTTCACTGTTCACGTGATGACGTGGCAGTGGATTTCACTAGTTAACGGTGCTTCGCACCTTCTTGTACGGCGCTTCGCGCCTTTATCATTCTAAAGTTGTAAGGAATGACAATCAATGGTAAAGGCAATAGACGATTGACGGGTGTGTCGAGGGCCGGCGGCCCTCATGACTACCTAACTCAGTTTACTGTCTTAAATGTTTCGCATTTCCACGGCAAGTTTTTTTTTTTTTTTTTTGGTGGATAGAGCCAATTATTTTAAGCATTTTTTGTGAAAGTACCCTTGGCGGGAACCTTAGAATAAATGAAATATAATTAATCTAGTGTTAGTTTGTAGTTTGTATTTAAGGATTTGTTTGTATTTGAGCAAAAGCCTATATATATATATATAATTTTTTTTCCCGCTGAAACTATGCATATTGATCTTGCATCAATTTTTCTCGTTTTGATGTTTCCATGCAAGCTCTTAAAATATACTTCTAACTAGTAGGTTTATCATGTTAGTAGTCACTAATTGTGATAATTTAGTCAGTCAGTATGTCACATGATGATTCACATTGTCCCATGTCATTATAGGTTCACTCAATGAAAGGAAAACTTGGGAAGGAGATGATTTACCTTTTGATCCCTATATTTTCTGTCTCTAGAGAGAAATCAAGAGATCTAATGATGTGGCAATGTCTCAGATGTTTGCTTTAAAGATGGCTTAATATGATCGAGAAATGGAGATACATAGGTTATATTGTATGTAGTTGATGCTTGTTCTAGTAAAGTTTGAGCACAACATGTGGTACGTGAAGTTTAATCTTTACAATTCACAGTGTCTTTGTCTGCCTCCCTAACATATCTAGTATAGTACTAGTTGAATGTGAGTGTTAATTTTGTGGTACAGGTAAACGTCTTGTCAAATATGGGATAGTAACTTATATATCTTTCTTTTTACCCTTTGAAATCGCCACTTTTGAAATCTCCATTCTCCCCTTGAAGTGGCGATTTTTAAAGGGATTGTCATCTCTTGAATATCGTCACTTGAACCGGTGATTTTATTAGGTTTGTTTTTATACTTTTCAGTTAGTATAATGTAATATTTTTTTTTTGTTAGGTGTTATAGTCTAAAAAATATAGTTTTACATAATTCTTTTTCATTATTCATGTTTTGTTTTATAATCTGACTATTCCACTTTGGTACAAATCAAAAATTTAATTTCTTTTTTTATGTAAAACTATGTTATTTAAGGTTTGAAAATGTTAAAAAAATACAAATTTCTTATAAACTTATTTGTACAAACATTGTGACGGGCCTAAAAAACATATTTGCAGATAAATTTTTTTTCATTTTTTTATATTGTATTAAAATTTGAACATCCTACAAGACAAAAATCGCGAAAGAATAAAATGTGGAACCATGTTATTTTAAGATCTGAAGATGATAAAATGAGAGTTTTTGAGTTAGTTGTGAGAACTGGTAGATAGAACTTTTGATCAAGTGTTTGTAATAATGATTTTAATTTGAATCTGGTTTGTAATAATAAATAGTTAGACGTTGGCTTGCTTGTTTCATACCATTACCTGTGAAAGATCCAGGTGAGTAGAGTTGGGGTCAGTCAGCATGTTTTATTTATATTTATTTATTTTAGAGTGTTTGTATCTAGTGTGTTAGTGACTCCCCGATCTAGACCCCAGGTTGGGAGGGCATCACAAATATGTTGCCTTGACAATTCTTAACAAGTTTTGTGTTTTAGTCTACTCGAAATTCCTTTTTAACTTAGCCAAAACGGATGGTCAAAGTAGTACCTCTAGAGTTGACTTTCCTGAGAATTACTATTTCACGACTCGCACTCCAACACTTTTAATAAATCACTGGAAACATAATTAATTACGAAACTACTTCTAAAATCATCCTTGGTATTTGTAATATTTATCATAAAAGTTCCGATTCGAAAACACGGGTATAGATAGGTGAAATGTATTTTCGAAGTTGAGTCAACTGCGAATTTTTACTATTTGCACTGTAAGAACTCAGATTTTTGGTAGTAATTAAAAACTTTTATTATGTAATGGAGCATAAGTGTAACAGTAGCTCATGTCATCCAAATCGATATCTGTTATAAGTCCAGTGGTTCAATAAAAGGGTTAAGGAATGCTCGGGAAAGCGCGAGGACATTTTTCAAATTATAAGAATTAAAGAGAAAATAAGCAATAAATAGTTTTTTGGTGGAAATTGGAATATTATCAGACGACGCTATATAGGAGTATTCGGAACGGATTTCTGAGTTCGTATTAATGACCGATAGGCAATATAAGTGTATGTAAACGATATCAGATTCAGAAAAATAGCACTTTTATTTTCCCCAAAATTTCCCTAGACACTGAATGATTTAAGGATTTAATATAAAGATTTAAGGAATTTAAATTCAAGAATTATTAAGGAGGATTGAGAATGGTAGTATAAATATTAAGAAGGTTTCCGGTAAAACCTTAATTAGAAATTCTTGAGATATTCCTCCGAACGATCAATGAAAATGAGCAATAACCGGACAAAGAAACAAGCAGAGGACCAAGATGCATGCATGTGCAAGAGGATAAGATCAAGGAACTAAGTAGTTACTAAGGTAACTAACATATTTAGCAAGCAAACCAAGCACTTAGCATAATCTTCTCATCTTACCACTAAAAACAACACATGTCTCTTGAATTGCATCATGGATGAGCAAAGCACTTTATTAAAGTAGCTTTATGCAAGATAGTATCCAAGACATCAACAATAATTCATTTTATCACAAGCCAAGCAAGAGAAAAGCAAGCTAAACACCATATCTCTCTCCTTTGCTCCATTCGGCCAAGGCTAAAATTCAAGAATCAAAATCCACCTTCCCACCATTGTTTGATCTCCAAAATTTTATGGTGAGTACTAAATTTCATATAATAGCTATCCTAGAAATCTTAGCTTCAAACTCCAATTTTTCCATTTTCAAATAAATCATCAAAGTGGAGGATGAATGTAACTTTCATGAACTAACTTTGATTTCTTGTTTTTTTTGGATTATCTAAGCTATAATAAGGCCATACAAGGACTATACAAGGTTTATTAGGGCTTGTACACTCTCCAAGGAAGGTATAATTCTTAAGAACCCTAGATCTTACTTTGAGATTATGTATGTTCTTGGTGGTTTTTAGCTTAGTTATGATTATAGTGTTATTATAAGCATGTAAGCATGATCTTGTAGTTGGTTTAGCCATATGATGATTATGATGATGAAGTGAGATGTTCTTGGACTTTTTAAGATGAGAATCATGTGTATAAGATGTATGGTATGCCCGGTGTGGCTTGGTTGTGATGTAACAATTTGGAAACGTTCGATTTATAGCCGTCGTAATGCCGAAATTTCGTTAACCATTGAAATTCGTGCATAGCAGTAGCCATAGATCGTTTTGGCATGAGAATCGAAGCAAACGGACTTATAGTTTAGGAGTTATGGTCAAATTAGTAAAAGTAATTTGAAACCGTAAGTGCGAGTTCGTAACTGAAATTGAACCCCCTTAATATTACTAATTCAGTGGCGAATCTTGATAATTAAATATTAGAGATCATAAGGAAGGTGTGAGAGAAAACCTCATGTCAAACTGATCGTTTTTCGATTTTATAAAAATATTGTATCAGGGTTAAGTACGAATGAACCCCTAAAAAGAACAAGTGGTTATAACTTTGGAAAATCACTTAGAAAACGATCAATAAACCTCGAGGTATAATCTATTTTAGTAAACGACCAACCTTAGCACTTTTGTGGCATAAGTACTTACCAAGGGTAAGTGTAATGACAAGCCTTAATAATGAACAAATGTCGGATCATAACGGTGATAAAAAGAGTTACACTAGAGGGTGTATAACGAGATAACTTGAGAACGTGTCTTAATCTAAGTTAAGTATATACTTAGCCTTTCAAAAGCGTTAAGTGATTAATCTCGAATACTTTGATTGTTTATAGATTACCGAGCTGACCCAGGACACGCTACCCCTACTCGACTACCAGGCAAGTTTCCAATACTTTGGAACTGTTGTCGTGATAATATATATGATTGAATGTTGTTATACATATGCCATTGCATGCATGCCTACTTTCGAATTTATATTGTGATACTTGTTCCCTGATTGATGTTGGCTTATAAGTTAGATACGAGATATACTAGTTATAAGCCGGGTATTGCTAAGACCCTTAGTGAAGGGCATATGATCTTCGTTCCTTAAATATAGACCGGGAGTTGGTATTTTGTAATATAGAGATAGTCGTGGAAACCCGGAGGGATTCTAGTGACAGATTATTTGAGGAATGTTATTTATAAACATTATTTATATTTCCATAAGTATTAATTACTTGGAAATTATTCGAGGAATGTTATTTGAGTATAATCTCAGTCGAGAAATACTATTTGAATATTATGTTTGAATATTCATTTAAGACTTGATTTATTTAATGAATATTCATTTGAGTTTATTTATCTAATGAATATTATTTTGAATATTCATTTGAGCTTTATTACTTTAATGAATATTATCTTGAATATTCATTTAAGGTTGATTAAATTATCGGATATTATTTTAAATATTTATTCGAGGAATTATTTATTTAATAAATATTCTAATATGTTTATTCGAGGGTTACTTTGAGCAATATTTTATATTAAAAATATTCTTTAAATATTTATGAGTTAATAAATATTCATTGAATATTTATGTAGTTCTTTTAACTAGTTTCAAAATATATTATTTTATTCAAATATTATCTTCGACCTTTAAAAATTATGTAAAATATTTCTAAGTCTTATTATGACTATTTTTATCAAGGGGAAGTTCCCAAAATTCTATTCTTCATTCGAATCTACCTTCCAAATTATAAGGGAACCTTACCTGAGAGCTGTTATTTATTTTGTTTGACTTCCCGGTCATAAATCTTTTAAAACTATTCTTTTCACTCGCAACTTGGTTGCTATTCGTCAAATTGAGTCATTGTATTACTTCCTCATCATTCGAGGGGTAAGATTGTTGGAACAGGTCAATATCCATTAACAAGCAACAGCTTGGGAAATATTGGTGAATTTTCCTTTCCAAATAGATACGACTACTTTGTGGAGTCTTGTCAACAAGTACTATACTTGGGGAAAGGAGGACGAACTTTACGTTTCAGAGTCATGGATTTACTCGAACTTGGAGTATTTGTGCAAGAGGCTGTGGGACAGTCCATCATTGAAACTTTGTGTAAGAGACTGTGGGACAGTCCATCATTGTAAATCGGTGTAAGAGGCTGTGGGACAATCCATCCTGGAAATAGGGTCCGAGTGGCACCAGCCCCAACTAAGCCCAAAGATGGCTAGGGAGATCCGGCGTATGGTGGTGTCCATATGTTTTTCCTTCTACATGTAGAGAAACAAATTTTGAGATGTACGACCTGCGACTGATCATCGTAAGGTGGTGTCATCCGGCGTTACATACTCCAGCATTGGTTCATCATCGAAATCTATTTATTTTCTGCAACATGAAGTATCACTCGTGTTTATAGGGTTTGAAAACTGTTCAGAACTGAAAGTACTCTGAAATACCCCGTAACTTCATCATTTATATTATATTGGCACAATGTTCGTTAATGCATGGCATATGGTTTCACAAATACTTTTGAACTGTTATATATATTATTGTTCAGTACACATATTTGTTGGTGGGCTATTGCTCAACCTTGCTTTATTATTTATATCACAACAACAGCTAGGTTTGATAGCCCGCGTAAGGCACACTCGGCGCAAGCAGGTGACTCTAGTCGTAGGACTACCCACTGATATGGTTGCTGTCATTGCTGAGGTAGACATGCAGCTTTTGTTTTCAGCCTTAAGTATATGTATAATTAATGTTAATCAGCGACAAGAATTATTAAACTTATGTTGTAATCACTTTGGGTTGTAATAACTTATGTTCGTGGATCCTATAATTTGAAGACTTATTTCAATTTCATCTCTAGGACTATAACTGTTTGTGTGTGATGTGATATTATTGCTGGGTCGTAGCATGTTACTTATTTATTTTGGACTCAAGTGCAAGTACTGTTTATGGAATATGAGACCGTAACGACCAGGCCCTGACCCCAGATCTAGGGCTATTACAGAAATGGTATCAGAGCGAGAGTTATATATCCCAAGAGATGATGCGACGTTATATAATAATAAATTCACTAAGATAATAAGAACTCTTGCCAAGTTCACCTAAAACCCTTACGGGAACTTTTTAAGTATCATGATAGTAACATAGTTCGTATTGTGTAGGCGAGTGACATCTCCGATCCAGAGGCTTTTGAGAGACAGCACGACGAGGTGATCCAGGCCACCGAGGATAGGGCGGTGGTTGATTCTGATGACTTGTTCAGGACCACAGATCCATACTATGAGCGTTTGGGTGATGAGAATGGAGACATAGAGGTTGTTGAGTCTGAGGAGGAGGACCCGGAGGAGGTCCAAGCCGCCGAGGATACCGAGGTCGTGGATTTGGGTTCTGATGAGGAGGATCCCGAGGAGAGTCAGGCCATAGCTGAGATTAGGGTTATGGAGGAGGACACTGATATGATTACTGAGCAGGTTATGGATGCAGTTATAGAGCAGACATTGGATGAGGGTACTGAGGGAGATATTGATAAGCCAGTTGATGATGCTATTGGGAGTTTAGGACTTCGTGTACCACCACTCTCTACTGAGAGGGCCCCTACCCCACTACCCTTGCCTGTGAGCCCTTTTTCTGAGGAGTTTGAGGAGCTGACCCCCGAGCCGCAGCAGGCAGAGGCCGCACCTCCAGCAGAGCCATCTACCCCACCCCAAATTCCGATAGAGGGGATACTAGTGTGTATGCATAACTGGGTTGTGAGCAGACTTTCTACAGATTTAGCAGTGGCTGAGGCCAGGTTACCAGAGTCCAGGGCGGAGCTCACAGCTGAGAGAGTTGTTAGGTTGGGACGCCAGGGCGGCGGGAGGCGTGCTAGAGCTCGAGAGATGCATAGGGCACTGACCCGTATTGAGCTGAGGGCCCGGATGAGGGTTCGGACGTTACCTACCGATGGACATGGCATGGTATCCAAGATTGATGCTGAGGAGATCTTTCGCATTGCTATGGTTAGGGTCAGAGCTTTGGGCCACCATAGTGGCTGATTTCAGAGACAGTGATGTAGTAGTCTAGTCTTCTAGTCATGTACTGTAACAGCCCCAGATCCAGGATCGGGGATCCGGTCGTCACGGTCTCAATTTCTATCCACAACATCAACATACATTAACTTACAACCTTGTGACCCAAAACAATAACATAAAACACACCCGTTATAGTCCCAGAGATGTAATCAGAGTAACCAACAAATATTATTAATCACAAGTTTTGAGTTCTTACAACCCAAGGGAATTACAATTTAACTGTTACATACTCTTTGCCATCCATTTACATAGGTCATACATATAATAAGTCTGATGAATCAAAAGCTGACAGTCTAGCCTACTGGTTGCTCTTACCTCAGCAATGCCGACCATGATATCAGTGGGCAACCCTATGTCTGCTGTCCCTGCTTGCACCGAGTGTGACTTGTGTTGGCCATCAGATCTAGCTGTTGTTGTGATATAATAAATAAGGCAAGGGTGAGCAATAGCCCACCAAAAATAATATGTAACTGAACAATAATATATGACAGTTCTGAAATATCTTTGAAACCATATGCCATGCATTAACGAACATAGTGCCTGTATAATATAAACGATGAAGTTACAAGGTAAGCAAAAGTACTTTCAGTTTTGAACAATTCTCAACCCTGTCAACAAGAGTGATACTTCATGTTGCAGATAATAAATAAATTTGGATGATGAACTAATGCTGGAGTATTCACCGCGCCCGCTGTTCCAATCCTTACGATGATCAGTCGCAGATTGTACAGCTCAAATTAGTTTTACTACCGGTAGAAGGAAGAGCTGACAGATTTACTTGTCTACCGCCCTGTTAGATCTCCCCGGCCAACGGTTGGGCCAAATGGGATGGACCGGCGCTACTCGGCCTCTTACACAACTCCTAGTTCGAATATAATCATTGACTCTGAACGTAAAGTTCATCCCCCTTTCCCCAAGTATAATACTTGTTGATAAGACTCCACAAAGTAGTCATATCTAGTTTAAAAGGAAAATTCACCAGTATTTCCCAAGCTGCTGCTTGTTAATGGATATCAACTTGTTCCAACACTCTTACCCCTCGAATGATGAGGAGGTACACAAAGATTCAATAAATGAGTAGCAACCAAGTTGCGAATGAAAAGAATAGTTTCAAAAGATTTATGACCGGGAAGTCAACAAGATAAATAACATTTCTCAAGTAAGATTCCCTTATAATTTGGAAGATAGCTTTGAGTGAAGAATAAAATCGGTGAGAACCTTCCTTGATAAGAATACTAATGAATAGGCTCAGAATAATTTACATAATACTCGAGGGTCGAAGATAATATTTATTAAATTATAAATATTTAAAAAATATTTTTAATGTTACTAAAAATAAACCCCGAATAAATATTCAAATTAATATTCATTGAATGAATAATGAATATTCAAATTAATAATACTTATTGAAGAAATAATTATCAAATGAATATTCGATAATTGAATCGACTTTAAATGAATTTTGAAGATAATATTCATTGAATAAATAAAGTTCAAATGAATATATATAAAATAAACAATTAAACTCAAATGAATATTAAAGATAATATTCATTAAATAAATAAACTCGAATGAATATTCAAAATAATATTCATAGAATACTTCTCGATTGAGATAATATTCAAATAACATTCCTTGAATTATTTCCATGTACTAATACTTATGGAAATATAGAAAATATTCATAAATAACATTCCTCAAATAATCTGTCACTGGAATCCCTCCGGGTCTCCACGACTATCTCTATATTACAAAATACCGACTCCCGATCTTTATCAGAAGAATGAGGTTCATATGCCCTTCGCTAAGGGTCTTAGCAATATTCGGCTTATAATTAGTATATCTTGTATCTAACTTATAAGCCAACATCAGTCAGGGAACAAGTATCACAATATCAATTTTAAAAGTAGGCATGCATGATATGGCATATGTATAACAACATCAAATCATATATATATATTATCACAATAACAGCTTCAAATTGATTCAAGACTTGCCTGGTACTCCCGCTATGCTAGTGGTATGACTCGGGGTGGTCCGGCAATCTATAAATAACAAAAATTATTCCGGGTTAATTACCTATCACCATGAAACGCCAAGTAAATACTTTACTTTAAGCTAAAGCACGTTTTTAAGTTATCGATATTTTAACACCGTTATGACCCGACACTTGCTTTCTATCAAGGTATGTTTTACACTTGGTAGGTACTTAAGCCATATAAGTTCTAAGGTCGAAAGATTATACCTCGAGATTTATCGATCGTTATCTAAGTGATTTTCCAAAGTTATAACCACTCGTTCTTTTTAGGGGTTCATTCGTACTTAACCCTGATTCGAATATTTTTATAAAATCGAAAATGATCTTTTTAACATGAGGTCTTCTCTCACACCTTCCTTATGATCTCTAATACTTAATTGCCAAGATTTGTCACTGAATTACTCGAGTTAAGGGGGTTCAATTTCAATTAAGAATTTGCATGTACGGTTTCGAACCACTTTTAATAAATCGACCATAATTCCTAAACCTATGTCCGTTTGCTTCGATTCTTTCACCAAAACGATCTATGACTCGATATCGACAAGGGTATGTCATACAATTAACCAGTTTAGACAATTAGAGCTACTGTGATGCACGGTTTTCAAGGTTTAACGAAAATTCGGCATTACGACGGCTATAACTCAGATATTTCCAAAATTAAAACACTCCAACAATCATGGTTTCCCCTCTAAACCACATATTCATGATAATTACCATAGAACTGAGGCCAAGCACTGCCTTTCCGTTCTCACTAACTAGTTTAACATATAACAAAGCTTAATCACATCTCTAAGTGTTATACATGCATATATCATCCAAAACTCCATAAAAACTCAAGATTCAAGCTAGGGTTTCAAGTGTTATACATTCCTTGGAGTGTGTAGTAGCCCTAATAATCCTTATATAGTCCTTGTATAACCTTAAGATAGCTTGAATCATCCAAATCAAGCAAGAAAACAAAGTTAGTTTCTAAGGATTACTATTCATTATCACTTTTGTAAAAATCATAGAAAATTGAAAAATAAGAGTTTAGCTCTCAAATTTTTACCACATCTTGGGCTCTTCATAAGGTTCGTTTTAAGCTATAGATCATGAGATTTGAAGCTTGGTATCTACGGTTTTGAACCAATTTTTCCCGCTGGACAGAAACTGTCAAGAACAGGCAGTTTGTCTTCTTCAACTTGGGGAGGAGATTTGACTCGGCTATACTCATTAGATTGCCATGAAATTTTGAGAGAACCTTACCCATGGAGTGGAGAAGCTATGGTTAAAATTTGGTGATTTTAGAATGGGTAGAAGTGGAGATATTAATTTTTTTTTCTTGAGAGTGTTTCTGCTGGGCAGTTTGGAGAAATAAGAGAAATGGAGTTGTTTTGCTTGCTTTCCTCTCATCCTTGCATTATTGTGATGCCTTTAGATATTTTATAGCATAAATCTACTTTATTAAAGTGCTTGTGTAATGGATGAAGTATTTGGATGGACAAATGTCTTGATCTTGTGGTTAGATGATGAAATGAAGCTAAGTATTTTGTTTAAATCTCTAAGTTTGCTAGTTACTCATGTAACTACTTGGTTACTTGATATTATCCACTAGCACATGAATGTATCTTGATCCCCTGCTTGTTTCTTTGTCCGGTTATTGCTTAATTCATTGATCGTTCGGAGGAATATCTCGAAGATTTCTAGTTAGGGTTTTACCGGAAACCGTCTTAATATTTATACTATCATTCTCCATTCTCTTTAATAATTCTTGAACCTATACTCCTTAAATCCTTTCAATAATTCCTTAAGTCTTTCAGTGTCCAGGGAATTCTCGGGGAAAGTAAAAGTGCTATTTTTTAGAATCCGATAACTTTTACATACACTCTTTTCCCCTTGGATCATTAATACGAACTCAAAAATCCGTTCCGGGTAATTCTATATAGTGTCGTCTAATAATATTCCTATTTCCACAAAAAAACACTATTTATAACTTATTCTCTCTTTATTCCTTTTGATTAGAAAAATGTGCTTGCACTTTCCAGAGCGTTCCTTAATCCTTTTACGGGACCACTGGACTTATACTAGATATCGATTTGGATGACATGAGAATACTTCCCCTGTTTGTATGCCATATCCTACTTTCTTGACGATAGATTATTCTTACCTAAGTTGTCAATCCATTGCATTCTTCGTGACATATAAATATTGGAATCCATATCCAATCCATAATAAAAGTTTTAATTCCTACCAAAAATCAGGGTTCTTACAGTCTCCCCTCCTTAAAAGGATTCCGTCCCGGAATCAGGTAGGAAACAAAGAGTCGTTTGTCTGTCGTTTCACTTTTCAGCTTCCCGGTCAATTCTTAGTCGTTCTACCCTTTCTCAGCACATCTACTGGTGCTACAATACATACTTTATCCTTTTTTTCCCATCAACTTTGCTACTTTTCGTACAACACACTATCCGGGTTATGCTCTTACTCAGTCCTATACTATTATCCTTATTGACATCTGCAGTGATATTGGTATCACTATCGCACTGCAAATTCGGAGGTAACCTCGCTCGCACTATGCATTTCCTGATCGCTTTAATCTTCGCAATCTCGATCAATATAGAGAAGTGGAAAGATTTATTGAGAGATCACTATGATCAATGAACATTTGTTATATTGCATAGTTAGTACAGAAGGGGGCCAGCCTTTAGTACTTGACAAGCAATTAAACAAGTTATGGTATTCCACTTAGACTTCTATCACACAGACAGATAGTCACGTAGCAGTACCTCCCCTCCTTAAAGGGTTGTTCTTCTCAATTCAAAAAGAAGATGAATATGAGAGAAGAAAAGAAAATAATTTCAAAGAATTATAGAAAGTTTTCATGATTGCAAAATATTATACTTAGAATTTACCTCTGAACTATAGAGGTTCATTAGAGAAGAAAAATATTCGTATCAAATACTACTTTATCGTAATCTCACGTGTCAACATATCCTCGCTGCTCTGTCCATCATTCTATGGACCTATACTCTTGTTTAATCTTAGCAACACTCACTTTTGGAAAATCCTTCAACCTCTCAGGTTAAATCTTGGATTTCTCGCTTGACATCATTGGTACTGACATTCCATGCCACGCTACTAGCTTTTTCATATTTATAATATTAACACTATCAGGTGGTCATCCCGAGAATTCATTAGAAAGCCCATTCATTAATCCAGTCATAACATTCCTTGCTTCACATTCCATAGTTACTTTCCCAGTCTTTTCCTTATTTATCACATCCTTCTTATTATCTGATTCCTATTCACTTCTGTTATTTCCCTCCACCGTCATCTCTTTATTGAGACATCTTTTGCACTTGGCACCTTCTTATTGGTATCCCGTCACATTTACTCTATAATCATCACATTATTCCAATTTAAACCCTCCGAAATGAATCCGGCCGATTTTTAACTTAGATCCAATATAATCTACTTCTGCCAATCTTGTTTCTCATCACTTGTTCTTTTCTATCCGTGATTTTCCACAGGTTGTTCTTCGTAAGTCAAACCAGGTCGTATATCTACCTGCTCGTACTCTTATCATCTATCGAGCATCTGTGTTTTACTGGTGTAGCCTTGCCACATGAAACACGTTACGACCATGCTATAAGTTTTGGGGGTAAGGCTGGCTCGAATGCCACCTTCCGAACATTTTTAAACTCTCAAATGGCCAAATAAATCTCGGGCTCAACTGTCCTTCTCTCCAAGTCTCATTAATTCTTTCTATGAGAATACCTTTAGCATCATGAATCTCCAACCTCACATTCTCTATCTTGTTTGCGCAGAAATACAATAACATAAACTTGCTTGTCATTCATCAACATTCCATTTAGCTTATCAATAGCAGCACTATCTTTATCTTTGCGTTGTCATCTACTTTCTTAGAAGGATCACCACTATATTATTGTAGTCCATTGTTGAATCACCATCGTTTGCTGTTTATGTAGTGCTTTAATGGTTAATCAGACGGGTTTCATAATTGTCATATCCAAAATTCTCTAGGAAGACGAACTAATCATTATTTCTTATTCATAAGGAATACTTCCTGAACTTGATGTAGATATTAATGAAGCAGATAAAATTGTAGAAGAGCTTCAATCACCGCAGCTATGCCAGGTTGATGAAATTGTTAATCAGATATCTTCAGTAGAAGACTGGAAACTTAGCGGTTTACTTAATCAATTTCGTATCATGGTCCTGGTTTACCTCAAAATAGGACCTCCTAAGGTGTGTAATTTGCTTAAGACGATATCAGGAATCGAATCTTTACTTAAACTATTCTTATGGTTGCTTCTTACACAATCATCAGAAGGAATGTAAATCCTCCACCATAATATGTCCTTCGAGTCCTTCTCAATATCATTCTGTTTCTTTGGTATGAGCATCTATAATTACTCCTCTATACTTAAAGTGTCGGCCATCTCATTGGCCTTTCCTGATAATAACAATTTCTTGCAATCAATGTTTTCTGGATCTATTCTAACTCAAATTTTCCTACCTCATTCCCATCATTGTTAGGTGAAAGTATTCTTCCTTAGACTCTGCTAAAGGAGAAAATATATCAGTCCTTTTTCCATAAGTCATTGCTTCCACCTTTCCGTGTGAACTTTATCACGATTACTCCCAATCGTACCTAGGATATTTCTTCTCTTATTCCTTTCTTGTTCTAGGATAATCTCAAGCTTCATTAGTTCAATCCATACCTCATCATGGTTTCATACATGCCTCATCTGGCATTGTTGTTATTGTGTCATACATTCTCTACCAAACTTCTATTTTGAAACTCAGAATATTACCTTTTTCCTTGTAAGGTTTCTTAGGTCATCCTCATCATTCCTCCTGTATTTTCTAGGTACAGGGTATATCAAAATATCACTAATCGATCCTATAACAATTCTGTCGATGTACTTTCCGAAACTCCTTTCAATAAATTCTTAAAGGTTATTGTTACCTTAGTCAATCCAACTTATATCATCTGAATTCACAATGTCTTTATTAGGGGTAATGCCATCATTTGTACATCCCCAGGGTTTGTCTTAATTTATTGATATTCTATCCTCAATTATTTTCAAGAAACAATTACATCCTGTAATTGACAATCAAGTCATATATCCTTTTTGAGGGTCCCCTTTCAACCTTTCTCCTCTTGATACTCTATAGGTAGTTTAATACTAACCCTTTCTTTCAAATGGATGTTCTGGAAGATATTAGTCGTGTTCATCGTGAATCTCTTAGTACCTATCACTCTTCTTGAGGACATTAAATTTCAGACAACATTTATGCATCATACGGCACTATCTTGGACAATCTTCATAACCTTCATTGATCACTTTCCTCACTCATAACACATCCATGGTATTTATGAAATCCCATCATCATGTATCTCAATTCATTCTACTTCTCTTTCTAGTTCATAAGCTAGTCAAACATATAAACCTAAATCACTTTACTGTATATCAAAGTCCTCGCGGTTGGCGCTTGGTTAGAAGCAACCCCGCTTTGTCCCTACATCGATGGTCTTGTCACTTTATGATCCTTCTATGACATTGCCCTAACTGGCCACACTAAAATATATGAGTTTGGGGGTTAGCTAATAGCATTACATTTCTAGCAATTCCCTCCTTCGTCCATAGCGAAGACAATTATCTAGGATAGGTTACGCTTATCCACATACTTTGTCCTACGTATTCTTCAACCTTTTCTTTATTTTTATCTTCAACTTTTCTTATCAATCCCACGTGCTACACAAGCTTACACTTTTGGCATAATAACCTTTTCATTTAAGTCAATCCCGGAACTCCTCACTCCGTTTTAGTCCTTAAGTACATTTCCCCTTTTACCGTACAATCTCAACTTCATCATTTTATTTCTACAATCAATCACAATAATCGGGGTCTGTCCACCAACCCATATAACGGCTACCTTACCCAATCCACGGGGTTCGCCCCAGTTTCCACTCTCTTCAATGATGTTCTCTGATAATCGGAAAGACAAGGTTTGCCAAAATTCGTTGAAGTTCTTTCTAAAATCAGGGAAATTTTGGTCAATCTATCCACCCACTGGTAACACTAAGAAGATTCATTTCGAGACCTAAAAAAGTTCTAGGAACATCCAAGCAGGTCGAACCATAAGCAGTTATAGTAACGGTATGATTGATATAAAGTTGGGAGTCTAGCCATTGGAAAGGAACCAAAATATATACATCCCATTGAAGGAAATCAGAAGTTTCAAACTGAAACATGCCATATCTTCCTGATACATATACGTCCTAATAATCGATACTACCAAATGTCAATCTTCCTAACCACTAGTCTCAGAAGGGATACTACCGTCGGAGTTAGTCGTTCCACAAAATTAGCACTATCAAGGTCACCCGAATATGGTGAACCGTGTTGTCCGAACACATCCACAATTTCTCTGCCGAGTTGCATAAGCACGCCACCTAAACCTGTATGAGGTGCGTCATCATATATCACAAAGTCTTCCTTCTTCCATTAGTCAATGCCATTGTCGGGTTGCCTCTAATTCCTCTTTAGCTCTAGGAAGATTTTCTCACATTTTCCTGTTCATTCAAACTTCTTAGTCTTATAAATAAGTCGGGTTACGGGACTGCAATCTTTGTAAAGCCCTGAACAAATATTTGGTAATACATGGTAAATCGTATGAAATTTCTCACCTTAGTCGGTGTGGTTGGCCTTTCCCAATTGAAACTGCCTTTAAGTCGGCGGGGTCAACCAACACCACTCACTATTGATCGCATGTCCTAATAACTGAACTTCATTTGACCAGAATTCATACTTCAAGAACTTTGCATACAATTGCTCTTTTAGGTTTCACCTTTAAAACATTTTCCATTACCTCTTAACCACTGATCGTATTACTTGATCCATTTATGATTCATCGTCGGAGTAAACTTAATGTAACTACTATAATCCATTCAAGGAAAAGAAAGAATTTAATATTCCTCAAAATCACACGCATCTAATGTTTCTGGTTCATCACTTCACTGAGTTTGAATAACCCTATACTTAATCCCTAACAGTAGTCTTATTACGAGTTTATCATAGACTCATTGGTCTTTTCCACTTGTAGGTTCTGAGATCATCGTCTCGCTTATTACTTCTATCACATTGTCCAATCATGCCATCACTTCCCAATTTGACTTCATCAATTATAACCTATGAAATCTGCCTTTTCCTGGCGAATTACCATTGACAATATTCATAATAATCCATTTATCAAATGATATGACACTTGCTGCCTCTATCTCAACTGCTCCTGGAGACTCTGCTCCTCGTTCTATGTCGATGTCTTTGATAATCATGCATCATTGTAACTCTTTTCTCATTAATCTGAAAGTTTCTAAAGATTATTATCTATCCCCATATAAGATCTCAAGTAATTCTTCCAGTCCGTCTTACTTGCTGGTACCACATCCGGTAGTCCGGCTATGAATCCAATATTGCATCTTTAGTTCTCTTAATAATATCTCAGTTCTTTATGCTCACTTCTCTGAGCACTATACCTTAACTCTTACAGTCTCTCTGGCTGGAGCCCTCATTTCCTCAAGGGTAAACTCTTTATCCTTAACAGGATTCTCCTCCTTAGCTGGAACCTCCTTCGGGTCCTCAGTAGGGTGCTCTATCGAGTCTTCAAGCCGATCGTCAACATATAATAAAGCATCCTCGTGCTGCTGCTCGTAAGCCTCAAGGTCTATCGCCTTGCTCATCGATACGATATCAAGCTAAGTTACTATTATGATACTTAAGAGTTCCCATAAGGGTTTTATATGTCAGTACTACATTAAGTAGTCCGACTATGAACTTGGCAAGAGTTCTTATTATCTTAGTGAATTTATCATTTTAACATCGCGTCATCTCTGGGGTTTATAACGTAACGCTTTGATACCATTTCTGTAACAGCCCCAGATCCAGGGTCGGGTATCCGGTCGTCACGGTCTCAATTTCTATCCACAACATCAACATACATTAACTTACAACCTTGTGCTTAAAACAATAACATAAAACACACCGGTTATAGTCCCAAGGATGAAATCAGAGTAACCAAAAAATATTAGTAATCACAAGTTTTGAGTTCTTACAACCCAAGGGAATTACAATTTAACTGTTACATACTCTTTGCCATCCATTTACATATGTCATACATATAATAAGTCTGATGAATCAAAAGCAGACAGTCTAGCCTACTGGTTGCTCCTACCTCAGCAATGCCGACCATGATATCAGTGGGCAACCCTATGACTGCTGTCCCTGCTTGCACCGAGTGTGACTTATGCTGGCCATCAGATCTAGCTGTTGTTGTGATATAATAAATCAGGCAAGGGTGAGAATAGCCCACCAAAAATAATAAGTAACTGAACAATAATATATGACAGTTCTGAAATATCTTTGAAACCATATGCCATGCATTAACGAACATAATGCCAGTATAATATAAACGATGAAGTTACAAGGTAAGCAAAAGTACTTTCAGTTTTGAACAATTCTCAACCCTGTCAACAAGAGTGATACTTCATGTTGCAGACAATAAATAAATTTGGATGATGAACTAATGCTGGAGTATTCACCGCGCCCGCTGTTCCAATTCTTACGATGATCATTCGCAGATTGTACAGCTCAAATTAGTTTTACTACCGGTAGAAGGAAGAGCTGACGGATTTACTTATCTACCGCCCTGTTAGATCTCCCCGGCCAACGGTTGGGCCAAATGGGATGGACCGGTGCTACTCGGCCTTTTACACAACTCCTAGTTCGAATAGAATCATTGACTCTGAACGTAAAGTTCATCCCCCTTTCCCCAAGTATAATACTTGTTGATAAGACTCCACAAAGTAGTCGTATCTAGTTGGAAAGGAAAATTCACCAATATTTCCCAAGCTGCTGCTTGTTAATGGATACCAACTTGTTCCAACACTCTTACCCCTCGAATGATGAGAAGGTACACAAACATTCAATAAATGAGTAGCAACCAAGTTGCGAATGAAAAGAATAATTTCAAAAGATTTATGACCGGGAAGTCAACAAGAAAATAACATTTCTCAAGTAAGGTTCCCTTATAATTTGGAAGATAGCTTTGAATGAAGAATAAAATCGGTGAGAACCTTTCTTAATAAGAATAATAATGAATAGGCTCAGAATAATTTACATAATACTCGAGGGTCGAAGATAATATTTGAATGAAGTAAATCATTTTTAAAACGAGTTAGAAGAATTAAATACACATTCAAAGAATATTTATTAAATCATAAATATTTAAAAAATAGTTTTAATGTTGCTCAAAATAAACCCCAAATAAATATTCAAAATAATATTCATTGAATGAATAATGAATATTCAAATTAATAATATTTACTGAATAAATAATTATCAAATGAATATTCGAAATAATATTCGATAATCGAAACGACTTTAAATGAATATTGAAGATAATATTCATTGAATAAATAAAGTTCAAATGAATATATATAAAATAAACAATTAAACTCAAATGAATATTAAAGATAATATTAATTAAATAAATATACTCGAATGAATATTCAAAATAATATTCATAGAATACTTCCCGATTGAGATAATATTCAAATAACATTCCTCGAGTGATTTCCATGTACTAATACTTATGGAAATATAGACAATATTCATAAATAACATTCCTCAAATAATCTGTCACTGGAATCCCTCCGGGTTTCCACGACTATCTCTATATTACAAAATACCGACTCCCGGTCTTTATCAGAAGAATGAGGTTCATATGCCCTTCACTAAGGGTCTTAGCAATATCCGGCTTATAATTAGTATATCTTGTATCTAACTTATAAGCCAACATCAGTCAGGGAACAAGTATCACAATATCAATTTTGAAAGTAGGCATGCATGCTATGGCATATGTATAACAACATCAAATCATATATATATTATCACAACAACAGCTTCAAATTGATTGAAGACTTGACTGGTACTCCCGCTATACTAGTGGTATGACTCGGGGTGGTCCGGCAATCTATAAATAACCAAAATTATTCTGGGTTAATCACCTATCACCTTGAAATGCCAAGTAAATACTTTACTTTAAGCTAAAGCACGTTTTCAAGTTAGCGCTCATTAACACCGTTATGACCCGACACTTGTTTGCTATCAAGGTATGTCATTACACTTACACTTGGTAGGTACTTAAGCCATATAAGTTCTAAGGTCGAAAGATTGTACCTCGAGATTTATCGATCGTTATCTAAGTGATTTCCCAACGTTATAACCACTCGTTCTTTTTATGGGATCATTCGTACTTAACCCTGATTCGAATATTTTTATAAAATCGAAAAACGATCTTTTTAACATGAGGTCTTCTCTCACACCTCACTTATGATCTCTAATACTTAATTACCAAGATTCGTCACTGAATTACTTGAGTTAAGGGGGTTCAATTTCAATTACGAATTTGCATGTACGGTTTCGAACCACTTTTAGTAAATCGGCCATAATTCCTAAACCGTAAGTCCGTTTGCTCCGATTCTTTCGCCAGAACGATCTATGACTCGAGATCTACAAGGGTATATCATAAAATTAACCAGTTTAGACAATTAGAGCTACTGTAATGCACGGTTTTCAAGGTTTAACAAAAATTTGGCATTACGACGCCTATAACTCGGATATTTCCAAAATTAAAACACTCCAACAATCATGGTTTCCCCTCTAAACCACATATACATGATAATTACCATAGAACTGAGGCCAAGCACTGCCTTTCCGTTCTCACTAACTAGTTTAACATATAACAAAGCTTAATCACATCTCTAAGAGTTATACATGCATATATCATCCAAAACTCCATAAAAACTCAAGATTCAGGCTAGGGTTTCAAGTGTTATACCTTCCTTGGAGTGTGTAGTAGCCCTAATAATCCTTATATAGTCCTTTTATAACCTTAAGATAGCTTGAATCATCCAAATAAATCAAGAAAACAAAGTTAGTTTCTAAGGGTTACTATTCATCATCACTTTTGTAAAAATCATAGAAAATTGAAAAATAAGAGTTTAGCTCTCAAATTTTTAACACATCTTGGGCTCTTCATAAGCTTAGTTTTAAGCTATAGATCATTGGATTTGAAGCTTGGTAGCTATGGTTTGGAACCAATTTTTCCCGCTGGACAGAAACTGTCAAGAACAGGCAGTTTGGGTTCTTCAACTTGGGGAGGAGATTTGGCTAGGCTATACTCATTAGATTGCCATGAAATTTTGAGCGAACCTTACCCATGGAGTTGAGAAGATATGGTTAAAATTTGGTGATTTTAGAATGGGTAGAAGTGGAGATATTAATTTTTTTCTTGAGAGTGTTACTGCTGGGCAGTTTGGAGAAATGAGAGAAATGGAGTTGTTTTGCTTTCTTTTCTCTCATCCTTGCATTATTGTGATGCCTTTAGATATTTTCTAGTATAAAGCTACTTTATTAAAGTGCTTGTGTCATGGATGAGGTATTTGGATGGACAAATGTCTTGATCTTGTGGTTAGATGATGAAATGAAGCTAAGTACTTGGTTTAAATCTCTAATTTTGTTAGTTACTCATGTAACTACTTGGTTACTTGATTTTATCCACTAGCACATGCATGTATCTTGATCCCCTGCTTGTTTCTTTGTCCGGTTATTGCTTAATTCATTGATCGTTCGGAGGAATATCTCGAAGATTTCTAGTTATGGTTTTACCGGAAACCGTCTTAATATTTATACTATCATTCTCCATTCTCTTTAATAATTCTTGAACCTATACTCCTTAAATCCTTTCAATTATTCCTTATGTCTTTCAGTGTCCAGGGAATTCTCGGGGAAAACAAAAGTGCTATTTTTTAGAATCCGATAACTTTTACATACACTCTTTTTCCCCTTGGATCACTAATACGAACTCAGAAATCCGTTCCGGGTACTTCTATATAGTGTCGTCTAATAAATTCCTATTTCCACCAAAAAACACTATTCATCACTTATTCTCTCTTTATTCCTTTTAATTAGAAAAATTTTCTCGCGCTTTCCCGAGCGTTCCTTAATCCTTTTACGGAACCACTGGACTTATACTAGATATCGATTTGGATGACATGAGAATACTTCCTCTGTTTGTATGCCATATCCTACTTTCTTGACGATAGATTATTCTTACCTAAGTTGTCAGCCCATTGCATTCTTCATGACATATAAATATTGGAATCCATATCCATTCCATAATAAAAGTTTTAATTCCTACAAAAAATCAGGGTTCTTACATGTACGGACGTAGTAGTGCCGACTTTTGGTGGGATAGTTTCATTGTATTTAGTTTCCCTTTTTACTGACTAGACGGATAGACCATGTATTTCACTTTTGACTAGATGTTGTTAGGATGGTTGTACTTCTAAACTATCGATGTGACTCGGAGGATGTATCTTTCAGTACCATGTATATATTTGTTTCCTTTTCAGTCAGTTCAATTCTGTTGTGACGCGATCACAAGTTTATTATATTATTTTCTGCACGTACTATTTTCGATTAAGCTACCATGAAATATAGAACTGTGGGATCCTAAATCCAAATATGTAACGATTTTGCAAGGAGGAATCTTTAAAACAAGTGAATTAACCTAATGTGTAATTGTCCAAATTTTCAGTAAGATGCCTCCATGAAGAATGGGAACTAGGGCTAACCCCCGTGAGTCTACCGATCAAGAAAGTCACAATCAACATAGGGAAGATCCCGAATATGATGAAGAGCAAGATGAGGATTATAATGAGCAAGAGGATTCCCAGTATGGGACAGCAGACGAAACCTTTTTCATTGGATAATTCGATGAAGAAGTAGAAGGGGAAGAAATTTAAGTTGAGCAATAAGGGGAGAACCAGGATAGAGACCCCATGGGTCAGTTTATGGATCTGCTTAGGCAAAATTTGAACCGTTAGCCCCAACCACCCCAGGGAAACAACAGTATCGTGGCAAACTCTTTCAGGGCCTTTAAGTCCCTTAAGTCCCCAGAATTCCACGGATCAGCTGACCTAGTCGAGGCAAGAGCCTGGATAAAGGAAATGGAAAAGTCATTTGAGATTCTAAGCATTGAGGAAGCGCAAAAGATTGTTTTCACCACTTACCTTCTAAAAGGAGAGGCCAATTATTGGTGGGAGGCTAAGAAGGACATGGAGACGGATGCTATCGTAACCTGGGATAGGTTCAAACAATTGTTTCTGGAAAAGTACTTCCTGAGGTTTATGAAAACTCGAATGGAGCTCAAGTTTTTATAACTAAAATAGAACAATTTGTCAGTGGTTGATTATGAGGCCAAGCTTACCGAGCTATCAAGGTTTGTACCAGAGTTTGTGGATACTGAGGAGAAGAAAGCGAATAGGTTTCAGCAAGGGTTGAAGCATTGGATTCAGAATCGAGTAGCAGTCTTAGAGCTTACAGACTATGCCACCTTGGTGCAGAAAGCAACAATTGTGGAAGCAGGTAGTGATCAGATGTAGAGGGAAAGAGAGAAAGGGGAAATAAAAAGGAAGCATGCCAGCATGGGCGGAGGTTCCACAGGAGGAAAACCCCCGAATAAATTTAACCGAGGAACAATTTCCCTACCTGAAAGGAGCATGGGATTCAAACAATCTTTGAGCGCAAGTGTGAGCCAGGGCGGCAAGCAATCAGGAGCAATCCACTCCCACCATTGTAGACCCCCATTACCCGTATGTGCAACTTGTGGAAAGAAACATTCCGGTACATGTCACCAGAAACTGGTAACCTATTTTAGTGTGGACGGGCAGGCCACTATGCTACCTCTTGTACCATAGTTATCCCTAGTACCAACCAAAGCACCACTTGTTTCCAGTGTGGATGTCGAGGTCACATGAGGAAGGATTGCACAATGAACAAGCCAGCAGCATCAGGGGCAGGCAAGGCTGCCTCCAATAAGCCACAAACTGCTAGAACTTTTAATATGACAGTGCAGGATACCGTGAAAGACACGGACGTGATAGCAGGTACCTTTTCTCTTAATTCAGTTAGTGCAAACGTCTTATTTGATTCTGGAGCAACTAAGTCTTTAATATCGAGGGATTTTGCTCGTAAATTGAAACTTAAAACCCAATCACTAAGGGATTCCTTACAAGTAGAGATAGCCAACCAGGAAGTCGTTCCAGTTAGTCAAATTCACCCCGATTGCAAATTAGAGATAGGAGGATAATATTTCTATGTTGATTTGATTCCTTTTAAATTAGGGGAATTTGATGTTATTTTGGGAATGGATTGGTTGTCTCGTAATAATGCTCAGATAGATTGTAAAGGGAAAAAAACTAAGTTCAAAACCCCAGGAAAGAAGGAAATATTGTTTCGAGGGATACAACAGACCCAGAACATTCTAACCGTGGCGCAAACCAAAAGATTGTTACGAAAAGGGAACGAGGCTTACTTAGCTTATGTTATCGACACTCAGAAGGAAGCACCTAGGTTGCAGGACATTCCGGTAGTTAACTTTCACAAGATTTTCCCGGATTATCACCTGATAGAGTAATTGAGTTTTCTATTGAGTTAGCCCCGGGGACGGCGCCAGTTTCGAAGGCCCCGTACCGATTAGCCCTAGTAGAAATGAAAGAGCTAGCTAAGAAATTGCAAGACCTGTTGGATAAGGGTATGAAATAGACCCAGTGTGTCACCGTGGGGGGCACCAGTGTTGTTTGTTAAGAAGAAGGACGGGAGTATGAGGTTATGCATCGACTATCGAGAGTTGAACAAGCTAACCACAAAGAATAAGTACCCGTTACCCAGAATAGATGATTTGTTTGACTAGCTAAAGGGTGCTGTGTATTTCTCTAAGATTGACCTGAGAACCGGATATCACCAACTGAAGATTAAACCCGAAGGTATCCCAAAAGGAGACTTTGTGATTTACAGTGATGCTTCGCATAAAGGATTAGGATTCGTGCTTATGTAGCACGGTAAGGTAATCGCGTATACATCAAGGCAATTGAAGGAATATGAGATTCGATATCCCACCCATGATCTAGAATTAGCCGGAATAGTTTTCACTTTAAAGATTTGGAGGCACTACTTGTATGGAGAGAAGTGCGAGATTTACACTGACCATAAGATCCTCAAGTACATTTTCACTCAGAAAGAGCTTAATATGCGCCAGAGAAGATGGCTGGAATTAATCAAGGATTATGATTGTGAGATTCGTTATCACCCGGGTAAAGCCAATGTGGTGGCTGACGCCCTCAGTAGGAAAGAGAAACTCAAAATGATAACCTCAGAAGAAGAATTGGTGAGAGACTTCTAGAAGTTGGAAATCGAGGTCAAGATACCAGGAGATGGTCAAGAAAGGTTAATGGAAATTCAAATCCAACCCCCATTTTTGGAAAAGATTAGACTATGTCAAGAACGGATAATGGAGGAAGAAGAGAACTCAACGGAAGAGATAATGATCGTAGAAAAATTAAGTGTGAAAGAGACAAAGAAGGAATCATGAGGTACACATACAGGATATGGATTCCAAATGTGCAGGAGCTCAAGGGCGAGATTCAATACAAGAATTTTTGAATCAGACGACACTCATCAGACAACACTTCGACGAAAAAGCGTTCGCTGAAATTTTCACACAACGGTTTTTTTTCAAGCTTTTCGGTGTATTGTCTCATCATGAACTTAACGACAGTTTTAAAAAGTGTTGTCTAGAAGATCAAAATAGACATCCGTTTTACAACGGTTTTGGAAAGTAGTGTTGTCTAACAGGTTTTCTTACAATGGTCCGAAAAAGCATTGTAAAACTTAGACAAGTGTTTTTATCAGATATTGCTTCAAAAGTAGTCACACAACAGTGACTAAATACTATTGTCTGATTTTAACAACGTTTTTTGAAAGCATTGTCTGAAGAAACTTCAGACAATGCTTTCAAAAAATGTTGTTAAAATCAGACAAGTGTTTTGATAAGACGTTGTATGAAATGTAATCGGATAATGGTTTGTGAATATTGTTGTCTGAGTTGCATGCACAATGGTTTTGTACATTAAATCGTTGTCTTCAACACTTTCAGACAAGCATTTAAAAATTTAAACTGTTGTCATAAACTTATTTATACAAGCATTTTATAAATAAATCGTTATCACATGTGACATCACATGATTGGTGGAAAATCTTTCACCTGGATTGCTGAGGTGGGGAAATAAGAGCCCTTGATTGAAATGAGATTAGATATTAACCGTTAGATTAAGAATATATATATATATATACATGTTCACACAATGGGTTTGTATATAAAACCGTTGTCTTCAACACTTTTAGACAAGCCTTTTCAAATTTAAACTATTGTCATAAACTTATCTATACAAGCATTTTATAAATAAACCGTTGTCTAATGTGACAGCACGTGATTGGTGGAAAATCTTTCACCAGGATTGCTGAGGTGGCGAAATAAGAGCCCTTGATTGAAATGAGATTACATATTAGCCGTTAGATTAAGAAAATATTAGCTGTTATCAGACAACGGTTTAATATGTTAATTTATATTTATGTTAAAAAAAAACATGACTAGTGTCAGACAACGGTATCTTTATAACATATCGTTGTCTGAAGCTTCACATTACAACTGTATTTGTTAAAATACCATTGTCTGTTATTAGACAACGGTTTATTTGTCCAAAATCCTTGTCTGGTATCACTCGAGACAACGGTATTTGACAAATAACCACTTCGTTTAGCAAGACCACTTTATTTATTAAATATTAAATTTTACAAACCAAATGAATTTTTTATTTTTTGAAAATTTGTGAATATCATTATATTAGATATATCTTGACATCCTTAAGGTTGGATTGTCGAGAAATATTTTTAAAAAAATAGAAACAACAATCCGTGACAAAGCACTAGTTACGGGTACTAGTCAATATACTAGTGATCTACTAAGATCTCCAACCAAATCAATTTTTTATTTTTGAAAATTTGGGAATATCAAAATATTTGATATATCTTGACATCCGTACATTTGGATCGTCGAGAAATATCACTGAATATATCATTAAAAAGTTTCAAATTTATTATGTTAATTTATATTTATGTTCAAAAAAAACATGACTAGTGTAAGACAACGGTATCTTTATGACATATCGTTGTCTGAAGCTTCACATTACAACTGTATTTGTTAAAATACCGTTGTCTGTTACCATACAACGGTTTATTTGTCCAAAATCGTTGTCTGGTATCACTCGAGACAACGGTATTTGACAAATAACCACTTCGTTTATTAAATATTAAATTTTACAAACCAAATTAATTTTTTATTTTTTGAAAATTTTTGAATATCATTATATTAGATATATCTTAACATCCTTAAGGTTGGATTGTCGAGAAATATTTTTAAACAAAATAGAAACAACAATCCGTGACAAAACACTAGTTACGAGTAGTAGTCAATATACTAGTGATCTACTAAGATTTCCAACCAAATCAATATTTTATTTTTTAAAAATTTGGGAATATCATTATCAGACATATCCTAACATCCATGCGTTTGGATCGTCGAGAAATGTGACTGAATATATCATTAAAAAATTTTCAAATTTATTATGTTAATTTATATTTATGTTAAAAAAAACATGACTAGTGTGAGACAACGGTATCTTTATAACATATTGTTGTCTGAATCTTCACATTACAACTGTATTTGTTAAAATACCGTTGTCTGTTATCAGACAACGGTTTATTTGTCAAAAATCGTTGTCTGGTATCACTCGAGACAACGGTATTTGACAAATAACCATTTCGGTTATTAAATATTAAATTTTACAAACTAAATTAATTTTTTATTTTTTGAAAATTTGTGAATATCATTATATTAGATATATCTTGACATCCTTAAGGTTGGATTGTCGAGAAATATTTCTAAACAAAATAGAAACAACAATCCGTGACAAAGCACTAGTTACGAGTACTAGTCAATATACTAGTGATCTACTAAGATCTCCAACCAAATCAATATTTTATTTTTTGAAAATTTGGGAATATCAATATATCAGACATATCTTGACATCCATACGTTTAGATCGTCGAGAAATGTGACTGAATATATCATTAAAAAAATTTCAAATTTATTATGTTAATTTATATTTATGTTCAAAAAAACATGACTAGTGTCAGACAACGGTATCTTTATAACATATCGTTGTCTGAAGCTTCACATTACAACTGTATTTGTTAAAATACCGTTGTATATTATCAGACAACGGTTTATTTGTCCAAAATCGTTGTCTAGTATCACTCGAGACAACGGTATTTGACAAATAAACACTTCCTTTAGCAAGACCACTTCGTTTATTAAATATTAAATTTTACAAACCAAATTAATTTATTAATTTTTAAAAATTTGTGAATATCATTATATTAGATATATCTTGACATCCTTAAGGTTGGATTGTCGAGAAATATTTTTAAAAAAAAGAGAAACAACAATCCGTGACAAAGCATTAGTTACGGGTACTAGTCAATATACTAGTGATCTATTAAAATCTCCAACCAAATTTTTCTTTTTTGAAAATTTGTGAATATCATTATATCAGATATATTTTGACATCTGGACAGTTGGATCGTCAAGAAATAATTTTTAAAAAATAGAAACAACAAACCGTGACAAAGAACTAGTTAAGAGTACTAGTCAATATAGTAGTGATCTACGAAGATCTCCAATCAAATTAATTTTTTATTTATTGAAAATTTGGGAATATCATTCAATTATATATATTTTAATAAAAAGATAATTAATTTAATATTTCACAAATAAAAATTATTTTAAAAAGTTAGTAAAAAATTTATTTTATAAAAAATTTTATTTTCATTTCCCTCTTATATTTTCCCACCTTTGTTTCATTGAACAAACCTAAATTTTCTTGAAATTCCCCCCTTTATACCAAATGTATTTCCCGCCTTGTACCAAATTTTTCCCCCTTAGGCAATTTTTCACTTCCCCTTAATTAAAACAAAACATCAGAAAAACGAAACAAAAAAATAAAATTAACAGCCCTCTCTCTCTCTCTCACTCACCCCTCTCTCTCTCTCTCGCGAACCCTAAATCTCACCCTCGAATCCACAAATCATCACAATCTCAGTTCGATGTGTTGTTTTTATTTTTCGTCAAGATGTTCATCTTCTCTCGACCATCTCTCGAACTACATCTGGCTTTGGTTTAAACTTCTTCTTTACACATCTTCTTGGTTTAGACCAAATTCAATTTACTCACTATTTGATTCTTTTTTATTTTGTAGGTGAAATTAGGGCTTTCAATTGGGAGAGAGACATAGAGATGAAGAGAGAGTGACAGGGAGAATATTGAGAGAGAGAGACAGAGAGATGGGGGAGAGAGAGACAGAGAGATGGGGGGACACCAGAGACTTCGGAAGACCAAAAATAAAATTCTAAACCTCTAATAATTCGGCTACTACATTTCAGCTGCTGCTCTGAATCCCCCAAAAGGTACAATCTTGATTTGACCCATTTCATTCTTTTTATCTCATCATTTACAAGTTTTAATCTTTTGAGCTTTTCTTGAAATCTTGATTTATAAATTTTGCGTTTGTTTGTGTGTGTTCTTCTTCTTGAAAGTATTATTTCCTTCATTGATGATGAATTTCTGGCTATTGAAATAGTTTAACCAATGCTATTCTATCAAAAGGTTTTGTTGAATAAACAAGAGAACTTCAGTTCTTATTGTTGATCGCTATGTGTATTCAGGGGTGGCATTTTCAGCAGCGAAAGGACTTGATATTGGATGGTGCAAGGTGAAAACCCTTCTTATATTTAGTCAGTTTGAGGTTCATTTATTGTTGTGTATCACATAACACTGATGTCTTTATGCAGGCTCCAGACATGGGGTTGTTGGCTCCTGATTTGGTGTTGTACCTTGACATATCTCCAGAGGTACTACTGTAATGTCTATACCTGAATTGGGAAAATTAAGGATGTGATTTTCTGTGTAACTGCTGCTTGCTTGTTTTTCCGATGCACTTACAAGTTCTTTATGATTAGTATAAGATCTAAGTGAGAGTACAGGTGCATATAATTCAGGCTTGCATAATAGTTATATGGTACAATAGGGCATTGCTTAGCTATGAACCTTTCTGGCATAGAAATAAAATATATTAGCATTCTGTAAAAATAACCAATTGTCAGAGCTGTGATTTGCAAAAATTATAGACTGAGTAAAGATTCATGTTTTTTCTAGGACGCGATTGTTGGCACCACATCATTCAACATTCTAGTATATTCTAGTTTAATATTGCGATTGTGTGTCTCCTTGCTCCTATTGTGTAGTACAACCTCTTCTACTATTTGGCTAACTGGTAAAAGTTAATTGAAATAATTAGAAAGCTTCTGAAAGAGGAGGCTACGGTGGTGAGAGATATGAGCAGCTTGAGTTCCAAAAGAAAGTCGCCCAGGCGTACCAAGTTCTTCGTGATGCCTTATGGAAGGTAATTCGTTGTCTGATTCTTATTTTTATAGTAACATGTCTTTGTTTGCCTGTTATACACGAATGTATTTTATTTTTAAACACAAACTTTTTTTTTTCTTTTTCTTTTCTCTTTTGTTATAGTTTATTCTAGATGTTTAATCATTTATGACAAGTAATGATAATTTCCTTTCTAATTTGACTGTATAACCCATGGGCAACATCTCAATTCTAAATCGGTAAATCATTTATAATCATTCTGAGTAGGAAATTTAACTTTTTTATGTTGTTATTGGCCTCTAGTATTATGATAATTAAGAAGAGGATACATTCTGCTCAATCAAAGTTGTTGGTGAATGCACCAAGACATCTGTAAAAACATGACGTTACAGATAACTCTTTCTTATGCTGAGACTTTTCCTTCTACAGATATCTTGCTATGACCTCAGTACATGAAGCTAAAGGCTGGTATGGTGGTACATTACTTGGTGATCAAGATGAAAACAGTGAGATTTACAAGCATTATGCTGAAATTTGCTAGGTAATATGAGAATGTCTGTTTGAGTTCCCACCAAAAAATTATTTATTATTTATATATAAAAGGTGTGCTAGATGCGCAATATTCCAATTTATATAAATCAGTGTAGAACTCTATATTAAAGCTTGTTATGGTATTTACTACTATTTTATTTGAATTCTTTTTATTTTATGAAACATCAAACAAGTGTTTTTCTTTTAAATTAAATTACAATTATTACTGTTGAATGTTAAAAGTTAAAACTGCAAACAAGTGTTTTAGTATTGGTATGAACTATGAAGCGTATACAATAGGTTCAGGTCTGACTCCAATTGTATAACCTTTTACTGCGTATAACAGTGCACCTGTCTGCCTTTTCAGGTTTAATTATATGCTCTTCTATATACTTGCTGGTTGCTTATACAAATTCAATACTTACATAAATAGATAGAAGTAGAAAGGAGTAGAGTTCCTTCGTGCTTGGTTATACTCTATTCTTGTGTTCTTGCTTTGCTTCTGTTTAATTTTTATATATCTGAAACCTGCTAATTGCAGTTGCAGAAGAGAACAGAAGACTTCTCATTCCTTTTCTCGGCATGATTGCTGGTAGTTTGTGTAATGCTGTAGGTAATTTCCTCAGCTCCTGCTTTACTATTTACTCTGCAAGTGTGTGCACCTGTTTCTCGACAAAAAAAAATCAGGTACTATTTCTCCAAACTTTTCTTCTGTTACGTCATTACAAAGGGGGTAGTTGTTGCATCTATTTTAGTTAGTGTTTGTGCATTTGTCTTTTTGCAGGGTTTCTAAGGGTTCCTAGTCATTTGTCTCTACAGAGCTAAGCACAATCATTCTGGTATAGAACAATATCTTGGAACCACTCTAATTCATCAATGCCACTCGGGATCAGACCAAGATGCGGTGAAGATCACAGTTACCGGTTCCAGTGTTAATGGCGGGTGTACTAGCAAAACTTTGAGTCTTGGAAGTAATGGACGTAGAGATATGCATATTGGTTCGTTCGCTGTGCAGAAGAACAACGTTAAGAAGCAGAAGCAAGGGAGCTGGAGAAGTAGGTAAAGAAATTGAGTTATCTCATTCCACCATTGTAATTTAGATCATGGTAGTGGTACTTTGTTGGGAATTGGTACCTATAGTAGCTTTGTAGCGATGAAATTGATAGGTAGTTTTTGTTATGAATATTGGACAGTTGCTAGTATTGTATAAACTCTAATTTTTGTTGTAAATAAAAGTGTTGTTTCATTTGTCATTAGCCAATGTTATCATCTTTTAGAAACACTTGTGGAAAATATCATCAGACAACTATATTTCACAATGCTTTTGCAAAACTAAAAACGTAGTGTCTTATACATTCAGACAACATGTAGTAAGCACAACAAGTGTGGTGTACATAAAAGACATACAACATAATAAAGAAATGAAAATGTTGTAGGTTACATATTTACACAATGTTTTTTCAAAAATCAAATGTAGTGTCTTATACATTCAGACAACATGTAGTAAACAAAGAAAGTGTGGTGTACTTATAACACATACAACATACTAATGAATCTAAATTGCTGTCTAACTACATTTCACACAACACTTCTATTACAAAAAACCAATGTCTATACCATAAAGAAACAAGAGATTATATTTTGTAAACCATGGTGTTGTATGAAATTAGATAATAGTTTTACTTCAAGAAACACTTGAGGTACGTGAAATGAGACAATAGTTTCTTGTGAAACTTTTGTCTAAACCAGCTTTCATACAACAGTTTTGAAACCACGTATGTTATTTGTCTATAACACAGACAACGGTTATGCTGCTGTTGTCTGATATGCGTAACAGACGGCATCGAGATAGACATCGGTTTTGAAGGGCTTCGGACGACGGTGAAAAACCCTTATGTCATCGATTTTTTCTTGTAGTGATTCTATATGAGGGACACAACTCAAGGTACTCAGTGCACCCCGGTAGTACCAAGATGTATAGAGATTTGAAAGAGTACTACTGGTGGCCTAACATGAAAAAGGATGTAGCAGAGTGGGTAAGTAGATTCTTGACCTGCCAACGAGTGAAAGTAGAGAACCAGAGACCTAGTGGACTTCTACACCCCTTAGAGATTCCCGAATGGAAATGGGAACACATAGCCATGGATTTCGTAGTAGGTTTACTAAGAACCAAAGCTAATCATGACGCCATATGGGTGATCATAGACCGACTAACGAAGTCTGTTAGGTCCGATAAGATTGTAGAAGGGGGGGTTGAATACAATCTTTACCTTTTTATCGAAATTTATCCTTTAAATTAAATTTGATAAAGACAAATTTATCTGCGGAATTATTTAACACAATTTTTCAAGTTGAATATAACTGTATATTAACTTGATGTGGTGTTACAAAATCAGTATAACAACTTATCAAGATGTTAATAACTAATTAGAAAATTCGACATGAACTTTTCTAATTTAGTTAATAATAATCAAGATAAGAACTAGGAAACTTAATTCGCTAGTAGTACAAGAATCACAAATAAGCAAGTTCTATCGGATAGAATATCACAAAGATGAAGAACTTGATTTTCTGGGAATTGTTTAAGCTTTGGTGTTCTTGGTGTTCTTGAGAGAGAGAATTCTGGTCTTGATGAAATGTTTTCTGCTGTGTTTTCTCCGTTATGACTTAATCTGGTCTGTTCTGATCTTTTATATCAACAACAGGTCTTGCTGGCTTTCTGTAGGATATTTAATTGCTCCAGCATGACTTAAACAGCTTCCAAGACTTGATTTTCCTTCAATAAGACTTACACAAACCTCCATTAAGACCTAAAATGTGTCGGTAAGACTTACCAGAATTTAGGTAAGACTTATAACAGCTGGCAGAGGTCGGTAGGACTTAAATCAGGTCGGTAAGACTTAATCCTGAAAAAGCTTCTGTCAGTAAGACTTAAATTAAGTCTTACCGAATTTTATCTCCTTCAAGACTTAATCAACTTGCTTTCTTTAAGTCTTATTGATCCATTTAATTAGTTAATGTTTTAACTAATTCATATTTAATTGATACAATAATTAATTTAATTAATAAATTAATTCTAACAGAATTAATTCATTTAATTAAATCAACTAAATTAATTTATATCAATTATAAATGAATTTAATTAAATCAATAAATAATTAATTTAATTCTTACAAACCACTAAAGGTAGTAAAGAATTACCACTGATTTGTGTTGACGTTCGATGTACTGTCTGGTTCATGAACGACTAACTTCAATGACGCTTCTTCACTTTTGACTTTAGGTTGTGGTTTATTTCTTCTCTCAATTCTCTTGTACTGTAACTGATCTTCAAACTATCACTCGAAAAATCTCTGTCACTGTTCAAACGAATCCATTAACTTCAATGCTGTACTGGGGCTTGATCAAATAACTGAATCGTCTTCCAGTGTATGACATCAAAACTATAGATTGACTTTTCTTCTTTCTTCTGACAGATAATACTTCTTGAGATTCTTGTGACAGTTCATATGTATATTTACTTATTACAATTTGGTTTAAGTTGATTAGGATCCTCTAACTACAAATAGACTGAGTCATATGCCTTTCAATCTCCCCCTATTTGTTTGTTAGACAATAACAAGCAAATTCCTAGAGGATACCTCAACTAATCCAACTTAACCAAATGAAAGATAAAACTTTAAATACTAAGTAAATATGAAAAAAAAAGTTCTGGTTTATATTTAACATTTGCCAGATTCAAACATGAAAGATAAATACAAGATGATATAAATTCCTATCAAGATTTATCTAGGCTCTAAAGATATAACATGTAGAGCAAATCTTTATCTTCAATTGTCTTCCCTTCTGAATTCTCCTTCTTCTGGCTCATCTGTGACTTGAAGTTTCAAATGTAGATCAGAACCAACAAGACGTTCTCTTCTAGATGACAATCCTTGAGGTAAGACTAAAGGAATTCCAAGCTTCTTTCTCAGTTCACCTTGAAATTTCTTGTAATCTTTTATGTTCGTTTGTGCATAGGAACGAATGTGATCTGCAGCTATTACCTTTTCTTCAGTCAAGTATCCATGATTTCTGAGAGCATATTCAGCATATACCAAGTGCTTTGCATGATGTTCGTATAGCTCATCTGTCTGAAGATTGATTGTGTGAAGTACCTCTCCCTTAAGAAATTTTACTTGTGGAGGGTTCCTTAATCACTTCTGGTCCAGCTCATTCAGCAAATTCTTTGAACTTTTCATGTAACAATACACCTAGCTCAGAAGATGTTCTTACCTTAGGCCTAAGTACCCATATCTCTGTCAGTGATCTATCATAAAAGAACTGAATAGATACTCTGAATGTTCCAACTTTATGACAATCTACAAATATTACTAGCTCATCAGATTTGGGTTCAAATGCAGTAGTTATCCTGATGACTTCTACCTGTAAGGCCTTTATATACATTTCGTGAATTGGATTTGCCAGTTTGAATTCTTCGAGAATTTGTCCAAGACGACGATCTTCATAATCAGAACTCTGAGGTGAATCAATTGCTCTTTGAGCACGTTCCCATTTATCACCGCTCTTTAGTCTGATATATGTTTTTCTCTTCTCAACATTTATAGCATGTAGTCGTTGTAATGCTTGCTGTTCAGCTTTCTGAAGTTCTTCATTTCGTGCAATTTGCTCTAAAGATTTTTTAAGTTTTTCTTCTCTCAGTTGCAAATTAGCTTCCCTTTGAGCAAATAATTCTTCAAATTCTTTCTCAGCTTGTTGAGCTTCAAGTTCAGATATCACTGGTCCTTCATCTTCCCAGTGACTAAGATCAGGTTCAGGAAGTTCTTCACCTTGATCAGGGAATTCAAGAGCGGTTCACCCGTGTAATAATAACCTGTGTTCTTGTCTTGAATATCTTCTTCAGTTTCTTCAACTACTTTCTTTCTCTTATCTTCACCTTGGTCAGATTTACCAGATTTATCAGATGTACCTTCTCCTCCCTCTCTTTCTTTAGATTTATCTTCTTCAGTTTCTTCAACTACTTTCTTTCTCTTATCTTCACCTTGGTCAGATTTACCAGATTTATCAGATGTACCTTCTCCTCCCTCTCTTTCTTTAGATTTATCTTGTGACCCCTTTGATTTCTCCCCCTTAGTTGAGGAATCCTCTACAGACTTATCAGTTGCCCCAGCTTCAGGATCCTGTTCATCATCATCACCACCCTTACTTGTAAAGAATTCAATTTCTTCAATTGTAGGTTTGCGACTTTGACTTACAAGATTAAACAAATGTTTTAACCCTTTAGCCTGGTGTGCATTTTGCTTTTCGATCTGGTCCAGACGAGAATCAGTAGATTCTTGATTGTGCTGTACCTCTGACTGTAGATTATCAACTTTCAAGGAAATCTCAGAAATTAACATGTCTTGAGCAACAGTAATATCTCCAGAGCCATCAAGTGCCTTTTCATGAGAGAGTTCGAGAGATTCTGATAAGCTCTTCTTGTTTTCATACCAACATCTGGATCACCAAGAATCAGCTCAAAAGGATGAGCTCTATTCCAAACAGTTTGTCTGGGAAGAATTGATCTTGACGATTAGCCTTGTTCTTCAGTATGATGTTGAGTATGACTTGTTGACCCTTCATTATCTCCCCCTGAGTTGTTGCCAGTTTGACTTGTTGATGGTTCAAGAGTATCAGTGGTGTCTTGAAAATTATCATTGTTTTCACCAGCATCACCTTGATCATTATCACCAACATTTGGATTATTATTATCAGCAACAACGTCAGGTTGATTGTCATCATCTGAATCTGAGTCTGACATATCATCAAACTTAAGCTTTTCAGATGGATCTTCATTTTGGATATTTGGGAGTTTTGTGTCATCAAATGTAACATTGACACTTTCCAAAGTTTTCTGTTGATCAATAAGATACACCTTGTAGGCTCTTATAGTATAACCAATAAATATTGCTTCATGTGCTTTTTCTTCAAATTTACCACCTTGATCATCTCCTTCTTTTAGCACAAAGCATTTTGTCCCAAATACATGGAAGTACTTGAGAGTTGGTTTCTTGTCATGTAGAGCTTCATACGGTGTCTTCATTAAGTCTTTATTGATAAGTGTTCGATTCTGGGTATAGCATGCAGTGTTGACAGCTTCAGCCCAAAAGCTCAATGGAAGCCTTGATTCACTTAGCATTGTACGTGCAGCTTCAATCAAGGTTCTATTCTTTCTTTCAACTACCCCATTTTGTTGAGGAGTTCTGGGAGCCGAGTACTGTCTAGTTATACCATTTTCAATGCAAAAGTCATTCAGAACTGCATTCTTGAACTCAGTTCCGTTGTCTGACCTTATAGCTCTTACTAGACGATTAGAATCCAGCTCAATTAACTTAATGTGATCAACTACCAGTTGTGGAGTTTCATCTTTTGAGTTCAGAAATAGTACCCATGTGAATTTTGAGAAATCATCAACAATCACTAGAGCATATCTTTTCCTTGACATAGACATCACACTAACTGGACCAAACAAATCCATATGGAGAAGTTGTAATGGTTCAGTTATTGATGATATGTTAGTACTCCTGTGAGTTGCCCTTTTTAACTTCCCTTTTTGACAAGCATCACATAGACCTTCCTGAGTAAATTCAATTGAAGGTAAACCTCTCACCAACTCTCTTTTCACTAGAGAATTCATTGTTTTGAAGTTTAGGTGAGAAAGTCTCTTGTGCCATAACCAACTTTCATCAGTGGATGCCTTTGAATAAAAACATCTAATTTCTTCTGAGCTTCCAGAGTTCATATTGGCTATGTACAAGTTTCCTTTTCTTACTCCAGTCAACTGCGGCCTTTCATTTCTCTTGTGTGATATTAGACAATTCTTCTTGTTGAAATGAACTTCATAACCTTTGTCACAGAATTGACTAATACTGAGCAAATTGTGCTCAAGGCCGTTCACATAAGAGACATCTTCAACGATAACATTTCCAGCTTCTAATCTGCCATATCCATCAGTTTTACCTTTGCTGTTATCTCCAAAGGTAACGACTGGGCCGGCCTTCTCCACCACATTTGTCAGCAAGGCTTTATCTCCGGTCATATGCCTTGAACATCCACTGTCCAGAATCCACATGACTCGATCAACCTGTTTCAAACCCTGCAATGACAAATTGGTTAGACTTTCTTCGGAACCCAAATTTGATTGGGTCCGGAGTATTTAAAGAATTGACCTTTATCAGGTAAAGCAACACTTTTTATCTTAACAACATTTTCTACAGGTACTGGACATTTAACCCTGTAAACAGCTTTAACTTGTTTTGGTTTAAGCTTGGGTAACCATGTCTTCACCATATCCTGAGAAAGACTTTTTGGAGTCCTAATCTTAGAATTAGGTGATGTTACAGTCCTGGATCTAACATATTTATTTCTGCTCATTTGCTGTCTAGGAGCATTCTTATTAACACATGCATGATTACCGTTAAAGTAAGCAGACATTATATTAAAAGTATAAGACATGCAATTAACAGCATCACATTTCTTATGAGCAGTATCAATAACAGGAATAGCATGCATGGTAGATTTGTTATTGCATTTATTCATGTTGTTACTTCTGCTACTAGTTTTCAATGAACTAGTAGACTCACCAACTCTTTCTGCTTTTACAAACACAGTCTTTCTATCTTTATCATTTTTAACAACTTGATTACTTTTTAAGACTACGCCATTAGCTACATCCTAAATGCGCATCTCTTCCTTAATGATTAAAGATGTTGTATCCAAAGGTTCTGCTATGGATTTCTTAAAGAGTGGATTACTAACACTCTTAAGCACTAATGGTATACCCCTATCTACAGCACTGACACGATTAGGGGTAATAATGCTTTTTCGACCAACAGCCTCATTATAGTCAAACCCAATTCCTACGGTTTGATTTATAGTTTGTTGGTTAAACAACTCTTTAGCTACTTTACATGAATTAGAAGTAGCATTAGCCCTTATTTCTAGCTCGGCTATTGTATCACGTTGTTGAGCCACTATCACCGCTAAGGATCTCTCAATTTCTTTTAGAATTCTTATTTCTGATTTTTGTTTATCATGGCAATTTTGTACATCATGCAATTCTGATAATTGATTACTAAGATCTGTAATTACCAAATTTAGTCTTTCAATCTCTCTATTAGCATTACCTAGTGTATCACTAAGTTGATAGATATATTGACTATCAGTACATGATACCTCAGATGAAGTACCACTGGAGTTATCAGATTTTGCCATCAGGGCAAGATTGCCATATTCTTCATCTTCAGAGTCTGTATCATCCCAACTCTTTCCAGCAGCCACATAGGCTCTACCTGTCTTCTTCTTCTCAGATCCAAAGTCTTTTCTTTGGTTTTGTTTTGGCTTCTGACATTCAGTAGCGAAATGTCAAAGTTCATTACAGTTGTAGCATCTAATTTTACTTCTTTCAACTGTTCCAGTTTTGTAACTTCCTCTGTTACTTGAGGATGAAGAACCTCCTCTCTGGAACCTGTTATTGTTAGATTTGTACCTGAACTTGGGATTCTTCCTGAATCTGAAGTTGCTGAATTTCCTTACCAACAAAGCCATGGACTCATCTTCCAACTGATCTAGCTCTTCTAACGAATAGAAGTCACCTTCATCTGGACTAGCATTCGTTTGACCAACTTCAACTTCAAGCTTACCACTGTCAACTTTACAAGGTTGGATAACCTTATCTTCAACTTCCTGTTTGTTCTCAACAATAAGAGCTGTAGAAGTATTAGCAACTCTTCCTTTTCTATAAATCTCCTTTTGTTGAGATTGTTCCAGTTCATAGGTTTTTAAAACACCAAAGAGTCTTTCTACAGTTATTTCACTTAGATTCCTTGACTCTCTGATAGCTGTAATTCTATGTTCTAGATGAACAGGCATTGACAGTAGAAATTTTCTGTTGATCTCTTTCTGAGTGTAGTACTTGCCATGCATCTGTAAATTGTTGACAAGTTTGTTATATCTTTCAAACACATCTTGAATACTTTCATTGTATGCTGATCGAAAGTGTTCATACTCAGATGTCAGAATTTCTAGTCGATTCTCCCTAACTTCCTCTGTTCCTTCATTCACAGTTTCAATGGTTTCCCACATTTGCTTTGCAGTTTTGCAGTTAATCACATGACTGTACATTACAGAGTCTAGAGAGTCTATTAAGATCAGTCTCAAATTAATGTCAAGTGCAGCTTCCTCTCTTTCAGCAAGAGTGTAATCAGAAGAGTCTTTGTATACATACCTTGCAGGGGTAATAACTATTCCATCAGTAACAACTTCAGGAATTACTCCAAAAGGTATTATTGGTCCTTCTGATAAGACTTTCATGTATTTAGGATTTGCAACCTCGAGGAACATTAACATTTTGTTCTTCCACATATCATAACTATTTTTGTCATATATGGGTATTTTCACAGTTCCAACTTTAGAAGACATGATGAATTTTTTAAGAGAGTTAAAAAATTCGGGGATGATTTTTAATCGAGTAAAATGGGATCGTTGATTTGTGTATCAATCAATCGGCTCTGATACCAATTGTTAGGTCCGATAAGATTGTAGAAGGGGGGGTTGAATACAATCTTTACCTTTTTATCGAAATTTGTCCTTTAAATTAAATTTGATAAAAACAAATTTATCTGCGGAATTATTTAACACAATTTTTCAAGTTGAATATAACTGTATATTAACTTGATGTGGTGTTACAAAATCAGTATAACAACTTATCAAGATGTTAATAACTAATTAGAAAATTCGACATGAACTTTTCTAATTTAGTTAATAATAATCAAGATAAGAACTAGGAAACTTAATTCGCTAGTAGTACAAGAATCACAAATAAGCAAGTTCTATCGGATAGAATATCACAAAGATGAAGAACTTGATTTTCTGGGAATTGTTTAAGCTTTGGTGTTCTTGGTGTTCTTGAGAGAGAGAATTCTGGTCTTGATGAAATGTTTTCTGCTGTGTTTTCTCCGTTATGACTTAATCTGGTCTGTTCTGATATTTTATATCAACAACAGGTCTTGCTGGCTTTCTGTAGGATATTTAATTGCTCCAGCATGACTTAAACAGCTTCCAAGACTTGATTTTCCTTCAATAAGACTTACACAAACCTCCATTAAGACCTAAAATGTGTCGGTAAGACTTACCAGAATTTAGGTAAGACTTATAACAGCTGGCAGAGGTCGGTAGGACTTAAATCAGGTCGGTAAGACTTAATCCTGAAAAAGCTTCTGTCAGTAAGACTTAAATTAAGTCTTACCGAATTTTATCTCCTTCAAGACTTAATCAACTTGCTTTCTTTAAGTCTTATTGATCCATTTAATTAGTTAATGTTTTAACTAATTCATATTTAATTGATACAATAATTAATTTAATTAATAAATTAATTCTAACAGAATTAATTCATTTAATTAAATCAACTAAATTAATTTATATCAATTATAAATGAATTTAATTAAATCAATAAATAATTAATTTAATTCTTACAAACCACTAAAGGTAGTAAAGAATTACCACTGATTTGTGTTGACGTTCGATGTACTGTCTGGTTCATGAACGACTAACTTCAATGACGCTTCTTCACTTTTTACTTTAGGTTGTGGTTTATTTCTTCTCTCAATTCTCTTGTACTATAACTGATCTTCAAACTATCACTCGAAAAATCTCTGTCACTGTTCAAACGAATCCATTAACTTCAATGCTGTACTGGGGCTTGATCAGATAACTGAATCGTCTTCCAGTGTATGACATCAAAACTATAGATTGACTTTTCTTCTTTCTTCTGACAGATAATACTTCTTGAGATTCCTGTGACAGTTCATATGTATATTTACTTATTACAATTTGGTTTAAGTTGATTAGGATCCTCTAACTACAAATAGACTGAGTCATATGCCTTTCAAAGTCAGCTCACTTTCTCCCAATCAATGAAAGGTATACGGCTGACAGACTAGTAGATATATACTTCAAAGAGATAGTGGCACGACATGGAGTCCCAGTCACCATAGTATCTGATCGAAATCCCAGATTTAACTCCAGATTTTGGAGAAGCTTTCAAGAATGTGTAGAAACCAGGCTAAACATGAGTACAAGCTATCATCCCCAGACAGACGGGCAAAGGGAAAGGACCATCCAAATGCTAGAGGATATGTTGAGAGTCTGTGCTATAGACTTTAAAGGAAATTGGGATGATCACTTGCCATTGATTGAGTTCTCCTACAACAATAGTTTTCATTCAAGCACGGGAATGCCACCTTACGAGGCCCTTTATGGAAGAAAATGCCGATCTCCCTTGTATTAGGATGAAGTTGGAAAGCGAAATATGCTCGGGCCCGAAGTGGTCCAACGGACTAAAGATAGAGTGGATCTAATCGGAGGACGGCTGGTAGTAACCCAAGATCGATAAAAGAGATATGCCGACTTTGCTCGGAAAGGCAAGGAATATGAAGTTGGAGACCTAGTATTTCTAAAGGTATCTCCCTGGAAAGGTTTAATGAGGTTTGGGAAGAAGGGAAAACTGAGTCCTAGACACATTGGAACCTTTGAGATCTTAAGACGTATCGGGGAACTAACTTACGAACTAGCATTACCCCCAAATCTGCAACAAGTGCACAATGTGTTCCATGTTTCGATGTTGAGGAAATATAATCCTGATGCCAAGCATATTGTGGAATATGAGCACGTAGACCTGTGACCAGACCTAACCTATGTAGAGCAGCCTGTGGAAATCATAGACCGAAAAGAACAAGTGCTCCGAAACAAGGTCATCCAGCTAGTCAGAATTTTATGGCAAAACCACAATGTGGAAGAGTCAACTTAGGAATTGGAAAGCGCAATGCTAGAGAAATATCCCCATTTGTTTTCAAACTGATTCCGGGACGGAATCCTTTTAAGGAGGGGAGAATGTAAGAACCCAGATTTTTGGTAGTAATTAAAAACTTTTATTATGTAATGGAGCATAAGTGTAACAGTGGTTCTAGTGAATGAATATTTAACGAATTTTGATTCAAATTTGTATATGCCATGAACAATGCAATTGGTTGACAACTTAGATAAGAATAATCTATCTCCTGGATAAGTCAGATATGGTAAATTCCAAAGAGGAAGGTAGCTCATGTCATCCAAATCGATATCTGTTATAAATCCAGTGGTTCAGTAAAAGGGTTAAGGAACGCTCGGAAAAGCGCGAGGACATTTTTCTAATTATAAGAATTAAAGAGAAAATAAGTAATGAATAGTGTTTTTGGTGGAAATTGGAATATTATCAGACGACGCTATATAAGAGTATTCGGAACGGATTTCTGAGTTCGAATTAATGACCGATAGGCAATATAAGTGTATGTAAACGATATTAGATTCAGAAAAATAGAACTTTATTTTCCCCGAGATTTCCCTAGACATTGAATGATTTAAGGATTTAATATAAAGATTTAAGGAATTTAAATTCAAGAATTATTAAGGAGGATTGAGAATGGTAGTACAAATATTAAGAAGGTTTCAGGTAAAACCCTAATTAGAAATCCATGTGATATTCCTCCGAACGATCAATGAAAATGAGCAATAACCGGACAAATAAACAAGCAGAGGACCAAGATGCATGTATGTGCAAGAGGATAAGATCAAGGAACTAAGTAGTTACTAAGGTAACTAACATATTTAGCAAGCAAACCAAGCACTTAGCCTAATCTTCCCATCTTACCACTACAAATCAACACATGTCTCTTGAATTGCATCATGGATGAGCAAAGCACTTTAATAAAGTTGCTTTATGCAAGATAGTATCCAAGACATCAACAATAATTCATTTTATCACAAGCCAAGCAAGAGAAAACCAAGCTAAAAACCATATCTCTCTCTTTTGCTCCATTCGGCCAAGGCCAAAAATCAAGAATCAAAATCCACCTTCCCACCATTGTTTGATCTCCAAAATTTTATGGTGAGTACTACATTTCATATAATAGCTATCCAAGAAATCTTAGCTTCAAACTCCAGTTTTTCCATTTTCAAATAAATCATCAAAGTGGAGGATGAATAGTAACTTTCATGAACTAACTTTGATTTCTTGTTTTCTTTGGATGATCTAAGCTATAATAAGGCCATACAAGGACTATACAAGGTTTATTAGGGCTTGTACACTCTCCAAGGAAGGTATAATTCTTAAGAACCCTAGATCTGACTTTGAGATTATGTATGTTCTTGGTGGTTTTTAGCTTAGTTATGATTATAGTGTTATTATAAGCATGTAAGCATGATCTTGTAGTTGGTTTAGCCATATCATGATTATGATGATGAAGTGAGATGTTCTTGGACTTTTTAATGTGAGAATCATGTGGCTTTGTTTTTATGTGTATAAGATGTATGGTATACCCGTCGCAATGCCGAAATTTCGTTAACCCTTGAAATTCGTGCATAGCAGTAGCCATAAGTCACTGATCTTGATAAGGATATGACATACCTTTGTAGATCTCGAGTCATAGATCGTTTTGGCATGAGAATCGAAGCAAACGGACTTACGGTTTAGGAGTTATGGTCAAATTAGTAAAAGTAATTCGAAACCGTAAGTGCGAGTTCGTAACTGAAATTGAACCCCCTTAATATTAATAATTCAGTGGCAAATCTTGATAATTAAATATTAGAGATCATAAGGAAGGTGTGAGAGAAAACCTCATGTCAAACGGATTGTTTTTCGATTTTATAAAAATATTCGAATCAGGGTTAAGTACGAAGGAACCCCTAAAAAGAACAAGTGGTTATAACTTTGGAAAATCACTTAGAAAACAATCAATAAACCTCGAGGTATAATCTCTTTTAATAAACGACCGACCTTAGCACTTTTGTGGCATAAGTACCTACCAAGGGTAAGTGTAATGACAAGCCTTAATAACGAACAAATGTCGGGTCATAACGGTGATAAAAAGAGTTACACTGGAGGGTGTATAACGAGATAACTTGAGAACGTGTCTTAATCTAAGTTAAGTATATACTTAGCCTTTCAAAAGCGTTAAGTGATTAATCTCGAATACTTTGATTGTTTATAGATCACCGAGCTGACCCAGGATACGCTACCCCAACTCGATTACCAGGCAAGTTTCCAATACTTTGGAACTGTTGTTGTGATAATATATATGATTGAATGTTGTTATACATATGCCATAGCATGCATGCCTACTTTCAAATTTATATTGTAATACTTGTTCCCTGATTGATGTTGGCTTATAAATTGGATACGAGATATACTAGTTATAAGCCGGATATTGCTAAGACCCTTAGTGAAGGGCATATGATATTCGTTCCTTAAATATAGACCGTGAGTCGGTATTTTGTAATATAGAGATAGTCGTGGAAACCCGGAGGGATTCCAGTGACAGATTATTTGAGGAATGTTATTTATAAACATTATTTATATTTCTATAAGTATTAATTACTTGGAAATTATTCGAGGAATGTTATTTGAGTATAATCTCAGTCGAGAAATTCTATTTGAATATTATGTTTGAATATTCATTTAAGACTTGATTTATTTAATGAATATCCATTTGAGTTTATTTATCTAATGAATATTATTTTGAATATTCATTTGAGCTTTATTTCTTTAATGAATATTATCTTGAATATTCATTTAAGGTTGATTAAATTATCAGATATTATTTTAAATATTTATTCGAGGAATTGTTTATTTAATAAATATTCTCATATGTTTATTCGAGGGTTACTTTGAGCAATTATTTATATTAAAAATATTCTTTAAATATTTATGAGTTAATAAATATTCTTTAAATATTTATGTAGTTCTTTTAACTAGTTTCAAAATATATTATTTTATTCAAATATTATCTTCGACCTTCAAAAATTACGTAAAATATTTCTGAGTCTTATTATGACTATTTTTATCAAGGGGAGGTTCCCAAAATTCTATTCTTCATTCGAATCTACCTTCCAAATTATAAGGGAACCTTACCTGAGAGCTGTTATTTATTTTGTTTGACTTCCCGGTCATAAATCTTTTGAAACTATTATTTTCACTCGCAACTTGGTTGCTATTTATCAAATTGAGTCCTTGTATTACTTCCTCATCATTCGAGGGGTAAGATTGTTGGAACAAGTCGATATCCATTAACAAGCAACAGCTTGGGAAATATTGGTGAATTTTCCTTTCCAACTAGATACGACTACTTTGTGGAGTCTTGTCAACAAGTACTATACTTGGGGAAAGGAGGACGAACTTTACGTTTTAGAGTCATGGATTTACTCGAACTAGGAGTATTTGTGCAAGAGGCTGTGGGACAGTCCATCATTGAAACTTTGTGTAAGAGGCTGTGGGACAGTCCATCATTGTAAATCGGTGTAATAGACTGTGGGACAGTCCATCCTGGAAAGAGGGTCTGAGTGGCGCCGGCCCCGACTAAGCCCAAAGATGGCTAGGGAGATCCGGCGTATGGTGGTGTCCATATGTTCTTCCTTCTACATGTAGAGAAACAAATTTTGAGATGTACGACCTACGACTGATCATCGTAAGGTGGTGTCATCCGGCGTGACATACTCCAGCATTGGTTCATCATCTAACTCTATTTATTTTCTGTAACATGAAGTATCACTCGTGTTGACAGGGTTTGAAAATTGTTCAGAACTCAAAGTACTCTGAAATACCCCGTAACTTCATCGTTTATTATATTGGCACAATGTTCATTAATCCATGGCATATGGTTTCACAAATACTTTTGAACTGTTATATATATTATTATTCAGTACAAATATTTGTTGATGGGCTATTGCTCACCCTTGCTTTATTATTTATATCACAACAACAGCTAGGTTTGATGACCCGCGTAAGGCACACTCGGCGCAAGCAGGTTACTTCAGTCGTAGGACTACCCGCTGATATGGTTGCTGCTATTGCTGAGGTAGACAGGCAGCTTTTCTTTTCAGCCTTAAGTGTATGTATAATTAATGTTAATCAACGGCAAGAATTTTTAAACTTATGTTGTAATCATTTTGGGTTGTAATAACTTATGTTCGTCGATCCTATAATTAGATGACTTATTTCAATTTCATTTCTGGGACTATAACTGTTTGTGTGCGATGTGATATTATTGCGGGGTCGTAGCATGTTATTTATTTATTTTGGACTCAAGTGCAAGTACTATTAATGGAATATGAGATCGTAACTACCAGGTCCCTGACCCCGGATATGGGGCTGTTACATGCACCTCTTTCACTAAAACGTTCATAACTCGATAACCGTTAACTCAAGTGATGCACCGTTTTCGCGTACACAATCTAGAGATGTCTAGAAGGTAGCTAAGTCAAAATTTAACTTTGTTCAGAAGACTCATTTTCCGGGTTTTAAAAAATAGGGCAGGAGCTTTGCGATGAATAGTATCATCTCCTAAAAGGGCTTTTCCACTTGCGCGACCTCGGCTTACGCATTTTTATAAAATCAGAAAATAATAATTTTAATGCGAAACCTTCTCACAAACCTTTCTAACTGTCCTTAGTATTTTATCACCAAGTTTCATATTTTAGAAAGACTATTAAGGGTCTCAAACATAGCAACAAATTTGACACTTTTCTGCAGTGAAGTCTCTTGAACCGCTTTTACTAAAAAGGTCATATCTCCTAAACCGTAAACTCCTTTGACATGATTCTTACGGCACAAAAAACTAGACAACAAAAGCTACACAACTGTATGTAGTGGTCATTTTTGGAAGGAGCTTAAGGGTCTCTAATTCTACTGTCAAGGCTGTTGATAAAATTTTGCCATTATGACGGCTCTAAATCTAGCATTTCCAATTTCATTACACTACAACCAAGCCATACAAGGCAAACCTCCTCAACCTTAACCAACATCTACTGTGCTCCTCTAAGACCAGTGGTGAGGTTCAAAACCACCAATCAATATTTTACACATTATAACAAAGCCAAAAATTCACTAAAACCACTTATATGAAACATACTTTACATCATCTCTAAAACTTATCATAAACTCAAAATAACAAAAGGTAAGGTTGAGGTTTATACCTTCCTTGATGTCTTAAAAACACTAATAATCCTTGGAATCCTTAAATAAGCCTTGGATAGTCCTTAGGAAGCTTAATCTTGATCATTAAAACAAGAACACAACTTGAAGTTACTATTCATCATCTTCACCTAATACTTTGATCCATCTTTTGAACAAGCAAAACACCAAGGATGGAGCTAAGATTTTGAACGTTTCTTAGTCTACTCAAGGGCTTTCCAAAGAGCCATAGATCATAATTTTTTAAGGCTTGGAGGTTGGGTTTTGAAAATCAATTCTTTGAAGAAAAAGGAAAAGCTGAATGGATGATGTTCTTGGTTGGTTTCTCTTTTGATTTTCTTTCACTTGTGGTTGGTTTGTTTGGTGTGTTATTCTGCTAGAGAAATCAGTTGTAATACCCTTCACACTTCCCTTCCACACAAGTGTCAAGAATTAAGAGAGTTTAGGTGTTTTATTTGCATGGTTTTAACAAGAACACATCACCTAGTACTATTGTTAAACCACTTGCATCTTGCTTAGTTTCACACTAATTCTCTTGATATGTTGCACATAATAATCTTGTGTGGTACTTAATCTTGGTTCGTGTTTAGTCCGTAATCCATTATTCGTTCGCTTTATCACTTAATCTCGTTGTAAAGTTCCAGAGATTTCTAGAAAGTTCGTTATACTAACTCAAGGTTTTCGCTCTAAATCCTTAAATAAAATTTAATAAAATAATGAAATATAAAGTCCTTGAATCCTTGATTTAAATAACTCACTTGTCTTGATCGCATTGATATGCTCTTCACTGCTTGGTCAAATATCACTATCCAAATCTCACCCATCCCTTCCTTAGAATCTCAAACGGCCTAATGAATCTCAGGCTCAACTTCCTTTTTCTTTCCAAATCTCATCCATCCCTTCCACGTGGATATTTCCAATATCACGAAACCTCCAACTTCATATTCTCTATCCTTGCGGGCGTTATCCGCTTACTTTCTCTATCTATCTTGGGCTGCCACTAGCCGTTTTCGATTAAGCTCTATTGTCTCTCTGGTCTGTTGAACTAGTTCTGGCCCTAACATCTTCTCCCGCCACTTCCTCCCAGCATAAGTGAGAGCGGCATCTCCTTCCTTACAGGGCCTCGTAAGGGGCATCCCTATACTCGCATGGTAACTGTTGTTGTAAGCAAACTCGATCAATTATACCATATACTTGATGCGTATCTCATAATTCCATTTCAATTTCTTTCACATTTAATCTCTTCTCCCGTCTTTATTTCCTCAGAGGAATTCTTTTCATCTTCCATTTCCTTCTCCTGACGTAACTTAATCCTTTCCAACAACAGTGGCTGGATGTTAATTTCCATTAGGCCTTTCTGGCCTCCTTCTGGTATCTCCACCTCAATTTCCATCTTCTCAAGATCCTTAATTACTCATCTGACGTGGTTATCATCTTAAGTTTCTCTTTACGACTAAGGGCATTGGCCACCACATTATCCTTTCCTGGATGGTAGTGTATCTCACAGTTGTAATTCTACATCAATTCTAGCCATTTTTTCTATCTCATGTTTAGCTCTTTCTGGGTGAATATATATTTCAAGCTCTTGTGATTAGTATAGATCTCGCACTTTTCTCCATACAAATAATGCCTCCAAGTTTTTAAGATGAAAACTATCGCAGCTAATTCTAGATCATGGGTGGGGTACCTCGTCTCATAATCTCTTAATTGTCTGGATGCATACGTGATTACCCTACCGTGCTGCATAAGTACACAACCTAATCCTTTATGAGAAGCGTCGCTATAAATTACAAAGTCTCCTTTATCATCTAGTAATGCCAACACATGGGCTGATACCAACCTCTCTTTCACCTCCTGAAAACTTTCCTCACATTTAGGGGTCCATTGAAACTTCTCAATCTTTCTAGTAAGTCATGTCGAAGGTGCTGCTATCTCAGTGAAATCTTGTACGAATCTTCTATAATAGCCTGCCAAACCTATAAGACTTCTCACCTCTATCAGTGTAGTTGGTCTCTCCCAATTTAAGACAACATTTATCTTGGAAGGATCCACTAGGACTCCTTTGTTACTAACCTCATGTACTAAAGATTGAACTTCTTTAAGCCAGAATTCACGCTTCGAAAATTTGGCATACAACTCCTCCTTTCGTAATATTTCCAACATTCTCCTTAAATGTTCTTCTTCTGTCTTTGAATAGATCAAGATGTCATAAATAAATACAATAATAAATTTATCTAGGTACTTCTTGAATACTCGATCCTTTAAATCCATAAAAGGTGTGGGTGTGTTAGTCAACCCAAACAACATTACTAAAAACTCAAAGTGTCCATTCCTAGTGCAAAATGCAGTCTTGGGTATATCCTCGGGTTTAATCTTCAACTGGTGATATCCAGTTCTCAAGTTAATCTTGGATAAATACACAACATCCTTCAGCTGATCAAACAAATCATTTATCCTAGGTAACGGGTACCTATTCTTAGTGGTAAACTCGTTCAACTCTCGATAGTCGATACACAATCTCATACTACCATCTTTCTTCCCTCACAAACAACACCGGGGCTCCCCATGGTGATACACTGGGTCTTACCATACCCTTATCTAGCAACTCTTATAACTGGGTCGCTAACTCTTTTATTCCCATTGGGGCTAATCGATATGATGCCTTTGAAACTGGGGTTATGCCTGGGGCTAACTCGATGGCAAATTCTATTTCTCGGTCCGGTGGTAATCCAGGTAACTCTTCTAGGAATACATCCTCAAACTCATTAACCACTGGAATTTCCTGTATACTAGGTGTCTCACTCTTGGTATCGTAACAATTCCTTTGCTTGTATTATCGTAAGAAACTTCGTAGTTCGCTTTTGTCCTTAAAGGACCACTCCCCTCACCTGGGTAAACAAAATTTTTCTCCTTACCTGTATCATCGTCTCCTAAACCAACATACACAGTCATTCGCTTTTAATATCCCGCCATTCGGAATTTTCAACGTACTGAACAAACCTCGACCGTTTTTCATAATTTCGATTCATAATATGTCATACTCCTCTGCTTCCGTCTTGTTCTAGATTTTAACACTATGTTTCCTTCCAAATACTAAGGAACATACTTGCATGGTACAAGGAATATCTTGAACAACAGAAAGTTCGTAGAAAGAACTTTATAAGAAATCTCGTTTAGTGGGCGACCTCATTAGGCCTCAATCAAAGTTCCCTTTGGAAATTTTATCATAATAATTTACCACATATAAAATGCACTATGTATTCACTAAATAATTTAACTGGGAAACAATAACTAGTCCATCTCAAGAAACATTAGTGCCTAGCTAACGAAATTGGTTAGCTCAAGTCGATTAGGGCACAACAACTAGCTAGGACAATCAGCTAGATTCAAAATATTTGACTAGTCAGAATAATTTACTAGTCATCTCACATGACAGATACAACTAGTCAGTTTCAAGTTGCTAGTGTAAGATCTCAACATCGTAGCTATGAAAAAAAAACTTTGGGTTGCTTGAATATCGAATTGAAAGGAACAGTAAATAAGTTTGGGTCGAACAAGGTAAACATAATCTCGAACAGAATGTTCTCGGTATCGGGACAATCGGTAGCCTTTCATTAATTACTTCTCATTAGTGGGACGGTCTGCCCAAAAAGGGGTCTCCGTACATATACTTTATCAATTTCTTAAATGGAAACGAGTTCTGAATATCCATACCAATCTGGTATCCTTTATACGATTTCAACATCAGATATTTGAATCTCTCTTTGGAAAAGAGAAAAGAATTCACGAAGAATATTTGAACAATAGATCATTAATGGTCAATCGGATAGTTAAATGTTTTATAAACTCGATTGAGGAGTCCATGCATGAAAGAAGGGGTCAAATACCGAATAATCATTAAAGATTATTCTCCAAACAATTTGGGAAGGATTAATTGAATGTTCTTTTGAACGAACGGAATTAATAATAGCAATTACAAAAATATTCCCGGAAAATTAAAGATGGTCAATAAATATAACTTGAATAAAAGTGGCGTGATAGCCGAAGGTGATCAACATTAACTGCCTCTCGGTCACTCCTCTGGTATTAATGATGTACCTCGAGATATGAATACAACACGGGTTCTCCAATCTTTAAGTAAATATATATATTGATATCGAATGAAAGTGAATGACAACATAATCATATGAAAGTCAAGTTTGCTTCAATATATAACACGATGAAGCCTTTACGAATCAAGGGTAGAAACAAAATCGTGTGGCTCAGAATTTGGGTATATAAAACTCAATGATGTGGATCTAGAGGGCTGGACAAATAATTCATTTCCCCCTCCCTGGTCGTCCTGGAGCATGAACAAGGCATTCCAATGAACAATGATAATTTAATAATGCATTCTCAACCTTTAAAGGTGATAAGAGGGAAAGAAAAGTCATACCGGTTGTTGGTTACTTCCCAAGTTTGAAGTAAGATGCTAGAAGGGTCACCTGACATAACTATTCCAGGTAAAATGAGACATGAACAATTTTAGGATGGATTGTGCACCAGCAAGTAGATACCAAAATAAATCAATGGTCAACCATAAATCCTAACATTGTCGATACAAGGATGATCCCATCTCTTTTCTTTCACAATATAGGATATTGACTGAATAGTCTCTTTCAAAATCATATTATGTCTCTTAACAGATCGGGGGTCTATGAACATATATGTCATTCCCCTACGGTCATCCCAACGTTCGTGTCCTGTACTATTGAATTATTACGACAACAAGAACTGCAGGTCCATTCCTGGATGTATACGTAGTCTTTAACGAAAGTTGTATCGAGAGAATCCAACTACAGTTCCCACTGGTCTCTTTCCTTGTAGGCTCTGAGATTTTTGTACCGCTCATTGCCGCCATGCAAAATTCACTATAGTCATGCTATCAATTCCCATCATCATTGATTTCTGAATTGATCTGTCATGGCCTTACATACAAGGCACACTCATGATCTCGTCTTAGTGTGCTCGTGTTATAATAACATTCGCGTAGTACATATATACAAAATCTCCCTCGAGGAAATAAAATTTCCCAATAGCGTAGTAAACACTGTTCCCGGTAGAATCGCTGGTCGTGGGGGATTGAAACCCCATAAACAAGGAAATGCCTCCAACTAGTTAAGGTAACTAAGTACCCTTAATCATACACGAAATTTTTTGAACACCTTGATTCTTACGTATGCTACCTCCTTATGGGTAACTGCAACAAACTGCGAGGAACATGTCTCACTCTAGTCGAATCGTTCTATTGGTGTTGGCTATACTGCCTCTACCTCATCTGTTCTGGAGACTCTACTCCATTTTCTCCATTATGTCTTTTGACGAATCATCACCAACTCCAACTCTCATCTTGTCACTCTGATGACCTTTGAAGATTCTTTCGGTTATACTATAAAACTTCAAGTAAACATCCCACATTGTTACCAATAGGCTCATCCTCTATAAAATTCTCTTATGGATCCTCCGTGGGGTCCTCCTCTGGATCCTACTCTAGCCAAAAAGAGATATGCCCTAGTTCTGGTAGATGACTACTCAAGGTACACTTGGGTAAGGTTCTTAGAATCTAAGGATGAAGCAGCTCAAGAAATTATTGCATAAGAGTTCTTGACAGAACTCTAGATGCCAAAGTTCTAATCTTAAGAAGTGACAATGGTACTGAGTTCAAAAATGCTACACTGGGAAATTTCTGCAAAGTTTCAGGAATTGTTCAATAACTCTCCACTGCCAGGACACCACAACAGAATGGAGTTGTAGAGAGGAAGAACAGAACCCTCATTGAAGTTGCTAGAACAATGTTGAATGATGCAAAACTACCAATATATTTCTGGGCAGAAGCAATTAATACAGCTTGTAACACACAGAATAGAACCTTAATCAACAAGACTCATGGGAACATTCCTTATTATCTATTGACAGGAAAGAAACCTACTGTCAAATAATTTCATGTATTTGGATGTAAGTGTTTCATAATGAAAGAAAACCATGAAAGGAAAGGAAAGTTCGATGCTAAAGCTTATGAAGGCATTTTCATGGGATATGGATTAGAAAGGACTGCCTACAGAGTCTATGTCAAAGAACACAAGGTTATTAAAGAAAGTGTGAATGTCACATTTGATTAAACCAAGTTTCCAGGACTGCAAGAAGATGGTCAAATACAGCCTCTTAGATTTGAAAATCAAGGATACTTGGAAGAAGAGGAAATTGTTACTGAAGAGCCTAGTTGCACTCAAACTCTTGAATTTGAAAGAGATGTTGTCAACACTAATGATTCTACTCAAACTCCAGCTCAGTCACAGACATTAACATCCAATCATCAAAATAAGGATGACTCTGGAGATATTGAAGAACATGGAGAAGACAACAGCACTGGTGAAGAATTAATTCCCCAAGTAGGAACTGATCAAACAGATCAAGATTAAAGCTTACCCAGATCCACAAAATGGAATAAGGATCATACCTCAGATTTAATCGTTGTCAATCCTACCTCTGGAGTAAGAACTAGAAGTCTTATTTTCTGTCTCAAGATGAACCAAAGACAATTGATAAAGCATTGTTGGATTCTGATTGGGTGATAACTATGCAAGAATAGCTCAATCAGTTTGTAAGAAACAATGTATGAAGCTAGTCCCAAGACCAAAAGGGAAATCCGTTGTTTACACAAAATGGGTATTCAGAAACAAATTGGATGAAATGGAAATGTGACAAGAAATAAGGCAAGCCTAGTAGCTAAAAGGTACTGTCAACAGGAAGGGATAGACTATGATGAAACATTTGAATCTATTGCCAGACTTGAAGCTATAAGGATATTTTTGGCTTATGCTGCACACTGTAATTTCAAAGTGTTCCAAATGGATGTCAAAAGTGCCTTTCTCAATGGAGAGCTAGAGGAAGAAGTGTATGTTGAATAACCACCTAGATTTGAAGATGTTGAGTTATATGACTTTGTCTACAAACTGTTCAAAGCACTCCATGGGTTGAAGCAAGCCCCTAGAGTTTGGTATGAGACTCTCTCTACCTTTCTAATAGAGAATCAATTTGCAAGAGGTGTAGTAGACAAGACACTATTCTACAAGCATCATGCCAAGAACATCATTCTGGTTCAGATATATGTTAATGACATAATCTTTGGTTCTACAAATGAAAAGATGTGTGAAAAGTTTTCATCTCTCATAAGAAATAAATATGAGATGAGTATGATGGGAGAACTGTCATTCTTCCTTGGTCCACAAATTCATCAGAAGGATGATGGAAACTTCATATGTTAAGCTAAATATGTCAAGGAACTACTCAAAAATTTCAACTTGGAGGATGCATCACCTGCCAAGACTCCTATCTCCACAGCAACCAAACTGGATTTAGATTCTAAAGGAAAGAAAGTGGACTATAGTACTTATAGAGGCATGGTTGGATCTCTGTTATATTTAACTGCTAGAAGACCAGACATAATGTTTGCTACATACCTCTGTGCAAGATTTCAAGCTGATCCAAAAGAGTCACACTTGATTTCTATCAAAAGGATCTTTAGATATCTGAAAGGCACTCAAAATTTAGGCCTTTGGTATCCTAAAGACACTGGATTTGATCTAGTTGGATATTCTGATTTAGACTATGCTGGTTGCAAGATTGACCGAAAAAGCACAACAGGTAGTTGTCAATTTCTTGGTGGAAGATTGGTATCATGGTTTAGCAAGAAGTAGCACTCTGTATCTACATCAATTGTAGAAGCTGAATATATTGCAACTGGAAGTTGTTACTGTGCAGAAATTTTTTGGATGAAGAATCAGCTATTGGATTATGGTCTAGAGTTATCTAACATTCCTATCTACTGTGATAACACTAGTGCCATAGCCATCTCAGACAATCCTGTTCAACACTCCAGGACAAAGCACATTGATATCAGACATCACTTCATAAGGGAGCATGTTGAAAAGGGAATTGTAAAGCTGTTCTACATTCCTACAGAAAAGTAACTTGCAGACATTTTTACAAAGCCACTCGAAGAAGCCACCTTCAATAGGTTGGTAAGTGAATTGGGAATGCTAAATCTGGTATGTTAACTTACTATTTTTTAACATTGTCCATTATTATGCAGCTTGTGACAGAACCTTTAAGTTACTGTCATGAGAAGTTACTGTCTACTTTTTTGCTAATTATTATGACAGCATGTTTAACTTCGTATGCTTATTTGAACATCAAGCATGTCTTAAGTAATTTTAGTCAAACTTTATGTGACAGTAATATAATCGCATTTCTAAGTTTGAGAGGTGATTAGTCAAAGGTGTCGTGCCCATTGGTCATTTTTGCTAATCTGTTGGGTTAGTGAGGAACACATTTCTTAATTACATTCTGTGGTATTTGTATTGGTATTCCAAACTGTTGACCATTAGTCTTACCCTTTCCCAAGTTTGCCTATAAAATGAACCTTAGGCTACACTAGTTTCTCATTCTCTAAAAGGTTTAGATAAAATGGAAAACAAAGTAGGAATTGTGACACCCCCTGACCCGAGGTCAGGGATCTAGGGTAGTCACGATCCATTTATTCCTCGGTGTACCTGTATTACTCACAATATACACATTCCACCTACTCATGAGCCCACAATATCTATATACACACTCACACAGGTTAGAGTCTCAGAAACGATACACTTACAATATACATCCTCAAATATAAAGTTATTACAACCCAAATGTTTTACGGAATACAGCCTTACATAAATCATGTCTAAGATGGTCTAACCAAAGTTGTAGGATGACATGCTACCTTCGCCTCTGACTCCATTTTCCTAGTTCTTGTCTCTGAATGAATCTGCTGGCCTTAGAACTGAAACAAATTCAAGTACCCCGGGTCTCTACCCGTTACCAGATATTACTCATATCCTTTGGTTACTCCCGAAATCAAATGGAAGCTAACCGAAATTTCTCGTTGACCTCTGGCCGGGATCTCAGTTTGAACGACGAATGGTTCATATGAAATCAAGATTGAATCTTATACTCTTTTAAAGAAATTGGAAACCCTTAATAGTAGGGCTTGATAGGTCCATAATTCATCATAATTTTAACACCTATTTTATGTCCGTTTTCGTAATTTTATTAATTAATAAATTGTTTTATTTTGTTTTGTAGGAAAATAAATAAAAACAGAATTTGAGCAGGAAAAGGTGAAAAAACGGCAAGGAGGTGGAAAATACTTGAAGTCAAAGAATTTGGAGGAAGAATCAATTACTTATCGGAGAAGAAAAGGGAAATTGAAGAAATTATATTCAAGATAGGATTGTAATCGAAGGGCTCAAACCCAATTTTTTTCCCAATATATAGAGCTTCTCTCTTGTATTTGAGATGCCAATTTAGATAGCTATAATTTTATTGTTACTTGCTTTCTATATGCGACATATTATTTTGCTTCGTATAATTAATATACTATCGTTCTTGTTTTCCTTCCTGCATCCTTCACGTTCAATGTCAAAGCTCCTGCCTGCCTAGTTTATTAGTTGATTGAATAATCATCTGCCATTTACGTGAATTAAGGTTAAAGTTTTTAAAGTTGTTTGAATTGTCCAGGTAGTTGATTAATAATAATATTAGTTTACATTATCTTATTTAATCATGGTTATTACTTGTTTTCAATATATTTGTTTCGTATATATTATAATCATGTCTACCTAATTCTCTTTCCCTAGGATGAAGATGAAGTTAAATTAATTGCTCTTGATTTCTTCTCGTTCCTATTAATTGATTCTCATTATTTTTCTTAGTGCTTAATTGTTCAATTGACAAAGTGATTTTGATATATTATTGTTACCGGATTTATTTTTCAAAGCCTATGCTTGCTCCTTGATGTTTTGATAAAGTTATTGTTAGATAACAAGTTTCATAGTATATGATTGTCTCGTTAATTGATATATCTTATTTGTGAAGAAAAGAGGATTAATTTTAGGGTGAGTTGATATTAATTGTGATTGATTAATGCATTCAGATTCCTAGGTTTTCCATATTATTTAATAATCTTTGTTAATTAGGTTAATTAAAACTAATCCCCAATCTTATTGTCTAGTTCGCCTGATTTAATTATTAAGGTTTTGAAAATTCGTAGTCTCTGTGGATCGACATGTATTTGCTACAATTAACCACTGTGCGCTTGCAGCTATTTTACACATCAACTTTCTCTCATTTGCATACATTGAGAACAATGCATGATTTAGGTATGGGGGAGGGATTTAGTAGTATTATAAAAAAGAAAAAAAATACAAAATTAATTCTAGCCTTGTGAAATGATTACTTGTTAAAAGTTAGCTTGATGCACCCTTACATGCTATAGTACACTTGTGTTTCTGATACTTTTGATTGAGAAGTAATATGCTAAGTTCTTGTGCACACACAAACACTAGCGAGTTGAAACTAGTAGACTTATTGAATGTTGTAAGCAATTAAAAGGACATGAATATGTGTAAGAAGATTTGGTTTGTATGCTTTGAGTACAAGTAGGTGCATTAAAGTGACTTTTGCTTGGGATTGATTATGTTTTGTCACCAAGTGAGATTTTGAGCCTATATGCACATCTTTTGCATTTTATATTCTTTTGCTTGAGTGTCCACATATTTTTTGCATTGCTAGCACTTGTGCATGACCTTTCTTAAAATGTAGTTTTTGCTCTTGAAAAGTTTAGGACGTATCTCATAGGTTCCTAAATCATTGTTTACACAGACCACTCTACTCTTAGATATCTCTTCTCTAAGAAAGAATCAAAAGCCCAATTAATTAGGTGGGTCTTGTTGCTCCAAGAGTTTGACCTAGAAATTAGGGATAAGAAGGTTTCTGAAAATGTTGTTGCTGATCATCTTTCCCGTCTGGTAGTGGAGTCCACCAATGATATGCCTTTGAATGATTCTTTTCCTGATGAGCACCTTCTTCCCATCTCTACCACTCCTTGGTCTGCTGATATTGTTAACTACCTTGTCACTGGTGATATTCCTTCTCATTGGTCTAAGCAAGATAAATCCAAATTTCTTTCACAAGTCAAATACTTCTTTTGGGATGATCCCTGTAATAGCCCCAGATCCGAGGTCGGGGATCCGGTCGTTACGGACTCAATTTCCATCCATGAAACCAACATAAATTAAATTACAACCTTGTGACCCAAAACAACAACATAAAACACACCAGTTATAGTCCCAGAGATGAAATCAGAGTAACTATCAAATATTATTAATCACGAATTTGAGTTATTACAACCCAAAAGAATTTAACTTACATACTCTTTGCCATCCATTTACATATGTTATATGGATAAATATATCCGATGCTTAAAAGCGGAAAAACTAGCCTACCAATAGCTTCCTCCTCAGCAATGGTAGCTACATCAGCGGGTAACTCTCTGACGGCTCCCACGCCCTTGCACCAAGAGTGCCTTGGATGGGCCATCTGCTATAGCTGTTGTTGTGATATAATAAATAAAGCAAGGGTGAGCAATAGCCCACCAAAAGTAACATATATTTGAATAACAGTATATATATAACAATTCAAATATCTGTGAAACCATATGCCATGCATTAACGAACATAGTACCAGTCTAAGGTAAACGATGAAGTTGCAAGGTAAGCAAAGGTACTTTCAGTTTTGAACAATTCTCAAACCCTGTCAACAAGAGTGATACGTCATGTTGTAGACAAAAAATAAATTTGGATGATGAACTAATGCTGGAGTATTCACCGCGCCCACTGTTCCAATCCTTACGATGATCAATCGCAGATTGTATAGCTCAAATTAGATTTACTACCAGTAGAAGGAAGAGCTGACGAATTTACTTGTCTACCGTCCTGTTAGATCTCTCCGGCCAACGGTTGGGCCAAATAGGATGGACCGGCGCTACTCGACCTCTTACACAACTCCTAGTTCGAATAGAATCCTTGACTCTGAACGTAAAGTTCGTCCCCCTTTCCCCAAGTATAATACTTGTTGATAAGACTCCACAAAGTAGTCGTATCTAGTTGGAAAGGAAAATTCACCAATATTTCCCAAGCTGCTGCTTGTTAATGGATACCAACTTGTTCCAACACTCTTTCCCCTCGAATGATGAGAAGGTACACAAAGATTCAATAAATAAGTAGCAACCAAGTTGCGAATGAAAAGAATAGTTTCAAAAGATTTATGACCGGGAAGTCAACAAGATAAATAACATTTCTCAAGTAAGGTTGCCTTTTAATTTGGAAGATAGCTTTGAATGAAGAATAAAATCGATGAGGACCTTCCTTGATAAGAATAATAATGAATAGGCTCAGAATAATTTACATAATACTCGAGGGTCGAAGATAATATTTGAATGAAGTAAATCGTTTTTAAAACGAGTTAGAAGAATTAAATAAATATTCAAAGAATATTTATTAAATCATAAATATTTAAAGAATAGTTTTAATATTGCTCAAAATAAACCTCGCATAAATATTCAAAATAATATTCATTGAATGAATAATGAATATTCAAATTAATAATACTTATTGAAGAAATATCAAATGAATATTCGAAATAATATCCGATAATTGAATCGACTTTAAATGAATATTGAAGATAATATTCGTTGAATAAATAAAGTTCAAATGAATATTTAAAATAATATTCATTAATTAAATAATGGAAAAATATTTACTTGAATATTTTTCTCCGAAATAATCACGATATATCGAGAAATATTGACTACCGGTCTATATTCGAAGAATGGAATTCATATGCCCTTCTCTAAGGGTCTTAGCAATATCCGGCTTATAACCGATACGTTAACTATCTAGCTTATAAGTCAACAATAATTCAAGGAACAAGTATCAAAATATATCTTGAAAGTAGGCATGCATGCTATGGCATATGTATAACAACAATCACATCATATATATATGACTCGGGGTGGTCCGGAAATCTATAAATAACCAAAATTATCCCGGGTTAATCACCTATCACTTTGAAACGCCAAGTAAACACTTTACTTAAGCTAAAGCACGTTTTCAAGTTATCGCTCATTAACACCGTTATGACCCGACACTTGCTTGCTATCAAGGTATGTCATTAATCTTACATTTGATAGGAACTTGAGTCATATAAGTTCTAGGGTCGATCGTTTACTAACCAAGATTATATCTCGAGATTTATCGATCGTTATCTAAGTGATTTTACAAAGTTTTAACCAAGTATCCTTTTTTGGGGTTTGTTCGCACTTAACCTTGATTCGAACATTTTTATAAAATCGAAAAACGATCTTTTTAACATGAGGTCTTCTCTCACACCTTCCTTATAATCTCTAATATTTAATTACCAAGATTCGTCACTGAATTACTCGAGTTAAGGGGGTTCCATTTCAATTACGAATTTGCATTCACGGTTTCGAACCACTTTTATTAAATCGGCCATAATTCCTAAACCGTAACTCCGTTTGCTTCGATTCTTTCGCAAAAACGATCTATGACTCGAGATCTACAAGGGTGTGTCATATGCTTATCTAGATCAGTGATTATCTCAACTGTTATGCACGAATTTCAAGGGTTAACGAAATTTCGGCATTATAACGGCTATAAATCGAACTTTCCAAAATTCATAATATCAAACCCAAGCCACACCAGGCATACCATACATCTTCCATACATGATAATCAACTTGTTTGGTCCAAAACATGTCACTTATCACATGATCATCATATCTCTAAATCATTCACAAGATCATGCTAACAATCTTATAATCATACTAACATCATAACTAAGCTTAAATCCATCAAGAATCAAGCATATAACTCAAGGTAATATCTAGGGTTCTTAAGAATTATACCTTCCTTGGAGAGTGTACAAGCTCTAATAATTCTTATATAGTCCTTGTATGGCCTTAACAAAGCTTAGATCATCCAAAGAAACAAGAAAATCAAAGTTAGTTCTTGAAAGTTACTATTCACCCTAAACTTGTAAAAATCATAGAAAATCGAAAAATAAGTGTTTAGCTCTCAAATTTTTACCACATCTTGGGCTCTTCATAAGATTTGTTTGAAGCTATAGATCATGAGATTTGAAGCTTGGTAGCAAGGGACATGTGTTGGTTTGTAGTGGTTTGATGATAAGATGAAGCTAAGTGCTTGGTTAGTTCTCTAAGTATGCTAGTTACTCATGTAACTACTTAGTTCCTTGATCATATCCACTAGCACATGCATGCATCTTGGTACTCTGCTTGTTTCTTTGTCCGATTATTGCTTAATTCTTTGATCGTTCGGAGGAATATCTCGAAGATTTTTAGTTAGGGTTTTACCGGAAACCTTCTTAATATTTATACTATCATTCTCCATTCTCTTTAACAATTCTTGAACCTATATTCCTTAAATCCTTTCAATAATTCCTTAAGTCTTTCAGTGTCCACGAAAATCCCGGGGAAAATAAAAGTGCTATTTTTCAGAATCCGATAACTTTGACGTACACTCTTTTTCCCCCTGGATCATTAATACGAACTCAGAAATCCGTTCCGGGTACTTCTATATAGTGTCGTCTAATAATATTCCTAATTTCACCAAAACACTATTCACCACTTATTCTTTCTTTATTCCTTATAATTAGAAATAAGGTCCTTGTTCTCTTTTAAGCATTCCTTAACCCTTTTACGGAACCACTGGACTTATAACAGATATCGATTTGGATAACATGAGAATAATCTTCCTCTTTGAAATTTACTATATCTTTCTTTCCAGGAGATAGATTATTCTAATCCAAGTTGGCAACCTATTGCAATCTTCGTGGCATATAAACATTGTAACCCATATCCATTAAATATTCATTCATCAGAACCACTGTCACACTTATATTCCATTACATAATAAAAGTTTTAATTCTTACCAAAAATCTGGGTTCTTACAGTCTCCACTCCTTAAAAGGATTCCGTCCCGGAATCAAGTAGAATCAAAGGGTTACTTGTCTGTCATTTCACTTTTTAGTTCCCCGGTCAATCTTTAATCACTCCAGTCCTTTTACAGCACATCTCACTAGTGCTACAATACTCCCTTTATCCTTTTTCATAAACATGGCTATTTTTCGTACAACACACTATCCGGGTTATGCCCTTACCCAATCATATACTATTACTCTTATTGGTATCTATAGTGACTTTGGTATCACTATCGCACTACGAATTCGGAGATAACCTCACTTGCACTATGCATTTCCTGATCGCTTTAATCTTCGCAATCTCGATCAATATAGACAAGTGGAAAGATTTATTGAGAGATCACTATGATCAATGAACATTTGTTATATTGCATAGTTAGTACAGAAGGGGGCCAACCTTTAGTACTTAACAAGCAATTAAACAAGTCATAGTATTCCACTTAGACTTCTATCACACAGACAGATAGTCACGTAGCAGTACCTCCCCTCCTTAAAAGGGTTGTTCTTCTCAATTCAAAAGAAGGTTAATAAGAGAGAAGAGAAGAAAAGAATTTCAAGGAATTATAGAAAATTTCCATGATTGTAAATATCATACTTAGAATTGACCTCTGAACTATAGAGGTTCATCAGAGAAGAAAAATATTCGTATAGAATACTACTTTATCGTAATCTCTGTCAACATATCCTCGCTGCTCTGTCCATCATTCTATGGACCTATACTCTTGTTTAATCTTAGCAACACTCAATTTTGGAAAATCCTTCAACCTCTCAGGTTAAATCTTGGATTTCTCGCTTGACATCATTGTTACTGACATCCCATGCCATGCTACTAGCTTTTTCATTATATAATACTAACACTATCAGGTTGTCATCCCGAGAATTCATTAGAAAGCCCATTCATTAATCCATTCATAACATTCCTTGCTTCTCATTCGATAGTTGCTTTCCCAGTCTTTTCTTTATCAATCACATCCGTCTTATTATTTGATTCTTATTCACTTCTGTTATTTACCTCCACCGTCATCTCTTTATTGAGACATCTTTTGCACTTGGCACCTCCTTATTCTTATTCTTTAGTTATGCACTTATAATTTAGAAGATAGCTTTGAATGAAGAATAAAATCGGTGAGAACCTTCCTTGATAAGAATTATAATGAATAGGCTCAGAATAATTTACATAATACTCGAGGGTCGAAGATAATATTTGAATGAAGTAAATCGTTTTTAAAACGAGTTAGAAGAATTAAATAAATATTCAAAGAATATTTATTAAAGAATAAATATTTAAAGAATAGTTTTAATATTGCTCAAAATAAACCTCGCATAAATATTCAAAATAATATTCAATGAATGAATAATGAATATTCAAATTAATAATACTTATTGAAGAAATAATTATCGAATGAATATTCAAAATAATATCCGATAATTGAATCGACTTTAAATGAATATTGAAGATAATATTCATTGAATAAATAAAGTTCAAATGAATATTTAAAATAATATTCATGAATTAAATAATGGAAAAATATTTACTTGAATATTTTTCTCCGAAATAATCACGATATATCGAGAAATACTGACTCCCGGTCTATATTCAATGAATGGAATCCATATGCCCTTCTCTAAGGGTCTTAGCAATATCCGGCTTATAACCGATACATTAACTATCTAGCTTATAAGCCAACAATAATGCAAGGAACAAGTATCACGATATATCTTGAAAGTAGGCATGCATGCTATGACATATGTATAACAACAATCACATCATATATATATATATATATATATATATATATATATATATATATATATATATATATATATATAATCACAACAACAGTTCCAAAGTATTGGAAACTTGCCTGGTACTCCCGCTATGCTAGTGGTATGACTCGGGGTGGTCCGACAATCTATAAATAACCAAAATCATCCCGGGTTAATCACCTATCACTTTGAAACGCCAAGTAAACACTTTACTTGAGCTAAAGCACGTTTGTTTTCACGTTTTCAACTTTGGGAGGAGATTTGACTAGGCTATACTCATTAGATTTCCATGAAATTTTGAACGAAAGTTGCCCTTGGAGTGGAGAAGATATGGTTAAAATTTGGTGATTTGTAAAGGTCTAGATCTTGAGATATGAATTTTTCTTTCATGGGTGTTCTTGCTAGGCAGTTTGAAGAAGAATGGAGAGATGGAGTTGGTTGCTTTCTTTCTTGATCTAATCTTGCATAATACACCTTATTGTGATAATATCTAGCTTAAAGTGGCTTTATTAAAGTGCTAGGTCATGGATGAGATAATGCAAGGGACATGTGTTGGTTTGTAGTGGTTTGATGATAAGATGAAGCTAAGTGCTTGGTTAGTTCTCTAAGTATGCTAGTTACTCATGTAACTACTTAGTTCCTTGATCATATCCACTAGCACATGAATGCACCTTGGTCCTCTGCTTGTTTCTTTGTCCGGTTATTGCTTAATTCGTTGATTGTTCTGAGGAATATCTCGAAGATTTCTTGTTAGGGTTTCACCGGAAACCGTCTTATTATTTATACTATCATTCTCCATTCTCTTTAATAATTCTTGAACCTATATTTCTTAAATCCTCTCAATAATTCCTTAAGTCTTTCAGTGTCCAGGGAAATCTCGAGGAAAATAAAAGTGCTATTTTTCAGAATCCGATAACTTTTACATACACTCTTTTTCCCCTTGGATCATTAATACGAACTCAGAAATCCGTTCCGGGTACTTCTATATAGTGTCGTCTAATAATATTCCTAATTCCACCAAAACACTATTCATCACTTATTCTTTCTTTATTCCTTATAATTAGAAATAAGGACCTTGTTCTCTTTTGAGCATTCCTTAACCCTTTTACGGAACCACTGGACTTATAAAAGATACCGATTTGGATGGCATGAGAATAATCTTCCTCTTTGGAATTTACTATATCTTTCTTTCCAGGAGATAGATTATTCTAATCTAAGTTGGAAACCTATTGCATTCTTCGTGGCACATAAACATTGGAACCCATATCAATTAAATATTCATTCATCGGAACCACTGTCACACTTATATTCCATTACATAATAAAAGTTTTAATTCTTACCAAAAATCTGGGTTCTTACCATCCCTATCTTTTTAACTATTGTCTGGACCAAATCACTAAGAGGTGTGTTCCAAACCATGAGTTTAGAAGAATAGTTTCCTTTTGTCATGATCAGGCTTGTGGAGGTCACTTTAGTGCTAAAAAGACTGCTGCTAAAATACTTCAATCTGGTTTCTACTGGCCTAGTCTGTTTAAAGATTCTGCTGAATTTTGTGCCGCTTGTAGTAGGTGTCAACATTTAAGAAAGATCACTAGAAGAAACATGATGACAATGAATCCAATCTTAGTTATTGAGATCTTTGATGTTTGGGGAATAGATTTTATGGGTCCCTTTCCTAATTCTTTTGGTAACCTCTTGTTAACACAATATCACGCAAGTATACGTGGTCACAAGTAATATAATTCAAGTTCATTCCATATAGATCTGGTTAAGTTTCTATTCAGTTAATGCACCTATTCAACAATGTATGGTTTTAATTCACTGCTAAGACAAATAACAAATTGGGGTTTTTAATTATCTAAATTAAACTAAGATGCAAATTTTTAAACTAAGGATTAATTAACTAAAGTGAATTAAACTAATTTACTTATATGAGAATAAACATGGGATTCTAACTTCATTAAATACTTCGCTTAGATCTGACGCCTTTAATCACTATATGCAATGGTTATGATATCTGATCGGATAACATGAAACAAGTAGACGCTATCTGTCATCATACGTATACCAAACTACTCATACATCCACAGAAGAGATAGAAGATGAATAGACACCAATTATGCTTAGACCCTATATGTCTATAGAATTTGAAAACATAATGGTTGAAGAGCAAGTTATCCATAATGATCACATAGGGCAATATAAGTATTTTCATCTTACACTACGAATCATGTTGATAAACAATCATGAACCTATGCTAGCATGACAAGTTCTAAATCTCAAGATCCACTTTCACTTCACAAGAGATTAACAAATTAGATGTTCACGACGCATCTATCAATTAAGCATAACCATACAAGGATATCAAACATACATACAGATCTTTAAAGCATTAAAATACTAAAGCTCCATAAATAAATTCGTTAGAATCCCATGACAACGATTAGTTCATAATTGAACCGTTCGTCACCATGGGATTTGATGAAAACATGGTATGAAACAAAATATAAATGAAAATAAGAATGTCATTAAAACAAAGAGTTGAGAAAACAAATCTAGAATCCAGAATAACGCCTAAAAAAAGAACACAAAAGATGAAGTAGATCGAGATCCGTTGCTTGTCACGAGCGTTTGATCTTTCTCCCCTTTTCTCCCTTGCAATTCTATGTTATGATATGTAATAATAATTAATTCTCTGAATTACATGGGTTGGATGTGTTTATATAGGTCCTAGATATCTTGCCCAGCAAGAAAATACCTAAAAATACAATTAGAATTCGATTTAGGTGCAAAACAGGAATTTCCAGCGAATTCTGGAGCAGTCTGCCCCATTCTGGAGCCGTCTGCCCAGCAAGTTCCTGTCCAGATTTTTATTTTGCTTCAGAATTCAAGAAAATTTCCTAAGCTTCGCGTGGACTGCTTACGGGCCTCAAACGGACTTGTAGAACTCCAGATATGGCCAAAACAGTGGAGACTGCGCAACCTACCCGGAAATCCAAATTATCCACAATTTGTTTATTTCTCATCCGTTTTCTCTTCCGATTCTTTTGCCACTTCCCGTTCTTCATTCCTTTGACTCATGAACCTTCACGGTAGCCTAGGGAAAGACTTCATTCCTCATTCCTATGCTCGAATTCAACTCCAAAATTGACGAAAACATCAACCCTAATCGATATTTCATGAACCTGCACAACTTAAACAAAAACACATCAAAACTACAACAAACTTGAGTCCAAGACAATCAATTTAAGCTGATATGGAACGTTCCAAGTGGATATGAAATCCACTTATCACCTCTACATTCTCCTAGTGGTTGATTATGTCTCTAAATGGGTCGAAGCCATACCAACTAAGTCTAATGATAACAAGGTAGTTCTTAAGTTCTTAAAGGAGAATATCTTTTCTAGATTTGGTATGCCTAGAGCTATAATTAGTGACCAAGGTAAGCATTTCAAAAACCATCAGTTTGAGTCTCTTTTGAGGAAGTATTCCATCACTCATAAGTTAGCCACACCTTACCATCCTCACACTAGTGGTCAAGTTGAGGTCTCTAATAGGCAGATTAAACAAATTCTAGAGAAAACTGTCAATTCAAATAGGAAAGATTGGTCTGTTAAGTTGATAGATGCACTTTGGGCTTATCGCACTGCTTTTAAGACTATTTTGGGTATGTCTCCTTATAGGATTTTTTTTGATAAAGCATGTCATCTTCCCGTTGAACTTGAACATAGAGCTTTTTGGGCCATTAAAGAGTTGAATTTTAATTTACCCACTGCTGGTAATCATAGGAAGTTACAACTGTCTGAATTAGAAGAAATTCGGAACGAAGCCTATGAAAATGCTAAGATTTATAAGGAAAGAACTAAACTTTTGCATGACAAATCTATTTTGAGAAAATCCTTTTCTCCTGGTCAAAAAGTTCTTTTATACAACTCTAAGCTGCATTTATTTCCTGGAAAATTGAGATCTAGATGGGAAGGCCCATATATTGTTAAAGTTGTTTTTCCTCATGGTGCTATTGAAATTGAAAATCCTAAAATTGGTGAAACATTTAAAGTTAATGGTCAACGCCTTAAACCATTTTTAGAACTGTCAGTTGATTATGAGGAGGAGGTGATCCACCTCATTGATGCGTGACTCAAGTAAGTTTCCTTGTTGTATATAGTAGTTGGTTCTATTCCTCCGTCATGCCCTTATAAGGTATTCTCGTCCTTTTACTTTGTCATTTTTTTCTTATTTGCATACATTGAGGACAATGCATGATTTAGGTATGGGGGAGGGATTTAGTAGTATCCTGATTAAAAAAAAATTCCAAAAAAATTTGAAAAATACAAAAACCCAAAAAAATTGAAAAATGAAAAAAATACAAAAGCAATTCTAGCCTTGTGAAATGATTACTTTTTATAAGTTGGCTTGATGCACCCTTACATGCTATAGTACTCTTGTGTTTCTGATGCTTTTGATTGAGAAGTGATATGCTAAGTTCTTGTGCACACACATACACTAGCGAGTTGAAACTAGTAGACTTATTGAATGTTGTAAGTAATTAAAAGGACATGAATATGTGCAAGAAGATTTGGTTTCCATGCTTTGAGTACAAGTAGGTGTATTAAAGAGACTTTTTCTTGGAATTGATTATTTTTTTCCACCAAGTGAGATTTTGAGCCTATATGCACATCTTTTGCATTTTATATTCTTTTGCTTGAGTGTCCACATATTGTTTGCATTGCTATCACTTGTTTGAGACCTTTCTTGAAATACATGACATTATTTGATGATAAGATGATAAAGGCATTTAAGAATAACCTATTATTATCCAAATTACCACACCCTTTATATATGATCAATTAGTTACCCCTTTGAGCTTTATCCTATTTTTTCGGTGACACACCACATTACTTGCCTTGAACTTTTTCTTGTGTAGCCTTACGTATACTTGATCCCAATTGTCAAAGGCTAGTAGGAAGTTGAGGGAGTAATAAGGTGTGTGAGATGGGGTTTACTTTTGTTTATTAATTTTAGGGAAATATTTGATTTTGTTGCTTACTTGTTAGTCGTTCAATAAATTTTTGAAGAAGGATTGTGGTTGCGTATATATTTATCTTAGCTCTCCAAAAAAAAAAGAGGAAAAAAAAGAGAAAAATAAATTGAGAAAAAACCATATGAGAGCATACTTATGTTTATGTGTTTTTGTGATCATTCTTCATTCGACTAGTCAAGCATTTTGTTGGAAGAAAAATAAGAAAATTAGAAAATATGTGTGGGGAGGATGTATGGTGTTGTATATGATTTATAATGGTTCCTACTAGCTTTTGACACTTCACCTTATTTGGCCTTACTTGACATACCTTGTCCCTAGCCCCGTTACAACCCAAATAAAGACCTTTTGATTATCATCATTAATGTATGTTGTGTTAAAGTTAGATTGATATCAAATGTCATGCATGCTTATGATTTTGTTGGAATTGAGTGATACACTTACCCTTGTTCTTGGGTGAATATTCTTTTATGAGTGAAAGGTGAGTTGTTACTTGTTTCTACATATGAGATCCCAAGTTTTGACTCTAAGATGTACTCTTGTGGGCTTAGCATGGTTACCAACTTATTTTTACACTCTACGTAGACTTCTAATGACCTCTGTATATTTCTTTGAGTAGACTATATGAATACTTGCACTTTCCACACCAAGACACTGCAAATTCACTTTGATTTCTTAAGTTGATGTAGCATGAGATGACTTGTATGTGTGGTGTTGCATTGAGCAATTTTTTACATGAGCTAGATGGATTTTGTGGGTACATTCACTATAGGCCCTCACGAGACCTAACTCGTCCACTAGGGCTGCCTAGGGGTTTAAAGGGCTTGTTGCATATGCCAAATGCAACCGTGATCACCTACGACAGCGGTATTATATATTAGATAGTTTTTTATAATATATTTTTCTCGAGGACCATCAAAAGATAGGTATGGGGGCATTTGATAGGTCCATAATTCATCATAATTTTAATACCTATTTTATGTCCATTTTCGTAATTTTATTAATTAATAAATTGTTTTATTATGTTTTGTAGGAAAATAAATAAAAATAGAATTTGAGCAGGAAAAGGTGAAAAAAAGGCAAGGAGGTGGAAAATACTTGAAGTCAAACAATTTGGAGGAAAAATCGATTACTTATCGGAGAAGAAAAGGGAAATCGAAGAAATTATATTCAAGATCGGATTGTAATCGAAGGGCTCAAACCCAATATTTTTCCCTATATATAGAGCTTCTCTCTTGTATTTGAGACGCCAATTTAGATAGCTATAATTTTATTGTTACTTGCTTTCTGTATGCGACATATTATTTTGCTTCGTATAATTAATATACTATCATTCTTGTTTTCATTCCTGCATCCCTTAGGTTCAATGTCAAAGCTCATGCCTGCCTAGTTTATATTCGATATATATTAGTCTACCTAGTTTATTAGTTGATTGAATAATCATCTGCCATTTACGTGAATTAAGGTTAAAGTTTTCAAAGTTGTTTGAATTGTCCAGGTAGTTGCTTAATAATAATATTAGTTTACATTATCTTATTTAGTCATGGTTATTACTTGTTTTCAATATATTTGTTTCGTATATATTATAATCATGTCTAGCTAATTCTCTTGCCCTAGGATGAAGATGAAGTTAAATTAATTACTTTTGATTTCTCCTCGTTCCTATTAATTGATTCTCATTACTTTTCTTGGTGCTTAATTGTTCAATTGGCAAAGTGATTTTGATATATTATTGTTACCGGATTTATTTTTCATAGCCAGTGCTTGCTCCTTGAAGTTTTGATAAAGTTATTGTTAGATAACAAGTTTCATAGTATATGATTGTCTCGTTAATTGATATATCTTATTTGTGAAGAAAAGAGGATTGATTTTAGGGTGAGTTGATATTAATTGTGATTGATTTTTGGATTCGGATTCCTAAGTTTTTCATATTATTTGATAATCTTTGTTCATTAGGTTAACTAAAACTCATCCCCAATCTTATTGTCTAGTTCGCCTGATTTAATTATTAGGGTTTTGAATATTCGTAGTCTTTGTGGATCAACATGTATTTGCTACAATTAACCACTGTGCGCTTGCAGTTATTTTACACATCAGGACTATAATCTCATAATACACTTGGAGATATCAACGAAGAGGAAAAATAATATTGACTTCCGAAACTCCGAATTCCCAATTCTCGATAGATTTGAAAGCGTTTAGATGGCTCAAGTGAGCATATAATAATCAGAAATAAATTTTTGGGAATCCCTATAATTCTGAAAATATTATTGGCGGTCAAAGAATATTTGAAAATAATTTTCAAAGACCTCAAATAATTTTTAAATAAATAATACGATTTTTAAATCACCAAAAGGTATTTAATAAATATTAAATGGATATTAAATAACTCTTCAAAAATAAACAATTAATTATTCAAAAATAATTCTCTGTGAATAAATAAATATTCAAATATTTTTTCTTAGATCAATTCAAAGTAATTAATATTTAAGAATATACGAATAATATTTATGAAAGAAAAACATTATTCAAAATAAATAATGATTCTGTCCCTAGAATCCCTCGGGGTTCTCTGACAGTCTCGAAATACTGACTCCCGGTCTAGAGTCAAAAACAACAATTATGCTCTTCTCTAGAGCTACAAGGTATACTGGTTTATAACTACTTATCTCAAAAGCTCGTATATAAAACAAAAGTCAAACACGATATGCACTTATCGCAAACTGGAAAACTCGTATATATGGAAAAAGCAGTATTATACAACAAAACTTCAAAAGTATAGGTTTAGAAAACTTGCCTGGTACTCTGGATGTAGTAGGGGCTCGTGACGGTGTCCGACAATCTAAACAAAGTCAAGAAAATAATCGGTTAATACCCTATACGATCCACTTATAACTCGATGCTTAACACATAAGCGAATCACAAACAAGGCACTAAGGGTCTCTCTAGACCCATACTAAGTCCATGTTAATCAATGAATTCTTAACTCGTAAGTTTAGTCTAAAATCATTCCTCGAATTCATACTTAACGTAAGATATTCTGTACATCTTACTAACCATTTATAGCCTCGTACTTTGCACCAATATGTTTCCTTGACAATTCTTAACAAGTTTCGTGTTTTAGTCGACTCGAAATTCCTCTTTTAACTTAGCCAAAACGGATGGTCAAAGTAGTACCTCTAGAGTTGACTTTCCTGAGAATTAATATTCCGCGACTCGCACTCCAACACTTTTAATAAATCACTTAAACATAATTAATTACAAAACCACTTATAAAATCATCCTTGGTATTTGTAATATTTATCATAAAAGTTCTGATTCGAAAACACGGGTATAGATAGGTGAAATGTACTTTCGAAGTTGAGTCAACAGCGGATTTTTACTATTTGCACCTCTTTCACTAAAACGTTCATAACTCGATAAACGTTAACTCAAATGACGTACCATTTTCGCGTACACGATCTAGAGAATGTCTAGAAGGTAGCTAAGTCAAAATTTGACTTTGGTCAGAAGACTCATTTTCCGGGTTTTACAAAACAGTGCATGAGCTTTGTGATGAATAGTACCATCTCCTAAAAGGGCTTTTCCACTTGCGCAACCTCGGCTTACGCATTTTTATAAAATCGGAAAATAATAATTTTAATGTGAAACCTTCGCACAAACCTTACTAACTGTCCTTAGCATTTTATCACCAAGTTTGATATTTTAGAAAGACTCTTAAGGGTCTCAAACATAGCAAGAAAGTTGACACGTTTTTGCAGTGAAGTCTCTTGAACCGCTTTTACTAAAAAGGTCATATCTCCTAAACCGTAAACTCTTTTTACATGATTCTTGTGGCACAACAAACTAGACAACATAAGCCACACAACCATATGCAGTGGTCATTTTTGAAAGGAGCTTAAGGGTCTCGAATTCTACTGTCAAGCGTTTCCTATTTCATTACAATACAACCAAGCCATACAAGGCAACCCAATCATCCTCAACCTCAACCAACATCTATTGTGCTCCTCTAAGACCAGTGGTGAGGTTCAAAACAACCAATCAATATTTTACACATTATAACAAAGCTAAAAATTCACTAAAACCACTTATATGAAACATACTTTACATCATCTCTAAAACTTATCATAAACTCAAAATAAAAAAAGGTTAGGTTGAGGTTTATATCTTCCTTGATGTCTTAACAACACTAACAATGCTTAAGAATCCTTAAATAAGCCTTGGATAGTCATTGGGAAGCCTAATCTTGATCATCAAAACAAGAACACAACTTGAAGTTACTATTCATCATCTTCACCTAACACTTTGATCCATCTTTTGAAGATGCAAAACACCAAGGATGGAGCTAAGATTTCGAACGTTTCTTAGTCTACTCAAGGGCTTTCCAAAGAGCCATAGATCATAATTTTTTTAATGCTTGGAGGTTGGGTTTTGAAAATCAATTCTTTGAAGAAAAAGGAAAAGCCGAATGGATGATGTTCTTGGTTGGTTTCTCTTTTGATTTTCTTTCACTTGTGGTTGGCTTGTTTGGTGTGTTACTTTGCTAGAGAAATCAGTTGTAATACCCTTCATACTTCCCTTCCACACAAGTGTCAAGAATAAGAGAGTTTAGGTGTTTTATTTGCATGGTTTTAACAAGAACACATTACCTAGTACTATTCTTAAACCACTTGCATCTTGCTTCGTTTCACACTAATTCTCTTGATATGTTGCACATAATAATCTTGTGTGGTACTTATGGTTCGTGTTTAATCCGTAATCCATTATTCGTTCGCTTTATCACTTAATCTCATTGTAAAGTTCTAGCGATTTCTAGAACGTTCGTTATACTAACTCAGGGTTTTCGCTCTAAATCCTTAAATCAAATTTAATAAAATAATAAAATATAAAATCCTTGAATCCCTGATTTAAATAACTCACTTGTCTTGATCACATTGATATGCTCTTCACTGCTCGGTCAAATATTCCACAGAAATAAAGTTTGGATTTTATGAACTCCGATCGCGTTTACACACACTTACTTACCTCGTAGATTACTAATATAACTTTAACATATCCATTTCCTGTCCCGTACATAAGGTAACATGAGAAATTTCTTAATCCTCAAAATCACTATTCATCCATGTTAATCACTATTCACCCATAAAAAAAATTTCTCAAGTACAAAAATTAGGGTTAATGCAGAAATCGAGTACAAGCCAAAGATCTGGTGTGAACCTTCTCATGAGGAGGAGATTGAGGCACGGTTCAACAAACTCGAAGAAATCCTCGAAGAGGAGGAGAAGCGGAAGGAAGCTAAAGCCACAAAGGATGCTAAGTGGCTAAAACAGGATGAAGAACTTCAAGCTCTTCTCAAGAAGGAATGGCAAACAGAAGAAGAAGTTCGAAAACAAACACTATAAATTCTTAATAATGTTTTTAAACAGAAGAAAAATTGATTGTATTTCTTTACCTGTTTATTGACAATATTAATGAAATTTTTATTCTTAAGTGCTTAAGTGTCTGTTTCCTGTTTGATGTTTATTTTCTTGATTGACTGTTCATATCCCTGTGTAGTTGAATATATTGTTGTTTAGAATGCTCATGCGTTATTTTGTAATTATTATTAAGTATGTTAATGAAAGGATTTATTAAATTCTAGACAGTTAGTTTTTCTGCACAAGTTACTATCGACAAGAAAAGTAATTGTCACCGTGTGCCTTGACAGTTGATTTTTCGACAGTAAGGAAAACTTTCTGTCATGGGTATTTAAAGGATGCTGTCATTAAAATACTTAATTATGACAGTATGTTTTCGCGATGATGTTACTATCAAGCAAAACTTACGGTCATCCCAAAAAGTTACTGATAATTTGTTCTAGCGCACATGTTACTGTCAAAAGTTAGTGGACCGTTACAATTGGGATTTTTACCTCCACGATTGCCACACCACTAAAAGTAACTACCTACGACACCACGTGACTATTTTAGTGAGTTAAGACACGAAGTTACTTTCCCCTTTTCAGTAAAAACCTTTGCTATTCGTATATAGCAACTGTCAATCACACAAACACATAACTCTTTCCAAAACTTTACTTCTCAAAAGCTTAAACTCCTCTCTCTCTCTCTCTACAACCTAAAACAAGAATGGCACCTAAACAACTAACTCCTCAAACTAACTTTGTGGGCATCTTCTCTGCTAATGATGTTGGTGAAGGTTTCAAGGGACTTGTTTACTTTATGAACAAGTCCTATCTAGGCCAAGCTACAAGTGCTACTCCCACTCTAAACCTAGATAAACTTGAGTAGTTCTGGAACACAGCATCTGCTCATGGAAATGCTGGTAGTGAGACAATAAAATTCAAAATCGATGGTACTGCCTACACTCACTATCAAAGACATCAACAAAGCCCTGGGAACTGAGCTAAAGGAGGATGAATCCTATCAGGAGCTTGAAAATGATGATACCCTGAAAAGGTTCTTCTTGAAGATTGGGTATTCTGGCCCTATTATTGAAGAAGGTACCTCAAATTGGTATCCATCTGGAGAAATGGACAGGAAATACTTGAGGAAAGAATGGAGCATGGTTTTTGATGCAACTGTAAAGGTCTTCTCAACTAAGACCTCTGGCTGGAATGGAATTCCCCCCTACAGCAAGAAACTCACTCATTCACAAAGTGGATCTAGGAAAGATGCTTATGGCACAAATCATATCTGCCCTAAATAAGAAGGTACATGTCTATCCTCGATTTCTTATGTTGTGCATTAATTTATTGTGTGGAGTTGTTGAAGATTCCCCTTGAATAGAGGAGTACAATGTTTTGAAAAGGAATAAACAAACAACACTTAATTCACAAAATTTGAATGCACATATTACACTTTGTTTCACACAACACATGGTTGATCAAGTGCCCAATCTTGATTCTTCATTATCATCAACTGAGTTTGACACTTTCTTTCTCCAGAATGAAACTGAATTAGACCCAAATTCAGTTAACCCACATTCTTCACCATACATTTAAATCAGGTTCTCTAGACTACCAAAAGCCCCGTAAATAGCCATAAAATAATCCAAGAAAATATTTTTAAAATTGGTGTTAGAGGTAGTACTGAGAGTATTGAGGGAGAAACTGCACTTGATGCAGCAAATAAGGATGTTAGTCAAAGTGAACCCATAGTGGTTCCTCTTGAACCTAAGAAGAAGAGAGGTAGGAGGACCAAAACCACTGTCAGCCACCCTACAGTTTCACAAAAGGCTATGGAGGATGAAAGGGCAACAAACACATCCATAGATGTTCGTTCTCAATAAAGGACACCTATTGAAACTGGCATGTCTCCCAAGGCATCCTGTAAAGAGTCTGTAGAACCTCATGAACACACTCATGAGGAGCCCACACTTGCAGATACACACATGGAGTTAAAGCACAGGGAGGTTCCACAAACTTCTACTGTTGATGTTCCACAAGTTAACCCTATGGAACAGCCAAAATTCTCTTCAATACCTTCACCTTCTTACTTCTCTAATCCATCAATCGTTTCTTCTTCATAACCTAGAGAGGGGGACAGTCCCAACCCTTCAGGTTTTGATCATCCATCTTCTATCTTGGATGAGCCCCCATCTAGTGGTCCATAATAACCCATTGCTCACGGTGTAATGGACACCACTCTCTCAAACACTGAGCTAGAACAAGCTGCATCTCTGCCAGATTTTGAAATAACCAACATCTTGTTTGAACTCCATAAAGCAACTGACCCAAGGGAAGTTGCTGTCACAGCCTCAGCTACTGTCAAGGACACAACCAAAGTTGCTGTCACATATCCAGCTGATAGTAACATTTTGGAAAAAGATGTTATCACCTCCAATCAACCTGATCAAGACACAATCCTTGTTGAAGATGCCTCTATTGATGAAATTCAAATCTCTCATCTCTTCAAGGTAAAATCTAAACCTTCTACTTCTTCAATTCAAATGCATGATAGCACTGCTCATACCCATGTATCTAGGATGAGTGAGGGAGAGAAAAAGAAAAGAGAGATAAAAGAAAAGAGAAGTGAGCATAAAAATGAGAGGTAGCCAAATGAGCTGGAAAAAGGAGAGGGACTTGAGCATGTCCAGAGTGAAATTGAGAGAAACCCTTTAATTCGGGCATTAGGCCTTGAGAGTTCATCTATCAGGGGTGATGAAATCACTTAGAAAAACAATAAGAGTGTGAGAACCCCATCAGCCTCCTTGCCCCATTCTTTTCCTTTCCCTCCAAGAAGGTCAAGATCTGGTGGTCCTTCTAAATCCCTTGAGGACAGATGTAAATCTTGATGGTGTTAGTGCCCTAGAGACAATGTTGTTGTGCTTCTAGGAAAGACTATTTTGTTATTTAATGATCATGTTCTACTGATTATTCTACATTAATTTATTATGTCTTAATTTACTACGATATAAATATAAGAGTAATAAATGTCGTTGAAATATAGAACATGTATTCTATATCTTTAAGTATGTGACTTAAAAATGAGATTATATGAATAGTGATTATATTCCTAAATATCCCTAATCGAGCATTATTAATATGGGACAATTATAATGCATAAAGATTAGTATGTGTTGTTGACGGATGACCACATCTCATTGGTCATAGGTATAGTGATACTAAAGTCAAGAACATAGGTGCACGTAATATTATACATGGCACTGGATTAACCCACGGTGAGATTCTACATGTTGATAATGTCATTAGAAAGACTCATAGTGATAATTGTGTAATGATCCTTCGACTTGAGATCATTATATTTCTATACGAGGATTAATATACTTTGACTACATTAAAAGTTACCTTTGACCGGGTGATGATAAAAGTGTACATCGGGTATATTATGAGTCGTATGAGAAATATGAATGATAGATAAAGGATTTAGCCCTCCTATTATTAGGAGAGATATTATTGGTCTCTTGATTGAGTGAGACTATGAAAATGCATGGCCATGCTCAAATATTGATTTGTTTTAATAGTCTACTCATTGATCAAGGAAACCCGGATTAAACGTTGAAGAGGATGACTATTAACATGCCTCGAGTTTAATTTATAATATTTGGTTAAAGGGATTAAATTACACGGAAACATTAATCACGAAAGGTTTAATTGGATCACCAATTATTATTATTACTTGGGTAGCAATGATGTATTACTAGATGCCGCTCATTGTTTATAATTTTATTATTGGATATTAAAATTATTGCCAAAGTAATAATAACCTAAAGGGTTACACAATAAGTACGTTTAAAAGGAGTTTTAATTTAAATTATGAATTTAAATTAAATCATTAAATTCGAAATTGGTTATTAATTAATTAAGCTGGTTTTAATTAATTATTAAAGAGAATTCGAATTTAATAATAAAACCAAATCAGAATGGGTTTGGAGAAGCCCAATTCAATTTAGGGTTTTAGCCTAATCTCTCTTCCCTATAAATACATTATGATGTATTGTTTAGGGACACACTTTTGCAATTCATTAAAACGTGTGGGAGGCTAGAGAGAGAGAGAGAGAGGCAGGTTCTTCGGCTAGTACCGGCTCCGGTGATCGTTGGACGATCAAGCGTTCGTGTGGACTACTTTGGCAACGTAGATCTCGAAGAGGGTTGCGTGATGATTGCATTGGACCTCCATTGTCATCAATTTGTTAAATCTTCGTTTTAAGGTAAACGTTCATAACTACGAATTAAACGTCTTGTTTTGCATGGATCCTGCGATTGGGTTTCGATTTTATTGTTTTAATTATTGTTTTTATACTGCGTTTGATGCTCGAAACTAGGGATGGGCATCGGGGCATTTCGGGGCCGGGGAGTGCTATCCCCGCCCCCATCCCCGAATTCAAACCCGATCCCCGTCCCCGCCCGTTCCCCGTCGGGGACTATTTTTCATTCCTCGTCCCCGGCCCAAATAGGTGACGGGGATCCCCGCGGGGAATCGGGGGATTTTATTTAAAACAAAAAATAATTTTAAATAATTTTAAACACTAACTAGTGAGCTCAAATGCATTAAATTGAGATAAAAAAATATTATTTAAAGAAACAATTATAAACAACATGGAAATGAAGTTATTTAACTATTAGAAAGACAAACATATAAAATTAAAACATCATTTTGTTTCCATTATGAAGTATTGGAAATTCGTTTATATTAATATATGATTATTAATATATATATATATATATATATATATATATATATATACATATATATATATATATATATATATATATATACATATATATATATATATATGTATTAAAGTGTGGTGAAATCGAGTCGGGATTAAACATCGGGCCGGGTAGAGAAAATCGAGGCGGGGTCGGGGATCGGGCCGGGGACACATAAAAACCCGGCCCCGGCCCGCTCCCCGGTTTTTTTTGAAATTGTCCCCGCTCCCCGGCCCGTATCCGAAAAAATCCCCGAATTCCCGCCCCGTTCGGTGCGGGGATCGGATCGGGATCGAGCTGGCCGGGATGAATGCCCATCCCTACTCGAAACCCTTCAAATCTATGGAAGCTAAACTTGACAATCTATCCACTATGGTCACTGCTGGTTTTGCTGAGATCAAATAAACAATGTAGTCATTTTCTGCTGCTCTTAGTGCTATCAACTTAACTAAGGGGGATAAAGTGATAGATCAGAATATCAAACAACTATCAGACAAGGAGAAACAAGGTTGAGCTACAAGCAAGGGGGAGTCAGGAAGTAAGGGGGAGCAAGAGAAAGATGGAGATGCAAGTAAGGGGGAGCAAGAGAAAGAAGGAGATGCAAGTAAGGGGGAGCAAACTGAAAATGAAGAAAGGGACCTTGGTGCAGAGTTGAAAGCTAGTGCAGTTGGAGATTTCATTGAACAAGAAATGGATGGTGAGCTAGTATTGATGTCTAAAGAAACAATGGAGGAATTGCAAGGAACTCGGAAATCTAAAAGACCAATACTGCCCCCTGTACAGATCAATGAGCTAATCCCTGAAACAATGGAAACTACACTTCAAAGGAAATGGAGAGAACAGGAAGAATCAAACAGACTGGAAAAAGGAAAAGGAAAGTTGCATGAATACATTTCAATTGTCACTGAATGGAGTGAAGGAGCAGAGTTCAGCCCAGAAGAAGTAGAACTCATAATGGTTAGCCACATGGAGAGCACTTTACACAATAAGGATGAAGAATTCAGTAGGTTGGTTGAAGAAATTGTCAGAGAATCTAAAGATGTCTTTGTAGAACTTCCAACCCTATTGAATAGCATGATAACAAGTGTCTCTATGAAGGTCAATGAGGAGAAAGATGGGTTGTTGATGTGTACTTGAGCATAGGACACTCAATGTTCATCACTATGCATCTATTGCAAAGATTGTCAGTCAGGATATTGAACTTTATGGCAACCAAAGTGAACTCTAACTGATCCACAGCCTTCAATGAAATTCTTTTAGTGGAACTTTGAGAGGTAATTTTAGAAAAGCTCCCAGAAGTTCAATTGGATCCATTCTGTGTTTACTGCAGATCAATCACCAAGTTAGACCCCATAAAGGTTGGATATATGGACCTTAGTGGCCCAACAAAAATGAAGAATGATTCGATCATAAAGGTGCTGATCAGCAAGTCAAGAAAAGGTCAACGTTGTCAAAGCAATTCACAATCTACTGGCAAAAAGAAAGAAGGAACTGAACTTAAAGGTTAAGGAGTTAATTGCTGAAGCTAATGCCAAAAAGGGTGAAAGAGGTGGAATCTGTACTTACGATGACACTCTTAGAATGATGGAAGTGGAGATTCCTATTTGCCTAAAAATGTTGGTGGAGAAACTGCTGAAAATATGGGAAATCAAACTCAGGAGGAAACAAAAGAAGAAACTCCCAAAACTGATAAGAAAGATGCTGGTGCTACAGATGAAGGGGAGACAAACATTCTTGAAGCCTTGGAAGAAAATATCTTAAGAAATGCAGTTGACAGTATCAATGCTGAAAAAGATAATGTCAACACGGAAGCTGTTAAGAATGATGAAGATGCTGTCGAGAAAGTGGCTGCCATGGAAGGTACTATCAACGAAGACACTGTCATGAAAGACATAGTCAAAGAAGATACTATCCTGGACAGCACTGTCAAGAGCTTAAATGAGGATACTGTCAAAGGTGAAGTTGCTAAGGCAGCCAAATCTAACATGCTAAAAACAAAGGCAAAGGCCTGGTGCACAATTCCAAAAAAGGAAAGAATAGTGTCCTCAGGGAAGAAAAAGGAGCATACAGGGAGGATGGTAAGGAAACCCATTCGGAAAAGAAAAACGAACAGCTTCGAATGTCAATAGAACAATTTAAATGAAATATCACAACCGTTAAAATTGTGCTAGATGATAATAAGGAGAGTGCAACTAAATACATCCTTTGGCAGGAAAAATCTAAACTCATGGAGATTGAAAAGGACTTCACCATGGTAATTAATTCAAGAGTAATCACTAGTGACTTCAAAGAAAGATCTGAACTAGTGAGGCGCAGAGTTAGTTATTTCGTATTGGCAAGGATGGTGGAGCTTCTGAAAAGCTATGACAATGTTCCTAGCAAAGTCATGGAACATATCCAGAAATACCAAGCTGGCAGATATGTAGAATTCTATGAGCAATATGGTGAATGGAGAGCACATGATGATGATGATGTTAACTCAGATGAGGAAATACCTTGGGCAGAAGAATCAGCCAAGACTGCTAAAGAATCATTCAAGCCTACTGAACAGACTGCTGATGATATAGAAGTTCAATTGAAAGAAAATGCAAGAAAGTCAACAAGGTGAACTGTTACGCCGAATACACAAATATAATCAAGTTTGTATGAGAGAATAACAATAAACACACGGTTAGATAATCAAAAACTGTATGGAATTAATAACTCCTCTCTCAGTGATGTAAAATATCACAGAGAGCTGCTTAGGTTACAATGAAATGATAATTCATTTCTCGATACCCTTCTAGGGTTAACCTAACTATATTTATAAAGATATACAGCTACAGTACAATCGATAATTGATACTCCTATAAATCAGCTATACAAATGTTATCAATTATGATTGTTACACGTCTTCTTAGTCAACACAATGTCTTCGACAGCTATCCAATCTTCAAATATATTGCTTCCATAATTATCTTCAATTATTCTTCAAAGTCTGATGATGACCAGTAAACGCTTCCTCCTGACAGAGTTTAGCAAACTCTGTCGAGCTTCCATCTGTCAGAGTTTAATTAAACTCTGACCGCTTCCAGCTTCCAGTTAAACTCTGATGAATCTCTATAACACTTAAACACTGATAGTACTCACATCAATTATATTTAACAATCTCCCCCAACTTGTTCATTAGCAAAAATGCACAAGTTAATAATAATTGATGATGTCAAAACAATTAGACAAATACAGTGTTTAATAAATAATCAGAGTTTAAACTTCTACTTAAACAAAATTTACAGAAAACAAGAAATACTTACAGAGCTTTATTTACTTACTTTTCTCAACATCTGGTGTTGATCTGAGATAGACTATAAGTAATCTTCTCTCTGCATTCTCGAGTTCTATCTGCATGATCTTCTTAATCTCTCTAAGTTCAGGATCATCTTCACCAGTCTGATAGATTGCAGATCTCAGAGAATATATTTTGTTCTTTCTAATTTCATTACCCAGTCTGATGAAGTGTGCTTTCTCTGCCTCTGGATTAAAATCTAAAACAGTTATACCCAGATCTGTCTTCAGTCGAGCACAATTTTTCTTCATCTCAACGATCTTCCCATGATAATCTCTGTATTTTGGAACATACTCACTTGTGTATCTTGTACCACTAATTGCCTTAGCTTTCAACATCTTATTCCTTAGCATATTAGCAGCTTGCTGAGTCCTTTAATTTTTCACTTTGAAGATATATATAACATATTCCAATTCTTCCCATAGCTTCAAATCAATTTCATTCTCACCAACTTTATACACAGTCCCATCAGCCATAAAATACAGCAGAAAATCTTTGTTCAAACTCCTTTGATGAATCAACTATACTGATTCCAGTCTGTCCAAACTCTCCTGTGGAACACCTTGTCCTGGAACAACCAGTGATGAAGGATCTAGAGGACTAGTATTCACTCTAATTTCTCTATGTGAGCCCAAGCCAGATGTATCTCGACTTTGCTTGGACATACAAGCTCTGCCTTGTAGAAAATTAGTACCTTCAGTCTTCAGAGTTTGAATAGTTGGTTTTGCAAAGAACATTTGCATCTGAGTAGACAATGGTTTCTGTACAACTTGTGTAGCAACAGAGGTTGTATCCACTTTCTTCGAAACCTTTTCTTCTTCAACAATCTTACCTTTCAGCTTCTGTTTAGCATCTTCTGTTGGTTTCCTAGACAGTAGTAAATTCTGATCAGCACCAACATTTTCTTTAATAACAATGCCTTTTTGAACAGGCCTAGGAGCTTTCTCAATCTTCTTTAACTGTCTGGACTTCAAATCTTTTTGATGTTCTTCTTGTAAATTCTTCTCTTCAGCTTGAATGTCTTCAATTGTAACTCCTTCTTCATTCTCTTCCAAAAACAGTCTTGCAGCCAATTCTTCATCTGTTTGTGGATTGTCAGTGAATAACAAGATCTTGGTCTTTGAAGTACCCTGAACATCAGTATTTATTCCATCGGACTTTGTAGAAGACTTACCGGATCTCAGACTCATATCTTTACCAGCTTTTGATCTTAATCTCTTTTGGTCATTTGCTCCTCCATCTTCAGTATCATCCTTCTTAGTCAGAGTTTGAGATTACCTGCATTTGGACTTAGCAACTCTCTCCCCCTTTTTGACATCATCAGGAATCAATATAGATGTGATCAATTCCAATGAGGTAGCAATAGAGTCAATCTTACCAGACAAGACAGTTTGATTCTCTTCCACTTTACTTAGCCTTTTAAACAGAGTTTCTTGATCTTTAGAAAAAGTCTGAAACTTCAGTTTATTATCTCTCTGCAGAAGCATGTCTCTTTGAACAACTTCAGCTCGCAGATCAGTTATTACTTGTTGAGAATCATCAAACCTGGTATTAAGAGTCTTGACTTGAACAACAGTGTCTTTCAGATATGAAAGAATCTCTGGATTTGAAATGTTTGTAGCAGTGCTATGCACAAAAGCAGCTGCTCTTCCAGCAGGAAAAATGCAATCTTCTTTATACCAATTCTCCGAAAATTTGACAAAAATGTTCGTTTCCAATTTCACGTTGTGAAGGTCCAGAAAAATCAGTTATCTTCGCATCAGTTTGTACTGGTTGTCTCCGAGAAGAATTAGACTCAGTACTTCCTTCAGCTTCAACATCAATTTCATTTTCCACTGGATCAGTCCCAGCAATATTCACTGCAGCTTCAACTTTTTCAGCAGGAGGCTCTACAACTGCAATACCTTCAGCAAATGTCTCCTTAATATTCTCTGCAGTTTGCTCTCCATCTGCAACAGACTTTGCAAGAACTTCACCCACAGGCTCAGAAATTACAGCCTTGGTTGGTTGATCAATTTCTTCACCTTGTTCAGGAACTTGGTGAGCATCAGAGAATAGTACAGTATGTGTTGCTACTATTTCATCAAGTACCACAGTAGGTTGATCAGCTACACCAGTTTCTTCAGAGTTAGCAACAACAGGTGATGAGATGGGAACTTCAATGTCATCAAAGAATGGAATGAATGACTCATCAAAAGCATCCATATTAGCAAAACCATCTCTGTTTTCCACATCCATTTGTGCATCTTCAGTTGTCTTTACAACTTCTTTTTCAGTATTTATCTCAAAAGTAGGTATCTCCTTAGAAATCACCTCTGGAGCTTCAAAATTTATTTCTTCATCTGACTCATCAACTAACAACCTTCTCCTCTTTAATTTAGGTACCTCAACTGCCACTTCCTCTTCAGCAGAGTTTGATAAATCAGACCTTTTGACTCTTACCTTTTTAGCCCTGACAACTTTGTGCTTTGTTCAACCTCCACGCTTTGGTTTTGCCTGTGTAGGTGGTGGATTTTGTTCAGTGTTTGGCTCAGCATTTTAAGGTTGAGAAGGTTGAGGTTGTGTTTCAGTGGTTGTAGGTTGTAAAGGTTCAGTGTTTGCAGGTGGTGAAAGTGCAGGCTCAGGCTGTTGTGGTTCTTGAGGTTGATTTAGGAAGTTTTGAAGAGCAAGAGGCAAGACCAAGTCAGGTATGTGCTCCTTGGTTAGATCCTTGTTGGTCAAATCAGATAATACTCTCTTATAAACCTTAAAGGCCTGAATAGTGTCTTCCTCAGAAATTTCAACATCAGGCACACAAGTAGAGAATAGTAATTGACAAAATCTAGAAAAATAAACAGTGGTACTAGACTCTGACAATCTTTCACCAATATTCATCAAGACAAGTCTACCAAAATCAAAATTACTTCCATAAAGAAGAGAATACCCGATTTGAAGACTGTCAGTAGGAATAGCATCCCAATTTGTGACTTTCTTTCCAAATGCCCTTGCGATGCAGTCGAAAAAGAAACTCCACTCCTTCCTCAGAAATGGCCTTTTCACTTGACCAAGTCTCTCTAAAGGTCTTGAATACCCAATTTGCTGCAACATCTCTTTTAGAATCCTTTCACCAATAATACTGTATGTAGAGTGTGTATCAAAACCCAAAGATTCTCTAACCTTTATTGGAGTAATGACATACTCTGTTTCCTCATATGTGAAAATGATTGACGGAGTCCCATTCTCTTCTCCATCGTCATAAGTAGCTGACTGCCAGAAAGAAGCAATCTGTGCAGCAGAGAGTTTTGTTGGTTCGATTAGAGCTCTGCCAATCTCTGAATCGAGCAAGAAGTTTTGAATTAGATGAAACGCCTCAGGAACATTCTCATTATTCAACGGAGCTGCATAGTTGTTAGGTACAAATACTAACCCTCTAGCATTAAAAGCTTTGGTGGCCATGAGATTAGATTTAAGAAGAAAATATCAAAGAAAATGATGTGTATGAGAGGTGTTTGTGAAAATGTGCAAGTGAAAGAACAAAGTAACTGTGAGTGTTTGTGTGCAAAGAGAATAACCGTTTATGTAAAAATGATTAGATTTGTAATTAAAAATTAAAACCCAATCGTTTTAAGCATTAACACACGCAACCAGTTCTTTGTTTAATGTGTGAGTGGGACACGCGGCACACATGCAATGGAATAACTTTGCACGTTCAGTAATTATGGCAGTAATTACTGCTGCTTTCTCTCTCCTATTTCCAATACACTTTAACACTCTAATACTCATTAACAGTTGGCAATTATTTATCTCATTTTTCAAAAACTCTTTTCACCCCAAGTCTGTAAATTGTCTGAAATAATATTTACCTTAGAGTACTAGACAAATTTCGTCAGTGTTTGTCAATTTTCCAACTTTATTATCATAACCCTTTCAAAAACTGCACAGTTGTGAATTTATGTGTGTGTATAGCAGAGTTTACTAATTCAATATTTAGAGCATCTAATTTTTCATAAAATCCATAAAATAAATCAGTAAACACTATTTGCACAAACTCTCATAGTAAACACTTAATGTCTGATGAATGCTAAACTCTGTAGTAAATAATTAATATACAGTAACTCTGAACTAACTTATACCCCCCTTCTAACTTTTTTTTTCTTTTCTCCAGTAATCAGAGGTTGGAACTAGTCACCAAAAATCCTATAATTTTAGCCCTTATCTTTTTGATAAGTTCCTGGGTCGTCCTAGACACAACATAATCTCAAAGGAGTTCTAACAGCCTATATACATTTGCTATGGGGGTAGACTTATAACAGAATCTAACTTAACAGAGTTTAACAAACAAAGTTTAGAAGTCATCAATCATCAGAAGTTAGTCATGAGAGGAAATGCACACAGCAGTTACAGACTCAGAGTTTAGGATAGATAAACTAAGAGATGCTATAAATATAGAAAAAGTATCATGCTGTGTAAATATTCTGCATAGTCTGAGATTAGATCACAAATAACTTAGAAGGATTCATGATTAATTACTGTGAATAATGCTTCATACAGATTTCTTCATCGGTGATTATGTTCAGACAATAACATTATCAGAGTTTATCAAGGTTTATCCAACATTTCACAGTTTATGACCTATAGAGTATTCTAACAATTGAATTATCACATCAAGGTATACAAATCACAGAAACATGAGCAACATATTATGTAAGTAAAGCTTGAGTCTAACCAGTATCTCTAGTCGAAACCAGAGATCATTCCTAGTTCATTTACCAGCCTTGTAAATGTAGCTTCACTCAATGGCTTGGTGAAGATGTCTGCAAGCTGTTGTTCTGTAGACACAAAATGAAGCTCAATATTTCCTTCCTCTACATGTTCTCTGATAAAATGGTACCTTATGCTGATGTGCTTGGTCATTGAATGCTGTACTGGATTACCTGTCATAGCAATAGCACTTTGATTATCACAGAAAATTGGTATTTTACTGTACCTTAATCCATAATCCAGCAATTGATACTTCATCCACAGAATCTGTGCACAACAGCTACCAGCTGCAATATACTCTGCTTCAGATGTAGATGTAGAAATTGATTTCTATTTCTTACTGTACCAAGAAACAAGTCTGTCACCCAGAAATTGACAACTTCCACTAGTGCTTTTTCTGTCTATCTTACAGCCTGCAAAGTCTGCATCAGAGTAACCAATTAGCTTGAACTCTAATTCTCTAGGATACCACAGACCTAAGGTTATGGTGCCCTTGAGATACTTAAAAATTCTCTTCACAGCTGTTAGATGTGGTTCTCTAGGATCTGCCTGAAACCTTGCACAGAGACAAGTTGCATACATAATGTCAGGTCTGCTTGCTGTTAGATAAAGAAGAGACCCTATCATGCCTCTGTAGCTTGTCATATCTACTGGAGCTCCTGTGTCTTTGTACAACTTTGTTGCTGTCGCCATGGGAGTTGTTACAGATGAACAGTCAAGCATACCAAATTTCTTGAGAAGATTTCTGGTATATTTTGCTTGATTTATAAAAATCCCATCATCTGTTTGCTTCATTTGTAGGCCTAGAAAATAACTAAGCTCTCCCATCATGCTCATTTGATACCTGGACTGCATGAGCTTGGCAAACTTCTTACAGAGTTTATCATTAGTAGACCCAAAAATTATGTCATTAACATATATTTGAACTAAAAGCAAGTCAATACCAGATTTTAAATAGAACAGGGTTTTATCAATTGTACCTCTGTTGAACCCACTTTCTAAAAGAAATTGAGCCAGAGTTTCATACCATGCTCTTGGTGCCTGCTTAAGTCCATAGAGTGCCTTATCCAGCCTATAGACATAGTCTAGATATTTGGGGTCCAGAAATTCTGGTGGTTGTTCAACAAACACTTCTTCTTCAAGCTTCCCATTCAGAAAAGCACTTTTTACATCCATCTAAAATACCTTGAATTTCTTATGAGAGGCATAAGCTAGAAAAATCCTTATTGCCTCCAATCTTGCAACTGGAGCAAAAGTTTCATCATAGTCTATTCCTTCCTGCTGTGAATAGCCTTTTGCCACAAGTCTAGCCTTGTTCCTTGTAACAACTCCCTCACTATCAGTTTTGTTTCTGAAAACCCATCTAGTACCAACAACAGATCTATTCTTTGGTCTTGGTACAAGGGTCCATACTTCATTTCTTTCGAATTCATTTAACTCCTCCTGCATTGTTGTTATCCAGTCAGCATCTTAAAGAGCTTCTTCTACCTTCTTTGGTTCGGATTTAGACAAAAATGCATGAAACAGACATTCATTTGTTGTAGCACTGCTTGTCCTTACTTTTGCATCTGGATCTCCAATAATTAGATCAGGTGTATGAGATTTTGTCCATTTCCTAGCTGAAGGTAAATGACTTCTATCAGTATTTGATCCTCCCCCTTGATCCATGCTCTCCTGATTTTCTTGTTGCCTTTCTTCAGTCTCTGAGGCTCCCCCTGAATTTGACTGCTCAGAGTTTGAACTGTCAGATTTTGCACTTTTAGAGTTTGAGTCATCAGAGATTGATCCAAATTTTTCAGCTGACTCGCTTTCAGTATTTGAGTCATCATTATGAAGTGATCCTTCATGCTCCCCCTCAACTGGTTCTCCCCTTTGTTCTGGCTGAGAAGTTTTTTCATTGTTTACCAGTAGAGGTTCAGATATGTTTCAACAGAGTTTGTCGACTCAGCTTCATCAGAGTTTACTTCATCAGAGATTAATTTTTCATTTTCAAAGCGCAGTGATCATGTTCATCTACATCTTCAAGTCTAGTTATTTTCTTGTCATCAAATGACACATGAATTGACTCCATAATAACCTTTGTTCTCAGATTATAAACTCTGAATGCCTTAGTTGACAGCGGATAGCCAACAAAAATTCCTTCATCAGCTTTTAACTCAAATTTGGTCAACTGTTCTGAATGAGCTTTTAACACAAAGCATTTGCACCCAAAGATATGAAAATATTTTAGGTTAGGCTTCTTTTCCTTCACCATCTCATATGGTGTTTTCCCATGCTTGTTGATCAGAGTTGCATTTTGAGTAAAACAAGCAGTTTGAACTACTTCTGCCCAGAAATAGGTTGGCAATTTTGCTTCATCAAGCATAGTTCTGGTAGCTTCTATCAAGGTTCTGTTTTTCCTCTCAACTACACCATTTTGCTGTGGTGTACCAGGTGCAGAAAACTCTTGCTTCACTCCTCTGTTCTTACAGAATTCTTCCATTGTTGCATTCCTAAATTCAGTTCCATTATCACTCCTGATTATTTTGACTTTGTGTTTTGATCCTTTGTCCAGCAGCTTTACATGCTCCATCAGAGTTAATGCAGTTTCATTCTTCTTTGCTAGAAAATACACCCAAGTGTATCTGGTGTGTTCATCAACAATGACTAAAGCATATTTCTTTCTTCCAATAGACAATACATTCACTGGTCCAAACAGATCAACATGTAGAAGATGATAAGGATCAACAATTGAAGATTCAGACTTGCTTTTGAAAGATGACTTCCTTTGTTTGGCCTTTTGATAGGAATCACACAGGCCATCAACATTTAATAAAGACTTTGGGAGTCCCCTTACAAGATCCTTTCTTATCAACTCATTGATGTTGTCCAGATTTAAATGAGAGAGTTTCTTATGCTACTTCCAATTCTCTTCACTAGACATTCTTGTTGACAGGCACACAGATTTTTCATCAGAGTTTGTCAACAAATTTGCTTCATAGATATTATTGCACCTGTGTCCAACTAGAACAATTTTCCCTGTAGATTTACTAATAACTTCACAGTATTCAGGTTGAAAATCTACATGATAACCTCTGTCACAGATTTGACTCACAGATAGCAGATCATGCTTGAGTCCTCGAACCACAGCTACATTTGTGATGGTGACATTTCCAAGATTGATATTGCCATATCCCAGAGTACGTCCTACTTTGCCATCTCCATAGGAAACTTTTGGGCCAGCCTTCTCCTCATACTCTGATAGCATGGCTTTATTTCCAGTCATGTGTCCTGAACATCCACTGTCCACGACTAGGGTACTCTCCCTGATGCCCTGCAATCACAAACATTCACTGAAGGTCAGATTTAAGGATCCAGACTTGCTTGGATCCTTTGGCTTTCTTAACTTTGTTAGCTTTAGTAATGGAATTCTTATTATCTGAGTTTAAGCTAACATTTTCAGAGGTTACACTTGCAGAATTAACCTTAACCCATTTCAAATTGGGCTTCAGTTCATAATAATTATGATAAATAGCATGATAATCCCTTTAAGTATAAATAGAATGCCAAGTGCTTCCACAATGTTTGCATAAAGTCTGTGGTTTAGTCTTAACATAATCATTCTTTACTCCAGACTTGGAGGGTAAAGAATTAATGTCTTTATTTTTCCTGCAGAAACTAGCAAGATGTTTAGTACTGCCACAATTATGACATGTCTTCCTTGGAGCATAAGTAGCAAGCATTTGATTATAGCCTTTAGTAATGACTACTTTACCATTTCTATTCTTCCTGGACACTTTCTATTTCTTAACAGATTTTAACTCCTTAAGCTTATGTTTGAGTTGTTTATCTGTCATTGAACCAATATTAATCTGTTTAACAAAAGTTTTAACTGATTCTCCCTTAATAGCTTCTTTTTCAACTTCAGACTTAGGTTCACTTGTGCCAGTAACAAATTTTCTAGGTAGAAGATGTTTTCTAATTTTGACTTCTTTTTGAAACCTAAGTTCATCTTCCTCACAGTAACCTAAACCAACTGTGTCTGACTGAAAAACCTCATGAGTGTCTTTTCCAGAATCAGTCCAAGTCTTAATTATGTGATATGCTTTCTCCAATTCAGATTCTAGTTGCCTATATCTCCCAAGCAACTCATGTTCTAGATAAACAGCATCATCTCTTTCTTTCTGAACTTGTTGCATGTTGACAAGTTTCTCTTCAACAAATTTATTTCTTTCTTTAAGTTTAGAACTCTCAGATTTGATTCTTTCATTCTCTAAAGTCTGATCCCTATAACTGATATGTAAGGACTTAAATTCTGTCAAGATATTCTGGATCTATAGCCTCCAGAAACATGGTCATCTTCACCTTCCAGATTGAATATTCTACCGGCCTGAGAATAGGAACCCTAATTGTCTCGTAACGACTCACAGTAGTAGGTTGAGCCTTCTCAGTACTAGAATTAGAACCTGATGGAGGAGGTATCTCTGCCATTGATTATAGTTATGTGTGGATCTTAAACTGTATAGAGTAATAGATCTGCTCTGATACCAATTGTTAGGCCGAATACACAAATATAATCAAGTTTGTATGAGAGAATAACAATAAACACACGTTTAGATAATCAAAACCTGTATGGAATTAATAACTCCTCTCTCAGTGATGTAAAATATCACAGAGAGCTGCTTAGGTTACAATGAAATGATAATTCGTTTCTCGATACCCTTCTAGGGTTAACCTAACTGTATTTATAAAGATATACAGCTACAGTACAATCGATAATTGATACTCCTATAAATCAGCTATACAAATGTTATCAATTATGATTGTTACACGTCTTCTTAGTCAACACAATGTCTTCGACAACTATCCAATCTTCAAAGATATTGCTTCCATAATTATCTTCAATTATTCTTCAAAGTCTAATGATTACCAGTAGATGCTTCCTCCTGACAGAGTTTAGCAAACTCTGTCGAGCTTCCATCTGTCAGAGTTTAATTAAACTCTGACCGCTTCCAGCTTCCAGTTAAACTCTGATGAATCTCTGTAACACTTAAACACTGACAGTACTCACATCAATTATATTTAACATGAACAGTGAAGAGCCAATTATCAGCCTTGTGTACTTGACCTACCTCTCAGAATCAAAAATGGAAACGAAGAAATCTATGTAGATAGCTTCAACAAGCTAAGGACCAGTGTACTGAAGAGTCTGTAATGGAAAGTTGTTGGATCATCTCACAAGATAGAAATGCTATATGCTTAAGAACTTGCGGAGATTTTTGATCGAAGAAGAGATGAAGATCCAAATCTGGACAGAAACAGGAGAGTATCCCTAAATGCTTTTCTTGGCAGAAGATTCAAGATTGACCAAGACAACTTAAAGTTCAGAACATACACCTATGATTTCGAAACTTGGTTTGATCTGGATGATGTAAAGATGGTCTCTTCTCGACAAATCCAACAGTACATTGATGAGATAGAAGATGATGCTGTAGGGTTTCGTGCACATACACGTAGTGGAATTAAACGCAAAAAAAATAAAAATTGAAACCCTACCGCAGGATCCATGCAAAAATAAATTTAATTCGGAGTTAGATGATTACCTTAAAGAAGCTTTATGAACGGATGACAATTAGAGATCCTAGCTACTTGAATCACCACGCATCCCGCTCGCGCGATCTACGCTCTGCCGGTATCCACACGAACGCTTGATCTTCGAAGGAGCGATGTACTAGCATCTAAAGACTGATTTCTCTCTATCTCCATCTTTGCTCTCAAACGGCTAGGGTTTTTTTTCTAAAAACTTCCTAGCTAATTTGATACTTGAAGATGTTTATATAGAGAGACAAATCTGTTTTCTATGGCCCAATTATATTGGGTTTTTATTAAAATTTGAATTCTTAATTAAATAATTAATTAAGTCACACTTAATCAATATTCTAATATAATTCAAATTCTAATAATTATTAAATTCAAATTTATATTAATTTAATTAATTAAGTCTAACTTAATTAATATCATAAATAAATATGAATTACTATTTAATTTAAATTCATAATTTAAATCAAATCTCCTTCAAGCGTTCTTGTGTGTGACCCTATAGGTTATTATTACATTGACAATAATTTTAATTTTCAATATAAATTATAAACAATGAGCGGCATCTAGTAATACATCATTGCTACCCAAGTAGTAATAATAAATCAGTGATTCGATTAAGCCTTTCATGAATAATGTTCAATGTAATATAATCCCTTTAACCTTGATATTATAGATTAAACTCGAGGCATGTAATGTATCATCCTCTTCATAATTTAATCTTAATTTTATTGATCGATGAGTAGACTATTAAATCAAATCAATATTTGAGCACGACCGTGCATTTCATAGTCTCACTCAAACAAGAGGCCAATAATATCACTCCTATAACTAGGAGGGTTAAATCCCATCTAGATCATTCATATTTCTCATACAATTCATAATATACCCAATGTCCACTTTTATCATCACCCGGTCAAAGGTAACTTTTAATGTAATCAAAATATATTAATTCTCGTATAGAAATATAATGATTTCTGGTCTAAGGATCATTACACCATTATCACTATGAGAATTACTTATGACACTGATAACATGTAGAATCTCACGGAGGGTCAGTCCAGTGCAATGTACCCTTACATGCACCTATGTTTTGACTTTAGCATCATCATACCTATGACCAATGAGATTTTGTCATCAGTCAACAAACATACTAGTCTCTATGTATTATTATTGTCCTTTAATAATAATACTCGACTAGGGATATTTAGGAATAAAGATACTACTCATAAAATCTCATTTTCAAGTCACATACTTAAAGATATATAGTGCATATCATAATTCCAAGGACTTTTATTATGCTAACATTTATAACGCAGTAAATAAAGACATAATAAATAAATTAATAATAATCAACAAAACATAATTCCTAATAATAAAACATTTTCCCTAAAACATAAAAGTATTTTCTCTAGGGCACAAATACTAACAGATGCTATATCTCCTGATGAAAAGGGTTTGGTGCAAAGTCTCAAGGAGTACTTAAGAGAAGCTCTCAAAAGAAAATAAGAAACTGGAAAGTAAAGGAAAGCTCAATAACAAGTTAAGTAAATTTCTATATCTGTTCAAACTAGAGGAGTTCTTATTTTAATAATTAGATCGTTGTCCTATGTAATGCTTAATGCTTGAAAATGTTCTGGAACCCGTTTCACATTTATTAGAAACAAAGTTTTAAATATTCTGATCTATGTTAGTTAAGTTGTCAGCATGCTTTAATGGTAAATTTGTTGTTATTGTACATAAAAACAAATTGGGAGAGATTGTTGGGATTTATGGGTGATAGCTTAGAGATAGCTTATCTAGATTTTATTATGCTTAGTTTATTGTATAGTGCCACAGCCAGAGTGTGTTCTTGTAATCAAATAATTTATTGTCATAAAATAAATGTACATCTTGGAAGAAGTTCACTTAAATGTTCAAGCCTCAAGAAGTACATCAGTTCGACAGCATGAATAAAGTTAACTGTCAAAGCAGTTGACAGCAAGGTTGCAAGAAGACAGCATGTTGCAAGTCATGACAGCAGATTCTCTCTGACAGCAACACTGGCGGAAACATTAGACAACAACATTCTCATAGCTTGACAGCATTTCTGGAATTCCTGACAGCAACATTGGCGGGGATTCATACTGTCATCCAAGGAACATTCTCTTGACATCAGACTTGGCGGTTAAGGTTACTATCTCAATGGAATATTTGAATTGGGGATTTATCTCAGTCAAATCCGTGACAGTTTAGATGTTCAAGAAACAGATTTGCTGCAACACTTCAAGGATTGTAGCAGACTTGCAAGACTACGACAGAAGCTTGAGAGATCACAAGACAAAGCTCGTCAATTCAAGAGTATGACAAATCTACATCTATTATAATTGTGCTAGCTTGATTTAGAAAGTATCCAGTTTTTTTTTATATAATGATAACTCTGATTGTATAGCAATTTAGGAAAGTCACATGGGTGTGCAAATTATAAGGAGCTGCCACTTAAAAATGATAGCAGCTCCACAACCCATGTGACAAAGATGTTAGAACAGATTAGCCTTTATAGAGATTCATCTCTCATTCTTTCTGTATCATTCTCATGAAACCGAAGCTGGAGAAATATTATTTTCTCTAGGTTGTAGCAACACTTTGAAAAATAAATAAAACATTTATTTTGTGAGAAACATCTTGAGTTACTACTTGTGTTTACATTTCTTCTACTGATAGGTTAGAATCTTTATTACTGTTGTTGAAGTAAAGATTTAAATTTATCAGTATTGCATTCAACCCCCTTTTACAATACTCTGGGACCAACACTAATAATAAGCCTTCTGGCTCGATGTTTGTGATCATAAAAACCATGGGAATATCAACTAAATTAAATAAATGAATTATGTAAATCCCATATCTATATACATGATATACAATTTATAAAATATATAATTTGGAATAGTAAATGAAAATATGTAATTTATCATTCCAAAAATAGTAAAAATGATGATACCAATAAATTACACAAATGTTGTCACTTGTTAATATTAAATGTAGTAGTAATGAGATAACAAACCAAAAAACATCATAAGTTTTACGCCCAATCGAATCGATCCAAATTAACCTTGTCAATTTATTAAATTTATCTATATCGTACTCATACCGTTAGAAAATTCTTTTAACGCTTCAAATTTGTTCGGTAAAATTTGTACTTCAAGATTTTCAATAATACTTTTCAAATCTCTATTTTCTTAAAATCCATAGTTGTCCACAAAATATAGATTTCAAAATTTCACCTTTAAACCATCATCAACGGCTACACTCCTTAAGCTAAAATTTATACATAATTTATTGAATTTTTGACTCCCCAACTACGAATTTTCCTTACCTAAAATGTTATCCAACCATAGATATTGGTAATATTTGTTGAATTTCGATAAATATGTAATAAATTTTCCGTCAATTACGCTAAATTAGAATAATATCTACTTGTGACAAGTTACAACGAAAATGAAATTTTAATTTTAAAATATAGATAAACATTAAAACTATTCCAAATTCAATTTATTTAAGTTTTAAAAATAAATTCAAATTTAAATTGAATTTCAAAATTTAATATAAAAATTTTTGGGAAGAGTAAATTGAATTTCAAAATTTAATATAAAAATTTTTCCAAATTATTTTTGGGACCCAAAAATTGAAAAATGATGTAATCAATATAAATTATTTTTATAAAATAAAAAAAATTACGAAGAGTAAAATAATAAATAGTCAAATATAATATATTGCACTCTTTAAAATCCTAAACAAAATTTTAAAATATATTATAAAATAACATTTACATATCGATAAAGAAAGTTTAATATTAGAGAGAAAAATTCATCTAAGAAACGTGATAATCAAGCTCGTCTCTGCAACTGTGAACTGGTCATGCTGGAAACTGACAATTTTAACCCATTCTTCGAAGTTAAGCGGCAAGAAGGAAGGGGTGACAGGACTTGTATGTGGATAGTAGAACAGATCATCAAGCTTCTGGTTTATAATCCGGGATGGGAAAACAGCTTCAAATACATCTCTAAATCCGCTAATCGTTCAGCTCATTATTTAGCAGCTACAGGGCTCAATAACTGGACTATGCACTACTTCATTGAGCTGTTTGGTCGTCTCCTGGAAAAGTTGAGTTTGGACATGGCTTTTGGTCCTCCAATCCCTCAGCTCCAGGTCTCCCCCCATTCCCATGAACGCTCAGGGTTTCGTGATTGGTTTTGCTCCGGTTGTGGAAGCTCCTACTGTTCTCAATGAAGATGCACACGACCAAGTCTCTAATAATGGTGGTGCTATCCAGTAGTGGTTCCTGTTTCGTATGTTGCCATCTTTTGTCACTCTCCAGGTATGGTTCCCGTTTTTGTATGCTGCCATCTTTTGTCACTATGTTAGCATCAATAGACTTCTTATGTTTTTCTTTGCTTTAGGCCTTAGGCATTGCTGTAGTTTCAGATTGTTCTAGGCACTTGTATTGTCTGTTTTCTTCCGTGGCCCATCATCTTGGGCTTGATCTTGTATGGGTCGGTTGGGCTTGGCTCTTTGCCTTGAAGTGTTACCAACTTTAATGGAAAATTTTAATTATAGATATAAAAAAAAAAAAAAAAAAAAACGTGAAAATCTTTTAGAAAATGACTTATTCTTTATTAAATGGGCAAATATTTTTTTAAATAAACAATTTTCATTATTTTTCATAATTTGTTTTCGTAACAGCAATATAACGGAGGTAATAGAATTTTTTTTCCCAAATTTTTTTTTTCGCGAGAAAAGTTTTTTGAAATTTTTTTCTAATTTTTTTTCCCAAAAAAATTTTCTCGAGAAATTGTTTCATTCTCCCTACTGTTTTTTTGAGAACTTTTTCCTAGAATTGTTTTTTTAAAAGAAATTTGGACGTATATTTCTTCGTGAACAACAATTTTCAGAAAAAAAAAAATTCAAAATCGAATTATTTTCTGAAAAACAAACAGAGTCTTAAAATATCTATTTTATAATATTAAAACCAAAAAAGTTAAAAGTTTTTCGGTTTGGTTATCCTAATTATTAAAATTAATAATACAATAATATAATTAATAGTAATTACTTAATTAACTTTTTAATGTTTACTTTTTAGTTGATATTACCTTTTATAAACACCTAAACATCAATTATACCATTTCTTCCTATCATCAATGTTTCTTTCTAATTAAATACAATGCCTTAAAACATAATTTTGCAATCATTAATGTATACCAAAAAATATTACATTATGTTACTGTTAGATTTTTAGTAATTAGTAAAAATGTTAGATATAATTATAAGGTATATTTTATGATTAAATTAGTTGACGGTTGAAATCCTGTCAATGACATATTTAACTTAAAATTTTATAATATAAATTTAAAATAATGCATATCATTAATTAAATTTATATTAAAATATATTAAATTAATATTAAAAAAAAAATTTTAAAAATTATTATATAAAAACATAATTATAGAATAAATAAAATTTATAACATATCAAAAGATATCCGTGCAACGCACGGGTTATAAGTTAGTATTAATAAAACATGTGAATGAGAAAGACAAGTCATAATTAATTAGAAGAGTATTGATTATTGATAGAATACTGAAATAAATGTATATGACTTATTTGTTTTATATCTGAAATATTATATATAAAACTTTATATATTATAAAGTAGCCCTAGTAGTAGGGACTGTCGGAGCCGAAGTAAAAATCGGGATAGGAGCAGTAACAAAATATGAGAAAGCTGTAGCCCTAGTAGGTGTAGCAATTCTGGAAACTGGAACAGTTGAGCTAGGCACCACCTCAGTGTGGACGGGTGAAAACTGGCTCTCATCAACTGGATCAGTAATCTCGGGCACTGGGGTCTCAACTCTGAGCATCTCAGGAGTGTAAATAAGTGTAGTCTCAGGAGTAGGAGCCTCTAGGTCGATCGCTGGCATAGGAGAATCAACTACCTCAATGACCTGGTCAGGGGAATCAACCAAATCTATCACGTGTGGAGGAGAAGGTGTAAGAATCCGAATAGAAGAGTCCTCCGAGTCACTGACGATCAGCATATACTCCTCAGATGGGTCACTATCCGTTCCGGAGCTAGGATCTAGAGGTCCTAGTGGGTACGGTGTAGGAGATCTATCTCGCATAGGTAAGAAATCGGTAGATCCTGATGAAGACATCTACAAAAGTAAATAGTTTCGCTCAAAAACAGGTTCTAATCGACTAGATACGTATATAGATATAGCTAAAGGTGTAAGGCACTTAGTGCTAAAATCTCAACGTCGTGTAATACTTCTAAATTCTCACATCGTGTTATAATTCTAGGCTCGTACGATTCCTAAAATATAACTAAGGCTCTGATACCAAAACTGTAATGCCCCTAAATCCACCCTGACCGGGGACCCGGGTCGTCACATTGTCTCAATATCCTGTAGCACACGATAACGCAATAATAAAACGAAATATTCATTACAACGGAGCATATGTGTCCCACTCCGCAGATCCAAGATCAGTCTCACACAATATTACAATACGACATATTACATCTCCGGATAATATATTACATAAGTTCACAAAAGTAGAAAGATAAAGGTTCCAGCTTGATATTCTAGTTCTTGTCAGCATAGTCTGGAGCTTTTCCCTTTCCTCTGGATGCCTGGATGGACGTCTCGCTCCTTTCCATCTTGACAGCTGAATAAAATGTTGTAAAGCAAGAATGAGCAACTATAGTGCTCAACAAGTTCTCTTCTTGCTCGGTGTATAAATATAATAAGATTGACCGAAAGAAATACTCGAAGTTTAAAATAAATCGGATATCACAATCAGACTCTGACTCAATACTCATCTCAAAATCAAAATACTCGAAAGACTCAATTGGTATAACTCTGATGACTCATGATTTAAGAATAAACTGGTCTTCCACCAATCGGTATCTCGGTGGGGCGATCAACTATCCGACCGGGAATACCGTCCTCCAATGATATCGCACTTCGCCCGATCACGGCTACAATACGTTATCAACAATATAATATAAATGTATGAATGCTAGTGTTAGCACAAAATTACGCAAGCGCACGTAGTCACAAGTAATATAATTAAAGTTCGTTCCGCAGAGATCTGATTAAGTTTAAATCAGTAAATATGCCTATGCAACAATGTTTGGTTTTAATCCACTGCTAAGACAAATAATAAGAATGAGGTTTTAATTATCTAAATTAACTAGGATGCAAATTATTAAACTAAGAATAATTAACTAATGAGAATTTAATATGAATTACTTATATGAGATAAAACATGGAATCCTAATTTCATTATCTACTTCACTTAGAGTCGCAGCCTTTAATCAATACATGTGATGGTTTTGATATCTGATCGGATAACACAAAACAAGTAAAAGCTACCTCTCGGTATACTAATACCAAACTACGCATGCATCCACAAAAGAGATAGAAGATGAATATATACCTATTTTGTTTAGACCCTATATCTCTATAGAATTTGAAAACATAAAGGTTTAAGCACAAGTTATCCACATAGATCACATAGGGTAGCATAATATCTCTATTTACGCCACAAATCATGATGTAAAGACATCAACCTATCCTATGCTAGCATGGCAAGTTCTAAATCTCAAGATCCACTCTCGTTTAGCAAGAGATTAACAAATTAGATGTTAGCTACGCATCTAAATTCATGAAGCACAACCATACAAGGATATTAAGAATTCACCACACACAAATCTTTAAAGCATATAAACTACTAAGCTACATAGATAAATCCATTAGGATCCCATGACAACAATTAGTTCATAATTGAACCGTTCGTCACCATGGGATTATATGAAGACATGATATTAAACAATATATAAAATAAAGAAGCAATAATAATAATAAAAACAAGAGTTGAGAAAACAAATCTATTATCCAAAGTATACAAAAGATGAAGTAGATCTAGATCTTTGCTTGTCACCGAGCTTTAATCCTTCTCCACTTTTCTCTCTTGCAGTTCTACGTTATAATAATAAAATCTGATACAAATTACATGGTAGGATGTGTTTAAATAGACTCTAGAAGTCTTGCCCAATAAGCAATTACCTTCTATTACAATTAGAATTCGATTAAGGTGTCAAAAGCTGCCCAAAATACAATTAGAATTAGAAAAAGGGCAAAACTGGAATTTTTCTGCATGGCTTAACATAGAACACGTGCGCGATTTTATTCAGCACGTCCCCTGCACCTGATTTCTATCCCAAGTTATAGAAAATCTCTCAAGCTTCGCGTGAGCTGTAAGATCGCTGAAAACGGACTTCTAGAACTCCAGATATGGCCAAAACAGTGTAGACTGCGCAACCTTCCCGGAAAATCCGAATTTAAATCAATTAATCCTCCAAACACGATAGAAGCATCACCCATAATCGACATTCGTGTAAGTCTGCACAACTAAGCAAAACACATCAAAACTACAATAAACTTGAGTTCAAGACAATCAATTTAAGCCGAATTTAAGCGATCCAAGTGGATATAAATCCACTTATCAGCTAGCATCATAGTGGGTTATTAATTCAACCCTGGCAGCATAGTGCATAAATCGTCGTGTCCGTATAACGGTACACGGGTCTCTCTTTCTCTATAATGGGCCTCTTTCCCAAAATTGACCAGTAGAATACAGAATTCCCGAATATTTGATGATAGATAACTTGAGATAATTCTTCCAGGAAAATATTTACAAATCTGGCGGACTGCCAGTCTGACTCAGTTGTTCCACCAATCCAAACAATGGACTGAGGTAGATTCTCAATAATAATATTTTATTGGTTGACACGATCAAAATGCCAAACCTTGACAATAACGGCAACTATCTCGAAACAATGAGAATAGTCTTAAAATGGAATGTTTAGAGTTGTACCGAACAAATAGTACTACTCGAATATTTACAATACTCATAATTGATGAACGTTAAATAGAATATTTTTCACTTGATCAACGAGTGACAACTCTAACGATTCTAATTTTGTAACTCTTATTTGTTGATTCGAGGGATGAACCAAATAAAAGATAATCAATAATTATTGTCGAATTTGTACAATAAATTCGACATAAAAGAATAAATTTAACTATCTCGAACAAATGAGATTAGTTTCACTGAATCACAATAATAGCCATCTCGAATTAATGAGATCGACCCGATAGCAATGAAATTGATTCCACGCTTATAAGGGATATAATTCGTAAGTAAACTAATTTTAATAGTAACAAAATATTGCAACGAGAAAATAATGCTCAAAAGAATTATTGCATCATATGGAGCAACAAATAAATCTCATAATTGACAGCTCGAAAATAAATAAGGAATGAAATAATACGAACAGAAATACAAGTCTCTAAGAGTTAGGGTAGGAAGGAACTTGCCTCGATCTCGAAGTGCAAATAAATGCAGATAAAATTATACTCTACCCGTGAACTTGGCTTCGATCTACGGCTCGAGAATTATTCTCTAAAAATGGCAACCAGAAAAACGTGAGCGCTTCGTCAAAATAAAGTATTTCTAAACCGCTAATATAATATTAAATATTAAATAATAACATCTCTCGAAAATCTCTACAATAAATAACAGAAAATAATTCCCGGATAAATAACTCTATCTTCGGACTCGGGAATCAAATCTAGAAAATATATACTATTTTTAATATTCGTAAATCCCACTTTATTTAATTATAAGAAAATTCTCATTTAAAAAGGGCTCTAATCATTTCTAAGTATTCACTAACAATTAATTAGCTATTTAAATCGCACTTTCCAAAAATAAATCAGCTCTTATGAATCATCTACAAGTCTCTAAAATTCTCTAATTTAATTAATATTAATCTCTATTTATTCTCAAAATAAAATAATTCATCAATCCATTTTTATTCAATTTAAATCCATAATAATTATTATTAATCTCACCAACTAATTTCCCTTCCATTTTTAATCTCGTAATTAATTTAATAATAATCCAATTTTAGCCTCTAAATAATCTGGTCAGATCCGGTTAATTAAAATAATCCGAAAATATTAAATATCAGCTTTCCAGAATAAAACCATATTTTATTCCATTTATTCATAATTATTTCTCTTTTTATCGATAAATTATTAAATCTCTAAATTATGTCCAAATATCACAAAATAATTCTTTTTAAATAATTAATTAATTAATTACACCATTTTATTAAACTCTTTTATTTCTCACAATTTTAAATAATATACCAATTATTAAAACCAATTTTCAAACATTCACCCACTTATTTATTATTAACTCATTATTTTATTATATATATGTATATATATATATATATATATTTATATTTCCGTTTATTTCTCGATTAAAACAGTCCGGGGAATCAATTTCTGCGACGGCGCGTGGGGGCCACGCGCCACCACCGCCGCCGTGAAACTCCCTCCCCCTGCTCTCTCTTCCATCTCTCCCCTGTTTCTCTCGTCTCTATCTCTCTCTCTCTCTCTCTCTCTCTCTCCTGTTCCCCCTCCCTCTATCTCCCTTGATCTCAATCTTTCTTCTAACCTCAATCTCTCTCAAAATCTCACTCGCTCTCTCTCCCTCGGTTTCTTTCCCCAGTCGTCACCTCTCCCTCTCCCTCCACCACTCCCTTCAAACACACCACCACCATCCCCGAACACCACACACAACTCACAACGGCACTACATCCCTCTCGAATCTCTCTCAATCTCCCTCGTTCTCTCTATTTCTCTCAATCTCTCCCTCCGTCGCAATCTCTCTCTCTCGACCCTCCTCTCGTCGTCATCTCTCTCCGTCCTCTTTTCTCTCTCGCCGTCGTCTCCTTCTCCTTCTCCGCCTTTCTCCCTCTCGATCTCCTCTTTCTCTCTCGCTCTTCCGCCTCCCTCTCTTCTTTCTTCGCCCACAACAACATTGCAGTCCCCCCTGTTCTTCGATACAACAACAATCTTTCTTACAAACGCCGACCACCACCACAACCAGGACAACGACATTCAACAATAACAAAATCGAAAAAAAAAAATGAATGATTAACAAGAGAAAAAAAACTACCTGACGTTTTGTATTCTTTTTGTGTGGTTATAAAATGGTTTGAGTTTTGTTTGATTTAGAAAGAAAAGGGGTCGGTTTTGTATTCAGTTGTAGAGAGAAAATAAAATGTATAGCCTGTTTTGTGTTTTTGAGAAAACTGATGTAAACCCCTCCTGCTAAATAAGAGATGACCACTCATTGCCATATGTTTATTAATAAAAAGAAATAAAACATGGGGGACAAACGTAAGTGTCATAATAATGACCATGTTAGTGCAATGTTAGTGCAATGTTTGGTGAAAAGAGCTCGTTTCCTCCCTGCTGGCTAATTAAAAAGAAACTCTAATTTCGTTTCCAATTCGACCCAAAACTAAAATCCTATTTTCCTAAATTTCATAATTTTAATAAATACTAAGTAAATATAATTAAATAGATATAATATAATATTTACTTACATATGAATATATAAAATTTCGAAACTTTACAAAAACGCGCTAATTAAAATATACTAGTGCATCGCTCTTAAATAAATTTTAAGTAACGAGTAGGAAAATTAATTCGAAAATTCGCGATTATTACAGCGTTTGTTTTTAGCAGATGCGTATGGAAGAGTCACATAAAGTATAAATTATTTGCGTCTATTCCGCAACAGACGTAAATAGGTATTTGCGTCTGTTCTCAACAGACGTATAAAGTTGGAGAACAGACGCATAAAGTACAACTTTATGCGGCTGCTTACGATTAGCAGACGCATAAGGTTATTTGCATCTATCTAGAACAGATGCATATTGATTTAGAACAGACGCATAAACATAGTCTTTTTGCATCTGCTGTGCATGACCAGACGTATATAGTATATTTAATGCATTTGTCTTCTTTAGAATAGACGCATATTGTATTTTTTTTTTAAATTCAGCAATATTTTTTTCTTGCCACCTGTTTATACATCTTAAATACTAAAAAGGCTAGAGCTCATGCATAAAGTAAAAAATGCAAATTGACAATAAAATGCTTCATAATAATTTTAACATAAAAAAATTCTTGATAATAATTATTATCATTGAAGTTAAAATCAAGTCACGTCATGTATTACATTACAATTTCTAAAGTAGTGAAATAGAACAACACTAGTCTAGTTAGTATCCAAAATCCAACTTGGATCAGCAACAAACCGAAAGACATCAAGATCAATAATGCGGTAGTAAGCCATGCCAATCAGCAAAACAAGGAATGAAGAGCATATCGAGAGTATGCGGACCTGGAAAATCAAATTACAAGGTCATACAGTCAGCTAAATATGGTCATCAAGGAGAGAAGCAGACATTGTGCTTTTATTTTAATTTCAATTCCGGCATAACTTACATTCAAGGAATGGAATGATATCCAGGAGTGCTATATCTTCTGGTTCACCCTTCCACGGCTTATAGGTACACAATTTTCTAGCTGAAGGCTAGTCTCAAGTGCATTACCACTCAATTAGAGGATCCATGATGGATCCCTATTTAGCATTGAGAGATGGCCTAAGATACACTCCTGTAGATAAGGTAAAACATTAGAGCATACTGTAATTTTATATGAGCCTATATATAGAGTATATAACAACCTCCAACTTCAAGATCAGGTAATAATTAAGATGCTGAAAAAGCAATAAGACTGTAATAACTATCACGATAAAAACACCATTCTTGCTAAGCCAGCAAGAATGGGAATCAAAAGGAAGCACTCTAACAAGCATGTACAGAGACTTTAGTCTCTTTTGACATGAAGGCACCTTGTTCCTCTTAAAAAAGATTGTATCAAATTACAGATAAAATGGAAAGGAAAGGGAACAGAGAACAGGGAAAGAAAGGAATGCCGTAGGTTAATTATCAGAACAAGTAGCTAAAAGAAGTCAAAACTTGGTTCTATGTACATAGCTTATGCTGATCCTGGATGTAATGATATAGACAACTCCAGTCTTGAATAAATACAGTCAAAAATATATCACATAACCATACACTCGAATTCCCTAAAATTCCTCAAACAATCTTGCTTATAGCTAGCTATTTTGCAACAAAAGCAAGAATGACAACCATATGCTAACATTTAAAATGTTAGGTTGGAAATCAGTGAAGTATCTTGTACTCTGTTATTAATATAGCTTGCTATGCAACTTGTACATAACACCAATTGCCATGTCTAAACAACACCAAGACAAAATTGCATCTTGAACTTAAGCTGTACAGATGAATTTTTTTTCCTGTTTCCCTAGATAATATACCGCTTGTCTAAAGGTTCCAACCTGCTGGTACTTAGTAGCATAAATGATAATAATTGTACAGCCTTGACTGTCAACTAAAGATTGGTCAGAAGTACTTGTTAGTTTGTTTAAAATTTAGATTCCTACAAAAATCGACCACCACCAACCTGTTGTGTTACTGAAAACCTCATGTTCCATATTTCTTTTAGCATCATAATAATTGTAAAGCATACTAGTGAGTGTGAAACTAATAGTAAACCTCTAGCTAGACAGAAGGTCAGAACTTGAGTAGCCCACAACTAGCTATTAAAAAACTATGAGATATATCTAACTTATCAAACCCCTATAAAACTTTCCCCTGGAAGTCTAATTTCATCTTTGAAGGCCCTCTGCATTGTCGTCTGGAAGTCATTATGATGTCTTATAGAGTACATAATTCATGGCATGTTCCATATTCATTAGAAACTGCAGAGAGGACAGAAGAACATACTATGAGATGCCAAAACTGGCAACCAGTAAAACGAGCAACTGGCAGTGTCATACATTTGGAATCTCATACCAAGAGCTAGACTCGAGATTGCCAAAATGGAAGCCAGATTGCATAATACTTGGATAGTCATTGTGTACAACATGTTCTTTAACAATCTCTTAATAGTAACTCGTTGGCACAAGTGTTAAAATACATCGATCCAGGATTCAATTAATAATTAGAATTAATGACCCTAAAACACGCAATTTTTCCATGGCGAACAGGCCATCAGGACGGATTTATTTTCGAATTTGATATATTCCTATCATTTAACCCCCTCCCTACTATTTCTGGCTGCATCCCTGACAAAATAGTTTTTACTAGAAAGGAATCCATACCTATTGAAACAGCACCCACCCATATAGTGCACTATGCAATTTTTGCGTAATTCCTAAAGTAGACCATGTCAACTTGCAAAGCTTCAGAAATTCATCAGCTTCCTAGATCAAATAAAAACTGGGTAATTTTGTTAGTGTTACACAATGCAAGTAACAGACATCAACTTCAAAAACAACAATCGTATACCTCCATGAAATTGCCTTCATCTAAAATGTCAAATATGCCAAATATTCGGGCGTCAAACTCTCCTTTAAAAAGTTCTAGAAGTATATATCAGTCACTCAAAAGAAAAAGTATTTGGGCGTCAGGCAGAAAACATATACATATAGCACAAACAGAATATATCCAGAACTACCAAATATTTCCAACATTAAAAAGTGTACATATTACTACTGTCAACATTTTTACAGGATATTGATTGAGAAATAGCTACCTGTATGCAGAGTAGGTAATCCTAATGAAAAAGAACTCTATTTACTAGCTTCAATTTTTGTTGAGAGCTGTATATTTGTCCTTGAATTCGACACTGGGAACAATTTTTTTTTAAAGCTATCAAACTGTCAAGTGGATCAGATGGATGCAGGTCACTACTGGTGGAATGATTTACGACAATTGGCGTCGTTTCCATTGCCGGCAAGGAGATAGAGATGATTATTTGAATATTGATGGGAGAGAGAGAGAGAGAGAGGGGAGTAATGTTACCGGTAATGTTTGCAGCTTCCTAATCGAACTAGATGGGATTCTAATTATGGCTTCTCAATCGAACTAGATCGGCTTCTCAATCGTAGTGAATCATTGAAACTTCTAAATTGCCAGAGAAGAATCGCTGGTGGCTGCTCGGAGATTAACTGCTTTCAATTAGGGCTTGGATATTGAAGATGCAATTAGAATCGCCGCTTACTTTGGAGAAGAGAATCACCACAAAACCGAAGAGGATCGAATCGCAACTTACTTTAGAGAAGATGATTGAATCACAGCTTAGTTTGGAGAAGAAGATGTTTGTACTTTGTAATTGATGAGGATATGTCATATACATATACAGGACGCTCGATATATTTTTATTATATATGTTTTTTAAATTTTTTTTATTGCTTTATACATCTGTTAAAAACATAGACGCAAATGGTGAATTATATACGTCTATTGTACACTAACAGATGTATATGATTGAACTATATATGTCTGTTTTTAACTAACAGACGCAAATGGTTGAACTATATACGTCTGTTTTTACTAATAGACGCAAATGATTTTCAACAGATGCATAAAATTACTTTATATGTCTGTTAGGTATAACAGACGTATAAAAATGTCTATTTCTGGTATATGCGTCTGTGTAGTGCAGGACAGACGTATAAAACTATTTTATTCGTCTGTTTTGCCTATAACAGACGCAAATAGGGAGACGCATATGGTAGATTTTGTACTAGTGTTAACCGCATAGTATGGTAGACTTAGGTATTATAATAAAGGATATCCTCAAGAGTCAGGATTTTCAATTTTTTACCCACACATGCTTTTTGCAGGTACACATTTTTTAATTCACAAATTTTATTAAAAATTTATGTTTGTTTGTAGTTAAAAATATTACATAATTTATTTTAGTTTTTAAATTTTTAAATTTATGTATATATTTTTTAATTTTGTGTGCGAGTAGTATGTATTTGTGTATATACAGTATATGAAAAAGTGTGCAAATATTTGTCACTGTCTATTTTGTCATGCATTATTCATTAAGTAAATCGTGAATTTTCACGGAAACAATCGATAAGGATAAGTCAGGGGTTGATTAAGTTTTTTTTAAGTATTATTGTAGAAAATGAGAAAAACAGTATATTATGTAAAATAATAATTTTATTTTGACAAAACATTTTGTCATACAGAATATGTTACATTATGCAGAAAACCAAAAAAATATTAATTTTAAATATTTTTAAACAAATATGAAGAATAAATTGATAAGACTAATATTAATAATGATTTTAAATTTAGTTCCAAACAAAACTTGATATGGGTGAAAAATAATCTCTTAAGACATAATTAATGTTATATTAATTGGATCATTAATGAGGCTACAAACCCTAGTTGGGCATTAAATTCGTAATTAATGATTAAGCCCAAGAAACAGCCCAAACCGGGGACGCCTAGTATAAGCTTGTTTTCTAACATGGGCCTGATCTATTAACAAGGAACGATCTAGAATCAAGGCCTTGAATGGCACCAACTTCTAGTTTGAAGGCACCTAATTTGACATGGAAACTAACTCCTACAAGGCATGAGTCTAGAACCTTCCTTAAGGAGGTGGCTTGTCCATCAAGTCTCCTAACCCTACTATGATTCTAAGGCTCCCAAAGCCTATATAAGGGCCTGACCCCTCAACCTCAGAACTACGTTGGCTTGATTCTCTAACAATACAGAGATACGAAGGCATCTTGTGAGGACCGTTTAGTCTAGAACACAAGAACAACCATTAAAGCACGAAGCTCACGAACCCTTGTGTTTAATATATACAAACCCTAACCGTAATTTAATAACCATAGTTTTTATTCCACAACATTTGGCACTGTTGGGTCCGATACGATTGTAGAAGGGGGGGTTGAATACAATCTATACCATTTTATCGAAATTTGTTCTTTAAATAAAATTTAACTTAAACAAATTTGAGCGGAATAATACAACACAAATTTCAAGTTGAATATAACAATATATTAACTTGATGGGTGTTACAAAATCAATCCAAATGATTATCAAGTAATTAATAACTAATTAGAAAATTCGACATGAACTTTTCTAATTTAGTTAATTAAAATCAAGATATCAAGTTGTGAACTAGGAAACTTAATTCGCTAGTATTACAAGAACCACACATAAACAAGTTCCAACGGATAGAATATTACAAAAGAGATGAACTTGAATTTCCAGAATTATGTTTGTAAGTGTTCTTGAGCTTGAGAGAGAGAGATATGAGCTGCTGGGATTTTTTAAGAAGTTGTAAGTGAATTGTCTTCTGCCTCTTTGCTGCTTCTGATCTTTATATTCCGTCCATAGTCATATTGTGTTGTTTTAATTGATATAACAATCAATTAACACATATATAACATTCGGTATGACTATCCACTGAAAGAAATATGACTGTCCCATTAAATATAACTTTCGGTATGACTATCCATGACAGCCTGTTGAATTGGATAAGACTAACCATTCCAATATAACTTTCAGTATGACTATCCACTGAACTGAATATGACTGTCCAATAGCCACTTGACTTGAATATAACTTTCGGTATAACTATCTCCTTTTGAACTGAATATGACTGTCCAATAATCATTTCCTTTGTATATGACTTTCCTTTTGAACTATATATAACAATCGGTATAACTATCCTTAGATAGTTATATTGTTATATATTTTCAGATTATAATTAACTAAATGATTTATATAAATCACTTAATTAATTATTTCTTTTTCAGATTAATTCTTATTTAATTAATCTAATAATTACTTTAACAAATATATTAATTCTGATAGAATTAATTTATTTAATTAAATTAACTATTTGATTTAATTAATTAAAATAGAATTAATACAACTCCTTTTAATAGTCAAAACTTCACTTTGGACCACGTAATTATAATAACGAACATACACTGGATTTTTGTTGACGCTCGATGTACTGTCTGGTTCATGAACGACTAACTCCAGTCTCTGTTCTTCATCTTGACATTAAACTGTGGTCTTTTTCTTTTCTTCACTCTCTCCGATCATTCTGAACTGATATTGTTTCTTATCACTTATAGAAACCTCTGTCCTTGAAATAAATCCATGTATTTCAATGCTACACTGATGCTTGATCAGGCAACTGAATCTTCTTCAGTGTAAAACATCAAAACTATAGATTGACTTGTTGATTTTTCTTCTGACAGTTGTCACCTTATGAGATTCCTGTGACAGTTGATATTATTTACTTATTACAAACTACTTTAATTGGATTAGGATCCTCTAACTACAAATAGGCTGAGTCATATGCCTTTCAATCTCCCCCTATTTGTTTGTTAGACAGTAACAAGCAAATACCTAGAGGATTCTTCAACTAATCCCAATTAAATAAGTAAAGAATAAAACTTTAAATGCTAAGTAAATAATGAAAAAGTTCTGGTTCATATATAACATTATCCAGATTCAAACAGAAAAGATAAATACAAGATAGATGATCCTCTAGACTGATCACATAGTATAATTATGCTATCTTGTTCTATCTAAGCTCTAAAAATATCACAAGTAGAGCGGTTCTTCAGTTTTCACTTCCTCCAGGTCTGAACTCTCCTTCTTCTTCTTCTTCTTCATTCAGAACTGGTAGGCTTTTATGTAGCTCAACATCAACTAAAATTTCTTTCCTTGATGATAGCCTTGTAGGAAGTACCAATGGAATTCCAAGTGATTTCCTCAACTCACCTTTGAATTTTTCATAGTCTTTCACATTGGTTTGAGCATAAGATTTGATATGATCTGCAGTTTCCCGTTTAAGTTGAGAAGTAAATCCATGATTTCTAAGAATGTACTCCACAAATACCAAGTGTTTAGCAGAGTGCTCATACAAATCTTTCGTCTGAAGTTTGACTGTATGTATCACTTCACCCTTAAGAAACTTCACTTGCTTAGGCTCTTCTATCACTTCCGGTCCAGCTCTTTCAGCAAACTCTTTGAACTTTTCATGAAGTAGTATTCCCAACTCAGAGGATGTTCTTACCTTTGGTCTAAGAGCCCAGAGTTCTGTCAAAGATCTGTCATAAAAGAATTGAAGGGACACTCTGAATGTTCCAACATTATGACATTCAACGAAAATTACTAACTCATCGGTTCTTGGTTCAAAAGCAGAAGATATCCTGACGACTTCTGTTTGTAAGGCTTTCACATACCCTTCATGTATTGGATTTGAATTCTTAAACTCATCAAGAATAGCACTTAGCCGACGATCATCATATTCAGACATTTGTGGTGAGTCTATAGCTTTTTGAGCTCGTTCCCACTTGTCACCACTTTTTAATCTGATGTATGTTCTCCTAGCTTGTACCTTAAGTGCATGTTGACGTTGCATTGCTGCAGCTTCCTCTTTTTGAAGTTTTTCTTTATGAGCAATCAAGTCCAATGTCTTTTTAAGCCTATCATCTCTCAATTTTAGTTGAGCTTCTTGTCTGTCAATTTCTGCTTCAGCTTCAAAATCTAGACGTATCTGTTCAGCTTCAGCTTCTGAGTCTATGGGCATTTCATCTTCCCAGTCCCTGAGATCTGGTTCAGGTAATACTTCTCCCACATCTGTGAACTTTAAATCAGCAAACATGTCAATACTATCTGGTTCACCTGTGTAGTAGTAACCTTCAATATCTTCAGGTTCTTCATGCATGTCAGAACTTCCAATTTCTTTCCTCTTCCCCTTATCTCTCCTATCACCTTGATCAGCTCCTTGATCAGATTTAGATTTACTTGAACTTCCTCCATGTCTTGACTTCTCCCCCTTAGTTGATGAATCCTCTACAGAGGGAACAAAATCAGCAGGCTTCGGGTCACGTTCATCACCATCACCTCCTCCATCTTGACCTTCAAAGAACTTTCTTTCTTCTTCTGTTGGAGTGATAGTTCTAGTAATGATGTTATACAAGTGAGTCAACCCTTTTGCTTGAAGTGCATTCTGCCTTTCAATCTGACTAAGTCGATGTTTAGTGGACAAGTGATGTTCATTCATGTTATTCTGAATATCTTCAATCTGATTTGACATTGAAGATATAATGAGATCTTGAGCCACTGTGACATCTCCAGAGTCTTCAATTGCTTGTTGTTGAGTTAGCTTGAGTGCACTGATCTTGTTGTTGAGGATAGTTCTCATATTATCCATATCAAATCTTAAGTTCTTGTTATCCTCTTCAGCTTGAGCAAGATTTTCTTTCATTTGAGCAAGTTGTTCCATAAGAGACAGAGTGTTTGTGTCAGTGTGTGCTCTCACTTCAATAGCTCTCTGAGTATCACTCACCTCACGTGCTAGTGTTTCACTCAGATTTGAAGTAATTCTCACATCACTCCTCTCATAATCCATAGCTGCATCCATTGTACCTGCAGGAGAAATCACCCTAGCCTTCTCTTGGAAGGTCAGTGGTGGTGCAATGGGAGTTCGCAAATCCCTATCAACCTGTGAGAGTTCTTCTGCCGTAACAATGGCAGGCACTGTAACTTGGTCAACTTGCATGAGAGTGTTTTCAGCTTCATTTGAGAAAATGTCTTCCCCCATTGTAAGTAACAAGGGAGTAGTTGATGAACTGAAAGGGTTTACAGTTGACTCAGATGTAGTTTTACTTTTCTTTTGAAAATGCAGAACTGTAGTTTCACTCAGAATATCACTACTCGGATTGTATCGTTTGACTGACAATTTCTTTCTTTGATAGTATTTGGAGAATTTGGATTTAGTATTTGGTGTATTGACCTGGGTTAGAGGTTGTGGTTGTACAGCCCCTTGGTCATTTCTCGCACTTGTTTGACTATCAGAAAGATATTGAGATTGAGTAGAAGTTGAGTCAAATACCTGATCATTTACATTTCCAACATCTTCAGTCTGAATGGGTTGATCCACTTGATAGTGAGGTTCAGGATCAATTAACGGTTCAGGTTCTGGTTGATGTTCAGTAGCTGTGTGTTCTGCTTCAGGTTCTGGAGCTTGTTCAATTGCAAGTAGCTCAGCAACTGGTTGAGCCACAACATTTGGTAAATTTATGAATGTAGACATATATGGTGTTATGACTACTGGAACATGCGCCAGAGTACCAGAAGTATCCAACCTTGTGTAGAACTTCTTATTTGGTTTACCAGACCATTGAACTCGGTCATTTTGAAAAGGAGTAGGCTGATCCGTAGGCATAAGATGATTAAAAATTAATGTCAAAAATCGAGGATAATGACATTTAACCAGTTTACCTTTCTCAAAGTTCTTCCTAGCTTTCTTCACACGATTTATCAAAATAGGCCATAGCAAGTTACCAAAATTGATTCTTCTGTTGTAAGCAATTGAGTAACCAATAGACTGCAACATTCCCGTGATAACAGTGTTGTTACTCTTGGTAGAATTAGCAAAGACCTTTGCAATGATTTCGAAGAATATGTTCCATTCTTGAACCATGTTACTTTTCAGGGGACGCTTAAGATCCAATTGACCTTGATAATTCAGATGTGTGAAGAAATGTGTCAACTCATCAATTGAAGGAGGCTCATTAAATTGTTCAGTAGGCAGTCTCAGAGCAGCATTGAAGACAGATTCATCCACTGTATATGTCTTATCGCTGAAGTTGAAAGAAAATGATCTATTGTCTGAGGCCACCATAGCTGTAGTACACATTAATTTAAGCGGACCAAATTTCATGGGAACATTTGCAGTTATAGCATGACTACAGATATTATGATCGTTCAGAAAAGATATCCACGGTTTGAAACGATCCACCGAGCAATCCTCGGGATTAAAATATCCAATAAAGTTGTGATTAACAATCTCAAAATTATTATAAGTGTCAGCCATTCCAAATCAAATTTTAACCTTAGAGAATCTGCAAAATTCAGCAATTAAACTTATTAATACACAAAATTCGAATAAATAAATAAATAAAAATTCGAATAATCGAATTCTTCACCAAAAATTTTGAAAATTTGAGGCAATGATCTCCATAACATCACAAACACACGTCTATTTTTAGTTTTTACAAAATCACAGTCTTTGTTCTTGAATTACAAATCGAATTTTCGAAATTTTCAAACTCAAAATCTCAAGAACTCGTATAATCCTTACATTTAAACTGTCGTTTTGATGATTATCGACTGGGTAATCGATTAATGTTCTTAGACAGATGATTACAGCGTGAATCGTGAAGAAAATTGGCCAGAAATTCGACTGTAAACTGTGTGTATCGTGTAAGTATCGATTGTTATATTGGGTGACTTAACACGCCAATGAGAAAAATAATCTAAATATGACTATCTGATATAACTCTCGACTTATATACAAAACAAGTCTAATATGACTATCGGTTGATAGTCATACCGATAGTTATATTACGTATAAACGTAATATGACTATCCTGTACTTAGTCATATAACAGCTTATGGTATTAAAAGACACTAATATGACTATCGAAAAACAAAGAATATTACAATGTAACATTAATATTTTGACAGTCATATTTCGTACAAAAACAACAATATAACTATACACTAATTAGAGTTATATTTACAGAATACAGCAATATAACTATTTAATTACTAATATATATATATATCTAAAGTTATAACACATTAAACTAAACTAATATAACTATCACAAAATTCGAATATAACAATCAGATGAATTGTTATACCGAGAGTAATATTAACAAAACAACAATTATAACTATCCTAAAATTTAAATATTAACAGGATATTTAGAACTAGCAAATTCTAAAAATGAAACAATTTAATTTCTATCAAAAACCAAGCCAAAAATTAGTAAAATAATTTACACTAAAATTAGCAAACCTAATAAAAAATTAAACAAACGATCATATGTAGTCCTTTTTACGAGATCAAACATTAATAACAAAAGGACAAACATTACAAATTAAAATAAATAAAATATTGAATATATACAAAATTATTTCTGGTGAATTAATAAATATCAATTTTCTAATAAAATAAATTCCATATAGAAAATTATTCAAAAAAAAAATATAATTTATTAAACACAAAAAAAAATAATGAAACTGATTTTAAAATAAAAACATTTTCAGGAAAAATAGATTTCTCATAAACTACAGCTAGTAAAATTCGAGAAAAATATTTTTAAAGAAAATGAATTACTCTAAAATTACAAGAAGTATTTAGAGATGTATAACGAAGATAGTGACAAAACCTTAAGAAGAAACAAACAACATTATAAGTTGATAAAATAATTATACAAGTGATTTCAAATAACAAATATTGTACACAATAATCACTTGAAAATTATTAAAGATCAAACCTCAGATATTAACTAGTTTAATTACTAGGACTATTTAACATACCCAATTCACCAACAAGTCTGGTGAATGTGGATTCGTCAAGAGACTTAGTAAAAATATCTGCTGTTTGTTCTTCCGTAGGTACAAAAAGTAACTCCACGGTACCATTCATGACATGCTCTCTAATAAAATGATACCTGATGTCAATATGCTTTGTCCTTGTGTGCTGCACAGGATTGTTAGAGATAGCTATGGCACTTGTATTGTCACATAAAATAGGAATTTTATCTAGTACAAAACCAAAGTCTCTCAGCTGATTCCTGATCCACAAAATCTGTGCGCAACAACTTCCAGCAGCTATATATTCAGCTTCAGCTGTTGAGTTGGAAACTGTTTGTTGTTTCTTGCTGTACCAGGAAACCAGTCTACCACCTAGGAATTGACAATTCCCAGAGGTGCTTTTTCTATCCACAACACTTCCTGCATAATCTGAATCTGTATATCCAACAAGATTAAAACCAGAATCTTTAGGGTACCAGATGCCTAAATTAGGCGTACCCTTAAGATATCTCAGGATTCGTTTAACAGCAATGAGATGAACATCTCTAGGATCCGATTGGAACCTTGCACACAAGCACGTAGCATGCATAATATCAGGTCTACTTGCAGTAAGGTAAAGTAATGAGCCTATCATACCTCTGTAGCTTGTGATATCTACCTTGATAGAATTTTCACATGCTCCAAATTTGACCGCTGTCGATGATAGTGTTCTTGCTGAAGATGAGTCCTCCATTTGATATTTCTTGAGAAGCTCTTTGACATACTTGGATTGACAGATAAATATTCCATCTGTCCTTTGACTTACTTGCAATCCAAGAAAGAACTTCAGCTCACCCATCATGCTCATTTCAAACTTACCCTGCATTAACTTAGCAAATTTCTTGCAAAGAATATCATTAGTAGACCCGAATATTATATCATCCACATAGATTTGGACTAATATCGTATCCTTTTTATGTTTCTTTGTGAAGAGAGTTTTGTCTATGACACCTCTTGTAAATTCATTTTCAAGTAGAAATTCAGAGAGTGTGTCATACCATTTTCTTGGTGCTTGCTTAAGACCATATATTGCTTTAAAGAGAAAGTAAACATACCCCAATAAATCTGGATCTTCAAAACCAGGTGGCTGTTCTACATATACCTCTTCATCCAGTTTTCCATTCAGAAAGGCACTCTTGACATCCATTTGATAAACATTAAAGTTTGAAAATGCTGCAAATGCCAAGAATATCCTTATGGCCTCAAGTCTAGCCACTGGAGCATAGGTTTCATCATAGTCAATGCCTTCAGATTGTGAGTAACCTTTTGCTACCAGTCTTGCTTTATTTCTTGTTACTGTACCATCTTCATCAAGTTTGTTTCTGAATACCCACCTTGTACCAACCACTGTTTTATTTGTCGGTCTGGGCACCAGCTTCCACACTTCTTGTTGTTTAAATTGATTGAGTTCATCTTGCATAGCAATCACCCAATCAGGATCTGAAAGAGCTTCTTCAGTTTTCTTAGGTTCCATTTCAGATAGAAACCCTGAATAATTACATTGATTTTGAAAAGCTCTTCTAGTCTTTACACCAACATCTAGATCACCAACGATTAGCTCAAAAGGATGAGCTCTATTCCAGACAGTCTGTCTTGGAAGATTTAATCTTGATGATTCGCCTTGATCTTCATTATGATGTTGAATATGACTAGTAGATCCTTCATTAACTCCCCCTGAGTTGTTGCCAGGCTAATTAGATGATTGTTCAGAATCATTAGAGACACTTTCAACATTATCATGATTTTCATCACCATTATTCTGAGTAGTCTCATCATTGACATTGTTGTCATTAGCATCAGCAAACACTTCAGGTGGACTATCATCATCTGATTCTAGATCTGTCATATCTTCAAAAGACAGCTTTTCAGATGAATCTTCAGTTTGGATATTAGGAAGTTTTGTGTCATCAAATGTAACATTGACACTTTCCATTGTTTTCTGTTGATCAATTAGATACACCTTATATGCTCTTCTAGTATAACCCACAAAAATTGCTTCATGTGCTTTTTCTTCAAATTTACCACCTTGATCGTCTCCTTCTTTTAGCACAAAGCATTTTGTTCCAAATACAGGAAAGTACTTGAGTGTTGGTTTCTTTTCTGTTAACGCTTCATAAGGTGTCTTCATTAAGTCTTTGTTGATCAGCGTTCGATTCTGGGTATAGCATGCAGTATTGACAGCTTCAGCCCAAAAGCTTAATGGAAGCCTTGATTCACTTAGCATAGTACGAGCAGCTTCAACCAAGGTCCTATTCTTTCTTTCAACTACCCCATTTTGCTGAGGAGTTCTTGGAGCCGAGAACTGTCTTGTTATACCTCTCTCAGTACAGAATTCATTTAGAACTGCATTCCTGAATTCAGTTCCATTATCTGACCTTATCGCTCTTACTGGATACATTGAATCAAGCTCAATCAACTTGATATGATCAATCACTAACTGTGGAGTTTCATCTTTGGAATGTAAGAACAAAACCCATGTGAATTTAGAGAAATCGTCAACAATCACTAGAGCATATCTTTTCTATGACATTGACATCACATTAACTGGACCAAACAAATCCATATGAAGTAATTGTAATGGTTCAGTTATTGATGATGTATTAGTGCTCCTGTGAGTTGCCCTTTTTATCTTCCCTTTTTGGCATGCGTCACATAGTCCTTCTTGTGTAAATTCCATAGAAGGCAAACCTCTCACTAATTCTCTTTTAACAAGAGAGTTCATTGTTTTGAAATTCAGGTGAGAGAGTTTCTTGTGCCATAGCCAACTTTCATCTGTGGACGCTTTAGAATAGAAGCAATTGAATTCTTCAGTACTTCCCGTATTCAAGTTAGCTACATACAAGTTTCCTTTTCTGACTCCAGTCAGCGATGGTTGTTCACTTCTTTTGTGAGAAATCAGACAATTCTTTTTGTTAAAATGGACATCAAATCCTTTGTCGCAGAATTGACTGATACTGAGCAAATTATGCTCAAGTCCTTTTACAAAGGATACTTCTTCTATGATAACATTTCCAGCTTCAAGTCTGCCATATCCATCAGTTCTACCTTTGCTGTTATCTCCAAAGGTAACTACTGGGCCGGCCTTTTCCACCACGTTTGTTAGCAGGGTTCTATTTCCAGTCATATGCCTTGAACATCCACTATCCAAGATCCAGGTTACACGTTCAACCTGCTCAACACCCTGCAATGACAAACGGATTAAACCTTCTTCGGAACCCAAATTTGATTGGGTCCTGCGGTTTTAAAATATTGGCCTTTATCAGGCAAAGCAACACTTTTAATTTTAACATCTTTAACCAATAAACATTTAACCTTATAAACAGATTTGAAAATCTTTTGTTTTATTTTAGGTATCCATGTTTCTTTAACAGCACGGACACTTGTGTCATTGACTGGACACTTGACCTGGTAAACATTCTTCGTAACCCTTTGTTTGTTCTTAGGTTCAAATGTCTCTCTCCTAACTTGAGAAGGCATAACAGTCTTTGACCGAACATTATTGTTCCTGTTCATATGCTGTCGCGGAGCAGTCTGTTTATCACATGCATAGCTACCATTAAAATATGCTCGCATACTATTAAAAGCACAAGTTATACAATTAATAATACCACATGATTTATGAGATGGATCATTAATAGGCATGGTGTGCATATCAGACATGGTATTTTTCTTTTTCAACTGCTCGTTACTTAAACTACTTTTAGACGAACTAGTTAACTCAACATGCTTAACTGGTTTCTTAGTAGTTTTGACATTTCCAAGAACAATGCCATTAGCACTGTCCTCATTTCTTATTTCTTCCTGGATGACCATAGAAAGAATATCTGGTGGTCCAGCATCAGATTTCTTAAAGAGGGGATCTTTAACTTTCTTAAGAACATGCGGTATCCCTCTTTCTTCAGCACTAACAAGGTTAGGGGTATTTATGCCCAACAATCCAACAGCTTCGTTGTAGCCATACCCTATCCCTACTGTTTGTTCAACAGCTTGTTTGTTAAAGAACTCCTTGGAAATTTTAACAGAATTATAACAAGCCCTGACCTGCGTTTCAAGTTCAGTAATTCTAGCCATTTGTTTGCCAACAACTTCTAGAATAGATTTCTCCTTGGTGAGAAGCATTGTTATTTCATCTCTTTGTTGATCTTGATTAATGTGAATCTTTTTCAATTCTGACACTTCATTTCCAAGTTTAGTGCTTAGTAGATCTAGTCTATTATATCCAGTTTGTGCATTACCTAAGGAATTATATAGACTACGAATTAATTCAGTGTCAGTAAGAGTTACCTGTCCGTTCTGATGATCAGATGATTCACCAATTGCCATTAGCGCAAGATTTCCATATTCTTCATCTTCGCTATCCGTGTCATCCCAACTCTTACCGGCTGCAACATAAGCTTTCCCAGGTTTCTTCTTCTCAGCAGCAAAGTCTCTTCTTTGAGTTTGCTTGGGTTTCTGGCATTCAGTGGCAAAGTGCCCCAATTCATTACAGTTGAAGCAACGAAATTTGCTTCTGTCAACAGATCCAGTTTTGTATCCTCCCCTGTTACTAGAGGAAGAAGAGCCTCCTCTCTGGAATCTGTTATTTGACTTGAACCTGTACTTTGGATTTCTTCTGAATCTAAAATTGCCAAATTGCCTTACCATTAATGCCATGGATTCATCTTCAAGTTGATCTAGCTCTTCAAGTGAGTAAAAGTCTCCACCATCCTGAATAGGTGGTGTTTGACCCTGTTCAACTTCAGTTTGTTCCTTGTCTGAGCTGTAAGGTAGAACAACCTTAGCTTCCACTTCCTTTGATGCTTCAACTACAAGAGCTGTAGATGAACTTAGCACCCTTCCTTTTCCAGTGACCTCCCTCTGCTGTACTTGTTCCAGTTCATAGGTTTTCAGAACACCAAACAACCTTTCAAGAGAAATCTTATTCAGATCTCTCGATTCTCTGATGGCCGTTATCCTGTGTTCAAGATGAGTGGGCATTGTCAACAAAAACTTCATATTAATCTCCTTCTGTGTATATTGCTTGCCATGAACTTGCAAGTTGTTGATTATTTTGTTATACCTTTCGAACACTTCCTGAATGCCCTCATTAGGACCAGCTCTAAAATGTTCATATTCAGAAGTCAAAATTTGAAGTCTGTTCTCCCTAACCTCATCTGTCCCTTCATTAATAGTCTCAATGGTTTCCCACATGTGCTTTGCAGTTTTACAATTTATGACATGACTGTACATAACAACATCTAGGGAATCTATCAGAATAAGTCTCAAATTCTTATCTAGTCCAGCATCCTCCTTTTCATCCGGAGTAAAAGAAGAAGCAGGCTTTGGACTAGTTGATGCAGGTGTTACAACAACTCCTCCAACTATTGATTCAGTTGTATGTTGAATTGGAATTATGGGTCCATTCTGTAGAACACCCAAATATTTGGAATTTGCGACATCAAGGAACAACTCCATCTTATTTTTCCACATTGAATAATTGTCCTTTTTAAACATAGGAATCTTAACAATACTTTTTGAAGACATGACGAATTTTTAAGAGAGTTAAAAATTCAAGATTGATTTTTGGCGGAGTAAAATTAGGATCTTGATTTGTATATCAATCAATAAGCTCTGATACCAATTGTTGGGTCCGATACGATTGTAGAAGGGGGGGTTGAATACAATCTATACCATTTTATCGAAATTTGTTCTTTAAATAAAATTTAACTTAAACAAATTTGAGCGGAATAATACAACACAAATTTCAAGTTGAATATAACAATATATTAACTTGATGGGTGTTACAAAATCAATCCAAATGATTATCAAGTAATTAATAACTAATTAGAAAATTCGACATGAACTTTTCTAATTTAGTTAATTAAAATCAAGATATCAAGTTGTGAACTAGGAAACTTAATTCGCTAGTATTACAAGAACCACACATAAACAAGTTCCAACGGATAGAATATTACAAAAGAGATGAACTTGAATTTCCAGAATTATGTTTGTAAGTGTTCTTGAGCTTGAGAGAGAGAGATATGAGCTGCTGGGATTTTTTAAGAAGTTGTAAGTGAATTGTCTTCTGCCTCTTTGCTGCTTCTGATCTTTATATTCCGTCCATAGTCATATTGTGTTGTTTTAATTGATATAACAATCAATTAACACATATATAACATTCGGTATGACTATCCACTGAAAGAAATATGACTGTCCCATTAAATATAACTTTCGGTATGACTATCCATGACAGCCTGTTGAATTGGATAAGACTAACCATTCCAATATAACTTTCGGTATGACTATCCACTGAACTGAATATGACTATCCAATAGCCACTTGACTTGAATATAACTTTCGGTATAACTATCTCCTTTTGAACTGAATATGACTGTCCAATAATCATTTCCTTTGTATATGACTTTCCTTTTGAACTATATATAACAATCGGTATAACTATCCTTAGATAGTTATATTGTTATATATTTTCAGATTATAATTAACTAAATGATTTATATAAATCACTTAATTAATTATTTCTTTTTCAGATTAATTCTTATTTAATTAATCTAATAATTACTTTAACAAATATATTAATTCTGATAGAATTAATTTATTTAATTAAATTAACTATTTGATTTAATTAATTAAAATAGAATTAATACAACTCCTTTTAATAGTCAAAACTTCACTTTGGACCACGTAATTATAATAACGAACATACACTGGATTTTTGTTGACGCTCGATGTACTGTCTGGTTCATGAACGACTAACTCCAATCTCTGTTCTTCATCTTGACATTAAACTGTGGTCTTTTTCTTTTCTTCACTCTCTCCGATCATTCTGAACTGATATTGTTTCTTATCACTTATAGAAACCTCTGTCCTTGAAATAAATCCATGTATTTCAATGCTACACTGATGCTTGATCACGCAACTGAATCTTCTTCAGTGTAAAACATCAAAACTATAGATTGACTTGTTGATTTTTCTTCTGACAGTTGTCACCTTATGAGATTCCTGTGACAGTTGATATTATTTACTTATTACAAACTACTTTAATTGGATTAGGATCCTCTAACTACAAATAGGCTGAGTCATATGCCTTTCAGGCACCGTCTGTGGGAAGGAAACACCATCAACCATGGTTAACACACGAAGAACAACATCGGTCTCAACCGAGGCCACCCCCGTCACTTCTGTTCCACCAGCCGTCACCTCCGCTCCACTTGTTGTTACGGAGCAAGGGTATGTACCCCCATCAACAGGGGAAATCACTCAAACTCAAGTCTCTCAACCTACAGGGACGACTCCCCATGCTGAGAGAACCCTACCAGTGGTTGTCCACCCAGGGCATGAGACTAATCAACTTCAGATGGTGGTCTCTCCTTTGACTAGCCGTCCACCACTCCCAGGAGTTCAGATCTCCACCACTATGCTCCCTGCAAATACCAATCCAGCATATGGGTTGCCTAACTATCCCCCAAATCGGAGGGACCTTGGACCAAGCGGTCATGCCCTGCAGATACATGAGTCGTATCAACCACCTTATATTAGGGGTTTGGCCCCTCCTGAACAAGGATATTATGATTACTCCGGGTCTTACACTGATGATTCATCATCTGAGGATGACGACCGTGAAGCTCCAAAGAGGCGATGTGCAAGCAAGCAGCCTGTGAGAAGGACTCAAAGAATCCATGATGGACCCCCTCTAACAGCTACTTAGAGAATCCCGGCTCGTGAGGCCGAGATCCAAAAGCTGAAGGACGACATAGCAAGAGAGCAAGAAAGGCAGAATCAGAATCGACCTCCTCCAACTTCAAGAGTGATTCCCTTCATAGATTTGGAGAGGTCTTCACGGAGACAGAAAATGGCCGATGCCCCAACTGGAGGAGCTACAAGGGTGGAAACCCCTAGGGGTGACCCCAAGGACTTGATGCCACTTGGAGACCCTGACGTCCCACACCCCCGTTCACTAAGGAAGTGATGAATGCTCATGTCTCCAGGAAGTTTAAGATGCCTACAATAAAAGCATATGATGGAATGGGTGATCCCTCAAACCATGTGAAGACGTTCTCAAACGCAATGCTGTTGCAGCCCGCTAGCGACGCACTCAAGAAGCGAAAATAAGAACAGGAGTACGATGCTAGGGACAAGTATCCCCGAACTAGCAAGGACTCCGACTCTACCCCTAAGAAGAATCTGGGACCAAGGTTTTCTTCGAGGTTGAATGCTCCCATGAGTCAGATCTTTATGGATATTAAGAAAGATAAAGATTTTTGATGGTTGAAGCCACTCAGGGGTGATCCCGCAAAGAGAAACAAGGATCAATATTGTAGGTTCCACAAGGATGTGGGACATGACACTGATGATTGTAGACAACTCAAGGACGAGATTGAATTCTTGATCCGAAAATGGAAACTAAGCAAGTTCACGAAGGGTGAAGATCGTGGAAATCAAAGAAGAGACTATGATAGAAGGGATAACGATAGGAGGGATAACGATCGTAATCTTAACCCACAGTCCCGAGGGCAAGTTATCAACATGATTTGGGGAGGCCCAATAGTGGCTGGCACAACAAAGAACTCTCAAAAAGCATATGCCAGGGTGGTAATGCACATCATGGGAGAGGCCCCGAAACGTGCAAAGACTGAAGTAGTGATTGGTTTCGATGATTCAGACTTGGAAGGGGTGAAGTTCCCCCATGATGACTCGTTGGTCATAACTTCTGTAATTGAAAACTCGGAGGTGAAGCGAGTCTTGATAGACAATGGGGCTTCCGTTGATATTCTATTTCATGATGCGTTTGTGAAGATGGGGTACAATGACTCTCAGTTGACCCCAAACAATATGCCTATAAATGGGTTCAACGGAGTCGAATCCAATGTTGAAGGGACTATCCAGTTGCCAGTAACTATTGGACAGGAGCCCAAGGAGGCTACTCAGATGTTGAATTTTTTGGTAATCAAGGCGGCTTCCACATATAATGCGATCCTCGGAAGGACTGGGCTCCACGCGTTTAAGGCTGTTACCTCCAGTTATCATATGAAAGTCAAGTTTCCAACCAGGAATGGTGTTGGAGAACAGAAGGGTGATCAGAAGATGGCTAGAAGTTGTTATGTGGCCGCATTAAGAGCTGATGGAGCCGGGGGTAGGTCCTCCTTATTGAAGACATGGATGTTCGTGGTGCTGATGAATACCGAGGGAAGCCAGCAGAGGATTTGGTTCCTATATCACTGAAGCTGGGAGACCCTAAAAAGGTTACGTATGTTGGAGCTTCTTTGAAAGAACCCTTGAAGGGCAAATTGATAGAGTTCCTACAAGGGAACAGGGATGTATTTGCTTGGACAGCAGCTGATATGCCAGGGATTGATCCCCAACTCATAACTCACAGGTTGAATGTCGATCCCAAGCGAAAGATAATAAAGAAGAAGAAGAGGAATTTTGCTCCTGAAAGGCAAGAGGCCATTAAGAAAGAGGTGGATAAGCTCTTGGAAGCTGGTTTCATTGAGGAGATTCAGTTCCCTGAATGGTTGTTTAACCCTATGATGGTCAAGAAGGCCAACGGAAAGTGGAGGATATGCATAGACTTCACTGATTTGAATGATGCATGTCCTAAGGATTATTTCCCCCTACCAAGAATTGACACACTAATAGATGCCACAGCTGGGCATGAAATGTTGAGCTTCATGGATGGTTTCAGTGGTGATAGCCAGATTAAGATGCACAAGGATGACATCCCAAAGGTATCTTTCATAACTGACTTTGTTGTTTTCTATTATCTTGTCATGGCTTTTGGACTAAAGAATGCAGGAGCTACTTATCAACGACTAGTAAATAAGATATTAGCCCATCTGATTGGGAAAACCATGGAGGTCTATGTTGATGATATGTTGGTCAAGAGCCTGTTCACAGCAAACCATATTGAGCACCTCAGAGAGGCGTTTGAAGTGTTGAGGCACCATAAGATGATGTTGAATCCATCCAAGTGTGCTTTTGGCATTGGATTAGGAAAGTTTTTGGGTCTGATGGTTTCAAAACGGGACATTGAAGCCAACCCGGATAAGATCAAGGCGATTTTGGACATGGAGCCACCCCGTTCTGTAAGGGATGTGCAGAAGTTAACTGGCAGAGTGGCTGCCTTGGGGAGATTCATCTCAAATTCTGGCGACAAGTGTTTGCCTTTCTTTCAGGCTTTGAAGAAAGTGAAAAAATTTGAATGGACTTCAAAAAGTCAAGAGGCCTTTGAACAGTTGAAAAAATATATGGCTGAAGCCCCGTTGTTGGCCCTACCTAGTCCCAGAGAGACCTTGTATCTGTATCTGGCGGTATCCGAACAAGCACTGAGTGTCGTCCTCATTCGAGAGGAAAACAAGGTTCAGAAGCCTATCTACTACGTGAGGAAGGTGTTGCATAGAGCTGAGTTGAATTACTCTCCCATTGAAAAGTTTGCTTTGGCACTGGTAACAACCTCGAGGAAGCTATGACCGTACTTCCAGGCATGTAAGATTGAAGTCCTGATGGGCCAGCAACTGAGGAACATATTGCATAGCTCGAAGGCCAGTGGAAGGCTAATTAAGTAGGCGATCGAACTCGGGGAGTTTGATATCACGTACAAGCCTCAGACAGCCATTAAAGCTCAGGCGTTGGCTGACTTCGTGGTTGAATGTACCATCGACAACCAAGAAGTCGAGGGGCAGGAGATAGTACCCAACCAAGGAGGTGAGAATAAAGATGAGGAGCTTGTACCTGATCAGAAGGAGTATTGGGTGCTCTATTTTGATGGAGCATCAAAACCAAAAATCCAGTGGTGCAGGTTTAGTCTTGCAAAGCCCCAATGGGTTTACAGTGGAGTATGCGTTGAAGTTGGATTTTCCAACATCCAACAACGAAGCTGAATATGAAGCCTTGATAGCCGGATTAGGCTTGGCCAGAATATTGAAGATCAAGAACCTCAAAGTCTGTGGAGATTCAAGACTGGTAGTCTCGTAAGTGAATGGTCAGTTTGAAGCCAAGGATGAAACTATGGCAAAGTACTTGAAAGTTATGAAAGCTGTTATGACTCAGTTTGATGAGTGCTATGTGGAGCACATTCCGAGGGAGGAGAACGTTAAGGCCGATGCCCTATCAAAGTTCGCCTCTTCTGAGATAGAGAATCATGCAGGGAGTGTTTACTTCCAGGTCCTAAAGGTCCCAACCATCAATTCGAAATTGGTGGCACCTATTGACGTAAGAAGCTGTTGGATAGATCCTATCAAAGCTCACTTGGAAACTGGATGGCTCCCTGACAATGCCTTGGAGGCACGGAAACTGTCAGTGAGAGCGTTGAGATACGCCTTGATTGAAGGCATCCTTTATAAGAGGTCTTTTGTTATCCCGTACTTGAAGTGCTTGAGGCCCCAAGAGGCAGAAGAAGCGCTAAAGGAAGTTCATGAAGGGATCTGTGGGCAGTAATTGGGGGGCTGAGCCCTAGCTCATAATATCACCCGCTTGGGATTCTATTGGCCAAAGATGTTGGTCGATGTGCAAAATTATGTCAAGAAGTATGATAGGTGCGAGACACACGCTCGGATTGTTAGGCAGCCACTAGAGATGTTGACATCGATTAACTCTCCTATCCCGTTTGCCATGTGGGGGATGGACATACTTGGTCCTTTCCCTGTAGCTTTAGTGTTGCGTTAAATACAGATGTGCAAGTGTACACAATCGCAAGCAAGTAATACAGTAGTAAATACCAGATATCGTTCCTCAAGGACTGTATATTTGTATAAATCGCAATCAATATCAAACAATTCGGTTATAGAACACAAGAATTTAGTTTTTTTTCTAATTAAACTGTATATTTTAATAACTAAATTAACTAAATAATACTATACTAGCAAAGAGAGTTGGACGAGTTTTAGATACGAGAAGTTAAGTCAAGATAATTACTTCCCCCTAATATGTTCATGTCGACAATAAAGTAGTGTAATACCATAGCAAGTCACAGTCTGCTAACCAGAAATTCAACGGTCATAGATTTCTCTCGAAATCACTATGATATAGATTCTGTAATTAAATTAACATATGTTTATGCCCAATTCAACTTCCAGAATACAATTAAGCACCAATTTCACACGGTTATGCAAGGTAACAATATATGTCTATACCGTCACAAAATTAATATCAACAAATATATATAATCATGCACCATTCAAGTCTTGTGTCAGTTAATCGTAACCCTCTCAGTATTACAACTAACTCAACTATCTACTAGAGTTGGCCAAACAATAGCAAATATATATCATTAAATCCACTTGAATGAATAAACTGTGAACTGTAAATAGTACTTCTTATCAAAACACCAACACTCCCATACTAGGGTTCCATAAAAATCCTAACTCAATAAATTTAGTTCATAATAAACGTATCAAAACAATCCAAAGTTAACCAATACAAAATCATAAGAAGAGATATAAAAAGATAAAGAGAAAACAAAGCCACTTGAATGTCTTCAATGGCCGAATTCTTCTTGTTAATGGCTTCTCTCCTCCTCAAGGCTAATGGACAAGCTGAGGTAGCAAACCAGATTATCCTTGATGGACTGAAGAAGAGGTTCGAACGCTCAAGAAACACCTGGGTGGATGAATTACTGTCTATACTGTGGGCATATCGCACCACTTTCAAAGTGATAACTAGAGCTACCCCATTCTTGCTAGCTAATGGAGCAGAGGCAGTTATGCCCTTGGAAATTTCTCATGTGTCTCCAAGGGTGGAAGCATATGAACAATAAACCAATAAGGAAGGCATGAGACTTGCCCTTGATTTAATTGATGAGGTCAGAGATGAAGCAAACGCCCGTAATACGGAGCATCAGAAGAGAGCATCCTTTCATTACAACCAGAGGGTTAAGGAAAGGTTCTTTAAACAAGGAGACTTGGTTCTCAGGAAGAAAGAAGCATCTAGAGTTAGACAGAGAGGGAAGTTAGCCCCAAACTGGGAAGGGACGTATAAGGTCAGCAAGACATTAAGAAGGGGATCCTATAACTTGGAAACGTTGGATGGAGACGAGGTACCCCGCACTTGGCATGCCTTGAAGCTCAAGGTTTATTATGTTTAAGCTATCCTAGTAAGGACTTAGCTTTTATCTATCTAGTAGAATTAGAAATAAGGTTCGATGAAGCCATTGCAGAGCATGTTGCTCCCAGTAGGACGTAGTATTCTATGTAAGGACTGAGCCCGCTTCAAATTATTAATGCAAACTAGTTTTCCATCCTATGATTCTGTGATTTTAATTATGTACCAAGTACCTGATGAGTGTAAGTCTAATATGGCCCAGTACCGTAAATAAAAGAACATACGAATAAAGGAAAACAAGTATGTAAATAAAAACACCCCTAAGGGGCAGGGTTCGAGTTATGATTACACACCAATAAAAGTTCAAGTCCATGAAGGACCACAAACAAAGTCAACATATAATAAAAACTGAATAGAGAGCCACTGGTGGCTAGCAGAGGCCATGCAAGGCTCAAGTATAAATTACTTCTTGGCAGAAGTCTTCTTCACAGGACCTTTCTTCACCTTGATTGGAACAACCCGAACAGAATCTTCTTCTCTACTAGATGACTCATCGTCACCCTCTTCCTCGCTCTCAGTAGTCACAGATGATGAATCACCTGCACTCACTGACTTGGGTTGGCGAATTTGTCCGGCTATGGGGCAATCCGAGCTACCACTTTGGCCCTTCCCATAGGATTTTGAAGGCTATCGCCCAGAGCTGGATCCGGAATGCTGGGAAGTGGCCTTAGTCCCTGAAACGGAAGCATGTTTGTTTCCTTGTGAGGTCGTACCTCCATCTTCGATAAGATCATCCATGTTATTCATTTTCCAGGGACTTGGGTAAAAAGAAGGATAAATGACCCCTTTGTGGTCACGGCTAATCGCATTCACAGCCTTCTCCCAACCAATAGTCATGTTATCTGGTTGAACTTCTTTATCGTGCTCATCAATAAAAGTAAGGAATGATCTGAGCCCAAGTAGTTCTGTATGATCGTGTCCTCATTCTTCTGAGCTATGTTCTCCATGGCTAAGTACTTCCCCTTAATGGAGGAGAGTTGATCTTCTGAGGAGAAATACTTGGCCTCCCACTCTTCAGACTCCTTCTTGTGTTTCTCTGAGGCCTTAAGGGCATTCCTCTCCTTAGTCTTCTATGAGTTTCCAAGTTGAACAGCATTCTGGGCGTTCAACTACAAGAAGCAAACACCATAAAAAGATGTGTTAAGCCATGACGGTCAATAAAGAACAAGAGTAACAAAAAAGGAGAGGGCCTTACGTTATAGGCATGATAGGCTCCCCAGCTTTCACTTTCTGCAAGGTCCATAGTCATTGCGAAATGAACTTGGTCGACTGGAGCAATGGCATTCTTGGACCAGTCTTGAGCCAGAAGATGGCTGTCCCCGATAGAGTCTTGCTCACAGATCCCCCATTCTGGCATGAATGTTGTCTTCATGCTTCCATCAGAACACCTAACTCTCTTTCCGGCCTTTGAACAATGCTGGAGGAAATCTGGGGCATGCACTTCATCAAGATTGGCCTCCTTTTCAGCTTTCTTGATCATCCTCTTGGTGATTTGAAGAGCATGGCTTGGTTGACTATCAATCTCCTTAGCAACTGCAAAAACAAACAAAGAAGCAATATTGGAATAATAACGAGTGTGATAAAAATAAAGAAGTCGAAGTAAGAATTACCCTTAAGGGGGACACATTTAAGGCAGGCCTCTATTAAGGAACGCTCAGTTATAACTTCCTGGTAGTGGGCATCTTTGAAGGTTGAAATAAGCCAATCACGATGGGGTATCTCCTCCTTTGTAAGTTGAAGCTCACTAACAGTTTCATCAATCATGTGATTCAACTCAGATCTGAAAAATTCACCCCAATCTCCTCCTTTCCACCGAAGGATAAAGAATTCATGCTTCCAGTCATGATAAGAATCAGGAACTGAGGCAGCATTAATAATCTGTCTAGCTTTCGTACGGTGTTGGATGCTCACCCATCCCTTCCTTGTAGCAGGACTGTTCTTGAAAGCAAACAAGTGCCTAAACAATGGGATGCTAAGGGGGATGCCTCCCTTGAGACATTTAACCATAAAAATGAAAATAAATTTCCAGGCATTTGGATATAGTTGATTGGGGTTAACTTTAACCTCGGCTAGCAACCTAACAATCCAGGGGTGAACTAGAAACCTAAGGCCGGATAAGATGGTGCTCTTGTACACAAATAAATACTCGGGATGCCAATTGCATGTTCTATTACCTGGTGTTGGAACCTTGAGTTTCAAACCAGGAGGGAATTCATATTTAAGTAGCTCTTTAAGGTCATCCAAGTCTAAGGTACTAGGGAATATGAAGGAGTCGAATTCGGCATTGTTTGGAAACAAGTCCCCGGGCTCATTTAAGAGCTCAGGTAGAGATAACTGATAACGAGGAGGAAAGAACTTCTTACCTTTCTTATTGTTGTCCTTGGTCCTCTTGTTGATCAGTCGAAGGAGGCCTTTAGAAGGAATCACGGTGCTGTTACCACCTACGCTTGTCATTGAACTTCTTATTTGAAATCGAAAAAGCACTTGAAGCTTGAAAGCTCTTGAGAGGAAAATTTTCTTTGAGAGAAGAAGGAAATGTAAAGAAATTACTTCCACCCTTACTCTTTTATAAGGAAAAGGGTGACCCTTCATAGCAGGTCATTTTTCCAACGACCCGCGTTTACAGGTCAAATAGCTTAAAATAGCAAGAAAAGGGCTGATAAACTAGAAACTGAGTCAAATAAACGATTCAATTCATAAGAATAAACAAAAGAAACGAATAGAAATGCAGACAGGAGCAGTAATACAGTTGGAAACCCAAGAGGTTATGCTAACTCATGTTTATTAAGCCTAAATTGAGGATTAAGCCAAAACCCACAGTTAAGGCACTAATCCAAAAGATTAGCTAAAAAAGCTAATACTTTAAGAGATTTTGGAAGATATATTCCAAAATATAGAATTGGAGCTTTGAATTTTAGATATCTACACAAAATACAAGCCTTGATGCCCAACAAGGCTGTTTGCCTCAAATCAAGCTTGTTGTTTGAATTCAAGGCCTGAAATCAGGAACCATTGGCTAAATTTAAACCAAGGCAAGGTTCTACAAACAAGGTAGGAGAGTTAAAGTCCTAGAGTCAAAATCAAGGATCAAAAACCAACCAAAGTATCCTAAACTTAAAGTTAGGTGTTGAAGAACAAGGGAATTCCTTATATAGACAACTAAGAAGCAAAGACCTCTTTGTTTAAAGATAAGGGGCAAGGCCAAAGGAACTCCATCACAAATTCTACATCCTAGTATGAGAATGGAGGGTGGTTGAAAACCAGAGGCCATGGTTAGATCCAAGGTTGCTTGAAACCAAGGATTCAAGAACGAGTTAAGGCCCAGAAGGTCACTAAAACTAAGAAGTAGGTTGTTTGAGATCAAGGATCACAAAACCAACTAAGATGTGGCAAACCCACTCTAGAAACAAAGAGGGAAGCCAAAGACAAGATTTGGTTTTGGTCAAAGTCAAAGTCAAACGGTCAAATTTTTTACTACAAAAAATTTTGGTGGGACCCAGCCTACCAGGGGTGGCCGACCAGGTGCCCTTGGCCAAATGGCCGAGCAGAGGTAGCCGAAAAAAGCTACATGGGGAAAAAATGTGGGTCCAGGTGTTTGAAAACCAGAACCTGGTTTGAAAACCAGGAACCCCTAGCTGATTTCGTTTTGCTCCAGAACGTTAAAAAATGCTTGGATTGCTTTCAAATTTGAGATTCAAAGAACTTATAAGGTCCCCTACAAGCCTATGTAGGTGCCTAGTTTGTAAGCCTAATTGATTTTGATGGTTAATTGATTACATATATTTTGCTATACTAACATGCTGTAACAGGACATTCAGCAAGCCGTTTCTGGGAATGCAGAAACTATCAAGAACAGTTTCTGAAAATAGTTTACGAAATCAGCAAGCTGATTTGACATTCAGCAAGCCGTTTCTGGAAATGCAGAAACTATCAAGAACAGTCCAGATATTCTCGTGAGCTGCTAGATAGATTAAAATGTAAGGAATCTTACATATATATATTACGTGTCTAATATATTCTAAAGAGCTCAGATACATCTCAAAACACTCAAGCATGGAGATACACTAAACATTGTAATTTGACATGTCTCCATCACATTGACTTCACAAAACCCACCACACGTTTCTCAGCACCCAACTTAGACTTCTCTGCATGGGAATCTTTCTTGAAACACAATCCCACGATTTCAGCTCACCTACTCAGATTTCTTTGAATGAGAATTTCTTCACAGTTGAAAATCAACCAACGGCTCCTTCTTTGAATATCCTAACGTTGGACCTTGATATATATATACACATCTCCTGTATAAACAAAATACACAGAAAAAAACGTATACACACTCTCTTGAATATTCATCAAATCGTTTTATACTTCCAATCACCTCAAAACAGTTGTTTAAACATTGCCATATTCACAAACAACACACACACAAGCTCTAAGATATATTACACGTTATATATATATATATAAGAGTCTATATCTTTGAGTTGTAATTTCAATCCTTCTCATTTGTATTGTTCTTATTGTAAAAGCATAGTTGCTGGGCAGTGGCTTGTGGAACAAGGGTTTGGTAAACACGAAGCTAGAAAAGATTGTACTACGGGGAGTGGTATAGTTCTTAGAGAGCAGGTTTAGAAACGGGGTTTCAGCAAGCCATTTTGACAGTAGCTAGGGAAAAAGGGAGATATATTATTGAATCTTGTAATCGGGTTTATAGTGATTAATAATATATTCTCTTGCCGTGTTTGGTAAGGGACTAGGACGTAGACCATAGAGATTAGGGGTCGAACCTAGCTAAAATCTTGTGTGTCAAGTTTTTCTATTCTGTTGGTTTATTTCTGCACTGCATTAGTTAATATCAGCAAGCTGAAACATTCTGCTAATCATTTCAGCAAGCTGATATTTTTCTGGAAGAATTCTGTAAAAATAAAAATAGACTATAGTTAACCTAATACACCTATTCACCCCCCCTCTAGGTGCATACTTTCATTTGGTATCAGAGCCTTGCTATACTAATCATTTCTGTAACAGGAAAAGTATCGATCTAAATGGCTGACAATTATCCGCTTGGAAACTCGGACTCTAGGGCACCACTTCTTCTAGGTACTGAAAACTACAACTGGTGGAAAAGTCGAATGGAGAATCATTTGGCCAGAGAACCACTGGAATGGAGAGTTGTAAGCAGAGGACCATACGTCTTCAGAGATGACAAAGGCATTATAAAGGATATTGATATTCTCACCGATGCAGAATTGAAGAAAATAAGCTACAACAACCGTGCAAAGAATACTATCTTAAATGGTCTTAGTCCAGCTGAAAGTGACAAAGTTTCATCATGCAAAACAGCTAAAGAAATGTGGGACACCCTCGAATCGTATCATGAAGGTTCTAAGGGAGTGAAGAAAATGAAGCTTGGTACTCTAGTAAGAGAACTAAACGGTTTCACTGTCAATGAGAATGAAACCATTAAAGAAGCTCAAGCTAGGTTTCAAACAACCTTAAACAGTCTTCAAGTGCTTGGCAAAAGGATACCTCAAGAAGAGATCAATATGATCATCTTAGGATCCGTTCCATGGAGCTTCGCCCCTAAAGTTACGGCGTTGGAATCTCATCCCCAAATTGACACTATGGACAGTCTGGCTCTATTCTCTGAATTAGAGCAGTTTGAGTCAAAAATCAGGGCTAGCACATCCAGGCTGACTCAAGTTCCAGCAGCTAAAGTGAAGAATCTAGCTTTACATTCGAATAACAGCAAGCTGGAAAATAACAGCAAGCTGGAAAATAACAGCAAGCAGGAAGTTGAAGAAGATTCAGATTCTGATGAAGAAATTGCACTCCTCACAAGAAAACTCCAGAGGATAATTCAAAAGAGAAACTTCAAGAAGAAAGGCATGTATTCAGAAGCTAAGAAGGAAGCAAATGATGAAGGCTGTTTTGAATGCGGAAAGAAAGGCCACTTTAAAAGAGATTGCTTCAAACTCAAAAACAAAACAAAATAGCAAGATGACTTCAAAAACAGGAAGAAAGGGAAAGCCTTCCTAACATGGAGTGATGACGATGATGAGGAATCCAATGATGATAATGAAATGGTGAATCTCGCTTTCGTAGGTCTTGATGTAGAAAGCAACGAGGAAGTACAAACCGAAAATGACTCCTCGGATGACAATGACAACGAGGTAAACTCCTCTAACACGTCTTTTGATTCTCCTATAGAATATGCAGTAGATAGCCTAACCATGCAGGATACAAGTAGCAATTCTATGGATGATACCGTAGAGCTGAAAGAGGAAATCAGCAAGCTGAAAAAGAAGATTGGCTACCTAAGAGAGATCATTTCTGACTTGACGGATGAAGGAGATCACGTTAAGAATCATAATGAATTTACTGATCTAAAAGCTAAGCTTGTTCAAGTCGAAGAGTTCAATAAAGTATTGCTGAAGAGAAATGACACCATGCTGAAAGAATTCAGCGTGCTGAATGCTAAACTCACAGCAAAAGATATACAAATTGAGTCACTACAAAAGCATTCAACCTCCAAAGAAGAAGAGGCTAAGCAGACACAACAATCTGACAAGATACAGAAATTAGAAGAAGAATTAAAGGGTTGTCAAGAAGGAATGGGAAAATTTGTCCAAGGCGAAGAAATCCTAAAAACAATTATGAAGCAAACAAGATCATCATTGAGTAAAGAAGGACTTGGATTTATTTCAACACAGAAGAAAAAGAAGTTGAAATATGAAGGCAAAGATGGAGCTCCATATGAATATGCCATGCCTTGGAAAATCTGCCCAAAATGTGGAAAGAAGGGACACCTACCAAAGTACTGCAAAACAGAATCAGCTTGCCGATATCATTCTGGCAGAACTCATGAAACCAGAAAAACAACATCAAAAGTGATCCAAATGTGGATCAAGAAAACTGACTTGAATGTTTCATATATTCCTGATGCTAACCATGTTGGACCCAACATAACATGGGTACCAAAAGGATGAGCTATTTTTTATGTTTGTTTTTGTAGATGTGTCTTGCCACGAAGTTGAAAACTGGACAATGGATCTTGGATAGTGGGTGCACTAGACACATGAGTGGAGATAAAACTCTATTCAAAAGTCTCAAGTTGAAAAAGGGCGGGAGAGTAACAATTGGAAATAACAAAACTCTTCAGATTCTTGGCAAAGGCTCAATTGGTAACGATTTTATATCAATTCATAAGGTACAATATGTTCAAGGTCTTTCATATAACTTACTTAGTATTAGTCAGTTGTATGATGATGGTCATTTAGTTAATTTTGGTCGTGATAAATGTATTGTTACTATTTGCACTAACAAAGTCCCCCTAGTTGCTAGAAGGGAAGGAAATATATATATACTAGACTTTGACTCGCAGAAAACAGCATGCTGTTTAGCTGCAATGGACTCATCCCCCGAGATTTGGCATAGAAGGCTTGGTCACGTTAACATGGAACAAATCAGCAAGCTGTCTTCGCAAAAGCTTGTTAGAGGATTGCCGAAACTCAAGTATATCAAGATGGAAACTTGTGGAGCATGTCAACTAGGCAAGCAAATTAGAACTCCACATAAGTCAAAAACTATGGTATCAACTTCTAAACCCCTAGAACTTTTGCATTTAGATTTATTTGGTCCGGAAGCATACAAAAGTTTGGGAGGTAAACAATATTGTTTTGTTATAGTAGATGATTATTCTAGATATACATGGACATTATTTCTTCAAACTAAAGATTGTGCTTTCAGAGAATTTGAGTCTTTAATAAAACTTCTTGAGAAAAAGCTCAATACAAATCTTATAAGAATAAGAAGTGATCGAGGTGGAGAATTCCAAAAGGAGTTTGTTTCTTATTGTGAAGAAAGAGGTATCACTCATGAATTCTCAGCTCCAAGAACTCCTCAACAAAATGGAGTAGTTGAAAGAAAGAATCGATCTCTACAAGAAACAGCAAGAACCTTATTGCAAGAGAGCAAGCTACCAAGAAATTTCTGGGCAGAAGCAGTAAATTCAGCAAGCTATATTCTCAATAGAGTCTTGATAAGGCCTATTCTCAACAAGACTCCATACGAACTGTTAAGGAATAAAACTCCAAACATTGGCTACTTCAAGGTCTTTGGATCAAGGTGTTTTGTACTTAAAACAATCGACAAGGATGGTAAATTCGATGCTAAATCCTACGAGGCAATATTTCTTGGTTATTCATTAACTAGTAGAGCTTATAGAGTTTATAATTTATCTAAATTAACTGTTGAAGAATCTATTGATGTCTCATTTCAAGAATCTAAGCTTGATCTACCAGAAAATGAGGAAGATTTTGCAGGAACAAGAGATAATGACGAGCTGATATCTCCAGAAACTCAACAGACTGCAAATCAGCAAGCTGAACCTTCAAAACAGCAAGCTGAAACCTCTTCTGCAGTTAAAGAAATGCAGGAATATGAAGAGATAATACCACATTCATTGCCTACAGCACCAAGGACTGTCAAGGATCATCCTCCAGAGCTAATCATTGGCAACAAAACTGATGGAATCAAGACAAGAAGGGCTCAAGCAAATATATGTGGATATGCGGCTTTCGTAGCTCAAGAAGAACCAAAGAACATAACCGAAGCACTTCAAGATGAAAATTGGATTGTGGAAATGCAAGAAGAACTCAACCAATTTGAAAGATGTGATGTGTGGGAACTTGTAGAACCACCAAAGGATGTATCAATCATTGGCACTAAATGGGTCTTCAAGAACAAAGTTGATGAATTTGGTACAATCATTCGAAATAAGGCAAGACTTGTAGCTCAAGGTTACAACCAACAAGAAGGGATTGACTTCGATGAAACCTATGCTCCTGTAGCAAGGTTGGAATCAATTAGAATGTTGTTATCATTTGCATGCTTCAAGAAAATAAAGCTTTATCAAATGGACGTCAAGAGCGCATTCCTAAATGGGGTGCTAAAAGAAGAAGTATACGTCAAACAACCTCCTGGATTCGAAAGTCAGGAGTTTCCAAACCATGTTTACAAGCTGAAAAAGGCCTTGTATGGACTACGGCAAGCTCCTAGATCATGGTATGAAAGATTAAGTGAATTCTTAATCGAACATGGCTTCACTCGAGGTAATATTGATCCTACTTTGTTTACCATGCATAAAGGTAAAGACTTATTAGTTATTCAAGTCTATGTAGATGATATTATCTTTGGATCAACTAATAATTCTATGTGCAAGTGGTTTTCGAAATGCATGCATAATGAATTTGACATGAGCATGATGGGTGAGCTAAATTACTTCTTGGGTCTTCAAATCAAACAAACCTCTGCTGGAATTTACGTTCATCAGACCAAATATGTCAAGAATCTACTCACTAAATTTGGTTTTGAGAACTTAAAGGCAAAATCAACACCAATGACTCCAATCAGCAAGCTGAATTCTGATGAAACAGGTATTAGTGTTGATATTCGAAAATACAGAGGTATGATTGGTAGTTTACTATATCTTACTGCATCTAGACCCGATATCATGTATAGTGTATGTGTTTGTGCTCGTTTTCAAGCTAATCCCAAAGAATCTCACTTAAATGCTATTAAACGAATATTCAAATATTTGAGTGGCACTCAAAATCTTGGATTATTTTATCCTATTACAAATACATTTGATCTTGTGGGATATAGTGATGCAGATTATGCAGGTAGTCAAACTGATCGTAAAAGCACAAGTGGTGTTGCAACATTTTTAGGACAAAGCTTAGTCTCTTGGCAAAGCAAGAAGCAAACCTCTGTTGCTCTCTCTACTGCAGAAGGAGAATATTTGGCTGCGGGTAGTTGTTGCACTCAACTACTTTGGATGAGGCAAACATTAAGAGATTATGGAATCAAATGTGGCAAAATTCCAATTCGTTGTGATAGTACAAGTGCAATCAACATATCAAAGAATCCAGTAAATCACTCGAGAACAAAGCACATCGATGTCCGTCATCATTTCCTAAGAGATAATGTTGCTAAGGGAAATGTTGAACTTATATTCGTGCCAACCGAATACCAGCTCGCTGATATATTCACTAAGCCTCTTGCAGAAGAAAGATTTACTGTTCTAAGAAGAGAATTAGGCATGTGTGAAGTGGTAACAGCAAGCTGAATTGGAAAATGGCAAGCTGAAATGGGTAACATCGATTTTTGTTATCACGATGATTTATTATGTTTCGTGTCTTCAAGTTAAATGCCTAATATCAACCTATTTTTTTATTTGCTGTATTCTACCAATGTGATTATGTGTTCACCACTTTGTTTTTATTGCACTTATGCCATTATTTACTCCTTTTTAATGATTAAGGGGGAGAAAACTTTTGGGAACTTTTGGGGTTAAGTTAATTTCTGGGTTAAGTTATTCTATGAACTATTCTGAACTTGCTTTGTGTTACAATTCTGACTGTTGTGCTATAATGCTGCTGCTTAAGTTAAGTGTTGTTGGATTGTCTAAATTGCTCAAATATGCCATGTCTACATGAATTTCTTAGATGCATGAACTTAGGGGGAGAAAACTATCTTCTCTTATTTATAATGTTTAACAGGGAAGCATATGTTGAGGGGGAGAAATTCCCTCCCAAAAATATATGTTGGTAATCATCAAAAAGGGGGAGATTGTAAGCCTAATTGATTTTGATGGTTAATTGATTACATATATTTTGCTATACTAACATGCTGTAACAGGACATTCAGCAAGCCGTTTCTGGGAATGCAGAAACTATCAAGAACAGTTTCTGAAAATAGTTTACGAAATCAGCAAGCTGATTTGACATTCAGCAAGCCGTTTCTGGAAATGCAGAAACTATCAAGAACAGTCCAGATATTCTCGTGAGCTGCTAGATAGATTAAAATGTAAGGAATCTTACATATATATATTACGTGTCTAATATATTCTAAAGAGCTCAGATACATCTCAAAACACTCAAGCATGGAGATACACTAAACATTGTAATTTGACATGTCTCCATCACATTGACTTCACAAAACCCACCACACGTTTCTCAGCACCCAACTTAGACTTCTCTGCATGGGAATCTTTCTTGAAACACAATCCCACGATTTCAGCTCACCTACTCAGATTTCTTTGAATGAGAATTTCTTCACAGTTGAAAATCAACCAACGGCTCCTTCTTTGAATATCCTAACGTTGGACCTTGATATATATATACACATCTCCTGTATAAACAAAATACACAGAAAAAAACGTATACACACTCTCTTGAATATTCATCAAATCGTTTTATACTTCCAATCACCTCAAAACAGTTGTTTAAACATTGCCATATTCACAAACAACACACACACAAGCTCTAAGATATATTACACGTTATATATATATATATAAGAGTCTATATCTTTGAGTTGTAATTTCAATCCTTCTCATTTGTATTGTTCTTATTGTAAAAGCATAGTTGCTGGGCAGTGGCTTGTGGAACAAGGGTTTGGTAAACACGAAGCTAGAAAAGATTGTACTACGGGGAGTGGTATAGTTCTTAGAGAGCAGGTTTAGAAACGGGGTTTCAGCAAGCCATTTTGACAGTAGCTAGGGAAAAAGGGAGATATATTATTGAATCTTGTAATCGGGTTTATAGTGATTAATAATATATTCTCTTGCCGTGTTTGGTAAGGGACTAGGACGTAGACCATAGAGATTAGGGGTCGAACCTAGCTAAAATCTTGTGTGTCAAGTTTTTCTATTCTGTTGGTTTATTTCTGCACTGCATTAGTTAATATCAGCAAGCTGAAACATTCTGCTAATCATTTCAGCAAGCTGATATTTTTCTGGAAGAATTCTGTAAAAATAAAAATAGACTATAGTTAACCTAATACACCTATTCACCCCCCCTCTAGGTGCATACTTTCATAGTTGTCCTTTGAAGTTTGAAAAAACCTTGTTTGAAAGCAAGGTCTGGTTTGAAAACCAGCTTAAAAGGTGGTATTTCACCTCCAAAACGTTTAAAAATTCATGTTTTCATGTGATTCTTCTTCATACCAGGAGATTATAAGAATCCCTATCATGTAAGCTCAACTTCAAAATTTGAGGTTAGGGGTGTTAAGGGTGTTGAAAAACCAGGAGGGGTGTTGAAAAACCAGGTCTGGTTTGAAAACCAGGTCTAGGGGACCGTATTTCTTGTCTAGACAACTCAAAGATGGGTATATTCACGTGATTCTTTCTCCAACTAGGAGATTGTAAAAATCTCTACTGGATTAACTTAACTTCAAAATTTGAGGTTAGGATTTCACTAATCACAATTAGGGGATGATTAATCTCGATTAGCGACGTTTAAGGACTTCCACTCGAAAATTAACCTATCTTAAGGTTAAGAATGGATATCCTAGTAATAATTACATCAAGGATGAGTTAGTTAGCCTTGACTAAGGCCTTTATAGCCCCGATTAGGGCAGAATTAGCATCTTTTGCTTAAAAATTAGCCTTAATTAAGGCTTACGAGCAACGACCACCTGATATTAACCTCAACTAAGGTAAGTTGAGGGTAATGAATCACTAATGAAATTATGATAAAGGATCCTATGCACGAATTGCACTTGGATTAGGGTCTACGAGCTCGAAATGGCACTAATCCTATTCCCGAAAGGCCCAGAAACCTTAAGAAAAGGGTTCGAGAGGTCAAAGAACACTTGACTTTCTTAAGTTATAATCGTTGTGAATGTGTAGGTCGCTCCACACTTTGCTATAAAACGGTACCCGAGAAGGGCCGGCATGACCTTAAACTTCTACGAAACCAAGTTTTCCCAAAAGTTGGGGGCAAATGATATGAGTGAAAAATAATCCCTAAAGATATAATTAATGTTATATTAATTGGACCATTAATGAGGCTCGAAACTCTAGTTGGGCATTAAATTCGTATTAATGATTAAACCCAGGAAACAGCCCAAACTGGGGACGCCTAGTATAAGCTTGTTTTCTAACATGGGCCTGCTCTGTTAACAAGGAACGATCTAGAATCAAGGCCTTGAATGGCACCGACTTCTAGTTTGAAAGCACCTAATTTGACATGGAAACTAATTCCTACAAGGCTGGAGTCTAGAATCTTCCTCAAGGAGGTGGCTTGTCCATCAAGTCTCCTAACCCTACTACGATTCTAAGGCTCCCAAAGCCTATATAAGGGCCTATCCCTCAACCTCAGAACTACGTTGACTTGATTTTTTAACAATACAGAGATACGTAGGCATCTTGTGAGAACCGTTTAGTCTCGAACGCAAGAACATCCATTAAAGCACGAAACTCACGAACCCTTATATTTAATATATACAAGCCCTAACCACAATTTAATAACCCTAGTTTTTATTCCATAACAAAACTCTAATCTGATTTCCACACACGTCTTACTAGTATTAAAAAATAAAAAGTGTCGTGGCAAAAAAAAATAGAAAGTGTTACCACAAACTTGTCAAGTATAAGGAAGTGCTAGAACAACGTACACTACCAACCACCTTTGTGGGAATAAATATTTCTCATTGGTAATTTTAAAAACAAGTCTAAGCATTTATTTGGTCCAAATTACCAATTTATGGGAGTAAAAATTTATCATCGAAAATTTAGTGTTGGTCAAAAAAATATACATGAAATTTTTTTGGAAATAATTAAATGTATATGTTTATATATTAGTATTTGTTTTAATAAATTATAGAGCGAACGAGAATGAACCCAGGACGTGTTTTTGGTTTAATATAAATTTTTCCATCGCTTATTGTGAATATTAAGAGATTAACCAAATTATTTCAAGCAAGATTCTAATGTTATTAATTATTATATAAACACATTATCGTTAAATTACTTCCAACTTAAAATTATAAATGAACTTAAAATATATATCTTGATCCAATTTCAAGAGTCTGAATAATTTATTATCTATTATATATAGAAGAGGGCAACATGTTTCATTTTATTTATACAATTTTATATTTATTCCTTCATGTAATTTTATTATTCCGTCCTTTGGAATCAAATCCTATAAAAATATAAATAATTTTTATATTGTTAGGAATTGAACATATAATCTCCTAACCACCATTATAATTATTGAGCTAAATACATATTTGTGTAATTATTAGAATTTATCAGATATATAGAGCAATGTTTTTTCTTTTTTTTATTAAGATCAAGTTCTGACTTTTACATACATATACCTTGTACAATTAATTATAAACTACATGAATCTTTTATTATAATACCTGAGTCTACCCATGTACAATTAATCAATCAGAAAATTATGAATTATTTTTGAACCAATCAAAACTGACTCCTAAATTTTAGACCAATCATGTTATATTAAGAATTTTCCTTAATTACATTCTCATCATACCTTATTAACCATGGTTAGTTAACACATCTAATTTAAATATAATAATGATACATATTTTTAAATCAAAAAAAACAATTACTAAAAAATCACTATTTTAATTTGAAATCAATGACGATATAGAATTATATATTTTAAATTAAATTTCACAACTAATCATTCATTAATCAACCACTCTTTTAATATAAAGTCAATCACAATCATATTATCATACATAATAAATTGATTTTCATAATATATATTTTACAATTATAACTAATTTTAAATAATTATAATATAACTCAACTAGAAATCTAAAAAAATCGGATTTGAAATCAGATTTTAAATAATTTAGATAAAATCCATTCATTCAAATACTCAATTTTTTTAAAAGCTCAAAAATATATTTATTCAAAATTTATAACAATCATATTATCATACATAATAAATTGATTTTCATAATATATATTGTACAACTATAACTAATTTAAAAAAGTATAATCTAACTCAACTAGAAATCTGAAAAAATCAGATTTCAAATCAGATTTCAAATAACTTAGGTAAAATCCATTCGTTTAAATACTCAATTTTTTTAAAAGCTCAAAAATATTTTATTCAAAATTTATTAATAAAATTAATTAATAACTGCTTATAAGCCAAAACTACATATATTTTAACTATTTAAATTATTAAATATACGCTAGAAGAGTATTATTATTGGTTGGTGAATAAATTACCAATAAAAAAAATTATTTAGAGAAAATCAGAATTCACTTCTAAATTTTCAATCAATCAATCACATACAAAATTTTTATTATTTATCATGCTTATTCTAATTTACTAATCGCGGTTAAATTAAATTTAAATATAATAATATCTTGATTTTATTAATTCGTATATCACTTGATTTTTAATTTTAAAAAATTAGTACTAATCGTAAATAATATTTTCTATAAATCCACATAACAGTAAATTACATATGTTTATATAACTTTTAGTTATGAATTGTTTTTGAACATCTTTGATTATAATACTCGACTGTACCACATATTATTTAATCAATCAGAAAATTGTGAATTATTTTAGCATCAATCACAGTATACGAAATTTTAGACCAATTAAATGTAATGTAACTTGTTTCTTTATTGATATAGATTCTACGTTTCAGCCAAGATTAAACTCAAATCAAGTTAAACTCATTAACAATTGTTTTTTATTTTTTTATTTCAATTAACTAAACGAAATAACTACTATTTTTTATTTTAACGATTAACTAATAATCGATTTACATAAAATAAAAATACCTCAAATATTAAATTCTTACAAACTAAAATATAGAATCATATCAATTCAAAACTTACCTGCATAATCACTAAAATCTAAACCGCTTATTCCATATCCCCATCAAACCTAGCCAACTTTGATGAGATAAGTGTCTGTATCAATTCTACTCCTACTTTAATCATATCAATTTCGGTTGTATCTTTTTATTATTTGACAGACTACACTTGGATAGATTATTTTTTTATTTCGATTATATATATGTATCATATGTTCTGTATTTTAATTGTCCAATAAAATCAATAGAAAAATGATTCTCACAAAAAAATAATTGAAAACGATTTAGGTTTTCATCATCTCAGGTCCAGATCCTCTCAAGGTTACTTCTCATTAGAATATTTAGTGGTCAGCTTCAATAATTCTGTGACTTACTGAATTGTAGGCATCAATCCCTAACACATTACACCGATTTGTTTATATTATTAGGCATGCCTATAGATAAATGTGTTATTTTACAGTGTTGACTTACCTGCATGATCACTAAAATATATATTGTATCATTGCCCATACATTTAAAAGTACGATATAGTTTTCCTCATATGGCCTTTCTAGAAGGGATCAATGCCCATAAAAGATCAGTTTCTCGATTCCTCTGAAGCAAAATTTTTCTAGACCCCAGAAAGTTGATTCTTGAGAAAAATACAAAAATTACATTCAATAAAGATGCATTCAATAGTTTTTTTCTTCAATACATCAATAAAAAATATATTTCCTTCATCAACTTAATTGCTAATGAATTTAACATTGTATATATTGATATTTCATCAACTTAATATTCAAAGGTACATCATGAATGACCATAAACATTCAGAAAGCATCTTGAATTCACAACATGAATCAATGACAATTGGTACGGGAATAATCTTAAAACCATTAATTTTCATTTATTTTGAACCATTTTGTTAATATAATTATCATTTAAAATCAAATCCATTCTTTTTTCAATAATTATCATTTTGATTAATTGTCCTTAAATTTGTTTTGTAGTTTCCTATTAATTAAAAAATTCAATAACATAAAGTCAATTAATTAGTAAGTCCACATTAAAAATTAATATTAAATTAGATTTACTAATAGTTAAATAAATACTTTATAATTATCTTTCAAAATCATAATCATCCAATTTTTTTCATTATTAGCATTTTAAATATCTGTCTTTAAATTTAATTTGTGCTTTACCATTAATTAAATAAAATCCAGGTTTGTAAAGACAATTACTTAGTAAGTTCGTGATAGATATAATATTAAAATAGATGTACAATTAGTTAAATATATATAAATTTGATGTGATACATATGTAAATAAAATATTGATTTCAAAGATATAATTAATTATTTTATTTTTTCAAAATTTTCTATTTTTTTATGTCTCATATTTTCTCCGCTTCTAACATTTTTCACCTCCATCTTCTACAAGCTAATCAAATTGTTGTATATGAAATATATGCGTGAACTTGACAAATTAAAATAAGTTGAAACTACATCATTGTAAATTTTATTTATGGTCTGTTGTGAGACTGAGAGACAAATCTACTGCAAAAAAATCAGTCTCTACTTTTTTGAGACTATATCACACCCCAGTGAGCATCCATATTCCTTGCCCAAACTAAGTATGACTACCGTAGTTGTATATCTATGAGGTGTTTGTATTTAGCAATTTAAATTATTAGATTGAGAAAAGTTAAAGTTTGTAAATGATGCTATTTTTTTTGTAAGAGTTAATCATTTTATGTATCTACTTTTGATTTTCTTACTAACAAAAATACCTACACACTTATTCATACACACATGCAAGTTCCAAATTAAAGCATATAACTTTTCTCAAATTAATAATACGTATAATAATATATTTGTTCATATCATGTGTCGAATATATATTATGCCACAATTTTTTTTGTTATAGTAGTTATAAAAAACATCTATCTATATTCTCCAAAATCATTTCCGTATTTTGGTAATCAACTTTAACATAGGTACTCTATAAGCTCAAGTCACGAAATTATATAACCTAAGAGAATAAACTTTACCACTGCTTACTCCTAAAAATATGTTCAATTTTAGTCTTTTTTTTATATATTATGAATATATATAATTGTTGGTGGATCTTAAATATAGATGAATTTTATGCCATAGTTAATGATTGTCATTGCCTATCCGAGAATATAAGGTGAATTTTATTTTTAATTTTTTGGAAAATAAATTTTCCACTTTGCTTTATTGGCAGGTCACCAGAACATACGCAGACAAAGCAAACACGGATATGTTATTACGGGGATATGTACTCTCTATAAAGTACTTTATAGTGTATGGCTACAAACTTTTGTTGCCGTATTTGCATTCGAAAAAGTAAGAAAATATATGATAAGTATGGTCATTTGGCCTATGTCGTTAACGGTATTTGTAATATTTTTCTTGTGGCATCCCATAATCCGGGGTACAGATCTGGGACCACTAACCACAAACAACATCATACAACCCTGGACAAAACATGATGTAATAATAGAAACCCCTTAACCAAGTCGCATACAGGTTATGGTATGAAACAAACTATCAAATTACATTATTACAATCAACCTCATAATAAAAATGTTATACAATTTTTATGACTAAATAAAATCACTGCCTAACTAGATATTCAACCTTGACAAATTCCCAAACCACTATCCGATGAAATCCATGATCCAAACATCCCCTCTCGCTGCCGGAAGAGTTATATCGACTAACAACAAGGCCCACTAATCATCTCTATCAACTGGAGAAAATAAACATTAAAGCAAGAGTGAGCCAACAATGCTCAGCAAGTGCAAATAGTGATACAATATCAACAACAACTTATAAGATCTGAAAAACAAGAATAATTAACATATGCTGCGAAAAAAAATCAACTAAATCAAATGTCTTATCATCATGAGGCACCAACATTGCTCCACTAGAATAAAGAGCATCAACAATGAGAACTGATAAAAGTTCTGATAGCAAAATATAATCGAAATAAGCTTCAAAGGAGTCAGGTCTTAAGCAATTCAATCTCAATGCATGGATTAGAATTGGATTTTTATTTATTTTAAAAAAACAATAAGGTTAGGCTGCTGATCAGAAACGCACTAAACCCGGACAAACGCACACAGCGATGTCCTTTAATGGATCCATGGTACACATTGGCCTTAACATCTGACCACGAATCTGGTCTCCCCGAAGGGAATTCCGCTGACCATAATATGGTCTCCACGAAGGGACTTCCAAAAACATTCCAATTCTATATCCAACGTACTAGATTTCGGAACAATCGACAACCTCTGTCAACCAACCAACTGGAAAACTCACATTCCAGAACAACAGCTCATAATCCAAGAATCAATGAAGAATTTAAGATCAAAAGGTGTCGACAAGTTCGACACGATAAATGGGTAATAATTAAAGAATAATAACCTCAAAGGGTATCGACGAGTTCGATACAATAAATTGGTGATAATTAAGTAGACAACGATAACAAAAAGTATCGACAAGTTCGATACGAATAATTGGGGTCATAACATCATTAACTTGTCTAAAGAGAGAATTCACTTGAGCGAAAATAAAAGATATAAATCACAACAATATTTTCAACAATGGAAATTCTAAGTTAGAGCAAAGATATGGTCAAGTACTAAGCATTTAATAAAATTTATCTACACATTGAAAGGTTTGACTCAGCATAAGCGAATGAAATTGTAAAGCATAATGTAATGTAATATGTAATAGAGGACATATATAACTCAACTAGGATAAAAGATAAATAATATTAACTCGATATAGGAATCGTGGAATTTGAAGAACAGGCACCGATAAGGATCAAGTCGCTGAAAGAAGTTCATTAACATGATCAAGCCTCAGTGACAGAATAAGATGTAGAGATGATTCTGTTGAAGGGCCAAAAGATTCCATGTATTTATTGAAGATACTGCTGCAGGCTAATCAATTGGAATGTAACGAAGGTGTGAAGATCAAGATCACTGCTAGTCACTTGTGAACCAGACCAGTGCACTAAGTGTCAGCACATACGAGAAGGATCAACACATTAATTTACAGAAAGAATTGCCAAAGCCTATTGACGATCAATGACAAATATCTCAAGCAGAATATTTGAAACAGAAGAGAGAAGCCCAAAAGAAGCAACCAAAAATAGTATGTAAAGTTACTATGCATGATTACTATGCAAGGTTACTATGCGCAATTACTATGCAGGTTACTGTGCAAATAGTAGTTACTATGCAAATAGTGATTAGTATGCAGGTGGGGCCCACAGGTGGAGCCCACGGAAGAAATTTCTTTAGCAGACACGGTTTTGGTTGGTGAAATACTGGTTACTATGCAGGTGGGGCCCATATGAATAGTGCAGCATAGTAACTTTCTAAAATCTATAAATAGGCCTGTTGTATTTCATTTCAAAATACACCTCAACACACAACTCTCTCTTCTCTCTCTTATATCTTCTCTGTGTAAGCTGCTAGACAGTCCATCTAGTAGGAAAGTCGGCTTAGCCCGCTTTTAGGAAGTGTCGGGTAGAAGGTCCTCGTGCCTAAACTATCCTTAGGAGTGTAAGCTGCTAGACAGTCCATCTAGTAGGAAAGTCGGCTTAGACCGCTTTCAGGAAGTGTTGGGTAGAAGGTCCTCGTGCCTAAACTATCCTTAGGAGTGTTCAGATTTTGAAGTTAATCCATTGGATTAGAAGTTGTAACACCCCTTCGAGTTTATTATCAATAAAGATATATTCTCGGAATTATTTTTTTTGGTAGTATCGTATTCAACCCCCCCTTCCACGATACTTCGAGACCTAACAATTGGTATCAAAGCAAGCTTCTAACATACAAGAAGTCTAAAAATCAAAACCATGGGAAGGAAGGATACAGGTGTGAAGATTCCAATGCTTGACAAAGATAATTACTTTCATTGGAAAGTAAAGATGCACCTTCATCTCTCAGCCATTGATGAAGGCTATGTAGATTGCATAAAGAAAGGACCTCATGTTCCAATGAAGGCCAACTCTGGGATTGGTCAAGATGCTGCCACTGTAGCTGCTGGAAGGCCTATTCCAAAGAATCAAGCTGAGTACACAGATGAAGACTTGGAGGAGATTCACAAAGATAAGAAGGCTATGAACATCCTATTCAATGGCATCGACCAAGATATGTTCGATTATGTTATAAACAGCACTACTGCCAAGCAAGTGTGGGACACTATTCAAACAATCTGTGAAGGAACTGGGCAAGACAGAGAAAATAAAATGCAACTCCTAATACAACAATATGAGCATTTTCATTACTCCTCTGGTGAAAATCTAACAGACATATTCAGTAGATTTCAAAAGTTACTGAATGGTCTAAAGTTGTATGGAAGAAAATATGAAACCAAGGACTCCAACCTAAAGTTTCTGAGATCTCTTCCTAAGGAATGGAAGCAAGTGATAGTCTCGTTGAGGAACTCTCAGGACTACAAAGATTTTACACTTGAGAGACTGTATGGCATCCTGAAGACCTATGAGCTTGAAATGCAGCAAGATGAGGAAGTAGAGAAAATCCAGAAGAAAGGTGGATCTGTTGCCTTGGTGGCCAATATTCCAACAATCCAAGGTGGTGGAAGAATGAAGAGTGTAGAAGTTACACTAGGTTCAAAAACTTGTGAAGGTGAAGCTGAAACTAGCAAAGGTAAAATCAAGATGATTGAAGAACCTGATGCATTAAGTGAGGATGAAGCTGAAAATCTAGATGAGTATTTGGCATTTCTGTCAAAGAGATTTTCGAAGCTAAGATTCAGGAAGAATCCAGCAGGAACCGGGCAATTCAAGAAAAGCTATCAACCAAACAAGGATGTGGTTGAAAGATCAAAGATCAAATGCTATGGCTGTGGAATTGCTGGTCACTTTGCCAATGAATGCAGGAAATCCCAAGCTGAGAAAGAAAAGAAGTAGTTTGAAGCTATTGATTACAAGAAGAAATATTTTGATCTTCTCAAGCAACATAGGAGAGCATTCGTGTCAAAAGAAAGTGATTGGGCCGCTGGAGGTGACTCAGATGCAGAAGAGGAGTTTGTCAATCTTGCACTCATGGCAAACGAAACTGATGAAGAGGCTAGTTCAGCAAGCAACCAGGTATACTCTACAAACCTAACTAAACTTTCCAAAGATGAATATGATAATGTTGTTAATGAAATCTCTAATGAATTGTATAACATGCATGTCACATTAAAATCGCTTAACAAGGAGAACAAAAAGATTAAAGATCTTAATGCTAAGATAGGTGATAGGAATACTCTGTTAGAAACTCAACTAATTGATTTTGAAACAATGAAAAGAAATTACCAGGATTCTAAGAATGAGTTACTTGAGGCTCTGAAAAGAGAAGAGTGTTTAATAAAACAGTTAAAAGAGGAACAAGACTTAATTGCTAAGCGGAAGGGATCAAAGGCTAAAACTGAAGAAATTTATAGTAAACAAGGAGTTGATTCTTTTCACAAATTAGAAGAAGTTAAGTTAGATGTTGATAGGGAAGTTGCTTCAGACATTGAAAAAGAATGTTCTTTGAGACTTAAGCCTGTTAGAAAAGAAACTTTAACTAAATTGAATAAAAAGTACGGGCCTGTCAATAAGAACTTTGTTAATGGAGAGTGTAGCAAAACCAAGTCAGTTGAACAAGGAAACATAGGCAACTTGTCAATCAAGAAATTGAAGGATAAGTTGGAAAAGACTGAACCTAAGGTTAAGGCTAATAAGAAGAATAGAAATGGCAAGGTAGGAATTAACAAACATAGTAATTACACACCTGATAAATATGCTCCTCGAAAGGAATGTGTGAACTGTGGTAGTGTTAATCATTTATTTGTCAACTGTAAATCTGTTAAGAATGCTTCTGTGCCTAGTATGCCTAAGTCAGTACCTATGCCTGCTATGAATGTTATGCCAAACATGCTTGTCCAGCCTGCTCATGCATCTAGTCATTATGATAACATGCCATTCATGTATAATCCATATTACAATGCTTTTAATATGCCTCAGTTGCCATGGATGATGAATAACATGTTTGCACAGACTATGCCAAATTATACATCTAGTTTTAATGCAAGTGAGCAAGTGAAACAACCTATTTTTCAGAAACCTACACCAAGAGTTAAGGTTGATTTAACTCAATCAGAACCCCTGGCTAGTAAGGGCTTGAAAAATAAGAAAAAGGCTAACAAGGCAGGACCCAAGAAAACTTGGGTACCAAAATCAACTTGATTTTGTTTTGATGTGTGCAGGGAAACAGAAAGAATCTTTGGTATCTGAACAGTGGTTGTTCTAGGCATATGACTGGAATTTTTACCCTGCTCACTAAGCTTGAGGAGAGAGCTGGCCCTAGCATTACCTTTGGAGACAACAGCAAAGGATATACTAGAGGATATTGCTTGATTTCACAAGAGAATGTTGTCATTGAAGAAGTAGCACTGGTTGATGGACTTAAGCATAACTTGCTAAGTGTCAGTCAACTGTGTGACAAAGGCCAGAATGTCTAGTTCACATATGAAGCTTGTGTCATTTTCAAGAAAAGTGACAACAAGGTAGTGTTGACAGGAGATAGAAGAGGAAATATGTATATTGCTGATTTCAATTCAACAAATGCAAACATGACTACATGTCTTCTCAGCAAGGCAAGTGAAGATGAAGGTTGGCTTTGGCATAAAAGACTATCACACTTGAGTTTTAAAGCCATGAATGAGTTGGTAAAGAAGGATTTGGTTAGAGGTATTCCAAAATTGGATTACTTCAAGGATGGATTGTGTGATGCATGCCAGAAAGGGAAGCAGAAGAAGGCCTCTTTCAAATCAAAGTCAATGTCATCAATTGATCAACCCTTGCAACTACTTCACATGGATCTCTTTGGACCAGTCAATGTGTTGTCAATCTCAAAGAAGAAATACTGTCTTGTGATTATTGATGATTTCTCAAAATTCTCTTGGACATTCTTTCTGCACTCTAAGGATAAGGCAGGTGAAGTCATTATAAATCACATCAAGATAGTCAACAACAATCCTTTACTCAAAATAAGGAGAATTAGAAGTGACAACGGAACTGAGTTCAAGAATTCTGTAACAAGAGAGTTTTGTGAAGAAGAAGGAATTATCCAAGAATTCTCTGCACCAAGAACTCCTCAACAAAATGGTGTAGTGGAAAGAAAGAACAGAACTCTAATTGAAGCTGCAAGGACAATGCTTGAAGAATCTAAGCTACCAACATACTTCTGGGCAGAAGCTGTAAACACTGCATGCTACACTCAGAATATTTCTTTGGTCAATCAAGCAAAAGGCATGACACCTTATCAAGTTTTCAAAGGCAAAAACCCAACAATCAACTTTCTGCATGTCTTTGGATGCAAATGCTTTGTACTGAAAAATCATGGTGAGCATCTTGGAAAATTTGATTCAAAGGCAGATGAAGCTATCTTTGTTGGATACTCAGCTGGAAAATCTTACAGAGTCTACAACCTAAGAATAAACATTGTAATGGAGTCCATACATGTTGTCTTTGATGACAAGAAAATATCTGGTCTAGTAGATGAAGGTTTTCATGAGTCTCTCTCATTTGAGAATGAGAGAAGTGGTGAAGAAAGTGAAGATGATGATGAAGAATGGAGATCAAATGGTGTGAGAAACAGATAAGGATCAGCAGTTGAAGTGCAGAATGAACCACCTGTTGAAGAGCAACTTACACCATCAGTTGGAAATCAATTTAAAGCATCTGTTGATGAATCTGCAAGAACTCCATCAATCTCGAGGGCCATACACTCAGGGGGAGTTTCTCACAGTCAAAACTCAATAACAAACCACAATGATCAACACAGAGATCATGAAGCCACTTCATCAAGGTCAAACTTACCACCACAAAGAAAGTGGACCAAGGATCATCCATTTGAGCTTATCATTCGAGATCCTAATGCAAAGGTCCAAACCAGAAGAGCAACTCAAGAAGAATGCTTATATAGCAGTTTTCTATCCAAAGAGGAACCTAAGAAAGTTGAACATGCTCTTCTGGATCCAGACTGGGTTTTAGCAATGCAAGAAGAGTTAAACTAGTTTGAAAGAAATGAAGTATGGAAACTTGTACCCAACCCTAAAGACAAATCAGTGATTGGCACTAAGTGGGTATTCAAGAACAAGATGGATGAGAATGGCATAGTCACAAGGAATAAAGCTAGATTAGTTGCTAAAGGCTACTGTCAAGAGGAAGGAATTGATTTTGAAGAAACCTTTGCACCAGTGGCAAGGTTAGAAGCAATAAGGATCTTCCTGGCCTATGCAGCGCATGCAAATTTCAAAGTCTATCAAATGGATGTCAAGAGTGCATTTCTGAATGGAATTCTGGAGGAGGGGTATATGTTAGTCAACCACCTGGTTTTGAAGATCCAGACTTTCCAGAATATGTGTTCTTTCTACTCAAAGCACTCTATGGCCCGAAGCAAGTACCTAGAGCCTGGTATGACACACTCTCACAGTTCCTTATAGAGAATCACTTCATTCGAGGTACTATTGAGAAAACTCTCTTTTATAGAAATGTCAATGGCTCTATGATACTTGTCCAAATTTATGTAGATGATGATAGGCCGAATACACACTTATAATCAACTAAGTATGAGAGAATAACAATAAGTTCTTTAAAAGCTTTAAAAACTGTTTTAATTAACTTCTCTCTCAGTGATGTAAATTATCACAGAGAGTTGCGTAGGTTACAATAAAATATATTGTATTACACGATCGATACCCTTCTAGGGTTAACCTAACTGTATTTATAAGATATACAGCTGCTATACAATCGATAATTGATACTCCTATAAATTAGCTATACAATTGATATCAATTACGATTGCTACTCGTTTCCTTAGTCAACTCAATCTCTTTGACAGCTATCCAATCTTCAAAGATATTGCTTCCATAATTATCTTCAATAATTCTTCAAACACTGTTGACAAGTAGACGCTTCCTCCAGACAGAGTTTAACAAACTATGTCGAGCTTCCATTGTCAGCGTATAGCAAACTCTGTTCAGCTTCTAACTGTCAGAGTTTAACTAAACTCTGACTGCTTCATGTTTCAAGTTAAACTCTGTTTTTCCCTGTAAAACTTAAACACTGATATTAACCATATCAATTATATTTAACAATCTCCCCCAACTTGTTCATTAGTAAAAATGCACAAGTTAACAATAATTGATGATGTCAAAACAATTTCATACAAACACAGTGTTTATTAAAATAAGCAGAGTTTAAACTTGACTTAACAAAAATCTACAGATAACAAGAAAACTCTTACAGACTTTAATCTCTAATCTCCTCAAGATCTGGTGTTGTTCTGAGATAATCTATAAGCAATCTTCTCTCTGCATTTTCAAGCTCAATCTTCATAGCTTCCTTAATCTCTCTTAACTGAGGATCACTCTCATCTGTCTAATAGATAGCAGATCTAAGATCATAGATTTTGTTTCTCCTCATCTCATTTCCCAGCCTGATAAATTTCACTTCCTCTGACTGTGAGTTGAAGTCAAGTACTGTGATTCCCAAATCAGTCTTCAGCTTTGCAGTACCCTTCTTCATTTCAATGAGATTTCCATTCCAGTCTCTGTACTTAGGAACATATCTGCTATTGCACTTCATCCCTCTGATTGCCAAATTCTAGAGCATTTTCTGTCTGAGCACATTTGCAACTGATTGAGTCCTTTGACTATTCACCTTGAAAAGATATAGAACATATTCTAGTTCTTCCCAATATTTCAAGCCAATATCATTCTCACCAATTCTAAATACTGTCCCATCAGCCATGAAGTACAAGAGAAAATCCTTCTTTAAACTCTTCTGATAAACTAACTGTACTGATTCCAGTCTGTCCAAACTCTCTTGAGTGACACCACGACCTGGAACAACCAGTGAAGAAGGATCTCTGGGACCAGTATATTGCCTTCTGTCTTTGTGTGAGCCTAGACCAGCCTTACCAGACAAAGCTCTTCCATCAGAAAAATCTATAGAGGCTCCAGATAATAGATTTGGATCATGAAGTGTTCCTTTACCAAAAACTGATTGCAACTGAGAAGATAAAGGTTTAGACACAACTTGTGTAGCAACAGAGGTTGTGTTTTCTCTCTTCTGTACAACTTGTGTAGAAACAGAGGTTGTATCTTTCTTCTTTGAAACTTCTCCTTCAATGCCTTTCAGCTTGAGTTTAGCTTCTGCTTCTGTTGATTTCTTTGATAAATGTGATCTTTGACCATCATCAACATTTTCCTTGATCACAATGCCTTTAAGAACAGGCCTAGAAGCTTTTCCTTTCTTTAACTTTCCAGACTTTAAAGCTTTGAGATGTTATTCTTGTAAACTCTTTTCTTCAGCTTTAATATCTTCGATTGTAGCTCCTTCCTCATTTTCTTCAATAAACAACTTAGCAGCCAACTCCTCATCAGTCTGTGGATTAGAAGAGAATACCAAACTCTTGGTCTTTGAAGTACCTTGAATATCAGTGTTTATCCCAGCAAACTGTGATTTAGAAGACTTGCTAGATTTCAGAGTTTGAAGTTCTTCAGTTTTGCCCCTGCCTTTATTACTTGCTCCTCCATCTCCAGCATTATCCATTCTGATCAGAGTTTGAGATTGCTTGCATTTGTCTTTAGCAACTCTCTCTCCCCCTTTTTGACATCATCAGGCATAAGAATAGATGTGATTAACTCCAGGGAGGTAGCAATAGAATCAATCTTTAAAGATATAGCATTCTGGTTTGCTTCAACTTTGCTCAGCCTGTGAGACAAAGTTTCTTGATTCTGAGAAAGATATTGAAATTTGTTCTTGTTATCAAGTTTAATCATATCATCACCTCTAACAACATCACCTCGAACATCAGAAATTGCCTTTTGACACAGATCAAACCTAGAATTGAGAGTCTTCACTTGAACAACTGTAGCCTTGAGACAAGATAGAATCTCTGGATTTGTAATTGTTCTGGAAGTTCTCTTGACAAATTCAGCTGCTCTTGCAACAGGAAATATACAAGTGTCCTTGTAAGAATTTCATCCATTTGAGCATCAGCATTTCCATCTCTATCTATCTCAACAACAGGTATTTCCTTAGAAATATCCTCTAGAGCTTCAACATTTAGTTCTTCATCAGAGTCTTCAAGAATTACTCTCCTTCTCTTAGTTGGAGGATTCACTTCCGCTCTCTCTTCTTCTGAGACAGAATCATCAAGTATAGAAGGAGATTTAGGTTTGTTAGCCCTTTCCTTTCTAGCCCTCTTTGGCTTAGAAGCTTCAGCAATCCTTTGTTTTCTAGATGGCCTTATAGCTTTTCTTTTCTTTGATTTCTTTGGTTTGGATTGTGGTTGAGGTTGAGGGTGTGATGAAGATTGTGGTTGTGAAGTAGTAGTAGTAATGGTGGGTGGAGATGTAGGTTTAGTGATTGGTTCAGTGTTTATGGTTTGAGGTGGTTCAGTGTTTGTGGGTTGAGGAGGTTCAGTGTTTTCAATGATTGGTTCAGGTTGTGGTTCTTGTGGTTCTTGTGGTTGGTTGAGAAAGTTTCTGAGGGCAAGAGGATAGATAAACTCTGGTACTTGCTCTTTGTTAGCATCCTTATTTGTCAAATCAAAAAACATTCTCTTATGGCATTGAAAAGGTTGTATAACATCCCCATCAGAAATTGTCAAATTAGGTAAACAAGCAGAGAATAAACATTGACAAAAACGTGAGAAATAAACAGTTGTATTAAACTCTGCAAGTTTTTCACCTAAATTCATAAGAACTAAACGACCAAAATCAAAGTTACTCCCATTAAGAAGAGAATACCCGATTTGAAGACTTTCACCAGGAATTGCATCCCAGTTGGTGACCTTCTTGCCAAACGCTCGAGTAATGCAGTCAAAGAAAAAACTCCACTCCTTCATGAGCCCTGGCCTTTTGACATTCCCAATCTTATCCAAAGGAGCAGAAAACCTTATTTGCTGTAACATTTCTTTTAATTGACTCTCAACAGCCACAGAGTATGAAGTGTGAGTGTCAAAATCCAAAACCTCACGAACAGTTGCAGGAGTTATGACAAACTCTTGATCTTCATAGGTAAACACAATAGATGGAGTCCCATTCTCTCCACCATCATCATAAACAGAGTTTCTCCAGAAGGTAGAGATTTGTGTGGCCGAGAGCTTTTCTGGTTGGACAAGAGCTTGTCCAATTTCAGAATCTCTTAAGAAGTTCTGAATCAGATGAAATGATTCTGGGGCTTTAGCAGCGTCTAGTATTGCAGCATAGTTGTTTGTAACAAAAGTTAATCCCTGAGCCACAAAATTCTTGGTTGCCATTAGAACAGTGTAATAGAGAAGAGAGTGTGTGGAAAAGTGTTTGTGAAAATGGTTAAGTGAAAGTAACAGAGAAATTGTGTGTGATGTTGTGTGTTTGTGGATGTAAAGATGAAAAAGTGAATAATGAAATGATTTTGATTAGATCTGTAATTGAAAATCAAAACCCAATCGTTTTAGACATTAAGCACGCAACCAATTTCTTGTTAAGTGTGTGAGTGGAACACGTGTCACATAAACAGTGGAACAGTTATTTACACGCGCAGTAATAATGCCTATTATTACTGCCATTCTCTCTCCTATTTCCAATAAGCTTTAACTGTCTGACACCATTAAACAACTGGCATATATTACATGCAAATTTCAAAAACTCTTTGTGTACTCCAAGTATATGTTTTGTTTGAAATAAAATATTACCTTAGAGTACTCAACAAAATCCAACAGTGTTTATCAATTCTCCAACTTAATTACTGTTATCCTTTCAAACAATGCACAGTTGTGAATAAGAGTGTGTGTAGAGCAGAGTTTACTAGATCAGTATTTAGAGCATCTAGTATTTCATAAAATCCATAAAATAAATCAGTAAACACTGGATGTACAAACTCTCATAGTAAACACTGAATATATGATGAATGTTAAACTCTGTAGTAAACAGTTTATATACAGTAATATTTAATTAATCTATAACACCCATTTTTATTTTTATTTTATTTTATTTTTATTTTATTTTTATTTTTTTTATTTTTGGTTTTCTCCAGTAATTAGAGGTTGAAACTAGTCACCAAAAATCCTAAAATTTTAGCCCTTATCAATTTGATAACTTCTTGGATCTTCCTAGCTTTCGACTAGTCACCAAAAATTAGAGAATTTTAGCCCTTACTATATACCTGTAAGTTCCTGGGTCGTCCTATTTACAAACATGATCTCAAAGGAGTTCTAACAGTCTTTATATTTTATCTTTGGGGTTATTCTAATAACGTAATCTAATTTAACAGTGTATAACTAACAGAGTTTAGAGCTCATCAACATCAGAAACTATTTATGAGAGGCAATGCACACAGTATTTACAGACTCAGAGTTTTAGGATAGATAAACTAAGAGATGCTATAAATATAGAACAGTATCATGCTGTGTTAACTTTCTGCACAGTTTAAGATTAGATTGACAGATAACTTAGAAGGATTCAGGACTAATTACTGAGAATACTGTTTCATACATGTATCTTCATCGGTGTTTATGTTCAGAAAGAAACATTATCAGAGTTTCTCAGAGTTTATTTAACAGTTAACAGTGTATGACTTAAAAAGCATGCTAACAGAGTTTAACAGTCATTGAGTAGAGTTTGCATATCAGAGTTTAACATACCACAGAAATATGAGCAACACAGTACATAAGTAGAGTTTTGAGTCTAACCAATATCTCTAGTCAAAACTAGAGACCATTCCTAGTTCATTTACCAGCCTTGTAAATACAGCTTCACTCAATGGCTTGGTGAAGATATCTGCAAGCTGTTGTTCTGTAGACACAAAATGAAGCTCAATATTCCCTTCTTCTACATGTTCTCTGATAAAATGATACCTTATGCTGATGTGCTTGGTCATTGAATGCTGTACTGGATTACCTGTCATAGCAATAGCACTTTGATTATCACAATAAATAGGTATTTTACTGTACCTCAATCCATAATCCAGTAATTGATTCTTCATCCACAGAATCTGTGCACAACAGCTACCAGCAGCAATATACTCTGCTTCAGCTGTAGATGTAGAGATTGATTTCTGTTTCTTGCTGTACCAAGAAACAATTCTATCACCAAGAAATTGACAACTTCCACTAGTACTTTTTCTGTCTATCTTACAGCCTGCAAAGTCTGCATCAGAGTAACCAAGAAGCTTGAAGTCTGATTCTCTTGGATACCACAAACCTAAAGTTATGGTTCCCTTAAGATATTTGAAGATTCTCTTCACATCTGTTAGATGTGGTTCTCTTGGATCTGCCTGAAATCTTGCACAAAGACATGTTGCATACATGATGTCAGGTCTGCTAGCTGTTAGATAAAGAAGTGACCCAATCATTCCTCTATAGTTTGTCATATCCATTGGTGAACCTGTGTCTCTATCTAACTTTGTTGCTGTTGCCATGGGAGTTGTTGCAGATGAGCAGTCAAGCATGCCAAATTTCTTAAGAAGATTTCTGGTATATTTTGCTTGATTAATAAAAATTCCATCATTTGTTTGCTTCACCTATAGCCCTAGAAAATAACTGAGCTCTCCCATCATGCTCATTTGATACCTAGACTGCATGAGCTTGGCAAAATTCTTACAGAGTTTATCATTAGTAGATCCAAAGATTATGTCATCATGCTCTTGGTGCCTGCTTAAGTCCATAGAGTGCCTTGTCAAGCCTATAGACATAATCTGGATACTTGGGATCTACAAATCCTGGTGGTTATTCAACAAACACTTCTTCTTCAAGTTTTCCATTCAGAAAAGCACTTTTCACATCCATCTGAAAAACCTTGAATTTTTTGTGAGAAGCATATGCTAGAAATAATTCTTATTGCCTCCAGCCTTGCAACTGGAGCAAAAGTTTCATCATAGTCTATGCCTTCTTGCTGTGAATAGCCTTTGGCCACAAGTCTGGCATTGCTTCTTGTAACAACCCCATCACTGTCAGTTTTGTTTCTAAAAACCCATCTAGTACCAACAACAGATCTATTCTTTGGTCTAGGTACAAGGGTCCATACTTCATTTCTCTCATATTCAATTAACTCCTCCTACATTGTTGTTATCCAGTCAGCATCTTGAAGAGCTTCTTCCACTTTCTTTGGTTCAGATTTGGACAGAAATGCATGGAACAAACATTCATTTGTTGTAGTACTTCTTGTCCTAACTTTTGCATCTGGATCTCCAATGATTAAATCAGGTGTATGTGATTTTGTCCATTTCCTAGTTGTAGGTAAATGATTTCTGTCAACAGTTGATCCTCCCCCTTGATCAATGTTTTCCTGATTATCTTGATTCCTTTCTTCATTCTCTGAGGCTCCCCCTGAATTTGATCACTCAGAGTTTGAACTGTCAGAATTTGGACTTTCAGAGTTTGAGTCATCAGAGTTTGAATTTGATTCAGAATTTTCAGTTGACTCACTATCAGAATTTGAGTCATTACTATGATCATGCTCCCCCTCAACTGGTTCTCCTCTTTGTTCAGACTGTACTATTTCTTTTGTGTGTACCAGTAGAGGTTCAGAGTTTGAATCAACAGAGTTTGTTGGACTATTGTCATCAGAGTTTATTTCATCAGAGATTAGATCTTCATTTTCGAAATGCAACTGATCATGTTCATCGACATCTTCAAGTCCAATGATTTTCCTGTCATCAAATGGCACATGAATAGATTCCATAATCACCTTTGTTCTTAGATTATAAACTCTGAATGCCTTGGTTGACACTGGATAGCCAACAAAAATTCCTTCATCTGCTTTCAACTCAAATTTGGTCAACTATTCAGGATGAGTTTTCAATACAAAGCATTTGCACCCAAAAATATGAAAATATTTCAGGTTTGGCTTCTTTTCCCTCACCATCTCATATGGTGTTTTTCCATGCTTGTTGATCAGTGTTGCATTTTGAGTAAAACAAGCAGTTTGAACTGCTTCTGCCCAGAAATAGGTTGGCAATTTTGCTTCATCAAGCATAGTTCTGGCAGCTTCTATCAAGGTTCTGTTCTTCCTCTCAACTACACCATTTTGCTGTGGTGTACCAGGTGCAGAAAATTCTTGCTTCACACCTCTATTCTTGCAGAATTCTTCCATTGTTGCATTTCTGAATTCAGTTCCATTATCACTTCTGATTATTTTGACTTTGTGTTTTGATCCTTTGTCCAGTAGCTTTACATGCTCCATCAGAGTTAATGCAGTTTCATCCTTCTTTGCTAGAAAATACACCCAAGTGTATCTGGTATATTCATCAACTATGACTAGAGCATATTTCTTCCTTCCAATTGACAAGACATTTACTGGTCCAAAAAGATCAACATGTAACAGATGATATGGATCAACAATTGAAGATTCAGACTTGCTCTTGAAAGAGGTCTTCCTCTGTTTGGCCTTCTGACATGAATCACACAGACCATCAACATTTAACAAGGACTTTGGAAGTCCTCTAACAAGATCCTTTCTTATCAGCTCATTGATGTTGTTCAGATTCAAATGAGAGAGTTTCTTATGCCACTTCCAACTCTCCTCATTGGACATTCTTGTTGACAGACACATTGTTTTTCCATCAGAGTTTGTCAACAAGCTTACTTCATAAATATTGTTGTGCCTTTGTCCAACTAAAACAACTTTCCCTGTGGTTTTGCTGATAACCTCACAGTATTCAGGTTGAAAATCTACATGAAAACCTCTGTCACAGATTTGATTCACAGATAACAGATCATGCTTGAGTCCTGGAACCAGAGCTACATTTGTGATGATGACACTTCCAAGATTAATATTGCCATATCCTAGAGTATGTCCTATGTTGCCATCTCCATAGGAAACTTTTGGGCCAGCCTTCTCCACATACTCTAATAGCAGGGCTTTATTTCCAATCATGTGTCCTGAACATCCACTGTCCACTACTAGGATGCTTTCCCTGATGCCCTGCAATCACAAACAATTACTGAGGATTAGATTTAAGGATCCAGACTTGCTTGGATCCTTTGGCTTTCTTAATTTTGTTAGCTTTAGCAGCGGAATTTTCACTATCAGAGTTTAAGCTAACTTTATCAGAGTTTACATTTGCAGAATTAACTCTAACCCATTTCAGATTAGGTTTCAGTTCATAGTAATTATGATAAATAGCATGATAATCTCTCCAAGTATAAATAGAATGCCAAGTGCTTCCACAGTGTTTGCATAAAGTCTGTGGCCTAGTTCTAACATTATCTTTCTTTACTTCAGATTTAGAAGGTAAAGAATTAATGTCTTTGTTCTTCCTGCAAAAACTAGCAAGATGGTTAGTACTACCACAGTTATGACATGTCTTTCTTAGAGCTAAAGTAGCAAGCATTGGATAATTGCCTTGAGTAATGCCTACTTTACCATTTCTGTTCTTTCTAGACACTTTCTGTTTCTTAACAGATTTTAACTCCTTAAGCTTATGCTTAAGTTGTTTATCTGTCATTAAACCAATATTAACCTGTTTAACACTAGTTTTTACTGGTTCTTTCTTAACAGCTTCTTTTCCACCTTCAAACCTAGGTTCACTTATTCCATTAACAAATGTTCCAAATTTCTTAGGTGGAAGAGGTGGTCTAATCTTGACTGTATTCTGAAACCTAAGTTCATCTTTCTCAGATAACCTAGACCTACAGTGTCAGATTGAAAAACTTCTTGAGTGTCTTTTCCTGAGTGAGTCCAAGTTTTAATAATGTGATTTGCCTTTTCCAACTCAGATTCTAGTTGTTTATACTGACTTAACAACTCTTGGTCAAGATAGACAGCATCATCTCTCTCCTTTTGAACTTGCTGCATGTTAACAAGTTTCTCTTCTACAACCTTATTTCTCTCTTTGAGTTCATAATTCTCAGTTTTAATTCTCCCATTCTCTAAAGTCTGATCCCTATAACTGATATGCAAAGCCTTAAGATATATTCTTATTTCAGTTATATCATCAGTATTATAAGCATAGGTAGTTAGAGGTACCTTGTTTTCAGAATCCTCAGCTTCATCAACAGTAGTAGCCATGAGAGCATAGTTTACATCCTCATCTGAGTCAGAGGTGTCTGCCCAATCTCTGCCTATAGTGAAGAGTGCCTTCTCAGTTTTACCCTTCTTGCACTCAGGAGCATAATGACCCATCTCCTTACACTTGTAGCATTGAATCTCAGACTTGTCTCTTTTCCCAGATTTGGTATCATTTCTCTCAGATTTTCTGAAATTCTTCCTGTCAAACTTTGAATCATTCTTGGAGAATCTATTTCCTTTATTGAAGTTCTTGAAACCCATCTTCTTGAAAGTCTTTACCATCAAAGCAGCCATTTCCATCATTTCCTCATCATCTTCAGAATCAGATGATTCATCTGCATTTGAGTCAACATCAGAGTTTGATGACTCACTTTCAGAATGAATGACCAAAGCTTTTCCTTTTGCCTTCTTCCTTGATGCTTCCTTCTTTGAGGGTCTTTCTTCAACTCTTAGAGCAACAGATTTTGACTTTCTGCCTGATCTTCTGCTTCTCTGTTCCATTTCTAGTTCATGAGTTTTGAGCAGCCCATAAATCTCATCAATATCACTATCAGCCAGATCATAGTTGTCTCTAATAGTGGTTGTCTTAACATCCCACTTTTCAGGTAAAGAAAGAAGAAACTTGAGATTTGAATCTTCTAGATCATATTCTTTATTAACCAGTGACAGATCATTAAGTATCTTACAGAATCTGTCAAAGGTTTCTGTCATTGATTCTTCAGATTTAGCCTCAAAGTGTTCATACTCCTGTGTGAGTATGTTCCTTCTATTCTTCTTAATTGCAGCAGTTCCCTGACATCTAACCTCTAGAGCATCCCAAATCTCTTTTGCAGTTTTACAATTGATCACTTTGTTAGACATGACATTATCCAATGAACTATGAAGCAGATGTCTAACCTTTTCATCCTTTCCAATGGATGAAATATCCTCAGGAGTCAAATATTTCTTCTCCTTTGGAATAGATTTAGCTTCCTGTCCAGCAGCAACAACAGATAATTTTGTAGGCTTATGAGGGTCTTCATAAATTTTGTCAAGATATTCTGGATCTGTAGCTTCCAGAAACATAGCCATTTTCACCTTCCAGGTTGAGTATTCTGCTGGTTTAAGAATAGGAACCCTGATTGTTTCATATCGACTCACAGTTGCAGGTTGAGCCTTCTCAGCACTAGAGCCTGATGTAGGAGGAGGAATTTCTGCCATTGATTATAGTTGTGTGTGTGTGTGTGTGGATCTTAAACTGTATTAAATTAACAGATCAAGCTCTGATACCAATTGATAGGCCGAATACACACTTATAATCAACTAAGTATGAGAGAATAACAATAAGTTCTTTAAAAGCTTTAAAAACTGTTTTAATTAACTTCTCTCTCAGTGATGTAAATTATCACAGAGAGCTGCTTAGGTTACAATAAAAGATATTGTATTACACGATCGATACCCTTCTAGGGTTAACCTAACTGTATTTATAAGATATACAGCTGCTATACAATCGATAATTGATACTCCTATAAATTAGCTATACAATTGATATCAATTATGATTGCTACTCGTTTCCTTAGTCAACTCAATCTCTTTGACAGCTATCCAATCTTCAAAGATATTGCTTCCATAATTATCTTCAATAATTCTTCAAACACTGTTGACAAGTAGACGCTTCCTCCAGACAGAGTTTAACAAACTCTGTCGAGCTTCCATTGTCAGCGTATAGCAAACACTGTTCAGCTTCTAACTGTCAGAGTTTAACTAAACTCTGACTGCTTCCTATTTCAAGTTAAACTCTGTTTTTCCCTGTAAAACTTAAATACTGGTATTAACCATATCATTTATATTTAACAGATGATATAATATTTGGGTCTATAGATGAGAAACTTTGCAAGAGGTTTGCCAAACTCATGCAAAGTAGATATGAAATGAGTATGATGGGTACATTAACTTATTTTCTTGGTTTACAAGTTAAACAAGTGAATGAGGGAATTTTTATAAGTCAAACAAAATACATTTATGATCTTTTAAAAAGGTTTGATTTAGCAGATTGCTCTTCTACAAAAACACCCATGGCCACTGCCACTAAGCTTGAACTGAATACTAAGGAAAAGAAGGTGGACATGACAAGCTATAGGGGCATGGTTGGATCTCTTTTATACTTAACAGCTAGTAGACCTGATATTATATTTGCTACATGTTTATGTGCTAGATTTCAAGCAGATCCGAGGGAATCTCACTTGGTAGCTATTAAGAGGATTTTCAGATATCTCAAGGGAACACCAAACCTTGGCATTTGGTACCCTACAGATTCTGGTTTTGATCTAATTGGTTACTCAGATGCAGATTATGCAGGTTACAAAATGGATAGAAAAAGTACCACAGGAACCTGTCAATTCTTTGGAAACAAGCTGGTATCATGGTTCAGTAAGAAGCAGAACTCAGTATCTACCTCAACTGCAGAGGCTAAATACATAGCAGCTGGGAGTTGCTGTTCACAGATTCTATGGATGAGAAATCAACTACTTGACTATGGAGTTAAAGTTGAAAAGATCCCAATTTTTGTGATAACACTAGTGCAATTGCAATTTCACAGAATCCAGTGCAGCATTCTAGAACCAAGCGCATAGACATCAGATACCATTTCATCAGGGAGCATGTGATGGAAGGCACTGTGGAACTGCATTTTGTTCCTAGTGAAAAACAACTGACAGACATTTTTACTAAAGCTTTGGATGAAGCAACCTTTTTCAAGGTTGGTAAGTGAGCTTGGTATGTTAAATTTCTCACGATCTTTTAAAATGTCATCTTTTAAAATGTCTGTTCAATAAGTTGTATCCAGTGAATTTCATTCTCTGGATTTTGTTTGTTTTATTTGCTTATCTGCATGATTATTCTGGAGATATCATTGTAGCATAATTAAATAAATATTTTATTGACATATATCAATTAATGATATTTTGTTAATTTTATGTCTATTTAATTGTAGGTTTATTATTGTGGATTAATTCTTAATTTACTGCGTGATTATATTTAAATCCTTAATAATTAGAAGTATTAAATATGTGTATATGTGTATAGGCTGATAGGTCAGCTGACAGGTTTCGGTGATAAGATGTTAGCCTCCATTGTTGAATTCATGAAATGTGGCTACCTAACATGGTGGCTACCTAACATGGTTGACAATTTACCACTTGTTGTAGAGAATTTGAATTCTTTAAACAAAACCTGTCACTACTTCACCTAACCCACTGAACCTTGAAACCTTATAAATGATGAGTTTTTGTTTGTGTTTAACATCATCATTTTTCAGATATACAGAGCATATACACACAATTGCTGAATATTTTGAGCTTTGATCGGAAAGATCTCTCAATCTAGCTGGTGGTTTTATATCGGATTTCATATTCTTGCTTTATACATCATCCTTTATAAAAACTAACCCTTGTTTTTGAATTTCCTCAAAGTTTTGAAAATGGCATTGCAGGGAAGTTTTTTTATTGCTAAAGCTAATCCTACTTCCATTCAGCAAATCGAAACCATCTATGATGAGCAATTTCGGGCTTGGGCACAATTTCTGAATGAACATTCATTAATTCGCCATGATTTAGTTACACCAGTGCAGCTTAACCATGATGCATTATGTGAACTATATTGCAGCGCGGTTAACACTTCTGGACAGGACGGGTGTGCATTCACATATCGACTGTTTGGTAGGTCGATTAGGGTCACTGAACGAGATGTTAATCGAATTCTTCATTTTCCTATGGAAAATCTCGTTTCTGATCCTACACCTGAACAGATTGAAATGTTCTTTCGTTTTATAAGGTACCAAGATGGTAATTTCAATACTGGTAATACCTCTAGAACATTTCTAACCCAGTACTGGAATTTCTTCTTTCACATTCTTGGCCATGTTTTTTCCTCAGATAGAACGAATCTATATCGGATACCTGAATTTATTCAAAAAATAGGGTATGGGGTCGCCAATAATTTGAGGATTAATTTTGGAAAAATAGTGCTTGGTCAAATCATTTTAAAGATGAAACACTTGGGAATAAGAGATGTTGAGACTCAAAACATCAAATTTCTATATCCAATGTTTCTACAGCTAATATTAAATGATTTTTTGAATGATGAAGACAGGGTACACTCGGAAAATGGTCGAAAGGTGTAATGTTCTTACATGAAGACGAATGTAATTTATTACATAAGCAAAAAGAACTATACGGATGTGCCTACAGTCCTAACTGAATACCTAAAGACTGTCCCACTTCTATTGTTACCAAGACCAGTGAGAGCAGGTATACGACAAGGTAATATTTCAATCCCTGCTATCCAAACTTCTGTATTCCCTATTGTATCACAGGAAATACAGTTCCTACAACCCCTAGTGGCCATCTTACCCGACCAAGAGCAGGAAATCCCACCGACTCTAACACAGGTCAAAGAGCCCATTCTACAAATACAAACACAAACAGAACAAACTCCTACACCTCAATTATCACTTAAACGACCAGTCATCCACATTATTGAGGGAGATAGTGCCTCAGCAGCACCACATAAGGAGTTAGTTACATCAGCCGCTCTACCTCATTCTAAACGGAGTAAACCCAATGAACCTGAGGTAACGGCAACTGTTAGTGAAACAATTCTTTCTCATCCAATGAGTGAAAATCTAAATAAGGTTGAATTGACGGGAGCAACTATCTTGAGTTCCATTTCACGGAACATAAGAGTGGTTGATGATTTTTCTAAAGATCAAATGCCTTCACAGGCACCCGAGGTGGAATTACCTACCTCAATAACTGCTGGTGAATCTTCCATTTTACGGAAAGATCCATCGGTAGGAGGTTCTTTTATGAACCAAGTGTCTTCACAGACGTACGAGGGAAACTTGGGTTTTGTGCCATTTAATCGATTCAAGTTTAACCTCCCAGAGGGAAAATCTCTGGATCTCTTTCGAGATTTACCACTCTTTACCAGTGGTCAGCAACTCGCTTCACGCGAGGACGGAAGCTCACGAACTTTCATTGAACCATCTGTGACCTCTGAAAAAGGGGCTAGGATGATTTCATTTGCAGGTACACATATCGGTGGAAGCTCTGGAAGAGAGTTGAGGGAAACACAAACAGAACATGTAAGTGTAACCCAAACCACTAAACCGAGTGAATATAGAGTGTTGAGTGAAACACCTGCAGAACATACGAGTGAGCAACCTACTCAACCACATGCACCTGTAACCAGAAAGGAATACAGCAGACTCCTTACACGGGTCCAAACAATAGAGAAAGAGTTGTCAAATATCTGTAAGTCCATTGTAGAAATCCAAAATTTGCAACTTACTCAACAGGATGTATTCCAGGTTCAATTAAACACCATGGCAACCCAGTTTAGTCATGCAATCAACTCCTTGGTAAAGTCATTGTAAGAACCCAAAATTTCGGTAGAATTAAAACTTTTCCTATTATGATGAAGTGCATCAATGAATAGTGATTTGGTGGATGAATAGTGATTTTCAGGATTAAGAAAATTTTTCATGCCACCTATGTACGAGACGTAGTGTGGATATTCCGAAGTTATACTAGTAATCTACGGAGTAAATAAGTGTATGTAAATGCGATCGGAATTCAGAAATTCCAAATTCTATTTTCGTGTAATAATTGACCGAGCAGTGAATTATATATCAGTAATATCAAGAAATGAGATATTTAATTTGAGGAATTGAGGAGTTAATATTTTGGAATTTTATTGTAAGTGATTTGAGAATTTGGAACGAAAACCAATGAGGAAGTGAAACAAACGTCCTAGAAACCGCTGAAACTTTACAATAAGATTAAGCGATTGAGCGAACGAAGCATGGATTAAGGATATGGTATATTAAGAGTCCAAGGAAGGATATATTATGAGAAAGAAAGAGGATTGAGAATAAACTCCTAGAATTGAGAAATAGAGAATGCTTGAGAAATCGGGAGAACGTTTTCTGAGATAAAGAGAAATAAACAAGGGATGTTGGAATTAATATTCGTTCGAGGTATTGTGCCATATTAGAGCAATAATATGCAAAGTATAAGTTATAACGTATTAATTTTATTCACGAGACAACAAGGGAATCCAATTGGTGTGAAAGAAACCAAAGCCAAGGGACTTAAGTGCAAGAAACAAGAGATAAGGACTTAGGTGCAAAAGGAGGAAGGACTTGGTTGCATTTTAAGTGGATAAGAATCCAAGGGAGCCAGTGGGAGTGTGACACCTAACAAGGATAAGGATGCATCCAAAATATCTAGATATATATTACATGTGTAAGCATTATTGGAGATAAAGAAAACAAAAAGCTCTCCATCTCATTTTCTTCAAAACTGCTCAGCAAGAACAACCATCAAAGAAAAATCCATATCTCAAGATCTAGAGCTTTACAAATCACCAAATTTTAACCAAAGCCTCCCCACTCCATGGGCAAGAATCACTCCAAATTTCATAGCAATCCAAGTAGTATAGCCTAGGCAAATCACCTCCCCAAGTGAAGGAACCCAACTGCCAGAATTCGTAACAGCTTCTGTACTGATTTTCAAACGGCCGTATCTCCTTCATTACTCAATGGAATTTCGTGTTCTTTATATGGTTAGAAAGCTGTGAAGATGCTCTACAACTATCATTTAGAAGCCTCGATCAGAAAAGCTCGGTAAGGGCCTCGTTTTCCATGATCTTTCAGTCGGGTTCTAATAACTCCGAATTACTAACTTTGTTTTCTTCATTTCTTTTGATCATTCAAGCTTACCCAAGGCTATACAAGGATTATACAAGGTTTAGAAAGTTATTACACACATCAAGGAAGGTATAAAACTCTAACCCCTCTTGGCCATGAATTATTTATGGTGTTTAATGTTAGATCCATGGATGTTAGTGTGAATCTTGGACATATAAGTTATGGATGATGTAGATCTTGAGTTTGAATGTTGTGGTTGTGATTTTTAAGCTTGTGGTTAGTGTATGTAACTCCATGTATGCTATAGAGTATGATCTTGGTGGTTTAGATGATGGTTGTGATGTTTATATGGGATTCTTGAATGGTGAAGTGGAAAAAGCATGCTGTGTAAATTTTCTGGGAACTTGTACTGTCTTGTAGGAGGCTTTTGAACCCCTAAATATTGTCCCCTAAAGTCCTAATATATATTGTTGGAAAGGTATTTGAATTTAGTTTCCAGAAATATAAGGTTCATGACTAGGTGATGTATAGATTTTGAGTTATGGCCTGAGAAGTGAAAAGTGTTTCTGGAATCCGAACTGCACTAAATGGTCCACTTGTGAACCCTGGTTAAATCCTTAAAATTTTATGTAGGATCATGGAAAAATTAGGAGAGCTAGTAATTGCAGTGGTGAAGGCTACCCAAAAAGAATTGGATTAAAATATATATTTTTCAATTTTACAAAAATGTTAGACCGAGGTGTGCGCAAGTGAAAAACGACTTAGGGGATTAGTTTAAAGTAGTTTTAAGAAATTCACTTGAGTTTTGAGTTTGAGGAATAGATTTGAGTCGAATGGGTAACGAATGTGATAATATGGTGCCACGGTCATATGAGGGAGTTAGTGGTCATAAGTGGAGTCGTTAAGTTGGTCTTGCATCTTTTAAAACCTAACGATTAAGTAGTGTTGTTAAGGTACTAACGTACGAATATTGATTATGTATAGATCTTCATTCCACGTCGCGAGCTCGACCACCCCAAACTCACCAAGGCAAGTTTACTTTTCAAACTTACATATATAAGGACTTTCACTGTTGTGTTTGTAGTTTTCAATCGTATCTTATGATTATGCTTATTGAAGAAATGATGAAATTTGAGATATATGCATATATATGCTCGTACCCCTTGAACTTAGAATGAAATGTTTTCTTCGGACAACGACTCTAGCAATAGAGGTCGTAGCGGTCCATATATACCATTGACCGGGGAGCGGTATATTATTATATCGTAATTAAATTGCGAAAACCCGAAGGGTCGTTCGGGAAGTATCGTATACTTAAGTAATTATTTTTATATCATTGTAAATACTCAAAAATACCTATCTTCGATTAAAAGCTTATTTAATTAAATAATTATTTTATTAATTATTAATATTAAATCTTAAAATACCATTTATTAATTATTGCTCATTATTTTAAAGACAAAGCTAATCCAAGATACCTTTAGCACTTTCAAACTCGAACACTTTCGAACTCAAAACATTTTCGAAAACCCCCGGTCAGGTTTTGCTTCTTGTACACTTTTCAAGAATTATCGGTCGACTGAGGTCGAACTTCAACTACTCGAATTTTCTATCAAAATGATTTTTGAAAAGAAAAGAAAAAGGGGACTCTGGCAGGTGTGGGAATCGTTGACGAACGATTCCCGGGATGTGTAAGCGGCCGTGAGCCAGGCGGTCAAGTTGCCATCCTCCACTTTGGAAAAATACTCAGACACTGCTTCTTGGGCCTAAGTGCCAAGTTGCCGATAGTGTGGTTTTTGATAAGAAAAACATTGACATCGTGCAGTATCTAGAACTGTAAGATTTTCTATAAAGATTGGCACGTGTTAGTGCACTCTTGCAATTATTTCAAAGAATGAAATGTTTTTGAATGAGAAACCTTCTAAGACAATGGAAGGAAAGAGGTTTGCAATGATGTATTCCCTGTATAGTATGTTAACCGTAGAGTGGTTTTGCCGAAAATGATATACTCATATGTATATATTTTCAAACTTGAGATATATTGAAATGGGAACCTTATAAAGGGTTCATATGTTATTCTTAAAGCTCCTTAGTGAGTATAGATGTTTTATTCAAACTCGGACATATATATTGTCCAATTATGTTTTGAAATCTGATATATATACCCATATAGTTGGGAATGTTTTCGAAATAAACCACATTATTATTTTTCAAAATGGTGAACTTGCTGAGCGTTATGTAGCTCATTCTTGCTTTATAAAAACTTTTCAGAAAGAGAAGAATTTGGCCGATTAACTCCGCACCAGCAGAAGAGGAGTAGAAGATTTACCCCGGAGATGATTTAGCTCCTGATAAATACTACAGAGTAAGTCTGATAGGTTTTCAACTGAAATAGTAAGACTTGTCTTCAAGTGTAGTTGTATAAATGGAAGTGCGTAAGATTCTAGATTGTACAGATGAATTGTAATATTTAGTGTTACTTTTGATTATCGTTTCTGAGGCTCTAACTTGTTTGTGCGTAAGATTGAGGTCTGGATGGATGTATTGTTGAGTTGTAAAGTTAATACAGGTATGATATGGTTGGATGGTGATGTGACGACTTGAATCTTTGACCTCGGATTTGGGGGCGTCACAGTCATCTTCGTCTAATTTACCAACTCCACATCCTACTACTCTGGAGGATAACCCAACTGAGGGGGAGAAGGTGGATGATCAAGAAAAATCTACTAGGCGTATGGGTAAGGAAAAGGTTGTTGACACGGAATTAACTTTATCTTGGGAAAGGAAAAGCTAATGGGAGTATTAGTGCTATGTGGAAAGAAAGCACGGCAAACTTGAAGATATGTTCAGTCTAGAGGAACAATTGACTTGCACTTGTTCAAATTTTAGAAATCTGGAAAATGTATATATGATCCAGAATGCGCTTTAATATTTTTTATCTTTTTATTTTTGTTGTATCAGTTGAGTTATCCTCTAGGAATTTGCTTGTCAAACCCTAACAATCAAATAGGGGAGATTGTAAAGCATAATGTAATGTAATATGTAATAGAGGACATATATAACCCAACTAGGATAAAAGATAAATAATATTAACTCGATACAGGGATCGTGAAATTTGAAGAATATGCACCGACAAGGATCGAGTCGCTGAAAGAAGTTCATTAACATGATCAAGCCTCAGTGACAGAATAAGATGTACAGATGATCCTGTTGATGGGCCAAAAGATTCCATGTATTTATTGAAGATACTGCTGCAGGCTAATCAATTGGAATGTAACGAAGGTGTGAAGATCAAGATCAGTGCTAGTCACTTGTGAACCAGACCAGTGCACTAAGTGTCAGCACATACGAGAAGGATCAACACATTAATTTACAGAAAGAATTGCCAAAACCTATTGACGATCAAAGACAAATATCTCAAGCAGAATATTTGAAACAGAAGAGAGAAGCCCAAAAGAAGCAACCAAAAATAGTATGCAAAGTTACTATGCATGATTACTATGCAAGTTACTATGCGCAGTTACTATGCAGGTTACTGTGCAAATAGTGGTTACTGTGCAAATAGTAGTTACTATGCAAATAGTAGTTACTATGCAAATAGTGATTACTATGCAGGTGGGGCCCACAGGTGGGGCCCACGGAAGAAATTTTCTTTAGCAGACACGGTTTTGGTTGGTGAAATACTGGTTACTATGCATGTGGGGCCCACGTGAATAGTGTAGCATAGTGCAGCGTAGTAACTTTCTAAAATCTATAAATAGGCCTGTTGTATTTCATTTCAAATTCAAAATACACCTCAACACACAACTCTCTCTTCTCTCTCTTATATCTTCTCTGTGTAAGCTGCTAGACAGTCCATCCTGTAGGAAAGTCGGCTTAGCCCGCTTTCAGGAAGTGTCGGGTAGAAGGTCCTCGTGCCTAAAATATCCTTATGAGTGTAAGCTGCTAGACAGTCCATCTTATAGGAAAGTCGGCTTAGCCCGCTTTCAGGAAGTGTTGGGTAGAAGGTCCTCAAGCCTAAACTATCCTTAGGAGTGTTCAGGTTTTGAAGCTAATCCATTGGATTAGAAGTTGTAACACCCCTTCGAGTTTATTATCAATAAAGATATATTCTCGGAATTATTTTTTTTTGGTAGTATCGTATTCAACCCCCCCCTTCTACCATACTTCGGGACCTAACAGAAATAGTTTAAAACAATTATTTGCAAAATAATTCCAATATAGTAAATTTCAGATTAGTTTGACGAAAACATCCCCTAAAGAGGGTCCATTTGTGATAATATGTTAAAATCAAGAATTTCGTTAACAGTTATTTATAAGGATTTTAAAACTTGGATTCTCTCTATTTAGAGAATTTCTTAAACATTTTCGACGAAAATAAAAGAAATGGCATTCCACTGAGGAATCCAATAGCATACGATGAGTAATGTATTTTGTGGAAAAAGATTATTGGTAAGATTCTTTGAAAATTTGGTATTTGAACTGAGGGTGGGGAAAATAAACTTTTTCACGCTAATTGAAGAAATACATCATTTTCTAAATATACTTGACCACATCACTATATACGACAAAGAAATTGAATTGCATCACTTGAACAATAAGTGAAGAGCAACAACATTTTCCCCGATATAGGAAGTTCTCGATCCTAACATTGATCCTCGACTCAATTTCACGTCAATCTTTACTTCTTTACATGCTGGCCTATTACTCGGCTCTACTTCCATCTTTCCTTCATACTTCACCAATTTCCACGTCAATATACCCATCGACTGATAATTATCCCCCTGTTCGACTTTCCGATTACCCGTGCACTACATTTTGGCCAGGTCTCCTACTCGTACCTTCAGAAGGTCGAATACCATTTCAGTATTTAACCAAGCAAAACCTTATTGTTTGCTTTATTCTACCCATACGCGTCCTATAACGCTTACACATATATCACACATAGACATATCCATTTACATTCATAAAATAGTCTTAGTATAATCAACTAAGTCAAATAAACACTTAACACAGATGACCACTTAATACTTAAATACTATCTAGTGGCAAACACCTCAAAACAATACCACGCCTCAAATCTTCACATCAACTATTACATATTTACCTAGACCCTTAGAAATCATAACATACTTTCAAATCATCGAAATCAATAAAATTAAATAGATTTTAAATAGATTTGCAGGGGAATTTTAGAAAATTTCGGCATGAAGTATTCGTAAATAGGACTATCCCCCTGTTTTCCAATTCAAGTTTTTACCTCATAAATCATTAAAAAACAAAGCTGCTTTAACTTGCAGCAATATAAAAGTAAACAAATAAGAAAAAGTACCCGCCCAGACATGCGGCAACTAAACACTTAGGAAAAGTATCCGCCCAGACATGCGGTAACTAAACAATTAAGAAAAATTATCCGCCCAGACATGCGGAAACTCAACACGTAAGGAAAATAAACTAACAGTTAAACTTGATATAGATCACATTTGAAAGCTATTAAACCAATAAATGAATTCATAATATCATATAAAAATTCCAAAATAATCTCTTTTTTTTGTACTTTGAACTAATCCGGGGTCACAGCCCCTAAATTTCAATTAAAACCAAATCAAAACATACCACACAGCCTCTAGGGCCCGTGGTTCTTTTCAGAAATCACCACTTAACATTTATAAATAAATATATTGTTTAAGAAATTATGCAATTACTTAATTGACACCAATTTTACCACACATAACTCACCGCCAAGAATTTGACAGGTATAGCATCCAACAAACACTACGACTCGACCTACAACATTTAGCATATAAACATTTACGACATAGCACCCTTCTACGACTCCCCACCTTATACAACGAATAATAATGATCAACTTATAATTAATTAACCACTTACAAACCAATACCAAGTAATTAACAATTATGACATTCAACAACTAATCTAACTCAACTTACAACAATAACAATCGCTAAACTCGAACATATATCGAATTCACAATTAATCTCAACAACTATAACTAACAACTATAAACTTCCCGAATGAAACTACGAAAATTAAAACAATTTTATCTAAATTTAAATTTAAATAATTACATAGAAATAAAGGAGTATACCATTTCGATTCGACCCACCAAAAATCAAACCATCGAATTGTCTCCCCCAAAATCTCTCTTTCCAGCTCTCTCTCTCTCTCTCTCTCTCTCTCTCTCTCTCTCTCTCTCTCTCTCTCTCTCTCTTCCCGCTGTCATTCCTTCCCACAACCACCATAACTGCCTTGACTTCATGCTTGCTTCCCTCCACTGCCGCGACCCACCACCACTGCCACGATGGTGGTCCTCCGGCGCCGCCAACGCGGTTTGTACCGCCGCCGCTGCTCCGACCATCCCCCCTGCTTGCACAGTCATGGCCCCTGACCCTCTTCCTCAATTTCCTGCTTTCCCCACCCCTTGTACACGCTTATACATGCTCATATATGTATGTATATAGCTAATTGAATGATTCAATCTTTCCCCCACTCCTAATTCTTAAGAACCCTAATTTTTCCCCTTTCCCCCAATTCAATTTCTCTCTCCCCGATATCTATCTGTCTGCTCTCTTATTTTCTTATTGGGCTTGGCCGAATACTAATATATCACTACTACAATTCATTTCGGGCCCAAATATAACACCACTTATTCACTTATAAAACTACTAAACGACTCTTATAAATCAAAATTAAATAGAACATTCGGAAAATTAAAGTTTTCATTTTTAAACTAAGGAATATAAAATTACGAGCACACACATATTTTTAAAATATTTTTAGGAAAAAAATGAATTAAATATGGATTTTTCAAGCTTTGATCCTTTAACTACAATGAAACTCTTAAAATCATTTTAAAATACCAAAACCTCCGAATTAATTCACCCAACCATTTTAAAAACTAAATAATATTATAAGGATAATATCACAAAAGATTTCATGATTTTTAATAACTTCGATAATTTTATAAAATTTTAGAAGATCAATAATGCATGATTTAAACATATTTAAATCCTCAAAATACAAATAAAATTACACAGACTTACACAGCGCACACAAATCATCATTGGAACACATAAACACATTTTCACATATATTCCACCTTTCCAACAATATTCACATAATAATATCCATAATTTATATTAAATAAGAAATTCTAAATTCGCGATTTTCTAGGTCGTTATATCCTTCCCCCCTTAATAGGATTATGTCCTCTAATTATTTTTCGTGCTTTGATTTTAAATTTTTCGTGCTTTGATTTTTAATTTTTCGGATTAGTTTTTACTTGCCTTATTTTTTTGTTTCATATTTTTAGGAAAGTTGGAATTACGGGAATCTTCTCTCGGAGCTTCGAACAAATTGGAATTCTTGGAAGCATGCTTTGGTAACCCGTATTTCACTCTTTTCGCCTTTCTATTTTTAGAAAATCCAAAAAAATTAAAATATCTCAAAAATCACAAAAAAAATTAAAAATTAAAAAAAAATCCAAAAAAATTAGCTAGTAAATACCTACTTGTTGCATCATGCTTTAATCACTTAGGGCACATCATCTAGATTTTTATTTTCTTGTTTTTAATTTTTCGTACCTTATAATTGTGGTGATCGCTGGAGGACCCAAAGGTACGTTAAATTCTTTCTTTTCTTTAGTTAGAGCACGTAGTTAAGCATCCATAAATGTTTATAGTTTTTTATACCTCTTTGTTTGTTGCATCATTTTGTAAATAAATCTTAAAGGCAAAACCTCTCAAAAGATAAGGGAAGGGATTTCATCACTCTTTCCTTGGCCCAAAAACAATTTAATCCATCATTTTGCATACCAAGCCTTTAATAGAATTAATTAGACGTTTGCCCCTAAGAATTTAACGCTCAATTAGGAAGGTACGTACCTAAGAAACGAAGTAATCATTAATTATTCCGACTCTTTGGTGTCTAGGAAAGCGAAAGCTTACCTGGCCAATTAAGATTTGGTGTCTAGGCTGGTGTTTAGCCTCTTGCCAATGCTTGCACCTACCTGGCAAAATCGGTCCGAATAAATTCTGATTTACCGAGTTTTTGGTGGTCCTTACAGTTAGGAGCAAGGTCTAGTTATTTTATTAAGGAACCCTAGGGTTAGAATTTTTTCTTTTAATTTTTCACCCTTTCTTTTTTTGTGTTTATTTTATCGCACTTATTTGCTACGTGTTCCCTTTCATAGTTTATGCGAACTATTTGGATTAGGGATAATTCTTCTAGACTAGTGAGATCATTTGAGATTTCTTCCTCTTCTGATTCCGAGTCTTTAGATAATTCCGAACCAATAGTAAACATGGCTATGTCTCTTAAGGACCGTTGCTACCCCAGCCATTCTGCCCAACCCTCGTGTATCACTCTTCCTCCCGTAAATGGTAATAATTTCGAAATCAAAGCTCAACACATTAGCATGTTACCCAAATTTACCGGGAGTGAAGGTGAGGACCCGTATCTTTTCATCCATGAATTCGAGGAAGTTTGTGCCTTACAAAAACTCCAACAATTAACCGAGGACTCAATTAGGCTTAGGCTCATTAACTTCGCGCTTAAAGAAAATGCTAAAAAATGGTTGTATAGCCTACCGATTAATTCTATTTCTACGTGGGAGGGATTTGTGGTAATTTTTCTAAAAAAAATTTTCCAAACCATAAGACTACAAGGATTACAAACGAGATAAACCAATTTCATCAAAAAGAAAATGAATCTTTTTGGAAATATTTCGATCGTTTCAAAAATCTTTTATCACAATGCCCCCACCACGGAATAGAAAAATGGAGACTTTGTAAGATTGTCTACGAGGCCCTAGATAGTCCAACAATCGCGTTGTTAGAGTCTATGTGCCAAGGTAAATTCATGGAGAAGGATGAGGACGAAGGGTGGGAATTTTTCGAAGAATTAGCCGAGAAGACGATGTTGTGGGAGTCTACTAGGGAACCTAATAAGTCCAACGAGTCGTCTAGGGGTTTGCATTCAACTGGCAATTCGATTACAACCGATGCCAAATTAGCTACTCTAACTAGAAGACTCGAAGCCCTAGAGACTAGTAAGGCCCCTTCAAATGTGTCTATGTGCTCTAATTTTAATCAAGGTTTTTCGGACTTTCCCGGCTATGATCAAGTCAATGCGGTGTTTCAACCAATCCCTAGGAATGATCCGTTTGCACCTACTTATAATCCCGATTGGAGGAATCACCCGAATTTCTCGTGGAACCAAGGCCAAAACTACCAATCTCCGCCATCGTCTTTTCAACCTCCTTGTTTTCAAAAGCCCAATCAAAACTCGTACCCGATTCAAAATCAAGTTCCTTATCCAAACTCGATTCGAGCCCCGAATCAAGCACCCTCCCACCCTCCCGGCTTTCATGAGTCGGATAAGAGAATTAATTCTTTGGAAAAAACTCTTGATGCGCTTTTGAAATCAACAACTAATTTTGCTCAATCTCAACAAACCTTCATGCAAACCATGACTCAAGATAGGCACCTTTTGAATGCTAGTACTCAAGCCATATCTAAGTTAGAGGTTCAAGTGAGTCAATTAGCCAATGCCATGTGAGAGCGAGAGAAGAACAAGTTCCCGAGTCAACCTGAGGTCAACCCTAAATTTCCTCTCAACCAAAGACCTCCCGAAAATGTTAATGCTATCATTTCTTTAAGGTCGGGAAACCAAGTTGATAATCAAGTAGGAGTCGAGTCTCCCGAAGACGAAGAAGAGCCAAATGTTGAACCAAACACTAAACTTGATCATTCAAACCATACTCCAAATCTTGAGCCTCTTGAGTCATCTAGTCCCACACCTTCACCACTTAAACCTTCATCTTCACCCCGAGTCATCAGAATCTTCTTATAAATCATCATCATCTACCGAGCCTTCATCGACTCAAACACCACTTTCACCTAACGAATCTTCGATTGTTGTTCCACTTTCCAATTCCATTCCCGATATGTCTAGCGAACGAGTCTTTAAGCCTAAAGCTCCTTATCCTAAAAGACTCCTTTCAAACAAACAATCGCCTCAAGTAGAAAAGATTTTGGAAGTTTTCAAACAAGTCAAGATAAACATTCCTCTTTTAAATGCCATTCAACAAGTCCCTTCTTATGCCAAGTGTCTAAAAGATTTATTTTCTCACAAACGATCCACTCACGTCCCTAAGAAAGCCTTTTTGACCTCTCATGTTAGTTCAATTCTTTCAAATCAAATTCCCGTGAAATATAAGGACCCCGGTTGTCCTACAATTTCATGTGTCATAGGCAATACTTTTATGGACAAGGCGTTACTTGACTTAGGAGCGAGCATGAATCTTCTTCCATTTTCGGTCTATCAAGCCCTAGGTTTAGGCAAACTTACAAAAACGAACATGACAATTCAATTAGCCGATCGTTCTGTCAAAATGCCTAAGGGAATAATTGAAGATGTGCTAATTAAGGTTGGTGAATTCATCTTTTCAGTTGATTTTGTTGTCCTCGAGACTCAACCCGTCACGAATCCTAAGAACCAAATCCCGATCATTCTAGGAAGACCTTTTCTTGCTACATCCAATGCCTTGATTAATTGTAGGGATGGTTCGATGAAACTCACTTTTGGTAATATGACAATTAACCTTAACATCTTTAATGTGGGAAAAGAACCCAATGAGCTTTATGAACAAACAATAGGGGTTAATCTTTTTGATGACATTGTTAATTGGTCAAACCTTGAGGATAGTGAGACTGAGTCTCTTCTTGTTGAGGATTTTCAAAGGAATCACGAAACCAATCGAGAGCTTCATGAGTCGTTTAGGGATATGACCTCGGAAGAGATGTTGAAAGAGTTGGACGATATTTGTTCTAAGTGGGAAACCAAACCTGTGGAGGTCTCTTGTGAACCAAATCTTATTCTTACAACTCCCGTTGGTGAACTACCTACAATCGATAAGCCATTAGGAGATTTGAATAAAATTTGTTCCAAGTAGGAGAACCCACCCGAGGTTGTTAGTGTTGAGCCCGTTCTTAAGAGTCCCGTAGGAACACCTCTTGCATTTGACTCGATTTTGTATCGTCCCGAGTTTGATCAACAGACCTTGGGAAAAGATGGACCTTTAACTTATGTCATTCCTAGTGATTCAACCCATGACCAAACTTTCATTGTCTCTAATTTGCTTAAACAAAATAAAGAATCCTTAAGTTGGTTTAGGGAGAACATTAGTGACACTTGTTCAATAAGGTTGAATGATTCTATGTTGCTTGAGAAAATCTTTGCTAATGAAAATTTTCAAAAATTTCTTGATATTTTCTCAAAGTTGCACCCCAATTTTCCCACCGGCATCGGCTAATTCGGTTTTATTCCTTTGCCTCCCCTCGTGAAAGTTAGGTATGGGGGAGGAATTGTGTGCGTGTGTGAGTTGTTTTCTTTCGTAATTTTTAGAAGTTTTCAGTCTTCGTCATCCTTTATCAGGTATTTCCTCACCTTTCTCCTTTCTCGTTTCTCTTGCATTTGCATACATTGAGGACAATGCATGATCTAGGTATGGGGGAGGATTTTTAGTGTAAATATAAAAATCAGAAAATCCAAAAAAATTAAAAAATGAAAAAATCACAAAAAGAGTTGTAGAATTGCAAATAGTAGAGTTTTAATCTTATTCTAGTCTTGTTAATAGATTGCTAGTTGCTTGATGCACCCTTACATGCTATGATAATCTTGTGTTCCTTTAGCTTTTGATTGAAAAGTGATTTGCTAAGTTCTTGTCCACACACTTACACTAGCAAGGTGAAACTAGTAGACTTATTTGATTTGTGCAAGAAATTAGAAGGTCATGATTAGGTGTAAGATGATTTGGTTTTCATGCTTTGAGTACAAGTAGGTGCATTGAGGATACCTTTACTTGAGATTGATTATGTTCTACCACACCAAGTGAGTTTTGAGTCTATATGCACATCTTTTGCATTTATATTCTTTTGCTTGAGTGTCCACTTGTCATTTGCATTGCTAGCACTTGTTTGAGTTCTTACTTGAGATGATAAAGGCATTTAGGAATAACCCATATTTCCAAAATATCCATACCATTCTTATGTGATCAATTAGTTACCCCTTTGAGCTTAATCAAATTCTTTCGGTGACACCCACATTACTCGCCTAAGACCTTTTTCTTGTACAGCCCTACGTATACTTGATCACAATTTGTCAAAGGCTAGTAAGAACTTGAAGGAGTAATAAGGTGTGTGAAATGGGTTTACTTTTGTTCATAACTTTTGAGGAAATATATGTTTTGTTGGTTACCTTGTTAGTCGATTTTCAAGTTAAATCTAAAGGAGGATTATGGTTTCTTTTAGCTCTCATAAGAGGAAAAAAAAAAAGAATAAAGAAAAAAAAATTATTTATATATATATATATATGAGAGCATACTTATGTTTTTGAAATTCTCCTTCATTCGACTAGTCAAGTCTTTTTGTTGAAAGTAGAAAATAATTGTGTGGGAAGGAAGTTTGGTGTTGTGCATGATTTCCATGGTGACTACTAGCTCTTGACACTTCACCTTGTTTTGGCCTTGCTTGACATACCCTGTCCCTAGCCCCATTACAACCCAAATAAAGACCTTTTGATTGTCATCATTGATGTATGTTGTGTTTAAGTTAGAATGATACCAAATGTCAAGCATGCTTTTGATTTTGATTGGAATTGAGTGATACACTTACCCTTGTTCTTGAGTGAATGTTCTTTTGTGAGTGAAATGTGAAGTATTTCTTCTTTCTTTTGCATATGAGATCTCAAGTTTTGACTCTAAGGTGTGCTCTTATAGACTTAGCATGGTTTCCAATAATTTTTTCACTTGACATGAACTTGTAATCATTCTTGCATGCTTATTTAAGTAGACTATGTGAATCCTTGTACTTTCCACACCAAGACTTTGCAAATTCATTTTGATTCTTAAGTTGATGTATCATGAGAGGACATGTATGTGCGGTGTTGCATTGCCATGTAATCTTTTATACGAACTAGATGGATTTTGTGGGTACATTCATTAGGCCCTCACGAGACCTCACTCGTCCACTAGGGCTGCCTAGGGGTTTAAATGGCTTGTTGCATATGCCAAATGCAATCGTCACACCTACGAAAAGGAGTATAGGACTTTTTATCTAGATTTTCTTTTTGTTTTTGTTTTACTCGAGGACGAGCAAAAGATAGGTATGGGGGCATTTGATAAGTGCATATTTTTGCATATTTTTATTACCTATTTATTGCTTAAACTCGTATTTTAATAATTTATTTTGTTGCATTTCAGGAAATTCGTGAATAAATAAAGAAATGGCAAAATAAAGAAATAAAGAGCAAGGAAGGGAAATAGAGGAAGAAAAAAGGACCTAAATGAAAAAAGGAAAAAGAATTAGGAGCTTGGTGGAAAAGGAATCTTTGAAGACATGTGGAAGGTGGAGATCATCCCAACACACTAAATAAGTGTATGGCCAGGATCCATTCATCAAAGCTTAAGGGGGAAGGAAACAAATAGATGGCTAGGATTTGTCCACCACATTTAGAAGGTGTAGGGCCAAGATTAACCCAACACACCCCTAAACCCTAATTCTTATCCTATAAATACCCCCTAACCCCCCTTGTATTTATCAACTTAGATTTTAGGGTAGCTTTAATTTCTTGTTTTTTTTTAGTTTCAAATCTTGTAAACACTTTTTATTTTAATGCAAAAATTCCGTTTCCTTTAATTTCTCGTCTTGTTCTTACATTTTTGTTGCATAGCTTTCATTATTTTCGTAAATCCGTTTAGTGGACAAAGTAGCGAAATGCTAACCACTAGGGGTTGGAAGTAACGATTTTTATTTTCTTGTTGTTAGTTATTAATCGTAATTGAGCCCCTTTAAAAATCTCAATTTTATTGTGGGTCATTTTAATTCCAAATCAAATCATCGTTTTCGTGTAATTTTAATTTCGTACTTAATCCCGTTAGTTTCATATTTAATTTTTTTTAAAAGCAAAAAAAACATAAGTTTCATAAAATTTTAATAATTTTCTGTCTTGTTTTCTTTTGTTTTATTCGAAGTAAAAATCCCCTGTCTTTTTGTTCGAATGTTTAGTTTTTACATCCTCTGTGTTTGTTTTCAATGAAACACATACATACACTAAACCCAGCCTTCTACTTCCTTATTTCATTTTTTTTGTCCACTGCGATACAGACTCCCAACCCATTCCCTTGTTCTTCCATTCGATCCCCCAACAGTTCTCATCTTTTTCCTTCCACCCTCCCTCTTCGTTTTATCCTTTATCTTTGTTTTTAATTTCATTTTTTTTTCTATCCAGCGAGTTTGTGTTTGAATGGTGGGTTAGATCGTTTCATATGGCTGAGTTTTGGGTTTATCTTCAATTTGGTTTCCAGGATATTAGTTCTAAATCGTTGATTATTACTTTGCTGATTTCGATTTTCTATCGTTCTGTTTAGTGCAGAAATTTGATTTGAGTTATGTTTTGTTCACCGATTTCAGTTGCCGAGTCGACTCGGAGTCGCAGTTTGCTGAGTTTGGTTATATTATGTGCAGTTCTTCATGTTTCGAAATTCCATTTTGAGCTCTGGTTATTTGTTTGCATTTTTGGTTTTAGTTTTTGCCGAGTTTTTTGTTTGCCGAGTCTGCATGTTTATAGGCTGAGTCGAGTTGCTGCAGGTTTTGTACTGAGTCGAATGGATGTCGAGTCTTAGTGATACTGAGTCTTGTGTTTTAAGTTTCGTTTTTGTGTTTTTAGTAAATTCATTAGAGAGTTCAATTTTTCTGTTTGTACGCGTTTTGTTGTAGTTCGAGTTGTCGAAGCAGCTGAGTCGAGTTTGTTGCGAATTTTGGTTTTACTGGGTTCGTCTTTATTGGATTTGTTTGATGTTTGTAGTCAGGATTGAGACTATTTTGTTAACGTTATTGTATGAATTGTTTTGCTGAATTACGGTGTCTGTTATGTTTCATTTTTTTTTTTGGAAATTCTTGTATTGGTTACGTTATTTGGCTAGTCGTAATTATAAACATATCATGTCGAATTTTTTTTAAAATTTTCTGTTAATAAATTTAAACTTTAATTTGAATTTAGAATTTTTTAAATAATTTAGTTTTTATTTCTTGTTTTTAATTAACTAGTTTAGAATTAGATTAAATTAAATTTTCTTTTAAAAATTGTTTAAATTTTCATTTAGTAATTAAATAGTAAATATCCAAAATTCTCTAAAACCAATTTGTCTAGTTTGATTAAATTAAATATTAAGGATTGCGAAAATAAAATAGTCTATGTGGATCGATACCTAAAATATTTCAACGATTGAATCGTGCGCTTGCGGTTTAAATTGTATTTATTTTAGCACAACATTTGTACTTTGAACTAATCCAGGGTCACAGCCCCTAAATTTCAATTAAAACCAAATTAAAACATACCACACACCCTCTAGGGCCAGTGGTACTTTTCAGAAATCACCACTTAACATTTATAACTAAATATACTGTTTAAGCAATTATGCAATTACTTAATTGACACCAATTTTACCACACATAACTCACTGCCAAGAATTTGACAGGTATAGCATCCAACAAACACTACGACTCGACCTACAACATTTAGCATATAAACATTTGCGACATAGCACCCTTATACGACTCCCCACCTAATACAACGAATAATAATGATCAACTTATAATTAATTAACCACTTACAAACCAATACCAAGTAATTAACAATTATGACATTCAACAACTACTCTAACTCAACTTACAACAATAATAATTAACAATAACAATCGCTAAACTCGAACATATATCGAATTCACAATTAATCTCAACAACTATAACTAACAACTATAAACTTCCCGAATGAAACTACAAAAATTAAAACAATATTATCACAATTTTATCTAAATTGAAATTTAAATAATTACATAAAAATAAAGGAGTATACCATTTCGATTCGACCCACCAAAAATCAAACCATCGAATTATCTCCCCCAAAATCTCTCTCTCTCTCTCTCTCTCTCTCTCTCTCTCTCTCTCTCTCTCTCTCTCTCTCTCTCTCTCTCTCTCTCTCTCTCTCTCTCTCTCTCTTCCCGCTGCCATTCCTTCCCTCTACCACCATAACTGCCTTGACTTCATGCTTGCTTCCCTCCACTGCCGCGACCCACCACCACTGCCACGATGGTGGTCCTCCGACACTGCCAACGCGGTTGTACCGCCGCCGCTGCTCCGACTATCCCCCCTGCTTGCACAGTCACGGCCCTTGACCCTCTCCCTCGATTTCCTGCTTTCCCCACCCCTTGCACACGCTTATACACGCTCATATATGTAAGTATATATAGCTAATTGAATGATTCAATCTTTCCCCCACTCCAAATTCTTAAGAACCCTAATTTTTCCCCTTTCCCCCAATTCTATTTCTCTCTCCCTGATGTCTATCTGTCTGCTCTCTTATTTTATTATTGGGCTTGGCCCAATACTAATAGATCACTACTACAATTCATTCCGGTCCCAAATATAACACTACTTATTCACTTATAAAACTACTAAACGACTCTTATAAATCAAAATTAAATAGAACATTCGAAAAATTAAACTTTTCATTTTTAAAATAAGGAATATAAAATTACGAGCACACACATATTTTAAAAATATTTTTAGGATAAAAAATGAATTAAATATGGATTTTTCAAATTTTAATCCTTTAACTACAATAAAACTCTTAAAATCATTTTAAAATACCAAAACCTCCGAATTAATTCACCCAACCATTTTAAAAACTAAATAATATTATAAGGATAATATCACAAAAGATTTCATGATTTTTAGTAACTGCGATAATTTTATAAAATTTTAGAAGATCAATAATGCATGATTTAAACATATTTAAATCCTCAAAATACAAATAAAATTACACAGACTTACACAGCACACACAAATCATCATTGGAATACATAAACACAATTTCACATATATTCCACCTTTCCAACAATATTCACATAATAATATCCATAATTTATATTAAATAAGAAATTCTAACTTCGTGATTTTCTAGGTCGTTATATTTCTGACCTTTAAGGTCAAACGCAATTTTTTCTTAGGAATTGTTTGAAAATTACTGAATTATATATATAACTTTTTTATTTGATTAAAATTTATTATTTTAATCTATATTAGTGACATATCAAACATATTTACGAGCTTGAAGGTTATATCTATGTAGATATCTAACATATTATGATATAAAAATTAACTAACTAAATGTATGTCTTATAGGATCTTGGCGTTCTTGCAGATACACTAAATCAGGAAGTTACATCTCGATATAACATGATTGATCGGTTAATAGTATGTTAAGGTCACTGGCAACGAGCTACTTCAATATGACAAAATTTTCATTGTACTTGACTTTTTATGTAAATATTCATTTGTGATGGGTTTAAATGCTTCTAAACTTATGACTTAAGATTTATTATATCTCACTCAATCAGTTTCTAATTTCTTATCATCATCCTTAATATAATTTATTCATTGCGCGGGGCAAAAATTATAAACAAGCTTTTGAGGCTTTTGAGAATTTTCTTGAATTCCAACGAGACTTTTTTTATGAAATTAAAAAATTAAAAACTGAACAAGAAACCAAGTTACTAAAAGTAATTTATGTGTAGTGCAGTTAAGGTTACATAACATTTCGATCTTGACCGGTAAATTAGGTTTGACCGGGTACGATCCGGTCTCCGGTCCTTCAAATCAAAAAAAATTGATTTTCGGTCATATCTAGTCCAAACCCTGAAAAAACCCGTATCGGACCGAAATTTGTGTATATAGTCATTTTTATATGAATTTACTTCTTAAATTATATAATATAGATATTAAATATTTAAATACATCATAATTTGACAAACTAAATTAGTAGATAATAAATGGATGAAATAGTAGAAATTAACATTACAATCTAAATAATTAAATGTCATACTTTACACAACAAATAATTGGGATTCACATGTTTAGAAATTGCGATTATTTCATAAAAAATAAGATTTGGACTTCAACTTTAAACATACATTAACCCGCAAAATATTTTATCTATTTTATGTCTTTTAACAACAACAACCTCCAAAAAGTTGACACTTTCGATCCTCTTCGTGTTTATAGAGGAAAAAATGTGTACATGCTTATATTTATATTAATAATTATGTTTTTTTGTATTTTATATCCGGTCCTCAATACAAGGATATATTGAATTGAATTTTCCGTAAAATGAGAATAAAATGTCGTAAATATAATTGAAAAAAACTAAAATACGATAAAATAATTTATTTTTTGATACTTATATATATTTTAGGTAATTATTTAATATTTTTAATAATTGTGCATTCGGTGCGTAGCACGGGTTAAATGCTAGTGGGAATATAGTAATATTGTGATATACGATATTGCTATTAAGTTAAAAATACAATTTATAAAATTATTAGTGATTTTCAATGCAACAATGCCTATTTCCAGAAAAATAAAAATATTATTTGTTCAAAATAAAAAATAATATTCTTTGGTTAAACTTGAATAAAAAATAATCCAATCAAATAATTTTAATGAAATTGAAGTTAAAACTCATTGAAAATCTGATAAACTAAAAAATTCGATAAAAACTCAATAAACTCGATCCGAACCTGATATACTTGAAAAATCAAAAACTCGAACATTCGGTAAAATTCGAAAAATTCGAAAACTCGCTAAAAGAAATGATACACTCGAAAACTCGTCTAAAATCTTGATAACACCTCGAACTCGACTCGTATAGTAAACAAGTCGAGTTCGAACATAAATTTTAGGTTCAATAATTTTTGGGCTCGACTAGACTCGGCTCAAATTACACCCCTACACAAACATTCATATGTTTACTCTTTTAATGATACTTGTATAATTTATAAGTTGTAATTATATTTTTTAATTGAAAGTTTTATTTATTCTGCAAAAGAGTGAAATAATATGTTCATTACAAATGAGTACAATTTTCATATAAATAAATTTTAGCACATACATAATTAAGTTCAACACATTGATTGAAAAGTGTTATGGTTGCAAATTTTTAAGTACTCGAAACATTTATATATATTTTTTGATAATAAAGAGTCTGAAAAAACAACGTTGAAAACATCTGCTCACTTGGAAGTATAGCAAGTATGTAAATTTTTTTTGCCAACACGAAATATAAAAAATTATAGTGTGGAAATTACATTAGGAAAAAATGTGATTTCTTACAAAAATTCTCGATAAAATTGGGATGTCGAAGTGCCAAACAAATCTTTGAATACACGATATATTTCACCATAAACTAGAGTGAAGAATCACCAGCCGTGAATCGATTTCAATGACATGTATTGTTGTAATCAAAGATATAAGAAAAATGAGAATATGAAAAACTTTAAAAGTTATAGTACATATGAGCATGATTAATACAGGTTACAAATTAAAATTTTGAATCAAAATAACTAAATCGCAAATAAGAGAAATCTGACCAAATACTATAAAATTGTTAGTTATATTCTCATTGTCGTCAATCGAAACCCCCAAAATTGAATATTATAAAAATATTAGTTAATCTTCACACTAACACCTCAGTTCCGAATAAAGTGAATTTAAATTCACAGCTAAAAATATTGAATACGATGACTATCTTAGTAGATATTATAAATCTCAGACAAATCATGTTGAAGTAAAGCCCTCAAGAAGAGAATTTGCTACACTATGTTTAGACAACACCGTTACAAAATTGAAAGGTGTTCACGGCCACAAAGTTGAATTACTAAAAACCAAAATATCGTAGTATTTATCCCCCACCAATTGGTGGAGTGGATACCCCTTCTCTCCCGTAACAAGGAGGTCGAGGGTTCGACTCTAGTGGGAGTGTGGGTGATGTATATTTTCTATGTAGATCAGATTTGCAGCGGAAAAAGTAACTTTAACTTGCTTCTATAAAGAATTTAATCACCAAGAAACAAAACTAAAGGATCGATTTTTTAGATTGCTTAAAGAATTTAATCACCCACAAACTAAACGAAATCCGGATAAGAAAGTATAAAGGAATTAACCACCAACTTTCAAAGGTTTTGCAAGTATAAAAACTCACGATTTGTTATCATCCAATTCTTCTTCCAAAAGATTACAATATAGGGATATATATAGGCTAGGTAAATAATCTAAACCCATTAGGAATCCCAATCAGATTCAAAATCAGCTAGTTAGCTAATATTTGAGTCCAACTTGAAAACCAATTAAAAACCCAATCCAGATAGGAAATTACGTAAAAACCTACTCTGAATAGGAAATTACATAAAAACCAAATCCAACTAGAAAATAAAATCCTATGTGCTTAAAACAAGAAAAACCCTTTCAAGTGAAAGGTAAAAACTTGCAAGCCAAAAATCTACTTAATAAATATATAATAATCAGCCAATAATTCTCACGGATAGCATTGAATATAGATAAGTTGAAAGCCATGCTTGTCTCCACGAGAACAAGTAAATTAACCATAATGCTCCTACATCACTGGGTGTGTGTGTGTTCAACTAGCAAAAAAAAAAATTGTAGTATTTCACATTTTATTTAATATCATTTCACATTTATGCCTTCCAATTTCCTATAATTTCAAAACTGTGACAACTCAGTTCTTAATGTAATGAATTTAAATTTACAACTAAAATTATTGAACTAGATGACTAATTGAATTTTTTTTTTTGTAAAAAAAAAAGATGACTAATTGATTGGATTTTTGAATTTTTTGGACAAAAATGAGAGCACTAGTAAAAATAGTAAGTTAATCTATATTTAGTCAATATTGCAACAAATTGAAAAATATTCGTGATCATAATTGTTAAAAATCAAAATCTTGCAATAAAATTAGAATATCCCCGTGTCTTGCACGAGTAATAAACTTTTTTTTTTTAACGGCCACGAGTAATAAACTAATTAGAATAATTACAAATCATGACATTTTTATAAATTTTAGAAATATATTCATCATCTATATATATTATAATGCCTGAAGATCGGAAAGTCACCAGAAGCGTTTAAAATAATTTTCTTGAAATGTCGTATTTTTGATTTTTTTGTTAAAATTCTTTTTGAGCATTAAATAACTCTTAATGGCATCTTAATGACATTTATAATCATTAATTACAATTATTAAATAAATATATATATATATATATATATATATATATATATTAAATTTACTTCATATTATTTATATAAAAGATTACAAACTTTATTTGAGCATTATAAGTATTATTTCAATATAAAATATTAATTATATGTATATAATTAAGATTATTTTTTATGTAAATTAATGACTTAAAATTTTTCACATTACGTCATTTTTATTATGTCAAAATGTTATACACATGTTGTTTCATTATATTATGTCAAAATAAATTAATATTCTAATTATATAAATTCTTATACGTTTATTGAGCATGTATATTATGAGAGGGGTGTCTGTTTTAAAAATGTTATTTAGTTATATTTAAAATTGTAATTGCTATTTTCCATGTTTATAATATTTTTAAATTATTAAAATTCTTGATATATAATGAGAGTATTATTTCAACTAATAATTCATAAAAAAACTGTTTTAAATAACTTTTTTTAGAAATTTTTTAAAAATATATTAATTTATCTATTTTCAGTAGCTAAAAATAAAATTTTATTAACCGCGCGATGCGCGGCTAAGTTGCCTAGTTTATGATAATGTTAATGTAAAAATAATTATTAAAAATTGACACAAAAAATAGATTACTTAGCTTAATTATCACACAACGGATCAATTAATATGTGTGTGCAGTGGTGACATACCAAACCAAACCAAACCAAACATACCCAGTATATCCCGCTCAGGACAGGGTCTGGGGAGGGTAGGATGTACGCAGTTCATACCCCCACCTTTAGAGTGGGGAGGCTGTTTCCGTGAAGACCCTCGGCTTTGTGCGTGAAAAAAGAGGGGGTGTTTTGGTATGAAAAAGATCTGAATGATACCTGAGCCCATGGCGTCCTACACATGGGATAAACATACTTGCGAGGGTTTGTTCTCCGTTGTGTGATGATACCTCCGCTCGCAAATCCCTGCATGGCATAAAACAACATTATTAAAACAACATTATAAGACCAGAAAATAGGGGAACGCTGAAAACCGCGACTGCGAGCGAGACGGCCGAACTTCTAAGATAGTGTTGCCGGGACAACCCAACTCTGAGGCTCTCAACTACTGAGCCGCTCCCTAGAAGAGAATCCACCACTCTGATATGACGTCTCCAAGAGTGCCTATCGTCGGTCATGGTCGCATCTAGGTTAAGGGCCTTCAGATCCATCCTAAGCTGCTCGTCCCACGACCTCTTCGGTCTGCCTCTCCTCCTCACCCCAGTGACCGAGATGTTTTCAACCCTCCTCACCGGGGCTTCAGCCCGCCTCCTACGGACGTGGCCGAACCATCTTAACCTCCCTTCCCTTACTTTCGCTGACAAAGGCGCCACCTCGAGCTCGCTCCTAAACACAGCGTTCGGGATTCTATCCAACATCGTAAGTCCGCAAGACCACCACAACATCCACATTTCCGCCGCTTCCATCTTGTTTTCAAAAGCCTTCTTAGTCGCCCAACACTCCGACCCATAAAGCAACGCGGGCCGGATGGCCGCTCTGTAGAATTTCCCTTTCAACTTTAAAGGAACTTTCTTGTCACACATCACCCCTGACGCTGCCCTCCACCTAAGCCACCCAGCCTTGATACGATGTGAGACATCGTCGTCAATCTCGCCATCCTTCTGGATGATCGAACCCAAGTACTTAAACTTATCCGTACGGGGGACAGTCTGGTCTTCAATCTTGACCTCCACCCCTCCCTCTATGGCCTCTCCACTGAAGTTACACCAAAGATATTCGGTTTTAGATCGGCTCAAACGCAACCCTTGGGACTCCAAAGTAGATCTCCAAAGCTCCAACTTCCCGTTCACCTCTTCCCTCGACTCCGCCACTAACACGATGTCATCCGCGAATAGCATGCACCAGGGAACTACGTCTTGAATCCCTCTCGACATGACATCCAAAATGAGGGCAAAAAGAAAAGGGCTATGGGCCGACCCCTAGTGAAGCCCAATCTCAACCGGGAAAAATCGGGAGTCTCCCACAGGGGTCCGGACGCAAGAGCTAACTTGAGAGTACATATCTTGAATCGTCCTAATGTAAGATGGTGCCACTCTCCTCTCCTCAAGGCTCTTCCAAATAGCTTCACGGGGGATGCTATCATACGCCTTCTCTAGATCAATGAACACCATATGAAGGTCTTTTCGCCGTTCCATAAACTTCTCCAGAAGACGTCTGGCGAGATGAATTGCTTCGATCGTCGATCTCCCAGGCATGAAACCAAATTGATTCTCTGAGATTCCGACTACTCTTCTTATCCGACATTCCACCATTCTCTCCCAGAGTTTCATAGTATGGCTGAGTAATTTTATACCCCGGTAGTTACTACAACTCTGAGCATCGCCTTTGTTCTTGTAAAAAGGGACCACAATACTGCGCCTCCATTCCGCTGGCATCTTATCACCCAAGAGAATAGCATTGAACAGATCTGCTAACCATTGAACCCCGACCTCACCAAGACAAATCCAGACCTCGATAGGGATCTGATCCGGCCCAACCGCCTTCCCTCTTACCATCTTCTGAAGGGCCCCCTTGACCTCTTCCTTGCTGATAAGCTCTGGGGAACCGATACAAGGCTCGGCCAGTGGCGTGACCTCTTGCTCGTGTGCAGTGGTGACATGCTAGGCGTAAAAACAAGTTAATGATGATGCAGCCTTATCCCCTATCCCCAGACCCGCCTCCTGTGTGTAGCCGTGTTGGAGAGATAGTGGAAACTTTGACCAAGACAAGGCGCGGTGTATCTTGCGTATCGTAGGGAAGCCCAGCCACTGGGTCTTACCGCACGGTTAGCATGATTTACATGCCGGTGTTGACCATGGGACTGGTCGGCCGGTCCTGGTATATAATCCAGGCAGGCTAGCGTGTCCTGAACAACACGTTTTGACCAAGTTGAAAGAATGTTAAAAATAACATTTTTTTGAATAAAAATGACGAAAATAACGTTTTTTGAGGTCTCATGTTATTTTTAATGTTTTGGATCCGCATTTCTAAGTGGGGTAATTAATTTATATAAGATACGTATTTTGGAAATGTATATCTACAATTTTTTTTATTTGATTTTTGTGTGATACGCATAATCAAATTGGGTAACAAACCCTATTACCCAAGATGAAAATGCGTATCATGTATAAAGGCCCCGCAGGGGCTATTACCCAAAATGAAAATGCATAACAAAAATGAGATTTTTAAACCCCCTCCCCAGAAACGTTAATTTCAGCTTTTTGATCAGAAAAGTGTTATTTATCTCCTTCACCCAAGTAAATTCATACAAAGGGCAAAATAAAAGCCAAATATGGGTAATTTACTCTAAAAGCATTGATGTTTACACCAATGTACACATGAACCACTAAATTCTGAAAACGTCTGGTTCAATCACCCAGGTTTGCAAAATAAACACATTCCCCTAAATCAGTCCATGATGACCACTAATGAATTTATTTAAACAACACCTATTGAAACGCCCAAATCCTAAAAAATCAAAACTTTATAACCCAAATTACAAAACTCAAGATCAAGAACAAAAAAATTCACTTGGGTTTTTTTTATTACAATATGTTCCTGGTATCCGGTTTAGCTAACTTAGATGGTACTTTGATGGTTGTATAAGCATGTAAATTTCGATGGTAAATGCATAATTAAGCCTAAAAGTATAGAGTATACTAAGTGCATCTCCAACAAGCTCTTCAATAGTCTCCTAAAGCTAATATTTGAGGAAAATGCTAGAAAAAAGAACTCCAACAAGCTCCTAATGCCTCCTCAGAATTTTAAGAGGCCTTCTATTCTCTCTATATTTAAGATTCTCTCTCTTCTCCCTACTCTATTTTTTATTAATATACATCTCTTATTTTCTACTTTCTACTAATATCTTATTTTTCTTTTTAAATATTGTAAATACATTTAATAATAAATAATAACTTAGGAGATAGAGATAAAGATATTGTTGGAGATGATGAGTAATTTTGTATATTAAATGACTTAAGAAATCATTAATTACATTTTTTTAGCAAAAAAATTAAGAGCTTGTTGGAGTTGCTCTAATTTCTTAACCGTTTTGCTTTGTCTGGAGTATTAGTTGTGTGGTGCATAATTTATTTACCCATAAACTAAAACTATACTAGTGCATTGTTGGAGTATAAAATAAAAAAATATGCTACTACTACTACTACTACTATAATTTCATATATATATATTGCAACCACATTAATCAGCAATTAAAGTCTCAACTGGGTTGTCTTTGGTTGTTCTGTTAACATCTTGTCATCTACTACTAGTCTTTATTATTCTTTAACAAATTTTTGCCTTGCACTTCTGAGTTGTATTTTGTTTTATTAGTTTTTATTTATTTATTATTATTATGCAACTCAAAGGTAATAAATAATTTGTATTTTGCTCAAATTATTACGTAGCTTTTTCTAGTACTAGGTGTTGGGGTCCCCTCCATCTTCTTCTATTGCCTTTTTGTTTCATCCCCACACTTAAATTTGTGTGGAAGGATTGATTTTGTTTTTCTGCCCTTTTTTATTATTCTCTACAACTTACTGGTATAATTGCTTGAAATCCCACAAGTTTGACTTTCAAGTTGTTCAATTTATAACAGGGATTTTCTCATGTTTGTGTGTGTATTGCTTCTCAATCATTGTTTGGACTTGTGTTCAATTCTGAAAAGTTTTGTGAAATCTTGAATATTTTTTGATTCGGATGATAAAGGTTCAACCTTTATATATAAACTTGGGTGTGACATGAAGAAAGTTAAGTTGTTGGATTTAGCAGCATTTGCCATTACAACTTGGCTTTTTATCAGATTATAGATTTGTCAATACTGGAGGAGGGAGGGAGGGAGGTGCTATGGATCCAATACTATATAATGTTAGATTAGAGTTTGTCAAGGAAGTTACTTTCTTGATAGTGGCAAGCTTTTCTTAGAATAATTCAAGCAAGACAAGGGGTGAAAATGGCTGCAAAGCTTTTACATTCACTTACGGAGGAGAATCCGGATTTGTCAAATCAAATAGGATGTATGACGGGAATCTTTCAGCTGTTTGATCGCCAACATTTAGTCACTGGGAGGCGCATTACAGGACATCCACCAAGACTTCCCTCTGGTATTGTTTTTCTCACCATGTTTATTTGCTTTATTTAACCATTTTTATACATGTTCATTGATGTTCCGTAATTTGTCACATTGTAGAAATATTAGTTCATTTTGTCAATTAGAATAAAAACCAAACATACCCAGTATATCCCGCTCAGAGCAGGGTCTGGGGAGGGTAGGATGTACGCAGACCATACCCCCACTATTAAAGCGGGGAGGCTGTTTAGAATGTTGAAACATAAACATGGTCAAGCGAGAAAGTTTAGATTGCTTATTGTATTAAGAAACTAAATGCAGTGCCAATTTATCAAATCCCCTTTCAAAAATTTGAGTCTTTGATATTTTAACATTTTATCTCGAAGTTTCTTTTTACATACAGGAATGCTTTTGGGCGATGTTCGATCTTTTAAATTTTAAACAAAAAACAATAAAAAAAATTTAATTTTTTTACTGTTCATGATGACGTCATGTTGACAGCATCAGTGACATCATCATGAATAGTAAATTTTTTGAATTTTTTTTATTATTTTTTTTTGCTGAATGGATAGAGGGTAAAAAAATAACAACTTTTTGTATTGGGTGCCATGACGGAACTCTTATATTAGATTAGGTATGAGGTGTTCTTTATTGTTTGTTATATAAGGTGTTTGTTATGGAGTGCAACTCATATATATATATATATATATAGGTTTTTGCTCAAATACAAACCAATCCTTAAATACAAACTACAAATTAACACTAGATTAATTATATTTCATTTATTCTAAGGTTTCCGTCAATGGTACCTTCACAAAAAATGCTTAAAATAATTGGCTCTATCCACCAAAAAAAAAAAAAAAAAAAACTTGCCGTGGAAATGCGAAACATTTAAGACAGTAAACGAATGAGTTAGGTAGTCATGAGGGCCGTAGGCCCTCGATACACCCGTCAATCGTCTATTGCCTTTACCATTGATTGTCATTCCTTACAACTTTAGAATGATAAAGGCGCGAAGCGCCGTACAAGAAGGTGCGAAGCACCGTTAACCAGTGAAATCCACTGTCACGTCATCACGTGAACAGTGATTTTTTTTTTTTTTTGCTGAATGGAGCCAATTATTTTAAACACTTTTTGTATTGGGGTACCCCTACTTTGATCATTAGATTAGTATGAAATATTGAATTAGTGTTTAGTTTGTAGTTTGTAGTTAATTTTAGTTTGTAGTAGAGTAGGACCATATATATATATATATATATATATATATATATATATATATATATATATATATAGGCTTTTGCTCCATACAAAACACTCTTATATAACAAACAACAAAGAACACCTTAGATCTATTAGATCCTTTGGCCCCGTCAGGGGCACCCAATACAAAAAGTTGTTAATTTTTTACCCTTTATAAAGTCCGCAAAAAAATTGAAAATTACTGTTCACTGATGACGTCATCAATGAACAGTAAATTTTCAATTTTTTTTTTGCTGATTTGCTAGAGGGTAAAAAAATAACAACTTTTTGTATTGGGTGCTATGACGGAACTCTCAAATTATATTAGATATGAGGTGTTCTTTATTGTTTGTTATATAAGGTGTTTGCTATGGAGTGCAACTATATATATATATATATATATATATATATATATATATATATATATATATATATATATATATATAGAGTTGCACTCCATGAAGAACACCTTATATAAAGAACAATAAAGAACACCTCATATTTAATTCAATATAAGAGTTCCGTCATGACACCCAATACAAAAAGTTCTTATTTTTTTATATTCTATCTGTTAGGTCCGATAAGATTGTAGAAGGGGAGGTTGAATACAATCTTTACCTTTTTATCGAAATTTGTTCGTTAGATAATATTTTAGCAAAGACAAATTTGTGCGGAATTATTTAACACAATTTTTCAAGTTGAATATAACTGTATATTAACTTGATGTGGTGTTACAAAATCAGTATAACAACTTATCAAGATGTTAATAACTAATTAGAAAATTCGACATGAACTTTTCTAATTTAGTTAATAATAATCAAGATAAGAACTAGGAAACTTAATCCGCTAGTAGTACAAGAATCACAAATAGACAAGTTCTAGCGGATAGAATATTACAAAGATGAAGAACTTGAATTTCTGGGAATTGTTTAAGCTTTGGTGTTCTTGGTGTTCTTGAGAGAGAATTTTGTTCTGCTGGATATTATTTTTTCTGCTCTGTTTCTTGGTTATGACTTAATCTACTGTGTTCTGTTCTTTTGTATCAGTAATAAGTCTTGCTAGCTTTCTGTAGGATATTTAACTGCTCCAGCATGACTTAAACTGCTTCCAAGACTTAATTTTTCTTCATTAAGACTTACACAAACCTCCATTAAGACATAAACCTGGTCGGTATGACTTAATAAAAGTTCGGTATGACTTAGAACAGCTGGCAGGAGGTCGGTATGACTTAATCAGGATATTTGTTTCGGTAAGACATAATCTTCATAGCTCGGTAAGACATAATCTTGAATTCTGTCGGTATGACATAATTTAGGTCATACCGAATTTAGCTTCACCAAGACATAATCCAATCTTCTTTCTTTAAGTCATATTGATCCATTTAATTAGTTAATGATTAACCAATTCATATTTAATTGATACAATAATTAATTTAATAAATAAATTAATTCTTCTAGAATTAATTCATTTAATTAAATCAACTAAATGACTTATATCAATTATAAATGAATTTAATTAAATCAATAAATAATTAATTTAATTCTTACAAACCACTGAAGGTAGTAAAGAATTACCACTGACTTGTGTTGACGTTCGATGTACTGTCTGGTTCATGAACGACTAACTTCAATGATGCTTCTTCACTTTTGACTTTAGGTTGTGGTTTATTTCTTCTCTCAATTCTCTTGTACTGTAACTGACATTCAAACTATCACTCGAAAAATCTCTGTCACTGTTCAAATGAATCCATTCGCTTCAATGCTATACTGGGGCTTGATCAGATAACTGAATCGTCTTTCAGTGTACTACATCAAAACTATAGATTGACTTTTCTTGTTTCTTCTGACAGATAATACTTCTTGAGATTCCTGTGACAGTTCATATGTATATTTACTTATTACAATTTGGTTTAAGTTGATTAGGATCCTCTAACTAAAAATTGGCTGAGTCATATGCCTTTCAATCTCCCCCTATTTGTTTGTTAGACAATAACAAGCAAATTCCTAGAGGATACCTCAACTAATCCAACTTAACCAAATGAAAGATAAAACTTTAAATACTAAGTAAATATGAAAAAAAGTTCTGGTTTATATTTAACATTTGCCAGATTCAAACATGAAAGATAAATACAAGATAGATGATCCTCTAGACTGATCATATGATACAAATTCCTATCAAGATTTATCTAAGCTCTAAAGATATAACATGTAGAGCAATTCTTTTTCTTCAGTTGTCTTCCCTTCTGAATTCTCCTTCTTCTGGCTCATCTGTGACTTGAAGTTTCATGTGTAAATCAGAATCAACAAGACGCTCTCTTCTTGATGACAATCCTTGAGGTAAGACTAAAGGAATTCCAAGCTTCTTTCTCAGTTCACCTTGAAATTTCTTGTAATCTTTTATATTCGTTTGTGCATAGGATCGAATGTGATCTGCAGCTATTACCTTTTCTTCAGTCAAGAATCCATGATTTCTGAGAGCATATTCAGCATATACCAAGTGTTTTGCATGATGTTCATATAACTCATCTGTCTGAAGATTGATTGAATGAAGTACCTCTCCCTTAAGAAATTTTACTTGTGGGGGATCCTTAATCACTTCTGGTCCAGCTCTTTCAGCAAATTCTTTGAACTTCTCATGTAACAACACACCTAGCTCAGAAGATGTTCTCACCTTAGGCCTAAGTACCCAAATCTCTGTCAGCGATCTGTCATAAAAGAACTGAATAGATACTCTGAAAGTTCCAACTTTATGACAATCCACAAATATTACCAGCTCATCAGATTTGGGTTCAAATGCAGTAGTTATCCTGATGACTTCTACCTTTAAGGCTTTTATATACATATCATGAATTGGATTTGCCAGTTTGAATTCCTCGAGAATTTCTCCAAGACGACGATCTTCATAATCAGAACTCTGAGGTGAATCAATTGCTTTTTGAGCACGTTCCCATTTATCACCGCTCTTTAGTCTGATATATGTCTTTCTCTTCTCAACATTTATAGCATGTAATCGTTGTAATGCTTGCTGTTCAGCTTTCTGAAGTTCTTCATTTCGTGCAATTTGCTCTAATGACTTTTGAAGCTTTTCTTCTCTCATCAACAAATTAGCTTCCCTCTGAGCAAATAATTCTTCAGATTCTTTCTCTGCTTGTTGAGCTTCAGATTCAGATATCACTGGTTCTTCTTCTTCCCAGTGACTTAAATCTGGTTCAGGTAATTTCTCACCTTCATCAGAAAAATCAAAGTCATCAAAAACATCAAGATTACCTGGTTCATCCATGACTTGATCATCTGCAACAACTTTCTTCTTCCCCTTATTCCTCCTGTCTTCACTGTCTGTATCCGATTTATCAGATTTACCTCCTTTCTCCCCTTGTCCTTTCTCACCACCTTGTGATTTCTGTGCCTGTTGTGATTTCTCCCCCTTAGTTGAGGAATCCTCTACAGTTTTATCAGTTGCACCAGCTTCAGGATCTCGTTCATCATCACCATCTGTTCTTGCAAAGAATTCTCTTTCTTCAGTAGTTGGTGTGCGATTTTGACTTATCAGATGAAATAAATGCCTTAATCCTTTAGCTTGATGTGAATTTTGCTTCTCAATTTGATCTAGTCGTAAATCAGTAGAACGCTGATTTTCATACACTTCTTCCTGTAGATTGTCAACCTTGTTGGAGATTTCATCAATAATTTTATCTTGTGCCACAGTGACCTCACCAGAATCATTAAGAGCTTTTTCATGAGAAAGTTCGAGAGTTTTGATTTTATTAGTGAAGAATGTCTTCAAGTTGTTGATGTCACCCTTTATCGAAGTAAGCTGATTGTCAACAGAGGTGGATGGAGAAGACTGTTTATCCACTTGTGCTCGAAGTAATCTAGCTTCAGCTTTACTTGCTTCTAGTTCCGTTTCCAGATCTTGTATTTTTTGTAACAATGAGAGAGTGTATGTGTATGTGTGTGCACTCACCTGAGTTTCACTCTGAATTTCACTCACCTGATGTGCATGTGTATCACTCAATTTTGTGGTAATCCTCACATCACTCCTCTCAATTTCCTTAGCTTTTCCATAAGCGGTACCTGCAGTTAAAATCACCCTAGCCTCCTCTGGGAAGGTCAGTGGTGGTGCAATGGGAGTTCGTAAATCCCTGTCCTCAATCAATTCCACTTGTACATTTGGATTTGTAATCTGAATTGCTTCAGTAGTAGATTGATCAAGTTGCCTTCCACTTTCTTCAGTCGAAACTGCGAGTGGAAACCCCCTTGAGGGATCTAGGAATGTTTCTCCTAGGAGGGGAGATGATGGTTCCATTAAAGTTGGCAGGGAACCAAGATTTCCCTCAGAAGTCTGTGAAGACTCTTCTACCGTAACTATGGTAGGCACTGTTTCAGACTCTATGTGCTCTCCTGTCAATGTGTCCCTATTTGCATCATAATCTATTTGTTCTCCAATTGTTAGTAATAACAAAGGGGTTGTGCCTGACACATTACAGGATGCCATGGCCCTATGGCGAATTTCAGTAGTATCATCCTGTTGAGAGGATGATCCTAGTAACTGTTGCATGGCCATATCAACGTCCATATCTTGTTGGGAAGATACGGATGGGCTTACAGTTGCCTCTGAATCAGTTCTACTTTTCTTTTGTAGAGGCAGAGCTGTGGGTTCACTCATTAAATTTCTTCTTTTCTTTGCTCTTTGAAAGGGAATTTTCTTTCTGGAGTGAAAGGTTTTAAGTGATGTGGATTCAGTGTTTGGCTCTATGACCGGGGTTAGAGATTGCGGTCTTACAATCCCTTGGTCAGCCCTATCAACCACTTGGGTTCCAGAAATAGATTGAGAAGTAGAAATAGTTTGAGGAACAAAAGACATTACCTGGTCAGCTGATTCTGCGATAGTCTCTGATAAGATAGGTTGATTTAAATCAGGTTCAGGAACAGATGCAGTTTCTTCCACTGGATGTTCAACAACAAGTGCAGGTGGCTGAGGAACAATTTGCTGAGCAGGTGCAACTTGTTGATTGCCTTGATCTTCATGTTCAACAAGTATGTTATCCACTGGTGGTTCAGGGTTTTTTTCAGGTTGTTCAGGTTCTGGTACAGGTTCAATGACAGGTAGTTGTATATAGTTTGACATGTATTGGGTGACAACTACAGGTATGTTTGTGAATTTAGGCTTGTTGCTGTACTCAGTGAACAATCTGGTAGTAGGTTTACCTGACGCTAGTGATTCTCCATTCAGGAATTGGGCTTGGTTTTCTAGTTCCACTAGATGATTAAAAATCAATGACATGAATCTTGGATAATAGCATGATACTTTTTCTCCATGATCAAAATTCCTCTTTGCATTAATAATTCTTCTAACCATCGGAACACACAGTAGTCTACCAATATTAATTCTTCGGTTGTGTGCAACTGCATATCCAATATGCTGACTTGTGTTGACGTTCGATGTACTGTCTGGTTCATGAACGACTAACTTCAATGATGCTTCTTCACTTTTGACTTTAGGTTGTGGTTTATTTCTTCTCTCAATTCTCTTGTACTGTAACTGACATTCAAACTATCACTCGAAAAATCTCTGTCACTGTTCAAATGAATTCATTCGCTTCAATGCTATACTGGGGCTTGATCAGATAACTGAATCGTCTTTCAGTGTACTACATCAAAACTATAGATTGACTTTTTCTTCTTTCTTCTGATAGATAATACTTCTTGAGATTCCTGTGACAGTTCATATGTATATTTACTTATTACAATTTGGTTTAAGTTGATTAGGATCCTCTAACTAAAAATAGGCTGAGTCATATGCCTTTCACTATCCATTTAGAAAAAAAGAAAATTAAAATATTTTTTTTTTGGAAAAATCATTGTTCATGATGACATCAGCAGTGACGTCATCATGAATAGTGATTTTTTTCAAAAAAAAAATTTTTTTTAATTTTTTTTGCTGGATGGATAGAAGATAAAAAAATAAGAACTTTTTGTATTGGGTGCCCCTGGCGGGGCCAATGGATCTATTGAAATAATTGATTTTATAGTGTTCTTTATTGTTTGTTATATGGATCAAAGGCCTATATATATATATATATATATATATATATATATATATATATATATATATATATATATATATATATATATATATATTTCAGTCCTTCTGTTTCTGGATTCTGTAGTAGATTTTGAGTAACAATGACTTAGTTCCGACTTACCTGTTATGGATTCCTATATTAGAGAGCTTTGAAGTTCTTCCTCTTAATTGAAAATTAACTATACATTTTTTTCATCATTGGATCTTTCTCTAATATGTAGCATTGATCTGACTATCATATCTTACCTAATATTCTGCAGGTGATTATAGCACTAATGGAACAGATGTAAATAACACACACCACAAACCTTCAGCAGGGGTAAGCACTTTAGTTGTGTTTCATTTAATTACTATTGCTTGGACTGAATTCCTATTTAAGATGTTAATGTTGTTATAAACTAATGTGTATTATATACGATGCATACATGTTTTAAGAAGATTACTGTGTGCATCCTGAATTATAGCAAAAGTTGTGTTTTGTCGCTTCATGATGGTAATACAGATAAGAATCTCCTTGCTTAATGTAAGTTTTTGTAATTGACTGATATTGGATTCCTCTATACTACACATATGTAAGTCATCAACCCTGTTTAACTAATTTGAGTGGAAGCAGTCCTATCGGCTATCAGTGACTCTCTTAAGTATAAATCTCTGTTGTTGCTGATATTGTCATTGTAAATTAGATTCTGATAACATGTTTCTTTGGCAGGAATATCAGCCGAACAAAAATATTCATGACAAACGAAGACTGTCCACAGAACCGTCTAGACCTTCTTTCTCCTCTTCATCCCGTTCATCTTCTTTTTCTTCTCTTGACTTCAACAGAACAGCTCAACCAGAGCCCATGTTCTTGGACCGCATAAATTCTTCTCAAGTTCCTTCAAGGGAACAAACAATGAGGCAATCAAGTGCTTCTCCACATTCTGAACGTCAAAACGTCAACCTGCGTGATGTGGTCAGGGACTGCATGTACAGAGAATTACGTGAGATGTCAGTTAAAAACGCAACTAAAGAGGCGACATCTGAGTTTATGGTGAAGCGGAAGGACTCGCCAAGCCCACTTCATTCATCCAAAATCAGTGATGGAATTTACAGCAATGGCCCTGATGAAAGTCCAAATCTGTCTGTTGATCTCCAGGAGTCTCTTAAAGATTTTGCTGAAGTACGAGATATACGACCTTGGTATTTGGATGAACCTAGTATACTCTCAAGGTCATCATCCTACCAAGTGAGAGATCAATATTCGTATTCAACACCAAATGATGCTCCGCGGTATTCATACGAGGAACGGGGTCGAAGTCACTTATCTTATGGGTCACGAGACAGTGTAAAACAAACCTTGAAGCTGAAGGAAATGCCAAGACTTTCATTGGACAGCCGAGAGAGTTCAATGCGGAGTTTTAACTCTGACGCACAATCTAGCTTTATGTCAAAAAGTAAGCAAAAGGACGGTGGTAAGTTGAGTGAGCACTTACTTCCAGGTATTCAGCAAACATACAAATTTCAGCAACGACCTCCTAGTGTTGTAGCAAAGTTGATGGGATTGGAATCCTTGCCAAACTCTGCATCAAAGACCGAATATATGAGTGGATCTGATCCTGTCATAGAATTTGAAGCCTCTTCTAGGTCCTCAAAAGTGACTGATGTATACAGGCCGATACAAGCAATTGATTCCTCTAGATATTCCTGGAAGGAGCCAACATCACCCCGCTGGAGAAATCCCGATCCAGTTATGAAACCCAAATCGTGGGCTTCTATTGAACCAGCACCATGGCGTGTGCTTGACGGGACTCGAGGTTCTCAGAAGGTGATACCTAGAAATCTGAAATCTTTGCAAAGAGCACCTGGTCCTTTTCCGTCTGTTTACAGCGAGATAGAAAACAGATTGAAAGAGCTTGAATTTAGGCAATCTGGTAAGGATCTCAGAGCTCTTAAACAGATACTAGAAGCAATGCAAGTGAAGGGGCTGGTAAATACTAGAAAAGCAGGAAAAGTTACAAACTTTCCAAATCAGCAAGACCATTACACAAGCCCCAATCAAAACACAAAAGCGATGAACGAAAAGCAGAAAAGAAATGATCATGTTTCTAGTCATACTTCTCAGAGATCTAGTTCTTCAAAATTTTCTGAATCTCCTATTGTCATCATGAAACCTGCGAAATTCGTTGAAAAATCTGGTAACCGTACATCAGTAATCCCTCTTGATCGCTTGTCCAATGAATATAGACGTCAAGGAAATGACTTTGCTGTTAAGAAAAATGGTTCGGTCAGGAATGGTAAAGATCAGATTCCTAAGTCTAATGGCAGAGACCATACTGAGACATCTAATGACATGAAAGCTAATGTCAGAACTCCAAAAACACCAATATCAAAGAGGCAACAGCAGTTACCCAGCGGAAGCACAGCCAATTCTGTAAAAAGCTCAGGATCAATCAGCGTAAGGTTGCAACAAAAGAGACTTGAGTTGGAGAAGCGATCCCGGCCTCCTATATCTCCATCTGATTCTAGTAGATTGAAAAAGCAACCTTCAAACAGGAAGCAACTAGAGTCCAGTTCACCTGGTGGGAGACGTCGGCCCAAATCCTTAAACTTGGAGCAATGTGATGATCAAATTAGTGAATTCAGCAGTGAGTCAAGAAATTCAAATTACAGAGACAGCGATAATTCGCTGGTTTCTGATGAAGTCAACAGTTCCATAATACCAGTTGAGATCAATGGCAACCAGAGTCCCGTTATGCAGACTTCCAAGTACTCCCGAGGCCCAGTAGCAAAGGTAGATACCTCTATCTAGTACTCGTATATTATCTGGATATTCAGTTTATCCTAACAAGTAAAAAACCAATTTTCTGATTAACATTATTTCAGAATCGAATTATGCTGCAAAATGAAGATGAATCAGTGGCAGAACTTGGTACAACTTCTCCTGAATATCCTAGTCCCGTTTCTGTCCTGAATGGTGCAGTGTATATCGATAATGCACCATCATCTTCGAATCAGACACTAGATGCCAAAGGTAACAAAATCTGAAATTCTATAGTATGATTTGCTAACATTAAGATTTGCATATAAATCTATTGTAAAGCCCATCTCTTCTTTGTGATGGAGCTTACGAAGTGACCCTTGCTTCCCTTTAAACGTTGTATTAAAGAAAATTACAGGCCACCTCCTTTTAAGGCTGTAAAATTGTATAACAGTTTAGGACCTAACATATTTTTGTTTGCATATGCATGAGTGTGCTATTGAGTATTGAGTGGTGTAGTACTTACAAAGCACCAGTCACACTACTCAAGTCACCGATCTCAGTAATTCGAAATACCACTTTGTAGGATAAATTATTTTGTATTTGAGCAATCAACCTGTATATGTTTGTAGTTATATGGATTGTATCTGTAAGGATACAAAATAAAAATTTTATTAGTTATCAAACTATTATACGTCAATCCAAGAACTATGAAAATCACGAACATCTCAGTGAGTAGAGGAGCCTTGCTTTGGACTGAAGTGGCCAAGAAATGTACAAATTGACCAATGAATTATATTAGTTACAAATATGAACAGAACATATGATTTTCTTGAATGTGACTTATGGAAGTCTAGTGACAATGTAACAGAAGTACAGTGGCATCCAGTTGATAGCAGCATATCTAGCACCCTGGAATCTGGTTTTGAATTCAAGGTTAATCGGAAGAAACTACAGAGCATTGATCAATTGGTACAGAAACTTAAGAGACTAAATTCGGGCCATGATGAAGCTCGCACAGATTATATTGCATCTCTTTGTGAGAACACCAGCCCTGATGACAGATACATATCTGAGATATTATTAGCTTCTGGTCTTCTCCTCAGAGACCTTGGCTCGAACCTGATAACTTTCCAGTTCCACCAATCAGGCGACCCAATCAATCCCGAGTTATTCTTGGTCTTGGAACAAACCAAAGTCAGTAATCTACTGAAGGAAAATTATAGAGCAGGAAAGATTGTCCAGTTGAATCCCGACAATGAAAAAAATCATAGAAAACTCATTTTTGACGCTGTTAATGAAGTTCTCAGTGTAAAGTTGGCTTACCTCGAACACCCTACAGTCCCACAGTTAAAACCTCTGATAGTAACACGGAAGACCCTCAACGCACAAAGGCTCCTGAGAGAGTTATGTTCTGATATTGAACAGCTTCAGGCCAAGAAAGCAGCTTGCAGCTTGGAGGACGAGAATGATGGGTTGAAAAGCATCTTGTGGGAAGATGTTCTGCATCGTTCAGAGAGTTTTACAGATTTTCATGGAGAAATATCAGGGTTGGTTTTGGATATTGAGAGATCCCTCTTTAAAGATTTGGTTGGAGAGATTGTGGCCGGTGAGTCTGCTATCTTATGGATAAAGGCTGGCAGGCATCGTAGGCAACTGTTTGTAAAGTAATAGGTCTCAGTTGAAATGTCATTATTAAGAAGAAACTGTATCGTACATGTAATCTGTTCATCACCTTTAGTGATTACACCTTTTTCCTGGATTCAGAGCTTAATGTTTTGGGCATGAACTGAGTGTATTGTTGAGTATTCAGATTTCTAAGAATTTGTTTGCAAGTTTTTCTTCATCTGATATTGTCAGGTTTGTATGTATGTGTTATGAAGTTATTTTCTTTTGCTGTTGTCTCTCGGTCTGTTTGTTGCCACAGGAAGCTTTTTGCTGATCATCGCACACCTGCTTATGGCAACAAATCCAGCTATAATATTTGTCAACTGTAGCTCTTTGAAAGGGTTTAGAATTTATAAGATTCGATGAAGTTCAACTGGTATATCATGACACAGAATGCAACACAAACACTTGTAAAAAAACTCTGATGAATGTTGGAAAGTAAAATTTAACAACAGTAGTACTTAATATATAGATTTCTAATGTTCTGTTTAGTTGAGATAAATGAAATCAGAGAAAATAAAATGAAATCTGAACTCCAACACAAATAAATGTGGAGGTTGTTAAGGTGGGTGCTAGGAGGAGTGGGTAATGGTGAACAGATTAATATAATGGAGGATCCATGGCTTCCGTGTGATGATAATCCTCGAGTAACATCTACACATCCGGCTTTAGTGGGAAAGGTGTCAGACACTATTGGAACCTGGAAGTTTGATCTGGGATAATGACTTGGTGCATGATTTATTTAATGAACGGGATGCTGAATTAATTTTAAGCATAACCCTATCTTCAAGTCATAATTAGGACGTTTGGTACTGGTCCTTTGAAAAATCAGGTCATTTCTCGGTAAAGAGTGCGTACAGATATCTTCAAGTGACTAAGGAGGAGGAGATGGGTGTTACGGCTTCTGAGTTCTGGAAACGAATGTGGAAAATTCGAGTGTCCCCTAAAGTTAAAGATTTGCTTTGGCGAGCTGCTGCGAACTGTCTACCAACGAAATCTCTACTACGATCTAGACATGTCAGTGGGGATGCAATATGTCCACTGTGTCAAGTTCAGAGGGAAACGGTTACTCATTGCTTAATACTCCCTCCGTACCAAAAAGATTGACACACTATCCTTTTTGGGACGTCCCAAAATTAATGAACCTACTCTACTTACTATTTTTGAACACTACTTTTCACTATTACACCCACTACTTCTCCATTTTATACTCTTTTTTACATTATTACACCCACTACTTTCCTCCACTATCTCAAATCTATTATTAAATATTAATAGGTCCCACCACTTTATTCACTTTTCAACTAAATTTACTCTTTTTCTACTACATTTTCTTAATCTTCGTGAAAATTAAAGAATATCAAACAATTTGGGACGGAGGGAGTAGATTGTACTTTTGCTCGTTCTTGTTGGGGTATGATACAGGGGGGATAAATACGGATGTAAGGGGTTCTTTTGCGTCATGGCTAGACGACAGAATGAGGGAAGGGGATGGCGATAGGAGGAAGTTGGTGGCAGTGGTTTGCTGGGAGATCTGGAAAACTGAGGTGTTGAAAAATAAGGGTGCAAGTGTTGGTACAGTAATGTCTTTAGTACATTCTGTGATAAATCAGTGGGATCGAGCTCAAGATAGGAATGTAAGTTCAACGGCAGCTTTTTTGACAGAAGTTGATGGTGCTGTGAAGTGGACCAGACCAGTGGGCGATGTGATAAAAATCAATGTTGATGCTGCTATTTTTGGGGACACAGGGCATTATAGCTTTGCATGTGTGGCTCGTAGTAGTACAGGGGCTGTGATAGAGGCCATCTCGACATGCCTGGAGGGTAGGAAGGAACCAGAAACGGTGGAAGCTATAGGGGTCAAGGAGGCATTGGGTTGGATTAAGCAAAGGCATGGAGCAAGGTCATTGTCGAAACAGATAGCCTCACAGTTGTGCAATCGATTCGTAGTAAGGTGCCTATGTTATCATATTTTCGTAAACTAATAAGTGATTGTAGGAAATTGCTAGTAGAGTTCCCAGAAGTATCTTTAGTGTTCATTGGACGGTCTGCTAATGATGTTGCTCATTTCCTTGCGAGAGCATCCTGTTATGTTGCTGATCGTATTATTGGGAGTGATGATATCTCTCCTGAATTTCTTGATGTAATCATGAAAGATTGTGTTGGTTTCAAAAAAAATAAAAAAATGTCAAGATTGTTTATTCATTTCTCATTTAATTCATAATAACCTTATTTCACTCCAACACAAATAAATGTTGTTTATTCATTTCTCATTTAATTCATAACAACCTTATTTCATTCATAACAATCTCAAATATAATTTCAAATCGACCACTTGAAAAAAGAATGTTCCATTCTCTGTAATATCCATTTTCTACCTAAATCTCATCACAAAAAATAAATAAATTAATAAATAAATAAATTGTACACTTATTTTTTCAAAGTCTTTCTTTCTACCTTTTATTTACTTTAATAAATTATGACTGAAAAAATTTTCTTCCTCCAGTCAAAATTCTTTTTACTGAAATAAATTATTGCTTAAAGAGTCAATACGAATACATTTAGCAAAAAAGAAAAATAAATATATTACATGATCGTGTAAAGATATCAACTGGATTAGAACAATTTTGGCGTGCTCATGGCATCACTTCTTATATGAAGATTTCACCTGACATGTCTGGTTCGAACTCCAAGCTGTTGTTCTAATACTTTCTCTTTAGCTTTGAAACAATTTTTATTCAGTGAAATTAAACAATTTTCAAATGTCCACCCATCAACATTTTTCACATCCTTTCTTTTTCCTCATTTCAGCCAGTCTCTAGTTTCTTAGAATTCTTTTATAAAAGATTTAACCAAGAGTATTAAATCGAACCCAAATACTACCTTTCGGTTAAACTAAATTACAACTTCAAAATGAACAAGACCAATATTTTTTCTGCCCTAATAAATCCACATGTTTTCTTCACCACTTAAATCTAACATTACTGATTAATTAATGAATTCCAACAAAACAACAAAGAGATAAACATACCACAACAGTTAATGGGAGGAAGAGATCTTCCTAACAAGTTCTTGAGTAGAGAAATTTACATGGTCTTGGGTCTCAATCTGTCATGATCTTCAGATAGCCATGAGATCGCCAAAACTCCGCATGAAAATGATGGAGCCAGCAAAAAGACCAACTGCACGAAGCAATTTCTGCAAATAAGTACAAAACTGTTATCAACTCATCATCGCTTTAGCAAAACAGCTCAGGCATCAGCACTAAAATTTAATAATACCAATAAATAGGAACAGTGTAAGACATGCCAACTTTAAGGAGCCTAGTAAGTTGACAGACTTGATGATGGTTGTTATGCACACAATAAAACAGTTTCTGTTAGTTTAATATTCACAATCCTTGAAACCAACTTGTGTGCTCCTGAACAATTACAGTAGCATCCATGAGTAAAAATGAACAATGTAGATACTGAAACATCTCTAAATAAGTGTGCACCTAGGGAGCACGAGTGCGGGGGTACGGGTGCGCAGTACAGGGTACGGGGATACGACAATTCAGCAAAGAGTAACAAAGGCCAAGTTCATTGTGCCGAGCATGTTGAGTTGTTGACTGACTTAATGACAGTGAGGCATGCAACAAAATACTTTACGTTAGTACCTTAATGTAACATCCAGAAAACGTAGAATCCAGAAAATGTAGAAATAAAATTAGGAGCACCATACGATAGAACAAGATACTAAATAATCTCTAAAAGAGTGTGCACATATCGATTAGCCGTCCAGCGAGATGTACATGCACCCCCAACTTTAACATCTCCTAATACAGAAAAGTATGCATAAACATACATTTGTGTCTAAAGTAGAGATAAGTTCAAGATACATCTTACCATCCTCACCGCTTCCTAGATATCACTCCAAAGCAGATACACAAGGTGCATTTCAGAATCGCATGACATAAAAGTATATGAAAACAGATTTTAAACCAGTGAATCAACGATTCCCGTACCTGGCCCTGTTTAGCCCAACTTAAAATTGAAATGCCCAGTATGGCTCACTATAGCACTATATGTTATAGAGTAAGGAAAAACACACATTTAATATACCGGTAATCCAAAGCAATTTTGCCAACAAACACAAAAGGATTAATCCAAATTACTAACACGCAATTTTATGCCAAACCAATTTCAATTACTGAAACAGAAAACAAAATAAGCCCAGATATTAGAATTAAAAAAAGATGACCAAGTTGTTAACGAGAGAGATAGAGGGGTGGGGGGAGAGGGGGAGAGGGAGGGGGAGATAGAGGGGGAGGGGGAGAGAGAGAGAGGAGGGGGGATAGTTAGAGGGGGAGAAAGAGTGAGAGAGAGAGAGAGAGAGAGAGAGAGGAGGGAGAGAGAGAGAGAGAGAGAGAGAGAGAGGGCGAGAGAGAGAGAGAGAGAGGAGGGAGAGAGAGAGGGCGAGAGAGACCTTGTTCATCTCCCACTTTGGAGGGTTGTGAACTTGATCATCATAGAAAGCTTTTATCGATTCCACTGATACCATACTCTCCGCCATTGCAATTTCTAATTCAAAGCGAGGATAGAAATAGCGAGGGTTCTTGATTCAGGGGATTTGTGAGTATATGCATACGTACGTATAGGCTGTCAATCGATCTGCGACCCGACCCGATCCGATCGTAGCTAAATTAGCGGGTATGGATCCTTCCGAAAAAAATTCGATCTGTTAATGATATGATCCAATAAGGATCCGATTCGATAACGAATGGATATGGATTTTGTATGATCCGAATATATTATAATTATTATATATTTTATATATTTATGTAATATATAATATATAATATATATTAAATATATATATATATAACATATATATATATATATATAACATATATAATATATAAAATTTTATATAAATAACATTATTTTGAAATATAAAATTGGATTTGTTAATGTATATATCATAGTTTTAATTTATATTTCATTAAAAAAATTTAAAATACAATTTTTTAAATTAAAAAAACAAAAAAATTATATTTTTAAAATTTATTAAACGGATCGGAGGTCCGATCCGATAACCCAAAATCCGAACGGATCAGATATGGATCGACCTAAAAAATATCCGACTTCCGATCAGATTCGATCCGAATCCGAAAAATCTTAATGGATTCGGATATGAATTTAGGGTAATCCGAATCCGACCCATTGACAGGCCAACGTACGTATCTGTGTGTTTATACTGGGCTGATTGTAGTAAGTGTTGGCTTCTAATGGGCTCACTACGGGTTTGACCAAGTCCATGTACGATAAATTCATACTTGCTCTTCAATATTACCCATAACATAAAGTGGTAAAATTATTTGGTTGGTAAAAATGAAGTGGATTAAAGAAAAATATCAGATTTTTTTTTTGGAAAGCAAGTTATACATCATTTGAAGTATCTGACTCAGCAGCCTTACTCAATGTAACATTGCAGAATTTTCTTTCTTCGTCTGATAATGTTCACCAGACTTCTTGTCCATACACACCTAACAAAATGGGGTGGTGGAATGTAAACATCAACATATCCTTAATGTTTCCATAAATTTAATGTTACAAGCTGTACTTCCTAAATCGTTGAGTTACAAGTTTTTTCTGATAAAGTATGGGGAGAAACGAGAAAAGTAATGTTTTATTATAATGACTTGTTCTCAAATACAATAAAAGAGGGACTTATATAATCAACATTAAACAAAAATAAAGGAAATTATTCTAACAAGGAAATCAACATGATAATAGAACTAGCCAATACTACGCTAATATTATATATGTTAACATCCCATTCAAACTTATGATGGAGAATCGGAAGCTTGCCAACAAGAAACGGAAGAACGTATCCAAATGAATCCAAAACTGTTAATTTCAAAATCAAGAGCTTCCACACAAATTCAAAAAATAGAATCACGAACCCAAACGAGCCAAACACTTCCAAACGAATCCAAAGTTATAACCGCAAAACAAGAGAGAAAAGGATAGGAAACAGAAACAAAATAGCAATCCAAGTGTATCCATATCAAAACCAAAGCGAACAGAAAATCCAAACAGCAAGAGAAAAAGAACCATCCATGTTCAATAACGAACCGAAACAATTTCAAAATTCAAACGAATCTGCAACCAATGAACAAGAAAGAAATATCCAAACGAACTAAAACCATCGAAAACAATACCAATACCAAACAAAAACTGAATCCAAATCGAACCCAATAACCAATATAAACCAACTCTAAATCCAAACCTAATCTAAATCAAGAATCGAATCCAAACAATATACAAATCCAACCAAACAATTTATCCAATCTAACCAGAAAATTTGTGTGCAAACTAATATCCAACCAAAACCAAAATCGAATCCGAATCTGAATCCAAATCCATATCCAAATTATAATTGAGAAACCAATTTATAATCCTAAACCAGAAGAGAGAAAAAGAGAGAAGAAATGGTAAAGAAACAATCCTATGACCTAAACCAATATATAGAGAATGAGAGATGGAGAGGTCGTGGGGATGAAAAAAAAACTTGTGAAAGAGCGTGAGAAAAAAAATTGCGAGAGTTCTTAGGCATGAAAGAAAGAAAAATCATGAGGGCATGAGAACAAAGATAACAATAAAAGCGAAAACACAACGACGATGATGATGGGCGTGGTGGATTTGTGGAAGAGATTGTCTCATACCAAAAAACGTGATTCTAAAGACAAACATGACAAAAATGACATCGATATCAAAGACGGAGATGAGGACCAGGATGAGAAGATGATCTTCAAGTACAGTTGCATTTGGGATTGCAAATGAGTTTGCACCGTATTCTTAGAAAAGAATTCTGCAACTTGAATATTTTTGAAAAAAATCCAAGAAATTAACAATGGCATAAACTTCCATTTTCATGATTTCAAAACACGAAATTTTCAATTTATTATCGATCTAAATAAGTCTAATATATATATATATAGGGCTGAATTCCAGTAAAAACTTTCTTAAATACAAACTTACAAACTTTTTTTGTTCAATATATATGTAACTTCGGTTCAACATCATTTGTAAAATAATAATTAAGATTTTATTGAATACACATAATTGAAATCGGAAACATATTTATAACATTTTGTAATTTATTAAAAACATATTTGCAACATTTTTTTACGTAAAATTGAAATTCTTTTATAATGGATGTTCAACAGATATATAACTTGAGTTCAACATCATCTGTTCAACAATAGTTATAATTGTGTTGAATCCAAATATATAAAATAATTTTACACGGGTATAATTAAGAAAAGTGTATTAAGTTAATAATATTTCATATTTCTATACCCTAATTTGGTATTTGTGAACCCCGTAAGGATAGTTGAGAATTTTGTAATATATGTTCAACAAATTTTGAACTACGGTTCAACACACCTCATATTAAACAAATAAAATTTCATATTTCTATACCCTATTTTGTTATTGGTGAACCCCAAAAGGATTTTGAATAATTAAATTATGTGTATTCAATAAAATTTTAATTATTATTTGATAAATGATGTTGAACCGAAGTTATAAATATGTTGAACAAAAAAAGTTTGTATTTAAGAAAAGTTTTTATTTGATCCTGATCATATTTATATATATATATATATATATATATATATATATATATATATATGGAATACCAACTTTTAGCTAACATTTAACTAACATTACACTTCACATGTCCTACTCAAATTGGTTTGTTTGACTTTTTTTTGGTCAAATTGACCAATTTTATAATTTAAATTATATATATTATATGTTAAATATAATAAATGAAAAAATTTGATAAAGAAATATACATAATCTTTTATAACTTACATTTTATAGACTAGGGAATATGCTCGTGCTACGCACACGGGAAATAGGAAAAAACAAATTTTATTTAATTTTATTTGATATTATTATTTATAATTTTAGTGTAAAAAATCAGTGTTCCTAGTATCACTATTTTAACAATAATAAAATCTTTATTTATTTTTAAACAATAATATGTTTCATATAATTTCAAAAAATAGTAATCAAATGTTCTTCAATGAAACAGTACAATTAAATGTTTTGTAATTTTTTTTTTGGAGATTTTAAATCAAATTACTTGAATTTTCATAATATTGATTAAAGGGTAAGATTATTATTAAAAGCAAACACATGAAATAATGGTTAAATTATTTTTTTTGTTGTGGAAACATTTTGTAAAGGGGAATGTATTTTGTATACTTGCTCATTATTATATGTTTCGAAGTCAAGTTTTCTATGATAAATGCAGCACTTTAGTGCATATACATTGTCTTCCTTGCATTAAGCTTGTTTTTTAAAAACAGATTTCGGATAATTTTATCTACAACATCGATAATTATTAAATACATTATTGTCAACAATATTCAATATTTGAAGCACTCATTAAAATAAAATCAAATATCATTGACAATGACAAAATCCCGCCAGAAATGTATAAATAAATACTTACATTTGGAAACATTGATATCCAAATACTTATTTGAATGAAAATCAATAATAGTTCTAAAAAAAGAAATATCACAGTAAAGGTCTTGTGATTTTATTTTCAAAAGTTTCCCACTTTGTCCTGATGTTCATATTTGCCAAAGCTTACTTCTCCTGCATTTTACACAAATGTATACATTTTGTAATAGTGATGTACATCTAATTAATCATACATGAAAAACTTAATCTAATTAATCAATACATGAAAAATAATTAAATATAAATGTATAAATTTTGAAAAGAATGTATTACCAATTTTATTTTCTTGTTACACGATCTAGCTGAACCTGGTGTAGTGTCTCCAATAGCAGTGTCCCCAACAGCCAACTCACCATTCTGAAAAAATTTTAAAAGCTTAATTAATTTTTAGGGGTAAGCAAAATGGAACGGGTGCATTTATAAGACTTTGTAGGAATATGGAATGAAACAGATTTCAATATCAGAAATCAACTTACATCTGCAGAACTTGATATGGTGTAATTTGGAATTTCCTGTGTAGAGTCAGAACTGATTGACTTGGATTCTTTAGGAAGATAAGAATCAGTTGCATCATAACACATTTTCTTCATTTATCATAATATTTAAAGTAACATCTTTGCCAACGATATCCATTATCAACTGAGGAATGGAATTGTTTGATGCAGCCTGAAAAAGATTTATAGTGTATATATATATTAAAGATTTCAAAGAATATTACTGCAGTAAATAAACTTTCTACTCATGAATAATTAAGTGATTAATTTTTATACCTCCCCAAGCTCATCTATCATTGTGGATGCAGTTTTTCCAACCAAACGTTTAATAGCACGATCATGAAGAATAACATCAACAGCTTGTGTAGAATCCTCAGCAAGTACTTTAATCTTGTATCTATTTGAAAACAACCAAGATAATTTTTATATGTTCTTACCTTTGTACTAATAGAAATTTATGAACTGGTTAAAATTTAAAAACAAACCTTGTCTCACCACTTGGCATATTCCTAAGACACTTAAGACACTTAAACCTTTCCTCCAAATTGTATACCTCTTGTTGGCAAAAGAAACACCTAATAAACCACCAACTATCAGTTTCATGCACCTTGCTGATTTTGACTTTGCACAAGACATTCCTCTGGCCAAAAAAATATACTTTTATTAATAAACTGGTTTGTCTAGGTAATTAATTTTAAAAAAATGTTATAACACCTTTGCATATTCAGTGGAAGTTTTTTCAGTCAACTCCTTTAAAGTCATAGTTTCGATGACTTGTACATCATTAGACACTATGTCAGCCGAAATATCATTTTCATCACTTTTGAATCCTTCTTTTTCCAACCTATCAATTATATTCACTATCAGTTTTGGTATAATGTATTAAACTAAATGGAAATGTTATACATACACATAATTAATTTGAAAAGAAGACAAACATTAATAATTACCTTTTGCGCATTTCATTTACCGCATAGTTGTCCAAGTTGAAGTAGATTCTTGAAGACGACAAGGTATTTATCTGGAGAGATGCTGTAATTTTTTTATAATAATGTCAGTCCATATATACAATAAGAATTTTGTAAATTAATAAAAAAATGCGCAATCAAAAAATTCAACTAACTTTTAACAATTTCCAACTTTGCACTCGCAATAATTACAATAACGGGTCGTGTCAAATCACGTTCACGTTGATACTCCTTTTCAGTTGTTTCGGCAAATTTTCCCCAAACAGTGACCCTATGGGAGATCCTGGAGAATTATTTAATTTAATGATGATAGTTAGTTATGTGTATTAAATTTATTACATATAAGAATACTGATTATGCTATGTAAAAGTATTGCAGACAGTTGAATGTATTAGACGAAAAAATGAGAAAAATCTACATAAGCATGGGGCATATAATTTAATTATACCATTGATCATAACCTATCTTTAAAGCAACATATTAATATAGAACTACTGAATATAAGAATAAAGATCTGCTTAAAATACTCTTAAAATTTTCCTTTTATAATACGTTTGAATTAAAGATAGTGGATTTTTGTTTGTTACCTTCCATTTGAAATTCTGAACCGAACAATCGCCCTTTGGCCAATTTTGGTAGGGATTGTTTCGAGCTTTTCATATTTTTCGACAGCACCAATGATATCTATAAAACAAAAGTAAAAAAAGGAAGATAGTTTTGTAGTAAAACGAAATTATGAAAGTATAAAATTAATTCCACAAAGCAAAGTGCAATGATAAAATATTTTGTATACTTGCCTGTAGCATATTCTGGTAGTTGTTTAGGAACATAGGTACTTGCCAAGTCGAATAAGTCTGTCAAGTCGTAAAACTCGAATTTGTGCTTGGGTATCATAAAATCATCTTCCAACACTTTTTCAACAATGGTTGAGTTGATAAAGTTGATGACATATTTAGAGAAAACCGGCCTTAATTTAAGGGTGGGTTCTTTAACAGAAAAATTAGTTATGATATGGATATTCCCTTCTGACATGGTATCTTGAACCTTGCTCCATTTGACAGGATAAATGTATCCTTGCATGTGATAATTCTATAGAAATAAAATTAGTGAAATTAGTTTATGGTTATATAAGAACATTGAAAATTACTTTGTCATGTAAATATTGTAATACAGTATGTAGGTTTCATGAGTTTAGGTTTCCGAAATAAACTTACATCGTCGTCCAGGATGATAATGTTATACCCATTGAATGTATTTTTTCCATCTGTTGAATATGATGGCCACATCCTTGTGATACGGACTTTGACCTTCCAATTTGTTCTTGATGTGTGGAGCAACTCAAGTTGATCGAACATTATGAATAAGTTTCAATAGAATTACCTGTGATATTAAAAGAACAAACATTAAACATTGTGTATATATTATACGTGTTTGTGTGTGTTTGTTTGTGTATATATATATATATATATGCATAAGTTTATAATCAATGGAAAATAGAAGAGAAGTTAAGAACTTGAAGTAAGATGGATAGATCACCTTGTTTTAGTCGATTAATGTAATAGGCTTAGCAAGTTTATATAGATGAGTGTGATGGCATATACCTAAAAACTCCTTAAATTGAGGCTTGATCCCAATACTTATTACTATTAACAAATTTTATGCCTTAATTTGATTCAATATATGATATACTCCAATTAATATGATGATTTGATTGTTGGTTTTATGTCTTAACTATACATAAAAATGTCCATAATTTTATAATTTATGAAAAGTTCGTTTTTTTAAAACCATAGATATATATTTATAAAATGAAATACCAATGTAATCATGACAAAAAATTTAACATTTTAAACATGGAAAAGATAATCAACAACAGATCTTCTCCATTGTCAAAAAAAAAAAATATTACGTATATATCTATTTATGGTAGTCTATTAAGTGCTTCAAATTGACACACGACAAATATATATATTGAATATCCAATCAACATTATTTTAGGATCTCAAATTCTTTTATTATATTAAAATAATAAGACAATGTGACGGTGATCATTTTTCAAAATCTGTGCTAAAATACATAATCTAGTCAATCAACATAAATTTAGCTTTAATTGTGATTTCAAAAATTGTAGTCAAGAAATTTTAAACGTCAAATAAATTAATAAGATTTTGGTTTAAAATTTTTAAAAGTGAATATTTGATTAATTTGATTGGTATTGTCATCTTATTCTGTTATTTTGGGGATTGTCTTGCTTGCATATATATGGAAGATATAATAATTAATTTAATTAACAATATTTTAGGAATCAAGTAATTCACTTATTCGAGGGTACATGATTGATTTTTGAAGTTGTGATGACAAAATATAAAGTCAATCACATTATAGTTATACATGGATGTATATTGGCTAACTTTTAAAAATCAAGGATTATTTTTTTCTCAAAAAATTATCAGTAATGAATTTAATAATAACATTGATTGTTATATTTGGTCAAGAAACAGTTAATAATGTAAACTAATATCGCTGACAAATTTTTTTTATAAGGATACTAATAAATAAAATAACCTTGATTGTTATATTCGGCTCGTATAACATATAGCTCCTTCCTTTTTAAATAGGTAGAGCTTAAACTCCAAAGCTCTGCTTTAAACTTTACACTTCACAGTAGTATTAACTATCATAGCTACTCTTGATTGTGCCATGATATAAAAAGCATGTCAAAGGTTTAAAAAAAGGATCTTCAAATTCTGGAAATTTGAAATGTAATATTTCCTTAATATTTGTAGGTACCAAACCATAGAAAAACTTAGTTGCACATTATAAAGTCATATCTTTATGCTAAACTTTCAACCACATATCTCGGTTTTTAATATAAATTTTGGACTGTGAATGTCGTCCTTACTCTGCATTAGTCAAATCTCCAAACAATATGACAGAGGATCATTGCTTTCATTTGCCTGAGAAAAATAGAACAGATTAATTTGGTAATTCATATGGACGAACCAATAAGAGATAGATTTTCATGCTTGATATGCAAAAGGTAAATATATACGAAAGTTTTGAGTACCCACCAAGCAACTCATGTAAACAAAACTAACCAGGAATGTGTAAGTTAAAACTTAAAATCAATAAATAACCATAAACATGGTGTTATAGCCTAAGTGTCTCAGTCCATCATGCCTCATTTTTAATCATTCCACCACCCATACACATACATTTACATTGATATCAGGCATAACTGCCTCCGTCAAGCTTACATTCTAGAAATTTAGTATATATTTTCAAGTAAATCTACCTTAACTAAAACTAAAATCTTGACCCATTGTTTTTAATTGGAAGACAAAAAAATAAAAATTCAAAGAGAGTAAAACTTTGGTAACTTTCAGAAGTTAATTAGGTCTTGATTTAAGATATATTTCAAAAACAAACTATGAATGCTAATATGCATAGGTTTTTGTTAGCAAAGCTAATCTGTGAACTACATACCTTATGTCAGAAAAGATCTTATATCTTTCCGAATGAACATTTCGCTATACAATATCAATCTTTACCTACAAACCATGGAAATAAATATGAATTAGTACTTAATCTGTCAAGTGTGAGACTGGCAAACAGGAACTAATTCTTGTATTATAATTCATATGATAAACAAAATGGTTTACATTAACCTGATTTTGGCAGATTGTAAAAAACTTCCTCATACACAACATTTGCAGTAACATTTGTTGGATATCCAGTATCACTTGGAATTAAGATGTGTAACCCAGATGGCGACGTAACCCTCGACACTGCAACATAATATTGACCATGTGTAAAAACAGGATTTGGTAGGTACAGGCCGACCTTGTCTAGTGATTTTCCTTGACTTTTGTTCACCGTCATAGCAAAACAAAGTTGTAGCGGAAACTGTATCCTCTTGAAAGTGAAAGGCCAGCGCGTATCTGTTGGCTCCATCTCTATTCTCGGAATGATGTGTGTGGTCCCAACATCTGTCCCACATAATATTTCGCATAATATACTATTTTTCAAACATTTTTTTACAATCAGCCTTGTACCATTACAAAGGCCAATTATTTGATTCAGGTTCCTCATCAGCATAACAACGGCTCCAACTTTGATGTTCAATTCATGTTTTGGAAGGCACGGCATATTGATTGAATTTAAATATTCAACTGGGAATGAAGATTCATAATCATTTTCGGAATTAACATGATCATCAATTGAATCTTGACTTAGATATGTATGCGTTTTACCTGGAATCATATCTAGAACATAGGAATTGATATCATGAACAATGGCATTTGTTGGAGTAAGAATGGATCGTTGTTTTAGATAGGTTGCTGAATGCCTGTTATTTATGAAATCAGGATAAGTAACATTGACTATATCCTTTATTGAAGAACTTGCACCTCTTAGCAAGAATTTATCGGGTATAACAACTTCTGGATCACTGATCAAATCATCTGGATGAATGTTTGGAAGTTTTCCATCTCCAACATCCAACACCCATTGACTAAAGTTAGCAATTTCTGCAGTTTCTCTTTCAGTTTTTCCTGAGGACAGTCGCATATTTTGTTCCAAAAGGAATACCTTACACTGATCCCATAATCTTGAATGGTTTAGTGATGCAGAAACAATTTCGGGTCTTGTACCTTTAGGAATCACTCGTAATATCTGCCTAAAATCACCACCGAAAACTACTGTTATACCACCAAATGGGCGTCCAGCTCTTGTTGCTTCAACTGAAGACATGATATCTCTTAATGAACGATCTACACACTCAAAGCCATGACGATGTTGCATAGGTGCTTCATCCCATATTATTAAACTTGTTTGCTTCATTAATTCTGCAATGTCAGAACCATGCTTTATCCCAGCAACAGAATATTGATCTAATTTCAGAGGTATATGAAATCTTGAGTGAGCTGTTCGTCCCCCAGGTAGTAGGGTTGCTGCAATGCCAGAAGATGCTACTGGCAAAATGATTTTCCCTTCGCCACGTAAACGACAACAGAGTGTTTTCCACAAAAAAGTTTTCCCGCATCCACCACTACCGTACACAAAAAACAACCCACCTTTTTCATTTTCAACACTATCCATGATAGAATTATAGACATTCATCTGCTCAGGATTATGTTGTGAGAAGAATTTGTTGTGCTGCTCCTTCATCTCTTTCTTGTCATATCCAGTTTCTTCCAATATCAGTCGATTTACACTATTACGAAGAAAACTTTCTTGAGGATATGGCATTGTTTGATAATCTTTCAGACTCTTTCCAACATCATTCAACAACTTTTCAACCTCTGCAATGCTTGTCAATATCAGAAAACTTGACATGTAATATGTTGAATGTAAGAGGTAACTTAATGAAAAAGAATTGAAAAAAAAATGTTTTAATAATAGTAAAAAAAATTAAGGTTAAAGAAAATTGGATTAAGTTTAATAACATATCTTTAATTATTTAAAAGAAACTTATTTTAAACTTTATATTTATATTCCTATATTATTATTTGAAAAGTAATTTATATTTCAAATATCAGTATAAGTAGATAAAACATAAATAACGTGTGATTATTTGATTGATTTTAGTGATTTTATTTCAGAGTTTCAGATATATGTTACTATTCTACATCATTATTTATAGTTAATTATTTTCATTTATAGACTGTAATGTATATAAATAATTAAGCTAAGAAAATTGGAGTAACTCAATATCAAAATCCAAATGATTAAAATAGTGATAATTTGAGCAAAACCAGCCACACACAATATTAATTTAATATCTTGATTATGGTGGAAGGGTTAAAGAACAATAATTGCTTAGCAAAAAATAAAGAAATAACAATAATTCCTTTCAGTGACTGCTCGAATATTGTATAAGTTCTGTACGGGCTACAAACCTAAACAATGTTAATATTAAAAGTAGGCTGATGATTGATTTATACTATTAATATAAATATATATTACTTGTGAGCTGGTTTAAAAAGAAATGCAAGTGCCTGATGCGATTCCGTGTGTTAATCAGAATTGATTCTATAAAAGCTACAATAATAATGGAAATTCATATAACAATGGCAGGTAATTAAATAAATTACAATTAGAGATGTACCTGCTAGCGTATAGTTCTCTATCTCAAATTCACTGAGTTGGAGATTAGAATTCCCTGATTCTTTTCATTTGGAATAAAGAATATCTTCTGACATACTGGCCCAGTGTTCTTTCCACAATCTCAACGGATCCGATACAGGACAGTTTGTGAGTATATGCATGAATAAAGCCCTCAGCTGTCTTGGCATTGATGTAACAGAATTTTCAGAGATTGCCTCGTGCCATTGATTGTCATTTCTAAGAAGACCAAGTGCTTGACATGCTTCTTTAAAAGTTGAATATAACTGGCCGTTTACAGTACGTAGTTCTTTGTAGGATGTTGCTCCCTTTTGACGCATCAGCATGCGAAGATAGAATGTATCACCACTGGACGCATGAACATCAGACAGCCTACCAATTACACTACCTCTCTGTCTTTGTTTCCAAATTGTGGCATCTGCCTTCCAAGTGAAAGCCTTTGGAAATTCAGCGTAGGTGAATTCTCTAGCATGAGGAAAAGTTTTGTTTGCAACAAACCATGCTTCTAGTTTACTTCTACGATTTTTTGCCAAATCAACAACTTGTTCCAAATCATCACTTGTTTTGAAGCAAACATTTTTCTCACCAGGAATATGGACCGGCAAACGTTCCACTGATGGATAACGATAGTGAATGTCGAAGCCAAATAATCTCCAAGCAGCCTCAACTGCACATACGTATCTACCGTCTATGTAAGGTTTGATTTCATCAAGGCTACCTCTTTTACTGGTGGATGCTTGAGTTCTTGATTCTTCATTTTTCCTTTTCAAGATCATAGTAGCGGTGTCGTGACCCTTCAAACAGTATTTAAATAGGTACTTTAATGATCTCGAGCTATTACAAACTTCCAAGTTGATATGGCAATGAAAACGAATCAGCAAGTCCCGATTATACGGAACTACAAATTTGTTATCTAAGATAATTCCTTTTTTCTTCACAGTTCTGTCCATTCGACGCCTACGATAAAGAGGAAACCCACAATCATCGAAGCATGTACGACCATTGTACCTAGAAGCAATTATATAAAATTAAAATTGGAAAATAAGTGTTAAATATATTGGTGATATACTATTTAACATGCCTTAAGTAACACAAAATACATATTATATTTTGCTACTAATATCCAGGCACCACTCTTAAATGTTCATGAAGTATTAAATATTTCATTAGCAATGACACAATGTCGCATGTATTTACAACCTTTTTATTAGGATTATGAATGATGATTAATTTTTGGAATTGAATTACCTTTTCGGAAAATGTCGCGTGCACTTGTTCTTAAGCATACATGGAGAATTCTTATAATCAGATCCACAAGGTCCGTGGATCATAAAGTTTTTAACCACTTCATAACCAACCGAGTCAGTTCTTTGATCAGGTATTTCTGCAGAGATTAACTGATCAATTTGTTCCACATTTTTTGGCCGATCATTCGGGTGCAACCAAATTAACATATGTGTATGTGGAAGTCCCCGCTTTTGAAATTCGATGACATGCATAACTGTTTGACAATGAGTTAAGTAATTAACTTTAATTGTAATTCACAAATAGATACTAAAGTTGCTAATTAAGAAAGAAATGACAAATAGTCTGACTAACCTCCAATGCACCTCCCGAAATAATTCTTCTTTTTGATTAAATCAAGCAATTGATCTAATTTTAATTTGAAAACCCTCGCAATTACATCAGGCGCATCTGAAACATCTACACCAGGCACATAACTCAGCATATGTTCTATTTCAGGCCACTTTGTATTGCATGTCATTGTCAAAAATAGTGAGGGATGACAAATAGTGCGGCAAATAGCCAGAGAATCTTTGAAATATTGATTCATGTATCGTGGTGACCCTGTGAATGTAGCTGGAAGTATAACCTTTTGCCCAAGATGGTCTGGATTTGTGTCACCTTTACGAATGGAATCACGAATGGATCTATATAAATCGGATCGTATGATCTTTTGGTGTCCTCTTATCCAATTTAGCCTATATTGTTCCACTGCAGCAAATGCATCAACAACAAATTGTTGCCACAAACGACCCCCTAGATGTAAAGTCATTCCTGGAAGGCAAAACATAAGATACTTAATACATAAAGCATAGAGTTGTCATTTTATATAGATATTACAACGAAATAAGTTTCACTTGATATGCATACATACATATGCATCGAACGGTTAAATTTCTTGAAAAGAGTTAGAACTATACCTTGGTCAGGACGAATCATGAGTTTGTATGCATAATACTCTCTCATAGAGAGTGTATCCCTGCTTTTTCGTTCACCATCCCCTTCATCACTTTCCATGTTATTTTTTGCAGAGCGTGGATTAGATCGGAGTGGAATATCAAGGTGAAATCCATCCTCACCGTATGGGAATAACAAAGGATATTGAAGTTGCATATAATGAACGTACGTCTCGTACATCCTTTTTAAATAGTCTTGTTTAGTTTTAACAATAATATCCTTGAATTTACTCGTGTCTTCAGCATCTCCAACAATTAACCCAGCAACTTCATTTGACGGACCAACATGATTAGGTCGACCAGATGCAGATTTTGAAGAAACCAGTACTAATTTGAACTCTTCCTGCTCATTAAGCTTGAAGCGATCTCGAGCCATGCGAAATTGTTGAACCAAATTATTGTTCTCGTCTAACATGTTTAACAATCCTTCAACAATATCCGGATCAATCTGATCGCCACCAGGGATTGCATTAATGCGGTTCTCAATTTCATTCTCAGTGTCATACACATAGAGCTGACAAAATCTTGGAGGGTTGCCTTCCTCAGGTTTTAACGTACCAATCAAGTGATAATTCTGTCCATTCAATTTAAAACACCAAGGACCGTTCCCATTATTTATTTTCTTATCAATTTTACCACCCATCGAGGTAAATGCAAACATGGAGTTGTATGTTCTAATATTCTTCATGAAGTGAGATGTCTTTTCACCTCCTGATAGCAAATCAGCTAAAAATGGAGGTGGTGGTCTATCTCCTGGAAGTTGTACTCGTCCATCTCGACAACATAATGAAAAAGTTGGTTGCTGGTGTTTCACAGATTTATTATTACGTTCTTCATTCCACATTCTCGCCTTACATTTTTGACAAATTTTATCAGGTTTGCCAAGACTCATATACCCACTCCAAAGATCTGACATTTGCAAATGTAAGGAAATCAAGTTTGCAATGACATGATTATATATATAGCTATATTTATGTGTTGAATGATGTATAATATGAGAATACGTCTACAACTCAGTTTTGATATACTGATTAATTTGCCTACTTCAACCATATTTCAATGACGATGCATAGTTACTGATAGTTGGAATAAATATATTGTCAATGATTTTGTGCAGATCAAAAGGATCTAATTTAATTTTAATTAAGAAATTACCTGCTTCAGAAACATTGGATTCAGATTCATCGTCGCTTAGATATTCCCCTCGATGTCCTGCAAAGTGGATTTATTTCACTATTAGGTAACATACACAATAGCATACAATAGGTAAAGTCATGTTACAATTTAACATACCGTCTAATTCATCATCATCATCGATATGTTCTGCATGAAAGCAATAAATATCGTAATATGATCAGTGCAAAAGTGAGCGTACTAATTTATACACAGCAAAATAGTTCGGAATTGTACCATCAATGTTGACTGCATCTCCTTCGTCAATGTCAACTTCTGGAACAGTTTCTTGATTATTGTCATTTGACGCTGAAATTTTGACTCCAGAAGTGGAAGTTTCGTGATGCTGCTGCTGGATGCCTGTCATAATTGTAAAGCCATTACATGAAAATGTTGTAAGAAACCATTTAAAATTTTAGAGGTATATAGTAACCGGCCTAATATACATATGAAAGTGACTTTAAGGTTGTAGGCATAAAGTAACATAATTTATATATAAAACTGATTTATAAATATTAACCATTATTACATGGGGCATACAACCTGAACTTATATAAGTGGAATAAACTCTACGTATGTAATGCATTGTATTACCTTCTAATTCATTTTGAGCAGCATTGAAAGAATCCATCAAATTTCTAACTTCAGGTGGTGTTGAGGTCAGCCAATTAACATCTTGATAGCCTGTTTGATATGTTAGGATACATGGCGAAGAATTGATAATTTATTGTATTTACTAATACAGTTTTTAATCAGTATTTGAAACATTTGCATTGGTTGTATATGCATAATTTGATTTGCCTTGTAAACTGAAATGCTTAATCAATAAAACGTAACTATAGTGTAAAAAGTATACCTGAATGAGAAGACATCCAATCTGTATTTTTATAGTGAAGTAAATATGGTTAGATTTTAATTTTTCAAAAAATACATAATGCATCTTAATCTTTAAAAAAGGTGAAACTACATGTACCTGGACAACGTACATCGAGTTCCTCCAACCTAGGTACATATACAGGGAGATCATGCTGTTGGATTTTATTTCCGATTGGGGCTTTACTTGCTGATTTACCAAAGTCCATGTTGTTGGATTTTATTCCCAATTCCTTTATATACAACATATTCGGAGACATGTGTTGACTGAATCTGTCTACATAGAGATTGACTTGACAGGTAAGTTGAAGCGTGGGTCGTTATATATTTTTTAAAGTAGTAGATATAATTGTATATTACATGCATGTTATAGCAGGCAAAGTAAATGAACTTACCACGGTTATAAGACTCCAAAAGTCTTTTATCAACTTTAGCTGAAAATTTGATAAATTTATATTTTTTAATTACCAAAGAGATGCTAATTGTAACGATGCCTAAAATTTATCAATGTAAACAACTTTGTGTACACTGATATGGTGTTATTAGTATTATTATCATGACATACAGTGAACAGAGGTCGGATTAGTTTTTGTAGGAGATATCCTAGATGCTGGCAGTTGGAATGGTGTATGAAGGTTTCGCATTGTTGAACCTCCTTGAAGAATCCGTGAAACTGGACTCTGATAAGTAATTCCTACGATAATAAGATTTTATTTATACATAAGGTACTCAGAGATGTCAATTTAGAAAGTTGATTAGTATTGGAAAAAATGATGTTAGGCAATAACCTGATAAGTCCACATTGTTTAACCTGCGATGGGATGGTGTTGTTACCTTTTGTGTGCCTCCATTTGGACAGCCAGCACCTAGGAAAACAATCTGATAAGTATGAGGCCTATTTTTATAGATATTTGTTCATATTGATGAAACAGAGTACACAATGAGATCAAAATAAATTCATGGATTGACCTGAAAACCTTAAGTTGTTTATTCTTCGCAGTGATGGTGCAACTACATGTTGTGGGGAATCATTCTTTAGGGCAGCACCTATATATGGTAGCGGAAATAAATCTGAGACTTGTATAATATTTAAAACTTAAATTAAACAATTAGAGTTTTAGAATTGCAAGTAGTACCTGAATTATGTGTGCTTCCTGTAGTGGAATTATTGCAATTACCATCATATCCGGATTTTATTGTCCCACAAATATTTGGAATGTTCCGATTTATCTCTAAAAGCGGTCTTCTGCATGTCCCTATATTTTTGTTGATTAAAATGACTAATCAGACCAGAAGAAGAGGTGGTTTACCTTATTTTTGGAACAAATCACAGTTTAATACCAGTTGTTGTGTGTGTCTCATTTGATATGTTAGGATTCATATTTTGTGAACCCACTCCTGATTGACTTGAATTCCCAACATTGGTATTGATGTTTGCATCATCCAAGTTGCTAGAGCGACGCTTATTTCCTGACTCAAATTAGTTTAAGGATTAGTAATAAGCAATAATCCCTATAACATGATAATTACAGTTGATTATTTGCAAACACAACACAATACCTTTTTTTTTTGTAGACGGAGAAATTGCTCCTAGAGGACTTCGTTTCCGTACTTGAACATGTAACAACAGGAAGCTAATTTAGTGTGCTTAATTAGGTATTTTTCAGGCCATATGAGAAAGGTCAATATTGACAGCAAGATTTAATAGATATAGTGTACTATATATGTAGTAATTTGAGCGGATATTAGAATCTAGACTAACCAGATCAATCCATGTGTTCCTCCACGGTTATTCTGGTTCAATTTGTATTCCACGAATCATAAATTTCTTATTCTTCGATACTGAAAAAGCTATAAATAAAATACATAGTGAAAGATCGATAATCTACAGAGAGGTGAACACACATCCTAAGAAACAAAAACATATATATAAAAGTCCCTGCAAGCAATCAGAATTATGAAAACACACATCTTAAGAAACAAAACAAAGTTACGAAGTGAATCAGTTCTACATTGTCAATAAAATAACAAAGCATTTTCAAAAGAATGCAAGTAGCATTATGCAAGAATGGAAATTATCTAGGAGATTATCTGTTGCTAAGGCATAACCTGTATATCCTTTAGTATCTAATAGAAATCAGAGTGTTTAGTATCTTCTAGATATTGTTTACAATTTTATTAACTAAAAAGAGCAATAAATTGAATTTTATATCTATCCATCTTCTTTACATCAAAGTAATGATGCGAAAGCTAGCCTTTATGATGTGTTTGTATATTCATTTGTCAACTCGTTTAATATAATTTGCACTATCTCAGGTGGGGTGGGCCTCTATCACAAAACTGGTTAGATAACCAGTTGGGGCTGCAAAAACAGATATTGTCTCGGATGTTAGAGTTAGGCATGACTCCAGGTACATATTCTAATATGAAATAGAGGTTGAATATTTGTCGCGTGAGAAATACTCTATATTAAAGCAAAATCTCTGTATCTGTACATTGCTAATATTGAAATTCGTAGATGGTACATCTGAACTTCTGACAGGTTTTTTTGGTTGCTAAGTGAACTGTATATCAGTAGCACTCCAGTTCTTCTATTACTTTTTCTTACGTAAACGAAGTCCTCTAGGAGCTTTTGCTAGCTATGGGATGGGTTGGGCAGTGTATGTGTATTGGGTTTAATACTGACTGGCATCCTTATTGCAACCCTATCATTTCTAATGGATGTTTCAGAATTGGCAGGAATGGTAAGTTAACAATCCCAAAAAACTGTATGGATCAAGAAAGTCCAATCCCCATTTTCGATAAAACCCCAATCAGAAAATCATTAAAAGAAAGTCCTTCTAAAGAATCAAAACAAAGTTCCACCAAATGGCTCAAGAACATGAAACTACAAATAATCAAAGAAAGTTAATAATCAAAGAAATGGAACCAAAAAGTATCCATAATTATTTTAACCATTGTTAAATTTGCAATTGAATCCCTTGTTTGGTACCTGGACAATTATTGATGGGAATACTATTAGTTATTCTAGCTAGTTTTGACAGAACCAGTACGTATCTTCACATTAAAAAATGCAGCATGTTTTGTTGTCCAACATTGAAGCGGATTCAAGTTTTCCCGTCCTTTGCACTGGAACTAATCTCCTATGATTTAGACAGTTTGTTTACATGAGGCATTTATACTATTAATCTGGTTTGCAGCTTGACAGATGGTGTATAAAATGTCAAGTACAGTAAGTTTCTTAGCTGACAGGCAATTTTTCAGTGTTTTTTCTCCCTAATTATTCTTTTAACTCAAATTATCATCAAGCTTATTGGAATGGTTTCACTCTAGAAATTCAGCGTCTAGTCGATTCTTTATGTTTCTTTATAGTGTTTCTTTATGTTTGTTTTAGTATACATTATGATAGTTGAAATGATTTACAGAGCTTAGCCGTTAACAACTTCTACATCGGGGGATGGCGCGAACTTCACTGGTGTACCAATAAAGATGTTGACGCTCAATTCTTTTAGAGCTCAAGAACATGAACCACATATAATCAAAGTAAGTTTTGGAATCAAATAAATGGAAGCAAAAAGTAACAGTCTTGAACCATTATTAAATTTGCTAAGCTATAATTGCAATTGATTGGAAAGAATATTACATACCTTTTGATGATCGGAGAATGAAGACGAATCTGATGAAGTCGATGGCGTTGGTTAGCGGGTTTAGGAAATTTGCTTGGTCAATTGCAGATGCCGAATTGTTTGACATGTTGTTGAAGAACATATATCAAAAATAGCAAAATCAACGGGATATGAAATCAATCAATCAATATAAGGTAATGTTATCTAAGTGTTTTGTCTGAATGTTGAGATGTAATAAATCGGGTTTAACCCGATTATACCCGGTTGTAGTTTTAAGTATGGGGTGTTTCATTAGTTTTAACCGGGTCATTTGTTTTAAAATATGGATAATCCATTTAGTTTAAATTACAAAAATATCCTTAAAGTTATGGAAGCACAGGAAATAAATAAAGGATAATATCAGTAATTTTGCAAAGGCTGTGCTAGCAGGCATTTAGAAGATATAGATTTGTAAAATTGTAAATCAATAAATTTTAAAGGTACTTCAAATTTTTGTCAATTTGACAAAAAAAAACACTAGCTTGAATGGGAAGTAGGGAATATTAACTAAGTAGTTAACTAACAATATATTAACAAAATGTTAACAACAATATTACATAAAATATTAAATAACTCTTAACTAACTTATATAACAATTTTAACATATAAATGATTTTAAACATTGCATAATAATTATTGTGTACCTTAAATCGGAGAATGAGTTTAAATAAATGAGTTGCAATAAACAAATGAAGATCCAAAAGTTTCAATATAGCTGAGAAAATGAAGATGCCGAAGAAATGAAGGTTGTGAAGAAAAAGTGAATGGAAGTAACTGATAATATAGCCTCTACAAATAAAAGAACTACATATGTTTTTTTTTATATAGGCAAAGATTTTATTAGAATAAGCCAAAGGCTAGACATAATACAATCACTGATACAAATTCCCACTAAAGTATTACTGATACAAATTCCCACTGAGTCCGGTCTTCAAAATAACTACCGTTGAACATACTTCCGTTGAATTTGGTCTTCAAATTTTAGTACTGGCAAACACCGAAGGAGCAATTCCAGTATCACTGTTCAGAACCTGTGATTTAATTATAGTTGGTTTCTAGAGCGTATCTATCACGAATTACGGTCTAAAGACACTATAAGAAAATTAATCAACCTTAGTTGTAATTATAGTTGGTTTAAAGATCGTATCAATCACGATAAACGATCTGAAGACACTATAAAGAAACTATAGAACCCGAGTTCTATATATAGTTGGTTTCTAGATCACATCAATCACGATTATTGATCTATAGACACTATACTATTTAGAACCCAAGTTTTATTATAGGCGGTTTGTAGATCAAATAAGTCCAGAATGACAATCTAAAGACACTATACAGATTTAGAACCAGAGTTCCGATTATAGTTGGTTTTTAGGTCGTATACTACCACTTAATATACCACTGAATGTTATGAATCCCTAAAAGTGACCTAAAGACACTATAAAAAAGAACTTGAATTCTATCTATAATTGGTTTTTAGATAGCATCAATCATTATTAGTGATCTATAAACACTATAAAGGCTTATACTTGGTTTCTAGATCGCATTTGTCAAGAATGATGCTCTAAAGACACTATAGATTAAGAACCAGGGTTCTAATTATAGTTGGTTTTTGGAACGCATCAATGAAGAATGACGATCTAAATACACTATAAAAATTCTGAACCTGCAATCCCTTGTTGCTTTAAACATCTGCCAACATTCTCACTATCCACCTGTGAAGCTTCTACGGAAACTGCATGATCCATAAATGACGAACCATTGATATTCCTAGCAAGAAGGCCTCGTTAAAACCCCACAAGAGTAAAACCCAATGGGAAAAAAACTCAAGGGGGGAAAAAGAGTGCCCTCTCGCTGAAATATTGATGAACCAAATAACTGTTAGAAAGCATATATCCCATATTGGTGCTGAGTAGAGCCCCCTTAGACAAGAAGATGACATTCTCGCATCTAGTTCAAAGACAATTACTGCAAAACAAATAATCACAAAATACCTTAGCACAACGCAAACGTGCAATAAATTTCATGAAGGACAAATCACACTAAATTCATGCATCGGAAAAGGAGCACTGAAACCGGAAAATATGAGCTAATTACAAACTTCATGAAAATAAACCATTTCTAAACCAGTTTTGATAGCAACTTAGTCTCTTCTGAAAATATCTCAACTAGTACAATCACCAAGTTTAGTCCAGAAACCATGTGTTCACATCTTTCACAACATACACGTCAATTAGATCATATAAAAATTGAGAACTTAGGGTTTCATATATCTCACCTGACCCCGAGACGTTGAAGGGTCTCGGGACTCACCTGGTTGAGTTTAAAACCCAACATAACTCGGAGTGAACTTGGTGTAATTAAGCCTGGACTCAGTTAGTGGTGAGTTGACTCGGATGAACTCGAGCGAGTAATGAGTTGACTCACTGAGTCATTCCGATTCCACTCAATTTTTGACATGCAAGCTCCGATATGCTTAGTTCCGGCTTCATTTCATCGTCTTCTTCAATATACTTCATATCCCTTCAATATACTTCATAGCCAACAGGTGCAAAACACTCACACCACTACCGAACCCATCGCGCTTCTCCGACGACTACCACCTCTGCCATTTCTCTTTCTGGCCATCTCTCCCACCTCTCTATCTCTCACTACACACATAAAACACACATACTGATATGGGCTAAAAATAAGCCCTAAAGACACATTTAGTGTTGCATTAATTAGACCCGGTATGGTCCGAACGTGGGGCCCACCAACAGGGTCCAAAGTCCTATCTTTAATATTAATTTTGTAATTAATATTATGGGTAATAAACAGCTCAGCAATAAGTGTAAGATAAGGACATTATCTCTACAAGACTTGGCCTCCAAGGCATCCAATTCGATATGGCAACAGACTCCTACAAGAAAGGAGTCTAGAACTTTCCTCAAGGAGGTGACTTATCTATTAAGTCTCCAACTCCTACCTTAATTCTAAGGCTTCTCAGCCTATATAAAGGGCCTGACCCCTCATTCTCAGAACTACGTTGGCTTGATTCTCTAGCAATACAGAGATACGTAGGCATCTTGTGAGGACCGATCAGTCTCGAACGCAAGAACAGCCATTAAAGCTCGAAGCTCGCCATCCCTTGTATTTAATACATACAAACCCTCGTTTTTATTCCACAACATTTGGCGCCGTCTGTGGGAAGACAACATCAACCATGGTTCAAACACGAAGAACAACACCAGTTGTAACTGAGGCCGTGCCAATTAGCTCTGCCCCACCTCTCACCGAGCAGACTCCCCCAGCATCAGGGACGATCATTCAACAGGCTCCCCCAGCATCAGCTATCATTATCCACTCTCAAGTTTCTCAGCAACCAGGGGTGATCCCCCATGCTGAGAGTACGTTACCTCTGTCCAATCAGGCAGGACAAGCGACCAACTCTCTCCAGATTGTTGATCCGAACAACCCGCCACCAGGGGTACAGATCCATACTACGGATCTCCCCTTGTACACTAATCCCAGGCACTGTCTGCCCAACTACCCCCCGATGACTCAAGGCTCAGGACCAAGTGGTCATGCCTTACAAATCCGGGACCGAGATTATGATGACTACTCCGGCCCTTATACTGATGATTCATCGTCTGAGGATGATGATCGTGATGAAGCCCCGAGGAGGCAACGTGCTAGAAGAGAGCCTCAAGGAAGGACTCAAGGGATCCATGATGGACCTCCACCAACGGCTGAGGAGAGGATTAAGGCTCACGAGGCTGAGATCCAAAGGCTGAAGGATGACATAGCAATGGAGCAAGCAAGACAGGATCAAACTCGACCTCCTCCAACCTCAGGAACGATTCCCATCATTGATTTGGAGAGGTCTTCAAGGAGACGAAGAAGGGCTGATGCCTCATTCGGAAGAACAACCACAAGGATGGAAATTCCCAAGGGAAACCCCAAAGATCTGATGCCTCTCGGAGATCCTGATGATCCAACACCCCCGTTCACCGAGGAAGTGATGAATGCTCACATCTCTAGGAAGTTTAAGATGCCTACAATAAAGGCTTATGATGGAATGGGTGATCCCGCAAACCATGTGAGAACATTCTCGAACGCACTGCTGTTGCAGCCTGCTAGTGACGCTCTCAAGTGTAGGGCGTTCCCTCAAACCCTGTCGGGTATGGCTCAAAGGTGGTACAACCGTTTGCCTGCAAATTCGATTGGATCTTTTAAGGAATTGAGCACTGCTTTTATCAGCCAATTCATTAGTGGAAGAGTTCATGAGAAGAGCTCTGCGTCTCTTATGTATGTGGTACAAGGAAAGAATGAAAATCTAAGGGATTACCTTAAGCGATTCACTAAGGAGACTCTAAATATCACTGACTTGGAGAATAAGGTGGCCATGGTAGCCCTGGAGCACGGAACCACTGACCTCTTCTTTAAAAGGTCATTAGCGAAGCATCCCCGAGAAAATATGGCTGAGCTCCAACGAAGGGCTGATAAGTATATTAAAGCTGAGGATAGCTTGAAGAAAGAAACCACCGTAGGTGGAGGAGGAGGTAACAATGACTCCAATAAGCGAAAGCAAGACCAGGACTATGATGATCAAGAGTATGATGCTAGGGACAAGTATCCCCGAACTAGCGAGGACTCCGACTCTGCCCCTAAGAACAACCAAGGGTCAAGGTTCACTGAGTATGCAAGGTTGAATACTCCTAGGAGTCGAATCTTGTTGGACATTGAGAATGATAAGGATTTCAGATGGCCGAAGCCACTCAGGGGTGATCCCGCAAAGAGAAACCAGAATCAGTATTGCAGATTCCATAGAGACGTGGGGCATGACACTGACGATTGTAAGCAACTCAAAGATGAGATTGAGTTTTTGATCCGTAGAGGGAAGCTGAGGCACTTCACTAAGGGTGAAGACCGTGCTAATCAGAGAAGAGACTATAATAGAAGGGATGACGATCAAAATCGCAACCCACAGCCCCGAGGGCCAGTAATCAACATGATCTCAGGAGGCCCAACTGCGGCCGGGACAACTAGGAACTCTCGAAAGGCTTATGCCCGAGAGGTGTTGCACATCGTGGGAGAGGCCCCGAAGCTTGCAAAAACTGAGGTAGCAATTAGTTTTGATGACTCAGACTTGGAAGGGGTAAAGTTCTCCCATGACGACCCGTTGGTCATAACTCCTGTGATTGGAAACTCGGAGGTGAAGCGAGTCTTGATAGACAATGGAGCTTCCATTGACATTCTGTTTCATGATGCGTTTGTGAAGATGGGATACACTGATTCTCAGTTGACCCCCAATAACATGCCTATATACGGATTTAATGGAGTAAAATCCAAAGTTGAAGGGACTATTCAGCTGCCTGTAACTATCGGGCAAGAGCCCAAGGAGGCCACTCAGATGTTGAACTTCCTGGTAATCAAGGCGGATTCAACGTACAACGCTATCCTTGGAAGGACTGGACTTCATGCATTCAAGGCTGTTGCCTCAACCTATCATGTAAAGATCAAGTTCCCTACCAGGAATGGTGTTGGAGAACATAAAGGTGATCAGAAGATGGCACGAAGCTGTTATGTAGCCTCGTTAAGGCCTGATGGAGTCGGGGGGCAGGTCCTTCCGGTTGAAGACATGGAAGTCCACAGTGGTAAGGACCACAAAGAAAGGTCAGCAGAGGACATTACACAGAAGCCTCGGACAGCCATTGAGGATAAGGCGTTAACTGACTTTGTGGTTGAGTGTACCATTGGCAACCAAGAAGTCGGGGGGCAGGAGGTAGTACCCCAAGCAGGAAGTGAACTTCATAATAAGAATGAGGAGACCAGAAGGAGTGGTGGGTGCCCTATTTTGATGGAGCACCAAAAACAAAATCAAGTGGTGCAGACCTAGTCTTGCAAAGGCTCGATTGGGCTTAAGTTATCCTAGTAGGACTTAGCTTCATATTTATATAGTAGAAGTAGAAATAAGGTTCATTAAAACCAATGCAGAGCATGTTGCTCCGAGTAGGACAGTAGTACTCTATGTAAGGGTTGAACCCATTTCCAAGTCATTAATGCAAGTTTGTTTTCCATTCATTGATTGTGATTTTATTTATGTGCCAAGCACCTGATGTGTGAGTCAAAGAAGACCAAGTACCGAAAATAAAAGAATACATGAATGAAAACAAACGAATGCATACCCCGAATGGTAGAGTTAGGTTACAGCAGATAAGAGTTTAAGTCCTTGAAGGACCCTGGATAAAGACGAACGTTGAAGTCCTGATGGAACACCCGCTGAAGAAACATATTGCATAGCCCGAAAGCCAATGGAAGGCTCATCAAGTGGGCAATCAAACTAGGAGAATTTGATGTTAAGTACAAGCCTAGGACAGCCATCAAAGCTCAGGCTCTAGCTGACTTCGTGGTTGAATATACCATTGACAACCAAGAAGTCGGGGGGCAGGAGGTAATAGACCAGGAAGGTCAGCAAGGTGAGAAACCCCTGGAAGGGAACAAGGAATATTGGATGCTCTATTTTGATGGGGCATCAAAAACAAAAAGCTCTATTTTCATGGGGCATCTAAAACAAAAACCAGTGGTGCAGGTTAAGTTCTGCAAAGCCCCGATGGGTTCACACTCGAGTATGCCTCGAAGTTGGACTTCCAAATAACCTACAACGAGGCGGAGTATGAAGCTCTGATAGCCGACCTAGACTGACAAGAGCCCTGAGGGTCAAGAACCTGAAAGTCTGTGGAGACTCAAAGTTGGTAGTCTCACAAGTCAATGGAGAGTTTGAGGTTAGAGAAAAGAATATGGCCAAATACTTGAGGATTGTGAAAGCTGTGATAGCCCAGTTAGATGAGTGCCAGGTATATCCCAAGGGAGGAGAATACAAAGGTCGATGCCTTATCTCAATTCAAGGGTCGAGACCCATTCTGGGAGCGTCTACTTCCAAGTCCTGAAGACCCCCACCATCAATTTGAAATTGGTAGCACCAGTTGATGTAAGCTGAAGGATAGACCCTAAAGCTCATCTTGAGACTGGTTGGCCCCTTGATAATGCCTTGAAGGTACAGAAACTGTTAATGAGAGTGTTGAGATAAGAGGTCCTTTACAGTTGCACACTTGAGGTCTTGAACTTCAAATCTAAAAATTCAAGCCTTGATGGCCAACAAGGTTATCTGCCTCCAAACGAACCTGACAAGAGGCATCAGGCTACTTAAAACCTAGTCAATGTTCTAAAAGTATAAGAAGAAGGTTGGAAACCTAGAAGTAAGATAGAGGATTGGCAACCAGCCAAGGCACACCAGACTTAAAGTTGAGTGCTTAGTGGCAAGTGAACTTCTTGAGCGATCAACCGAGAAGCAAGACCTCCACTATATGAAGCAAGGGGGGCAAGAACTAAGGGACTTCATCATTCCTACATCTTAGAATGAGAATCAAGGGAATCAAGGGTTGATAATAACCTTAAAACCAAGGTCTCAGCAAATAAGTTAAGGCCCGGAAGGTCACAAGTCAAGGTTCACGAAACCATTTAAGGCATAACAAACACCTCCTATTGACCTGAAACCTCGTGTTGATGATCCAGAACACCAACATCAACCTTAGAATCCAGGCCTTGTGTTATAAATCAAGGGCTAAGGAACTAAGTTGAAGCCTTAGAAGGCCAACAAAGCTATCAGATCCAACCTTGGATCAAGAGATTCGTGAACAACTCAAGAATGAGTAACTGAATCAACATTCCAACAAGGTGGTATGAGGTCGGCACCTACGACCTCGCTTTGCAATAGGATTTTGAGCTCATTCACATAACCAGAAAATCAACTAAAACATGTCCATTTGAGGCGTGGTTTGAGATCGCAAACTCCAGCTCGAATTTGAATTGAAAAATATGAAAAACCCACACGACCTAGGCCTAACTTGAGGTCGTCTATGTGTTGTGTTGAGGTCGGATTTATACTACAATGAGATTGGTAAATTCTGGTCGTAATTATACTAGAAAGTGTGAAAAATCTGTGCGACCTGGAACCACTTTGAGGTCGTTTCCCCTTGGTTTGAGGTCGCCAGCACGAGGTCGAAAATGACTAGAAAAGCCGGGGAGAAGGTCACGACCTGGGTAAAAACTCGAGGTCGTTTCCATACCGAATGAGGTCGTATGAATTAGTTCGAAAATGAACTAAAAAACCTGTAAAACAGCCACGACTTGGCCCCCGTTTGAGCTCGAAATTGAGCTCGAAAATACACTGATTTCTCCTCGAAATTTCCAGGTCGAAAATGACTTAGGAAACAAGAAAAATGGCTGCGATCTGGAGGCAGTTTGAGCTCGAAATTGAGCTCGAATTTTGTGATTAAAATTCAAAAATTTGAGTCGAAATGATAATTTCTGAATAGTACTAGCCCTTGGAAATAAAAAATTTCCAAGCCAGGGGCTCTGCCCCCGGACCCCCGCTAGTGCCGATTAGCACCGTTAGTGCCGATAGCACCGATTAAGTGCCGATTAGCATCGTTAGTGCCGATAAGCACCGTTCAGTGTCGTTTAAGGCTAGTTAGTACCGTTTTATGCCGTTCAATGTCGTTTAAACATTGTTTAAATGTCGTTAAGGCTGATTAGTGCCGATTAGCATTGAATTAACATTGTCGTAAATGCGTCGGTCGCTCCACGCTTTACATAAAGACAATACTCGTGAAACACTAGTGTATAAAGATGAACCCTGACCCGAGTCTTGGAAAGGACCGTTAAAACTTCAAGGAAAACCTGATCAGTTTTCCTAGAAGTTGGGGGGCAAATGATATGGGCTAAAAATAAGCCCTAAAGACACATTTAGTGTTGCATTAATTAGACCCGGTATGGTCCGAACGTGGGGCCCACCAACAGGGTCCAAAGTCCTATCTTTAATATTAATTTCGTAATTAATATTAGGGGTAATAAACAGCTCAGCAATAAGTGTCAGATAAGGACATTATCTCTACAAGACTTAGCCTCCAAGGCATCCAATTCGATATGGCAACAGAGTCCTACAAGAAAGGAGTCTAGAACTTTCCTCAAGGAGGTGACTTATCTATTAAGTCTCCAACTCCTGCCTTAATTCTAAGGCTTCTTAGCCTATATAAAGGGCCTGACCCCTTATTCTCATAACTACGTTGGCTTGATTCTCTAGCAATACAGAGATACGTAGGCATCTTGTGAGGACCGATCAGTCTCGAACGCAAGAACAGCCATTAAAGCTCGAAGCTCACCATCCCTTGTATTTAATACATACAAACCCTCGTTTTTATTCCACAACACATACCCACAAATAATAATATCATCTCCTCGCCCTCTCCTCGCCACTTCTTGTTATGCCGAATACACAAATATAATCAAATTTGTATAAGAGAATAACAATTAACACACGTTTAAATTAAAAACTGTATGGAATTAATAACTCATCTCTCAATGGTTTAAAATATCACAGAGAGCTGCTTAGGTTACAATGGAATGATAATTCGTTTCACGATACCCTTCTAGGGTTAACCTAACTGTATTTATAAAGATATACAGCTACAATACAATCGATAATTGATACTCCTATAAATCAGCTATACAAATGTTATTAATTATGATTGTTACACGTCTTATTAGTCAATACAATGTCTTCGACAGCTATCCAATCTTCAAAGATATTTCTTCCATAATTATCTTCAATTAATCTTCAAAGTCTGATAATGACCAGTAGACGCTTCCTCCTGACAGAGTTTAGCAAACTCTGTCGAGCTTCCAACTGTCAGAGTTTAATTAAACTCTGACCGCTTCTAGTTTCCAGTTAAACTTTGATGAATCACTGTAACACTTAAACACTGACATTATTCACATCAATTATATTTAACAATCTCCCCCAACTTGTTCATTAGCAAAAATGCACAAGTTAATAATAATTGATGATGTCAAAACTAATTAAACAAATACAGTGTTTAATAAATAATCAGAGTTTAAACTTCTACTTAAACAAAATTTACAAAAAACAAGAAATACTTACAGAGCTTTATTTACTTAATTTCCTCAACATCTGGTGTTGATCTAAGATAGTCTATAAGTAATCTTCTCTCTGCATTCTCGAGTTCTATCTGCATGATCTTCTTAATCTCTCTAAGTTCAGGATCATCTTCACCAGTCTGATAGATTGCAGATCTCAGAGAATATATTTTGTTCTTTCTCATTTCATTACCCAGTCTGATGAAGTGTGCTTTCTCTGCCTTTGGATTAAAATCTAACACAGTTATACCCAGATCTGTCTTCAATCGAGCACTATTTTTCTTCATCTCAACAATCTTTCCATGATAATCTCTGTACTTCGGAACATACTCACTTGTGTATCCTGTACCACTAATTGCCTTAGCTTTCACCATCTTATTTCTTAGCACATTAGCAGCTTGCTGAGTCCTTTGATTTTTCACTTTGAAGAGATATAGAACATATTCCAATTCTTCCCATAACTTCAAATCAATACCATTATCACCAACTTTATACACAGTTCCATCAGCCATGAAATACAGTAGAAAATCTTTATTCAAACTCCTTTGATGAATCAATTGCACTGACTCCAGTCTGTCCAAACTCTCCTGTGGAACACCTTGTCCTGGAACAGCCAGTGATGAAGGATCTAGAGGACTAGTATTCACTCTAATTTCTTTATGTGAGCCCAAGCCAGATGTATCTCGACTTTGCTTTGACATAAAAGCTCTTCCTTGTAGAAAATCAGTACCTCCAGCCTTCAGAGTTTGATCAGGAATAGTTGGCTTTGCAAAGAACATTTGCATTTCAGTAGACAATGGTTTCTATACAACTTGTGTAGCAACAGAGGTTGTATTCACTTTCTTTAAAACCTTTTCTTCTTCAATAATCTTTCCTTTCAACTTCAGTTTACCATCTTCTGTTGGTTTCCTAGACAATGATAAATTTTGATCAGCACCAACATTCATTTTAATAACAATGCCTTTTAGAACAGGCCTAGAAGCTTTCTCAATTTTCTTTAACTTTCCAGACTTCAAAGCTTTTTGATGTTCTTCTTGAAAATTCTTCTCTTCAGCTTCAATGTCTTCAATTGTAAATCCTTCTTCATTCTCTTCCAGAAACAATCTTGCAGCCAATTCTTCATCTGTTTGTGGATTGTCAGTGAATAACAAGCTTTTGATCTTTGAAGTACCCTGAGCATCAGTATTTATTCCATCAGACTTTGTAGATGACTTGCCAGATCTCAAACTTATACCTTTACCAGCTTTTGATCTCTTTTGGTCATTTGCTCCTCCATCTTCAGCATCATCCTTCTTAGGCAGAGTTTGAGATTGCTTGCATTTGAACTTAGCAACTCTCCCCCCCTTTTTGACATCATCAGGAATTAGTATAGATGTGATCAATTCCAATGAAGCAGCAATAGAGTCAATCTTATCAGACAAAGCAGTTTGATTCTCTTCCACTTTACTTAGCCTTTGAAACAGAGTTTCTTGATCTTTAGAAAAAGTCTGAAACTTCAGCTTATTATCTCTCTGCAGAAGCATGTCTCTTTGAACAACTTCAGCTCGCAGATCAGTTATTGCTTGTTGAGAATCATCAAATCTGGTATTAAGAGTCTTGACTTGAACTACAGTGGCTTTCAGACATGAAAAAATCTCTGGATTGGAAATCTTTGTAGCAGTGTTTTGCACAAAAGCAGCTGCTCTTCCAACAGGAAAAATGCAATCCTCTTTATACCAATTCTCTGAGAATTTTACAAAATGTTCGTTTTCAATTTCACGTTGTGAAGGTCCAGAAAAATCAGTTATCTTCCCATCAGTTTGTACTGGTTGTCTCTGAGAAGAGTTAGACTCAGTACTTTTTTCATCTTCAACATCAATTTCAACATTTGCATTTTCAGTTGGCTCAGACTCAGCAATATTTACTACATGTTCAACTTTTTCAGTAGGAGTCTCTGCAACTTCAATATGCTCAACAAAAATCTCCTCAATATTCTCTGCAATTTGCTCTCCAGCTTCAACAGACTTTGCAAAGACTTCATCCACAGGCTCAGAAATTACAGCCTTGATTGGTTGATCAATTTCTTCACCTTGTTCAGTAACTTGGTGAGCATCAGAGAATAATGCAGTATGTGTCCCTACTGTTTCATCAAGTACTACAGTAGGTTGATTAGCTACACTAGTTTCTTCAGAATGAGCAACAACTGGTGATGAGATAGGAATTTCAATGTCATTAGAGAATGGAATGAATGACTCAGCAAAAACATCCATATCAGCAAAACCATCTCTGTTTTCCACATCCACCTGTACATCTTCAGTTGTCTTTACAGCTTCTTCTGCAGTATGTAGCTCAACAGTAGGTATCTCCTTAGAATTCACCTCTGGAGCTTCAACATTTGTCTCTTCATCTGACTCATCAATTAACAACCTTCTCCTCTTTGATTTAGGCACCTCAGCTGCCACTTCCTCTTCAGCAGAGTTTGAGAAGGTAGGCCTTTTTGCTCTTTCCTTTTTAGCCCTGACAGCTTTGTGCTTTGTTTTACCTCCACTCTTTGGTTTAGCCTGTGTAGGTGGTAGATTTTGTTCAGTGTTTGGCTCATTAATTTGAGGTTGAGTTTGAGTTGGTTGAATTTGTTCAGTGTTTGACTCATCATGTTCAGGTTGAGAGGGTTGAGATTGTGGTTCAGTATTTTAGGTTGTAGAGGTTCAGTGTTTTCAGGTGGGGCAGACTCAGGCTGTTGTGGTTCTTGAGGTTGATGTAAGAAATTTTGAAGAGCAAGAGGCAAAATGAACTCATTACTTGCTCCTTGTTTGCATCCTTGTTGGTCAAATCAGAGAATACTCACTTATGAACCTTAAAGGCCTCAATAACATCTTCCTCAGAAATTTCAACATTAGGCACACAAGCAGAAAATAGTAATTGACAAAATCTAGAAAAATAAACAATTGTACTAGACTCTGACAATCTTTCACCCAAATTCATCAAGACTAGTCTACCAAAATCAAAATTACTTCCATAAAGAATGGAATACCCGATTTGAAGACTGTCAGTAGGAATAGCATCCCAATTGGTGACTTTCTTTCCAAATGCCCTTGTGATGCAATCGAAAAAGAAACTCCACTCCTTCCTCAGAAATGGCCTTTTCACTTGACCAAGTTTCTCTAATGGACCTGAATACCCAATTTACTACAACATCTCTTTGAGATATCTTTCACCAACAACACTGTATGTAGAGTGTGTCTCAAAATCAAAAGTTTCTCGAACCGTCATTGGAGTAATAACATACTCTGTTTCCTCATGTGTGAAAATAATTGAAGGTGTCCCATTCTCATCTCCATCAGCGTAGGTAGCTGATTGCCAGAAAATAGCAATCTGTGCAGCAGAGAGCTTTGTTGGTTCGATTAGAGCTGTACCAATCTCTGAATCCCGCAAGAAGTTTTGAATTAAATGAAACGCCTCAGGAACATTCTCATTATTCAACGGAGCTGCATAGTTGTTAGGTACAAACACTAACCTTCGAGTGGTAAAAGCTTTGGTGGCCATGAGATTAGAAGTAAATATCAGAGAAAAAGATATGTAGGAAAGGTGTTTGTGAAAATGTGCAAGTGAAATAACAAGTAACTGTGAGTGGTTGTGTGCAAAGAGAATAACCGTTTGTGTAAAAATGATTAGATTTGTAATTAAAAATTAAAACACAATCGTTTTAAACATTAATACACTCAACCAGTTCCTTGTTTAATGTGTGAGTGGGACACGTGGCACACATGCAATGAAAGTACTTTGCACGTTAAGTAATTGTGGCAATAATTACAGCTACTTTCTCTCCCCTTTTTTAATACACTTTAACACTCTAATACTCATTAACAGTTGGCAATAATTTATTTCATTTTTCAAAAACTCTTTTTACCCCAAGTATGTAAATCATCTGAAATAAAAAATTACCTTAGAGTACTAGACAAAATTCATCAGTGTTTGTCAATTCTCCAACTTTATTTCCATAACCCTTTCAAAGACTGCACAGTTGTGAACTTATGTGCGTGTATAGCAGAGTTTACTAATTCAATATTTAGAGCATCTAATTTTTCATAAAATTCATAAAATAAATCAGTAAGCACTGTTTGTACAAACTCTCAAAGTAAACACTTAATGTCTGATGAATGCTAAACTCTGTAGTAAATAATTGATATACAATAACTCTAAACTAACTTATACCCCCCCTTTCTAACTATTTTTTTTGGTTTCTCCAGTAATCAGAGGTTGGAACTAGTCACCAAAAATCCTATAACTTTAGCCCTTATCTTTTTGATAAGTTCTTGGGTCTTCCTAGTCTTTGACTAGTCACCAAAAATTAGAGAATTTTAGCCCTTACTTTTTACTAGCAAGTTCCTGGGTCGTCCTAGACACAACATAATCTGAAAGGAGTTCTAACAGTCTATGTACATTTGCTTTGGGGGTAAACTAATAACAGAATCTAACTTAACAGAGTTTAATCAAACAGAGTTTAGAAGTCATCAATATCAGAAGTTGGTCATGAGAGGCAATGCACACAGTATTTACAGACTCAGAGTTTAGGATAGATGAACTAAGAGATGCTATAAATATAGAAACAGTATCATGCTGTGTTAATTTTTTGCACAGTCTAAGATCAGATCACAAGTAACTTAGAGGGATTCATGATTAATTACTGAGAATCATGCTTCATACAGATTTCTTCATCGGTATTTATGTTCAAAAAATAACATTATCAGAGTTTATCAGAGTTTATCCAACATTTCAACAGTGTGAGACCTACAGAGTATTCTAACAATTGTATTACCACATTAAGATATACTAATCACAGAAACATGAGCAACATAATAAGATTTGAGTCTAACTAGTATCTCTAGTCGAAACCAGAGATCATTCCTAGTTCATTTACCAGCCTTGTAAATGTAGCTTCACTCAATGGCTTGGTGAAGATGTCTGCAAGCTATTGTTTTGTAGACACAAAATGAAGCTCAATATTTCCTTCCTCTACATGTTCTCTGATAAAATGGTATCTTATGCTGATGTGCTTGGTCATTGAATGTTGTACTGGGTTACCTGTCATAGCAATAGCACTTTGATTATCACAGAAAATAGGTATTTTACTGTACCTTAATCCATAATCCAGCAATTGATTCTTCATCCACAGAATCTGTGCACAACAGCTACCAGCCCCAATTTACTCTGCTTCAGCTGTAGATGTAAAAATTGATTTTTGTTTCTTGCTGTACCAAGAAACAAGTCTGTCACCCAGAAATTGATAACTTCCACTGGTGCTTTTTCTATCTATCTTACAGCCTGCAAAGCCTGCATCAGAGTAACCAAGTAGCTTGAAATCTGATTCTCTGGGATACCACAGTCCTAAGGTTATGGTGCCCTTGAGATACTTAAAAATTCTCTTCACAACTGTTAGATGTGGTTCTCTGGGGTCTTCCTGAAACCTTGCACAGAGACAAGTTGCATACATGATGTCAGGTCTGCTTGCTATTAGATAAAGAAGAGACCCTATCATGCCTCTGTAGCTTGTCATATCTACTGGAGCTCCTATGTCTTTGTCCAACTTTGTTGCTGTTGCCATGGGAGTTGTTGCAGATGAACAATCAAGCATACCAAATTTCTTGAGAAGATTTCTGGTATATTTTTCTTGATTTATAAAAATACCATCATCTGTTTGCTTCACTTGTAGGCCTAGAAAATAACTAAGCTCTCCCATCATGCTCATTTGATACCTGGACTGCATGAGCTTGGCAAACTTCTTACAGAGTTTATCATTAGTAGACCCAAAAATTATGTCATCAACATATATCTGAACTAAAAGCAAGTCACTACCAGATTTAAAATAGAACAGGGTTTTATCAATTGTACCTCTGTTGAACCCACTTTCTAAAAGAAATTGAGCCAGAGTTTCATACCATGCTTTTGGTGCCTGCTTAAGTCCATAGAGAGCCTTATCCAACCTGTAGATATAGTCTGGATATTTGGGGTCCACAAATCCTGGTGGTTGTTCAACAAAAACTTCATCTTCAAGTTTCCCATTCAGAAAAGCACTTTTTACATCCATCTGAAAAACCTTGAATTTCTTATGAGAGGCATATGCTAGAAAAATCCTTATTTCTTCCAATCTTGCTACTGGAGCAAAAGTTTCATCATAGTCTATTCCTTCTTGCTGTGAATAGCCTTTTGCCACAAGTCTAGCCTTGTTCCTTGTAACAACTCCCTCACTGTCAGTTTTATTTCTGAAAACCCATCTAGTACCAACAACAGATCTATTCTTTGGTCTAGGTACAAGGGTCTATACTTCATTTCTTTCGAATTCATTTAACTCCTCCTGCATTGTTGTTATCCAGTCAGCATCTTGAAGAGCTTCTTCTACCTTCTTTGGTTCAGATTTCGACAGGAATGCATGAAATAGACATTCATTTGTTGTAGCAATCCTTGTCCTTACTTTCGCATGTGGATCTCCAATAATTAGATCAGGTGTATGAGATTTTGTCTATTTCCTAGCTGAAGGTAAATGACTTCTATCAGTATTTGATCCTCCCCCTTGATCCATGTTCTCCTAATTTTCTTGTTGCCTTTCATCAGTCTCTGAGGCTCCCCCTGAATTTGACTGCTCAAAGTTTGAACTGTCAGATTTTGCACTTTCAGAGTTTGAGTCATCAGAGATTGATCCAGATTTTTTAGCTGATTCACTTTCAGTATTTGAGTCATCATTTTGAAGTGATCCTTCATGCTCCCCCTCAACTGGTTCTGCCCTTTGTTCTGGCTGAGAAGTTTCTTCAGTGTTTACCAGTAGAGGTTCGTAGTATGCTTCAACAGAGTTTGTCGACTCAACTTCATTAGAGTTTACTTCATCGGAGATTAATTCTTCATTTTCAAAGTGCAGTTGTTCATGTTCATCTACATCTTCAAGTCCAGTTATTTTCTTGTCATCAAATGACACATGAATCGACTCCATAATTACCTTGGTTCTCAGATTATAAACTCTGAATGCCTCAGTTGACAACGGATAGCCAACAAAAATTCCTTCATCAGCTTTTAACTCAAATTTGGTCAGCTGTTCAGAATGAGTTTTTAACACAAAGCATTTGCACCCAAAAATATGAAAATATTTCAGGTTAGGCTTCTTTTCCCTCACCATCTCATATGGTGTTTTTCCATGCTTGTCGATCAAAGTAGCATTTTGAGTAAAACAAGCAGTTTGAACTACTTCTGCCCAGAAATAGGTTGGCAGTTTTGCTTCATCAAGCATAGTTCTGGCAGCTTCTATCAAGGTTCTGTTTTTCCTCTCAACTACACCATTTTGCTGTGGTGTACCAGGTGCAGAAAACTCTTGCTTCACTCCTCTGTTCTTGCAGAATTCTTCCATTGTTACATTCCTAAATTCTGTTCCATTATCACTCCTGATTATTTTGACTTTTTGTTTTGATCCTTTGTCCAGCAGCTTTACATGCTCCATCAGAGTTAATGCAATTTCATTCTTCTTTGCTAGAAAATACACCCAAGTGTATCTGGTGTGTTCATCAACAATGACTAATGCATATTTCATTCTTCCAATAGACAAGACATTCACTGGTCCAAACAGATCAACATGTAGAAGATGATAAGGATCAACAATTGAAGATTCAGACTTGCTTTTGAAAGATGACTTCATTTGTTTTGCCTTTTGACAGGAATCACACAAACCGTCAACATTTAATAAAGACTTTGGGAGTCCTCTTACAAGATCCTTTCTAATCAACTCATTGATATTGTTCAGATTCAAATGAGAGAGTTTCTTATGCCACTTCCAACTCTCTTCACTAGACATTCTTGTTGACAGGCACACAGCTTTTCCAACTGAGTTTTTCAACAACTTTTCTTCATAGATATTATTGCGCCTGTGTCCAACTAGAACAACTTTTCCTGTAGATTTACTGATAACTTCACAGTATTCAGGTTGAAAATCTACATGATAACCTCTGTCACAGATTTGACTCACAGATAGCAGATCATGCTTGAGTCCTGGAACCAGAGCTACATTTGTGATGATGACATTTCCAAATTGATACTGCCATATCCCAAGGTACGTCCTACGTTGCCATCTCCATAGGAAACTTTTGGGCCTGCCTTCTCCTCATACTCTGATAGCAGGGCTTTATTTCCAGTCATGTGTCCTGAACATCCACTGTCCACGACTAGGGTACTCTCCCTGATGCCCTGCAATCACAAACAATCACTAAAGATCAGATTTAAGGATCCAGACTTGCTTGGATCCTTTGGCTATCTTAACTTTGTTAGCTTTAGCAGCGGAATTCTTATTATCAGAGTTTAAGCTAACATTTTCAAAGTTTACACTTGCAGAATTAACATTAACCCATTTTAAATTGGGCTTCAGTTCATAATAATTATGATAGATAGCATGACAATCCCTGCAAGTATAAATGGAATGCCAAGTACTTCCACAATGTTTGCATAAAGTCTGTGGTCTAGTTTTAACATAATCATTCTTTACTCCAGACTTGGAGGGTAAAGAATTAATGTCTTTATTTTTCCTGCAGAAACTAGCAAGATGTTTAGTACTGCCACAGTTATGACATGTTTTCCTTGGAGCATAAGTAGCAAGCATTTGATTATAGCCTTTAGTAATGCCTACTTTACCATTTCTATTCTTCCTGGACACTTTCTGTTTCTTAACAGATTTTAACTCCTTAAGCTTATGTTTGAGTTGTTTATCTGTCATTGAACCAATATTAATCTGTTTAACACAAGTCTTAATAGCTTCCTTTTCAACTTCAGACTTAGGTTCACTTGTGCCAGTAACAAATTTTCTAGATGGAAGATGTGTTCTAATTTTGACTTTGTTTTGAAACCTAAGTTCATCTTCCTCACAGTAACCTAAACCAACTATGTCTGACTGAAAAACCTCATGAGTGTCTTTTCCAGAATCAATCCAAGTCTTAATTATGTGATTTGCTTTCTCCAATTCAGATTCTAGTTGCCTATATCTCCCAAGCAACTCCTCTTCTAGATAAACAGCATCATCTCTTTCTTTCTGAACTTGTTGCATGTTGACAAGTTTCTCTTCAACAAATTTCTTTCTTTCTTTAAGTTCAGAACTCTCAGATTTGATTCTCTCATTCTCTACAATCTGATTCCTATAACTGATATGTAAGGACTTAAGATAAATTCGCAATTCAGATATATTATCAGTATTATAAGCATAGGTAGTTAGGGGTACCTTGTTTTCAGAATCTTCAGATTCATTCTCATTAGTGGCCATGAGAGCATAGTTAACATCCTCATCTAAGTCTGAAGTGTCTACCCAGTCTCTGCCTTTTGTGAAGAGTGCTTTTTCAGTTTTACCCTTCTTGCACTCAGGAGCATAGTGACCCATCTCCTTACACTTGTAGCATTGAATCTCAGACTTGTCTTTCTTCCCAGATTTGGTATCCTTTCTCTCAGACTTTCTGAAACTCTTTCTGTCAGAATTTGAATCTTTCTTAGAAAACCATTTTCCCTTCTTGAAGTTCTTGAAACCCATCTTCTTGAAGGTCTTCACCATCAAAGCAGCCATTTGCATCATTTCTTCTTCATCATCCTGAGAGTCAAATGATTCATCAGTGTTTGAGTCAACATCAGAATTAGATGACTCACTTTCTGAATGTATGACCAAAGGTTTTCCCTTAGCTTTCTTCCTTGATGCTTCCTTCTTCAAGGGTTTTTCTTCAATCTTAAGAGCAACAGACTTTGTCTTCTTGCTTGATCTCCTGTTTTTCTGTTCCAGTTCTAGTTCATGAGTTTTGAGCAACCCATAAATTTCATCAATCTCAGTTTCAGCAAGATCATAATTATCTCTTATAGTGGTTGTCTTTACATCCCACTTTTCAGGTAGAGCAAGAAGAAATTTGAGATTTGAATCTTCTAGATCATACTCTTTATTGACCAGTGACAAATCATTGAGCAGCTTACAGAATTTGTCAAATGTTTCTGTCATGGTTCCTTCAGATTTAGCCTCAAAATGTTCATACTCATGTGTGAGTATGTTCCTTCTGTTCTTCTTGATAGCAGCAGTACCTTGACATCTAACTTCAAGGGCATCCCAGATTTCTTTGGCAGTTGTGCAGTTAATCAATTTATTAGACATAACATTATCTAATGCACTATGAAGTAGATGTCTAACCTTTGCATCCTTAACAATAGATGAAATATCCTCAGGAGTCAGATCTTTCTTCTCCTTTGGGACTGATTTAGCTTCTTGACTAGCAGCAACAACAGATAACTTTGTAGGCTTATGAGGACCTTCATAAATTTTGTCAAGATATTCTGGATCTGTAGCCTCCAGAAACATGGTCATCTTCACCTTCCAGATTGAATACTCTACCGGCCTGAGAATAGGAACCCTAATTGTCTCATAACGACTCACAGTAGTAGGTTGAGCCTTCTCAGTACTTGCACTTGAACCTGATGGAGGAGGTATCTCTGCCATTAATTATAGCTGTGTGTGGATCTTAAACTGTATAGAGTAACAGATTTGCTCTGATACCAATTGTTAGGCCGAATACAAAAATATAATCAAATTTGTATGAGAGAATAACAATTAACACACGTTTAAATTAAAAACTGTATGGAATTAATAACTCCTCTCTCAATAATGTAAAATATCACAGAGAGCTGCTTAGGTTACAATGGAATGATAATTCGTTTCACGATACCCTTCTAGGGTTATCCTAACTGTATTTATAAAGATATACAACTACAGTACAATCGATAATTGATACTCCTATAAATCAGCTATACAAATGTTATCAATTATGATTGTTACACGTCTTCTTAGTCAATACAATTTCTTCGACAACTATCCAGTCTTCAAAGATATTTCTTCCATAATTATCTTCAATTAATCTTCAAAGTCTGATAATGACCAGTAGACGCTTCCTCCTGATAGAGTTTAGCAAACTCAGTCGAGCTTCCAACTGTCAGAGTTTAATTAAACTCTGACCGCTTCTAGCTTCCAGTTAAACTCTGATGAATCACTGTAACACTTAAACACTGACATTATTCACTTCAATTAAATTTAACACTTCTCACCCCCGTTGCACAACACCGGTGGTGGCCTTCTCCGGCAGCACTTACACACACACACACACAGCACACACACCCATAAACACACGCACAACAAAGCTTCCCCATCTTCTTCTCCGCCTCGTGACTGCTACCCCTTCTCCGCTGTTGCAGCTCTCGGACGTCGCCGAACCTCTCAGCCACCATCTACGTTCCTACCACTGTTCCATGGCGACCCACAACTCCACCAGCAAACTCTGACGTGCATCCTAACCCCAACATTATCAACATCAAAGAACCATGTGTAGACTCCAATCTATAGCCAGATTCTTCTTTCCTCTCTCTTATTTGTTGTACTGATGACATAACCCATATACACACGCACGGAGCTGGAATTTTCCGAGTTCTGGGAACCCATCGAAAAATCAAACCGAACTGATCGGAGATGAAATGGGTATATAATGATAGATGTAAGTGAGAAGAGCAAGGAAATATAGAGCGTGGGGCGAGTGAAATTAGTTATGGAGGTGAAAAAGATGGTCAACGATGGGTGTTAAGTTATGGAAGTAGCTAAAAATAATTGATAACCAGGATTCATGAGAAGAAAGAACTACATATGTTACAAATATGTGAACTGGAAGGCGTGGAGTTGCCACTTCAAGTGACGTTTATTTAATATGCTTTGCCACTTCAAGTTTAAGTTAAACAAAATTTGTATAGAAATTGTCATTTGAGTGGCATTTTTTAATGCTTTTTCTACGGCCCAAGCTATACCAATTTTGTAGTATTATGTAACTTATACCTAATTTTGAAAACAGTCATTGTTATACCATATAGCTAATGGAGTCCTGGAAAATATAAAATATAAGTTTTATATATTTCTTTTGTATTCCTTTTAATCAACAAAGTTAGGCATATATATGCAATTTAAAATCCTAAATAAAAAGAATTTAATTTAATATTTTTTTACAAACTTTTTTAGAATAAAAATATTTTTTAATTTTTTTTTATTCAAACTTATAAATTGAGATTGTGATTGATTGAGATTGATATTGTTATTCGTTGATTGAGATTGATTCTTTCTTCATTTCAGAGAGAGGATAAAACTTAGTAGTTAAGCAATTATTATTAATCTGAATTAATAATAATTGCTTAATTATTATTAGAAATTTGGGAGATTATTAGATATGCCAAAAATATGGCATAACATCACCCAAAAATATATATATTTTTTCTAAACTTTTGAATCAAAAGTTCGATTTTATTGAAGAAAAACTAGTAAATAGAAGAAAATATGGAAGAGCGATGGACTTAATCGGTGAAGGGGATGAAAATCTAGAGAGTGGAGGATGGAAGAAGCGGTTAAGATTTTAGTTCAGAAGATGGGATTCGACTCTCATCAAAGAGTCGGCTTTGCAGTGACCCTCCATAACTTTTATTCTAAGAAGATAGAAGGGTTTTGTTATTAGACTAGAGAGAGTCTTATTCACATCTATACTATATTATAATAAGCAAACTAGAGATCTTTTGTAGTTTGTAGTTTGGTTAACCAAACTATTCACAACCGTTAGATTTTCAATTCAAATAGATCATGATCGTTAGAAACAAAATACTAAAAGTTGTTACGTACAGAGGTTTAAAATTCGATTCACGCCCACAACATACTAATTTATATTTAATACTAAAAAATTATTATATACAAAGATTTAAGGTTCAAATTTTTCCAATAACATATTAAAATTAATATTTACAATATCATATTACAATATAAATAAATTATAAAAAATTAAAGGTTTGATTCTCGCCAACAACATATTAATTTATATTTAATACTAAAAATTATTATATACAAAGATTTAAGATTCGAATTCTTTCAATAACATATTAAAATTAATATTTATAATATCATATTATACTATATATAAATTATAAAAAATTAAAAGTAATCCGTGTTTTGCACGGATTATAAGCTAGTATATTATAAATCTGAGGAAGTAGTTTCCAATCTAGATGTACCCGTTTTTCCCACAGAGTAGAAGCCGACAATCATGATGAAAATGCATAACAATGAAAGTTTCTAATTATTTTACTTAATATTACTCTTAAATTAGCTTTATAGCCAGCACGGGCTAGTTCTAGAATTGTAGTTACATGTATTTACATTCTCATGTTAATCAATGTATAAAAAAAGAGGACATGCATAAAATTCTAAGTTGGTTGAAATGCATAAAATTGAAAGTTGGTTGAAATGGGTTAGAGCAGTTGTTGTGCTTGCAAGTGCCGGAGATGCATCAATTTTCCTCATGTAGCCGTACTTGCAGTAAAGGAGACCACTGTGGTGGATGACGTGTGGTGGATGACGAGTAAATTAAGTAAATATTAAGGTAGAGTTGTATGTTTTATGCTCATACTTGTTTGCAACAATATTCTTCATCAATGACGTTGATGCAAGTAGATCCAATATTTTCAAGAAAGGACAAAAAAAGACCACTGAATCAATTAAACTGCAGCAAAGTAAATCTTGTTTAGCCATTTTAAAAAAGCACTACGTACACTTAAATAGAATAATCTCACAAGTCGATGATCTAAAAGCAATATATAACCTAATGGTTGTAGATACTGTTTCTCACAAATTTTGAGTTTAAGCTACAGGGAAGTATGGGTATCAATAAGTTGCTCCTAACTAGGGCTGTTCACGAACCGAGTCGAGCCGAGCTTTGCTCGAAACGAGCCGAGCTTTGACCTTAATGAACCGAGCCGAGCTTTGATCTTAACGAACCGAGCTGATTTCTTAACGAACCGAGCCGAGCTTTAACCGAACCGAGCCGAACTCGAGTTGTTCACGAACAGACTCGAGCCGAACCGAGCTCGATCCGATCTCGAGCTGTTCGCGAACAATTAATTTGGTTGGAGATTTTAATAAACATTTAAATTACAAGTGTACAATTTCATCATTTTAATATTTGAGATATCCATCCACAGAAACTATATATTTTTCGTGTTTCCTTAATTTCAAATTTAGGCGAATTAGACCAAAGATTTCGAGGTGAGATTTTATTTTAACTAATTAACAAATATTTAAAACAAAATTAAAACAATTATTTAAAATAAAATTAAAATAATTTAACCAGACATAAAAACCTACTGCGATTTATGAAGCAACAGATCTATCAAGAGAAACAAAAATAATTGGCAGTGATTAACTAATTAACATGGGAATGAATACCATAATAATAATTAAAATGATTTGTTAATCAACTTATAAAACAAGGCCGTAAGTGAACACTTAACATGGGGGAGGAAATAAAATGGAACTGGGCTTGCAAATGAAATGGGTTAGAATTGATTTGGGCCGTGAATTACAATAACTAAACATAATAAAAATGGGCCAAAACTCAACATAAGATATAAAAGCAATGAGATGCTCGGTTTATGGAAATTAAATCTATTTTTTTAAAAATATTTCTCGACGATCCAACTGTACGGATGTCAAAATATATCTATTTTAGGGATATTCCCAAATTTTAAAAAAATAAAAAATTAATTTGGTTGGAGATCTTAGTAGATCACTACTAATTTAACTAGTACTAGTAACTAGTGCTTTGTCACGAATTGTTGTTTCTATTTTTTAAAAAATATTTTTCGACGATCCAACTGTACGGATGTCAAGATATATCTAATTTAGTGATATTCCCAAATTTTCAAAAAATAAAAAATTAATTTGGTTGGAGATCTTAGTAGATCACTACTAATTTAACTAGTACTAGTAACTAGTGCTTTGTCACGAATTGTTGTTTCTATTTTCTAAAAAATATTTTTCGATGATCCAACAATACAGATGTCAAGATATATCTAATTTATTGATATTCCCAAATTTTCAAAAAATAAAAAATTAATTTAGTTGGAGATCTTAGTAGATCACTCCTAATTTAACTAGTACTAGTAACTAGTGCTTTGTCACAAATTGTTGTTTCTATTTTTAAAAAAATATTCTCGACAATCCAACCGTACGGATGTCAAGATATATCTAATTTAGTGATATTCCCAAATTTTCAAAAACTAAAAAATTAATTCGGTTGGAGATCCTAGTAGATCACTACCAATTTAACTAGTACAAGTAACTAGTGCTTTGTCACGAATTGTTGTTTCTATTTTTTTAAAAATATTTTTCGACGATCCAACCGTACAGATGTCAAGATATATCTAATTTAGTCCAAATTTTCAAAAAATAAAAAATTAATTTGGTTGGAAATAAAAAAATAAAAAGTAAAAATTTTGATTTTTTTCGAACTTTAACGAGCCGAGCTCGAGCCGAGCCGAACCGAGCCCTTAACGAGCCGAGCTCGAGCCGAACACCCTAAAGCTCGGCTCGAGCTCGTTAAGCTTAACGAACAAAAAATCTTGTTCGAGCTCGACTCGAGCCCTTAACGAGCTCGAGCCGAACCGAGCCCTTAACGAGCCGAGCCGAGCTTGTTCGCGAACAGCTCGGTTCGTGAACAGCTCTACTCCTAACTCTTTAATAACTATTAAGAATGAAGTATCTATAAACCAACTCGGAAGAACTAAAGTGCAATTGAGATAGTTTATGGCAAATTAGCAATGTCGCACGTTCTTGAATCTCATAACATCTCGTGTATAACCATGTTGTCATGTATAGCCATGCCACAAGCATTCAGCCTTAAAGGATAGACATAATTCTTATGTCATAAAACAACACTGCTTCTACACGACAAGACATCCTAGTATTTTTATGACACTATAAAGTACTGGAAGAAATGAACACTCCAAGATTCGACAATCATGGCCAAAATTCTGAATATAAAATAATAACCATAAAGAATATAGGCCGAGTATATATTGAAATATACACTAACAAAATGCTGAGGAATATTTTGCAACTAAAATCCGAATTTGAAACTACTGGGCAAAAACGGCAACCCGCAAACTAATCGCAAAATGAATTTAAAGGCTTACAATCTACAATTTAAAAACTATTGTTCCACAAAGATAACTTATAAAATAATTTAAAAATGAAATTCAAGACCTACAGTCTAAGTCTAAGGCTTGAGACACATAAGTTTTGAAGTAGGTTTGAAAGTTTTAGTGTTAAATTTAAAATTATTATTTTAAATGGTAAAATTAATGTTTGCTAAAATTTTGTATAAATAAAAATAAATTAAAAATTAATAGATATTTAATAGGTGTAATTAAGGTTCTATTTAATAGAAGAAAAATATTTAATAAAAAAATAAAAAAAAAGGAAAATTTAAGAAAACTATCTTAGACGCACGCTTGTGGTAACTTTTCGATCTTTTGGCATTATAATATGTATAGATAGATTATAGATCTCATAATTTACTTGTTATTAATTTATTTTATTCTCATTTCTTAATTTTTAAAACCAAATTTAATTTTATGGAGAAACATGGAAGAGTAATCCTTATAAACTATCCTGTCCAAATCTAGTCAAACCCGACCTCTGTTTGGTCTTGTTTGGGAAAACTTATTTTTAAAAAATAAGTAACTTATTTTGAAAAAAAGTAAATAAGTATGTACTTTTTTCTAAAATAAGTAACTTACTTTTGGAAGATAACGAATGTTAAACTCCTCATATACATATTTTTTTATAAAAAAATATGTAAATATGAATTTTTTTCGAAATTAGTTTAAGTTATTTATAAGAGGGGCCAAATGGTGCCTTTCACCCATTTGACAAAACTAGCATGAGAACCCGTGCGAGGCACGGGGCATGCTCTAGTAGTTGTTTTTTAGGTTTGAGCCGTTAATCTGTGAGTTGTTTCAGTGTTTGTGAAAGGTTGTATGTAATGTAAAAAGGCTGTGAAGGTGGATGTAGTTTGGAACTATTTGATTGCACTAAATTTTGGTGTAATATTATGTAAACGATGGTAGGGGTATGATTAACAGAGAATGGTTTGCACTTAATTATCAACTTGTAATGCAAGGGCTGTAATACGCAACATGCATACTTTTAAGTACTATGCACCAAGAGAGTGACAAGTGCTAAACCATAATTAGTAAATAGACACACAATCGACCAAGCACTAAATAAGTATCAGGTTTTTCTATGGTCATTCGAGGGAAAGGGATGCAATGTAGATCAAATTATTGTGAAAACTGAAAGATTCATATTAGAGCACCAGCAGTTGTTCAATATGGTAATTATTTTTCATTGTTAAATTAAAGGTTTTAGGAGACCGACAAATGACTTTGACAATGACAATAGTAAAACAGAGTAACAGAAGAGTAGGAACCAGGAAGGGTTTTCCTCGAGGGTTTGCTTGATAAGAATTTTCCCTAAAGGGATTTTTAAAACTTCATGTACAAGTGTAAACTATGGCAACCGGCTCACAATTGTGCGCTTCTGGTCTTCTAGATTCACAAACCTATACACAACATTCCTTTGTATTATAATCACAACCATTTTGAGATTTTTAATATACCTTATTATACAATAATCTTCCTGGTGAAGGCGAACAGGGTTCTACATGAACATTGGTTTTTATTCCTTTCCTTCTCCCCGAAGACAGGGAAATAATGTGACGTTTGGTTTGGTTTGGTTTGGACTTAAGATTTTTTTTTAGTCATGTATAGGAATATTAAGTGACAGGAAGTTCCTAGGACGACGATGCTTCTACATACTTGTAAGTCTTGATAGTCTGATTTGCATTCATTTGAAGACACATTTCACTAACCTTCAAAATTATAACTTATTGAAAGGAATACTTTTGACTTGTTAGTAACTGTATCAATTTGGACAGCTTGATTGAAAAATGCATGAGTTCTGAGTTTTCCAAAATAGATGAAATAAAGTAGTACAAAATTAGGAGTTACATGTTTTAAAGGGAAAATAAATTTTCTAAACCTACAATAAGTCAGACTGTTAAGTACCCAGTTCATCTTATACTTAAAACAAAATAAAATAAATAAATTATGATTGGGCTGTAAGCCATGATTTGTGATATGATGAATAATATGTCAAACAATTAACACAATAAAGTTAGTGTAATAAGTTGGATAAGCTAAGCACACGAATTTAGGTGAATCGGGGGATTTTGTTGTTAGGTGAAATAACTTGTTCACAAGCCTATAATGAAGCTCAATTCCTTTACGTCCTGAGCCTCCAAATTGTGCTCAAGTTGAGGTGGTTCATATTCAACCTAATTATTGTTAGTAGTATTTTTGTTGTTCGTTCGCAGGGAAGGACTGAATGTAATATCAAGTTCAAGTATTTTATCTCTCACAATTTAGAAGTGTAAAAGAATGTGTGGTTTGTTTATAAACTAAATTAAAATAATTATCAATTGAGAATAAAATATATGAGGAAAACAATCCAAGAACTGGGGTTCTTCACTTGGTCTCAATACATGCTCAATATTAATGTGATATCTGTGTTCCTACCTTGCTGAAAACAATTCTTCTAAAGTTATATTGTACCCTCCCAGGCTACAATATAGTGCTTACAGCTACACCCTAATTGTCACTCCCGTGATACAATCAAAGTATATCTATAAACTGTTAAATGCCAAGAATTATATGTCTCACAATTTTCCTATTAATCTCCCGATCTAATATTCAAATTATGTCTGTTAAATCATGTACTAAGATTGCAACTTCTCTCCCAAGCTTATTACAATCCCTAGAATACAATCAAAAGTTCATGACTCCCCTAATTGTGTTAAGATCTCATTAACAGATCAGCAAAGCAGAAAATCACATAATCAAGCTTGCATGAATACCAAGGAATACTACCCAATCCTCAGATTAGAGAATTAGTTACGCATATTTAATAAAGAAAACATAATAATAATGATAATGAATGAAAACATAATATTGAAGAAAGAATTGAAGATCGAAAGTACCTTGATACGATTAAAAGCTATGAATTGTTATGATTTACAATGGTAGGATGTGTTTAAATAGGCTCTACAAATCTTGCCCAACAAGAAATTGCCTTCTATTACAATTTGGATTTAAAGAAGGTACCCAAAACTGCCCAGAATACAATTAGAATTAGAAAAAGGGCAAAACAGTAAATTCCCAGCCTTCTTTTACAAGAACACGTGCGCGATTTAATTCAGCATATTTCTTGCACTTGTTTCCTATCCCAGGTTGTAGAAAATCTCTCAAGCTTCGCGTGGGCAGTAAGATCGCTGAAAACGGACTTCTAGAACTCCAGATATGGCCAAAACAGTATAAGCTGCGCAACCTTCCCGGAAAATCCGAATTTTAATCAATTAATTCTCCAAGAACGATAGAAGCATCCACTTTAATCAACATTCTCGTAAATCTGCACAACTAAGCAAAACACATCAAAACTACAACAACTTGAGTCCAAAACAATCAATTTAAGCCGAACGGAGGCATTCCCAGTGGATATAAAATCCACTTATCAAACCCCCAAACTTAAACTGATGCTTGTCCTCAAGCATAAACAATTACAACTACCTGATTAGTACCACTTCCGTAGGTGATCACGGTTGCATTTGGCATATGCAACAAGCCCTTTAAACCCCTAGGCAGTCCTAGTGGACGAGTAAGGTCTCGTGAGGGCCTATAGCGAATGTACCCACAAAATCCATTTAACCTAATGCAATGAAATGCATGAATGCAACTAATATGAAATATGCAACGATCCCCTTCAAACTAACCAAAACCAACTAACAAGCAAATATCTCAAAGAATGCAACTAAATCCAAGCAGAGCTCGACCAAGTTCCCGTATACTAACATTACATGAACAGAAACGTGTGTGTGTGTAATGCTCATCAGAAATACTCCCAAAACTAGGTTAAAAATCATACATATCCTTCGCCAAGACAATCACAGGTTTATAAATAGAATAGACTGTAGACACTTCATAACCTAGAAACACCTCCATCCTTATTCAAGTTAGCCAGGTATTCATGCTTTATTACTACGACACTATATATAATACGCATGCTTATTTAACCGTGCAATGAATGAGACCCCAAAAGGCTTATACAATAATACCCATGTAGCGAGTGTTAGGTCAGTGGATCCCAGACTATAAAAGCCTTAGGTCACTAGGACTAAGTCCCCTCAGACTTAATTACTCGAGTATTAAAGAGCTCACTCTGGTTAATTTTACATATAAACAATTTATTGACTTTTTTTTTTCTTTTCTTTTTTTCTTTTTTTTTTTTTTTTCTTTTTTTTTCTTTTTTTTTCTGCGATCTGGAATGAGCCTTTCTCATTTCCAACCCTAGACTACTCATATAAATATGAGCCGGCTACTAGCCATTTGACACCTAGCCATTATTTAACAATTGATACAACTAGCATGAAATCCCTGGTTTCCCCCAAACTTAGACTTAAGTGCTCCTACGCCGTCAAGGGAATAATGAAAATTCTAAATATAATCAGGTGATTAAATCTCAAAACATCCAAACAAGCATGACCTTAACCTAGCCCAAAAGCACCCAATGAGTTTGTGTAAAAATTTTGTTCCCGAAACACATAAGTCAATTTCATAGAAACTATAAATCAACCCTCTATTCATCATTACCACACTCAATTAGACACCTACCTACCAATCAGAATTAGCTCGTTCTAAGGGATCATGAAATATGCATGCCATGAAAATGCAACTAGAATGAACTCACATGGTATACGAAACAAAAAAAAATAGAATGTCCTATATGAAACAAACGTAGATAACACGAACATACATGCATGAATTATCACTAATATGCAAAACATGAAATCCTACATGAACACATAATACAACAACAACTACTAATCCCTCAAACCACCCCCAAACTTAAAATATTCAATGTCCGCATTGAATGGAAGTAAATACAAGGGATAGTAGAAAACATACCTACTCGTCCTCATCCTCGGATGAATCAGTATCTGGCGGTGGATAAGGTGTACGAGCTCCATAAACTGGCCACTTCAAGAATACTACAAAACCCACAATTACAAGAACACAAATTCGTAATAAAAATAAGATTAGAGAAAAAAAAAATAAACCAATTACGAATCAAAGAGGTGAACTTGTAATTAATTCCTCTTTAGAATTGAATTTAAATAAATAGAAGAGGAATTGGATTTGTATGTATAGGTGGGTATATATAATGGAGGGATTGGGTGAATAAAATTTGAATGTGTATAGGAGAAATTTTGAGTGGGTATGAGATTTGATGTAAGATAGAAATAGGATTTGATGAATTAAAGAAAAAGAATTAGAATAGGTTTAGAATTTTGGAGGAGGGATGGTGGTTTTGGAATTAAAATAGGAAAAAATTAGATAAAATAGGGGTATAAATAGAATAAGAGGAGAGGAAAAAAAATTTAGGGGAAATTTTTTTTTTATAAAAAAACTGCAAGTTGTGTGTACAGGGGCAGACTGCGCGCATAGCAGTAACGCAGGCGCAGCCTGCGTCACGCAGGCGCAGTCTGCGTTACAGACAGAAACGCAGGTGCATCCTGCGTTACGCAGGCGCAACCTGCGTGACCAGTAATTTTTTTTTTTTTTCACAGCAGTTTTTTTTTTTTCACACAACACTCATTTTTTTTTTCACACTTTTTTTTTCAACACTCATTTTTTTTCTTCTCTCTACACTACACTCTTTTTTTTTCTACAATAATGCGTGGGTTGCCTCCCACGAAGCGCTTCTTTAACGTCAATAGCTTGACGTTACTTCCTCAACTCATGGCGGTTTCAAAAGAATAAATGAACCGTCCTCAACAGATAGACCATTCATACGAACATTGACATCTTGGTTGCTTGCTTTCCACAATTCTTTTCCAACAGACTTCAACCTGGTTTTACTACCAAATGACCAAATCTTCTTCTTTTTCTTCTTCACACCTCTAAGGTGTTTCTCCGACTCAACCGGTTGAACAAAAATTTCTTCTTCCTTATCATCTAACACCCGTTCTGCTCCCACGAAGTGTTCATTCTCGAGCTGCACAATGTCATCCACTATGTCAATGGTAAAACAAGTTGCTCCAAAAGGAGGTATCTTCATTGCTTTATTCAGATCAAATTCCACTTTGTCCTCGCCAACATTCAATGTCAATTTTCCAGCTTTAACATCGATTGTAGTGCCAGCAGTAGCCAAGAATGGCCGTCCCAAGATAATGGGTATCTCGACATCTTCATCCATCTCTAACACCACAAAATCACAAGGTATGACAAATTTATCCACTTTAACAACCACATCTTCAATAACCCCCAATGGATACTTAACAGAACGATCCGCCAACTGAAGTGAAATCCGTGTCTTTTTAAGTTCTCCAAGACCAAGCCTTTTGCAGATTGAATATGGCATCAAACTCACACTTGCCCCTAAATCACACAAGGCTTTCATGTTTTCCATCTTCCCAATAGTGCAAGGCAAAGAGAAGCTTCCCGGATCTTTCAATTTCTGAGAAATAGCCTTCTGGATGACTTCACTGCATTCTGCATTAAGAGTAATAGTTTCTGCATCTTCAAGTTTCCTCTTCTTTGTCAACATCTCCTTAAGAAATTTATCATAAAGTGGCATTTGATTCAAAGCTTCAGCCAAAGGAATATTAACATGCAACTGCCGGAACATAGTCAAGAACTTCTCGTACTGCTTCTCTAACTGCCTGTTGTGAAGTCTCTGTGGAAATGGAATAGGAGGAACATAAGGTGGTGGAGGAACATATGGCTTTTCTGATTCTTCTTCCTTCTTCTTCTCATCTTCTTTTTCTGACGTGTCTGTAGCAATCTCTACTGGCTCATCCTCTTTCTCAGCATCACTCTCTTTAGGCTTAAAAACCTCAACCTCGGGCAACTCTTTTCCGCTCCTCAAAGTAATTGCTTTACATTGCTCTTTACCAGTCTGGTCGGGTTGACTAGGAAGAGACCCTTGTTCACGAACACCCATCTTTGAGGCAATCTGTCCAATCTGTGTTTCTAGCATCTTTTGAGATGATGCCATCTGATCTATTCTTGATTCCATATTAGCCAATGCCCCAGAAGTCCCTTGCATAATCTTATTTAGTGCAACCTCCCACTCAGCTGGTTCTTTCTTTGGTGGAGGTTGATACTGCTGCTGTGCTTGATATGGCGGTCGTGACTGAAAACCAGGAGGCTGATTCTGCCTTGGAAATGCATAGGAAGGATTAGCTGCATGATTATTGCTGTAAGAAAGATTATTGTTTGGCCTTTGATTCGGATTGTAGTAAGAATTATTCTACACAGGCCAAGGCTGTCTTCCTTGAATAAAAGATGCTTCTTCTGGAAATTGTTGAACATAAGAGTTTTGACTAGCACCATAATCATGATACCCTTCCATAGGTGAAGAAATAACATTCACATTTACCTTTTGTCCTCGCACCTCCTGAGTTAGAGTATCCAACTTTTGAGCCAGCATGTTGATCATCTCAGATTCTTGTGCTGCTTTTGCCGAGCTCGTCCCACTAGGTGCCCATGAATAATTATTAGATGCTAATTCCTCAAGGAGTGCTTTAGCCTGTGTAGTTGGTGCCTTCTTGAAATTTCCACCAGCAGCCACATCCAAACTCAAACGAATATCTACATTCATGGCCCCATAAAAAGTACTAATGATCTGCCAATCTTCTAAGCCATGATGTGGACACTTCCTCAATAGTGCCTTGAATCTCTCCCATGCCTGATATAGACCTTCACCCGGTTGTGCCTTAAAACTAATAATCATAGTCCTCAATTGTTGCGTCTTGTCAGAAGGATAGTATTTGGACAAGAATCCCGTAGAAAGACTCTCCCATGTAGCAACCGAAGTGTTTGGAAGTTGCTGAAACCATTCCAAAGCTCTTCCCTTAATAGAGTAGGGAAACATATGGAGACGAATCTGATCACTCGTAACACCAGTGATTCTGAATGAGCCACACATCTGCACAAAACGCTCTAGATGTCTGTGTGGGTCTTCTAATTCAATGTCTCCTTCAAAAGCTTGATTGCTGATCATCTGAATTAAGCTCGGATTAATATGGAACTAAGCTGCACCAATCTCTGGAGTTTTGTACATGCAATTGGCTGGATTCGGTGTCTCATGGTCCCAAATAGAAGACTGATCAACATTAACAGCTGGTCGAGGTTCTGGCTCTCCCATCTTAGCTTTATCTTTTCTTAGCTTTCTCAAAGTACGCTCGATTTCAGGGTCAAATTCCAATTTTCTAGCGCAAGATGAACGTAGCATACACCTGAAAATCACCAACAAAACAACTTGTGGAACCAATTAAAATCTAAACAATAAGAAACAATTAACCTAAACTCAACTATACTGCCTTCCCCGGCAGCGGCGCCAATTTGTTAGTATTATTTTTGTTGTTCGTTCGCAGGGAAGGACTGAATGTAATATCAAGTTCAAGTATTTTATCTCTCACAATTTAGAAGTGTAAAAGAATGTGTGGTTTGTTTATAAACTAAATTAAACTAATTATCAATTGAGAATAAAATATATGAGGAAAACAATCCAAGAACTGGGGTTCTTCACTTGGCTCAATACATGCTCAATATTAATGTGATATCTGTGTTCCTACCTTGCTGAAAACAATTCTTCTAAAGTTATACTGTACCCTCCCAGGCTACAATATAGTGCTTACAGCTACACCCTAATTGTCACTCCCGTGATACAATCAAAGTATATCTATAAACTGTTAAATGCCAAGAATTATATATCTCACAATTCTCCTATTAATCTCCCGATCTAATATTCAAATTATGTCTGTTAAATCCTGTATTAAGATTGCAACTTCTCTCCCAAGCTTATTACAATCCCTAGAATACAATCAAAGGTTCATGACTCCCCTAATTGTGTTAAGATCTCATTAACAGATCAGCAAAGCAGAAAATCACATAATCAAGCATGCATGAATACCAAGGAATACTACCCAATCCTCAGATTAGAGAATTAGTTACGCATATTTAATAAAGAAAACATAATAATAATGATAATGAATGAAAACATAATATTGAAGAAAGAATTGAAGATCGAAAGTACCTTGATACGATTAAAAGCTATGAATTGTTATGATTTACAATGGTAGGATGTGTTTAAATAGGCTCTACAAATCTTTCCCAACAAGAAATTGCCTTCTATTACAATTTGGATTTAAAGAAGGTACCCAAAACTGCCCAGAATACAATTAGAATTAGAAAAAGGGCAAAACAGTAAATTCCCAGCCTTCTTTTACAAGAACACGTGCGCGATTTAATTCAGCATATTTCTTGCACTTGTTTCCTATCCCAGGTTGTAGAAAATCTCTCAAGCTTCGCGTGGGCAGTAAGATCGCTGAAAACGGACTTCTAGAACTCCAGATATGGCCAAAACAGTATAAGCTGCGCAACCTTCCCGGAAAATCCGAATTTTAATCAATTAATTCTCCAAGAACGATAGAAGCATCCACTTTAATCAACATTCTCGTAAATCTGCACAACTAAGCAAAACACATCAAAACTACAACAACTTGAGTCCAAAACAATCAATTTAAGCCGAACGGAGGCATTCCCAGTGGATATAAAATCCACTTATCAATTATACAGTTAATTAGGTATGCAACATTAAGCCAGTAAACATTGGAATATGAATAAAATTCTACCTTTAAAATAACATACAGGGTCGCGTTTGAAGGAGAACATATTTAAATAGGAAAACAATTGTCCAGGTCACTATTTTGTTTTAAGTTATTTATTGTTCTCACGTAAAAACGTGTTTTCGATGATTAAATTGGAAGGTGGGAAGGTAGGGTGGACCTAGTAATGGAAGAACCAGAATGTTGGGGGAGATGAGAAATGGGTTGAGAGAAAGCAAGGGGCGATGGATTCTAATTTGATATGTCAACTAACCATCTCTTTACACCCTTTTTCATTTTTCTTTTCCGTGTCCACCTGGAGTCTTGCACCTTATTTATATAATAATGTGTTTTATTCAAGAAATGGATTAATTTTATAATAATGGGTTTTATTCAAGAAATGGAGATCAAACATTTGATTTCGGCTATGATGGAGAGGGTATAGAAATGAAACATAAGCAGCACCCCTTCTCACCTTAGTTTTTTTATTTCCACCAATAATTACAACCAACACTTATGTATTCCCTCCAAAAATGAATGTAAAAATGCAGGGAATGTATATGATGTATAAAGGCTGTGAAGCTGGATGTATTTTGTAGGTGTTTGATTACGCTAAAATTTGGTGCCATATTATATAAACGTTGGTAGGGGCTTGATTAACAGTTTGGACTTATGTATCAAGGTGTAATGCAAGGACCGTAATATACATTATCCTACGATATCTGAATGTAAAATGCAGGGAATGTATAGTTGTGAAATTGGCCCTAAAGAAACATATTGTCAAATATTTCTGTGAAAATGCATGTATGGTAAGGGAAGGTAGTGCAGAATAAGCAACATAACCAGAAAAATACTTAGAAATCCAATGTCACTGAATAAAAAGCTCACACGTGGGTGTGTAAATAAAAGAGTGTTTTAGAGTGGTGTACTCCAGACATCTTAGAAAAGTCCTATTATTTTATTTGTGAAGGGTCAATGGAAGTGGTTAAGATAGCTTCTGCTTCTTGTTTGCATTGGTGCTGATCGGGGGTGCCATGTTTTCAGAGGCAGGTGGTATGTCCATGCTAGGAGTTTTGCCGTGGGCCTCAGACACCCTGGTGACCGTGTACTCCTCACAGTCCTGAATGATGTTGTAAGGGGTGATTTTTAGTTGAAAGGTGCATAGTTTGCCGATGAAGTTACGGACCACAGGAGGGATTTGTTCTTCCTATAGGCACATTAAAGTTCAAAATACATTAGGTGTATATTGCAGTGATTGTTTGGGTAGTTGTGAAATTGAACAGTATTTAATTACCTCTGCATTTTCTGCCAGGACCTTTTGTAGAGGAATGCCCACCAGTTGTTCGGCTTCTTTGTTGAACAAAGTAACTGTTGTTGAGCCGGATTCATCCTCCACCCTTACCATAATCCTGTAGCTGCATTTTGAAGATTGTTAATGCCCGTGGGTAAAAAAAATTTGGATGCGTAAGAGAAACTTGAATGTACAAGGTGTAGGTGTTGTAAACTATGGGAGGGGGACATTGTAGAGATGTTAGCATGCTGTTTACTGTTGGACCAGTGATGGTGTCTCTTCATCGTAGCTTAGGCAGTAGAATTTTCCATTTAGATCGTGGAGGGCCCGGGCACAAGTTGGGCAACAGTTGTAATACCAGTCATTACCGCCAAGCACATCAATAATTGTCGCCTGACAGATGCAACGAACCACCTGTTTTAAATAGGGCATAAATTAATCAACCCGGTTGACAATTACATATAGGTGTGTGCATATAAGTGTAGTTGACAATGAGAGTGGGGGGTAACCTGTGTTCCGGGTGGGATAATAGTTTCCAGGATAGACGATATGGGTAACTCCTGCACAATGTCACCTGTTGATGTCAGAAATTGTTTCATCATTGGTGAGGGAAGGTTAGCCTGTTTTCCGTTGCCCGTGTTGGTCAGTGCTTCTTTTAGAGCGTTAAGTGGTACATAGTCAATGTTCACATAGCAGTGGGTGGCATCCGTGCTTGAAAGGGACGCGGCAGCTGCAGTTTGTGATGTTTGTTAGTTTGCAGGAGTGAAAATACGTAGACAAGCAAACAGTCATAGATAAGTGTTTACTATTTTTCATAAGTAATTATCTGCATGCTATGGTTTCTGTGGGCGCACTACCTGTTGTCAATAAAATGCATGGAAACTAATTACCTGAGAATTTCTTTGCAAGTAGCCCAGTGAAGACCATAAAAACAGGCCCAGGAGTGGAAGATGACATCAAGTCCTGAAATTGCTTTGCCTTGACTTCCCATAAAGTGATCAGCATGTTCTCGTCCCTGTAAATGAAGGGGGAAAGGGTGATCATCGTCTATTTTATCATTAAAATCGATTGCCATTTGTGGAGGATTAGTAGGGTTGGGATGAGTGGAAAATTTTTATGATTTAACTTGAATTTTTTGTGTTGAGGGTCGGACTTAAAACTTGTTTGTAAGATGTTGAATGGAAATGGCTTAATGAAATAATAAATTAACATAATGTGTTTTTCCAAGGATTTTAGATTTCATAGTATAGTTATGCTTAAATTATTTAAAAAGCTAAAATCTCACAACAAACTTTTTTTTATGTAGAATCCAAATATACTATACCCGAAAAAAATCTATAATACTTTGAAAGGGACACTAATTATATTTGAGGAACAATTAAACCTAATGCCGATCAGTAAAGAATAAATGTAATAAACTATGAATCTTCAACTAAATTAATTAATTGGACAACTTGCATAATTTTCCATAAAAATTTATATAAATAAATAAATAAATAAATATATATATATAGGTCATTGCTCCCTACAGAACACCCTTATATAACAAACAATAAAGAACACATTAGATCTAATAGATCCAATGGCCCCGCCAGGGGCACCCAATACAAAAAGTTGTTATTTTTTTACCCTCTATCCATCCAGCAAAAAACAATAAAAAAATTAAAAATAAAAATTACTGTTCATGATGACGTCATGTTGACGTCATCAGTGACGTCATCATGATGAGTAATTTTTTTTAATTTTTTTTTTATTATTATTTTTTGCTGGATGGATAGAGGGTAAAAAATAACAACTTTTTGTATTGGGTGCCATGATGGAACTCTTATATTAGATTAGATATGAGGTGTTCTTTATTGTTTGTTATATAAGGTGTTTGTTATGGAGTGCAACTCTATATATATATATATATATATGTATATATATATATATATATATATATATATATATTATGTATTTATGCAAAAAGGACAAGGGTTTTTTATGCATTGTCATCATTTAAAAGTTAAAGACCTCAATTAAAAATGTTATTCAAATTAGTTTTGATGTAAGAAAGCGTGGGATTTTTTTTTTGAAATATTAGTAAAGCAATTGTATGGTCAAAAGCTAACATCTATAATGAGTGCAATAGAGCCGGGGTGATTTGATTATGTGAGAATTCATAATTGATATGTATGAATCTTTATTGTTTGGAATAAAAAGAGTTAGTTTTCATTTGACCATAACTTCCATTTTACTATTTATACGTAATATTCGTAATTGAAAATACATGAGTGAAATAAGAGTAACCCTGTATAAAGGTTTTTGATAAATTTGGTTGTAGAAGGCATCATAGGTAGCACCTTTGAAAAAGTTTATTGATTTAAAATATGTAGGATAAAATAATTATTTGGGTACAATTGGTAATATTATTTTTTGTCTGGAAAAATATAAAAATATTCAAGAAGTGGATAATGCAAGTTGTGCATAAGATATATACAAATTGAACAGCATAGTTGAGGAGAATGCTAAAATGGAAATTGTATTGAAGGAATAAGTTGAGGTGGGAAATCATTCATATGGTTAGTGACCAGTAGGGAAGTAGTATTATTAGAAAAAAAAAATTCACAAAGAGCTTATATATTTTCTTAATCATAAGGCTCGGGGTAAATTGTAAGAACAATGTGCATAACTTCAGTAAGAAGAATCAGACTTAGCAAATCCATTTCTAATTCTAAGTAAAGTTGAAACGTAGATATCATAGTTTTTAGAGCAGCAGTGAAGAAAGTATCAAAATCTAATTTAAGATAACATGCTTAGGAGGTACTTCGAAACTGTGGTTTTCTATACATGCAGTAAAATAATGACTTTTGTTTTGGTCGAATGAGCTGTATTGTGTATCAAGGAGCGGTAGGTTATCATTAAATTTAATTCATTCTACATCTCATATTTTTACGAGATTTATAGGAGACTACATGACACCCCTCGGTAGACGGGGGTTATCATTTGGGACATATGTTTTAATTTATGCATTTGCAAGGATGTTACCTTGCATTGCTTAGCATCACATCCATTTTTTGCGCTCCATTGGTTCGTGTTTCTGGTTTCCCATAGCTTTGTACCATGCCAATGACATCTAGTTTGAAATAGATAATTGATTACAGGGACATGAGCACGAACCATAAGTTAGAGTTGGTTAGTGTGAGAGGTTACCTATCAGCAATTCCACATTCCCAACCAAGTGCTGGATCGCTGCAAAATCTTTCAACTCAAATTTGTGTTGGGGGATGCTGGCGGTTTCCACTCCTTTTTCAATCTTTGTTTTGTATAAAAAGTTGATTGAAGAGTCTCCCTCAACTGGTTTGTACTGCTTAGGACTTGGTACCACCTTAAAGTTTGATATGGCGTAGACCTCGCCTACTTTGAGTATTGGGAGGTAAAAGTTCTTTTGGTTGTTGCGAATAATTGCTAGGATGTGAGTATCCTGCAAAGTTGATTTTGCAGCAATATTTTGTAGTAGTCGTTGACTTATGTAATAGAATGTAATATAATTTGTATCTAGGCCTGCATATGAGCATGAGTACACATAAATTTGGTAGAGCATACCTTCTCATCAAGTAGGATGACATTTGTGTGGAGAGTTGATCCGTTGCGCTTGTTAATTGCCTCCCACATTCGAGTTACACGCACTTGAATTGTGTCATGGTCGGAGTTTGAAGACAATGCATTCAGAGGCAGAGGTTTTCATGGTTGAAGAGAGAAATGAGGAAAATTTGAAGTGTGAAGAGGTATGTTGTTGAAGCATAGGGTGCCTTTTATGTTGGGTGCATTCGCCGTTTGGTGTGCTGCAGGCGTTGGATAAGTTCTGAAATTATTTTTTATATTTACTTAGGGAGATTCTTCGTTATCCCAAATTTAGTTGTAGTGGTACGTGTGTCGCTTTAGTTTGTAGATGCGTGCGTTATGATTGCTCCATCCCTAACGTCTACACATTTCCTTATAGAAGGCTTGTGAATATTGGATTCCATTTTAATTAAGGGGTAATTTGAAGGTAATTATTGGAATGGTTTATGAGGCGATGCCTCCTATATTGTAATTGAAGTAATGCCAGATCCTTAATTACTTGAATAAAAAATGTTGGTTGATAATATTTCGAAGCTTTTAATAAAATTTGGGATCCTTAATTAGCTGAATCAAATATATTTAGCTGAATCAAATATATTGGTAGAAAATATTCTAAATCTTTTAAGTAAAATTGGTGATCCTTTCATTAAGTTATGTGGATAATCTTTTAATTCCTTCTAACATGGCATAAGACCAAAGTTTGCTCCATTTTTTGAATTAAAGTTTGTCAGGGCAATTTAATTTTTTATGGAAAATGGGGAATATAAATGATACTATTAAATCAATCTATCCATTAATTTTTGGAAATTCCTTATGAAATAGTATAGCTACGATGCAGAAATGTTATTTACCTTGGTGGCAATTCCATCGTACTGTGAAGATGAAATATCCAGGACGAAATAGCAAAAGATTAACAAATCATCCCTTTTTTTATTAAAAATTGTGGAGCATTCCATGTAAGTTATGTGTTGGTTTAATTTTTAAGTTCCTTTTACAGAACAAAAGGATAACATTTTATCTAGGCTTGTTTCATAATTTTCTTAGGATATCATTATGTAGTTTCGAGGTTGACCACTTTTTTTGGTTTTTTATTTTGACGCCAAAGGTGAATATAAATTATACCTTGAAATTCCTACATCCGTTTTTTTTGGTAAAGGCTATGAGAAGTATTATACTCATGTTTGAAATTTTTATCCATAGTGGGATTTTATTCTGAATGAATAACATTAAAAACATTAATTTCAGGGGATTTCGTTCGTCATAGCTGGGTATGGGTTTCTTTTTTTCACTATTATCCTGATACCAAGTGTGGGAACCTGAAATAACCCTATAAACATAAATGAACCCCTGGTTAACCAAGGGTTGTAACTGCTCCTGGTAGATGAAAGATTATAGGCTTATTGGTTAGAGTCATGGCTTTATAAAAGCTGGGGATCTCACATTGTGCCGCACACTGTGCTTGCACTGCTACCCAAACCGTGTGAAGGAGATAACCTATAGTGTGTTCGGTGATAAATGAAGATCATCAACAGGAACATTGAGAATGTTCCCCTTGATGTCATTGGGATGCTTATGAACCTTCTCTTAGCAGGAGGCTTTGAAGATTGCTTCAACCTTTTCCTTGCTTGGGCACAAACTCAGCGTCCGCCTGTCATATGTTCTTTCTCGATGGTTTTCCTCTAAGAGCAATGTACAAGTTTGGTAATGTAGGCAGCGCTGCAGACAAAGCTTGCTTTGATCGGTTTTTTGGTATTGCCGAGGGACTCGATGTTCATGATGCAATTTTGTATAAGAGGTGTCATGAAATACTTTGCGGTGTGGGTTATATAAATGGGCATCTGACAGTGATTGAGGGTCTTGTGCATCGTGGCCATTTCATTTCAATGGTTGCTAGTTTTTCGCTGTGTAACATTTTTAAGAAAGAGCCCATTGCACGTTCTATACATTCCCTATCTGGTATATTTAAGCATCGGGAGTTTAAGGATGGCATAGTCCCGGCAATTGTCTACCTTGAGAGCATTTCTTGTGCTTCCGGGCATCCCGGGATCGGGGTTGAGTCCTGTGTTGGTGGTGGGTGCCTCATTCATTCAGCCAAGGACAAGACGGTGGGATAAATTGAATCTACGGGTGTGATTGACTGCTTCTTTTGTAGCGTTGGGATGTTGTCGAATGTGTTTTCTTGGAGAGTGGACAACGTGTGATCATGTAATGGTTTTCAAGAGTTCCATTTTCTTTTCATAATATTGTGTAAGGAGTTGGTTTTTATAATATAAAAGTGTTTCACTAAATAAAAGGTTTTGTTATCCATTGATTTGGAAGCACTGTTGGTCATGGCTTTTCCTGAAATGTCATGTATTTTCCCAGAATGACTTAACCGTATTGTTTTGGCTGAATTTTATTATTTGGGGTATTATATTTATGTTCGGCGCCTGTGTTGTCATATGTTTTGCATCATCTCCTTTCATGTTTGTTATTGGCGGGTATAATTATAGTCACGAGGCTATGTCAGTTCTAAACATATGGTACCAATACGCAGAGGGCGAAGTGTGTTGCTCAGTCATAGGTAAAAAGTAAATTATTGGTTTTCTCATACCTAAGATGATCTATGTATTGGAAAATAAGTTGAACAAATAACTCTCGCAACCAATAGGCTGAAATGTAACCAAATGTAGAAATACGAAATGTTATATCATGGCAGGGCGATTGTATCTGTTGAACATGTAGCATATTGATGAATGTAGGGACTGATAGGAAACAGTAAAACCCAGAATAGTGGTTGAGTGGTTTATATTGATGCGATATAGTGAAAAGGAGTTGCAGTAAGAAATTTATAGACAGAAAGTACGTTCACAATTTATGAAGTTAACAAACTTGGCTTCGCACATAAGGAGTGGGGGATGAGAAATTATAGTTAAAAGATAAAAGTGCCAATGAATTCACAAGCATGTCATATATTTTGATCATCAGGGTGGCGTATTGGCGTGCCTGGTTAGGTTTTCATAAAACATAATTTAATTAAAATAAGTCAAATCAAATTGTAATGAAATATATAATTTGCCTTCTACGCTTTTGATGAATACCTATTTTTTTGACTCGGCAGCTTGTATATTTTTCCCAGTGATCTACTTGTTTAGCCTTTTCAGAACATCACTGGTGGCCTTTATTTGTAAAAGTTCTGAATTTCTTTAAGCCTCTAATAGTGAGTTGAAACTTAAACTGGCAATGAAGCCAGAGTCAAGTATGTCACATGTTTTGATCATGAGGGTAGCATTATTTTTTATGGCATTTCACCTAATAATTAGAAAAACTTGTTTGTGAAACAGTGTTTAACATTTGGTAAATTTTGTATATAACCCTGGGTAATTTTGACAAAGGCAAGAATTCCACAAGAATATTGTTTGAAAAGGACCTGAAGCACAAAAACAAATAATTGTTGTGACTTACATTGTCCCATTAAAAGAAATAAAATCAGAGTAATGGGCCATTCTTTTTAAACGAACAAATTAATTAAAATAAAAACATCCAAATGTAGAATAAAATAAAAACAAATGTAGCTCCACAGAACATTGATTCGTATAAAGCTATCTATTTGGTAGACTGCAAGTGGTTTTCCCTTAATTTAAGGGGTTTCTAGGAACCATGGACCTAGAGGTAGGATGGACAGTTTTGGGGGAAGCAGAAAAGTGGTAGAATAGGAAGAGGTAAGGCATAGGTTTTAGCAGAGTAAGCATGGAGCTGGTTGACAGCCACCAGAGTACCTGCAGTTCCAGGTATTGTTGCAGGAGCAATAGTCCTCACAAGGCGGTTGGAATACAGTGATAAACGAAAGCCAGATACGATAATCTCTTACGAAAGCAGGGTCTTGAAACTCCAAATTCTGATTAGAATATACACAGCTTAACAAATTAATGCCTTCAACATTAAGCGCACATGGAAAAGAATACATGCATCCCCACATAAATTAACTAACTTGCGAATAAACATGCAGAAAGAAGTACTAAATTATGGAAACGGAAAAGTATAAAATGAAACAAACAAATAAATACGAAAAGGAGATTCAGACGTGAAGATACCTTAACAGAATATTGAAGTTGTCAGTCGCTCAAAGTCCCTCACCAAATCTCACTGTTGTGTGCGTTCTTCATACCAGTAATGGACTACATATAAGATACAGAATCTTGTTTTATGAAAGTCACATTGTATCGGATCAATAATTCAAATAATTGTTCCATAAGATTAGAAAGGTTAAAGTATATATATAATCACCACCTAACAAATGTAGGAGGGGGCAGTAGTGGCAAAATTCAAATAGAAAGTTTCCATGCCAGGAAGATACCATATATGAAATGAAGAGAGTTGTTATTAGGCAACAGTTGTTAACATTAAACAGAGAATGTCATTGAGTTATAGATGCACGGAATGTATTTCTATAGTAGTTCATCAAATATTTCACGATAGACAATATTTTTTGTATAGCTTCCGGTAGCAACATCATTGTCAACTTTAACAATCCTCAATCCATTTGGAGAAGTTACTCTTGACATGGCTACATACATCTGGCCATGGCCAAATACTGGGTCAGGCAGGTACAATCCCATATTTTTAACCGCCTGTCCTTGGCTTTTATTCACTGTCATTACATAACATATAGAAATCGGAAATTGCTTTCTTTTAAGCAGAAAGGGAAAAGTTTTATCAGCCGGGCACATCGTTATCCTCGGAATGTAAGTCGTACCTCCAATCCTTTTACCCGTTATAATTACTGCCTCAATTAGAAATGGGTAGCATCGAGTGATTATGAGCCGAGTACCATTGCATGACCCCTTTTTGGCATTTAGGTTACGTAATAACATTATCGGCGCTCCAACTTTAACCTTGATTTCGTGGTTTGGCATGCCACTAAACTTGAGGGTGTTCAGATATTCGGGAGGATACAACACTTCGTCTGCGTCGAAATTGGAGGAACCCTTACAGATAGTATCGTAGCTTTTGTAAACTTTAAACTCTCCCGGAAGCCTTTCCAAAACCGTCATATTCACATTCTCCACGTGTTCGTTGAGTGGTGTTAATACCGCCCTATTGCGTAGATATTCTAAGTCTCCATGTTTTAGATGCAGGTCACCATAGATCTCATTCACTATGGCTTCAACCGGGTCACCAGTATAGTTGACGGTTACCTGCAATAAGATTTGAAGGGTGTCATTTGTCCAGACTTGACCAATGTGTTAAACTTGGTAGAACCGTGGTTCTGTGTTAAATTAGCACACTTTAAATGGGAATTTTTGTCTAGCTATTAAAGGTAGTAGATTTTAGATATAAAATAAAGTTTTCCTACCTACACTTTTAATATCAGATCAATATTCCAAGTTATCCTACTCAGGAGCACAGTCCTTCTAAACAGTGTAGCACCGATTGGGCATTGTAGTAGCTAGTTATTATGGTTCCATTATGAACCAGAAGACCACAAGCCTAACTCAGATCTAGTCTCAGTGTAGGGGTATAAGTTTGAACCCTGTAGAAAAGCATTTTTTATATAGTCCACACGCAAACCTTGGGTACAGTTTAGAGTCCAAGTTAACCGATAAACCCAGAAGTTTAAATCCTAAATGTGTATGGGATATCAATTCAATAAGAATAAAAGTTTTTTCCGGTTTTGTATAGAAAAATTCGATGGCCCAATTTTTTTACATTTCATTTGTATCCATTTTGAACTGAGTAAATATTAATAATATGAAATTATGTACACTAATACTTCCAGTGACACTACTTGTGTGAACTCTTTTTTTGATGCCACTTGTTTGTTGTGTTTTGTAGGAAATTTTGGACCTTTGATAGCACCCTACCACCTTACCAGGATGAAACATACATGAAATGAAAGAAAGAGGGAACGGGATACCTCCTCGGGGAACTTTATCCATGCCGGTTCCGGGTCATCACCAATTGCAATTGTCTCGTCTAATCCATCCCCCACACCAAGGACCCAATCTCTGAAATGTACCCTTTTCCCGCAAATTGTAACATGTGGAACATTACTTTCAATCCGCATGTTCTCATGAAGTCAGAATACCTTACAGAATTGCCACAACTTTGATTTGCTTATGGATGCTGCAACAATCTCCTCACGACCTTTCTTTGGAATGACCGATAAAATTTGGCGAAAATCTCCCCCCAGGAGCATGGTCAGGCCACCAAACGGCAAATTCCGTGCTTCTTCGTGAAGCTTTGAGCGTATATCACGGAATGTTCGATCAACTGCTTCGAATACAAAACGGTGAGTCATTGGAGCCTCATCCCATATGACTAAGCTTGTGTTGCATATTAACTCTGCGAGGTACGTGTTTTGCTTAATCTCACAACAGGCAAATTCATTTGCATCTATCGGTATTTTGAAGCGGGAGTGAGCTGTTCGACCACCTTCAATGAGAAGAGAAGCTATGCCAGATGAAGCAACAGCAAGCACTATTTTTCCCTCGCTTCTAAGCTTTGCTATAGTAGTCGACCACAAGAAGGTCTTTCCCGTGCCACCAGGGCCATACACAAAGTAAAAACCACCTGCATTCAAATGTACCGATTCCACAATTTCGTAAAAGATGATGTGTTGCATCTGGTTTAAACAGTGTAAACCCTCATGTGCCTTTAGTCTGAGTTGTTCATGGTCATACATCATCTCTTCCAACAATAAATGATTCCTATATTTGGAAGAGGACACGATATTCAGTTCCGGTAAACCAGGGTAATCAGACAATTTTTTCCCATATTGCCTTAATAGGTCACTAATGGCTTCAAGTGCTAGCATCTGCTTATCAGTAGCACCTATATTCAAATTTGGCAACTTGGTCAATTTACGTCTTGTATATTCAACATCATCTTCCAGGTCTGTCCAATGCCTCTCTCAAAGTTCTAATGGGTTGCTAATTTCACAAAAAATTAATAAAGTGACGAATAAATCACGTAGTTGAGAGGCACTTGCACATAGGGAGGCATCATCTAGAGCGATATGCCACTCTTGATCAGATTCAAGCAACCCTCTATGAAAGCATGCATCTTTGTATGTAGAGTAAACAATACCGTCCACAGTTTTGATATCTTCGAATGTTTGCACCCCAACAACAATGTTTAATAGTAATCGCATATAGAAACGTTCTCCAGAGGCTGGATGTGCATAAACCATTCGTCCCACAACATCAATATTTTGTTTCCGACGGAACCATTGTTTAGCAGAAGCATCCCATCTAAACTTTGTTGGGTACTTGATAAATGTCAAATCACGACCAACCTTATCACGTTTGTTATTCAACATCCATTGGACGAACATTGTTCCATTAGGATTAACTCTACGAAGGACCTTAGGCAAAGTCTCGTTGTCACGAAATCTGGCCTCCTGTTCATTTTCTAGGTGGAAGTAGAACCGCTGCACAAAGGGTTCCCTATGATGTATGAGAAACTCAAACAAATGCCAACATGACTCGGTGGCTGATACATATCGGCATGAAAGATAGTTGTGGACTTCATCGGCGCCTAATGTTTTGTGAGATGTGGATGGCCCATTGTTGCTGGGTAGAGTTTGTGAGCCTTTCTCCAAACGAATTGTTGCAGTATCCGGCCCCTTCCCAATATATTTAAACAAATATTTTATTGCAAGGGAACGATTACACCATTCAACATTTATATTTCCTTGGTATTTGATGAGCATACCACGATGATAAGGGACCACATGCCTGATAGGATAAAAGAATTTATAAAGAAGTAAGAATTTGCTATAGCTAACAAAATGCAAGAAATAGCAGGCCGGAAGTTTTTATGCCCATCGTAGGGAAGATTTTTTTTTTTTTAACTTCCCATTTTGATGGTGATTTGAAAATTTTAATACACATAAACCATGAAAGAAATTTAACACAGGTAATGCATGCCAGCTTGAATTTGATAAAGTTAAAGGTGGCAATTTAACATTGCCATGTGTGGTAAAAGTCGTTAATAGTTGGTTGTGGAGTTCTTTGGCAGTGTAGGTTGGTAGTCTTATCGTTAAATGCCATTAACAGTTGAATATCAATGACAGTGGACATTATTGCACAATCCCATTCTTGGCATTTATTGAGCATTGTGAATTAGTATTTTAAACTTTGATTGTGTAAGAAGGTTGAAGCCCATCTTTGTTGGTTGGACGTGATAAAGCATTTAAAGTGAGCTGTTTTAAAATTATGGATACATGGCTTCATACCTGTTATCCAAGTGTATACCCTTGCACTCAATAGTTATTTTCGTATCTCTCCTTCTATGAAAGGCATAGCCGTCATCATCCATGACTATTGTAGTGCTAAAAGGCTTTGGATAGTGCTTTGTGTAGTGACCGTTAGACATGCATGGACATTTAGGATTTGCCGTTCCCCACGGTCCATGCATCATAAACTGTGAGACAGCCTTGTACCCCATTGGATCGGTCAATTTATCTGGGATTTCAGCACTTATAACATTATCAATGTCTTCCATAGTTAGTAGTTTGTCTGCAGCAGCTAACCATAGCACAATATGAGCATGCGGAAGGTCGCATTTTTGAAACTCCACCGTGTAAACCACTGCAATAATATGTCAACATTAGTTGTATTTAACAACTACACAAAAGGACTAAGAGAATACAAGTCTTCATAAACTGTTATTAAGATTTTTGAAAAAATGGTAAATAAATATTAGGATAGATTGTAAAGACCCTTGAATAAATGCAATAATGGAGAAAAGAAACATCCAACCAATTATCGTAAATATGGGTAAATGTGGTTGTTTTGAGGAGTCAACTCTTCCTACTTTCCTTCCAAATTTCATCTATACTCTATACCACCAAATAAGTCACACACTAAAGCCTGTAAGCTGTAATCCTTCCATCCTTTACAATTTTTCCAAACCCAAAAATCCCCTTTAGTATATTAATTGAAAATATATACCCTGCTAAATGTTAATGTATGGTATTCCAAAGACGAAATTTACCCATATTATAAGCTGGACTAAAACTACGTTAATTTATACATGTGTTGAGCATGGAGAAAATAGTTTTTGATTAAAAACTAAATTTCCTGAAAACGTATTGTGGTCCAATTTTGTCGTTTGCACATATGCATACGACCATAAAACAGGATTAGGCGTAACTTGAGCAATTAGTGAGTTTTAGTTCTGGTCGTTTTCGTATGGTTATCTAAATTGAAAATATATACTCCTCTAAATGTTAATGCATGGTATGACAAACATGAAATTTACTCATATTATAAGCGGGACTAAAACTACTTTAATTTATACATGTGGTGATGCTGAAGTAAATAGTTTTCGATTAAAAATTAAATTTCCTGAAAATGTATTGTGGTCCAGTTTTATCCTTTGCACTTATGCTTACGATCATAAAACAGGATTAACCGTGACTAGAGCAATTGGTGAGTTTTAGTTCAGGGGTTTTTTGTATGGTTTTGTATTATGAGAAGCATGAAAGGAAATTAATTTAACTGATCTGAACTTGGAAAGGAATAAAGTAGAGTAATTGTAAAAGTGTTTTTATATTTCCCTTGTGGTGGCAATGTGGTCTTTAAAGTACACTTTTACGGACATCCACATTTATGATGGCACGCAAGAGACTCAGCAACTTTTAAAACCCTCCAAAACTTTTAAAATGTTTAATCATGTATATGAATTAAACTAACATTAAAATATGATGCATAACATAATAGGTTGGTTTTTATGCATTCTAGGATACGCATTAAGGGTATAAACAGCATAATTCTAATTCAACAGAATATATCCATTGCAATTGTATGTATCACAATTTACACAGGTCCTTTTTCTGATTATTGACACATAAGTATATAATTATGTAGTCCGTTTCCACTCTTAAAATGTGTTTAGGTAGCTAGCATCCAAAGCATTGGGAAACGTTTCAGAAAGGCAAAGGAAATGATTACCTGCAAGGACACGACCAAGGACATGGTTTTTGGTGAAGTCATTAATCATAGCATCAAGTTTCATTTTAAACACCCGGGCCACAAGATCAGGTCGCACAGAGGCATCACGGGAGCCTGAATGATGAACCGCTGCCTGTATTTCATCCCATTTTTGGTTACAAGTAAAAGTGATGAATAAGTCAAGATGGCCATATTTCTTGCACACGGCCAATGAATCCTGAAAGTTTTGTTGCATGTATCTATACCCACCGGTGAAACTGGATGGTAATATCACGTGTTTCCCAACATCCGTAGCATCCACATCACCACGTCTAAAGCTGTCAACAATATTATTATAAAGATCGGATCGTATAATGGATTGATTTGTCTGCACCCACGTCAACCTGCCACGTTCCACAGAACACCAAGCATCCACTACAAATTGCAGGAATAGGCGTCCTCCAAGCAATAACGTATGGCCTTCACCAATGCGGTAATGTGACCGAAATGCATAATATTCTCGCATGCTCACTGTATTGTTCTTTTGGTTCTCGGTATCGCCTGCATTGCGATGTTTAATATTGGTTCTAAATCCATCCTCCCCATACGGGAATAGTAGAGGGTATTGCAGCGACATGTACGAAGGATGTAGCTCACTAATGTGTTGTAGACCATTTCTTTTATGCTCAGCAACCACATCCCTACAATTTACAAAGTCATTATCTACTACAAGGCCATCAAACTCATAATCATTGGCAGGAGGAGGGTTCCCGAACTTATAATCATTAGCTGTAGGAAGGTTCTCGAAGCGACCGTCGGTTGTTCTTCTTTCCAATAACCTCAGCCCTACTGGTTCTGGATGAGCACCTGTAAAATGGTCCCTTACTTGTTTAAAAATACCCACCAAGACATTATCACGTTCTAACATTTCTTGTAACATGGCCACAATAACCGGGTCTACCTCTCCCGGCTTTCCTGGAAAGTTCACTCTGTGAGCCACAGCATCCTGACCATCATACATGTACAATTATGCAAATTTAGGCGACAAACCATCTGGGGGCACTAAAGAGCCGAGGCTATGATATGTGTGGCCGCTCACGCGAAAAACAAATAGGCCCTTGCCATTATTCACCGGATGATCAATATTTCCCCCGAAAGAACAAAACGCAAAAATGTTTTTGTAAACACGACTCTTGTTGAAGAACACGGTTGACCATACCCCGGTAGAACTTATCAACCCACTTAATTCCGGAGGAGGCTCGCGCAATAGAGGCAGTTGTACTTTCCCCTTGCCATAACATATTGAATATCCCTTTGGACCCGCACCTATATGCCTACTCGTGAATTCAGCAACCCATACCTCGGCCTTACAGAAACCGTATGTTTCTTCCTGCTTTCCCAGATCAAGGATTGTATTGTTTTCCACTGAGGCGTAGAATTAGCGTTAAGTGCAGGATCACTAACTGCCTATGCATACAGCATAAACATATCATACATAAACAATGCAATAAAGGTAAAATAATTGGCTTACTAAATTTCTTCTTTTTCCGATCTATGGAATTGCGACGCCTTTGAGATTCTGCTGAAACAGGAAAAGTAGGTTTTAGATTTCAATGTGTTTCATAAATACTGAGCAACTATATCACATTAGTCCCTTTTTCCACATGCCATATCAAATTGTTAAATTTTGTTCCATGTATGTGCTTGAGTCCACATAAACCAAGTTCAACACTTAGAAGACAATTGTTTGGTCTACTTAGAAGACAATTTAGTTTTTCATTTCAAATGACATGAAGAACAATTGGTACCTTGGCCAGAACTTGCGGGTGGATTCTGGCCTGATGGATCAACCACACAGGCCGTTCCATTTGACTCGGGCTCTGCAGAAATTAACGAAGCCGCCGAACCTATAACGCCTTAGAAATTTCAGAATATTTAATTATTAAAAGTTATCTATTTTATACTAAATATAAATTATGTGGTGTGTGAATTGGTTGAGGAAGTATTATATAGTGGAATAATATTTGGAGGTCAGATTGCTATTTTATGTGTGTTATGTAAGCCCGACTATTTTAATTATATTTTTGGGAATTATTTCCTAATTAATATCGTTATATTTACTTTCTGAGAATTTTATAAAATCATCGGAATTAGTAAAAATTATGAAATCTTTCGTTTTATTAACTTTATTAGTTTATTTGAGTTTTAAAAATGTTGTATGGAATTGTTTTGATTTTTAACGATTTTAAAATGATTTTATGAATTCTGTTTCATTTTACGGATTTACTCTTGTAAAATCCGTATTTAATTCATTTTTGATCCTAAAAATATTTTAAAAATATATGGGTGATCGTAATTTTGTGTTCTTCATTTTAGAATTTTAAATTTCAAAATTTCAATCATTTTCTTATTAATTAGAATTTCGGGAATTTAATTAGTGTTTAATTCAAATTGTAATAATATTTTTTTAAAAATTCTTTCCCCTTTTTAGAACCCAAATCCCTAAATTGAGATCTCATATGCAGACAATGGCAATTCACGAGCACTCGGTTTGTATCTTTCTGGAATTCTCTTGAGAATTCTCACACCTTCTCTACCCATCATTTACTTTCAAAACCTCCTCACAATCACTCTTAATCTCTCCCTAATACCTCTCTTTCTCTCCATAACTTCGACTCTTAAAGTTATAAGCTCGGGAAATTCGGATTCTTATTGCAAGCCTCGTTTTTCCTTCTTTAATCTTTGATTCCTACTAAGTCTGGTAAGTGGTGGCTGTGACAGGCCTTGATGGTGTTATTCCCGCTCAAAATCCTTTCCTCTGTTTTGCCCTGCAGCTGGGTTGCGTGTATAAATATGATTAATATGTGGTTATGCTGTGATGGGTGTGTGCGTTTATGTGTGAGTGCGTGTAAGTGGCGATGCCTTTACTGTGGTGTATCGTTGCTGTTATTGCCAGAATTTGTGCTGGTATGAATTGGGAATTGGTGAGGTTAAGTGATGTTAATGTGTGTGTTCGTGTAGTTGGGTTCGAGTGTGTGTGGGTTTGTAAGTCCCCTGTTTTCGATTCTTGTTATTACCGTAGTGATGCTGAGTTAGTGTATTCCTATGGCGCAAGTTATATGTCTGCCAAGTATAGTTCGATTTTGATTGTTGTTCTTGTGGTTCGATTGTAACCTTGCTGTTATTTGCGTTCAATTATATTGGCTGTGCAGATTGGGTTCGACTTCTTAATGTTTGGCTGCGGTTGTCGATGAGATTAACTGTAAAATATCGATTATAGTTTTCTTGGTGGGTCCGTCGATGGAAACCCGAACCTCGGGTACCTCCGGACTTTGCCGCCGTTGACGATGAGCCTCGGTGAGTCGACGGTTGACGGTGATGATTAATTCTGAGGAATGAATGTTAAGCTATTGGTACCATTTTCGTGCGGAATTCCGGGTTGGAAACCCAAATTTAGGGCACCCTCGGGATTTTGCCCCCTCGACGGTGATTTAATTTGAGTCGAGGGTATAACATCGGCGATGATGATTATTTTCTGAGCCAAAAATTATTTAATATTTAATATTTGTTATTTATCTAATAAATTGTAATTTATTGTCGAATTGGTATTAATTATTTAATCTATAATGAATTGGGATTTCAGTAAATTGGAAATGTGAATTGGGAACGTTATTTGAAGTATGGATTTAATTGTTAATTGATGATTATGTTGGTTGTGTCGGCTGTATTCCGACTGGCAGTCCCCCGTATAAAGGGGATGCCGTCAAAATTTTTTTTCTAAAATATTAAAATCATTTCTTGATGATGAGTATGTATAATTATTTAACTTATACGAGTTGTGAGTCGGGCTTCATATTTTAAAATCTATATGGTATGTGCTTATGTGGCTATGTGATTAAATACTTTTGTCTGTAGTTTATGTATTGATATTATACGATTAAATAAACATAAATTAGGGAACTATTCGCAGGGGTAGACTAAGTGGAATGTTTATATTGATTAGCGAGTATTAAACAGGATTCTGAAATAGTGTTATATTGTGTGTAGATCCCGTGGATAAAGGGAAGGCTAAAGCTGAGGACGTAAAGACGCTTCGGATTCTGTGATTTTCTATTTAAGGCAAGTAAATTGCTTCAAATATCTTTTAAATGAGTTATGATTATAAAAACCTGGTTCATATGCTTATTCGAATTACTCTTGCTATAATTGTTCCATTAATTGCCCGAAATTTCGAATACTTAATCGTTATGCCCAAGTTGATTCTACTGAGTTGTTGATGCTATTAATGAACTGATTTACATCCATATTCCTTGCAAGTATATTATTCCACTTCTTTTTCAAGTAAACCACTTCACTTATATTTCCAACGAATTATGACTATCATAACCTGATTCCTATGCATTCGATTTACCCTTGATATAACTGCTCTAATAATTTCCATTAATTTTGAATATTCAATTGTTATACCCCAAGTTGTTTATATCGTTTTCGTTGATCCTTTATATAGCTTGACTTAAATCAATAACCCTGGTTGCCATATCGAATTTGTCGATATTTAATTCAGAGATTTCTTGACCTTATTTACTTTGTGAGATTTGAGATGTTGGCCTGGAACGAAAGTGTCCAGGGTGTTTGGCAGTTGAGGTGGTCGATTGTTCCGACACCTGATGTCTAGTTATAGGATTGGACTGTTAGTTTTTTTAAAATGTGGACCGTAAGGGTCGGACCAGATTCGTGGTCAGAAATTATTAAGGCCAATGTGTGCCGTGGATCCATTAAGGACATTGCTGTGTGCGTTTGTCCGGGGTTAGTGCGTGACTGATCAGCAGCCTAACCTTATAATTGTTTTTATTATAAAAATGCATGATAGTCCAATCCGCTTCTCTTTTATGATTCAGACAAAAGATGAACCTTTAATTGAGATATATATTGTTGATTGTAAATTCTTGACAATCTTGCAGACATATCAGTTGTTGATGTTTTAATTTCATACATATATACTTGCTGAGCATTTTGGCTCACTTGCTTGCTAATTCTGTTTCCTCAGCTAAGCCAGAAGATGTCTAGGAGAAGTGGCCCGTCTGGTTGGGGTAGTCACCGAGGCAGTCAGAGGGTCGAGGTGGTTGGATGGGTAGTGAGCATATACCTTGGTTTATATTATATCTGTATTTGTAGGCAGATTATCATATTTAATGGGTTGTATATTATTTGATTCAGTTCTGGGTTGTAATAGCTATTGATAGTTGTTTCATACAGTGACCTGTGTGCGGTCTGGGTTGATTTGGTTTTATTTCCTTATGGTTTAGTATATCTTGTGCAAGTGGATTGTTTTAGTTCTACTTAATTGTTTGAGCAGGTGGTTAGTTCGATTTATGATTACATCATGCCGAAATTTCTAAGATTTCCCCTATATTATTGTTTAATTGAATATAAGAGTTTATAATATTAATGTTGGCTAGTGAGGGTGTTACAAGTTGGTATCAGAGCCACAGGTCACAGTCACTGAAACAATTAGGTGGGGACTCGGGGTAGAGTTATAGGAAAGGCTAGGATGGTTTCGTGAGAGACAGGAAGTCTAATTATATTATATATATATGTATATGTATACTTCAGGCACCTGCTTCTGGTTCCGATTCAGACCCGGACGAGGATCCGGAAGGAGGGGCTTCTGTACCGCAGCAGATTTCCCCAGGGGTTATGCAGCCGTTCGTAGGATCGCAGGGCTCAGTGAATGGGCCAGCATACCAGTATACTCCTCAGCCTGTCCCATATCATGTGTACGAGCGAGTGGCCCGAGAGAGGGACTATCTCTTAGGGCAGATGGCAGAGTGGAGGGCTATGAGGGCTGGGGAGGAGGACCGGGCTAGAGATCGAGATAGAGCGGTAGCTGAGCTGGAGGATGTCCGGAGGCGAGTACGAGCTCTTAGACGTGTTGTCATTAGGCGGGGACGGATGAGATCCCGAGATGAGCCGGCATTTGTGACACAGCAGGTGACCCTAGGTCTGGTGACGGCAGAGCTGGAGAGCATTTTGGGATCAGCTTGGCGGGGAGAGTCGGATGACGATGATGACCAGTGATGATTAGGGTAGTATGATGATGTGGTATTTAGAGGCATGTTATGGCAGTAGTAGTACGTCAGGATTTGCAGTGCGACCAGTTTTGTTGTATATATCGGTTGTACTGTGACTAGATGTTAGCAGTCTTCTCTTTTAGTATTATGTTGTACCCTTATCGAAGCGTTGTTCTTACGCTTGTATCAGATCTATCTATATATGTCATTATCACTTTCGCAGAACTGTGTTAAATTTCCTTATACTGTCATTTACTTAAGCATCTTATTTACTGCTCGTTTTATATTTACTTTCAGCACCATTTTCTTCTAGCATTGTTTTTACTTTCGATACCATGTTGATCTTAGCACTATGACTATTGTTTCTTTATGGTACCTACTGAACGTCTGTGAATACCTTGTGTAACCTTGGATTGATATCCTATTGCGACCTGTGAATCAGTTGTTGATCGGAATTTTGGTTGGAGATCTTGAATTACTCTTCAGCAATATATGCACTGTTTGTTTAAGTTGGATCATTTTGAGCTATTATTTTCTGAACCTGAATCTAATGTAATTGTTCATTGATTTCAGAAATATGCCACCCAAAAAGAAGAAACAAAATACCCGAACCCCCGATCAGGGGGAGCAAGCTAATCCACCTCCTGTTGGTCAGATGGACCCTGCCTTAGCACAAATATTACAAACTCTTGTTCAACAGACTGCTACTCTGGCACAGCAACAGCAGCAATTACAGCAGCAGTTGTTGGCTCAACAGCAACAACAGCAACAACAGCAACAACAGCAACAACAGCAGCAGCAGCAGCAGCCACCTGTTCCTCCGGTGGTTACTTTTAAGTCTTTCCAGGCAGTAAAACCTCCTGAGTTTAAAGGGACAGCGGACCCGGTGGAGGCGAGATCTTGGTTAAAAGAGATGGAAAAAGCCATTGCACTGGTGGGGGTCCCAGCAGACAAACAAACTGAATATGTAAGTTATTTCTTGAAGAATGAAGCTACTTACTGGTGGGAGTCGGTGAAGATGTTGGAAGCTACTGAGGTGATTCCTTGGGAGAGGTTCACAGAGCTATTTTTGGAAAAGTATTTCCCCGACTATATGAAAGATCAGATGGAAATGAAGTTTTTGGAGCTGAAACAAGGGAAAATGTCGGTGACAGAATATGAAACCAAGTTTACGGAACTAGCTAGGTTTGCTCCGGCCTATGTGGACACGGAAAGGAAGAAGGCTAAGAGGTTTCAACAAGGATTGAAACCGTGGATTCGTACTAAACTAGCAGTTTTGGAGTTGGAGACTTATGCAGCAGTGGTGCAAAAGGCCATGATAGCTGAAGGGGAAAGCGAATTATACTTCAAGGAAAAAGAAGGAAAGAAAAGGAAGGCTGGGTCAATGGGGGAACGACAAGAGCAAGGCAGTTCTCATAATGTGCCAAATAAAAAGCCAGGATTCCAGCCAGGAAAGTATGGGAACCCTAAGAAGCCGGGATCAGGGAATGGGGGCCAAGGAAATAGAATTCAAGATGCGAGTCAACAGAAATTGGTTAGGCCACCCTTGGCAGAATGCAAAACTTGTGGGAAGAGGCATCCGGGGGTGTGTACAAAGTTGGAGGTGACGTGTTTCAAATGTAATCAAAAAGGTCATTATGCTCGGGAATGCAAGGCAGGAATTGTGTGTCACCGTTGTGGGAAGCCAGGGCATATAATGAAAGACTGTAAAGTACCTGTAGTGAAACCTCCAGTTCTGGCTAATCCAATACTGCAAGCAATTGAAGCACCCCCAACATCAAGTATCAGACCAGTGGCGAGGACTTTCAACATGACTCTGAACGAAGCTATTAAGAATTCGGATGTGGTAGCAGGTACGCTCCCTGTAAATTCTGTTCAAGCTAAAGTGTTAATTGATCCCGGGGCTACGAAATCCTTTATATCCAAAGAATTTGTTCAAAAGCTAAATTGTGAGGTATGCATGTTACGTGAGGCTATAGTTATAGAAATAGCTAATTCAGAACGAATACCGGTTACTCAAGTGTGTCCTCGTTGCAAGATTGATATTTCAGGGCATTGTTTTTACGCTAATTTGATACCATTTCAGTTAGGTGAATTTGATGTTATCTTAGGAATGGATTGGTTAACAGAAAATAATGCCCAAATTGATTGTAAGAATAAGAAGGTGATCCTTAAACCCTCTGATAATGTAGAAGTTACCTTTAGGGGTCAGAGGCAGACTAGGAGATTTTTGTCGATCATTCAAACAAAGAGGTTGTTGAGGCAAGGATGCGAGGGCTATATGGCTTATGTCATGGATACTAGTCAAGAGGTGCCTAAGATAGAGGAAATTCCAGTGGTGAATGAATTTCTTGATGTTTTTCCGGATGAACTTCCCGGTTTACCTCCGGATAGAGAAATAGAATTTACTATCGATTTAGCCCCAGGAACTGAACCCGTGTCAAAGGCTCCTTATCGAATGGCACCTGTAGAGATGAAGGAATTGGCAGTTCAATTGCAAGATCTTCTGGAGAAAGGTATTATTAGACCTAGCGTATCGCCGTGGGGAGCTCCGGTATTATTTGTAAAGAAGAAGGATGGAAGTATGAGACTGTGTATCGATTATCGGGAACTAAATAAGTTGACCATTAAGAATAAATACCCTTTGCCAAGAATTGATGATTTATTCGATCAACTGAAAGGAGCAACTTGTTTCTCGAAGATTGATTTGCGGTCAGGATATTTTCAATTAAAGATTAGACCGGAAGACGTTCCAAAAACAGCGTTTCGGACTAGGTATGGGCACTACGAGTTCTTAGTGATGGCCTTTGGGTTAACTAATGCACCAGCAGCGTTCATGGACCTAATGAATAGAGTCTTCAAGAAGTATTTGGATAAGTTTGTGATTGTGTTTATAGATGATATTCTGATATACTCGAAGACCGAAGAAGAGCATGCAGGGCATTTGAGAATAGCCTTAGAAACGTTGAGGAAAGAGAAATTGTATGCTAAATTTTCCAAATGTGAGTTTTGGCTGAAAGAGGTGCAGTTTTTAGGGCATGTCATCAGCAGTGAAGGGATTAAGGTGGATCCTGCTAAAATTGAAGCCGTGATGAATTGGGACAGACCTAAAACACCCACAGAAGTTCGAAGCTTCTTAGGATTGGCGGGATATTATCGAAGATTTGTTCAAGACTTTGCGAAAATAGCCACCCCACTAACAAAGTTGACAAGGAAGAATGAAAAGTTTGTGTGGAATGAGAAGTGTGAAGAAAGTTTCCAGGAATTGAAGAAGAGATTGGTGACTGCACCTGTATTGACACTACCAGATGAAAAGGGAAATTTTGTGATTTACAGTGATGCATCTCACAAAGGTTTGGGATGTGTACTAATGCAGCACGGAAAGGTAATTGCTTACGCTTCGAGACAATTGAAACCTCACGAGCAGAAATATCCTACTCATGACTTAGAATTAGCCGCGATTGTTTTCGCCTTGAAGATTTGGAGACATTATCTGTATGGGGAAAAGTGTGAAATTTACACGGACCACAAGAGTTTAAAATATATTTTCACTCAGAAGGAATTAAATATGAGACAGAGAAGATGGTTGGAATTACTCAAGGATTATGATTGTACCATCAACTATCATCCTGGGAAGGCGAATGTGGTGGCGGACGCTTTAAGTAGGAAGGAGAAAATCAGTATGTTGACAATGCCTGAGGAATTATACAAAGAGTTTGAAAGATTGGAGATAGAGGTGTGTATGCCTGCAAGTAGTACAGATACGGTGTACACTATGACGTTTCAACCAGAATTACTAGAAAAGATTCGCAGATGCCAGGAGGAAGTCATGAGCGGAGATGTGAACAAGTTAACCGGTGAGGAAATATGCACACAGGTAGATGACAAGGGGATATTAAGATTTTCTTCACGTATTTGGATACCCAATGTGACAGAGTTGAAGAATGAGATCCTACAGGAAGCCCACAGTTCGAAATATTCGATTCATCCAGGAAGTACGAAAATGTATCGAGACTTGAAAAGAAATTTCTGGTGGCCGGATATGAAGAGAGATATTGCTGAATGGGTAAGTAAGTGTTTGACCTGTCAGAAAGTAAAAGCAGAACATCAGAGGCCAAGTGGGATGCTACAACCATTAGAGATTCCCGAGTGGAAATGGGAACATATTGCCATGGACTTTGTGGTTGGATTGCCAAGGACGAGAGCTAATCATGATGCTATCTGGGTAATTGTTGATCGCTTAACGAAATCTGCACACTTTCTCCCAATAAATGAGAGGTTTTCATTAGACAAATTAGTTCATCTATACATAAAGGAAATTGTGGTGCGACATGGAGTTCCAGTATCAATAGTCTCAGATCGAGATCCAAGATTTAATTCAAGATTCTGGAGAAGTTTTCAAGAATGTTTGGGCACCGAATTAAAAATGAGTACTGCATACCATCCTCAGACTGACGGTCAGAGTGAAAGAACGATTCAAACAATTGAAGACATGCTCCGAGTTTGTGCATTGGATTTTGCAGGAAGTTGGGATGAACACTTGCCGTTAGTGGAATTTTCATACAATAATAGCTTTCATGCTAGCATCGGTATGCCACCGTATGAAGCGTTATATGGACGAAAGTGTCGATCTCCAGTATACTGGGAAGAAGTTGGCGAGCGAAAGATACTCGGACCTGAGTTAGTGCAGCAAACCAAGGAGGTAATCCAACTTATTCAGAAACGGTTAGTGACAGCTCAGAACCGACAGAAGAAGTATGCTGATTTGGCCAGAAAGAATATGGAATTCGAAGAAGGAGAGCAAGTACTGTTGAAAGTATCTCCGTGGAAAGGATTAGTAAGATTTGGCAAGAAAGGAAAATTAAGTCCAAGATTTGTGGGGCCTTTCGAGGTATTGAAGAAAGTCGGGAAAGTCGCCTACGAGTTAGCTTTACCGCCCCATATGCAACATATCCATAACGTGTTCCATGTATCTATGCTTAAGAAGTACCATCTGGATTCTAAACATGTCATTGAATATGAGCCGATAGAGATTCAGCCAGATTTATCTTATGTGGAGCAGCCTATCAAAATACTAGATCGAAAAGAAAAGGTTCTGAGGAATAAAACAATTCCTATAGTGAGAGTTTTGTGGAGAAACCCCAAGGTGGAAGAATCAACTTGGGAGTTGGAAAGTGATATGTTGGAAAAGTATCCTCAATTATTCTCTTAGGTGAGATTCTGGGGACAGAATCCTTTTAAGGGGGGAAGGTTATAACGCCTTAGAAATTTCAGAATATTTAATTATTAAAAGTTATCTATTTTATACTAAATATAAATTATGTGGTGTGTGAATTGGTTGAGGAAGTATTATATAGTGGAATAATATTTGGAGGTCAGATTGCTATTTTATGTGTGTTATGTAAGCCCGACTATTTTAATTATATTTTTGGGAATTATTTCCTAATTAATATCGTTATATTTACTTTCTGAGAATTTTATAAAATCATCGGAATTAGTAAAAATTATGAAATCTTTCGTTTTATTAACTTTATTAGTTTATTTGAGTTTTAAAAATGTTGTATGGAATTGTTTTGATTTTTAACGATTTTAAAATGATTTTATGAATTCTGTTTCATTTTACGGATTTACTCTTGTAAAATCCGTATTTAATTCGTTTTTGATCCTAAAAATATTTTAAAAATATATGGGTGATCGTAATTTTGTGTTCTTCATTTTAGAATTTTAAATTTCAAAATTTCAATCATTTTCTTATTAATTAGAATTTCGGGAATTTAATTAGTGTTTAATTCAAATTGTAATAATATTTTTTTAAAAATTCTTTCCCCTTTTTAGAACCCAAATCCCTAAATTGAGATCTCATATGCAGACAATGGCAATTCACGAGCACTCGGTTTGTATCTTTCTGGAATTCTCTTGAGAATTCTCACACCTTCTCTACCCATCATTTACTTTCAAAACCTCCTCACAATCACTCTTAATCTCTCCCTAATACCTCTCTTTCTCTCCATAACTTCGACTCTTAAAGTTATAAGCTCGGGAAATTCGGATTCTTATTGCAAGCCTCGTTTTTCCTTCTTTAATCTTTGATTCCTACTAAGTCTGGTAAGTGGTGGCTGTGACAGGCCTTGATGGTGTTATTCCCGCTCAAAATCCTTTCCTCTGTTTTGCCCTGCAGCTGGGTTGCGTGTATAAATATGATTAATATGTGGTTATGCTGTGATGGGTGTGTGCGTTTATGTGTGAGTGCGTGTAAGTGGCGATGCCTTTACTGTGGTGTATCGTTGCTGTTATTGCCAGAATTTGTGCTGGTATGAATTGGGAATTGGTGAGGTTAAGTGATGTTAATGTGTGTGTTCGTGTAGTTGGGTTCGAGTGTGTGTGGGTTTGTAAGTCCCCTGTTTTCGATTCTTGTTATTACCGTAGTGATGCTGAGTTAGTGTATTCCTATGGCGCAAGTTATATGTCTGCCAAGTATAGTTCGATTTTGATTGTTGTTCTTGTGGTTCGATTGTAACCTTGCTGTTATTTGCGTTCAATTATATTGGCTGTGCAGATTGGGTTCGACTTCTTAATGTTTGGCTGCGGTTGTCGATGAGATTAACTGTAAAATATCGATTATAGTTTTCTTGGTGGGTCCGTCGATGGAAACCCGAACCTCGGGTACCTCCGGACTTTGCCGCCGTTGACGATGAGCCTCGGTGAGTCGACGGTTGACGGTGATGATTAATTCTGAGGAATGAATGTTAAGCTATTGGTACCATTTTCGTGCGGAATTCCGGGTTGGAAACCCAAATTTAGGGCACCCTCGGGATTTTGCCCCCTCGACGGTGATTTAATTTGAGTCGAGGGTATAACATCGGCGATGATGATTATTTTCTGAGCCAAAAATTATTTAATATTTAATATTTGTTATTTATCTAATAAATTGTAATTTATTGTCGAATTGGTATTAATTATTTAATCTATAATGAATTGGGATTTCAGTAAATTGGAAATGTGAATTGGGAACGTTATTTGAAGTATGGATTTAATTGTTAATTGATGATTATGTTGGTTGTGTCGGCTGTATTCCGACTGGCAGTCCCCCGTATAAAGGGGATGCCGTCAAAATTTTTTTTCTAAAATATTAAAATCATTTCTTGATGATGAGTATGTATAATTATTTAACTTATACGAGTTGTGAGTCGGGCTTCATATTTTAAAATCTATATGGTATGTGCTTATGTGGCTATGTGATTAAATACTTTTGTCTGTAGTTTATGTATTGATATTATACGATTAAATAAACATAAATTAGGGAACTATTCGCAGGGGTAGACTAAGTGGAATGTTTATATTGATTAGCGAGTATTAAACAGGATTCTGAAATAGTGTTATATTGTGTGTAGATCCCGTGGATAAAGGGAAGGCTAAAGCTGAGGACGTAAAGACGCTTCGGATTCTGTGATTTTCTATTTAAGGCAAGTAAATTGCTTCAAATATCTTTTAAATGAGTTATGATTATAAAAACCTGGTTCATATGCTTATTCGAATTACTCTTGCTATAATTGTTCCATTAATTGCCCGAAATTTCGAATACTTAATCGTTATGCCCAAGTTGATTCTACTGAGTTGTTGATGCTATTAATGAACTGATTTACATCCATATTCCTTGCAAGTATATTATTCCACTTCTTTTTCAAGTAAACCACTTCACTTATATTTCCAACGAATTATGACTATCATAACCTGATTCCTATGCATTCGATTTACCCTTGATATAACTGCTCTAATAATTTCCATTAATTTTGAATATTCAATTGTTATACCCCAAGTTGTTTATATCGTTTTCGTTGATCCTTTATATAGCTTGACTTAAATCAATAACCCTGGTTGCCATATCGAATTTGTCGATATTTAATTCAGAGATTTCTTGACCTTATTTACTTTGTGAGATTTGAGATGTTGGCCTGGAACGAAAGTGTCCAGGGTGTTTGGCAGTTGAGGTGGTCGATTGTTCCGACACCTGATGTCTAGTTATAGGATTGGACTGTTAGTTTTTTTAAAATGTGGACCGTAAGGGTCGGACCAGATTCGTGGTCAGAAATTATTAAGGCCAATGTGTGCCGTGGATCCATTAAGGACATTGCTGTGTGCGTTTGTCCGGGGTTAGTGCGTGACTGATCAGCAGCCTAACCTTATAATTGTTTTTATTATAAAAATGCATGATAGTCCAATCCGCTTCTCTTTTATGATTCAGACAAAAGATGAACCTTTAATTGAGATATATATTGTTGATTGTAAATTCTTGACAATCTTGCAGACATATCAGTTGTTGATGTTTTAATTTCATACATATATACTTGCTGAGCATTTTGGCTCACTTGCTTGCTAATTCTGTTTCCTCAGCTAAGCCAGAAGATGTCTAGGAGAAGTGGCCCGTCTGGTTGGGGTAGTCACCGAGGCAGTCAGAGGGTCGAGGTGGTTGGATGGGTAGTGAGCATATACCTTGGTTTATATTATATCTGTATTTGTAGGCAGATTATCATATTTAATGGGTTGTATATTATTTGATTCAGTTCTGGGTTGTAATAGCTATTGATAGTTGTTTCATACAGTGACCTGTGTGCGGTCTGGGTTGATTTGGTTTTATTTCCTTATGGTTTAGTATATCTTGTGCAAGTGGATTGTTTTAGTTCTACTTAATTGTTTGAGCAGGTGGTTAGTTCGATTTATGATTACATCATGCCGAAATTTCTAAGATTTCCCCTATATTATTGTTTAATTGAATATAAGAGTTTATAATATTAATGTTGGCTAGTGAGGGTGTTACAGAACCAATATATGAGTTTAACGTGGGGGCATAGTAGTTGAATGGATGGGCCTAAAAAATTGAGCAACAAAGAGTACCTTGATCTGAGGTTGTAGTTAAGCCGAGGTCACCATCAATCGCTGAAAAAACAATGATGGTAATGACAAATTATCAAAGACAACTCCATTTCCCAGGCAGAAACAATTTGTATAAAATGAAGAAAGTAATCTTTCGTAGAACCTGATTTTTTAATGAAGCTTAGTCAAAGTGTAGGAATGCATAATTTCAGAAGATCATGGGGAAATTTTGATTTTGTTTGATATGTAATATTCAAATTTTCCTTTTTGTTCAAAAAAGGAATTATTAAAAGAACAGCGAATATAATATATCTTTAGTGCTATCAATCCCAGTATCCTCACATAAAATACCAAACTCTAACGGTTCACAGTAATCAAAGATTGGTTATGGTTTCATCTCATAGTAACCAATCATATTTCACATACCCTTGATATTATGTGAAATTATGCGTAATAAGAGATTCCCAAGGACAACTAGATTCCCAAGGACAACTCCACCGCTCAAACATACTTCGACCAAAAAGTTTAAATATGTATAAAATTATATTGCATAGACCACGGGACGTATAATGAAGCTAAGTGAAGTTCTAGAATGCATAATTTCGGTGTGGCTTTGTGTTTTACAATAGTTCACCATAAAAATTAAATACTTGATGGGTGGCCTTACCTTGGGGCTGCAAGCCTCGGCCGTCCGCACTTGATGAACCCCGGGGCCGGCCTCTCGGTCGAGAAGGGCCCTCACCTGGTGTCATAATATATGGTTTGATTATATTATCATGATCAAAAAGGAAAGTGTGTGGCAAACCACCTGGAAAATGGCTGGCCAAGTAAATGATAATACAAAACATAAGCTTTATGTGATAACTTACTTCCTGGCCTGGAGGCATTAACCCTCTGTCTGGACAATCTTCTCCGCTCCAAAACCTCCTCAATCACGGTAATTGGAGGACGTCCCCTCTTCCTTGCAGGAACATCTCCATCTTGAACGGCCATACGCAAACAGAAACATCATTAGAACGTCATTAACCAGCATGTGCATACGCAATACACAATGAACAACAATAGTAATTTTAATATAATAATTATATTAACCAGCAAAAAGTTTGAAGAATCAAAAACTAATTTGTTAAAAGTTAAAAAAAGACAACAGTAAAGAATGAAAGAAAGAAACGCTGGCATTGTTGCTCCTAAAATCATCATTGTTGGTACAATTAGAAGAGGCAGAGTGAGCAACCTATTCCCTTATAAGACCTAAAACTAATTTCTGGTATGCATTGCTTGAAAAAGCAGGGTTAACTTTTGATAAGATAGCTGTTGGGCCCTACTAACAGCTCCTAGACCGAAATCTTATTGGGTTTGCTTATAAATAGTTTTTGAAACCATTATAATGCATATTTTCAATGTAGATTCAAAATGGAAAATCGTTAAAAGTATTTATGAGACAAATAATGTGCTTGTTTAATTACAAGTTGGTCAAAGAAATGAAAGTGATTGTTTGTAAAGAGCTAAAATGACAAAAACAAAATCATGTCTACGGTACCAAACATCACAGCAGGAGCTGACAAAAGAAAATAAATAAATTGAGTTGCACTGTCACTGAAATTTCAAATCAGCAATGCAGTCTTTTACTATGCCCATGGTATCTGCCGTTTCCTTCCAAAAATGACAGGCTTTCACGATGCCCATGGTATCACATTTCATTCCAAAAATAACTGCACTCCGAAGTTAGGAACATAATGCATACTTTTAAGATAGCTTAAAATAGTTTAAAGAAAAGCTATTTTTTTAAAAAAAATTCACCAAAATTTTTTTTTCCAGAATTTTACAACTAACATGTTATTAAAATTTATACTAACAAAAGTCGACATAAATTAATAACTTAACATTTTATTATTTGTCAAAGATTCTAGATTCGGTACTGAAGTTGTAATAAATTAGAAAGCAAAATGAAAATCCAAAATGCATTATTTAAAGGGAATCTAAATATAAGAATAAAAAATAATCCAATACAAATAAAATAATTTAATAATTACCAAAATATTTAATTTTATCAACAATAAAATTCAAAGTAAAATAATGAAGAATAAAATCTTAAAAACAATCATCATTAACTTAATAATTATTATTATAAGTTAACATATTTTCCGTAATAATTTTAGTATACATATAAGTACAAAATATTGCCTTTGCTTACAAATAGTATTTGAAACCATTAGAATGCATATTTTCAATGTAGATTGAAAAAGAAAAAACATTATAAGTATTTATGAGATAAATAATGTGCTTGTTTAATCACCAGTTGGTCAAAGAAATGAAAGTGATTGTTTGTAAAGAGCCAAAATGACAAAAACAAAATCATGTCTAGGGTACTAAACATGACAGCAAGAGCTGACAAAAGAAAATAAATAAATTGAGTTGCAATGTCACTGAAATTTCAAATCAGCAATGCATTCTTTTTATATAAGTACAAAATATTGGCTTTTCTTACAAATAGTATTTGAAACCATTAGAATGCATATTTTCAATGTAGATTGAAAATGAAAAAACATTATAAGTATCTATGAGATAAATAATGTGCTTGTTTAATCACCAGTTGGTCAAAGAAATGAAAGTGATTGTTTGTAAAGAGCCAAAATGACAAAAACAAAATCATGTCTAGGGTACTAAACATGACAGCAAGAGCTGACAAAAGAAAATAAATAAATTGAGTTGCAATGTCAAATTTCAAATCAGCAATGCATTCTTTTTATATAAGTACAAAATATTGGCTTTTCTTACAAATAGTATTTGAAACCATTAGAATGCATATTTTCAATGTAGATTGAAAATGAAAAAACATTATAAGTATCTATGAGATAAATAATGTGCTTGTTTAATCACCAGTTGGTCAAAGAAATGAAAGTGATTGTTTGTAAAGAGCCAAAATGACAAAAACAAAATCATGTCTAGGGTACTAAACATGACAGCAAGAGCTGACTAAAGAAAATAAATAAATGGAGTTGCAAAGTCACTGAAATTTCAAATCAGCAATGCATTCGTTTACTTTGGCCAAGGTATTAGACGTTTCATTCCAAAAATGATAGGCTTTCACGATGGCCATGGTATCAGATATTTCATTCCAAAAGTAAGTGCACTCCGGAGTTAGGAACAGAATGCATATAATTCAGAAAGCTTTAAATAGTTTCAAGGAAACCTAATTTTTTTAAAATACTTCTTAAAAACATTTACTTTCAGAATTTTACAACAAACATGTTATTAAAATTTATACTAACAATAGTCAACAAAAATTAATAACTTAACATTTTATTATTTCACAAAGATTCTAAATTTGGTGCTGAAGTTGTAAGAAATTTAAAAACAATACGAAAATCCAAAATGAAATTATTTAAAGAGGATCTAAATATAAGAATAAAAAAAATCCTATAAAAATAAAATAATTTAATAATTACAAAATATTAAATTTTAGCAACAATAAAATTTAAAGTAAATTAATGAAGAATAAAAGGTTAAAAATAATCATCATTAACTTAATTAATTACTATTATAAGTTAACATATTGTCCGTAATAATTTTAGTATATATATATATAAGTACAATATATTGGCTTTGCTCACAAATACTATTTGAAACCCTTATAAGGCATATTCTGAATGTTGATTCAAATTGAAAAAACACTATAAGTATTTATGGTTAATCACCAGTTGATTAAAGAAATGAAAGTGATTGATTGTAAAGGGCCAAAAGGGCAAAAACAAAATGGAATGTGCACAGGAATACAATTTCTTTACATAACCAACAACCACGTGGTTCCTTTGCTATCGGTTGGATTAAAATTAAATCATTTCAAACACTACTTTAGGCCTCCATCCGGGGGCACAAGACCCTAAGGCCTTAATGCTAGTTCGAGGTGGCAAACCACATGTAAAATGGGCGGGCAAGTCAATGACCATTGACAACAAAAGATTTAAATCATAACTTACCTGTTGGTCGTGAGGAATTAACTCTCTACATCGACAATCTTCTCTGCTCCAAAACTTCCTCAGTTAGGGCAATTGGAGGACGGCCCATCTTCCTTGTTGGAACATTCCTGTCTTTAGCTGTCATTTGCACACACAAACAACACAAACATCAGAATGTTCTTTGCACACAACCTTGAGTGATACAATGAAGAATTAGAATGATGTTGGCGTATACTATGACAAGTAATCAGAACCAAATTTTTTTTGTACACTTTGCCTACACCTTTATTTCACTTTTCCCATCTGTTTGTGGTGAGCAATCAAGATTTCAAGGAATATTATTAAAGTTGAATAAGAGAATGTGTACGACAACACCCCTGGGCGTACATATTTATATGGCAATTATCAGCCTTTTTTTAATGGGATCACCTCTAACATACGCCACCAAGTTGTGCATGTAAACATGTTCGCATATAAAAAATTGATCTTCCTCCGTTGCATTGTATTTTGCGTATTTAAACTTCTTTGAAGAATTATGTAATAAAAAATTGTGCCATTTATTCCAATCCTCAAACCAGGGACACAAGTCCCAAAGCCTTTACTTCCAGTCCTACTCACATCCTATATATTGTGCATCCACTATGATTTTGTTCTGCTTTGGTAACTATATGGTTTCAAGGTATGCCAAATGTGGTGACTTCGTAGCTGCTAGGGAGCACACTGGTGTGATGCCTTTTCGAAATCTAATGTCTTCGAATTCTTTATCTTATGGGCCTATGGAACTATGCAGGCAATGTGAAGTAGAGGAAAGATATTGAGGAGATACTCAGGAAAAAAAAGTGAACTATCAGAATTGATTTGGTTGGCTGGTGTGCTCATAATGCCTGTTCTGCTGAAGTCCTTGGTGCCTCAAGAACAATGCCGAATGACTCTAACCAGCGACACTTGTGACTGGATAAATGGAGTGCATTTGGAATACATCAAGTACAATTTACAAAGATGATGCTTATGTCAGAATGGTACGATTGACATGTATGCAAAATGTGGTATGTAGAGAGTGCTGTTAATAAGTTCTGCAACATGGGACCATGTGTACAAAATATTTAGTATCTTGAAACAATGTGATTAATGGCTTAGTGGCACACAGCCATGGCCTGATGCCTTGAGATTAATTTATGCAATGTAGAATGCTAAGACTAGATATAATCACTTTCCTAGACCAAATTTTAGATGGTGGTATGCTTGTTGTCATATGGGTCAGGTTAAAGATTGGCTTATCTATTACCTTGTGATGATCAATTGAAAGGCATATGACTCAGCCTAATTGTAGTTCGAGGATCCTAATCCAATTAAACTAGATTGTAATAAGTAAATAATATCAACTGTCACAGGAATCTCAAAAGATGATAGTCGTCAGAAGAAAAATCAACTAGTCAATCTATAGTTTTGATGTTTTACACTGGAAGAAGATTCAGATATCTGATCAAGCCTCAAGGTAGCATTGAAACACATGGATTCATTTAAGGGATAGAGATTTTTATAAGTGATAAGAAGCAATATCAGTACCGAATGATTGAAGAGAGTGAAGAATAGAAAAAGACCACAGTTTTAAAGTCAAGATGAAGAATAGAGATTGGAGTTAGTCGTTCATGAACCAGACAGTACATCGAGCGTCAACATCGATCCAGTGTATGTTCCTTATCATAATTACGTGGTTCGCAGTGAAGTATTGCCTATTAAAGGATTTATATTAATTCTACTTTAATTGATTAAATCAAATAATTTATTTAATTAAATAAATTAATTCTATCAGAATTAATATATTTGTTAAAGTGATTATTAGATTAATTAAATCAGAATTAATATGAAAAAGAAATAGTTATTTAAATGATTTTTATAAATCATTTAATTAATTATAAGCTGAAAAATATGATAATATAACTATCAAATGATAGTTATACCGATAGTCATATTCAGTTCAAGGTGTGATAGTCATAATCAGTTCAAGGTGTGATAGTCATATACAGTTCAAAGTGTGACAGTCATATTCAGTTCAAACTGGATAGTCATATTTCATTCAAGGAGACAGTCATACCGAATGTTATATTCAAACTGGACAGTCATACCGAATGTTATATTGATTGGACAGTCATATTTCATTCAAGGGGATAGTCATACCAAAAGTTAAATTTAAAGAGACAGTCATAGTACTTTCATTTGATAGTCATACCGAATGTCATATTAGTGTTAACTGATTGTTATATCAGTTAAAACAAAGCAATATGACAATGGCTGTGTTATAAAAGGCAGCAGAATGCAGAAGATCAAGAGTCAGTCGAACATAACTGAAAAAATACACACAGCAGCTCATATCTCTCTCTCTCAAGCTCAAGAACACTTACAAATTAAATTCTGTAAATTCAAGTTCATCTAAGTTGTAATATTCTATCCATTGGAACTTGTTTACTTGTGATTCTTGTACTACTAGCGAATTAAATTTCCTAGTTCACAAATTGATATCTTGATTTTTATTAACTAAATTAGCAAAGTTCATGTTGAATTTTCTAATTAGTTATTAATTACTTGATAATCGTTTGGACTGATTTTGTAACACCCATCAAGTTAATATATTGTTATATTCAACTTGAAATTTGTGTTATATTATTCCGCACAAATTTGTTTAAAATAAATTTTATTTAAAGAACAAATTTCGAGAAAATGATATAGATTGTATTCAACCCCCCCTTCTACATTCTTATCGGACCTAACAATTGGTACCAGAGCCTATTGATTGATACACAAATCAAGATCCTAATTTTATTCCGTCAAAAATCTATCTCGAATTTTTAACTCACTTAAAAATTCATCATGTCGTCAAAAAGCATTGTTAAAATTTCCATGTTTAACAAGGATAATTATACAATGTGGAAAAATAAAATGGAGTTGTTTCTTGATGTCGCAAATTATAAATATTTGGGTGTTCTACAGAACGGACCTATAATTCCACTCAAATATGTATCTGAATCTATTGTTGGAGGAATTGTTGTAACACCTGCATCATCTGTTCCAAAGCATGCTGATTCTTTTACTCCTGCTGAAAAAGAGGACGAAGGACTAGATAAGAATTTTAGACTTATTCTAATAGATTCCCTGGATGCTGTGATGTACAGTCATGTGATGAATTGTAAAACTTCAAAACACATGTGGGAAACTATTGAGACTATCAATGAAGGAACTGATGAAGTCAGGGAAAACAGACTTCAGATTTTAACCTCTGAGTATGAACACTTTATAGCTGGCCCTAATGAAGGCATCCAGGAAGTGTTTGAAAGGTATAACAAAATTATCAACAACTTGCAAGTTCATGGCAAGCAATATACATAGAGGAGATTAATATGAAGTATTTGTTGACGATGCCCACTCATCTTGAACATAGGATAACAGCCATCAGAGAATCAAGAGATTTGAATAAGATTGCTCTTGAAAGATTGTTTGGTGTCCTGAAAACCTATGAACTGGAACAAGTACAGCAGAGGGAGGTCTCTGGTAAAGGAAGAGTGCCAAGTTCATCTACAGCTCTTGTAGTTGAGGCACCTAAGGAAGTGGAAGCTAAGGTTGTTTTACCTTACAGCTCAGACAAGGAAAAGACTGAAGTAGAGCTTGGTCAGACACCACCTACTCAGGATAGTGGAGACTTTTACTCATTGGAAGAGCTAGATCAACTGGAAGATGAATCCCTGGCATTGATGGTAAGGCAATTTGGCAACTTTAGATTCAGAAGAAATCCAAAATACAGGTTTAAGTCAAATAACAGATTCCAAAGAGGAGGATCTTCTTCCTCTAGTAACAGGGGAGGATACAAAACTGGATCTGTTGACAGAAGCAAGATTCGTTGCTTCAACTGTAATGAATTGGGGCATTTTGCCACTGAATGTCATAAACCCAAGCAAACTCAAAGAATAGATTTTGCTGCTGAGAAGAAGAAACCTGGAAAAGCCTATGTTACGGCTGGTAAGAGTTGGGATGACACGGACAGCGAAGATGAAGAATATGGAAATCTTGCGTTGGTGGCAAATGATGAAGCATCTGATCATCATAACAAACCTGTAATTGTTACTGACACTGAATTGATTCGTAGTCTATACAATTCCTTAGGTAATGCACAAAATGGATATAATAGACTAGATCTGCTAAGCACTAAACTTGAAAATGAAGTGTTAGAATTGAAAAAGGTGCATATTAATCAAGATCAACAAAGAGATGAAATAACAATGCTTTATAAAAAGGAGAAAGCTATTCTAGAAGTTGTAGGCAAACAAATGGCTAGAATTACTGAACTTGAAACACAGGTCAGGGCTTGTTATAATTCTGTTAAAGTTTCCAAAGAGTTTTTTAACAATCAAGTTGTAGAACGAACAACAGGTATAGGGTATGCTTACAATGAAGCTGTTGGATCATTGGGCATAAATTCCCCTAACCCTGTTAGTGCTAAAGAAAGGGGAATACCACATGTGCTCAAAAATGTTAAAGAGCCTCTATTTAAAAAATCTGATGCTAGACCACTAGATATTCTTTCTATGGTTATCCAAGAAGAAATGAGAAATGAGGATAGTGCAAATGGCATAGTCTTTGTTAAGGATAAATCTGTTAAGAACGCTAATCCAAAGAATGTTTCATCCAAGAAAGATGTCACAGTCTTTGTTAAGGCTAAATCTGTTGAGGACACTAATACAACGAATGTTTCATCCAAGAAAGATGTACCTAAAGTGCCAGTCAAGGTTGTTGAAACAGCTAGTTCTTCTAAGACTGGATTAGTTGGTAATAAGTTGAAGCAGAAAAATAACATGTCTAACATGAATACCATGCCTATCATTGATTCTAATCATAAAGCATGTGGTGTTATCAATTGTATGTCTTGTGCTTTTAACAGTATGCGTGCTTATTTTAATGGTAGTTATGCATGTGATAAACAGACTGCTCCTCGACAGCATATGAACAGGAACAATAATGTTCGATCAAAGACTGCTTTTCCTCCTCAAGTTAGGAGAGAGACATTTGTACCTAAGACTAAACAAAGGGTTACCAAGAATGTTTACCAGGTCAAATGTCCAGTAAATGACACAAGTGTTATTGCTGCTAAAGAAACATGGATACCCAAGATAAAACAAAAGATTTTCAAATCTGTTTATAAGGTTAAATGTTTATTGACTAAAGAGGTTAAAATTAAAAATGTTGTTTTGCTTGATAAAGGTCAATACTTTAAATCCGCAGGACCCAATCAAATTTGGGTCCCGAAGAAGGTTTAATCCATTTGTCATTGCAGGGTATTGAATAGGTTGAACGAGTAAGCTGGATCTTGGACAGTGGATGTTCAAGGCATATGACTGGAGACAGAACCCTGCTGAAAAATGTGGTGGAGAAGGCCGGCCCAGTAGTTACCTTTGGAGATAACAGCAAAGGTAGAACTGATGGATATGGCAGACTTGAAGCTGGAAATGTTATCATTGAAGAAGTGTCCTTTGTAAAAGGACTTGAGCATAATTTGCTCAGCATCAGTCAATTCTGTGACAAGGGATTTGAAGTCTACTTTAACAAAAAGAAATGTCTGATTTCACACAAAAGAAGTGAACAACCATCTCTGATGGGAGTCAGAAAAGGAAACTTGTATGTGGCTAACATGAACACTAGAAGCACTGAGGAAATCAATTGCTTCTATTCTAAACATCCACAAATGAAAGTTGGCTATGGCACAAGAAACTTTCTCACCTAAATTTCAAGACGATGAACTCTCTGGTCAAGAGAGAGTTGGTGAGAGGTTTACCTTCTATGGAATTCACACAGGAAGGACTATGTGATGCCTATCAAAAAGGCAAACTAAAAAGGGCAACTCACAGAAGCACAAAATGTCTTCAATAACTGAACCTTTACAGTTACTTCACATGGATCTATTTGGTCCAGTGAATGTGATGTCTATGTCAAAGAAAAGATATGCTCTTGTGATTGTTGATGATTTTTCAAAGTTCACATGGGTCTTGTTCCTAAATTCTAAAGATGAGACTCCACAACTGGTGATTGATCACATCAAGTTAATTAAGTTGGATTCCAAGTATCTAGTGAGGGCTATAAGGTCAGACAATGGAACTGAATTCAAGAATGCAGTTCTGAATGACTTTTGTACTGAAAAAGGTATAACCAGACAATACTCAGCTCCAAGAACTCCTCAGCAAAATGGAGTAGTTGAAAGAAAGAATAGAACCTTGATTGAAGCTACACGTACTATGTTAAGTGAATCAAGGCTTCCATTGTATTTTTGGGCTGAAGCTGTCAACACTGCTTGCTATACTCAGAATCGAACTCTTATCAACAAAGACTTGATGAAAACACCCTATGAAGCCATGAATGAAAAAAAACCAACACTCAAATACTTTCATGTATTTGGAGCAAAATGCTTTGTACTTAAAGAAGGAGACGATCAAGGTGGAAAATTTGAAGCCAAAGCACATGAAGCAATTTTTGTTGCTTATGAAAGAAGAGCTTATAAGGTGTATTTGATTGAACATCAGAAGATGATGGAAAGTGTCAATGTAACATTTGATGACACTAAACCCCCTAGTATCCAAACTGAAGATTCATCTGAAAAGCTATCTTTTGAAGATATGACAGATCTAGATTCAGATGATGATAGTCCACCTGATGTTTTTGCTGATGCAAATGACAACAATGTCAATGATGAGTCTAATCAGAATAATGGTGGTGAAAATAATGATAATATTGAAAACACCACTCATACGTCTGAACACTCATCTAATCATCCTGGCAACAACTCAGGGGGAGTTAATGAAGGATCTACTAGTCATACTCAACATCACAATGAAGAACAAGGTGAATCATCAAGACTAAATCTTCCCAGACAGACTGTTTGGAATAGAGCTCATCCTTTTGAGCTAATCGTTGGTGATCCAGATGTTGGTGTAAAGACTAGAAGAGCTTTGCAAAATCAGTGTAATTATTCAAGGTTTCTATCTGAAATGGAACCTAAGAAAACTGAAGAAACTCTTTTAGATCCTGATTGGGTGATTGCTATGCAAGATGAACTCAATCAATTTAAACAACAAGAAGTGTGGAAGCTGGTACCCAGACCTACAAATAGAACAGTGGTTGGTACTAGATGGGTATTCAGAAACAAACTTGATGAAGATGGCACAGTAACAAGAAATAAAGCAAGGTTGGTAGCAAAAGGTTATTCACAATCTGAAGGCATTGACTATGATGAGACCTATGCTCCAGTGGCTAGACTTGAGGCCATTAGGATATTCTTGGCATTCGCAGCCTTTTATAACTTTCATGTTTATCAAATGGATGTCAAGAGTGCCTTTCTGAATGGTAAGCTGGATGAAGAGGTATATGTAGAACAGCCACCTGGTTTTGAAGATCCAGATCTATTGGGTTATGTCTACTTTCTCTTCAAGGCTATTTATGGTCTTAAGCAAGCACCAAGGAAATGGTATGACACTCTTTCTGAATTTTTACTTGAAAATGAATTTACTAGAGGTGTCATAGACAAAACTCTCTCACAAAGAAACATAAGAATGATACAATATTAGTCCAAATCTATGTGGACGATATAATATTTTGGTCTACTAATGATCTTCTTTGCAAGAAATTTGCTAAGTTAATGCAGGGTAAGTTTGAAATGAGCATGATGGGTGAGCTGGAGTTCTTTCTTGGATTGCAAGTAAGTCAAAGGACAGATGGAATATTTATCTGTCAATCCAAGTATGTCAAAGAGCTTCTCAAGAAATATCAAATGGAGGACTCATCTTCAGCAATAACACCATCATCCACAGCGGTCAAATTTGGAGCATGTGAAAATTCTGCCAAGGTAGATATCACAAGCTACAGAGGTATGATAGGCTCATTACTTTACCTTACTGCAAGTAGACCTGATATTATGCATGCTACGTGCTTATGTGCAAGGTTCCAATCGGATCCTAGAGATGTTCATCTCATTGCTGTTAAACGAATCCTGAGATATCTTAAGGGTACGCCTAACTTAGGCATCTGGTACCCTAAAGATTCTGGTTTTAACCTTGTTGGATATACAGATTCAGATTATGCAAGAAGTGTTGTAGACAGAAAAAGCATATCTGGGAATTGTCAATTCCTAGGTGGAAGACTTGTTTCCTGGTACAGTAAGAAACAACAGACAGTTTCCAACTCAACAGCCGAAGCTGAATACATCGCTGCTGGAAGCTGCTGTGCTCAGATCTTATGGATTAGGAATCAACTTAGAGACTATGGCTTTGTATTAAACAATATTCCTATTTTGTGTGATAATACAAGTGCCATAGCAATCTCCAACAATCTCGTGCAGCATACGAGAACAAAGCACATTGATATCAGGTATCATTTTATTCGAGAGCATGTCATGAATGGTACCGTGGAGTTACTTTTCGTACCTACGGAAGAACAAACAGCAGATATTTTTACTAAGTCTCTTGACGAATCCACATTTACCAGACTTGTTGGTGAATTGGGTATGTTAAATAGTCCTAGTAATTAAACTAGTTAATTTATGAGGTTTGATCTTCAAGTGATTGATGTGTTAATATTTGTTATTAAAATCACTTGTATAATTATTTTATCAACTTATACTTTTGCTTGTTTCTTCTTAAATCATTATTATTATCTTCTCTATATATTTCTAATTACTTCTTGTAATTTTGGAGTAATTCATTTTCCTTAAAAATATTTTTCTCGAATTTTACAAGCTGTAATTTATGAGAAATCTATTTTTCTTGAAAATTTTTTTATTTTAGAATCAGTTTAATTATTTTTGATGTTTAATAAATTATAGTTTCTTTTTGAATAATTTTCTATATAGAAATTATTTTATTAGAAAATTTATAGATTTATTAATTCACCAGAAATAATTATGTAAATATTTAGTATTTTATGTTAGTTTGATTTGTATTGTTTGTCCTTTTGTTATTAATGTTTGATTTCGTAAAAAGGACTACCTATGATCGTTTGTATAATTTTTATTAGGTTTGCTAATTTTAGTGTAAATTATTTTGCTATTTTGTAGCTTGTTTTTTAATAATAATTAAATTGCTTTATTGTTAGAATTTGCTACTTGTAAATATTCTGTTAATAGTTGAATATTAGGATAGTTATATTAGTTGTTTTATTAATATAACAATCGGTATAACAATCCATCTGATTGTTGTATTCGAATTTGTTGATAGTTATATTAGTTAAGTTTATTGTGATATAACTCTAGATATAACTTATTAATTAGATAGTCATATTACTGTCTTCTGTATATATAACTTTAATTAATGAATAGTTATATTAGTGTTATTGCTCGAAATATGACTATCGATATAACAATTTTACTGATTGTCATATTCTTTGTTTTTTCGATAGTAATATTGTTATTTAAACTGTTATATAACTATTAATATAGAATAGTCATATTACCTTTACACGTAATATAACTATCGGTATGACTATCAACCGATAGTCATATTAGAACTGATTTGCATATAAATTGATAGTTATATCCAGTAGTCATATCTGTTTTATTTCTCTCCAAACTCGCGTGTTAAGTCACCGAGAACAATAGATACATACATATACACACATCACTAAGTCGAATTGCTGCCCGATTTTCCTCTCAAATCACGATTCTAAGAACTTTAATCGATTACCCAGTCGATTATCTTCAAAACAACGGCTTAAACGTAAGATTTGGTCGAGTTTTGTGATTTTGGGTTTAAATCTTTCGAATTTTCGATTTGAAATTCAAGAAGAATGGTTGTGATTTTTCAAAAACTAAAAATATACTTGTGTTTGTAATGGTATCAAGATCTTTGCCTCAAATTTTCATAATTTTTGGTGAAGAATTCAGTTTTTCGAATTTTTAATTAATTATTAATTCGAATTTTATGAATTAATTGGGTTAATTGTTGAATTTTGCAGATTCCTTAATTTTAATACCTGATTTGGAATGGCTGGTGCTTATAATAATTTTGAGATTGTTAATCACAATTTTATTGGATATTTTAATCCCGAGGATTGCTCGGTGGATCGGTTCAAGCGCTGGATAAATGTTCTGAATGAACAAAATATCTGTAGCCATGTTATAACTGCAAATATTCCCATGAAATTTGGTCCACTTAAACTAATGTGTACTACAGCTGTCTCAGATGGAAGATCATTTTCTTTCAACTTTAATGATAAGACATATACAGTGGATGAATCTATCTTCAATGCTGCTCTGAAACTTCCCACTGAACAATTTGCTAAAGCGCCATCAACTGATGAGTTGACTCAATTCTTTACACATCTGAACTATCAAGGTCAACTGGATCTTAAACGTCCACTCAAAAGCAACCTTGTTCAAGAATGGAACATTTTCTTCGAGATCATAGCAAAGGTTTTTGCCAATTCCACCAAGAGTAACAATACCGTCATCACAGGTATGTTACAGTCAATTGGTTTCTCAATTGCTCATAACAGAAGGATCAACTTTGGCAGCTTGATATGGCCTATATTGTTAAATCGTATGAAGAAGGCTAGAAAGAACTTTGGAAAAGGTAAAATGGTTAAGTATCATTACCCTCGATTTTTGACATTAATATTTAATCATCTTATGCCTAAGGATCAGCCTGCTCCTTTTCCAAATGATCGAGTTCAATGGTCTGGTAAACCAAACAAGAAGTTCTACACTAGGTTGGATACTTCTAAGGCTCTGTTGCATGTTCCAGTGGTCATAACACCATATATGTCTACATTCATAAATTTGCCAAATGTTATGCCTCAACCAGTTGCTGGAATACTTGCAATTGAACAAGCTCCAGAACATGAAGCAGAACAAGCTCCTGAACATCAACCAGAACCAGAACCTCAACCTGATCCTGAACCCTTAACTGCTCCTGAACATCAACTTCTAGTGGATCAACCCACTTAGAGTGAAGATGCTGCAAATGTTAATGATCAGGTATTTGACTCAACTACATCGCAATCTCAATATCTTTCTGATAGTCAATTAATTGTGAGAAGTGACCAAGGGGCTGTAGAACCACAACCCTCAACCCAGGTCAATGCACCAAACACCAATCCTAAATTCTCCAAACACTATCGCAGAAAGAAATTGTCAGTCAAAAGATCTAACCCTAGTAGTGATGTCTTGAGTGAAACAATAGATTTGCCTTTACAAAAGAGAAGTAAAACTAAATATGAGGCAACTATAAACCCCTTCATTTCTTCAAGCACACCCTTGTTACTCACAATGGGGGAAGATATTTTCTTAAATGAAGCTGAAAACATTGTCATGCAAGGAGAGCAAGTTACAGTGCCTGCCATTGTTACGGCAGAAGAACCCTCACAGGTTGATAGGGATTTGCGAACTCCCATTGCACCACCACTGACCTTCCAAGAGGAGGCTAGGGTGATTTCTGGTGCAGGTACAATGGATGCAGCTCAGGAATATGAGAGGAGTGATGTAAGGATTACCTCAAATCTGAGTGAAACACAAGCACGTGAGGTGAGTGATACTCATAGAGCTATTGAGGTGAGAGCACACAATGACACAAACACTCTATCTCTCATGGCACAACTTGATCAAATGAAAGAAAGTCTTGCTCAAGCTGAAGAAGATAATAAAAACTTAAGGTTTGACATGGATAACATGAGAACTATCTTCAACAACAAGATCAATACACTCAAACTCTCTCAACAACAAGCAATTGTCGACTCTAGAGATGTCACAGTGGCTCAAGATCTCATTATAACTTCTATATCGAATCAGATTGAAGATCTTCAGAATAACATAAATTAGAATCACTTATCCACTGAACATCGTCTCAGTCAAATTGAAAGGCAAAATGATTATCAAGCAAAGGGGTTGAGACACTTATATAATATCATTAGCAGAACTCACTCACTTACAGCAGAAGAGAAGAAATTCTTTGGAAGTAGTGATGAAAGTGGCCCTGGAGCTTGTACAAGCCATAAAGCTGTAGAGGATTCCTCATCTAAGGGGGAGAAACCTAGAGGGGGAGGAAGTGTGAGTAAAGAAAAAATTGAAGATAGGAGTGAGGGGAAGAAGAAGATAACTCAAGCAGCAGCAGAACAGGATGATGATGCTGTAGAAGGTTATTACTATACAGGTGAACCTGATAACCTTGATCTTTTTGCTGACTTGCAGTTTCCTGATGTTGGTGAAGAATTTGGTGAATCGGATCTTAGTTTTTGGGATGATGAAGAGCCAGTAATTCCTGATTCTGTTGAAACACAAAGAATGAATTTTGAAGCCAATCAAGAACTTGAACATAATGATGCTAATCTGTCTATGAGAGAAGAAAGGCTCAAGAAGACACTAGAACAGATAGCTCGTAATGAAAGGCTTCAAAAGGCTGAACAGGAAGCACTTCAAAAGCAACATGCTCAAAAGCTGGAAGCAAGGAAGATGTACATCAAGTACAAAAGTGGTGATAAATGGGATGTTATTCCCAGATTACACACTTGTATAATTGTAGAAGGGGGGGGGGTTGAATACAATTCTTGATATTTATAAATTTCTGATAAGAACTCCAGAAATCTATACTTAGATAATTGCTGTAGAAAGATTTATGCACAAACACATAAAAATCAGGTGGTTAAATGCACCACCTGAAGCTTTTATTCGAATAAACTCTGTGATACAAAAGTACACAGCTTCTGTTTTACAACTCTTTTCTTTCTGAGGATATTCAACAAAAACCCTAAGCAAATGTATCTGTTTTCCTTGCTATTCAAAGAGTTGCTACCCTTGGTTATAAATCCCAAGTTTTACAAGTACTACTGGAATAAGATAATATTAATCTAATTCTAGTTGACTTGCTACTACACTCCAAATACACATGTAGCCGAAAGGTCGTCCTTGTGAACAGACATGTCTCCTGCACCTTTCTTGTATTCATAGTATAAACGGAATGCTTCTTTCTTCTGTGTTTCCAAAGTATGGCTGCCATACTGCTTTTTGCTTCTACTATGAACCCATGTGATCTGTCAGTCAAACCTGTCCTTATCAACTACTAAGCCCCATCTTAGCGTAGAAGAAAGTGTCAATGATTATCCATTGATATTGTACACTAACATCCGTTGATGATATATTGAGCTGTATCCGTTGATATTGAGACTTGAGCTGTATCCGTTGATAGAGTGGATTTGAGTTGTATCCGTTGATAGAGTTTTGTCTTCATCTGTTGATACACTTTCACTTAGACAGAATTACATAGCATAGCTTATTTATAGTTGGCTACCCTATTCTCCCTATCCATTGATGGTCAACATGACTGTGGATAAAAACACTATCAACCGATAACATAGAGATACTGCAGTATGCTACAAAAACCTCATCCGTTGATGAGCTACCTATCAACGGATAGAGTTATAAATTGTAAGAACCCCAAATTTTGGATATAATTTGTAAGAACCCAGATTTTTGGTACTAATTAAATCTTTTTATTATGTATTGGAGTATGAATGTATCAATGGGTTAATAGATGGATATTGAATGGATTCGGATTCAATTATGATATGCCATGAAGAATGGTATTGGTTGACAACTTATATAAGAATTATCTATCTCCTAGGAAATTAAGAGGTGGCAATTCCAATGAAGAAGATTATTCTTATGTCATCCAAATCGATATCTGTTATTAGTCCGGTGGTTCCTAAAAGGGTTAAGGAATGTTCAAAAGAGAATCGGGACATTTGTATAAACCGAAAGAGTAAGTAAAGAAAAATGGATGAATAGTGTTTTTGGTGGGAATGAGAATATTATGAGACGACACTATATAGAAGTACCCGGAATGGATTTTTGAATTCGTATTAGTGATTCGAGGGGAAAATAAGTGTATGTAAAAGCTGTCGAATTCTGAAAAACAGCATTTTTATTTTCTCCGAGAATTCCCTGGACACTGATAGACTTAAGGATTTAATGAGAGGATTTAAGGAATTTAAATTCGAGAGTTACCAAGAAAGATGGAGAATGGTATTATAAATGTTAAGAAGGTTGTCAGTAAAACCCTAACTAGAAACGAATGAGTTATTCCTCCGAACGATCAATGAATTGAGTAATAAACGGACAAGGAAACAAGCAAGGAATCAAGATACATGCATGTGCTAGTGGATAACATCAAGTAACCAAGCTAGTTACAAGTTAACTAGCATCATTAGAAAACCAACCAAGCACTTTGCTTACAACACACACCTTGCCACAAGAATGCAACACTTGTCCACTTGATTAGCTCATCCATGACCAAAGCACTTTATTAAAGTGGCTTTATGCAAGATATTATCAACAATAATTCATTTAGACTAGATGAGATCAAAGACAAGCCAAGAAAACTCCATTCTCTCCATTTCTTCAAAACTGCCCAGCAAGAATAGCCATGAAAGAAAAATTCATATCTCAAAATCTAGAGCTTCTAAAATCACCAAATTTTGACCATAGCCTCTCCACACCATGTGTAAGGTTCGTTCAAAATTTCATGGCCAACAAAGTAGTATAGCCTAGTCAAATCCATGCTCAAAGTTGAGGCAACAAATCTGACCAGTTTCTGTCCAGTGGGAAAAACGGGTTCAAAACCATAGCTACGAAGCTTCAAATTAGATGATATAGGACTCAAAACAAAGCTTATGAAGAGGCCAAGATGTGGTAAAAATTTGAGAGCCAAACTCTTATTTTTCGATTTTCTATGATTTTTACAAAAGTGATGATGAATAGTAACCCTTAGAAACTAACTTTGATTTCTTGTTTTGTTTGGATGATCTAAGCTTTGTTGAGGCTATACAAGGACTATAACAAGCTTAGTAAGGCTAGGACACTCTCCAAGGAAGGTATAATCCTTAAGAACCCTAGATCTTATTTTAAGATTATGTATGTTTTTGGTGGATTTTAGCATAGTTATGACATTAGTGTTATCATGAGCATGATCTTGTAGTTGGTTTGACCATATGATGATTATGATGGTGAAGAGTAATATTCCTGGACTTGTTGAGATGTATAACATGTGTATAAGATGTATGGATGCCCGGTGTGGCTTGGTTGTGTTGAAAACAATTTTGAAACGTTCGATTTATAGCCGTCGTAATGCCCGATTTTCATTAGACCTTAGTAATTCGTGCATAACAGTTAGGTTAAATTTCTGACCTTAATGGATACATGACCTAACCTTGTAGATCTCGAGTCATAGATCGCTTTGGCGAAAGAATCGAAGCATTCCGACTTACGGTTTAGGAGTTATGGCCGACTTAGTAAAAGTTGTTCGAAACCGTAACTACAAGTTCGTTATTAAAATTGAACCTCGGTAAAATATGAAAGTTTGTGACGAATCATGGTAATTAAATATTAGAGGTCATGAGGAAGATTTGAAAGAAAACCACATGTCATTTGGATCGTTTTTCGATTTTATAAAAATGTTCAAGTCGAGGTTAAATATAAACGAACCCCTAAAATGGATACTTGGTTATAACTTTGGTAAAACACTTAGAAAATGGGCGATAAAACTCGAGGTATAATCTTGGTTCGTAAACGACCGACCTTAGGACTTACCCGGCTTAAGTATATGTCAAGTGTAAGTACAATGACACGTCTTAATAACGAACAAAAGTCGGATCGTATCGGTAATAAAAAGAGTTATACAAAAGGGTGCATAACGAGATAACATGAAAGCGTGTTTCGACTTAAGTAAAGTTATACGTAACCTTCTAAAGAAGTGTTAGGTGATTAATCTCGAATATTCTGATTGTTTATAGATCACCGAGCTGAACCGGGACACGCTACCTCTACCCACACCCAACTACCAGGCAAGTGTTAAAACCTTTGAACCTGTTGTTGTGATAATATATGTATATGATTTATATTTTACATATGTCATCGCATGCATGCCTGTTTCCAATTATATTGTGACTCTGGTTTTTTTGTGATACTTGTTCCCTGAATTGATATTGGCTTATAGACTAGATACGATTTATCAATAATAAGCCGGATTATTTGGGTAAGACCCTTAGCGAAGGGCATATGATATTCATTCTAAATATAGACCGGGAGTCGGTATTTTGAGTTATAGATAGTCGTGGAAACCCGGAGGGATTCCAACGACAGATTATTATTTATCTGAGGAAGGTTATTGTTAAACGTTATTATATTCCATAAAGTATCAATTACTTGGAAATATTTCGAGGAATGTTATTCGAGTATTATCTTAGTCGAGAGATAATAAATGAATGTTAATTTTGAATATTCATTTAGAGTTGATATTTAATGAATATTATTTTGATATTCTTTAGAATGTTATTTATTAAATGAATATTACTTTCGAATATTCATTTAAGGTTTTATGTACTTAATGAATATTATTTTAAAATATTCATTGGAAGTTCTATTTACTTATGGAATATTATTTCGATTATTCCTTTGAAGTTTTGATTACTAAATGAATATTATTTGGATATTCATTTAGAAGATTATTTATTAAATGAATGCTATTTGGATTTTCATTTAAAAGAGTAAATATTAAATGAACATTATTTTCGAATATTCATTTAAGGTTCGACTTATTTATTGAATACTATTTTAAATATTTATTGGAGTTTAATTATTTAATGAATATTATTTCGAATATTCATTTAAGGAGGGATTTATTTATTAAATAATTCCATATATTCATTCGAGGATTACTTACGAGCAATATTATGAGTTAATAATATTCCATAATTATTATTGAGTAAATAAATATTCTTGGAATATTTATTTAATCCTTTTAAAATTCTTTTTAAAATAATTTATATTATTCGGAGATTACCTTCCACCTCCAGATATTATGTAAAATATTTCGGAGTCTTTTTACGACTATTTTATCAAGGAAAGGTTCCCAACTCTTTCTTTTTCATTTAAATCTATCTTAAAAGGATTTAAATGCTCGCTCAAACTTCCATATTATAGGGGAACCTACTTGAGCAATGTTATTTATCTTGTTGACTTCCCGGTCATAATTTATCCTCTTCACTCGCAACTTGGTTGCTATGGACTCATTAAGTCTGTGTTAACCTTCTCATCTTTCGAGGGGTAAGATTGTTGGAACAAGTTGATGTTCGTTACCAAGCAATAGCTTGGAAGTTATTGGTGAATTTTCCTTTCCAACTAGATACTACTACTTTGTAGAGTCTTATCAATAAGTATTATACTTGGGGAAAGGGGGACGAACGTTACATTCAGAATCATGAATTCTATTGGAACTAGGAGTCGTGTAAGAGGCCGAGTAGCGCCGGTCCATCCCCTTTGGCCCAACCGTTGGCCTGGGAGAGCTAGTAAGGCGGTAGACAAGTAAAGCCGTCAGTTCTTCCTTCTACCGGTAATAAATCTAATTTGAGCTGTACGATCTTGACTGATCATCAAGATTGGAACAGCGGGCGCGGTGAATACTCCATCATTGGTTCATCATCCAAACTTATTTATTTCCTGCAACATGATTACTGTTGGCAGAGCTAGAAAAGTGTTCGTAACTGGAATTGCAATATTTTCCTTGCAAGTTCGTCTTTATAATATCTTGCTTATTTTCGACATAGCAGATATTCCCTCATATATTTACATTTTGAGTTACCTTGTAACTTCATCGTTCATATTATACTGGCATCATTTCCGTAAATGCATGGCATATGGTTTGAAAGATACTTTTGAACTATTATATATTATCGTTCAGTTAAATATTATTGTTGGTGGGCTATTGCTCACCCTTGCTTTATTATTATATCACAACAACAGCTAGACCAGATGACTCGCACAAGGCGCACTCGATGCTGGCGAGGACGATGAGACTACCAGAGCCGAAGAGAAAGCTATTGGTAGGATAGATTTATTCTTTCAGTACCAAGTATATGGTCTAGTATGACTCATGTAAATGGATGGCAAAGAGTATGTATTTATATTAAAATTCTTTTGGGTTGTAAGAACTCATAATGTGTTTAATAAAATTTAGTTGTTACTCTGATTTCATCTCTGGGACTATAACGGGTGTGTTTTATGTTATTGTTTTGGGTCATAAGGTTGTAATTTAATATTTATGTTGAACTGTGGATGTGAATTGAGACGGTAACGACCAGATCCCTGACCCCGGATCTAGGGGTGTTACATAAATCCTCATCCGTTGACAGCTACAAAACCTTATACAATTTGATTGATTGTGAAGTTATCATCAAATACAACATATTCCTAACAATCTCCCCCAATTTATACTTGATGGCAATAAAGCATAAATTCAGGACCTTGATGATAACAAAACATTCCTAAAGATATATATAGAACAATGCAAAAATTGTATTAAGCTACAAGAATTAAAAACTGAAAGTTTGAGAAATTTACAGAGAAGTGCTCCTCTAGACTGAGCAGATTAAGAATGTTTCTTTTCTCTTATTGGCATCACCCTTCATTTTCCTTCTTTGGCAGAGTTGGACTCAATCTGCATTTGGAGTTGCCTATAGAAGGCATCTTCTTCATCAACCTTTGGATTTAGCTTTTGTTGTAACCATCTCAGGTATTGAGAACTAGCCTTTGATAGTTGGTCTTCTAACCTGAAGAATCTCCTGTTACCATCTTCATCCCTGAACTCCATCATCCAGAAGGGTTGAAGGTGGATTTTCTGTCCATTGTATGAGATCTTCATCTTCCTTGGTAGACTTGATGGTGAGTTCCATTCTCTCCTTATCTGTTCTATTCTGTCCAGTATCTCCCCTTTTGCTATCTTGGAGAACCCTGTGTATCTCTTGATTGCAGAGAACACTTTGGTTAAGGTCAGATAATTTTCTCCAAGAACCCTCTGTAGTGGCCATGTCCTTTCCTTTCCTCCCTTGTATACAAAGACCAATCTCTCAGGCAAATGTTTATATTTGTCAATTCCTCTTACTTCTAACAATTCATCGAGATACAGATTCATGCCAGAGTATTCTTCAATATCTGCCTGATAGATAAAATCATCCTTGTTTTCCAAGATTGGCTGCTTGACAATAGCAGGTACCCTAGCAACTTGAATTGGTTCCTTTGAAGGTTGCTTCCTTGGTATCCTTTTCTTCTGTATAGGCTTCTGTTGAGGCTTCAGCAAGAATGAAGGAACCTCAATGGAGTCAAGATTCACAGCTGGGTTGAATACTTTTACAGAAATAGGTTGTGATGAGCCAACTGTTTCCTTGCTTTCAATTTCTGGAGAGACAGGCCTCCTTGCCTTTGATTTCACTCTCTTAGATTTGGATTTGGGGACTGATTTCACTTTCCTTTTGGATTTGGGGACTTCCTCAGGTTCCCTCATTTCATCCTCTACCTCATCCATTAACTCTTGAGCCAGCCTGGCTTGCTTCTCATCTGAGTTTTCATATTGATTTTCTTTACTTGGATGAGCTTCCCTTAGAAGTTTGGAGGTCTCCTCTCTTTTTGCTTCAACAAATCTAGGATGGCTGTTGGATATATTTAACACTTTTCCATTCCTTATTATTATAGCCATCCAATCTCTTACACTCTTATTTGTCTTTTCCTTGAACTCTTTGATTGTTTTTCCCATTAGCTTCTCATCATCATCCTTGGGAAATGGAAAGTCCAATTGTAACTTGTGCTTCCCATTTGCCTTTGGTGGAGAGTAGGCTCTAGTTTTTATGTATGGTTCAAATTCTTTGACATAAGATGGTTCAGCATCATAGAATGTAGGAGCCACAATCTCTGGAGTGAGCACCTTCAGATTTATAGTTGATATTGTTGGATCTGAGGACTGATTAGAGAACAGAGTTGATACCATTGATTCATTGATCATCCTTTCTGTTCTCATCATTCTTTCATTTGCCTCCTTGTTGATCTTCTCTAATTCTTTAATTCTGGCTTGCCTCTCATCTTCTGAGATTTTTGACAAGTCAGGAACTTGAAGCACAGCCTTTTGTTTCTTCACAGGGGAAGCCTTTATAGTATACTCTTTTGGATTGACCACTATCATTGGCTGTTGCTCCCCCTCAATTTGTGCTATCTTGCTAATGGAAGCTGGAATTTGACTAGAAGTAGCTGCCTCTTCTACCTTTTTCTCCCCCTTTTTTTTAGCATCAAGGGTTGGAGGTGAGGCTGCAAGCAGCCTTTCCAGTAGCTCAGTCTGTTTGGCTTGATTGGCAATGAGTTTCTACATTTGAAATTCCATACTATACACTCTGGAGGAGAGATGCTGAACCGATTTGGCCAGGCTATCTTCCTTCAATAATTTGCTAGTCAGCACCTTCTGAGTGGTAGTAGGGGCTAGTGCCTCAATCCTGGCATCTAGTTCCACTTTCATTTCTCTAATTGCAGTTTGGACCTCCTCCTGTTGTGTTCTTTGAATGACCATGTGCATTTTGTGAAGTTTCAGGGAGTCCATTAATTGCTAAAGGACAGCCTTTCTCTGTGGATCTGCATTTTGGTGCTCAGCCCTAGCAGATTGATATTGCTTCACAATCTCCACATTGAAGTCACCAGCCACAGTGGCAGTAGAAAATAGCCAGTCTGGAGTATCTGCCACATTGACTTCTTCATCATTTGCTGTGCTGTCACTGTCATCACTGCCAAACTCTTCACTGTCAGCATCTGAAGGCAGAGTTGTCAAAGCTTCCTTTGCTCTTTGTAGAGATTGTGAGGTGTGCACTAGGTGCATTGCCTCCTCTGCCTCCACATTGCCCTGTTGTGCCATGACTTGATAGGCAGAAACAGGATGAGTAAATGTTTCAGGATCCAAAGAGATGGAGTCAATGATTGACTGATATTCTTGAGAAATTCCATCTCTTTAGAAGCTTCATTAACCTCCATTAACTCACTTACAATGGCTGGATCTTCCTGCCTTATTTCTCCTGTAGTCCCTTCTCTCCACTCATCTCTCTTTTCTTGCATCAGGGGCTCCCCCTGGCTCACACCTCTCACACCCTCACCTTCACCTACTAAGGTGGAACTCTCTTGCTCTCCTTTTGCCTGACCTGAAGAAATGGTCAGCCTCTCATTATTTGCCTCCCCTTTTGCCTGCTCACAAGGCAGCCTCTCACTCCCTTCCCTCAATCATAAAAGTGTTTCAACTACTGAGAACTCCTCCACACTTGACACAGGAATGTCAGATATAGCAGTGGTAGAGCGAGTTATCAACGGATAAGGGATATCCGTTGATGGAGTAGTTATAGCTCTCAACGGATGGCTAGACATAGGCGCATCCGTTGATCGAGAAACATTTGTCAATGGATGAAGGATATCCGTTGATGAAGGAATGATAATATCCGTTGAAGTGAAAACCAACACAGAATCTGTGGAGATTGATTTTAAAGATGAGGCCACAGATGTTGTTGTGAATTCAGGAATGGAAGGTTGATGATGACCACCAATTGCAGACTGGGGCTTCTCCAAGAATCTTAAAGATGGAGAATCAGGAATTGATGTAGATATCATATCCACATCCAAAGATGGAGTTGGTGATGGTGGATTGTAATGTGTATCGATTTGAAGGTTAAGATCAAGGGGCTGTGACTCCACATTTATTGAAGTCACATCAAACTGAATTTGAGAAGGTACAGTTTGTTGTACTGTGTGTGCACCCTGTGCTTCCCCTATGGTTTTAGATTTTACTCTTCTTTCATAGGTTTTTGAGAGAGGGCTAGTGTCCCTTACCCTTTTGTGCAGAGTTTCTGTAGAACTAGTAGTCACACCCTGTTGAGAGGATGTAACTTGGGCTTGGCTATTTGGTGCACTTACCTCACCTACCTTATTCTTAGGGCTTGCACCCTGTCCCTCACCACTCACTACCTCCTTCATACTCCCCTCAAGAGCTGTGGTAGTTTTTACAACAGATGCTTTTTGAGAAACACCTGAGGTTTGTCTCTTAGATTTTGGTTTGGAAACTTTTGTTTTAGTCACTTGGGTAGGAGCCTGTTTGGTCACTATTACAGACTCCATTGTGACTGAGGAAGGCAAAGAAATTTGGGGGTTAGAGATAGGAGTTTCAAGGTTAGAAAGAGTTACCTGAACAATTGGTAGATATACCAATTGCACTTCTGCATTGGAGTTCATTCGAATTAAATCACTTAAGACTCTCTTCTCCTGAACAAAACATGTGAACTTGCTATCCGAGTTAGCAATGGATAGCTTATTCTCAGATACATGCAGTGCTAATAGCATAAAAAATCTAGCAAAATAGATATTCTTGCTCCTAGTTTCCTTTTTACCTAATTTTGCTGCTATCTCATACATGACTAGTGTGCCAAAGTTATAGAATTTATCAGTCAGAAGCATACACAACATAACTAGCATGGAATGGGTAACAGCATCAAAGTTACTAATTTTGCCTGAAAAAGTTTTAATGAAGGCATCACAAAAATAACTCCATTCTTTAACCATCCATTTCCTAACAATTTTCCCTAAATTATCAGGACTAAGGGCAAAATTTATGGAATTAAGCATGGCAACTATTTCAGCATCACTGGGTACTTTCAGACAGTTATTCTCTGGCAATTTTAAACAAGCAGTTATCACATCAGAGTTAACTACATAGTTTTTACCCTTTAGAGAAAAAGCAATTGTACCGTTTGTGCCATTGAACTCAGTAGATGCCCACACCTCTTCGATTATCTCGTGGATTAGAGGAGTGGTGGCAGTCATAGCATACGAAAGTTTACAGTTCTTCACAAAATTCATCATGGTGTGATAAGCTTCTGGGGCATTCACTGTATCGACATAGGCCGCGAAATTGTTCTTCTCATAGGTGAACCCAATGGAAGACATCATCTTAACAATAGGCGCCATTGAAGAGTTTGAACTTTTGTTGCAGAGAATTTTTGTGAAGAAGATGCAGTTTACTTAAGAGAATCTTGAAAGTCGATAAAAGTGAGATGTGAGAGCACAAGACAGCCTTTTATATTTTTCAAGAATTGAAAATGAAATAATTAAAAGTAATTACCCATTGGTCAAAAGTAACTGTCAAATAATAAAAGAAAATAAATATAACCAGTCCTATATAGATACACCTTTACCAACGGTTATATTTAAAAGAAAATATGTATATCAACGGATATGAAATGAACGGTTGAGAAACAGTTTATCCGTTGATGACGTGGATAAGCTATTATCCGTTGATATACAAAAATCTAGGAATGTGTTTATGCTATCAACGGGTAAAAGGATATCCGTTGATAAGATAATTTTGCCATGGACAAAATTTCTGAAGAAAATTTTTCTGAGAGTTTTTAATTCTCAAGTAAATCAAAACACATTCCTAGCTGCAATGCAGTAAAATCAAATATCACTAGGAATTATGACAAGTTAAGCATACCTAGCTCACCTACCAATCTTGTGAATGTGGATTCATCAAGAGGCTTGGTGAAGATATCTGCAAGCTGCATTTCACTTGGCACAAAGTGCATTTCTACTGTACCATTCATCACATGTTCTCTAATGAAGTGGTATTTGATGTCAATGTGCTTGGTTCTCGAATGTTGCACTGGATTCCCTATGATGGCAATAGCACTTATGTTGTCACGGAAAATTGGAATCTTCTCAACGTTTAGACCATAGTCAATGAGTTGATTTCTCATCCATAGAATCTGTGCACAACAGCTTCCAGCAGCAATGTACTCAGCTTCAGCTGTAGAAGTGGAGACTGAGTTTTGTTTCTTACTGAACCATGAAACAAGCCTGTTTCCTAGAAATTGACAGGAACCTGTAGTACTTTTCCTATCAACTCTGCAACCTGCATAATCTGCATCTGAATAACCAGTTAGATCAAAACCAGATTCTCTTGGGTACCAAATGCCAAGGTTTGGTGTTCCCTTGAGATACCTGAAAATTCTTTTAATAGCTATTAAGTGAGACTCTCTAGGGTCAGCTTGAAATCTAGCACAAAGACAAGTAGAAAACATTATATCAGGTCTACTAGCTGTTAGGTATAGAAGTGAACCTACCATGCCTCTATAGCTTGAGATGTCCACAGACTTTTCCTTAGTATTCAACTCAAGCTTAGTTGCAGTGGCCATAGGTGTTTTTGCAGAGGTACAATCCATTGAGTCAAATTTCTTTAAGAGATCATAAATATATTTTGTTTGACTTATGAAAATGCCCTCATTAACTTGCTTTACTTGTAGGCTAAGAAAGTAAGTTAATTCACCCATTATGCTCATTTCATACCTACTTTGCATAAGTTTGGCAAACCATTTGCAAAGCTTCTCATCTGTAGACCCAAAAATAATATCATCTACATAGATTTGGACAAATATTGAAGAGCCATTGATATTCCTATGAAATAGGGTTTTATCTACTGTACCTCTAGTGAAGTGGTTCTCCAAAAGAAATTGAGATAAAGTGTCATACCAGGCTCTTGGTGCTTGCTTCAAACCATAAAGTGCTTTCATGAGAAGATATACATATTCTGGAAATTCTGGATCCTCAAAGCCAGGAGGTTGATGGACAAAAACCTCTTCTTCCAGTTCCCCATTTAGAAAGGCACTTTTGACATCCATCTGATAGACTTTGAAATTGGCATGTGCTGCATAGGCTAGAAAGATTCTTATTGCCTCAAGTCTTGCCACTGGAGCAAAATTTTCATCAAAATCTATCCCTTCTTCTTGAGAATAGCCCTTTGCCACTAATCTAGCTTTATTCCTCACAATTATGCCATTTTCATCTGTCTTATTCTTGACAACCCATTTAGTACCTATGGCACTTCTATCATCAGGTTTGGGCACAAGTTTCCATACTTTATTTCTTTCAAATTGGTTTAGCTCTTCTTGCATTGCTAAGACCCAATCTGGATCTAGAAGAGCATCTTCCACTCTCTTAGGTTCCTCCTGAGATAGGAAGCTACTGTATAGACATTCTGCTTGAGTGGCCCTTCTAGTCTGGACTCTTGAATTTGATTCACCAATGATTAACTCAAATGGATGATCTCTAGTCCATTTTCTTGCAGGTGGAAGGTTTGATCTTGATGAGGTTGCTTCATTTCCATGAGCATGATCATGTTGATTTAGCATTGAATTTTGACCTTGAGAAACTCCCCCTGAGTTTGTTGTCCTTGCTGAATTATGAAGTTGACTGTCAATGGATGCATCAACGGATGCATCTCTAATATTGTCAACGGATGCTCCAGGATGACTGTCAACGGATGCTTCATTTCCAGTGTAAGCATCACTTCTAGTTGGTACAACAACTCTTGGTGGATCTCTGTGGTCATGATCTTCATCTTCCTCATCATCATCATCATCATAGTACATTCTTCCTTCACCTTCATTCTCAAATTCCAACTTTTCATGGGAGCCTTCATCATTTAGGCCTAGAATCTTTTGATCATCAAACACAACATGTACAGATTCCATAACAATGTTGGTTCTTAGATTGTAGACTTTGTAGGCTTTCCCTGCTGCATATCCAACGAAAATAGCTTCATCTGCCTTTGCTTCAAATTTGCCCAAGTTATCTCCATGATTCCTTAGCACAAAACACTTACATCCAAAGACATGAAGGAAAGCTAAAGTTGGTTTCTTGTTGGTTAACAACTGATAAGGAGTCATTCCTATAGCTTGATTGACCAAGGAAATATTCTGAGTAAAGCATGCAGTGTTGACAGCTTCAGCCCAGAAATATGTTGGTAACCTTGATTCACTTAACATTGTTCTAGCTGATTCAATGAGAGTTCTGTTTTTCCTTTTAACAACCCCATTTTGTTGAGGTGTTCTGGCAGCAGAAAACTCATGGACAATTCCATTCTCTTCACAGAAAATCTTCATTGTGGAATTCTTGAATTCAGTACCATTGTCACTCCTGATTCTTTGTACTCTGTCTTCAGAACCATTGTTTAGTATTCTGAGGTGATTGATGATGATTTCACTTGCACAATCCTTGGAGTGCAGGAAGAAGGTCCATGTGAACTTAGAAAAATCATCTACAATCACCAGACAGTATTTCTTCTTTGAAATAGACATGACATTTACTGGACCAAATAAGTCCATATGCAGCAATTGAAGAGGCTTAACAATGGATGACTCTATCTTGCTTCTGAAGGATGATTTCTTTTGTTTCCCTAATTGGCAGGCATCACACAGTCCATCTCTGACAAATTCCAATTGAGGGATTCCTCTAGCAAGATCCTTTCTTACCAAATCATTCATAACTTTAAAATTCAAATGTGACAGCTTCTTATGCCATAACCAACTCTCATCCTTACTTGCTTTGCTGAAGAGACAAGTAATGGATTCTGAGCATGCTGAATTGAAGTCAGCTATGTAAACATTTCCTTTTCTAAAGCCTGCCAATACCACATTGTTCTCTTCCTTGGCAGAAACAACACAGGCTTCTTTTGTGAACTTTACTTCATAGTCTTTGTCACAAATCTGACTGACACTCAGAAAATTGTGCTTCAAACCTTCAACTAAAGCCACTTCTTCAATGATGACATTGTCTTTTGAAATCAGGCCATATCCCTTAGTATATCCTTTGCTGTCATCTCCAAAGGTAATTCTAGGGCCAGCTCCTTCCTTGAACTCTGTGAGCTGGGTTGAATCTCCTGTCATGTGCCTAGAGCATCCACTGTCTAGGTACCATAGATTCCTTCTGTTTCCCTGCACACATTTCAAAAACAAATTAAGTTGATTTTGGTACCCAAGCTTCCTTGGGTCCTTTCTTGTTAGCCTTTGACTTTGCACTCTTAGCATTCTTCAACTTAGGTGTAGATGCTTGAGTGATGGGGTTTGACAAATGCTCATTTGCATGAATATTTGATGCATGCATTTGTGGAAAATTGGCATACATATTATTCATGCTAGGAATGCTCCATGACATTTGTGGCACATTCACAGATTGAAAATAAGGATTAGACACATATGGCATGTTCACATATAGATTTGAAAAACTAGCATTTTGATACAAACCAGGCATTGCAGGCATACATGGTATTGTTTGAGGTACATGAACAGGAGCCTTGTTGACAATCTTGCAGTTAGAAGATAGGTGATTGACACTATTACAATTACTACAAGTTTTCCTAGAAGCAAACTTGTCAGGAGAATAATTGTTTTTCTTGTTGATTCCTATCTTACCATTTCTGTTCTTTTTCTTTTTACCCTCAATTTCTACCTTTTCATTATCTGATTTACCAACAGCCTTTTTGTTATGTAAATCACCTGCCTTAGCCTTCCCACTAGATTTGGTTTTGCTACTCTCACCACTAACAAAGTTCTTGTTGACTGGACCATACTTGATATCCAGTTTCCTGAGTTCCTTCTTACTAGCAAACTTTTTGTTAGTAGACGGATACCTCTCATCCGTTGATGGTTCATCTGTCAACGGATGATCACTATCCGTTGATTCACAAATAGTCTCTAGATCCTCAAGGCCAGGTTCTAGCTCCTTTTTCTTTTGAGTCCAGGTATCCTTCACAAACGATTCTATTCCCTGGACTTCTATTATGTTTTGAGAAATATTCTTACAACTTTGAAATTTAACAATTATCCCTTGTTCTTTTTCAAGCTGGTCTTTTAAAATCAGTTCTCTTTTTAACACAACTTCAAGTTCACTTTTAGCATTATTGCAATCAGCTCTCATTTTCTCAAATTCTAGAAATTGAGCTTCTAGAGCAGCATTTCAATCACTTAAAAACAGATTAGACTCTTTAATCCTATTGTTCTCTTTAGTAAGTGATTTAAAGGTAACACTTAAGTGATATAGTTCAGTAGACATTTCATCTATAACACTATTGCATTCCTCTTTGGTGAGCTCAGAGAGATTAATAGAAAATACCTGATTGCTAGCTGAACTTGCTTCCTGCTCTCCAGAATCAGCCATCAATGCAAGGTTGACAAACTCAAAATCATCATAATGATTGTCATCAACAGCCCAGTCATACACTTGGGTCAAGAATGCCTTTCCTTTCTGCCTGAGAAGATCAAAATATTTCTTCTTGTAGTCAACAGTCTCAGTTGACTTTTCCTTGTTCTCAGATCTAGGTTTCCTGCATTCACTTATCATGTGACCAGCAATTCCACAATTGTAGCATTTAATTTTGGATTTATCCACATAGTTGCTTGTGGAAAAATCCTTGTTAAATGGCTTGGCCACCCCAGAGTTTCTCTTGAATTTCAGCTTAGAGAATCTCCTAGATAGAAAAGCTAAGTGCTCATCTATCTCATCCAATTCATCCTGCTGAAGGACATTCAATTCCTCAGACACCTTTTCCTTGCTCCTGCTTGATTCTGCTCTACCTTTATAAACCTCCCTGTTTGGTGTAGAACTAGCAACTTCTGTCCTTTCCTCCTTCTGCTCCAAATTGGTAACAAGTGCAACTGACCCACTTTTCTTTTGAGACTTCTCAATCTCTTCATCCTGCTCCATTTCCGGCTCATATGTCTTTAAAGTTCCATAGAGCCTTTTAAGAGTAAATGTCTTGTACTCTTGAGTGTTTCTTAGAGAAACAGTCATTGGCTTCCATTCCTTGGGCAGTGATCTCAGAAATTTGAGATTAGAATCTTTAACTTGATAGATTCTTCCAACAGTTTCAAACCATTTAGTAGCTTTTGAAATCTACTAAATGTATCATTCAATGTTTCTCCACTCTTAAAGTGGAAATGCTCATACTGTTGGATTAGTAGTTGCATCTTGTTTTCCCTCACCTGTTCTGTTCCTTCACAAAGGGTTTGAACAGTGTCCCATACTTCCTTGGAGGTAGTACAGTTAATAACATTGTCAACCATGTCTGTTTCTAGACCATTGAACAGTATATTCATGGTCTTTTTGTCTTTGTGGACTTCTGCAATATCTTCAAGACTCCACTCAGAAACAGGTTTGGGAATAAGAGTGTCAGGCACATCTTCAGCCAAGCCAACTCTTGTTGTAGTCTTCATTGGAACGTGAGGACCCTTGTCAATGCAATCCACAAAACCCTCATCGATAGACGAGAGATGTAGACGCATTTTTACTTTCCAGTGAAAGTAATTCTCTCTATCAAGAACTGGAATCTTTACTCCATAATCCTTTTTAGACATGTTGGAAGTGTATTGATCTTTAAACTTCAAATATGTTAGAAGCTTGTTCTGATACCAATTGTTATTCCCAGATTACACACTTGTATAATTGTAGAAGGGGGGTTGAATACAATTCTTGATATTTATAAATTTCTGATAAGAACTCTAGAAATCTATACTTAGATAATTGCTGTAGAAAGATTAATGCACAAACACATAAAAATCAGGTGGTTAAATGCACCACCTGAAGCTTTTATTCGAAGAAAACTCTGTGATACAAAAGTACACAGCTTCTGTTTTACAACTCTTTGTTTTCTAAGGATATTCAACAAAAACCCTAAGCAAATGTATCTATTTTCTTAGCTATTCAAAGAGTTGCTACCCTTGGTTATAAATTCCAAGTTTTACAAGTACTACTGGAATAAGATAATATTAATCTAATTCTAGTTGACTTGCTACTACACTCCAAATACACATGTAGCCGAAAGGTTGTCCTTGTGAACAGACATGTCTCCTGCACCTTTCTTGTATTCATAGTGTAAACGGAATGCTTCTTTCTTCTGTGTTTCCAAAGTATGGCTGCCATACTGCTTTTTGTATCTACTATCAACCCATGTGATCTGTCAGTCAAACCTGTCCTTATCAACTGCTAATCCCCAGCTTAGCATAGAAGAAAGTGTCAATGATTATCCGTTGATATTGTACACTGACATCCGTTGATGATATATTGAGCTGTATCCGTTGATATTGAGACTTGAGCTGTATCCGTTGATAGAGTGGATTTGAGTTGTATCCGTTGATAGAGTTTTGTCTTCATCTGTTGATACACTTTCACTTAGACAGAATTACATAGCATAGCTTATTTACAGTTGGTTACCCTATTCTGCCTATCCATTGATGGTCAACATGACTGTGGATAAAAACACTATCAACCGATAACATAGAGATACTGCAGTATGCTACAAAAACCTAATCCGTTGATGAGCTACCTGTCAATGGATAGAGTTATAAATCCTCATCCGTTGACAACTACAAAACCTTATACAATTTGATTGATTGTGAAGTTATCATCAAATACAACATATTCCTAACATGGGAACGTGCTCAAAAGGTAATAGACTCACCACAAACTTCTGACTATGATGATCGTCGGGTGATTGCTATTTTTGAAAGCTTTAAAAAGAAGAACCCTGTACATGACATGTAGTTAAAAGCTTTGAAGACAAAAATTGTGAGAATAACTACTGCATCTGATCCGAAGAATGGTGAGCTACTAATATTTGTTGAATGTCATAAGCTTGGATCTCATAAAGTATCTCTTCAGTTCTTCTATGATAGATCTCTGTCAGAGCTTTGGGTGCTGAGACCAAAAGTCAGAACATCTTCTGAGCTAGGTATACTACTTCATGAAAAATTTCAAGAATTTGCTGAAAGAGCTGGTCCTGAAGTAATAGATAACCCTCCACAAGTTAAAATTCTCAAGGGAGAAGTTATTCACACTGTTAATCTTCAGACAAAGGAATTATATACACATCTTGCCAGACATTTGGTGTATGTTGAATATGCTCTTCGAAATCATGGTTTTGCATCTCAAGAAAAAATTGAAGCTGCAGATCATATAAGATCCTATGCTCAGACCAACATGAAGAAGTATAAGCAGTATCAAGGTGAGTTGAGAAAGAAACTTGGAATACCACTAGTTTATCCTTCAGATGTGTCATCCAGAAGAGAGTTACTTGTTGACTCTGAATTGATCAAGAATCTACCTGATATGGATGAACAAGAAGAAGGAGAAATCAACGAGGAAGAAGGTGGTAAATGAAGATTAGCTCTACAAGTTATATCATTAGAGCTTTGATAGAACAAGATAGGATAATTGTCTTATATGATCAGTCTAGAGGATCATCTATCTTGTATTTATCTTTTATGTTTGAATCTGGATAATGTTAAATATGAACCAGAACTTTTCCATTATTTACTTAGCATTTAAAGTTTTCTTCTTTACTTGTTTAATTGGGATTAGTTGAAGAATCCTCTAGGTATTTTCTTGTTATTGTCTAACAAACAAATAGGGGGAGATTGAAAGGCATATGACTCAGCCTAATTGTAGTTCGAGGATCCTAATCCAATTAAACTAGATTGTAACAAGTAAATAATATCAACTGTCACAGGAATCTCAAAAGATGATAGCCGTCAGAAGAAAAATCAACTAGTCAATCTATAGTTTTGATGTTTTACACTGGAAGAAGATTCAGATATCTGAAAAAGCCTCAAGGTAGCATTGAAACACATGGATTCATTTAAGGGACAGAGATTTCTATAAGTGATAAGAAACAATATCAGTACCGAATGATTGAAGAGAGTGAAGAATAGAAAAAGACCACAGTTTTAAAGTCAAGATGAAGAACAGAGATTGGAGTTAGTCGTTCATGAACCAGACAGTACATCGAGCGTCAACATCGATCCAGTGTATGTTCCTTATCATAATTACGTGGTTCGCAGTGAAGTATTGACTATTAAAGGATTTATATTAATTCTACTTTAATTGATTAAATCAAATAATTAATTTAATTAAATAAATTAATTCTATCAGAATTAATATATTTGTTAAAGTGATTATTAGATTAATTAAATCAGAATTAATATGAAAAAGAAATAGTTATTTAAATGATTTTTATAAACCATTTAATTAATTATAAGCTAAAAAATATGATAATATAACTATCAAATGATAGTTATATCGATAGTCATATTCAGTTCAAGGTGTGATAGTCATATTCAGTTCAAGGTGTGATAGTCATATACAGTTCAAAGTGTGACAGTCATATTCAGTTCAAACTGGATAGTCATATTTCATTCAAGGAGACAGTCATACCGAATGTTATATTCAAACTGGACAGTCATACCGAATGTTATATTGATTGGACAGTCATATTTCATTCAAGGGGATAGTCATACCGAAAGTTATATTTAAAGAGACAATCATAGTACTTTCATTTGATAGTCATACCGAATGTCATATTAGTGTTAACTGATTGTTATATCAGTTAAAACAAAGCAATATGACTATGGCTGTGTTATAAAAGGCAGCAGAATGCAGAAGATCAAGAGTCAGTCGAACATAACAGAAAAAATACACACAGCAGCTCATATCTCTCTCTCTCAAGCTCAAGAACACTTACAAATTAAATTCTGTAAATTCAAGTTCATCTCAGTTGTAATATTCTATCCATTGGAACTTGTTTACTTGTGATTCTTGTACTACTAGCGAATTAAGTTTCCTAGTTCACAAATTGATATCTTGATTTTTATTAACTAAATTAGCAAAGTTCATGTTGAATTTTCTAATTAGTTATTAATTACTTGATAATCGTTTGGACTGATTTCGTAACACCCATCAAGTTAATATATTGTTATATTCAACTTGAAATTTGTGTTATATTATTCCGCACAAATTTGTTTAAAATAAATTTTATTTAAAGAACAAATTTCGAGAAAATGATATAGATTGTATTCAACCCCCCCTTCTACAATCTTATCGGACCTAACATCAATACATACTCAATTTAACTCGGACTGAGCACTGTGGGTGGCATAAGTTTTAGATCAGGCTGAAGTATTCATATTGAAGATGCTACCTCAAGCAGATTTTGTTGTCAGGATACATTAGTTGGGGACTGTCGGATTTACGGAGAGTGAAAACAAGAAAAGTGAATTGGAATGAAATAATACCAGGCTCTTGCTATCATATAGAGATTGGAAATTTTATCAAAATTTTCCGTGATGGGATGATGTGGCCATGTCAGGAAAATCCATGAGGGATGCCAAGTGTAGAAATTTGCTAGGATGTAGTTTTATAAGTTACTTGAGAAGGAGTTAGGTTCTACTCCTATGATGAGAAGCATCCAAAGTTGGAAGGCAAATAGCAAGCCCTGAGAAGATTGAAAGTACAGCGAATGTCTTCAGGTCTTGCTCTAAAAGAAAACCTTGGTGAGGAGACTAATGAAACAGGGTACATTAACACTATCGGATACTTGAAGTGCTTGTAACACTACTTTATAATGATCTTAACGGTGCATGCATAGCCTATTGTTTATCTGTTTGATCATCTTCTAATCTTCTACTATAAATCTAAATGCAATTTATAGTCAAGATTTTAGAGTCAGGTATTCATGTTACTCCTACCTTGAGAAATTAAGTGATTAGCATTTCAAGTTCCATAGGCGCATCAAGGTCTTCACTGTAGCCTTCTATCTGCGCAGTAAGTGCAATTACTTAAGCGAGTGAATTCAGTAATCTATGACGCATATTTACAATATGGAATCGGTGTTGGGGTTATGTTGAACACCGTTCTTAACATTACGGCAATTAGCTGACGGATGTTACTTGTTGGTTCCTTCTTTTTGATTGACAATGTGTCTATTGAACAATACAAATAATGTTAAGTTACCGCATTTCTTGAAATGTTGTACGGCATAGATAATTATACGCCTAAGAAAGCCACACAAAACCTCGTAAGATTTAAGGAATAAGAGTGAAGGTTAAATCCTTGTTGCAATTACAACCAGCCTATTTGAGTTTATAAGACACAGGTCCGATGGGCATATGGTAACTTGTTTTTATGTCATGTATGTGTCAATAATTCTGTGTTCAAGTCTGAGATTCATCTTTTTCAGAACCCTCCCAATCAGACTTGGCATAGTTTAAAATGATATAACAACAAGCTGTGTTCTTTGTAAGTAGTATAAAGATGGTCAGAAAAATGTTCTGAAAATGGAGGGCAATACAAAACAAAGTCAGTCACGCAAGCAGAGGTAATTCGAAATACAACCACAAAAGCGGGCTCTTTTGAGCCAACCAACCACAGCTCTCACTTTCTAACTCCTAAAATTATCAATTTTAATGGCAAAAATCAAACAGTGGACCATGTGGCTCCTTTAGGGTTAATTAACAATCAACCATAATTGTGTATGCTGACAAACAACAACTAACCAAAAGGTCAATACTGTTTCTGGAGGCCTCTGTTATTCTTTTTAAGTTTAAGATGTAGTATTAACTTCTAGTTGCTTATCGGCAGGCCTCTGTAATTCTTTTATTAAGGTACGATTGTTCATTGTATTTAAGATGTGAAGGCAGTCTTAGCAAGGCTTATTGACATTTTCATCATTTACGTGCCGTCTCCAGCATTTTGGAAGTCCTAGTATTTTAGAATTTTGGAGGCTCTAAATTTTTTTCAAACAAATATTTAAAGTTCATAAATTAAATTTTTCAAAAAAAATAAAAATGAATCATTATTCAAGAAGTTTCCATTTCAATACAAAAGTAGCGATTTGAATCTAGGAAGTTATTATTCTTCTTACTTTTGTATGAGCAAGATCTCTAATTAAATCATTGTAATCTAGATTAGCTAACATTTTCTTCTCAATATACAACATAGTCAAGCCACTGAGTCTCTCTTGTGACATAATTGATGGAATTTTCAACAACATTCACATCATCTGGATTTTCATCAACATGATTTTCAGGCAAATTTTCAGCAATGGTAACATTCTCTCTTGAATTGTCCATATTAACGGATTTTACGTACCTATTCATGGATCATGTTAAAGTTTGCGTGAGTTATCCAACTTCTCCTTTTTCTTCCTTTTTGAACTTCATATTTTCTTTTACCTGCCCATCTATAGAATATAAAATATGATTAGTTTAATTAGGTATTCATGTGCCTGAGGATGATCTCAGGGTTCTCCTGAGATTAAAAGCTTTTCAATACAAAATTAAGGGTGTTTAGGTAAATTTATTTAGAAAAAATTGAAATTTACAAAAATGCACCTGCGGGACTACTTAATTTATAGGTTATTTGTATTATAACCTCAGGAATCTCCTGAGGACAACCTCAAGTCCATTTTTCGTTCAAAAAAAATTAACAAATATAAAAACATAAAAAAAGAAAGAGAAGATTAATCTTAGTGTGGTTCTTGTACGCGTCAAGAGATGAATATAGATGCTAGGTTTTCACTTTTTCCTTCTGTAGAGATGGTTGTCATAAGGCACTCAATATTAAATATTAACCTATCCTAACCATGGATGTAAAAATCGGTAATCGGTATAAATCGGTTGAGGTATCAATTTAAGATTAATCGGGTAATCGGGGATTAATCGGAAAAATTAATCGGAATATTAATCGGATATTATAATAATATTTAATATATTAGTCTAATTTACAATCAAACATATCATTTTAAATAAATTTACAGGATTAATCGGATTTCAAAAATCGAACCGTTTGGTTACATTACAGGGGATTAATCGGCTGAATCGGAGATTTTTAGAACCATGATCCTAACTGGGGTTTATCTTAAAATAATGGGCTTTTATAATTATTAATTAAGTGTTAGCCCTGGAAATAAAGCTGTTAGCGTGTCTATCTATTCCTCTGGCCTCTGGCCGTGGTAGGTATATTTTTATATCAATTTATTTAATCAAAACTTTTTTTTTATAATAATAATAATACTAACACACACACACACACACACACACACACACACACACACACACATATATATATATATATATATATATATATATATATATATATATATATATATATATTAAAGCTAAAATATTGAAAATTTGTCGATTTGGTTATCGTAATTAATAAAATAAATGATATCCTATTACATAATAAGAGTAAGAGGGAAAATAATAGAATACTACCAATGGTCGAGTGTTTGATTCCTCACAACTACATGTACAATATTAAATTATATATTTTATATAACAAGTGGTGCAAGGAAATATTAAACAAATATATCATAAATTTGGACTATATAAATTATAATAACTCCACATATGTTATCTAAAAATTTATGGTTCGAAAAATATTGACAACATAATGTAACAAATATACAATATAATATATATGTAACACATATACAATGTAATATATTGTTAGCCCCTGAATTGCGAAGTCTATTAGTACTATTCTTTTCTCTTTGGGGATTCCAAAGTCTATTAGTTAGTGTGCTCCTTGGTTGGTCTTTTATATTGCTTTCATCTTAGTTTAAATCGTTATAGGTAGTTTTCTTTCAACCTTATTTTAGTTCATGTCTCGGCACTGCTAATGGCATTGTAAGGTTTTCGACATTCAGGTTTGGTCGTGTTTTTTTAGCAATATACCCGTAATACGCACACGGTTACGTTTTTTAGCTAAAACATATCATCTTTTCTATATTTTAAAAATTAAATCCGTTATTTTCTAAAAATATCACGGACAACATATCTATACTATCTATACTATACTATAAAACACGAAACATGAAAAGTTTTGGTATGGTACGGTACTTATCTTATTTAATTATTTACCAACAATTCTCCAAAATAATAACTAACCAATTACCTTTTTCAGGTATTAATAATATTATAATTACTAATAACTAACTGATTACCTTTTACAGCTAAAAGGTAATATTTTTTTATATTTTCTAACTAAATATCTCATTTCAAACTCTTAATTATTTTACTTAATTATAAAAAAAATAAAACACAATATTTTCTCAAAATATTGCACGCAACTCTTCCAAACAATTCTCCTAAATAATAACTAACCAATTATTATCTTTTTCAACTATTAACTTTTCTAACTAAAATATCTTCTTTCCAAAAATATGGTCGCTCTAATTAATAAAATAAACTAATAATATTATAATTACTAATAACTAACTGATTACCTTTTATAGCTAAAAGTAATATTTTTTCTATATTTTCTAACTAAAATATCTCATTTTCAAACTTGATTTTTTTACTTAATTATCCACAAAACACAATCTTTTCTTTAAATATTACACGTAGCTCTTCCCAAAACTTCTCCTAAATAATAACTAACCAATTACCTTTTTTAGCTATTACCTTTTCTAACTTTTCTAATTAAAACCTCTTCTTTCGAAAAATATGATCATTCTTATTAATGAAATAAAGTAATAATATTATAATTACTAATAACTAAATGATTATGATTACCTTATATATATATATATATATATATATATATATATATATATATATATATATATATAATTATCAAATTATATCATTTAAAAATTTAACTTAAAAAATTCATATCATAAAAAATTCATTCAAATTATTGAAAAAATATAATATTAAAGAAAATCCGTGCATCGCACGGGTTTTAACTTATTAAGAGCATCTCCAATAGAGTTTGCCAAGAGGTTGCCAAGTCCTATGTGGCATGGCAACCTTGGTTGCCCATCTATTGGAGTGTCAATGTTGTCAAGAAGTTGCCCACCAAAGTTGCCAAAAGTTGGCAACTTCCCTATTTAGTTAAAACACATACAACTCCTCAAATATGTATTTAACTTTATCTTTTTTTATATCTCCCATATTTTAAATGTATTTATAAGACAATACAAAATTAATGTATGGGACCACATTGGCAACTTTTAAAGTTGCCATCTATTGGAGTACATTTGTAACAAAAGTTGCCAACAATGAGATGGAGGAGAGAAGAAATAAAAAAGTAATATATATGATGATGTGGTAGAAGTTGGCAACTATATTGACAACCTCTATTGGAGATGCCCTAATAGAATAATATAATTAATGGTAATTACTCGATTACCTTTTTCTTGTTTACTTTTAGTTGATATTACCTTTTATAAATATCTAAAAACATCAGTTATACCATATTTTCCAATCATAAATATTTTTTTTTCTAATTAAATACATTATTTTTAATCTATACTATTATATTAAATCCGAAATATTAAAAATTTTATTAGTTTCGTTTTCGGTACGGTTATCGTAATTAATAAATAAAAAAATATAATTAATGATAAGTAGCCGGTTGCCTTTTTTAATTACAATAAACTACTTTTTAATTAAAAGATATTACCTTTTATAAACATCTAAAAATATTAATTGTACCATATCTTCCAATCATTAATATTTCTTTTCTAATCAAAACAATTTACCATTTGTTAGGAATTCTGTATAAGTGAAGTGATGTTTCAACCGATACAGAAGTGATGTTTCAACCGATGAAGCATCTACGACAACGGATATGACACTCCAGCAAACAACATTCAACCTATCGATCGATGTCTGCTTCAACGGATAAATTGCTGCAACCAATAATGTCTTGATATTTAGCGGTTGATAGCGACTTGACATGCCTGACAGATCACATGGGTTGATCGACTTAAAAAGGGTATGGAAGCCAGTATTTGAAACGAAGAAGAAAAAGAAACATTCCTTATTCTCACAAGCAATTAGCTGGTAAATCTAGTGCAAATCTGTCCAAGACAATCCAGACAAAATTGCATCACATGGAGATAGAGAGTGGCAGCAAACCTACAGAATATTTTGACTTTGTAATATTCGTTTATTTTGTAGGGTTTGTAAACTTGAAGTATATATATCTTCAAGTGTAGCAAGGCTAAGTAAAGAAGAAAACACTGAGCTTAAACGCATAGAGCTTTAGGTTTTCTTGTAAACACTAAGTCTTGTACTTGCAGCTGTGTAAACTTTACACATGTTATTTTCTTCAATACAACCCTCAGGTGGGCACGACAAATCCACCTGAAATTTTTAAAGAGTGTGTTGTATGTTTGTTTATGTTTTTATTTCTGTTCTATAGTTTTATCTGTTCATTTTAAATCCATCTGCTGTCTTGTTAATTCAAAACAATTTTCATCAAGACTGTATTCAACCCCCCTTCTACAATCTCGTGGTGTCTAACAGGGAAATAGTAAATGGGGAAGGACACAGGGGTAAAGGTTCTAATGCTTGATAAAGACAACTACTTTCACTGGAAAGTAAAGATGCATCTTCATCTTTCTGCTATCGACGAAAGTTATGTAGATTGCATAGAGAAAGGTCCTCACATTCCAATGAAGCCTAACTCTGGAGTTAGTGAAGCTGCTGGTACTGCAGCTGCTGGAAGGCCAGTTCCAAAAACTCAGGCTGAGTTCACAGACGAAGACTTGGAAGAGATGCACAAAGATATAAAAACCATGAACATCCTGTTCAAAGGTATCGCCCAAGATATGTTTGATAATGTTATCAACTGTACCACTGTCAAGCAAGTATGGGACACTATTCAAATAATCTGTGAAGGAACTGAGCAGGTTAGAGAAAACAAGATGCAGCTTATAACGCCTTAGAAAAATTCATATTTATAAATGTTTATTTAAATATTAAATGTGAATTCTGTGACGTGAATATTGTTGAGTAGGTAAAATATGTATGATATTATATTTGTGGGTTTAGTTGATGATTTATGTGTGTCGTGTAAGCCTACGTATTTTTAGTTGTATTTTTGGTGAATAAAGTTTATTTAAATTATGTATTATTTATATTCTGAGAATTTTATAAAATAATCGGTATTAGTAAAAATTATGAAATCTTTTGCATTATTAACTTTATTGGTTTATTTGAGTTTTAAAAATATTAGATGGATTTATTTTTATTTTTAAGGATTTTAAAATGATTTTACGAATTGATTTGTGTCTTATGGATTTAATCTTGTAAAATTCATGTTTAATTCGTTTTTAATCCTAAAAAATATTTTAAAAAATATCGGGAGATATATAATTTTATTTTCTATATTTTAAAATTTAGTTTTAGATTTTTGTCAATTATTATTCCTTTTATTTCCATTTTATAAAGTAATTTTGATCTCATTTTAAATTAGAGTTTAATTAGTAAATATACTATTATATTTTCCCTCCAAATTTTCTTAAAATCCCTAATTCCTAAATTTAGCACATAACAGCAGCTGGGTTTCCTCTTTATTTTCTGTTAAGCTCTAGATTTCTCTCGAAGGTTCACTCCTTAATCTCTTTCTTGGACCCACACATCTCTCCCTCAATATCTCTTTTTTCTTGTAATCAAACTCTTGTTTCGCCCCTCTATACAGCCCTTGGTCAGTTTACGCTGCGGTGTGTAATTGTTGGTGCGGTGTGAAGCTTGTGCTGGTGTAATGTGTCTCCCCTCCCCTATTCTTCCTCTACAACCACAATGTAGCTATATATGTGTGCTGTGTAAACGTGTGCGTGCGTAGAAGAATTGAGGTGTCAAGTTGGTGTGTTATGGTGTAAGTTGTGAATGTGGCTGTGAGTATTGGCTGTGTGTTTAGGCCATAAAACGTTATTGTACAGCCGAGTGTGTGTTGAGTAATCCCCTCCTCTGTCTTCACTGTACGCAGATTTTGTGTGTATATTTGATGCTTGGTGGAATTGATTCTGGTGACTTGTGATGCTTCGAGATTTTGATATTAAATTCCTGTTGTGAATTTTGTGGCTTGATTCTATGCTTCGAATTGTACATCACTACTTTGTCAATTATTTCGCAAAATTTTTAGTGATTATCAACGAATGTTTAGAATGGTGAATTTCTGAAAAATAAATTGTTGAATATTCGTATAATTTTTGTGAGCGGAGTTTCGAGTCGGAGACCAAAATTAGGTACCCACGAGATTTTTCCCCCTCGACGATGATTAATTTGATTTGGGGGTAAATTGGCGATGATGATTCGTGAACAAAATTTAAATTTTAATAATTATATAATAAATTGTAATTTTAATTTCGAATTAGTACAATTTATTTATTATGTAATGGATTATTCGGAATGGAATTGTGATGGTTCGAATTGGTTGGTACTTGATATGTATTTTAATTGTAAGTATTATTATTGGTTGTGTCGGTTATGTTCCGACTAGCAGTCACCCGTATAAAGGGGATGCCGTCAGAATTTTCTAAAAATCTTAATTGTATTTTCTCGAGTATATATATATATATGTATGTACTACTAGTATGGAGTGGTATTTAGATTATATTTTATTTACGTGATTATTTGTTAAATATTTATCGGTTATAATTATATGTTTATGTCAATGGTAAGTGGTTGAGATAAAATGACAAAGGTAAGTAAATTTAGGGTGGTTATCGCAAGGGTAGATTAAGGTTAGACGTTCGAAGACGAACGTCAATATTATGTAGAATTTCTGAAGTAGTGTTTTTATGTGTAGATTCGAAGGACGTAGACTTAAGGGGTAAAGGAAAGGCAAAGGCTGAGGACTTGTGGAACTAAGTGATTAGAGTAAAAGTACTGTGTTAAGGCAAGTAACTCGAACCTTGTATCGAAGTTCAGATTCTTTCAATTATATATGAATGGTTGTTAAATTCTTATAACCTATTGTTTTACATTTCAAGTTAACTGTCGAATCTCTTGTATTATATTGTTAAAACATTTTAATTATTGCTTAATCCTTTATACTTTCTTGGTTACCCTTATAGACTGCTGTTTAAATTATTGTACTTCCTTGCTTGTTTTAATTCTCGTTGAACTGTAAACCTTGTTGTATGACATACCTTTTGTACTAGCTTAAACCATATTTCATATCTATTTCCTTAAGCCACACTAGCCTAACTATACTTTGTAACCCTTGAATTAAACTCTAAATCCCTGACCTTTGTTATGTTCTTAATTAATCAATGACCCTTATTGCTTATACTCTTATTTTCCCTGAGCCATACCATATTCGATATTACCTTGTATTATGCCTCTAAAATGACAAGAGCTTGATAAACCCTTATTTTTAAATACTTGTGAATCACACTTGAACCCTACCTTGCGAACCTTATACAATTAAATTGGATTGTTTACTTGACTTTTAGTCACTTATCTTTTAAATTAAACAGAAAGTTTCCTCGCTCTGAATTATTGCATAAGAGTTCTAATTCTTGAAACTTGCCATATTTCATTAAAACATTTAATTAATTATTTAATAAGCGTAAGAGGCTAGGGTGGTCCAAGTCCAACACTTAAATTTGGCGTAAGAGGCTAGGGTGGTCCTAGTCCAGCATTAAAGTCCAATGTGTTTCCTAATTGGGAACCCAATTTTCAAGGTCCAGAGGGACTTCGTATCCGGTATGGGGACTTTACGTGGTTGATCACCCATATTGTCCGGTTTTAATAGAAAGATTAATTTAATTGAAATGTTTTAAAGGTGGAAATATGATATAAAAAGATAATTGATTGCTCTCTCTCTTTCTCCCTACCTTTGGAAATGGATTATAAAATTGTCAAATTTTGGAAGAGCTCAAAGAATGATTCTTATATTGTTGTATCCATATTTCTGTTGTTGATTCCTTGCATTTATATGGTTACTTGCTGAGCATTTGGCTCATTTCTTGCTATTGTTTCTAACCCCTTTCAGTTAAGAAGGAAGATGGTACGTCTTAAGGGCATGGTCAGGAGATGTGCGAGTTGTGGACCTTAGTCACTAGTTTTGCTTTGGTAGCAGGAAGACTTTTGGGCTATAGACAGGATTAGAAGTAATAGTGTCAGTTAGTTTATTTATATTTGGGGATTTTATAAAACTTATGGAGTGTATTTAATTGTTGATAAAGGATTTGGTACTGTAATTTAATAACTTAGTTGATTAGTTTGCTTGTTTCATACCACTACCTGATGAAGATCCAGGTTGTTAGTGGGGTCATTATATTATGTTTTACTATTATTGTCACCAGGGTTTATGTAATTGGTTTTGAATTACAGGTGGATAGTCTGATTTACGAATACTTCATGCCAAAATTTTATAAAATTTCAATGGGTTACCGCATTTAGTTATATGTATTTCGATTTGTGTTGTGACGCCCCGATCTTGACCCCAGATCGGGAGGGCGTTACAGGTTGGTATTAGAGCTGTCAGGTTTTGGTCACCGAAATAAGCCAGGTTAGGTATAAGATATGTGTAGGATAGGATCTGAACCCTTATAGACATAGGATAGGAGCGATAGGTGTAGGTTATCATTAGGATAGTAGGTGATAGGTTTAGGATATTCTTTTATCGCTTTTGTACCCTTTTTTTTTGCGCGTTATCGTTATCACAGGTGGTGGATGCTTCTGTAGACTCACTCATTTCCCGACGTGTAATTACTTGAGTTCGACCTAGAGTAAACCTGAGGAGTTAGTGAGCAACATGGTCCGGTTTATTTCGCTATCACCAGTATTTGTACCAGTCCACGCAGAGACGCTTTTACATGTTGTTGATGATAGGAATTATTTTCAGTATTTATCTTTTAGTAGTTGGATTGTTAACAGTGTATCTTGAACTCTAAAACTGTGGTGTTCTATTATTAACCTTGTTGGTACCATGATCTTTATATTCTTGCTATTTACGCATCTTTCATCATATTTTTGAGTTGTCTAAATATTTCCTGTTAAAAATATCTTGTTCAAGATAATACCTATGCTTCCCTGTTTGTTTACACCGTTGTAACTCTTGTGAGCACAGACAACTCAAATTCAGGATTTGAAAGCCTTAATATTTGTATATCTTAGCCTGTTGTTTAATAAGTTCCTTGTTTTCTTATCAGAATCATGCCTCCAAAGAAGAAAACACCTACTGCAAATCCTGAAAACCAGAACACTGGCAATCAAAATCTAGTTGACTCGACTATGACTCAAATTCTTCAACTCCTTCAACAACAAATAGCCGCACTAGCTCAACAACGACCCGCTCAACCAATTGTGACATTTAAAGCTTTTCAAGCTGTGCACCCTCCGGAGTTTAAAGGTACTGTTAACCCAATAGAAGCTAGGGGATGGCTAATTGAGATGGAGAAAGCTTTTGCTTTGGTAAGGGTAGGAGAAGATCAAAAGACTGAATATGCGAGTTACTTCTTGAAAGATGAAGCAAACCATTGATGGGAGTCAACGAAGTTGTTGGAAGGTGAAGGAGTGATCACATGGCAGAGATTCACAGAATTATTTCTCGAGAAGTATCTTCCAAGGTATAGGCAAGATCAGCTGGATATTCAGTTTCTAGAGTTAAAGCAGGATAACATGAGTGTGGCGGAATACGAGGCAAAATTCAAAGAGTTAGCAAGGTTTGTTCCTGAATATGTCAATACTGAGGCGAAGAAAGCTAAAAGGTTTCAGCAGGGTCTAAAGTCATGGATACGTAGTAAGGTGGCAATATTTTAGTTAGAGAATTATGCAATGGTGGTGGAGAAAGCTATGATTGTTGAAGGTGAGAGTGAATTGTATCAGAAGGAGAAGGCGGGAAAGAAAAGAAAGATAGAAAGTACTGAGGGAAGTCAGAATCCAAGAGGTAATAATCTATACTATTATATAAATTCCGAAACATTGAAAGTTTTGGTACCTGTTTTTTGGTACTGAGTGAATTTACTTATATACCCTTCATTATAAAGAAACATAAATACACCTAAAATAAATAATAACATAATATAATTAATGGTAATTAGTCGAGATAATACCTTTTATAAACACCTAAAAACATCAATCGTATTATATCTTTCCATTATTAATATTTTCTTTCCAATTAAAACATGTTATAATTAATGATAATTAGTCGATTAAGATAATAAAATTAATGGTAATTAGTCGATTGCCTTTTTCAAATTAATATAATAAAATTAATGGTAATTAGTGATTGCCTTTTTCACATTTACTTTTAGTTGAACATATTACCTTTTATAAACACCTAAAAACATCAATTTTATCATATCTTTCAATAATTAATATTATTACGTTACCTTTTTAATTTATAACAAATCTTACAATCATTAATATATACATGAAAATATCACATCATATTTCTCAATTATTAATAAAATATATTAAAAATCGTATACATTGTTTATAATAATGATACATGAAAATGTATCATCTTTGCTATTTTTTCTAATTAAATTTCCTTTTTTTCTAGAAATATCACGGGCAACATTAGTTTCTCATTTTGTAAAAACTATGAGCAATTTTATTTACTAAAATAACATAATTAAATTATAATTATTGTAAACTAATCAATTACCATTTTCACATTAAATCACGTCATTTTTTTAATTTTCACATTACCTTTCTATTTTCTCTAACTAAAATCTCTCTTTTTCCAATTTATATCACGGACGGTTATATTTAATACAGATAACTAATAATATTATAATGTTAATAATTAACCGATGTCCTTTTTCAGCTAAAACGTATTATCTTTTCTATACTTTCTAACTAAAATACGGTAGATAAAATCCATTCTACTAACTAACCAATTTCCTTTTTCCCGGTTAAACATATTATCTTTTCTATTTTTCAATAACTAAATAATTTTCTTTTTTAGGTAAAATACAATATCTTTTATATTTTATCTAACTAAAATTTCTACTTTATTAATCAATTTCCTTTTTAAGGTTAAACATATTACCTTTTCTGTTTTTCAATAACTAAATAATTTCATGTTTTAGGTAAAATACAATATCTTTTACATTTTATCTAACTAAAATTTCTTTTTTTAAAAAAACATACGTGCAATTTTGTTTAATAAAATAACATAATTATATTAGAATTAATCAATTACCTTTTTCAGGCAAAACACGTTACCATTTCTCTTTTCTCTAACAAAAGTCTTTCTTTTTCCAAATATATCATGGATGTTTACCTTTTTCAGCCAAAACACATTACTTTTTTTATTTTCTCTTACTAAAACCTCTCTTTTTCCAATTATATTACGGGCGTTTCTATTTAATAAAAATAAATTATAAAATTATAATATTAATAATTAACCGATTACCTTTTCAGCTAAAATGTATTATCTTTTCTATTTTTTTTATTTAAATTCCTTTTTTTTAGAAATATTACGGGCAACATTAATTTCTCATTTCTAAAAATTATGAGCAATTTTATTTAGTAAAATAACATAATTAAATTATAATTACTATAAACTTATCAATTACCATTTTCGCATAAATCATGTCATGTTTTTAATTTTCACATTACCTTTCTATTTTCTTTAACTAAAATATCTCTTTTTCCAATTGTATCACGGACGGTATACAATAAACTAATAATATTATAATATTAATAATTAACCGATTATCTTTTTCAGCTAAAACGTATCATCTTTTCAATATTTTCTAACTAAAATCCCTCTTTTAATAGAAATATCACGGATAATATTAATTTCTCCTTTTCTAAAAGCATTGTATTTAGTAAAAAACATAATTAAATTATAATTACTATAAACTAATCAATTACCTTTTCACCTAGAACATGTTACCTTTTTAATTTTCTCTAACTAAATCCTCTCTTTTTCTAATCATATCATGGGCATTCTATTTAATAAATAAATAATAATTTTATAATCACTAATAATTAATCGATTACCTTTTTCAACTAAATCATCTTTTCTATATTTTTTAACTAAAATCCCTCCTCTTCTAGAAATATCACGGATAACATTTATATAATTATTATCAAATCATCTTATATAAGAATTAAACCCTCCAAAATTCATGTTTAAAAAAATTAATTTAAAATAATGAAAAAGTTTCATATAATATTTAAAAAAATCCGTGCATCGCACGGGTTTTAAGCTAGTAACAATAACAAGTTCAAGCCAAGGAGTGAGGGCTAGTTTTATAAGAGCCGAGGTTTACAGAAGCCGAAGAATGAAAATGGTGGTCAAGGTAAACGTTTTCAGAATACTAATCAGCAATAGGCAATCAGACCAGCTCTACCTGAATGTACAACTTGTGGGAAGAAGCACTCGGGAGTTTGTCACAAACTAAGTATCACATGTTTTAAGTACAACAAGAAGGGACATTACACGGGAAAGTGCCCGACTTTAAAACCAGGGATAACATGCTACAATTGCGGGAAAATTGGTCATATTGCTAAAGATTGTAAAGAACCAGTGCAAACAGCACAGGCTTTAAGGATAGTCGGACCCCCAACGGCAAATGCTTTGAGGATAGCTGGAGCCCCAGCCCAGAGCCAGATGTCTTCACCTAGGGCCAGAACTTTCAACATGACAATGCAGGATGCCATTCAGGAAATGGATGTTGTCGCAGGTACGCTTCCTGTGAACTCAGTAGAGACTAAAGTTTTAATTGATTCTGGAGCAACCAAGTCTTTCATTTCCAACAAGTTTGTTAGTAAATTGCAATGCAAAATTCGACCTTTAGAGCAAGCTTTAATGATAGAATTGGTAAACTAAGATAGAGTTTCCGTTAATTAAGTGTGTCCTCAGTGTAATATAGAGAGAGGAGGTTACCTCTTCTATGCCAATTTGATACCTTTCGAGATGGGAGAATTTGATGTAATCTTAGGGATGGATTGGTTAGCTGATTATGATGCACAGATTGAGTGTAGAAAGAAGCAGGTAAGATTAAGGACTGAAGATGATTAGGAAGTTATATTTCAAGGGCAAGGACAAGTGGAGAAATTTTTGAGCATTATGCAAGCTAAGAGGTTACGTAGGCAAGGATGTGAAGTGTATTTAGCACTTGTAGTGGATGTAGAGAAGTAAGCACTGAAGATAGAAGATACCAATTGTTAACAAGTTCCTTGACGTTTTTTTTTCCCGAAGAATTACCCGGTTTACCTCCAGATCGAGAAGTGGAGTTTGCTATAGACTTAATGCCTGGAGCTGAACCCGTGTCCAAAGCACCATATAGGATGGCACCTATGGAGATGAAAGAGTTAGCAATGCAATTAAAGGAACTTTTGGAGAAGGGAGTCATAAGGCCAAGTGTATCACCGTGAGGAGCGCCTGTACCATTCGTCAAGAAAAAGGATGGTAGTATGAGATTATGTATCGATTATCGAGAGCTCAACAAGCTGACCATCAAGAATAAATATCCCCTACCTAGAATCGATGATTTGTTTGATCAACTTAAAGGAGCAGCTTATTTCTCGAAGATTGATTTAAGATCGGCCTATCATCAATTGAAGATCAAACCTGAAGATATTCTAAAGACGGCGTTTCGTACTAGGTATGGATCTTATAAATAGAGTCATTAGGAAGCAATTGGACAAATTTTTGATAGTTTTCATTGATGACATATTGATATATTCCAAGACCCGGGAAGAACATGCGGAACATTTAAGGATTGCATTGGAAATCCTGAGAGCAGAGAAGTTGTATGCCAAGTTTTCAAAAATGTAAGTTTTGGTTAGAGGAGGTAAAGTTTCTAGGCCATGTAATCAGTAGTGAAGGAATTAGAGTTGATCCTGTAAAAATAAAAGCCATGATAAGTTGGAACAGACTGAAGACACCTACTGAGGTAAGAAGCTTCTTATGATTGGCTTGTTATTAAAGGAGGTTTGTTCAAGATTTTGCTAGGATTGCTTCACCATTGACCAAGTTGACTAGGAGAAATGAGAAGTTCATAGGGAATGAAAAGGGTGAGGACAAATAAGTGAAATCATGATTTCTAAGTATGAGCTTTGCAATTGAAAGAACTAAAATTTTTGGGGTATTACCAAAGGATCGAAATGAATTCTATGACGACGAAGCAGTTATGAATTGGGAAAGGCCTAAGATGCTAACGAAGATTGAAAACATTGGAGGACCAGGTAGGAATTATCAAAGGTTGTCAAAGGTATTACCAAGATAGCTACAACAATAGACAATCCTACAAATTAGGAAACAAAGTGATAAAGGTGGAGAAAGCTTTCAGGAGTCAATGAAGAGATTGAAAACTATCCCAAGGTCAGTACAACCGGATGAACAAGGAAAAGATGAATAGGTTTATAAGAAATGTTCAAAGAGTTTAAGAGGTTGGAGTTAAGGAATTCAAATGCTTAGACTATTACAAAAGAGATGATCTATACCATAACGTTCCAACATGAGTAACTGGGGGAGATGTGGAAATACTAAGAAAACGTGTTGAATCAGAACGTGAAGGAATTGATTTTAGAAGAATGGAATAGTTCAAGGAAATGACTGATGGATGTGTATTTTAATTCATTAATTCAATTATTGGTAAATGTTGGAGTTATTATGTGTAGAGTCTAACTGGAGGAATTGTAGCGAATATAGTGTAGTGTTTCGGAAGATGATTTCTTGCGAATTTAGTACAGTGAAGTTTAAATGAGTTTTGAAGGTTGTAAGTCAATTTTGGGTGAAATATACTTGGATTTACTTAGGTTAAGCCGAGTTTTGATATTAGTGAATATTGTTGTTAGAGCTTAAACTGGATTAAAAAATATGATTTTGAATGGTATTGAGGGGTAGTGACCCCACGATAGTTTGTGTTACGAATAAGATATTCACGTTTCACGGTAAATGGTTATTAGTTTCGAAAAGGTTACCCAGTAAAACAATGGGATTGAGGATGGATAGAAGTTTCCCAATTATTCCCTCATCGAGTAACATTGTACGTTGAAAGGGGAGTAAGAATGATTGGGGGATTTCTTGATAATCTTTTTCTCATAGTTTTTTCTGGGGCAATCTGAATTATGAGTAGGAGCGTGGAAGTGGTATCAATTATTTTAGTCGCGTGGATTTCGTTTTAAAGATTTAATTATTTATATGTTTGCTGCAAGTCAAGGCAAATTTTGTTTTAGTATTGTATATGAATGAATTGTTCATGGATGATTGGGATTAGTACTTGAGGCGTTGTGTACAGGGCATAGTCCATTATACGAATAGGTCATGTCCGATTTTCGGTAGAAAAGGATCGTCACGTGCGAGTGATAAGTATTTAGAATTAACGAGATATGTAAACAAAAGTTTTAAGTTTCTCTCGAAGGTTCACTCCTTAATCTCTTTCTTGGACCCCCACATCTCTCCCTCAATATCTCTTTTTCCTTGTAATCAAACTCTTGTTTCGCCCCTTTGTAGAACCCTTGGTCAGTTTGCGTTGCGGTGTGTAATCGTTGGTACGGTGTGAAGCTTATGCTGGTGTAGTGTGTCTCCCCTCCCCTGTTCTTCCTCTACAACCACAACGTAGCTATATATGTGTGCTGTGTAAACGTGTGCGTGCGTAGAAGAATTGAGGCGTCGAGTTGGTGTGTTATGGTGTAAGTTGTGTATGTGGCTGTGAGTATTAGCTGTGTGTTTAGGCCATAAAACGTTACTGTGCAGCCGAGTGTGTGTTGAGTGATCCCCTCCCCTGTCTTCACTGTACGCAGATTTTTTGTGTATATTTGATGCTTGGTGGAATTGATTCTAGTGACTTGTGATGCTTCGAGATTTTGCTGTTAAATTCTTGTTGTGAATTTTGTGGCTTGATTATGTGCTTCGAATTGTACATCACTACTTTGTTAATTGTTTCGCAAAATTTTAAGTGATTATCAACGAATGTTTAGAATGGTGAATTTATGAAAAATAAATTGTTGAATATTCGTATAATTTTTGTGAGCAGAGTTTCGAGTCGGAGACCCAAATTAGGCTACCCTCGAGATTTTGCCCCCTCGACGATGATTTAATTTGAGTCGGGGGTAAATTGGCGATGACGATTCGTGAGCCAAATTTAAATTTTAATAATTATATAATAAATTTTAATTTTAATTTCGGATTGGTACAGTTTATTTATTATGTAATGGATTGTTCGGAATGGAATTTTGATGGTTCGAATTGGTTGGTACTTGATATGTATTTTAATTGTAAGTATCATTATTGGTTGTGTCGTTTATGTTCCGACTGGCAGTCACCCGTATAAAGGGGATGCCGTCAAAATTTTCTAAAAATCTTAAATGTATTTTCTCGAGTATATGTATATATGTATGTACTACTAGTATGGAGTGGTATTTAGATTATATTTTATTTACGTGATTATTTGTTAAATATTTATCAGTTATAATTATATGTTTATGTCAATGGTAGGTGGTTGAGATAAAATGACTAAGGTAAGTAAATTTAGGGGTTATCGTAAGGGTAGATTAAGGTTAGACGTTCGAAGACGAACGTCAATATTATGTAGAATTTCTGAAGTAGTGTTTTTATGTGTAGATTCGAAGGACGTAGACTCAAGGGGTAAAGGAAAGGCAAAGGATGAGGACTTGTGGAACTAAGTGATTAGAGTAAAAGTACTGTGTTAAGGCAAGTAACTCGAACCATGTATCGAAGTTCAGATTCTTTCAATTATATATGAATGGTTGTTTAAATTCTTATAACCTATTGTTGTTCCTTTGAAGTTAACTGTCGAATCTCTTTTATTATACTGTTAAACCATATTAACTATTGCTTAATCCTTTATACTTTCTTTGTTATCCTTATAGACTGCTGAAACTATTGTACTTCCTTGCTTGTTTTAATTCTCGTTGAACTGTAAACCTTGTTGTATGACATACTTTTTGTACTAGCTTAAACCTTATTCTATTTCATTAAGCCACACTAACCTAACTATACTTTGTAACCCTCTAATTAAACTATAAATCCCTGACCTTTGTTATGTTTTTAATTAATCAATGACCCTTATTGCTTATACTCCTATTTTCCCTGAGCCATACCATATTCGATATTACCTTGTATTATGCCTCTAAAATGACAAGAGCTTGATAAACCCTTATTTTTAAATACTTGTGAATCACACTTGAACCCTACCTTGCGAACCTTATACAATTAAATTGGATTGTTTACTTGACTTTTAGTCACTTATCCTTTAAATTAAACAGAAAGTTTCCTCGCTCTGAATTATTGCATAAGAGTTCTAATTATCGAAACTTGCCCTATTTCATAAAACATTTAATTAATTATTTAATAAGCGTAAGAGGCTAGGGTGGTCCTAGTCCAGCACTTTAATTTGGCGTAAGAGGCTAGGGTGGTCCAAGTTCAGCATTAAAGGCCAACGTGTTGCCTAATTGGGAACCCATTTTTCAAGGTCCAAAGGGACTTCGTGTCCAGTATGGGGACTTTACGTGGCTGATCACCCGTATTGTCCGGTTTTAATAGAAAGCTTAATTTAATTGAAATGTTTTAAAGGTGGAAATATGATATAAAAAGATAATTGATTGCTCTCTCTCTCTCTCTCTCTCTCTCTCTCTCTCTCTCTCTTTCTCCCTACCTTTGGAAATGGATTATAAAATTGTCAAATTTTGGAAGGGCTCAAAGAATGATTATTATATTGTTGTACCCATTTTTCTGTTGTTGATTCCTTGAATCTATAAGGTTACTTGTAAGAACCCAGATTTTTGGTAGTAATTAAAACTTTTATTATGTAATGGAGTATAAGTGTAACAGTGGTTTCAGTGAATGAATATTTAATGAATTTGGATTCAAATGTTTATATTCCATGAACAATGCAATTGGTTGACAACTTAGATCCAAATAATCTATCTCCTGGAAAGTAAGATATGGTAAATTCCAAAGAGGAAGGTTATTCTCATATCATCCAAATCGATATCTGTTATAAGTCCAGTGGTTCCGTAAAAGGGTTAAGGAACGCTCGGGAAAGCGCGATGACATTTTTTCTAATTATAAGAATTAAAGAGAAAATAAGCAATGAATAGTGTTTTGGTGGAAATTGGAATATTATCAGACGACGCTATATAGGAGTGTTCGGAACGGATTTATGAGTTCGTATTAATGACCGGTAGGCAATATAAGTGTATGTAAACGATATCAGATTCAGAAAAATAGCATTTATTTTCTCCGAGATTTCCCTGGACACTGAAGGATTTAAGGATTTATTAAAAAGATTTAAGGAATTTAAATTCAAGAATTATAAAGGAGGATTGAGAATGGTAGTATAAATATTAAGAAGGTTTCCGGTAAAACCCTAACGAGAAATACTTGGGATATTCCTCCGAGCGATGAATGAAAATGAGCAATAACCGGACAAAAGAACAAGCAGAGAACCAAGATGCATGCATGTGCAAGTAGATAATATCAAGTAACCAAGTAGTTACTAAGGTAACTAGCATACTTAGCAACAAACCAAGTACTTAGCATCATCTTCTCATCTTACCACTAATCATCAACACTTGTCCACTTGAAATACATCATCCATGACCACACCACTTTATTAAAGCTAATTTATGCCAAAGATATTATCAAGAGACATCACTTTATGCATTATTAGCCAAGCAACCAAGCAAGAACACCAAGCTCTCTCTCTCTTTTACATACATTCGGCTATCACCATAATTCAAGAACCAAATTCCATCTTCCAACCATTGTTTGATCTCCAAAATTTTATGGTGAGTACTACATTTCATATAATAGCTATCCTAGAAATCTTAAATTCAAACTCCACTTTTTCCATTTTCAAATAAATCATCAAAGTGGAAGATGAATAGTAACTTTCATGAACTAACTTTGATTTCTTATTTTCTTTGGATGATCTAAGCTATAATAAGGCCATACAAGGACTATAAAAGGTTTATTAGGGCTTTTACACTCTCCAAGGAAGGTATAATTCTTAAGAACCCTAGATCTTACTTTGAGATTATGTATGTTCTTGGTGGTTTTTAGCTTAGTTACGATTATAGTGTTATTATAAGCATGTAAGCATCATCTTGTAGTTGGTTTAGCCATATGATGATTATGATGATGAAGTGAGATGTTATTGGACTTTTTAAGATGAGAATCATGTGTATAAGATGTATGGTATGCCCGGTGTGGCTTGGTTGTGATGTAACAATTTAGAAATGTTCGATTTATAGCCGTCGTAATGCCGAAATTTCGTTAACCCTTGAAATTCGTGCATAGCGGTATCCACAAGTCACTGATCTTGATAAGTATATGAAATACCCTTGTAGATCTCGAGTCATAGATCGTTTTGGCGTGAGAATCGAAGCAAACAGACTTATAGTTTAGGAGTTATGGTCAAATTAGTAAAAGTAATTCGAAACTGTAAGTGTGAGTTCGTAACTGAAATTGAACCCCCTTAATACTAATTCAGTGGTGAATCTTGATAATTAAATATTAGAGATCATAAGGAAGGTGTGAGAGAAAACCTCATGTCAAACGGATCGTTTTTCGATTTTATAAAAATGTTCGAATCAGGGTTAAGTACGAATGAACCCCTAAAAAAAAGAACAAGTGGTTATAACTTTGGAAAATCACTTAAAAAACGATGAATAAACCTCGAGGTATAATCTCTTTTAGTAAACGACTGACCTTAGCACTTTTGTGGCAAAACTACCTACCAAGGGCAAGTGTAATGACAAGCCTTAATAACGAACAAATGTCGGGTCATAACGGTGATAAAAAGAGTTACACTAGAGGGTGTATAACGAGATAACTTGAGAACGTGTCTTAATCTAAGTTAAGTATATACTTAGCTTTCCAAAGCGTTAAGTGATTAATCTCGAATACTTTGTTTATTGATCACCGAGCTGACCCAGGACACGCTACCCCTACTCGACTACCAGGCAAGTTTCTAATACTTTGGAACTGTTGTTGTGATAATATATATATGATTGATTGTTGTTATACATATGCCATAGCATGCATGCCTACTTTCAAAATTATATTGTGATACTTGTTCCCTGATTTGATGTTGGCTTAGAAGTTAGATACGAGATATACTAATTATAAGCCGGATATTGCTAAGACCCTTAGTGAAGGGCATATGATCTCATTCTTTTAATATAGACTGGGAGTCGGTATTTTGTATTATAGAGATAGTCGTGGAAACCCGGAGGGATTCCAGTGATAGATTATTTGAGGAATGTTATTTATGAACATTGTTTATATTTCCATAAGTATTAATTAATTGGAAATTATTCGAGGAATGTTATTTGAGTATAATCTCTGTCGAGAAATACTATTTAAATATTTTTTTTAATATTCATTTAAGACTTGATTTATTTAATGAATATTCATTTGAGGTTATTGATTTAGATGAATATTATTTTGGAATATTCATTTGAGTTATTTATTTAATGAATATTATTTTGAATATTCATCAGAGTCACATCGATAGTTTAGAAGTACAACTATCCTAACAACATCGATAGTTTAGTTGTACTTCTAAACTATCGATGTGACTCGGATGATGTATCTTTCAGTACCATGTATATATTTGTTTCCTTTCGATCAGTTCAATTCTGTTGTGACGCGATCACAAGTTTATTAGATTATTTTCTGCATGTACTATTTTCGATTAAGCTGCCATGAAATATAGAACTGTGGGATCCTAAATCCAAATATGTAACGATTTTGCAAGGAGGAATCTTTAAAACAAGTGAATTAGCCTAATGTGTAATTGTCCAAATTTTCAGTAAGATGCCTCCACGAAGAATGGGAACTAGGGCTAACCCCCGTGAGTCTACCGATCAAGAAAGACACACTCAACATAGGGAAGATCCCGAATATGATGAAGCGCAAGATGAGGATTATAATGAGCAAGAGGATTCCCAGTATGGGATTGTTAGTGTAGGTGCCCTAGAGGCAATACATTGTTTCTTTTAATAAACCTTTATGTCATTTGATCATTCAATAAATGTATTTATTATGACTTTAATTACTGTGATATATTTGTTAGCATAATAAATGTCCTTAGAATCATGATAAACATTGTATAGTTTAAGTACATGACTTGAACTTGAGAATATATAATATATCATATTCTTAAAGGTCCCTAGTCGAGTATTATTATATAGGACAATAATAATGCCTAGATAGACTAGTATGTTGTTTGACAGATAACCACATCTCATTGGTTATAAGTATGGAGATACTAAAGTCAATACATAGGTACATGTAGGAGTACATGGTACTGGACAGACCCACAGTGAGATTCTTCATGTTTAATAAAGTCATAAGAAAGACTAATAGTGATAATGGTGTAATGATCCTTTGACTTGAGATCATTATATTTCTATACGAGGATTAATATAATTTGACTACATTAAAAGTTACCTTTGATCGGGTGATGATAAAAATGGACATCGGGTATATCATGAGTTGTATGAGAAACATGAATGATAGATAAAGGATTTAACCCTCCTATAATTAGGAGAGATATTATTGGCCTCTTGATTGAGTGAGACTATAAAATGCATGGCCGTGCTCAAATAATGATTTGTTTTTAATAGTCTACTCATGGATCAAGTAAACCCGGATTAAATGTTGAAGAGGATGACTAAATACATGCCTCGAGTTTAATCTATAATATTTGGTTAAAGGGATTATATTACATGGAAACATTAATCACGAAAGGTTTAATATGGATCACCATTTAAATTATTATTACTTGGGTAGTAATGATGTGTTACTAGATGCCGCTCTTTGTTTACGATTTTAAATTGGGATTTTAAAATCTTTGCCAATGTAATAATAACCTATCGGGTCACACACAAAGAATGCTCGGAGGATTATTTAATTTGAATTCGGATTTAAATTAAATGATAGAATTCGAATTATTTATTATTAATTTAAGTATGACTTAATTAATGTAATAAATGGAATTTCGAATTTATTAATTCACAAATACAGTTATTATTTAATTGAGAAAGTCTTAGTTAGATAATGATTAGAAAAACTGAATTAATACGGGCTCTAATTGGGATTAGGGCTGATTTCATTTTTGTCTCTCCTATATAATATCTTTTTGTGGCTTGGAAAGGGTTACACGTTTTATTAAAAACCCTAGCTACTAGAGAGGTAGAGAGAAAAGAGAGAAAGAAAAACGGATTATTGTGCTAGTACACAGCATCCTCTGTTCGAGCTTCTGTGTGGATACTGATAGAGCGTAGATCGTTGCATACGAGATACGTGGTGCTTAATCAAGATAGGATCTCCATCTGTCAACCGAATCGTAAAGCTTCTTAAGGTACAGATTCTGATCTCCATAATCTGCCCAGAATTATACATGGATCCTGGTTTGGGTTTCTAATTTTTTTTGTTTATTTATGTTTATCCGCTGCGTTTTATGCCTCGGAACCCATCAATGGCATCAGAGCTACGTGTATAAGGGGCCAATTTGGTTACGTGTTTACTGTATTATTACGAGTATGCATGTTTGTTGAATCTGCCATTATAAATCTCTGTTGTTGCTGATATTGTCATTGTAAATTAGATTCTGATAACATGTTTCTTTGGCAGGAATATCAGCCGAACAAAAATATTCATGACAAACGAAGACTGTCCACAGAAGCGTTGACCTTCTTTCTCCTCTTCATCCCGTTCATCTTCTTTTTCTTCTCTTGACTTCAACAGAACAGCTCAACCAGAGCCCATGTTCTTGGACCGCATAAATTCTTCTGAAGTTCCTTCAAGGGAACAAACAGGCAATCAAGTGCTTCTCCACATTCTGAACGTCAAAACGTCAACCTGCGTGATGTGGTCAGGGACTGCATGTACAGAGAATTACGTGAGATGTCAGTTAAAAACGCAACTAAAGAGGCGACATCTGAGTTTATGGTGAAGCGGAAGGACTCGCCAAGCCCACTTCATTCATCCAAAATCAGTGATGGAATTTACAGCAATGGCCCTGATGAAAGTCCAAATCTGTCTGTTGATCTCCAGGAGTCTCTTAAAGATTTTGCTGAAGTACGAGATATACGACCTTGGTATTTGGATGAACCTAGTATACTCTCAAGGTCATCATCCTACCAAGTGAGAGATCAATATTCGTATTCAACACCAAATGATGCTCCGCGGTATTCATACGAGGAACGGGGTCGAAGTCACTTATCTTATGGGTCACGAGACAGTGTAAAACAAACCTTGAAGCTGAAGGAAATGCCAAGACTTTCATTGGACAGCCGAGAGAGTTCAATGCGGAGTTTTAACTCTGACGCACAATCTAGCTTTATGTCAAAAAGTAAGCAAAAGGACGGTGGTAAGTTGAGTGAGCACTTACTTCCAGGTATTAAGCAAACATACAAATTTCAGCAACGACCTCCTAGTGTTGTAGCAAAGTTGATGGGATTGGAATCCTTGCCAAACTCTGCATCAAAGACCGAATATATGAGTGGATCTGATCCTGTCATAGAATTTGAAGCCTCTTCTAGGTCCTCAAAAGTGACTGATGTATACAGGCCGATACAAGCAATTGATTCCTCCAGATATTCCTGGAAGGAGCCAACATCACCCCGCTGGAGAAATCCCGATCCAGTTATGAAACCCAAATCGTGGGCTTCTATTGAACCAGCACCATGGCGTGTGCTTGACGGGACTCGAGGTTCTCAGAAGGTGATACCTAGAAATCTGAAATCTTTGCAAAGAGCACCTGGTCCTTTTCCGTCTGTTTACAGTGAGATAGAAAACAGATTGAAAGAGCTTGAATTTAGGCAATCTGGTAAGGATCTCAGAGCTCTTAAACAGATACTAGAAGCAATGCAAGTGAAGGGGCTGGTAAATACTAGAAAAGCAGGAAAAGTTACAAACTTTCCAAATCAGCAAGACCATTACACAAGCCCCAATCAAAACACAAAAGCGATGAACGAAAAGCAGAAAAGAAATGATCATGTTTCTAGTCATACTTCTCAGAGATCTAGTTCTTCAAAATTTTCTGAATCTCCTATTGTCATCATGGAACCTGCGAAATTCGTTGAAAAATCTGGTAACCGTACATCAGTAATCCCTCTTGATCGCTTGTCCAATGAATATAGACGTCAAGGAAATGACTTTGCTGTTAAGAAAAATGGTTCGGTCAGGAATGGTAAAGATCAGATTCCTAAGTCTAATGGCAGAGACCATACTGAGACATCTAATGACATGAAAGCTAATGTCAGAACTCCAAAAACACCAATATCAAAGAGGCAACAGCAGTTACCCAGCGAAAGCACAGCCAATTCTGTAAAAAGCTCAGGATCAATCAGCGTAAGGTTGCAACAAAAGAGACTTGAGTTGGAGAAGCGATCCCGGCCTCCTATATCTCCATCTGATTCTAGTGGATTGAAAAAGCAACCTTCAAACAGGAAGCAACTAGAGTCCAGTTCACCTGGTGGGAGACGTCGGCCCAAATCCTTAAACTTGGAGCAATGTGATGATCAAATTAGTGAATTCAGCAGTGAGTCAAGAAATTTAAATTACAGAGACAGCGATAATTCGCTGGTTTCTGATGAAGTCAACAGTTCCATAAGACCAGTTGAGATCAATGGCAACCAGAGTCCCGTTATGCAGACTTCCAAGTACTCCCGAGGCCCAGTAGCAAAGGTAGATACCTCTATCTAGTACTCGTATATTATCTGGATATTCAGTTTATCCTAACAAGTAAAAAACCAATTTTCTGTTTAACATTATTTCAGAATCGAATTATGCTGCAAAATGAAGATGAATCAGTGGCAGAACTTGGTACAACTTCTCCTGAATATCCTAGTCCCGTTTCTGTCCTGAATGGTGCAGTGTATATCGATAATGCACCATCATCTGAAATTCTATAGTATGATTTGCTAACATTAAGATTTGCATATAAATCTATTGTAAAGCCCATCTCTTCTTTGTGATGGAGCTTACGAAGTGACCCTTGCTTCCCTTTAAACGTTGTATTAAAGAAAATTACAAGCCACCTCCTTTTAAGGCTGTAAAATTGTATAACAGTTTAGGACCTAAAATATTTTTGTTTGCATATGCATGAGTGTGCTATTGAGTATTGAGTGGTGTAGTACTTACAAAGCACCAGTCACACTACTCAAGTCACCGATCTCAGTAATTCGAAATACCACTTTGTAGGATAAATTATTTTGTATTTGAGCAATCAACCTGTATATGTTTGTAGTTATATGGATTGTATCTGTAAGGATACAAAATAAAAATTTTATTAGTTATCAAACTATTATACGTCAATCCAAGAACTATGAAAATCACGAACATCTCAGTGAGTAGAGGAGCCTTGCTTTGGACTGAAGTGGCCAAGAAATGTACAAATAGACCAATGAATTATATTAGTTACAAATATGAACAGAACATATGATTTTCTTGAATGCGACTTATGGAAGTCTAGTGACAATGTAACAGAAGTACAGTGGCATCCAGTTGATAGCAGCATATCTAGCACCCTGGAATCTGGTTTTGAATTCAAGGTTAATCGGAAGAAACTACAGAGCATTGATCAATTGGTACAGAAACTTAAGAGACTAAATTCGGGCCATGATGAAGCTCGCACAGATTATATTGCATCTCTTTGTGAGAACACCAGCCCTGATGACAGATACATATCTGAGATATTATTAGCTTCTGGTCTTCTCCTCAGAGACCTTGGCTCGAACCTGACAACTTTCCAGTTCCACCAATCAGGCGACCCAATCAATCCCGAGTTATTCTTGGTCTTGGAACAAACCAAAGTCAGTAATCTACTGAAGGAAAATTATAGAGCAGGAAAGATTGTCCAGTTGAATCCCGACAATGAAAAAAATCATAGAAAACTCATTTTTGACGCTGTTAATGAAGTTCTCAGTGTAAAGTTGGCTTACCTCGAACACCCTACAGTCCCACAGTTAAAACCTCAGATAGTAACACGGAAGACCCTCAACGCACAAAGGCTCCTGAGAGAGTTATGTTCTGATATTGAACAGCTTCAGGCCAAGAAAGCAGCTTGCAGCTTGAGAGATCCCTCTTTAAAGATTTGGTTGGAGAGATTGTGGCCGGTGAGTCTGCTATCTTATGGATAAAGGCTGGCAGGCATCGTAGGCAACTGTTTGTAAAGTAATAGGTCTCAGTTGAAATGTCATTATTAAGAAGAAACTGTATCGTACATGTAATCTGTTCATCACCTTTAGTGATTACACCTTTTTCCTGGATTCAGAGCTTAATGTTTTGGGCATGAACAGAGTGTATTGTTGAGTATTCAGATTTCTAAGAATTTGTTTGCAAGTTTTTCTTCATCTGATATTGTCAGGTTTGTATGTATGTGTTATGAAGTTATTTTCTTTTGCTGTTGTCTCTCGGTCTGTTTGTTGCCACAGGAAGCTTTTTGCTGATCATCGCACACCTGCTTATGGCAACAAATCCAGCTATAATATTTGTCAACTGTAGCTCTTTGAAAGGGTTTAGAATTTATAAGATTCGATGAAGTTCAACTGGTATATCATGACACAGAATGCAACACAAACACTTGTAAAAAAACTCTGATGAATGTTGGAAAGTAAAATTTAACAACAGTAGTACTTAATATATAGATTTCTAATGTTCTGTTTAGTTGAGATAAATGAAATCAGAGAAAATAAAATGAAATCTGAACTCCAACACAAATAAATGTGGAGGTTGTTAAGGTGGGTGCTAGGAGGAGTGGGTAATGGTGAACAGATTAATATAATGGAGGATCCATGGCTTCCGTGTGATGATAATCCTCGAGTAACATCTACACATCCGGCTTTAGTGGGAAAGGTGTCAGACACTATTGGAACCTGGAAGTTTGATCTGGGATAATGACTTGGTGCATGATTTATTTAATGAACGGGATGCTGAATTAATTTTAAGCATAACCCTATCTTCAAGTCATAATTAGGACGTTTGGTACTGGTCCTTTGAAAAATCAGGTCATTTCTCGGTAAAGAGTGCGTACAGATATCTTCAAGTGACTAAGGAGGAGGAGATGGGTGTTACGGCTTCTGAGTTCTGGAAACGAATGTAGAAAATTCGAGTGCCCCCTAAAGTTAAAGATTTGCTTTGGCGAGCTGCTGCGAACTGTCTACCAACGAAATCTCTACTACGATCTAGACATGTCAGTGGGGATGCAATATGTCCACTGTGTCAAGTTCAGAGGGAAACGGTTACTCATTGCTTAATACTCCCTCCGTACCAAAAAGATTGACATACTTTCCTTTTTGGGACGTCCCAAAATTAATGAACCTACTCTACTTACTATTTTTGAACACTACTTTTCACTATTACACCCACTACTTCTCCATTTTATACTCTTTTTTACATTATTACACCCACTACTTTCCTCCACTATCTCAAATCTATTATTAAATATTAATAGGTCCCACCACTTTATCCACTTTTCAACTAAATTTACTATTTTTTTTTTACTATTTTTTTAATCTTCGTGAAAATCAAAGAATATCAAACAATTTGGGACGGAGGGAGTAGATTGTACTTTTGCTCGTTCTTGTTGGGGTATGATACAGGGGGGATAAATACGGATGTAAGGGGTTCTTTTGCGTCATGGCTAGACGACAGAATGAGGGAAGGGGATGGCGATAGGAGGAAGTTGGTGGCAGTGGTTTGCTGGGAGATCTGGAAAACTCGAAATGAGGAGGTGTTGAAAAATAAGGGTGCAAGTGTTGGTACAGTAATGTCTTTAGTACATTCTGTGATAAATCAGTGGGATCGAGCTCAAGATAGGAATGTAAGTTCAACTGCAGCTTTTTTGACAGAAGTTGATGGTGTTGTGAAGTGGACCAGACCAGTGGGCGATGTGATAAAAATCAATGTTGATGCTGCTATTTTTGGGGACACAGGGCATTATAGCTTTGCATGTGTGGCTCGTAGTAGTACAGGGGCTGTGATAGAGGCCATCTCGACATGCCTGGAGGGTAGGAAGGAACCAGAAACGGTGGAAGCTATAGGGGTCAAGGAGGCATTGGGTTGGATTAAGCAAAGGCATGGAGCAAGGTCATTGTCGAAACAGATAGCCTCACAGTTGTGCAATCGATTCGTTGTAAGGTGCCTATGTTATCATATTTTCGTAAACTAATAAGTGATTGTAGGGAATTGCTAGTAGAGTTCCCAGAAGTATCTTTAGTGTTCATTGGACGGTCTGCTAATGATGTTGCTCATTTCCTTGTGAGAGCATCCTGTTATGTTGCTGATCGTATTATTGGGAGTGATGATATCTCTCCTGAATTTCTTGATGTAATCATGAAAGATTGTGTTGGTTTCAAAAAAGATAAAAAAATGTCAAGATTGTTTATTGATTTCTCATTTAATTCATAATAACCTTATTTCACTCCAACACAAATAAATGTTGTTTATTCATTTCTCATTTAATTCATAACAACCTTATTTCATTCATAACAATCTCAAATATAATTTCAAATCGACCACTTGAAAAAAGAATGTTCCATTTTCTACCTAAATCTCATCACAAAAAATAAATAAATTAATAAATTGTACACTTATTTTTTCAAAGTCTTTCTTTCTACCTTTTATTTACTTTAATAAATTATGACTGAAAAAATTTTCTTCCTCCAGTCAAAATTCTTTTTACTGAAATAAATTATTGCTTAAAGAGTCAATACGAATACATTTAGCAAAAAAGAAAAATAAATATATTACATGATCGCGTAAAGATATCAACTGGATTAGAACAATTTTGGCGTGCTCATGGCATCACTTCTTATATGAAGATTTCACCTGACATGTCTGGTTCGAACTCCAAGCTGTTGTTCTAATACTTTCTCTTTAGCTTTGAAACAATTTTTATTCAGTGAAATTAAACAATTTTCAAATGTCCACCCATCAACATTTTTCACATCCTTTCTTTTTCCTCATTTCAGCCAGTCTCTAGTTTCTTAGAATTCTTTTATAAAAGATTTAACCAAGAGTATTAAATCGAACCCAAATACTACCTTTCGGTTAAACTAAATTACAACTTCAAAATGAACAAGACCAATATTTTTTCTGCCCTAATAAATCCACATGTTTTCTTCACCACTTAAATCTAACATTACTGATTAATTAATGAATTCCAACAAAACAACAAAGAGATAAACATACCACAACAGCAGATCAGATGAACATTGGAAAGTAAGACAAAAGGAAAATCAAACTGTGTAGTCCTCGATATTTATTTTAGCTAAAATATTCCAAGCCAAAATCACAAAAATCAAACTATGAAAAATAAACATAAGAGCTCAGTCATTGACATAACTTCATGTTTTATGCGAAAGTGAGCAACTCGGTAAATAAAATACAGTTAATGGGAGGAAGAGATCTTCCTAACAAGTTCTTGAGTAGAGAAATTTACATGGTCTTGGGTCTCAATCTGTCATGATCTTCAGATAGCCATGAGATCGCCAAAACTCCGCATGAAAATGATGGAGCCAGCAAAAAGACCAACTGCACGAAGCAATTTCTGCAAATAAGTACAAAACTGTTATCAACTCATCATCGCTTTAGCAAAACAGCTCAGGCATCAGCACTAAAATTTAATAATACCAATAAATAGGAACAGTGTAAGACATGCCAACTTTAAGGAGCCTAGTAAGTTGACAGACTTGATGATGGTTGTTATGCACACAATAAAACAGTTTCTGTTAGTTTAATATTCACAATCCTTGAAACCAACTTGTGTGCTCCTGAACAATTACAGTAGCATCCATGAGTAAAAATGAACAATGTAGATACTGAAACATCTCTAAATAAGTGTGCACCTAGGGAGCACGAGTGCGGGGGTACGGGTGCGCAGTACAGGGTACGGGGATACGACAATTCAGCAAAGAGTAACAAAGGCCAAGTTCATTATGCCGAGCATGTTGAGTTGTTGACTGACTTAATGACAGTGAGGCATGCAACAAAATACTTTACGTTAGTACCTTAATGTAACATCCAGAAAACGTAGAATCCAGAAAATGTAGAAATAAAATTAGGAGCACCATACGATAGAACAAGATACTAAATAATCTCTAAAAGAGTGTGCACATATCGATTAGCCGTCCAGCGAGAACTTAATATTTCTACCGTATGTACATGCACCCCCAACTTTAACATCTCCTAATACAGAAAAGTATGCATAAACATACATTTGTGTCTAAAGTAGAGATAAGTTCAAGATACATCTTACCATCCTCACCGCTTCCTAGATATCACTCCAAAGCAGATACACAAGGTGCATTTCAGAATCGCATGACATAAAAGTATATGAAAACAGATTTTAAACCAGTGAATCAACGATTCCCGTACCTGGCCCTGTTTAGCCCAACTTAAAATTCAAATGCCCAGTATGGCTCACTATAGCACTATATGTTATAGAGTAAGGAAAAACACACATTTAATATACCGGTAATCCAAAGCAATTTTGCCAACAAACACAAAAGGATTAATCCAAATTACTAACACGCAATTTTATGCCAAACCAATTTCAATTATTGAAACAGAAAACAAAATAAGCCCAGATATTAGAATTAAAAAAAGATGACCAAGTTGTTAACGAGAGAGATAGAGGGGTGGGGGGAGAGGGGGAGAGGGAGGGGGAGATAGAGGGGGGGAGATAGAGGGGGAGGGGGAGGGGGAGAGAGAGAGAGAGAGAGAGGGAGGAGGGAGAGAGAGAGGGCGAGAGAGACCTTGTTCATCTCCCACTTTGGAGGGTTGTGAACTTGATCATCTGTCATGATCTTGACAGTATTTTTGGGTTTTTTGTAAAGTAAGCTAAGAACAGAAAAGTAAAAACAGGAAAGGAGATGCAGGAAGATAAGTTAAACATTCATTTTCATTCATAAGTCCTGAATTGAAGAAGAGAGTACATTATATATCTCCACAGAGACTAAGTCACTGGGCCAGACAACCCTATAACCCAACTCTATACTAGGCCTAACTCTATACTAGGCCCAATAAGATAAGTTAACATTGTCAACTAGCTCAAATCGTGACATATTCCTCTCCTTCAAAACATCCTTGTCCTCAAGGATGGAATCAAAAACTTTGTAGTAACTTACAGCACCAATGCTCGAATGCAGCTGGCATCAAGTCTCAAGTGTTTCTTTGCACACACATCTTCCACATTTGAGAAAAAATAATAACGTGAACTATAAGTTGTTGGAGTTGCAAACATTAAAGTTTCAGGACCACCCCAGCCAAGTATATTGTCCTCTGGCTCTTTAGGAAAATTCATATCACAATCCCTCACTGGCTCTGCAACTTTACTACTCATACTTACTTTTTCTTTTATGAGGACATCATATTCAAGTACCAAATCAAGAAAAAATATATCCTCTTTAGAAAAGCCAACTTCATCCAGCAAGACGTGGCAACGGTTTACCTGTGTAGTGTCATTATTTGATGGATGATGGATCCCACTGGCAATCACCTTCCCACGGAAAACATTTCTAGGAGACGCTAACTGGAGGGATTTTATATGATGATTCTTATCTGCACTAGTGACACAAAACTTCAGTTCCCACTTCTCATCTTCAAATGTTCGGATTTTAATGATCAGATAAACCTGAACTTTAACATAGTTAGGTGTCCAAAAATGATCATAAAACATAGCACCAGGGTACGCACTATGCATTCCAACCTCTGAACTCTCCATCATTACCAAATCACTGAGCAAAATTGGATTAGATGATCCCTTTACCTTTATAGCTTCAACTGAAATGAGCCTCTGATAAAACTTATTTAAACTCTCATGAATAGTAAATTCAGTTTCCAACTTCTCCTTGCCTCTTTGATACACTTTTCTATTTCCTTCAAACCACAGAAAAACATAACCAAGATAACATTGTAGGGCATACCTAACGATCATCACCGCGGAGGTAGCTGCATTCACCTTAGTCATTTGATCAAGCAATATCCTTCCACACTTCTCGACTAAATCATGTTTTACCTTTTCATATGCTGGCAGCAGCTGAACTAGCATAACTTGCTTATAATTTCTACAAATTTTTCCGCTCTGTCCAGCAATCTTATGCTTAGTGCTAGCTGGACAATTCTTTATCACTTGCTTGGCCTTTTCCCGATCAAAAGAAAGAAGATCCTTGACATTCATATCAACTTCCTTTGCAAGTCTTTCACGAGCATAGGAACTCAAAATATACCAGTTTGTGATCTCGTCAATTATGATTCTCATACTCTTCATCTTGTTGAACATAACATACGTCACCTCAGAAAATTCAGAAGTTACAACTATTCCTCCATAATTTCCTTGTTCCATAGATCTGACCTTGCTTTGCTTCCATGTAAAAGACTTATAAACATGTTCCTTGTCTATGGAAGTCTCAGTTATGTGCCAAAGCTTATGGTTCAGTACACGGTACAATTCCCCCATAGCTTGCTCGAGATTTTGAATCTTCACTACAGGGATAGCCCCAACCAGTCTAATTCTTGTACTTAGATGCCATGCATAAATAAATCTCTCAGCAATTAGGAAAATCTTGTGCAGTAGCTTATTTATCACATAACGAGTAACATATGTACCATGATAGTTGTCTTCGAGCTCAGCAAATGAACAACCTTCAGCTACCAGAGTGCTTAAGTTGAACTGAATGCATGGAGATCGCATTCCTCTAAACAATTTTATGCACTTACTTGGAAGTTCTACCTTAAACCAAACTTGAACCATCCAATAGATTTCCAAGCCTGTTCGTATAATGTAAATTTGGAGGACCCTTCTTGTTAATTCAATCATTAGGTTGTCAAAACCAGAAAGCTTGCAACTAATAATCAACCCCTCTGGATCTATGCCAGCATTCTCACATGATGAAACATAAATTTCCTCGTGTGTCATGAACTTGCAAAACATTAGTAAAATAGAAGATATGTCAATTTCAGAACATCCAATCCCAGATTTTGCACCCACCCTTTGTAAGCATCTATATCTTAGCATTCCTTGACAACTCTTTTGACTACGCACAAACTTATCAATAACTGCATTCCAAAACTTTGATTCCTTCTTCATCTTATATTGAAAATGCTGGTGCACTACTTCCACTTTCCCATATTCAGCATATCCTCCGAAAAATGTATTTTCCATCAATCTATGATTAACCAATGCTTGTTTGAACAACCTTTTACCATGTTTATTGTTCCCAACTTTCAAGGACCCATAAACCTTTGTATCCCAAACTACAATATTCTCATGAGTTATGTTATCAAGTATTTCATGCCTACATTTCTTGACAATAAACATGTTTTTGAACCCGAATAAGGTCATTGTCTCAGCAGTTATGCCTTTCTCAGTAAGTTTACCAACTTTACCGTATTCATCCTCATGAAGCTTATAAACCATTTCTTCATCATTCTCAATATGTTCACTGCCTGAACCTGCTGACAAACCTCTCTCAATTGACTTGACATTTAAAACTTCAGACTTATGGGAATATAGAGGTGTTGGTGGAATTTGATCCATATATATTTTCTCAGGACTTTCGTCAAACATATGAGGGGCATACATTCCAATTCGTGGCACTTTTAACTGTCTAAAATCCTCACCATTAACATCAATTATTTTCGCAACTCTAATTAAGTTATCAGTATCGTCGACAATTATAGCAGGAGTAGACGTATTAGAAGGTTGATTTACCTTATTAGAGGATGTCTCCTTAACTGGTCTTGATACATCAGTAAGGTGTTTTCCCATCTTCTCAAGTGTTTCAATTATTTGATTGAGTTTATCAAACCTATGCTCACCTGCTTCAACTTCCACGTAATTCTGACACTGAACACTTTCTTTGCAAGCTTCAACACTTACCTCGAACTCATCTTCATGAACTACACTTGGAAGAAATGTGACAGTATTTTCCTTCTCAATTAGCATACGGATTTGAGCGAGTTTTGCATCCAGTTGAGTAAGTTTATCATCCAAGTGGTGTAGATAGTCCTTAGTAACATCAGCGATCAGCATCGAAGTTGGATGAATGTATGGTGTGTAAGTAGTGGTATAGAATTGGTGCGGTGGTTCAACATAGTGAAAGAGATATGGAGGCGTCGGAGGTGGTGTGTATTGAAACGGAGGTGTTGGAGGTGCCGTCGTGTACGGATACGAATAATAGAAATTAGGGTTATGAAATGGAGTCGAAGGATATGGAGCGGTAGGAAAATCAGTAACAGGGCTCGCCATGTCCGAGAAATCGTTGGCTCTGATGCCATTTGTCATGATCTTGACAGTATTTTTGGGTTTTTTGTAAAGTTAAGCTAAGAACAGAAAAGTAAAAACAGGAAAGGAGATGCAGGAAGATAAGTTAAACATTCATTTTCATTCATAAGTCCTGAATTGAAGAAGAGAGTACATTATATATCTCCACAGAGACTAAGTCACTGGGCCAGACAACCCTATAACCCAACTCTATACTAGGCCCAACTCTATACTAGGCCCAATAAGATAAGTTAACATTGTCAACTAGCTCAAATCGTGACATCATCATAGAAAGCTTTTATCGATTCCACTGATACCATACTCTCCGCCATTGCAATTTCTAATTCCAAGCGAGGATAGAAATAGCGAGGGTTCTTGATTCAGGGGATTTGTGAGTATATGCATACGTACGTATAGGCTGTCAATCGATCTGATATGCGACCCGACCCGATCCTTTCGTAGCTAAATTAGCGGGAATGGATCCTTCCGAAAAAAATTCGATCTGTTAATGATCTGATCCAATAAGGATCCGATTCGATAACGAATGGATATGGATTTTATATGATCCGAATATATTATAATTATTATATATTTTATATATTTATGTAATATATAATATATAATATATATTAAATATATATATATATAACATATATATATATATAACATATATAATATATAAAATTTTATATAAATAACATTATTTTGAAATATAAAATTGGATTTGTTAATGTATATATCATAGTTTTAATTTATATTTCATTAAAAAAATTTAAAATACAATTTTTTAAATTAAAAAAACAAAAAAAAATTATATTTTTAAAATTTATTAAACGGATCGGAGGTCCGATCCGATAACCCGAAATCCGAATGGATCAGATATGGATCGACCTAAAAAATATCCGACTCCCGATCAGATTCGATCCGAATCCGAAAAATCTTAATGGATTCGGATATGAATTTAGGGTAATCCGAATCCGACAACGTACGTATCTGTGTGTTTATACTGGGCTGATTGTAGTAAGTGTTGGCTTCTAATGGGCTCACTACGGGTTCGACCAAGTCCATGTACGATAAATTCATACTTGCTCTTCAATATTACCCATAACATAAAGTGGTAAAATTATTTGGTTGGTAAAAATGAAGTGGATTAAAGAAAAATATCAGATTTTTTTTTTTGGAAAGCAAGTTATACATCATTTGAAGTATCTGACTCAGCAGCCTTACTCAATGTAACATTGCAGAATTTTCTTTCTTCCTCTGATAATGTTCACCAGACTTCTTGTCCATACACACCTAACAAAATGGGGTGGTGGAATGTAAACATCAACATATCCTTAATGTTTCCATAAATTTAATGTTACAAGCTGTACTTCCTAAATCGTTGAGTTACAAGTTTTTTCTGATAAAGTATGGGGAGAAACGAGAAAAGTAATGTTTTATTATAATGACTTGTTCTCAAATACAATAAAAGAGGGACTTATATAATCAACATTAAACAAAAATAAAGGAAATTATTCTAACAAGGAAATCAACATGATAATAGAACTAGCCAATACTACGCTAATATTATATATGTTAACATCCCATTCAAACTTATGATGGAGAATCGGAAGCTTGCCAACAAGAAACGGAAGAACGTATCCAAATGAATCCAAAACTGTTAATTTCAAAATCAAGAGCTTCCACACAAATTCAAAAAATAGAATCACGAACCCAAACGAGCCAAACACTTCCAAACGAATCCAAAGTTATAACCGCAAAACAAGAGAGAAAAGGATAGCAAACAGAAACAAAATAGCAATCCAAGTGTATCCATATCAAAACCAAAGCGAACAGAAAATCCAAACAGCAAGAGAAAAAGAACCATCCATGTTCAATAACGAACCGAAACAATTTCAAAATTCAAACGAATCTGCAACCAATGAACAAGAAAGAAATATCCAAACGAACTAAAACCATCGAAAACAATACCAATACCAAACAAAAACTGAATCCAAATCGAACCCAATAACCAATATAAACCAACTCTAAATCCAAACCTAATCTAAATCAAGAATCGAATCCAAACAATATACAAATCCAACCAAACAATTTATCCAATCTAACCAGAAAATTTGTGTGCAAACTAATATCCAACCAAAACCAAAATCGAATCCGAATCTGAATCCAAATCCATATCCAAATTATAATTGAGAAACCAATTTATAATCCTAAACCAGAAGAGAGAAAAAGAGAGAAGAAATGGTAAAGAAACAATCCTATGACCTAAACCAATATATAGAGAAGGAGAGATGGAGAGGTCGTGGGGATGAAAAAAAACCTGTGAAAGAGCGTGAGAAAAAAAATTGCGAGAGTTCTTAGGCATGAAAGAAAGAAAAATCATGAGGGCACGAGAACAAAGATAACAATAAAAGCGAAAACACAACGACGATGATGATGGGCGTGGTGGATTTGTGGAAGAGATTGTCTCATACCAAAAAACATGATTCTAAAGACAAACATGACAAAAATGATATCGATATCAAAGACGGAGATGAGGACCAGGATGAGAAGATGATCTTCAAGTACAGTTGCATTTGGGATTGCAAATGAGTTTGCACCGTATTCTTAGAAAAGAATTCTTCAACTTGAATATTTTTGAAAAAAATCCAAGAAATTAACATTGGCATAAACTTCCATTTTCCTGATTTCAAAACATGAAATTTTCAATTTATTATCGATCTAAATAAGTCTAATATATATATAGGGCTGAATTCCAGTAAAAACTTTCTTAAATACAAACTTACAAACTTTTTTTGTTCAATATATATGTAACTTCGGTTCAACATCATTTGTAAAATAATAATTAAGATTTTATTGAATACACATAATTGAAATCGGAAACATATTTATAACATTTTGTAATTTATTAAAAACATATTTGCAACATTTTTTTAAGTAAAATTGAAATTCTTTTATAATGGATGTTCAACAGATATATAACTTGAGTTCAACATCATCTGTTCAACAATAGTTATAATTGTGTTGAATCCAAATATATAAAATAATTTTACACTGGTATAATTAAGAAAAGTGTATTAAGTTAATAATATTTCATATTTCTATACCCTAATTGGGTATTTGTGAACCCCGTAAGGATAGTTGAGAATTTTGTAATATATGTTCAACAAATTTTGAACTACGGTTCAACACACCTCATATTAAACAAATAAAATTTCATATTTCTATACCCTATTTTGTTATTGGTGAACCCCAAAAGGATTTTGAATAATTAAATTATGTGTATTCAATAAAATTTTAATTATTATTTGATAAATGATGTTGAACCGAAGTTATAAATATGTTGAACAAAAAAAGTTTGTAAGTTTGTATTTAAGAAAAGTTTGTATTTGATCCTGATCATATATATATATATATATATATATATATATATATATATATATATATATATATATATATATATATATATATATATATATATATGGAATACCAACTTTTAGCTAACATTTAACTAACATTACACTTCACATGTCCTACTCAAATTGGTTTGTTTGACTTTTTTTTGGTCAAATTGACCAATTTTATAATTTAAATTATATATATTATATGTTAAATATAATAAATGAAAAAATTTGATAAAGAAATATACATAATCTTTTATAACTTACATTTTATAGACTAGGGAATATGCCCGTGCTACGCACTCGGGAAATAGGAAAAAACAAATTTTATTTAATTTTATTTGATATTATTATTTATAATTTTAGTGTAAAAAATCAGTGTTCCTAGTATCACTATTTTAACAATAATAAAATCTTTATTTATTTTTAAACAATAATATGTTTCATATAATTTCAAAAAATAGTAATCAAATGTTCTTCAATAAAACAGTACAATTAAATGTTTTGTAATATTTTTTTTGGAGATTTTAAATCAAATTACTTGAATTTTCATAATATTGATTAAAGGGTAAGATTATTATTAAAAGCAAACACATGAAATAATGGTTAAATTATTTTTTTTGTTGTGGAAACATTTTGTAAAGGGGAATGTATTTTGTATACTTGCTCATCATTATATGTTTCGAAGTCAAGTTTTCTATGATAAATGCAGCACTTTAGTGCATATACATTGTCTTCCTTGCATTAAGCTTGTTTTTTTAAAACAGATTTCGTATAATTTTATCTACAACATCGATAATTATTAAATACATTATTGTCAACAATATTCAATATTTGAAGCACTCATTAAAATAAAATCAAATATCATTGACAATGACAAAATCCCGCCAGAAATGTATAAATAAATACTTACGTTTGGAAACATTGATATCCAAATACTTATTTGAATGAAAATCAATAATAGTTCTAAAAAAAGAAATATCACAGTAAAGGTCTTGTGATTTTATTTTCAAAAGTTTCCCACTTTGTCCTGATGTTCATATTTGCCAAAGCTTACTTCTCCTGCATTTTACACAAATGTATACATTTTGTAATAGTGATGTACATCTAATTAATCATACATGAAAAACTTAATCTAATTAATCAATACATGAAAAATAATTAAATATAAATGTATAAATTTTGAAAAGAATGTATTACCAATTTTATTTTCTTGTTACACGATCTAGCTGAACCTGGTGTAGTGTCTCCAATAGCAGTGTCCCCAACAGCCAACTCACCATTCTGAAAAAATTTTAAAAGTTTAATTAATTTTTAGGGGTAAGCAAAATGGAACGGGTGCATTTATAAGACTTTGTAGGAATATGGAATGAAACAGATTTCAATATCAGAAATCAACTTACATCTGCAGAACTTGATATGGTGTAATTTGGAATTTCCTGTGTAGAGTCAGAACAGATTGACTTGGATTCTTTAGGAAGATAAGCATCAGTTGCATCATACAATTTACTACTGATTAACACATTTTCTTCATTTATCATAATATTTAAAGTAACATCTTTGCCAGCGATAGCCATTATCAACTGAGGAATGGAATTGTTTGATGCAGCCTGAAAAAGATTTATAGTGTATATATATATTAAAGATTTCAAAGAATATTACTGCAGTAAATAAACTTTCTACTCATGAATAATTAAGTGATTAATTTTTATACCTCCCCAAGCTCATCTATCATTGTGGATGCAGTTTTTCCAACCAAACGTTTAATAGCACGATCATGAAGAATAACTTCAACAGCTTGTGTAGAATCCTCAACAAGTACTTTAATCTTGTATCTATTTGAAAACAACCAAGATAATTTTTATATGTTCTTACCTTTGTACTAATAGAAATTTATGAACTGGTTAAAATTTTAAAACAAACCTTGTCTCACCACTTGGCATATTCCTAAGACACTTAAGACACTTAAACCTTTCCTCCAAATTGTATACCTCTTGTTGGCAAAAGAAACACCTAATAAACCACCAACTATCAGTTTCATGCACCTTGCTGATTTTGACTTTGCACAAGACATTCCTCTGGCCAAAAAAATATACTTTTATTAAAAAACTGGTTTGTCTAGGTAATTAATTTTAAAAAAAATGTTATATCACCTTTGCATATTCAGTGGAAGTTTTTTCAGTCAACTCCTTTAAAGTCATAGTTTCGATGACTTGTACATCATTAGACACTATGTCAGCCGAAATATCATTTTCATCACTTTTGAATCCTTCTTTTTCCAACCTATCAATTATATTCACTATCAGTTTTGGTATAATGTATTAAACTAAATGGAAATGTTATACATACACATAATTAATTTGAAAAGAAGACAAACATTAATAATTACCTTTTGCGCATTTCACTTACCGCATAGTTGTCCAAGTTGAAGTAGATTCTTGAAGACGGCAAGGTATTTATCTGGAGAGATGCTGTAATTTTTTTATAATAATGTCAGTCCATATATACAATAAGAATTTTGTAAATTAATAAAAAAATGCGCAATCAAAAAATTCAACTAACTTTTAAAAATTTCCAACTTTGCACTCGCAATAATTACAATAACGGGTCGTGTCAAATCACGTTCACGTTGATACTCCTTTTCAGTTGTTTCGGCCAATTTTCCATAAACAGTGACCCTATGGGAGATCCTGGAGAATTATTTAATTTAATGATGATAGTTAGTTATGTGTATTAAATGTAAGAACCCCAAATTTTGGATATAATTTGTAAGAACCCAGATTTTTGGTACTAATTAAAACTTTTTATTATGTATTGGAGTATGAATGTATCAATGGGTTAATAGATGGATATTGAATGGATTCGGATTCAATTATGATATGCCATGAAGAATGGTATTGGTTGACAACTTATATAAGAATTATCTATCTCCTAGGAAATTAAGAAGTGGCAATTCCAATGAAGAAGATTATTCTTATGTCATCCAAATCGATATCTGTTATTAGTCCGGTGGTTCCGTAAAAGGGTTAAGGAATGTTCGAAAGAGAATCGGGACATTTGTATAAACCGAGAGAGTAAGTAAAGAAAAATGGATGAATAGTGTTTTTGGTGGGAATGAGAATATTATGAGACGACACTATATAGAAGTACCCGGAATGGATTTTTGAATTCGTATTAGTGATTCGAGGGGAAAATAAGTGTATGTAAAAGCTGTCGGATTCTGAAAAACAGCATTTTTATTTTCTCCGAGAATTCCCTGGACACTGATAGACTTAAGGATTTAATGAGAGGATTTAAGGAATTTAAATTCGAGAGTTACCAAGAAAGATGGAGAATGGTATTATAAATGTTAAGAAGGTTGTCAGTAAAACCCTAACTAGAAACGAATGAGTTATTCCTCCGAACGATCAATGAATTGAGTAATAAACGGACAAGGAAACAAGGAAGGAATCAAGATACATGCATGTGCTAGTGGATAACATCAAGTAACCAAGCTAGTTACAAGTTAACTAGCATCATTAGAAAACCAACCAAGCACTTAGCTTACAACACACACCTTGCCACAAGAATGCAACACTTGTCCACTTGATTAGCTCATCCATAACAAGGAAGGAATCAAGATACATGCATGTCCACTTAATTCATCTAGTCTAAATGAATTATCAACAATAATTCATTTAGACTAGATGAGATCAAAGACAAGCCAAGCAAACTCCATTCTCTCCATTTCTTCAAAACTGCCCAGCAAGAATAGCCATGAAAGAAAAATTCATATCTCAAAATCTAGAGCTTCTAAAATCACCAAATTTTGACCATAGCCTCTCCACACCATGTGTAAGGTTCGTTCAAAATTTCATGGCCAACAAAGTTGTATAGCCTAGTCAAATCCATGCTCAAAGTTGGGGCAACAAATCTGACCAGTTTCTGTCCAGTGGGAAAAACGGGTTCAAAACCATAGCTACGAAGCTTCAAATTAGATGATATATGACTCAAAACAAAGCTTATGAAGAGGCCAAGATGTGGTAAAAATTTGAGAGCCAAACTCTTATTTTTCGATTTTCTATGATTTTTACAAAAGTGATGATGAATAGTAACCCTTAGAAACTAACTTTGATTTCTTGTTTTGTTTGGATGATCTAAGCTTTGTTGAGGCTATACAAGGACTATAACAAGCTTAGTAAGGCTAGGACACTCTCCAAGGAAGGTATAATCGTTAAGAACCCTAGATGTTATTTTAAGATTATGTATGTTTTTGGTGGATTTTAGCATAGTTATGACATTAGTGTTATCATGAGCATGATCTTGTAGTTGGTTTGACCATATGATGATTAGGATGGTGAAGAGTAATATTCCTGGACTTGTTAAGATGTATAACATGTGTATAAGATGTATGGATGCCCGGTGTGGCTTGGTTGTGTTGAAAACAATTTTGAAACGTTCGATTTATAGCCGTCGTAATGCCCGATTTTCATTAGACCTTAGTAATTCGTGCATAACAGTTAGGTTAAATTTCTGACCTTAATGGATACATGACCTAACCTTGTAGATCTCGAGTCATAGATCGCTTTGGCGAAAGAATCGAAGCATTCCGACTTACGGTTTAGGAGTTATGGCCGACTTAGTAAAAGTTGTTCGAAACCGTAACTACAAGTTCGTTATTAAAATTGAACCTCGGTAAAATATGAAAGTTTGTGACGAATCATGGTAATTAAATATTAGAGGTCATGAGGAAGATTTGAAAGAAAACCACATGTCATTTGGATCGTTTTTCGATTTTATAAAAATGTTCAAGTCGAGGTTAAATATAAACGAACCCCTAAAATGGATACTTGGTTATAACTTTGGTAAAACACTTAGAAAGTGGGCGATAAAACTCGAGGTATAATCTTGGTTCGTAAACGACCGACCTTAGGACTTACCCGGCTTAAGTATATGTCAAGTGTAAGTACAATGACATGTCTTAATAACGAACAAAAGTCGGATCGTATCGGTAATAAAAAGAGTTATACAAAAGGGTGCATAACGAGATAACTTGAAAGCGTGTTTCGACTTAAGTAAATTTATACGTAACCTTCTAAAGAAGTGTTAGGTGATTAATCTCGAATATTCTGATTGTTTATAGATCACCGAGCTGAACCGGGACACGCTACCTCTACCCACACCCGACTACCAGGCAAGTGTTCAAACCTTTGAACCTGTTGTTGTGATAATATATGTATATGATTTCTATTTTACATATGCCATCGCATGCATGCCTGTTTCCAATTATATTGTGACTCTGGTTTTTTTGTGATACTTGTTCCCTGAATTGATATTGGCTTATAGACTAGATACGATTTATCAGTAATAAGCCGGATTATTTTGGTAAGACCCTTAGCGAAGGGCATATGATATTCATTCTAAATATAGACCGGGAGTCGGTATTTTGAGTTATAGATAGTCGTGGAAACCCGGAGGGATTCCAACGACAGATTATTATTTATCTGAGGAAGGTTATTGTTAAACGTTATTATATTCCATAAAGTATCAATTACTTGGAAATATTTCGAGGAATGTTATTCGAGTATTATCTTAGTCGAGAGATAATAAATGAATGTTAATTTTGAATATTCATTTAGAGTTGATATTTAATGAATATTATTTTGATATTCTTTAGAATGTTATTTATTAAATGAATATTACTTTCGAATATTCATTTAAGGTTTTATGTACTTAATGAATATTATTTTAAAATATTCATTGGAAGTTCTATTTACTTAAGGAATATTATTTCGATTATTCCGTTAAAGTTTTGATTACTAAATGAATATTATTTGGATATTCATTTAGAAGATTATTTATTAAATGAATGCTATTTGGATTTTCATTTAAAAGAGTAAATATTAAATGAACATTATTTTCGAATATTCATTTAAGGTTCGACTTATTTATTGAATACTATTTTAAATATTTATTGGAGTTTAATTATTTAATGAATATTATTTCGAATATTCATTTAAGGAGGGATTTATTTATTAAATAATTCCATATATTCATTCGAGGATTACTTACGAGCAATATTATGAGTTAATAATATTCCATAATTATTATTGAGTAAATAAATATTCTTGGAATATTTATTTAATCCTTTTAAAATTCTTTTTAAAATAATTTATATTATTCGGAGATTACCTTCCACCTCCAGATATTATGTAAAATATTTCGGAGTCTTTTTACGACTATTTTATCAAGGAAAGGTTCCCAACTCTTTCTTTTTCATTTAAATCTATCTTAAAAGGATTTAAATGCTCGCTCAAACTTCCATATTATAGGGGAACCTACTTGAGCAATGTTATTTATCTTGTTGACTTCCCGGTCATAATTTATCCTCTTCACTCGCAACTTGGTTGCTATGGACTCATTAAGTCTGTGTTTACCTTCTCATCTTTCGAGGGGTAAGATTGTTGGAACAAGTTGATGTTCATTACCAAGCAATAGCTTGGAAGTTATTGGTGAATTTTCCTTTCCAACTAGATACGACTACTTTGTAGAGTCTTATCAACAAGTATTATACTTGGGGAAAGGGGGACGAACGTTACATTCAGAATCATGAATTCTATTGGAACTAGGAGTCGTGTAAGAGGCCGAGTAGCGCCGGTCCATCCCCTTTGGCCCAACCGTTGGCCTGGGAGATCTAGTAAGGCGGTAGACAAGTAAAGCCGTCAGTTCTTCCTTCTACCGGTAGTAAATCTAATTTGAGCTGTACGATCTTGACTGATCATCAATATTGGAACAGCGGGCGCCGTGAATACTCCATCATTGGTTCATCATCCAAACTTATTTATTTCCTACAACATGATTACTGTTGGCAGAGCTGGAAAAGTGTTCGTAACTGAAATTGCAATATTTTCCTTGCAAGTTCCTCCTCTTTATAATATCTTGCTTATTTTTGACATAGCAGATATTCCCTCATATATTTACATTTTGAGTTACCTTGTAACTTCATCGTTCATATTATACTGGCATCATTTCCGTAAATGCATGGCATATGGTTTGAAAGATACTTTTGAACTGTTATATATTATCGTTCAGTTAAATATTATTGTTGGTGGGCTATTGCTCACCCTTGCTTTATTATTATATCACAACAACAGCTAGATCAGATGACTCGCACAAGGCGCACTCGATGCTGGCGAGGACGATGAGACTACCAGAGTCGAAGAGAAAGCTATTGGTAGGATAGATTTATTCTTTCAGTACCAAGTATATGGTCTAGTATGACTCATGTAAATGGATGGCAAAGAGTATGTATTTATATTAAAATTCTTTTGGGTTGTAAGAACTCATAATGTGTTTAATAAAATTTGGTTGTTACTCTGATTTCATCTCTGGGACTATAACGGGTGTGCTTTATGTTATTGTTTTGGGTCACAAGGTTGTAATTTAATATTTATGTTGAACTGTGGATGGGAATTGAGACGGTAACGACCAGATCCCTGACCCCGGATCTAGGGGTGTTACAGAAGTGGTATCAGAGCGTACGTTATAAACCCCAGAGATGAGGTGACGTTAAAACAATAAATTCACTAAGATAACAAGAACTCTTGCCAAGTTCATAGTCGGACTACTTAATGTAGTGATGACCTATAAAACTCTTATGGGAACTATTAAGTATCATGATAGTAACTTAGCTCGATATCCCATCGACAAGTAAGGCAACAGACCTTGAGGCATACGAGCAGCAGCGCGATGATGCTTTATTATATGTTGAAGATCAGCGGGTAAATTCAATAGAGTACCCTACTAGAGACCCGGAAGAGGTTCCAGCAGATAAGGAAAATCTTGTTAGGATAAGGAGCTTACCCTCGAAGAATGAGGGCTGTAGCCAGAAAGACTGAGATGATTAAGGTATAGAGCTCAGAAAAGTGGGCATAAAGAACTAAGCTATTAGCAAGAGAACTGAAGATTCATGTTGGATTCGTGGCTGGACTACTGGAGGTAGTACCAGCAAGTAAGACGGATTGGAAGAATTACTTGAGATCTTATACGGGAATAGATGAGAATCATTAGAGACTTTCATATTAACGAAAAGAGTGCTAGAAGGATGTATGATTATCAAAGGCATCGATATAAGGCGAGGAGCAGAGTCCCTAGGAATAGTTGAGAAGAGGCAGTAAGTGCCATATCATTTGATAAATGAATAAGTATTAATATTGTCAGTAATAATTCGCCATGAGAAGGCAGATGTCATAGGTTGTAATTTATGGAACCAAATTGAGGTTGATGAAGTTGTTTTATTCAAGAAAATGTCCATTTTATGAATGAATCAGTTAGAAAGTGAAAACATTGGGAAGTGACAGCATGATTGGATAAAGTTATATAAGGAAGTAGTAAGCAAGACAATAATCTCAGAACCTACCGGAAGATAAGACCAGTGAGTCAAGACGAACTCGTAATGAGACTATTGTTAGAGACTAAGTATAGGGTTAATTTAACTCACTGAAATGATGAACCAGAAACGTTAGATGCATGTGACTCAGAGGAATATTAAATTCTTTCTTTTCTTTGAATGGATTATAGTAGTTACCTTAAGTTTACTCCGACACGGAATTATAACGGATCAAGTAATACGATCAGTAGTTAAAGAGAAAAATGTGAGAAAATCTTCCTGGAGCTAAAAGATGAAATTGGTAATGATCAAGAGTTGGCATTGTTTAATGGAAAAAGGGAGACTTTGTGCTTCCAACGACGCTTCGCATAAAAGATTAGGATGTGTGCTTGCGCAGCACGACAAAGTACTTACGGATGCATTCGGACAACATGGTTCACCAGGTTCGGATGGCCTTAGTAGTGCCAATTTTTGTGGAACAACCAACTCCGACGGTAATGTTCCTTCTGAGACTGGTAGTCAGGTAGACTGACATTTGGTAATATTGAATATCAGGACGTATAGGTATCAGGACGTTGTGACAAGTTTCAGTTTAAAACTGTTAATTCCCTTCTAAGGGATGTATATAATTGGTTCCTCTCCAGGGGTTAAATTTCCAACCCGATGACGATTATTTCGTTAATTATGACTGCTTACGGTTCTACCTACTAGGAGGTTCATAGAACTATTCTTCAGGTTTCGAAACTGGTCTCCTTAGTATTACCAGTCGATGGATAGATTGACCAAAATTTCCCTAATTCTGGGAAGAACTTCAACGAATTTTGGCAAACCTTGTCTTTCTGATTATCAGAGAACATCATGGAAGAGAGTAGAAACTGGGGAAAACCCCGTGAATTGGGTAAGGTAGCCGCTACATGGGTTGGTGGACAGACCCCGGTTATCGCGATTGATTGTAGAAATACAATGATGAAGTGAGATTGGACGAAAACAGGAATTGTAAGTAAGAAACCAGCCGGACTGAGAAACTCCGAGATTGACTTAAGTGAAAAGGCTGTTATGCCAGGAATGGTAAGCTTGCATGGCACGTGGTAGTGATAAGAATAGTTGAAAAGATAAAAATAGAGGAAAGGTGACCAGAGACGGTGCCGAGAAGTCGATTAAGACTTATATGGAGTAAAGTTTTGGAAAGGTAGAAAGGTATCAAAGTAGAAGGCACTATGCCAGCAATTGCTAGAAAAGTAATGCTAAATTAACCAACCCCTAAAATCATATATAATTTTAGTGTGGCCAGTTGAGGGCAAGTCACAAAGGATTATCAAGTGACTAGACCAGCAATGAAAGAACAAAGCAGGGTTGCTTCTAAGAAAGCACCGACTGCAAGGCCTTCTGATATAAAGGAAACATTAATGAGATCGTAGGAGTCTTCTGCTGAACAGCCCATGTTTTGATTGGGAATTCACTAGACCTTTTTGGGATGGGGTCACCCGTACTAAAGTGACTCATGTGTATATGGTTGTCCAAGATTACGAGTAAAATGGAAGTATAGTGACTTGAGATGTATGATGTTAGGGTATCGTGAATACCATGAATATATTATGACGGAGGAAAGTAAACAATGAAGGTATATGAAGAGAGTATAGAAATGGTCAGAAATTGAACAGTATGCTGTAGGAACTTTCTCTGAGGCAAGTACCTTTGCGAAGAACGATAAGCACTAGGAAATTCACGTTGAACTCGACCAATATCTTTCAGAACATCCTTGCTACCATTAACAAGTTCTGTAAAAGAGCAGATAGACCTACGTTGTCTTTTGGAAGGTCAAATAGGTTGACCACTATCTGAAAGAAGAAATTAGCAGTAAGCTACCGATCGATTATCAAATAAGAATGATTGAAAAGAGACCCTTATTAAGGATACATGATTTGATTGCCAATTATAGGATGCAGGAATTCCTTGGCAGTTGAATTAAGGATAAGATATCCATAAAGTAAGGCAAACCCTGGGGAATGTACAAGGGATGGCATTAACCCTAATAAAGACATTGTGAATTCAGATGATATGAGTTGGATTTGCTAAGGCAACAATGACCTGTACAGATTATTAAAAAGAGTTCTGGAAAGAACAGAGATAGAATTATTAGGGTATTGATCAAAGACGTTTTGATGTACCCTGTACCTAGAAAATACAGGAGGAATGATGAGGACGACCTAAGAAACCTTACAAGGAAAAGCTAATATTCTGAGACTAGAAGTTTGGAAGAGAATGTAAGACACAATAACAATATACCAGATGATGCATGTATGAAACCCTGAGGGAGTATGGATTGAACCTATAAAGGTTGAGATTATCCTAAGATAAGGAAAGAACTAAGAAAAGAAGCATCCTAAGTAGGATTGGGAATAAACGTGATAAAGTTCCCACGGGTAGTTGGAAGGAATGACTTATGGAAAAAGACTGATAGATATATTTTTCTCCTTTAGCAGAGCTTAAGGGAGAATGCTTTCACCCAACAGTGATTAGAATGAGGTAAAAAAAAAAAATTTGAATTGAAATGTATCCGGAGAACAAGGATTACCAGAAATTACTATTATTAGAAAAGGCCAATGAGGTGGCCGACAGTCTAAGTATAAAGGAATAATTACAAATGTTCATACCGAAGAAACTGAATAATATTTGGAAGGACCTTGAAGGTCATATCGGGATGGAGGAATTTACATTCCTTCTGATGATTGTGCAAGAATCGACGATAATAGTAGTTTAAGTAAAGATTCGATTCCTGATGGGTCTTAAGCATATTACATACCTTAGAAGGTCCCGTTTTGAGGCAAACCAGGACCATGATACAAAAAAAAATTGACGAAGTAAACCATTAAGTTTCCAGTCTTTTATGGAAGATGCATGAGTGATAGTTTCATCAACCTGACTTAGCTGCGATGCTTGAAACTCTTCTGCAATTTTATCTACTTCATGTAATATCTACATCAAGTTCAGGAAGTGTTCCTTATGGATAAGGAATAGTGATTACTTTGTCTCCCTAAAGGATTGAAACCCGTACGGTTAGCTATTAAGGCACTACGTAAGCAACAAGCGATGGTGATTCTTCTAAGAAAGTAGATGACAACATAAAGATAAAGAAAGTGCTGCTATTGATAAGCTAAATGGCATGTTGATGAATGACAAGCAAGTTTGTTTTAGTGTACTTCTGCGCAAACAAGATAGAGAATATGAGGTTGATGATTCATGATGCTAAATGTATTCCCGTGGAAAAAATTAATGAGACTTAGAGAGAAGGGCAGTTGAGCCCAAGACTTATTAGGCCACCTGAGGGTTTAAAGTGTTCGGAAGGTGCCATTCGAGCCAGTTTTACCCCCAAAGCTTATAGCATGGTAGTAACGTGTTTCTTGTGGCAAAGCTACACCAGTAAAATGCAGATGCTCAACAAATGATAAGAGTGCGAGCAGGTAGGTGTACGAGCTGGTCTGACTTACGAAAGACAACCTGTGAAAAACCGCGGGTAGAAAAGAATAAGTGATGAGAAACAAGTTGACAGAAGTAGATTATATTGGATCTAGCTAAAAGAATCGGCCAGATTCATTTCGAAGGTTTTAAATTTGAAATAATGTGATGATTATAGAGTAAATGTGACGGGATACCAATAAGGAGGTGCCAAGTGCAAAAGATGCCTCAATAAAGAGATGAAGGTGGAAGTAAATAACAGAGGTAAATAAATATCAGATAATAAGAAGGATGTGATTGATAAAGAAAAGACTGGGAAAGCATCTATGAAATGTGAAGTAAGGAATGTTATGAATGGATTAATAAATGGGTTTCTGATGAATTATCAGGATGACAACCTGATAGTGTTAATATAATAGATATGAAAAGCTAGTAGCGTGACATGGAATGTCAGTAACAATGATGTCCAGCGAGAAACCTAAGATTTAACCTGAGAGGTTGAAAGATTTTTCCAAAAGTGTTGCTAAGATTGAACCAGAGTATAGGTCCATAGAATAATGGACAAAACAGCAAGATATGTTGACACGTGAAATTGCGATCAAATGGTATTGGATATAATCATGATTATTTTCTTCTTTGATGAACCTCTATAGTTCAGAGGTAAATTCTGAGTATGATATTTTACAAAAAAAAAAAATTATAATCCTTTAGAATTCTTTTCTTTTCTTCTCTCTTATTCATCTTCTTTATGAATTGAGAAGAACAACCCTTTAAGGAGGGGAGGTACTGCTACGTGACTATCTGTCTATGTGATAGAAGTCTAAGTGGAATACCATAACTTGTTTAATTGCTTGTCAAGTACTAAAGGCTGGCCCCCTTCTGTACTAACTATGCAATATAACAAATGTTCAATTGATCATAGTGATCTCTCAATAAATCTTTCCACTTCTCTATATTGATCGAGATTACGAAGATTAAGGCGATCAGGAAATGCATAGTGCGAGTGAGGTTATCTCCGAATTCGCAATGCGATAGTGATACCGATGTCACTGTAGATACCAATAAGGGTGATATTATATGAATGAGTAAGAGTAGAACCAGGATAGTGTGATGTGCAAAAGTAGAAAAGTTGATAAAAAGGAAAAAGAGAGTACTGTAGCACTACGGAGATGTGCTGTAAACGGGTTGAAATGATTAAGGTTCAACCGAGGACTGGAAAGCTAGATGACAAACAAGAACCCGATTGTTTCCTACCTGATTCCGGGACGGAATCCTTTTAAGGAGGGGAGACTGTAAGAACCCCAAATTTTGGATATAATTTGTAAGAACCCAGATTTTTGGTACTAATTAAAACTTTTTATTATGTATTGGAGTATGAATGTATCAATGGGTTAATAGATGGATATTGAATGGATTCGGATTCAATTATGATATGCCATGAAGAATGGTATTGGTTGACAACTTATATAAGAATTATCTATCTCCTAGGAAATTAAGAAGTGGCAATTCCAATGAAGAAGATTATTCTTATGTCATCCAAATCGATATCTGTTATTAGTCCGGTGGTTCCGTAAAAGGGTTAAGGAATGTTCGAAAGAGAATCGGGACATTTGTATAAACCGAGAGAGTAAGTAAAGAAAAATGGATGAATAGTGTTTTTGGTGGGAATGAGAATATTATGAGACGACACTATATAGAAGTACCCGGAATGGATTTTTGAATTCGTATCAGTGATTCGAGGGGAAAATAAGTGTATGTAAAAGCTGTCGGATTCTGAAAAACAGCATTTTTATTTTCTCCGAGAATTCCCTGGACACTGATAGACTTAAGGATTTAATGAGAGGATTTAAGGAATTTAAATTCGAGAGTTACCAAGAAAGATGGAGAATGGTATTATAAATGTTAAGAAGGTTGTCAGTAAAACCCTAACTAGAAACGAATGAGTTATTCCTCCGAACGATCAATGAATTGAGTAATAAACGGACAAGGAAACAAGGAAGGAATCAAGATACATGCATGTGCTAGTGGATAACATCAAGTAACCAAGCTAGTTACAAGTTAACTAGCATCATTAGAAAACTAACCAAGCACTTAGCTTACAACACACACCTTGCCACAAGAATGCAACACTTGTCCACTTGATTAGCTCATCCATGACCAAAGCACTTTATTAAAGTGGCTTTATGCAAGATATTATCAACAATAATTCATTTAGACTAGATGAGATCAAAGACAAGCCAAGCAAACTCCATTCTCTCCATTTCTTCAAAACTGCCCAGCAAGAATAGCCATGAAAGAAAAATTCATATCTCAAAATCTAGAGCTTCTAAAATCACCAAATTTTGACCATAGCCTCTCCACACCATGTGTAAGGTTCGTTCAAAATTTCATGGCCAACAAAGTAGTATAGCCTAGTCAAATCTATGCTCAAAGTTGGGGCAACAAATCTGACCAGTTTCTGTCCAGTGGGAAAAACGGGTTCAAAACCATAGCTACGAAGCTTCAAATTAGATGATATATGACTCAAAACAAAGCTTATGAAGAGGCCAAGATGTGGTAAAAATTTGAGAGCCAAACTCTTATTTTTCGATTTTCTATGATTTTTACAAAAGTGATGATGAATAGTAACCCTTAGAAACTAACTTTGATTTCTTGTTTTGTTTGGATGATCTAAGCTTTGTTGAGGCTATACAAGGACTATAACAAGCTTAGTAAGGCTAGGACACTCTCCAAGGAAGGTATAATCGTTAAGAACCCTAGATTTTATTTTAAGATTATGTATGTTTTTGGTGGATTTTAGCATAGTTATGACATTAGTGTTATCATGAGCATGATCTTGTAGTTGGTTTGACCATATGATGATTAGGATGGTGAAGAGTAATATTCCTGGACTTGTTAAGATGTATAACATGTGTATAAGATGTATGGATGCCCGGTGTGGCTTGGTTGTGTTGAAAACAATTTTGAAACGTTCGATTTATAGCCGTCGTAATGCCCGATTTTCATTAGACCTTAGTAATTCGTGCATAACAGTTAGGTTAAATTTCTGACCTTAATGGATACATGACCTAACCTTGTAGATCTCGAGTCATAGATCGCTTTGGCGAAAGAATCGAAGCATTCCGACTTACGGTTTAGGAGTTATGGCCGACTTAGTAAAAGTTGTTCGAAACCGTAACTACAAGTTCGTTATTAAAATTGAACCTCGGTAAAATATGAAAGTTTGTGACGAATCATGGTAATTAAATATTAGAGGTCATGAGGAAGATTTGAAAGAAAACCACATGTCATTTGGATCGTTTTTCGATTTTATAAAAATGTTCAAGTCGAGGTTAAATATAAACGAACCCCTAAAATGGATACTTGGTTATAACTTTGGTAAAACACTTAGAAAATGGGCGATAAAACTCGAGGTATAATCTTGGTTCGTAAACGACCGACCTTAGGACTTATCCGGCTTAAGTATATGTCAAGTGTAAGTACAATGACATGTCTTAATAACGAACAAAAGTCGGATCGTATCGGTAATAAAAAGAGTTATACAAAAGGGTGCATAACGAGATAACTTGAAAGCGTGTTTCGACTTAAGTAAATTTATACGTAACCTTCTAAAGAAGTGTTAGGTGATTAATCTCGAATATTCTGATTGTTTATAGATCACCGAGCTGAATCGGGACATGCTACCTCTACCCACACCCGACTACCAGGCAAGTGTTCAAACCTTTGAACCTGTTGTTGTGATAATATATGTATATGATTTCTATTTTACATATGCCATCGCATGCATGCCTGTTTCCAATTATATTGTGACTCTGGTTTTTTTGTGATACTTGTTCCCTGAATTGATATTGGCTTATAGACTAGATACGATTTATCAGTAATAAGCCAGATTATTTTGGTAAGACCCTTAGCGAAGGGCATATGATATTCATTCTAAATATAGACCGGGAGTCGGTATTTTGAGTTATAGATAGTCGTGGAAACCCGGAGGGATTCCAACGACAGATTATTATTTATCTGAGGAAGGTTATTGTTAAACGTTATTATATTCCATAAAGTATCAATTACTTGGAAATATTTCGAGGAATGTTATTCGAGTATTATCTTAGTCGAGAGATAATAAATGAATGTTAATTTTGAATATTCATTTAGAGTTGATATTTAATGAATATTATTTTGATATTCTTTAGAATGTTATTTATTAAATGAATATTACTTTCGAATATTCATTTAAGGTTTTATGTACTTAATGAAATATTCATTGGAAGTTCTATTTACTTAAGGAATATTATTTCGATTATTCCGTTAAAGTTTTGATTACTAAATGAATATTATTTGGATATTCATTTAGAAGATTATTTATTAAATGAATGCTATTTGGATTTTCATTTAAAAGAGTAAATATTAAATGAACATTATTTTCGAATATTCATTTAAGGTTCGACTTATTTATTGAATACTATTTTAAATATTTATTGGAGTTTAATTATTTAATGAATATTATTTCGAATATTCATTTAAGGAGGGATTTATTTATTAAATAATTCCATATATTCATTCGAGGATTACTTACGAGCAATATTATGAGTTAATAATATTCCATAATTATTATTGAGTAAATAAATATTATTGGAATATTTATTTAATCCTTTTAAAATTCTTTTTAAAATAATTTATATTATTCGGAGATTACCTTCCACCTCCAGATATTATGTAAAATATTTCGGAGTCTTTTTACGACTATTTTATCAAGGAAAGGTTCCCAACTCTTTCTTTTTCATTTAAATCTATCTTAAAAGGATTTAAATGCTCGCTCAAACTTCCATATTATAGGGGAACCTACTTGAGCAATGTTATTTATCTTGTTGACTTCCCGGTCATAATTTATCCTCTTCACTCGCAACTTGGTTGCTATGGACTCATTAAGTCTGTGTTTACCTTCTCATCTTTCGAGGGGTAAGATTGTTGGAACAAGTTGATGTTCGTTACCAAGCAATAGCTTGGAAGTTATTGGTGAATTTTCCTTTCCAACTAGATACGACTACTTTGTAGAGTCTTATCAACAAGTATTATACTTGGGGAAAGGGGGACGAACGTTACATTCAGAATCATGAATTCTGTTGGAACTAGGAGTCGTGTAAGAGGCCGAGTAGCGCCGGTCCATCCCCTTTGGCCCAACCGTTGGCCTGGGAGAGCTAGTAAGGCGGTAGACAAGTAAAGCCGTCAGTTCTTCCTTCTACCGGTAGTAAATCTAATTTGAGCTGTACGATCTTGACTGATCATCAAGATTGGAACAGCGGGCGCGGTGAATACTCCATCATTGGTTCATCATCCAAACTTATTTATTTCCTGCAACATGATTACTGTTGGCAGAGCTGGAAAAGTGTTCGTAACTGAAATTGCAATATTTTCCTTGCAAGTTCCTCCTCTTTATAATATCTTGCTTATTTTTGACATAGCAGATATTCCCTCATATATTTACATTTTGAGTTACCTTGTAACTTCATCGTTCATATTATACTGGCATCATTTCCGTAAATGCATGGCATATGGTTTGAAAGATACTTTTGAACTGTTATATATTATCGTTCAGTTAAATATTATTGTTGGTGGGCTATTGCTCACCCTTGCTTTATTATTATATCACAACAACAGCTAGATCAGATGACTCGCACAAGGCGCACTCGATGCTGGCGAGGACGATGAGACTACCAGAGTCGAAGAGAAAGCTATTGGTAGGATAGATTTATTCTTTCAGTACCAAGTATATGGTCTAGTATGACTCATGTAAATGGATGGCAAAGAGTATGTATTTATATTAAAATTCTTTTGGGTTGTAAGAACTCATAATGTGTTTAATAAAATTTGGTTGTTACTCTGATTTCATCTCTGGGACTATAACGGGTGTGCTTTATGTTATTGTTTTGGGTCACAAGGTTGTAATTTAATATTTATGTTGAACTGTGGATGGGAATTGAGACGGTAACGACCAGATCCCTGACCCCGGATCTAGGGGTGTTACATTAAATTTATTACATATAAGAATACTGATTATGCTATGTAAAAGTATTGCAGACAGTTAAATGTATTAGACGAAAAAATGAGAAAAATCTACATAAGCATGGGGCATATAATTTAATTATACCATTGATCATAACCTATCTTTAAAGCAACATATTAATATAGAACTACTGAATATAAGAATAAAGATCTGCTTAAAATACTCTTAAAATTTTCCTTTTATAATACGTTTGAATTAAAGATAGTGGATTTTTGTTTGTTACCTTCCATTTGAAATTCTGAACCGAACAATCGCCCTTTGGCCAATTTTGGTAGGGATTGTTTCGAGCTTTTCATATTTTTCGACAGCACCAATGATATCTATAAAACAAAAGTAAAAAAAGGAAGATAGTTTTGTAGTAAAACGAAATTATGAAAGTATAAAATTAATTCCACAAAGTAAAGTGCAATGATAAAATATTTTGTATACTTGCCTGTAGCATATTCTGGTAGTTGTTTAGGAACATAGGTACTTGCCAAGTCGAATAAGTCTGTCAAGTCGTAAAACTCGAATTTGTGCTTGGGTATCATAAAATCATCTTCCAACACTTTTTCAACAGTGGTTGAGTTGATAAAGTTGATGACATATTTAGAGAAAACCGGCCTTAATTTAAGGGTGGGTTCTTTAACAGAAAAAATAGTTATGATATGGATATTCCCTTCTGACATGGTATCTTGAACCTTGCTCCATTTGTCAGGATAAATGTATCCTTGCATGTGATAATTCTATAGAAATAAAATTAGTGAAATTAGTTTATGGTTATATAAGAACATTGAAAATTACTTTGTCATGTAAATATTGTAATACAGTATGTAGGTTTCATGAGTTTAGGTTTCCGAAATAAACTTACATCGTCGTCCAGGATGATAATGTTATACCCATTGAATGTATTTTTTCCATCTGTTGAATATGATGGCCACATCCTTGTGATACGGACTTTGACCTTCCAATTTGTTCTTGATGTGTGGAGCAACTCAAGTTGATCGAACATTATGAATAAGTTTCAATAGAATTACCTGTGATATTAAAAGAACAAACATTAAACATTGTGTATATATTATACGTGTCTGTGTGTGTTTGTTTGTGTATATATATATGCATAAGTTTATAATCAATGGAAAATAGAAGAGAAGTTAAGAACTTGAAGTAAGATGGATAGATCACCTTGTTTTAGTCGATTAATGTAATAGGCTTAGCAAGTTTATATAGATGAGTGTGATGGCATATACCTAAAAACTTCTTAAATTGAGGCTTGATCCCAATACTTATTACTATTAACAAATTTTATGCCTTAATTTGATTCAATATATGATATACTCCAATTAATATGATGATTTGATTGTTGGTTTTATGTCTTAACTATACATAAAAATGTCCATAATTTTATAATTTATGAAAAGTTCATTTTTTTTAAAACCATAGATATATATTTATAAAATGAAATACCAATGTAATCATGACAAAAAATTTAACATTTTAAACATGGAAAAGATAATCAACAACAGATCTACTCCATTGTCAAAAAAAAAAATATTACGTATATATCTATTTATGGTAGTCTATTAAGTGCTTCAAATTGACACACGACAAATATATATATTGAATATCCAATCAACATTATTTTAGGATCTCAAATTCTTTTATTATATTAAAATAATAAGACAATGTGACGGTGATCATTTTTCAAAATCTGTGCTAAAATACATAATCTAGTCAATCAACATAAATTTAGCTTTAATTGTGATTTCAAAAATTGTAGTCAAGAAATTTTAAACGTCAAATAAATTAATAAGATTTTGGTTTAAAATTTTTAAAAGTGAATATTCGATTAATTTGATTGGTATTGTCATCTTATTCTGTTATTTTGGGGATTGTCTTGCTTGCATATATATGGAAGATATAATAATTAATTTAATTAACAATATTTTAGGAATCAAGTAATTCACTTATTCGAGGGTACATGATTGATTTTTGAAGTTGTGATGACAAAATATAAAGTCAATCACATTATAGTTATACATGGATGTATATTGGCTAACTTTTAAAAATCAAGGATTATTTTTTTCTCAAAAAATAATCAGTAATGAATTTAATAATAACATTGATTGTTATATTTGGTCAAGAAACAGTTAATAATGTAAACTAATATCGCTGACAAATTTTTTTTATAAGGATACTAATAAATAAAATAACCTTGATTGTTATATTCGGCTCGTATAACATATAGCTCCTTCCTTTTTAAATAGGTAGAGCTTAAACTCCAAAGCCCTGCTTTAAACTTTACACTTCACAGTAGTATTAACTATCATAGCTACTCTTGATTGTGCCATGATATAAAAAGCATGTCAAAGGTTTTAAAAAAGGATCTTCAAATTCTGGAAATTTGAAATGTAATATTTCCTTAATATTTGTAGGTACCAAACCATAGAAAAACTTAGTTGCACATTATAAAGTCATATCTTTATGCTAAACTTTCAACCACATATCTCGGTTTTTAATATAAATTTTGGACTGTGAATGTCGTCCTCACTCTGCATTAGTCAAATCTCCAAACAATATGACAGAGGATCATTGCTTTCATTTGCCTGAGAAAAATAGAACAGATTAATTTGGTGATTCATATGGACGAACCAATAAGAGATAGATTTTCATGCTTGATATGCAAAAGGTAAATATATACGAAAGTTTTGAGTACCCACCAAGCAACTCATGTAAACAAAACTAACCAGGAATGTGTAAGTTAAAACTTAAAATCAATAAATAACCATAAACATGGTGTTATAGCCTAAGTGTCTCAGTCCATCATGCCTCATTTTTAATCATTCCACCACCCATACACATACATTTACATTGATATCAGGCATAACTGCCTCCGTCAAGCTTACATTCTAGAAATTTAGTATATATTTTCAAGTGAATCTACCTTAACTAAAACTAAAATCTTGACCCATTGTTTTTAATTGGAAGACAAAAAAATAAAAATTCAAAGAGAGTAAAACTTTGGTAACTTTCAGAAGTTAATTAGGTCTTGATTTAAGATATATTTCAAAAACAAACTATGAATGCTAATATGCATAGGTTTTTGTTAGCAAAGCTAATCTGTGAACTACATACCTTATGTCAGAAAAGATCTTATATCTTTCCGAATGAACATTTCGCTATACAATATCAATCTTTACCTACAAACCATGGAAATAAATATGAATTAGTACTTAATCTGTCAAGTGTGAGACTGGCAAACAGGAACTAATTCTTGTATTATAATTCATATGATAAACAAAATGGTTTACATTAACCTGATTTTGGCAGATTGTAAAAAACTTCCTCATACACAACATTTGCAGTAACATTTGTTGGATATCCAGTATCACTTGGAATTAAGATGTGTAACCCAGATGGCGACGTAACCCTCGACACTGCAACATAATATTGACCATGTGTAAAAACAGGATTTGGTAGGTACAGGCCGACCTTGTCTAGTGATTTTCCTTGACTTTTGTTCACCGTCATAGCAAAACAAAGTTGTAGCGGAAACTGTATCCTCTTGAAAGTGAAAGGCCAGCGCGTATCTGTTGGCTCCATCTCTATTCTCGGAATGATGTGTGTGGTCCCAACATCTGTCCCACATAATATTTCGCATAATATACTATTTTTCAAACATTATTTTACAATCAGCCTTGTACCATTACAAAGGCCAATTACTTGATTCAGGTTCCTCATCAGCATAACAACGGCTCCAATTTTGATGTTCAATTCATGTTTTGGAAGGCACGGCATATTGATTGAATTTAAATATTCAACTGGGAATGAAGATTCATAATCATTTTCGGAATTAACATGATCATCAATTGAATCTTGACTTAGATATGTATGCGTTTTACCTAGAATCATATCTAGAACATAGGAATTGATATCATGAACAATGGCATTTGTTGGAGTAAGAATGGATCGTTGTTTTAGATAGGTTGCTGAATGCCTGTTATTTATGAAATCAGGATAAGTAACATTGACTATATCCTTTATTGAAGAACTTGCACCTCTTAGCAAGAATTTATCGGGTATAACAACTTCTGGATCACTGATCAAATCATCTGGATGAATGTTTGGAAGTTTTCCATCTCCAACATCCAACACCCATTGACTAAAGTTAGCAATTTCTGCAGTTTCTCTTTCAGTTTTTCCTGAGGACAGTCGCATATTTTGTTCCAAAAGGAATACCTTACACTGATCCCATAATCTTGAACGGTTTAGTGATGCAGAAACAATTTCGGGTCTTGTACCTTTAGGAATCACTCGTAATATCTGCCTAAAATCACCACCGAAAACTACTGTTATACCACCAAATGGGCGTCCAGCTCTTGTTGCTTCAACTGAAGACATGATATCTCTTAATGAACGATCTACACACTCAAAGCCATGACGATGTTGCATAGGTGCTTCATCCCATATTATTAAACTTGTTTGCTTCATTAATTCTGCAATGTCAGAACCATGCTTTATCCCAGCAACAGAATATTGATCTAATTTCAGAGGTATATGAAATCTTGAGTGAGCTGTTCGTCCCCCAGGTAGTAGGGTTGCTGCAATGCCAGAAGATGCTACTGGCAAAATGATTTTCCCTTCGCCACGTAAACGACAACAGAGTGTTTTCCACAAAAAAGTTTTCCCGCATCCACCACTACCGTACACAAAAAACAACCCACCTTTTTCATTTTCAACACTATCCATGATAGAATTATAGACATTCATCTGCTCAGGATTATGTTGTGAGAAGAATTTGTTGTGCTGCTCCTTCATCTCTTTCTTGTCATATCCAGTTTCTTCCAATATCAGTCGATTTACACTATTACGAAGAAAACTTTCTTGAGGATATGGCATTGTTTGATAATCTTTCAAACTCTTTCCAACATCATTCAACAACTTTTCAACCTTTGCAATGCTTGTCAATATCAGAAAACTTGACATGTAATATGTTGAATGTAAGAGGTAACTTAATGAAAAAGAATTGAAAAAAAAATGTTTTAATAATTGTAAAAAAAATTAAGGTTAAAGAAAATTGGATTAAGTTTAATAACATATCTTTAATTATTTAAAAGAAACTTATTTTAAACTTTATATTTATATTCCTATATTATTATTTGAAAAGTAATTTATATTTCAAATATCAGTATAAGTAGATAAAACATAAATAACGTGTGATTATTTGATTGATTTTAGTGATTTTATTTCAGAGTTTCAGATATATGTTACTATTCTACATCATTATTTATAGTTAATTATTTTCATTTATAGACTGTAATGTATATAAATAATTAAGCTAAGAAAATTGGAGTAACTCAATATCAAAACCCAAATGATTAAAATAGTGATAATTTGAGCAAAACCAGCCACACACAATATTAATTTAATATCTTGATTATGGTGGAAGGGTTAAAGAACAATAATTGCTTAGCAAAAAATAAAGAAATAACAATAATTCCTTTCAGTGACTGCTCGAATATTGTATAAGTTCTGTACGGGCTACAAACCTAAACAATGTTAATATTAAAAGTAGGCTGATGATTGATTTATACTATTAATATAAATATATATTACTTGTGAGCTGGTTTAAAAAGAAATGCAAGTGCCTGATGCGATTCCGTGTGTTAATCAGAATTGATTCTATAAAAGCTACAATAATAATGGAAATTCATATAACAATGGCAGGTAATTAAATAAATTACAATTAGAGATGTACCTGCTAGCGTATAGTTCTCTATCTCAAATTCACTGAGTTGGAGATTAGAATTCCCTGATTCTTTTCATTTGGAATAAAGAATATCTTCTGACATACTGGCCCAGTGTTCTTTCCACAATCTCAACGGATCCAATATAGGACAGTTTGTGAGTATATGCATGAATAAAGCCCTCAGCTGTCTTGGCATTGATGTAACAGAATTTTCAGACATTGCCTCGTGCCATTGATTGTCATTTCTAAGAAGACCAAGTGCTTGACATGCTTCTTTAAAAGTTGAATATAACTGGCCGTTTACAGTACGTAGTTCTTTGTAGGATGTTGCTCCCTTTTGACGCATCAGCATGCGAAGATAGAATGTATCACCACTGGACGCATGAACATCAGACAGCCTACCAATTACACTACCTCTCTGTCTTTGTTTCCAAATTGTGGCATCTGCCTTCCAAGTGAAAGCCTTTGGAAATTCAGCGTAGGTGAATTCTCTAGCATGAGGAAAAGTTTTGTTTGCAACAAACCATGCTTCTAGTTTACTTCTACGATTTTTTGCCAAATCAACAACTTGTTCCAAATCATCACTTGTTTTGAAGCAAACATTTTTCTCACCAGGAATATGGACCGGCAAACGTTCCACTGATGGATAACGATAGTGAATGTCGAAGCCAAATAATCTCCAAGCAGCCTCAACTGCACATACGTATCTACCGTCTAGGTAAGGTTTGATTTCATCAAGGCTACCTCTTTTACTGGTGGATGCTTGAGTTCTTGATTCTTCATTTTTCCTTTTCAAGATCATAGTAGCGGTGTCGTGACCCTTCAAACGATATTTAAATAGGTACTTTAATGATCTCGAGCTATTACAAACTTCCAAGTTGATATGGCAATGAAAACGAATCAGCAAGTCCCGATTATACGGAACTACAAATCTGTTATCTAAGATAATTCCTTTTTTCTTCACAGTTCTGTCCATTCGACGCCTACGATAAAGAGGAAACCCACAATCATCGAAGCATGTACGACCATTGTACCTAGAAGCAATTATAGAAAATTAAAATTGGAAAATAAGTGTTAAATATATTGGTGATATACTATTTAACATGCCTTAAGTAACACAAAATACATATTATATTTTGCTACTAATATCCAGGCACCACTCTTAAATGTTCATGAAGTATTAAATATTTCATTAGCAATAACACAATGTCGCATGTATTTACAACCTTTTTATTAGGATTATGAATGATGATTAATTTTTGTAATTGAATTACCTTTTCGGAAAATGTCGCATGCACTTGTTCTTAAGCATGCATGGAGAATTCTTATAATCAGATCCACAAGGTCCGTGGATCATAAAGTTTTTAACCACTTCATAACCAACCGGGTCAGTTCTTTGATCAGGTATTTCTGCAGAGATTAACTGATCAATTTGTTCCACATTTTTTGGCCGATCATTCGGGTGCAACCAAATTAACATATGTGTATGTGGAAGTCCCCGCTTTTGAAATTCGATGACATGCATAACTGTTTGACAATGAGTTAAGTAATTAACATTAATTGTAATTCACAAATAGATACTAAAGTTGCTAATTAAGAAAGAAATGACAAATAGTCTGACTAACCTCCAATGCACCTCCCGAAATAATTCTTATTTTTGATTAAATCAAGCAATTGATCTAATTTTAATTTGAAAACCCTCGCAATTACATCAGGCGCATCTGAAACATCTACACCAGGCACATAACTCAGCATATGTTCTATTTCAGGCCACTTTGTATTGCATGTCATTGTCAAAAATAGTGAGGGATGACCAATAGTGCGGCAAATAGCCAGAGAATCTTTGAAATATTGATTCATGTATCGTGGTGACCCTGTGAATGTAGCTGGAAGTATAACCTTTTGCCCAAGATGGTCTGGATTTGTGTCACCTTTACGAATGGAATCACGAATGGATCTATATAAATCGGATCGTATGATCTTTTGGTGTCCTCTTATCCAATTTAGCCTATATTGTTCCACTGCAGCAAATGCATCAACAACAAATTGTTGCCACAAACGACCCCCTAGATGTAAAGTCATTCCTGGAAGGCAAAACATAAGATACTTAATACATAAAGCATAGAGTTGTCATTTTATATAGATATTACAACGAAATAAGTTTCACTTGATATGCATACATACATATGCATCGAACGGTTAAATTTCTTGAAAAGAGTTAGAACTATACCTTGGTCAGGACGAATCATGAGTTTGTATGCATAATACTCTCTCATAGAGAGTGTATCCCTGCTTTTTCGTTCACCATCCCCTTCATCACTTTCCATGTTATTTTTTTCAGAGCGTGGATTAGATCGGAGTGGAATATCAAGGTGAAATCCATCCTCACCGTATGGGAATAACAAAGGATATTGAAGTTGCATATAATGAAGGTACGTCTCGTACATCCTTTTTAAATAGCCTTGTTTAGTTTTAACAATAATATCCTTGAATTTACTCGTGTCTTCAGCATCTCCAACAATTAACCCAGCAACTTCATTTGACGGACCAACATGATTAGGTCGACCAGATGCAGATTTTGAAGAAACCAGTACTAATTTGAACTCTTCCTGCTCATTAAGCTTGAAGCGATCTCGAGCCATGCGAAATTGTTGAACCAAATTATTGTTCTCGTCTAACATGTTTAACAATCCTTCAACAATATCCGGATCAATCTGATCGCCACCAGGGATTGCATTAATGCGGTTCTCAATTTCATTCTCAGTGTCATACACATAGAGCTGACAAAATCTTGGAGGGTTGCCTTTTTCAGGTTTTAACGTACCAATCAAGTGATAATTCTGTCCATTCAATTTAAAACACCAAGGACCGTTCCCATTATTTATTTTCTTATCAATTTTACCACCCATCGAGGTAAATGCAAACATGGAGTTGTATGTTCTAATATTCTTCATGAAGTGAGATGTCTTTTCACCTCCTGATAGCAAATCAGCTAAAAATGGAGGTGGTGGTCTATCTCCTGGAAGTTGTACTCGTCCATCTCGACAACATAATGAAAAAGTTGGTTGCTGGTGTTTCACAGATTTATTATTACGTTCTTCATTCCACATTCTCGCCTTACATTTTTGACAAATTTTATCAGGTTTGCCAAGACTCATATACCCACTCCAAAGATCTGACATTTGCAAATGTAAGGAAATCAAGTTTGCAATGACATGATTATATATATATAGCGATATTTATGTGTTGAATGATGTATAATATGAGAATACGTCTACAACTCAGTTTTGATATACTGATTAATTTGCCTACTTCAACCATATTTCAATGACGATGCATAGTTACTGATAGTTGGAATAAATATATTGTCAATGATTTTGTGCAGATCAAAAGGATCTAATTTAATTTTAATTAAGAAATTACCTGTTTCAGAAACATTGGATTCAGATTCATCGTCGCTTAGATATTCCCCTCGATGTCGTGCAAAGTGGATTTATTTCACTATTAGGTAACATACACAATAGCATACAATAGGTAAAGTCATGTTACAATTTAACATACCGTCTAATTCATCATCATCATCGATATGTTCTGCATGAAAGCAATAAATATCGTAATATGATCAGTGCAAAAGTGAGCGTACTAATTTATACACAGCAAAATAGTTCGGAATTGTACCATCAATGTTGACTGCATCTCCTTCGTCAATGTCAACTTCTGGAACAGTTTCTTGATTATTGTCATTTGACGCTGAAATTTTGACTCCAGAAGTGGAAGTTTCGTGATGCTGTTGCTGGATGCCTGTCATAATTGTAAAGCTATTACATCAAAATGTTGTAAGAAACCATTTAAAATTTTAGAGGTATATAGTAACCGGCCTAATATACATATGAAAGTGACTTTAAGGTTGTAGGCATAAAGTAACATAATTTATATATAAAACTGATTTATAAATATTAACCATTATTACATGGGGCCTACAACCTGAACTTATATAAGTGGAATAAACTCTACGTATGTAATGCATTGTATTACCTTCTAATTCATTTTGAGCAGCATTGAAAGAATCCATCAAATTTCTAACTTCAGGTGGTGTTGAGGTCAGCCAATTAACATCTTGATAGCCTGTTTGATATGTTAGGATACATGGCGAAGAATTGATAATTTATTGTATTTACTAATACAGTTTTTAATCAGTATTTGAAACATTTGCATTGGTTGTATATGCATAATTTGATTTGCCTTGTAAACTGAAGTGCTTAATCAATAAAACGTAACTATAGTGTAAAAAGTATACCTGAATGAGAAGACATCCAATCTGTATTTTTATAGTGAAGTAAATATGGTTAGATTTTAATTTTTCAAAAAATACATAATGCATCTTAATCTTTAAAAAAGGTGAAACTACATGTACCTGGACAACGTACATCGAGTTCCTCCAACCTAGGTACATATACAGGGAGATCATGCTGTTGGATTTTATTTCCGATTGGGGCTTTACTTGCTGATTTACCAAAGTCCATGTTGTTGGATTTTATTCCCAATTCCTTTATATACAACATATTCGGAGACATGTGTTGACTGAATCTGTCTACATAGAGATTGACTTGACAGGTAAGTTGAAGCGTGGGTTGTTATATATTTTTTAAAGTAGTAGATATAATTGTATATTACATGCATGTTATAGCAGGCAAAGTAAATGAACTTACCACGGTTATAAGACTCCAAAAGTCTTTTATCAACTTTAGCTGAAAATTTGATAAATTTATATTTTTTAATTACCAAAGAGATGCTAATTGTAACGATGCCTAAAATTTATCAATGTAAACAACTTTGTGTATACTGATATAGTGTTATTAGTATTATTATCATGACATACAGTGAACAGAGGTCGGATTAGTTTTTGTAGGAGATATCCTAGATGCTGGCAGTTGGAATGGTGTATGAGGGTTTCGCATTGTTGAACCTCCTTGAAGAATCCGTGAAACTGGACTCTGATAAGTAATTCCTACGATAATAAGATTTTATTTATACATAAGGTACTCAGAGATGTCAATTTAGAAAGTTGATTAGTATTGGAAAAAATGATGTTAGGCAATAACCTGATAAGTCCACATTGTTTAACCTGCGCTGGGATGGTGTTGTTACCTTTTGTGTGCCTCCATTTGGACAGCCAGCACCTAGGAAAACAATCTGATAAGTATGAGGCCTATTTTTATAGATATTTGTTCATATTGATGAAACAGAGTACACAATGAGATCAAAATAAATTCATGGATTGACCTGAAAACCTTAAGTTGTTTATTCTTCGCAGTGACGGTGCAACTACATGTTGTGGGGAATCATTCTTTAGGGCAGCACCTATATATGGTAGCGGAAATAAATCTGAGACTTGTATAATATTTAAAACTTAAATTAAACAATTAGAGTTTTAGAATTGCAAGTAGTACCTGAATTATGTGTGCTTCCTGTAGTGGAATTATTGCAATTACCATCATATCCGGATTTTATTGTCCCACAAATATTTGGAATGTTCCGATTTATCTCTAAAAGCGGTCTTCTGCATGTCCCTATATTTTTGTTGATTAAAATGACTAATCAGACCAAAAGAAGAGGTGGTTTACCTTATTTTTGGAACAAATCACAGTTTAATACCAGTTGTTGTGTGTGTCTCATTTGATATGTTAGGATTCATATTTTGTGAACCCACTCCTGATTGACTTGAATTCCCAACATTGGTATTGATGTTTGCATCATCCAAGTTGTTAGAGCGACGCTTATTTCCTGACTCAAATTAGTTTAAGGATTAGTAATAAGCAATAATCCCTATAACATGATAATTACAGTTGATTATTTGCAAACACAACACAATACCTTTTTTTTTGTAGACGGAGAAATTGCTCCTAGAGGACTTCGTTTCCGTACTTGAACATGTAACAACAGGAAGCTAATTTAGTGTGCTTAATTAGGTATTTTTCAGGCCATATGAGAAAGGTCAATATTGACAGCAAGATTTAATAGATATAGTGTACTATATATGTAGTAATTTGAGCGGATATTAGAATCTAGACTAACCAGATCGATCCATGTGTTCCTCCACGGTTATTCTGGTTCAATTTGTATTCCACGAATCATAAATTTCTTATTCTTCGATACTGAAAAAGCTATAAATAAAATACATAGTGAAAGATCGATAATCTACAGAGAGGTGAACACACATCCTAAGAAACAAAAACATATATATAAAAGTCCCTGCAAGCAATCAGAATTATGAAAACACACATCTTAAGAAGCAAAACAAAGTTACGAAGTGAATCAGTTCTACATTGTCAATAAAATAACAAAGCATTTTCAAAAGAATGCAAGTAGCATTATGCAAGAATGGAAATTATCTAGGAGATTATCTGTTGCTAAGGCATAACCTGTATATCCTTTAGTATCTAACAGAAATCAGAGTGTTTAGTATCTTCTAGATATTGTTTACAATTTTATTAACTAAAAAGAGCAATAAATTGAATTTTATATCTATCCATCTTCTTTACATCAAAGTAATGATGCGACAGCTAACCTTTATGATGTGTTTGTATATTCATTTGTCAACTCGTTTAATATAATTTGCACTATCTCAGGTGGGGTGGGCCTCTATCACAAAACTGGTTAGATAACCAGTTGGGGCTGCAAAAACAGATATTGTCTCGGATGTTAGAGTTAGGCATGACTCCAGGTACATATTCTAAAATGAAATAGAGGTTGAATATTTGTCGCGTGAGAAATACTCTATATTAAAGCAAAATCTCTGTATCTGTACATTGCTAATATTGAAATTCGTAGATGGTACATCTGAACTTCTGACAGGTTTTTTTGGTTGCTAAGTGAACTGTATATCAGTAGCACTCCAGTTCTTCTATTACTTTTTCTTACGTAAACGAAGTCCTCTAGGAGCTTTTGCTAGCTATGGGATGGGTTGGGCAGTGTATGTGTATTGGGTTTAATACTGACTGGCATCCTTATTGCAACCCTATCATTTCTAATGGATGTTTCAGAATTGGCAGGAATGGTAAGTTAACAATCCCAAAAAACTGTATGGCTCAAGAAAGTCCAATCCCCATTTTCGATAAAACCCCAATCAGAAAATCATTAAAAGAAAGTCCTTCTAAAGAATCAAAACAAAGTTCCACCAAATGGCTCAAGAACATGAAACTACAAATAATCAAAGAAAGTTAATAATCAAAGAAATGGAACCAAAAAGTATCCATAATTATTTTAACCATTGTTAAATTTGCAATTGAATCCCTTGTTTGGTACCTGGACAATTATTGATGGGAATACTATTAGTTATTCTAGCTAGTTTTGACAGAACCAGTACGTATCTTCACATTAAAAAATGCAGCATGTTTTGTTGTCCAACATTGAAGCGGATTCAAGTTTTCCCGTCCTTTGCACTGGAACTAATCTTCTATGATTTAGACAGTTTGTTTACATGAGGCATTTATACTATTAATCTGGTTTGCAGCTTGACAGATGGTGTATAAAATGTCAAGTACAGTAAGTTTCTTAGCTGACAGGCAATTTTTCAGTGTTTTTTCTCCCTAATTATTCTTTTAACTCAAATTATCATCAAGCTTATTGGAATGGTTTCACTCTAGAAATTCAGCGTCTAGTCGATTCTTTATGTTTCTTTATAGTGTTTCTTTATGTTTGTTTTAGTATACATTATGATAGTTGAAATGATTTACAGAGCTTAGCCGTTAACAACTTCTACATCGGGGGATGGCGCGAACTTCACTGGTGTACCAATAAAGATGTTGACGCTCAATTCTTTTAGAGCTCAAGAACATGAACCACATATAATCAAAGTAAGTTTTGGAATCAAATAAATGGAAGCAAAAAGTAACAGTCTTGAACCATTATTAAATTTGCTAAGCTATAATTGCAATTGATTGGAAAGAATATTACATACCTTTTGATGATCGGAGAATGAAGACGAATCTGATGAAGTCGATGGCGTTGGTTAGCGGGTTTAAGAAATTTGCTTGGTCGATTGCAGATGCCGAATTGTTTGACATGTTGTTGAAGAACAGATATCAAAAATAGCAAAATCAACGGGATATGAAATCAATCAATCAATATAAGGTAATGTTATCTAAGTGTTTTGTCTGAATGTTGAGATGTAATAAATCGGGTTTAACCCGATTATACCCGGTTGTAGTTTTAAGTATGGGGTGTTTCATTAGTTTTAACCGGGTCATTTGTTTTAAAATATGGATAATCCATTTAGTTTAAATTACAAAAATATCCTTAAAGTTATGGAAGCACAGGAAATAAATAAAGGATAATATCATTAATTTTGCAAAGGCTGTGCTAGCAGGCATTTAGAAGATATAGATTTGTAAAATTGTAAATCAATAAATTTTAAAGGTACTTCAAATTTTTGTCAATTTGACCAAAAAAAAAACACTAGCTTGAATGGGAAGTAGGGAATATTAACTAAGTAGTTAACTAACAATATATTAACAAAATGTTAACAACAATATTACATAAAATATTAAATAACTCTTAACTAACTTATATAACAATTTTAACATATAAATGATTTTAAACATTGCATAATAATTATTGTGTACCTTAAATCGGAGAATGAGTTTAAATAAATGAGTTGCAATAAACAAATGAAGATCCAAAAGTTTCAATATAGCTGAGAAAATGAAGATGCCGAAGAAATGAAGGTTGTGAAGAAAAAGTGAATGGAAGTAACTGATAATATAGCCTCTACAGATAAAAGAACTACATATGTTTTTTTTATATAGGCAAAGATTTTATTAGAATAAGCCAAAGGCCAGACATAATACAATCACTGATATAAATTCCCACTAAAGTATTACTGATACAAATTCCCACTGAGTCCGGTCTTCAAAATAACTACCGTTGAACATACTTCCGTTGAATTTGGTCTTCAAATTTTAGTACTGGCAAACACCGAAGGAGCAATTCCAGTATCACTGTTCAGAACCTGTGATTTAATTATAGTTGGTTTCTAGAGCGTATCTATCACGAATTACGGTCTAAAGACACTATAAGAAAATTAATCAACCTTAGTTGTAATTATAGTTGGTTTAAAGATCGTATCAATCACGATAAACGATCTGAAGACACTATAAAGAAACTATAGAACCCGAGTTCTATATATAGTTGGTTTCTAGATCACATCAATCACGATTATTGATCTATAGACACTATACTATTTAGAACCCAAGTTTTATTATAGGCGGTTTGTAGATCAAATAAGTCCAGAATGACAATCTAAAGACACTATACAGATTTAGAACCAGAGTTTTGATTATAGTTGGTTTTTAGGTCGTATACTACCACTTAATATACCACTGAATGTTATGAATCCCTAAAAGTGACCTAAAGACACTATAGAAAAGAACTTGAATTCTATCTATAATTGGTTTTTAGATAGCATCAATCATTATTAGTGATCTATAAACACTATAAAGGCTTATAGTTGGTTTCTAGATCGCATTTGTCAAGAATGATGCTCTAAAGACACTATAGATTAAGAACCAGGGTTCTAATTATAGTTGGTTTTTGGAACGCATCAATGAAGAATGACGATCTAAATACACTATAAAAATTCTGAACCTGCAATCCCTTGTTGCTTTAAACATCTGCCAACATTCTCACTATCCACCTGTGAAGCTTCTACGGAAACTGCATGATCCATAAATGACGAACCATTGATATTCCTAGCAAGAAGGCCTCGTTAAAACCCCACAAGAGTAAAACCCAATGGGAAAAAAACTCAAGGGGGGAAAAAGAGTGCCCTCTCGCTGAAATATTGATGAACCAAATAACTGTTAGAAAGCATATATCCCATATTGGTGCTGAGTAGAGCCCCCTTAGACAAGAAGATGACATTCTCGCATCTAGTTCAAAGACAATTACTGCAAAACAAATACTCACAAAATACCTTAGCACAACGCAAACGTGCAATAAATTTCATGAAGGACAAATCACACTAAATTCATGCATCGGAAAAGGAGCACTGAAACCGGAAAATATGAGCTAATTACAAACTTCATGAAAATAAACCATTTCTAAACCAGTTTTGATAGCAACTTAGTCTCTTCTGAAAATATCTCAACTAGTACAATCACCAAGTTTAGTCCAGAAACCATGTGTTCACATCTTTCACAACATACACGTCAATTAGATCATATAAAAATTGAGAACTTAGGGTTTCATATATCTCACCTGACCCCGAGACGTTGAAGGGTCTCGGGACTCACCTGGTTGAGTTTAAAACCCAACATAACTCGGAGTGAACTTGGTGTAATTAAGCCTGGACTCAGTTAGTGGTGAGTTGACTCGGATGAACTCGAGCAAGTAATGAGTTGACTCACTGAGTCATTCCGATTCCACTCAATTTTTGACATGCAAGCTCCGATATGCTTAGTTCCGGCTTCATTTCATCGTCTTCTTCAATATACTTCATATCCCTTCAATATACTTCATAGCCAACAGGTGCAAAACACTCACACCACTACCGAACCCATCGCGCTTCTCCGACGACTACCACCTCTGCCATTTCTCTTTCTGGCCATCTCTCCCACCTCTCTATCTCTCACTACACACATAAAACACATATACTGATATGGGCTAAAAATAAGCCCTAAAGACACATTTAGTGTTGCATTAATTAGACCCGGTATGGTCCGAACGTGGGGCCCACCAACAGGGTCCAAAGTCCTATCTTTAATATTAATTTTGTAATTAATATTATGGGTAATAAACAGCTCAGCAATAAGTGTCAGATAAGGACATTATCTCTACAAGACTTAGCCTCCAAGGCATCCAATTCGATATGGCAACAGACTCCTACAAGAAAGGAGTCTAGAACTTTCCTCAAGGAGGTGACTTATCTATTAAGTCTCCAACTCCTACCTTAATTCTAAGGCTTCTCAGCCTATATAAAGGGCCTGACCCCTCATTCTCAGAACTACGTTGGCTTGATTCTCTAGCAATACAGAGATACGTAGGCATCTTGTGAGGACCGATCAGTCTCGAACGCAAGAACAGCCATTAAAGCTCGAAGCTCACCATCCCTTGTATTTAATACATACAAACCCTCGTTTTTATTCCACAACATTTGGCACCGTCTGTGGGAAGACAACATCAACCATGGTTCAAACACGAAGAACAACACCAGTTGTAACTGAGGCCGTGCCAATTAGCTCTGCCCCACCTCTCACCGAGCAGACTCCCCCAGCATCAGGGACGATCATTCAACAGGCTCCCCCAGCATCAACTATCATTATCCACTCTCAAGTTTCTCAGCAACCAGGGGTGATCCCCCATGCTGAGAGTACGTTACCTCTGTCCAATCAGGCAGGACAAGCGACCAACTCTCTCCAGATTGTTGATCCGAACAACCCGCCACCAGGGGTACAGATCCATACTACGGATCTCCCCTTGTACACTAATCCCAGGCACGGTCTGCCCAACTACCCCCCGATGAATCAAGGCTCAGGACCAAGTGGTCATGCCTTACAAATCCGGGACTGAGATTATGATGACTACTCCGGCCCTTATACTGATGATTCATCGTCTGAGGATGATGATCGTGATGAAGCCCCGAGGAGGCAACGTGCTAGAAGAGAGCCTCAAGGAAGGACTCAAGGGATCCGTGATGGACCTCCACCAACGGCTGAGGAGAGGATTAAGGCTCACGAGGCTGAGATCCAAAGGCTGAAGGATGACATAGCAATGGAGCAAGCAAGACAGAATCAAACTCGACCTCCTCCAACCTCAGGAACGATTCCCATCATTGATTTGGAGAGGTCTTCAAGGAGACGAAGAAGGGCTGATGCCTCATTCGGAAGAACAACCACAAGGATGGAAATTCCCAAGGGAAATCCCAAAGATCAGATGCCTCTCGGAGATCCTGATGATCCAACACCCCCGTTCACCGAGGAAGTGATGAATGCTCACATCTCTAGGAAGTTTAAGATGCCTACAATAAAGGCTTATGATGGAATGGGTGATCCCGCAAACCATGTGAGAACATTCTCGAACGCACTGCTGTTGCAGCCTGCTAGTGACGCTCTCAAGTGTAGGGCGTTCCCTCAAACCCTGTCGGGTATGGCTCAAAGGTGGTACAGCCGTTTGCCTGCAAATTCGATTGGATCTTTTAAGGAATTGAGCACTGCTTTTATCAGCCAATTCATTAGTGGAAGAGTTCATGAGAAGAGCTCTGCGTCTCTTATGTATGTGGTACAAGGAAAGAATGAAAATCTAAGGGATTACCTTAAGCGATTCACTAAGGAGACTCTAAATATCACTGACTTGGAGAATAAGGTGGCCATGGTAGCCCTGGAGCACGGAACCACTGACCTCTTCTTTAAAAGGTCATTAGCGAAGCATCCCCGAGAAAATATGGCTGAGCTCCAACGAAGGGCTGATAAGTATATTAAAGCTGAGGATAGCTTGAAGAAAGAAACCACCGTAGGTGGAGGAGGAGGTAACAATGACTCCAAGAAGCGAAAGCAAGAAAAGGACTATGATGATCAAGAGTATGATGCTAGGGACAAGTATCCCCGAACTAGCGAGGACTCCAACTCTGCCCCTAAGAAGAACCAAGGGTCAAGGTTCACTGAGTATGCAAGGTTGAATACTCCTAGGAGTCGAATCTTGTTGGACATTGAGAATGATAAGGATTTCAGATGGCCGAAGCCACTCAGGGGTGATCCCGCAAAAAGAAACCAGAATCAGTATTGCAGATTCCATAGAGACGTGGGGCATGACACTGACGATTGTAAGCAACTCAAAGATGAGATTGAGTTTTTGATCCGTATAGGGAAGCTGAGGCACTTCACTAAGGGTGAAGACCGTGCTAATAAGAGAAGAGACTATAATAGAAGGGATGACGATCAAGATCGCAACCCACAGCCCCAAGGGCCAGTAATCAACATGATCTCAGGAGGCCCAACTGCGGCCGGGACAACTAGGAACTCTCGAAAGGCTTATGCCCGAGAGGTGTTGCACATCGTGGGAGAGGCCCCGAAGCTTGCAAAAACTGAGGTAGCGATTAGTTTTGATGACTCAGACTTGGAAGGGGTAAAGTTCTCCCATGACGACCCGTTGGTCATAACTCCTGTGATTGGAAACTCGGAGGTGAAGCGAGTCTTGATAGACAATGGAGCTTCCGTTGACATTCTGTTTCATGATGCGTTTGTGAAGATGGGATACACTGATTCTCAGTTGACCCCCAATAACATGCCTATATACGGATTTAATGGAGTAAAATCCAAAGTTGAAGGGACTATTCAGCTGCCTGTAACTATCGGGCAAGAGCCCAAGGAGGCCACTCAGATGTTGAACTTCCTGGTAATCAAGGCGGATTCAACGTACAACGCTATCCTTGGAAGGACTGGACTTCATGCATTCAAGGCTGTTGCCTCAACCTATCATGTAAAGATCAAGTTCCCTACCAGGAATGGTGTTGGAGAACATAAAGGTGATCAGAAGATGGCACGAAGCTGTTATGTAGCCTCGTTAAGGCCTGATGGAGTCGGGGGGCAGGTCCTTCCGGTTGAAGACATGGAAGTCCACAGTGGTAAGGACCACAAAGAAAGGTCAGCAGAGGACATTACACAGAAGCCTCGGACAGCCATTGAGGATAAGGCGTTAACTGACTTTGTGGTTGAGTGTACCATTGGCAACCAAGAAGTCGGGGGGCAGGAGGTAGTACCCCAAGCAGGAAGTGAACTTCATAATAAGAATGAGGAGACCAGAAGGAGTGGTGGGTGCCCTATTTTGATGGAGCACCAAAAACAAAATCAAGTGGTGCAGACCTAGTCTTGCAAAGGCTCGATTGGGCTTAAGTTATCCTAGTAGGACTTAGCTTCATATTTATATAGTAGAAGTAGAAATAAGGTTCATTAAAACCAATGCAGAGCATGTTGCTCCGAGTAGGACAGTAGTACTCTATGTAAGGGTTGAACCCATTTCCAAGTCATTAATGCAAGTTTGTTTTCCATTCATTGATTGTGATTTTATTTATGTGCCAAGCACCTGATGTGTGAGTCAAAGAAGACCAAGTACCGAAAATAAAAGAATACACGAATGAAAACAAATGAATGCATACCCCGAATGGTAGAGTTAGGTTACAGCAGATAAGAGTTTAAGTCCTTGAAGGACCCTGGATAAAGACGAACGTTGAAGTCCTGATGGAACACCCGCTGAAGAAACATATTGCATAGCCCGAAAGCCAATGGAAGGCTCATCAAGTGGGCAATCAAACTAGGAGAATTCGATGTTAAGTACAAGCCTAGGACAACCATCAAAGCTCAGGCTCTAGGTGACTTCGTGGTTGAATATACCATTGACAACCAAGAAGTCGGGGGGCAGGCGGTAATAGACCAGGAAGGTCAGCAAGGTGAGGAACCCCTAGAAGGGAAGAAGGAATATTGGATGCTTTATTTTGATGGGGCATCAAAAACAAAAAGCTCTATTTTCATGGGGCATCTAAAACAAAAACCAGTGGTGCAGGTTAAGTTCTGCAAAGCCCCGATGGGTTCACACTCGAGTATGCCTCGAAGTTGGACTTCCAAATAACCTACAACGAGGTGGAGTATGAAGCTCTGATAGCCGACCTAGACTGACAAGAGCCCTGAGGGTCAAGAACCTGAAAGTCTGTGGAGACTCAAAGTTGGTAGTCTCACAAGTCAATGGAGAGTTTGAGGTTAGAGAAAAGAATATGGCCAAATACTTGAGGATTGTGAAAGCTGCGATAGCCCAGTTAGATGAGAATACAAAGGTCGATGCCTTATCTCAATTCAAGGGTCGAGACCCATTCTGGGAGCGTCTACTTCCAAGTCCTGAAGACCCCCACCATCAATTTGAAATTGGTAGCACCAGTTGATGTAAGATGAAGGATAGACCCTAAAGCTCATCTTGAGACTGGTTGGCCCCTTGATAATGCCTTGAAGGTACAGAAACTGTTAATGAGAGTGTTGAGATAAGAGGTCCTTTACAGTTCCACACTTGAGGTCTTGAACTTCAAATCTAAAAATTCAAGCCTTGATGGCCAACAAGGTTATCTGCCTCCAAACGAACCTGACAAGAGGCATCAGGCTACTTAAAACCTAGTCAAGGTTCTACAAGTATAAGAAGAAGGTTGGAAACCTAGAAGTAAGATAGAGGATTGGCAACCAGCCAAGGCACACCAGACTTAAAGTTGAGTGCTTAGTGGCAAGTGAACTTCTTGAGCGATCAACCAAGAAGCAAGACCTCCACTATATGAAGCAAGGGGGGCAAGAACTAAGGGACTTCATCATTCCTACATCTTAGAATGAGAATCAAGGGAATCAAGGGTTGATAATAACCTTAAAACCAAGGTCTCAGCAAATAAGTTAAGGCCCGGAAGGTCACAAGTCAAGGTTCACGAAACCATTTAAGGCATAACAAACACCTCCTATTGACCTGAAACCTCGTGTTGGTGATCCAGAACACCAACATCAACCTTAGAATCCAGGCCTTGTGTTATAAATCAAGGGCTAAGGAACTAAGTTGAAGCCTTAGAAGGCCAACAAAGCTATCAGATCCAACCTTGGATCAAGAGATTCGTGAACAACTCAAGAATGAGTAACTGAATCAACATTCCAACAAGGTGGTATGAGGTCGGCACCTACGACCTCGCTTTGCAATAGGATTTCGAGCTCATTCACATAACCAGAAAATCAACTAAAACATGTCCATTTGAGGCGTGGTTTGAGATCGCAAACTCCAGCTCGAATTTGAATTGAAAAATATGACAAACCCACACGACCTAGGCCTAACTTGAGGTCGTCTATGTGTTGTGTTGAGGTCGGATTTATACTACAATGAGATTGGTAAATTCTGGTCGTAATTATACTAGAAAGTGTGAAAAATCTGTGCGACCTGGAACCACTTTGAGGTCGTTTCCCCTTGGTTTGAGGTCGCCAGCACGAGGTCGAAAATGACTAGAAAAGCCGGGGAGAAGGTCACGACCTGGGTAAAAACTCGAGGTCGTTTCCATACCGAATGAGGTCGTATGAATTAGTTCGAAAATGAACTAAAAACCTGTAAAACAGCCACGACTTGGCCCCCGTTTGAGCTCGAAATTGAGCTCGAAAATACACTGATTTCTCCTCGAAATTTCCAGGTCGAAAATGACTTAGGAAACAAGAAAAATGGCTGCGATCTGGAGGCAGTTTGAGCTCGAAATTGAGCTCGAATTTTGTGATTAAAATTCAAAAATTTGAGTCGAAATGATAATTTCTGAATAGTACTAGCCCTTGGAAATAAAAAATTTCCAAGCCAGGGGCTCTGCCCCTTGGACCCCGCCAGGGGCTGCCGCCCCTTAGACCCCACCCGGGGCCTGCCGCCCCCTGACCCCCGCTAGTGCCGATTAGCACCGTTAGTGCCGATAGCACCGATTAGCATCGTTAGTGCCGATAAGCACCGTTCAGTGTCGTTTAAGGCTAGTTAGTGCCGTTTAGTGTCGTTTTATGCCGTTCAATGTCGTTTAAACATTGTTTAAATGTCGTTAAGGCTGATTAGTGCCGATTAGCATTGAATTAACATTGTCGTAAATGCGTCGGTCGCTCCACGCTTTACATAAAGACAATACTCGTGAAACACTAGTGTATAAAGATGAACCCTGACCCGAGTCTTGGAAAGGACCGTTAAAACTTCAAGGAAAACCTGATCAGTTTTCCTAGAAGTTGGGGGGCAAATGATATGGGCTAAAAATAAGCCCTAAAGACACATTTAGTGTTGCATTAATTAGACCCGGTATGGTCCGAACGTGGGGCCCACCAACAGGGTCCAAAGTCCTATCTTTAATATTAATTTTGTAATTAATATTAGGGGTAATAAACAGCTCAGCAATAAGTGTCAGATAAGGACATTATCTCTACAAGACTTAGCCTCCAAGGCATCCAATTCGATATGACAACAGACTCCTACAAGAAAGGAGTCTAGAACTTTCCTCAAGGAGGTGACTTATCTATTAAGTCTCCAACTCCTACCTTAATTCTAAGGCTTCTCAGCCTATATAAAGGGCCTGACCCCTTATTCTCAGAACTACGTTGGCTTGATTCTCTAGCAATACAGAGATACGTAGGCATCTTGTGAGGACCGATCAGTCTCGAACACAAGAACAGCCATTAAAGCTCGAAGCTCACCATCCCTTGTATTTAATACATACAAACCCTCGTTTTTATTCCACAACACATACCCACAAATAATAATATCATCTCCTCGCCCTCTCCTCTCCACTTCTTGTTATGCCGAATACACAAATATAATCAAATTTGTATAAGAGAATAACAATTAACACACGTTTAAATTAAAAAATGTATGGAATTAATAACTCATCTCTCAATGGTTTAAAATATCACAGAGAACTGCTTAGGTTACAATGGAATGATAAATCGTTTCACGATACCCTTCTAGGGTTAACCTAACTGTATTTATAAAGATATACAGCTACAATACAATCGATAATTGATACTCCTATAAATCAGCTATACAAATGTTATTAATTATGATTGTTACATGTCTTCTTAGTCAATACAATGTCTTCGACAGCTATCCAGTCTTCAAAGATATTTCTTCCATAATTATCTTCAATTAATCTTCAAAGTCTGATAATGACCAGTAGACGCTTCCTCCTGACAGAGTTTAGCAAACTCTGTCGAGCTTCCAACTGTCAGAGTTTAATTAAACTCTGACCGCTTCTAGTTTCCAGTTAAACTTTGATGAATCACTGTAACAATTAAACACTGACATTATTCACATCAATTATATTTAACAATCTCCCCCAACTTGTTCATTAGCAAAAATGCACAAGTTAATAATAATTGATGATGTCAAAACTAATTAAACAAATACAGTGTTTAATAAATAATCAGAGTTTAAACTTCTACTTAAACAAAATTTACAGAAAACAAGAAATACTTACAGAGCTTTATTTACTTAATTTCCTCAACATCTGGTGTTGATCTAAGATAGTCTATAAGTAATCTTCTCTCTGCATTCTCGAGTTCTATCTGCATGATCTTCTTAATCTCTCTAAGTTCAGGATCATCTTTACCAGTCTGATAGATTGCAGATCTCAGAGAATATATTTTGTTCTTTCTCATTTCATTACCCAGTCTGATGAAGTGTGCTTTCTCTGCCTTTGGATTAAAATCTAACACAGTTATACCCAGATCTGTCTTCAATCGAGCACTATTTTTCTTCATCTCAACAATCTTTCCATGATAATCTCTGTACTTCGGAACATACTCACTTGTGTATCCTGTACCACTAATTGCCTTAGCTTTCACCATCTTATTTCTTAGCACATTAGCAGCTTGCTGAGTCCTTTGATTTTTCACTTTGAAGAGATATAGAACATATTCCAATTCTTCCCATAACTTCAAATCAATACCATTATCACCAACTTTATACACAGTTCCATCAGCCATGAAATACAGTAGAAAATCTTTATTCAAACTCCTTTGATGAATCAATTGCACTGACTCCAGTCTGTCCAAACTCTCCTGTGGAACACCTTGTCCTGGAACAGCCAGTGATGAAGGATCTAGAGGACTAGTATTCACTCTAATTTCTTTATGTGAGCCCAAGCCAGATGTATCTCGACTTTGCTTTGACATAAAAGCTCTTCCTTGTAGAAAATCAGTACCTCCAGCCTTCAGAGTTTGATCAGGAATAGTTGGCTTTGCAAAGAACATTTGCATTTCAGTAGACAATGGTTTCTATACAACTTGTGTAGCAACAGAGGTTGTATTCACTTTCTTTAAAACCTTTTCTTCTTCAATAATCTTTCCTTTCAACTTCAGTTTACCATCTTCTGTTGGTTTCCTAGACAATGATAAATTTTGATCAGCACCAACATTCACTTTAATAACAATGCCTTTTAGAACAGGCCTAGAAGCTTTCTCAATTTTCTTTAACTTTCCAGACTTCAAAGCTTTTTGATGTTCTTCTTGAAAATTCTTCTCTTCAGCTTCAATGTCTTCAATTGTAAATCCTTCTTCATTCTCTTCCAGAAACAATCTTGCAGCCAATTCTTCATCTGTTTGTGGATTGTCAGTGAATAACAAGCTTTTGATCTTTGAAGTACCCTGAGCATCAGTATTTATTCCATCAGACTTTGTAGATGACTTGCCAGATCTCAGACTTATACCTTTACCAGCTTTTGATCTCTTTTGGTCATTTGCTCCTCCATCTTCAGCATCATCCTTCTTAGGCAGAGTTTGAGATTGCTTGCATTTGAACTTAGCAACTCTCCCCCCCTTTTTGACATCATCAGGAATTAGTATAGATGTGATCAATTCCAATGAAGCAGCAATAGAGTCAATCTTATCAGACAAAGCAGTTTGATTCTCTTCCACTTTACTTAGCCTTTGAAACAGAGTTTCTTGATCTTTAGAAAAAGTCTGAAACTTCAGCTTATTATCTCTCTGCAGAAGCATGTCTCTTTGAACAACTTCAGCTCGCAGATCAGTTATTGCTTGTTGAGAATCATCAAATCTGGTATTAAGAGTCTTGACTTGAACTACAGTGGCTTTCAGACATGAAAAAATCTCTGGATTGGAAATCTTTGTAGCAGTGTTTTGCACAAAAGCAGCTGCTCTTCCAACAGGAAAAATGCAATCCTCTTTATACCAATTCTCTGAGAATTTTACAAAATGTTCGTTTTCAATTTCACGTTGTGAAGGTCCAGAAAAATCAGTTATCTTCCCATCAGTTTGTACTGGTTGTCTCTGAGAAGAGTTAGACTCAGTACTTTCTTCATCTTCAACATCAATTTCAACATTTGCATTTTCAATTGGCTCAGACTCAGCAATATTTACTACATGTTCAACTTTTTCAGTAGGAGTCTCTGCAACTTCAATATGCTCAGCAAAAATCTCCTCAATATTCTCTGCAATTTGCTCTCCAGCTTCAACAGACTTTGCAAAGACTTCATCCACAGGCTCAGAAATTACAGCCTTGATTGGTTGATCAATTTCTTCACCTTGTTCAGTAACTTGGTGAGCATCAGAGAATAATGCAGTATGTGTCCCTACTGTTTCATCAAGTACTACAGTAGGTTGATCAGCTACACTAGTTTCTTCAGAATGAGCAACAACTGGTGATGAGATAGGAATTTCAATGTCATTAGAGATGGAATGAATGACTCAGCAAAAACATCCATATCAGCAAAACCATCTCTGTTTTCCACATCCACCTGTACATCTTCAGTTGTCTTTACAGCTTCTTCTGCAGTATGTAGCTCAACAGTAGGTATCTCCTTAGAATTCACCTCTGGAGCTTCAACATTTGTCTCTTCATCTGACTCATCAATTAACAACCTTCTCCTCTTTGATTTAGGCACCTTAGCTGCCACTTCCTCTTCAGCAGAGTTTGAGAAGGTAGGCCTTTTTGCTCTTTCCTTTTTAGCCCTGACAGCTTTGTGCTTTGTTTTACCTCCACTCTTTGGTTTAGCCTGTGTAGGTGGTAGATTTTGGTCAGTGTTTGGCTCATTAATTTGAGGTTGAGGTTGAGTTTGAGTTGGTTGAATTTGTTCAGTGTTTGACTCATCATGTTCAGGTTGAGAGGGTTGAGATTGTGGTTCAGTATTTTAGGTTGTAGAGGTTCAGTGTTTTCAGGTGGGGCAGACTCAGGCTGTTGTGGTTCTTGAGGTTGATGTAAGAAATTTTGAAGAGCAAGAGGCAAAATGAACTCATGTACTTGCTCCTTGTTTGCATCCTTGTTGGTCAAATCAGAGAATACTCACTTATGAACCTTAAATGCCTCAATAACATCTTCCTCAGAAATTTCAACATTAGGCACACAAGTAGAAAATAGTAATTGACAAAATCTAGAAAAATAAACAATTGTACTAGACTCTGACAATCTTTCACCCAAATTCATCAAGACTAGTCTACCAAAATCAAAATTACTTCCATAAAGAAGAGAATACCCGATTTGAAGACTGTCAGTAGGAATAGCATCCCAATTGGTGACTTTCTTTCCAAATGCCCTTGTGATGCAATCGAAAAAGAAACTCCACTCCTTCCTCAGAAATGGCCCTGAATACCCACTCACTTGACCAAGTTTCTCTAATGGACCTGAATACCCAATTTACTACAACATCTCTTTGAGATATCTTTCACCAACAACACTGTATGTAGAGTGTGTCTCAAAACCAAAAGTTTCTCGAACCGTCATTGGAGTAATAACATACTCTGTTTCCTCATGTGTGAAAATAATTGAAGGTGTCCCATTCTCATCTCCATCAGCGTAGGTAGCTGATTGCCAGAAAATAGCAATCTGTGCAGCAGAGAGCTTTGTTGGTTCGATTAGAGCTGTACCAATCTCTGAATCCCGCAAGAAGTTTTGAATTAAATGAAACGCCTCAGGAACATTCTCATTATTCCACGGAGCTGCATAGTTGTTAGGTACAAACACTAACCTTCGAGTGGTAAAAGCTTTGGTGGCCATGAGATTAGAAGTAAATATCAGAGAAAAAGATATGTAGGAAAGGTGTTTGTGAAAATGTGCAAGTGAAATAACAAGTAACTGTGAGTGGTTGTGTGCAAAGAGAATAACCGTTTGTGTAAAAATGATTAGATTTGTAATTAAAAATTAAAACACAATCGTTTTAAACATTAATACACTCAACCAGTTCCTTGTTTAATGTGTGAGTGGGACACGTGGCACACATGCAATGAAAGTACTTTGCACGTTAAGTAATTGTGGCAATAATTACAGCTACTTTCTCTCCCCTTTTTTAATACACTTTAACACTCTAATACTCATTAACAGTTGGCAATAATTTATTTCATTTTTCAAAAACTCTTTTTACCCCAAGTATGTAAATCATCTGAAATAAAAAATTACCTTAGAGTACTAGACAAAATTCATCAGTGTTTGTCAATTCTCCAACTTTATTTCCATAACCCTTTCAAAGACTGCACAGTTGTGAACTTATGTGCGTGTATAGCAGAGTTTACTAATTCAATATTTAGAGCATCAAATTTTTCATAAAATTCATAAAATAAATCAGTAAGCACTGTTTGTACAAACTCTCAAAGTAAACACTTAATGTCTGATGAATGCTAAACTCTGTAGTAAATAATTGATATACAGTAACTCTAAACTAACTTATACCCCCCCTTTCTAACTATTTTTTTTGGTTTCTCCAGTAATCAGAGGTTGGAACTAGTCACCAAAAATCCTATAACTTTAGCCCTTATCTTTTTGATAAGTTCTTGGGTCTTCCTAGTCTTTGACTAGTCACCAAAAATTAGAGAATTTTAGCCCTTACTTTTTACTAGCAAGTTCCTGGGTCGTCCTAGACACAACATAATCTGAAAGGAGTTCTAACAGTCTATGTACATTTGCTTTGGGGGTAAACTAATAACAGAATCTAACTTAACAGAGTTTAATCAAACAGAGTTTAGAAGTCATCAACATCAGAAGTTGGTCATGAGAGGCAATGCACACAGTATTTACAGACTCAAAGTTTAGGATAGATGATCTAAGAGATGCTATAAATATAGAAATAGTATCATGCTGTGTTAATTTTTTGCACAGTCTAAGATCAGATCACAAGTAACTTAGAGGGATTCATGATTAATTACTGAGAATCATGCTTCATACAGATTTCTTCATCGGTATTTATGTTCAAAAAATAACATTATCAGAGTTTATCAGAGTTTATCCAACATTTCAACAGTGTGAGACCTACAGAGTATTCTAACAATTGTATTACCACATTAAGATATACTAATCACAGAAACATGAGCAACATAATAAGATTTGAGTCTAACCAGTATCTCTAGTCGAAACCAGAGATCATTCCTAGTTCATTTACCAGCCTTGTAAATGTAGCTTCACTCAATGGCTTGGTGAAGATGTCTGCAAGCTATTGTTTTGTAGACACAAAATGAAGCTCAATATTTCCTTCCTCTACATGTTCTCTGATAAAATGGTATCTTGTGCTGATGTGCTTGGTCATTGAATGTTGTACTGGGTTACCTGTCATAGCAATAGCACTTTGATTATCACAGAAAATAGGTATTTTACTGTACCTTAATCCATAATCCAGCAATTGATTCTTCATCCACAGAATCTGTGCACAACAGCTACCAGCCGCAATTTACTCTGCTTCAGCTGTAGATGTAAAAATTGATTTTTGTTTCTTGCTGTACCAAGAAACAAGTCTGTCACCCAGAAATTGATAACTTCCACTGGTGCTTTTTCTGTCTATCTTACAGCCTGCAAAGTCTGCATCAGAGTAACCAAGTAGCTTGAAATCTGATTCTCTGGGATACCACAGTCCTAAGGTTATGGTGCCCTTGAGATACTTAAAAATTCTCTTCACAACTGTTAGATGTGGTTCTCTGGGGTCTTCCTGAAACCTTGCACAGAGACAAGTTGCATACATGATGTCAGGTCTGCTTGCTATTAGATAAAGAAGAGACCCTATCATGCCTCTGTAGCTTGTCATATCTACTGGAGCTCCTGTGTCTTTGTCCAACTTTGTTGCTGTTGCCATGGGAGTTGTTGCAGATGAACAATCAAGCATACCAAATTTCTTGAGAAGATTTCTGGTATATTTTTCTTGATTTATAAAAATACCATCATCTGTTTGCTTCACTTGTAGGCCTAGAAAATAACTAAGCTCTCCCATCATGCTCATTTGATACCTGGACTGCATGAGCTTGGCAAACTTCTTACAGAGTTTATCATTAGTAGACCCAAAAATTATGTCATCAACATATATCTGAACTAAAAGCAAGTCACTACCAGATTTAAAATAGAACAGGGTTTTATCAATTGTACCTCTGTTGAACCCACTTTCTAAAAGAAATTGAGCCAGAGTTTCATACCATGCTTTTGGTGTCTGCTTAAGTCCATAGAAGGCCTTATCCAACCTGTAGACATAGTCTGGATATTTGGGGTCCACAAATCCTGGTGGTTGTTCAACAAAAACTTCATCTTCAAGTTTCCCATTCAGAAAAGCACTTTTTACATCCATTTGGAAAACCTTGAATTTCTTATGAGAGGCATATGCTAGAAAAATCCTTATTTTTTCCAATCTTGCAACTGGAGCAAAAGTTTCATCATAGTCTATTCCTTCTTGCTGTGAATAGCCTTTTGCCACAAGTCTAGCCTTGTTCCTTGTAACAACTCCCTCACTGTCAGTTTTATTTCTGAAAACCCATCTAGTACCAACAACAGATCTATTCTTTGGTCTAGGTACAAGGGTCTATACTTCATTTCTTTCGAATTCATTTAACTCCTCCTGCATTGTTGTTATCCAGTCAGCATCTTGAAGAGCTTCTTCTACCTTCTTTGGTTCAGATTTCGACAGGAATGCATGAAACAGACATTCATTTGTTGTAGCAATCCTTGTCCTTACTTTCGCATGTGGATCTCCAATAATTAGATCAGGTGTATGAGATTTTGTCTATTTCCTAGCTGAAGGTAAATGACTTCTATCAGTATTTGATCCTCCCCCTTGATCCATGTTCTCCTAATTTTCTTGTTGCCTTTCATCAGTCTCTGAGGCTCCCCCTGAATTTGACTGCTCAGAGTTTGAACTGTCAGATTTTGCACTTTCAGAGTTTGAGTCATCAGAGATTGATCCAGATTTTTTAGCTGATTCACTTTCAGTATTTGAGTCATCATTTTGAAGTGATCCTTCATGCTCCCCCTCAACTGGTTCTGCCCTTTGTTCTGGCTGAGAAGTTTCTTCAGTGTTTACCAGTAGAGGTTCGTAGTATGCTTCAACAGAGTTTGTCGACTCAACTTCATTAGAGTTTACTTCATCAGAGATTAATTCTTCATTTTCAAAGCGCAGTTGTTCATGTTCATCTACATCTTCAAGTCCAGTTATTTTCTTGTCATCAAATGACACATGAATCGACTCCATAATTACCTTGGTTCTCAGATTATAAACTCTGAATGCCTCAGTTGACAACGGATAGCCAACAAAAATTCCTTCATCAGCTTTTAACTCAAATTTGGTCAGCTGTTCAGAATGAGTTTTTAACACAAAGCATTTGCACCCAAAAATATGAAAATATTTCAGGTTAGGCTTCTTTTCCCTCACCATCTCATATGGTGTTTTTCCATGCTTGTCGATCAAAGTAGAATTTTGAGTAAAACAAGCAGTTTGAACTGCTTCTGCCCAGAAATAGGTTGGCAGTTTTGCTTCATCAAGCATAGTTCTGGCAGCTTCTATCAAGGTTCTGTTTTTCCTCTCAACTACACCATTTTGCTGTGGTGTACCAGGTGCAGAAAACTCTTGCTTCACTCCTCTGTTCTTGCAAAATTCTTTCATTGTTACATTCCTGAATTCTGTTCCATTATCACTCCTGATTATTTTGACTTTGTGTTTTGATCCTTTGTCCAGCAGCTTTACATGCTCCATCAGAGTTAATGCAATTTCATTCTTCTTTGCTAGAAAATACACCCAAGTGTATCTGGTGTGTTCATCAACAATGACTAAAGCATATTTCATTCTTCCAATAGACAAGACATTCACTGGTCCAAACAGATCAACATGTAGAAGATGATAAGGATCAACAATTGAAGATTCAGACTTGCTTTTGAAAGATGACTTCATTTGTTTTGCCTTTTGACAGGAATCACACAAACCGTCAACATTTAATAAAGACTTTGGGAGTCCTCTTACAAGATCCTTTCTAATCAACTCATTGATATTGTTCAGATTCAAATGAGAGAGTTTCTTATGCCACTTCCAACACTCTTCACTAGACATTCTTGTTGACAGGCACACAACTTTTCCAACTGAGTTTTTCAACAACTTTTCTTCATAGATATTATTGCGCCTGTGTCCAACTAGAACAACTTTTCCTGTAGATTTACTGATAACTTCACAGTATTCAGGTTGAAAATCTACATGATAACCTCTGTCACAGATTTGACTCACAGATAGCAGATCATGATTGAGTCCTGGAACCAGAGCTACATTTGTGATGATGACATTTCCAAATTGATATTGCCATATCCCAAGGTACGTCCTACGTTGCCATCTCCATAGGAAACTTTTGGGCCTGCCTTCTCCTCATACTCTGATAGCAGGGCTTTATTTCCAGTCATGTGTCCTGAACATCCACTGTCCACGACTAGGGTACTCTCCCTGATGCCCTGCAATCACAAACAATCACTAAAGATCAGATTTAAGGATCCAGACTTGCTTGGATCCTTTGGCTATCTTAACTTTGTTAGCTTTAGCAGCGGAATTCTTATTATCAGAGTTTAAGCTAACATTTTCAAAGTTTACACTTGCAGAATTAACATTAACCCATTTTAAATTGGGCTTCAGTTCATAATAATTATGATAGATAGCATGATAATCCCTGCAAGTATAAATGGAATGCCAAGTACTTCCACAATGTTTGCATAAAGTCTGTGGTCTAGTTTTAACATAATCATTCTTTACTCCAGACTTGGAGGGTAAAGAATTAATGTCTTTATTTTTCCTGCAGAAACTAGCAAGATGTTTAGTACTGCCACAGTTATGAAATGTTTTCCTTGGAGCATAAGTAGCAAGCATTTGATTATAGCCTTTAGTAATGCCTACTTTACCATTTCTATTCTTCCTGGACACTTTCTGTTTCTTAACAGATTTTAACTCCTTAAGCTTATGTTTGAGTTGTTTATCTGTCATTGAACCAATATTAATCTGTTTAACACAAGTCTTAACAGCTTCCTTTTCAACTTCAGACTTAGGTTCACTTGTGCCAGTAACAAATTTTCTAGATGGAAGATGTGTTCTAATTTTGACTTTGTTTTGAAACCTAAGTTCATCTTCCTCACAGTAACCTAAACCAACTATGTCTGACTGAAAAACCTCATGAGTGTCTTTTCCAGAATCAATCCAAGTCTTAATTATGTGATTTGCTTTCTCCAATTCAGATTCTAGTTGCCTATATCTCCCAAGCAACTCCTCTTCTAGATAAACAGCATCATCTCTTTCTTTCTGAACTTGTTGCATGTTGACAAGTTTCTCTTCAACAAATTTCTTTCTTTCTTTAAGTTCAGAACTCTCAGATTTGATTCTCTCATTCTCTACAATCTGATCCCTATAACTGATATGTAAGGACTTAAGATAAATTCGCAATTCAGATATATTATCAGTATTATAAGCATAGGTAGTTAGGGGTACCTTGTTTTCAGAATCTTCAGATTCATTCTCATTAGTGGCCATGAGAGCATAGTTAACATCCTCATCTGAGTCTGAAGTGTCTACCCAGTCTCTACCTTTTGTGAAGAGTGCTTTTTCAGTTTTACCCTTCTTGCACTCAGGAGCATAGTGACCCATCTCCTTACATTTGTAGCATTGAATCTCAGACTTGTCTTTCTTCCCAGATTTGGTATCCTTTCTCTCAGACTTTCTGAAACTCTTTCTGTCAGAATTTGAATCTTTCTTAGAAAACCATTTTCCCTTCTTGAAGTTCTTGAAACCCATCTTCTTGAAGGTCTTCACCATCAAAGTAGCCATTTGCATCATTTCTTCTTCATCATCCTGAGAGTCAAATGATTCATCAGTGTTTGAGTCAACATCAGAATTAGATGACTCACTTTCTGAATGTATGACCAAAGGTTTTCCCTTAGCTTTCTTCCTTGATGCTTCCTTCTTCAAGGGTTTTTCTTCAATCTTAAGAGCAACAGACTTTGTCTTCTTGCTTGATCTCCTGTTTTTCTGTTCCAGTTCTAGTTCATGAGTTTTGAGCAACCCATAAATTTCATCAATCTCAGTTTCAGCAAGATCATAATTATCTCTTATAGTGGTTGTCTTTACATCCCACTTTTCAGGTAGAGCAAGAAGAAATTTGAGATTTGAATCTTCTAGATCATACTCTTTATTGACCAGTGACAAATCATTGAGCAGCTTACAGAATTTGTCAAATGTTTTTGTCATGGTTCCTTCAGATTTAGCCTCAAAATGTTCATACTCATGTGTGAGTATGTTCCTTCTGTTCTTCTTGATAGCAGCAGTACCTTGACATCTAACTTCAAGGGCATCCCAGATTTCTTTGTCAGTTGTGCAGTTAATCACTTTATTAGACATAACATTATCTAATGCACTATGAAGTAGATGTCTAACCTTTGCATCCTTAACAATAGATGAAATATCCTCAGGAGTCAGATCTTTCTTCTTCTTTGGGACTGATTTAGCTTCTTGACTAGCAGCAACAACAGATAACTTTGTAGGCTTATGAGGACCTTCATAAATTCTGTCAAGATATTCTGGATCTGTAGCCTCCAGAAACATGGTCATCTTCACCTTCCAGATTGAATACTCTACCGGCCTGAGAATAGGAACCCTAATTGTCTCATAACGACTCACAGTAGTAGGTTGAGCCTTCTCAGTACTTGCACTTGAACCTGATGGAGGAGGTATCTCTGCCATTAATTATAGCTGTGTGTGGATCTTAAACTGTATAGAGTAACAGATTTGCTCTGATACCAATTGTTAGGCCGAATACAAAAATATAATCAAATTTGTATGAGAGAATAACAATTAACACACGTTTAAATTAAAAACTGTATGTAATTAATAACTCCTCTCTCAATAATGTAAAATATCACAGAGAGCTACTTAGGTTACAATGGAATGATAATTCGTTTCACGATACCCTTCTAGGGTTATCCTAACTGTATTTATAAAGATATACAACTATAGTACAATCGATAATTGATACTCCTATAAATCAGCTATACAAATGTTATCAATTATGATTGTTACACGTCTTCTTAGTCAATACAATTTCTTCGACAACTATCCAATCTTCAAAGATATTTCTTCCATAATTATCTTCAATTAATCTTCAAAGTCTGATAATGACCAGTAGACGCTTCCTCCTGATAGAGTTTAGCAAACTCAGTCGAGCTTCCAACTATCAGAGTTTAATTAAACTCTGACCGCTTCTAGCTTCCAGTTAAACTCTGATGAATCACTGTAACACTTAAACACTGACATTATTCACTTCAATTAAATTTAACACTTCTCACCCCCGTTGCACAACACCACCACCACCAAGGTGGTGGCCTTCTCCGGCTGCACTTACACACACACACAGCACACACACCCATAAACACACGCACAACAAAGCTTCCCCATATTCTTCTCCGCCTCGTGACTGCTACCCCTTCTCCGCTGTTGCAGCTCTCGGACGTCGCCGAACCTCTCAGCCACCATCTACGTTCCTACCACTGTTCCATGGCGACCCACAACTCCACCAGCAAACTCTGACGTGCATCCTAACCCCAACATTATCAACATCAAAGAACCATGTGTAGACTCCAATCTATAGCCAGATTCTTCTTTCCTCTCTCTTATTTGTTGTACTGATGACATAACCCATATACACACGCACGGAGCTGGAATTTTCCGAGTTCTGGGAACCCATCAAAAAATCAAACCGAACTGATCGGAGATGAAATGGGTATATAATGATAGATGTAAGTGAGAAGAGCAAGGAAATATAGAGCGTGGGGCGAGTGAAATCAGTTATGGAGGTGAAAAAGATGGTCAACGATGGGTGTTAAGTTATGGAAGTAGCTAAAAATAATTGATAACTAGGATTCTTGAGAATAAAGAACTACATATGTTACAAATATGTGAACTGGAAGGCGTGGAGTTGCCACTTCAAGTGACGTTTATTTAATATGCTTTGCCACTTCAAGTTTAAGTTAAACAAAATTTGTATAGAAAATGTCATTTGAGTGGCATTTTTTAATGCTTTTTCTACGGCCCAAGCTATACCAATTTTGTAGTATTATGTAACTTATACCTAATTTTGAAAACAGTCATTGTTATACCATAAAGCTAATGGAGTCCTGGAAAATATAAAATATAAGTTTTATATATTTCTTTTGTATTCCTTTTAATCAACAAAGTTAGGCATATATATGCAATTTAAAATCCTAAATAAAAAGAATTTAATTTAATATTTTTTTACAAAATTTTTTAGAATAAAAATATTTTTTAATTTTTTTTATTCAAACTTATAAATTGAGATTGAGATTGATTGAGATTGATATTGTTATTCGTTGATTGAGATTGATTCTTTCTTCATTTCAGAGAGAGGATAAAACTTAGTAGTTAAGCAATTATTATTAATCTGAATTAATAATAATTGCTTAATTATTATTAGAAATTTGGGAGATTATTAGATATGCCAAAAATATGGCATAACATCACCCAAAAATATATATATTTTTTCTAAACTTTTGAATCAAAAGTTTGATTTTATTGAAGAAAAACTAGTAAATAGAAGAAAATATGGAAGAGCGATGGACTTAATCGGTGAAGGGGATGAAAATCTAGAGAGTGGAGGATGGAAGAAGCGGTTAAGATTTTAGATCAGAAGATGGGATTCGACTCTCATCAAAGAGTCGGCTTTGCAGTGACCCTCCATAACTTTTATTCTAAGAAGATAGAAGGGTTTTGTTATTAGACTAGAGAGAGTCTTATTCACATCTATACTATATTATAATAAGCAAACTAGAGATCTTTTGTAGTTTGTAGTTTGGTTAACCAAACTATTCATAACCGTTAGATTTTCAATTCAAATAGATCATGATCGTTAGAAACAAAATACTAAAAGTTGTTACGTACAGAGGTTTAAAATTCGATTCACGCCCACAACATACTAATTTATATTTAATACTAAAAATTATTATATACAAAGATTTAAGGTTCGAATTTTTCCAATAACATATTAAAATTAATATTTACAATATCATATTACAATATAAATAAATTATAAAAAATTAAAGGTTTGATTCTCGCCAACAACATATTAATTTATATTTAATACTAAAAATTATTATATACAAAGATTTAAGATTCGAATTCTTTCAATAACATATTAAAATTAATATTTATAATATCATATTATACTATATATAAATTATAAAAAATTAAAAGTAATCCGTGTTTTGCACGGATTATAAGCTAGTATATTATAAATCAGAGGAAGTAGTTTCCAATCTAGATGTACCCGTTTTTCCCACAGAGTAGAAGCCGACAATCATGATGAAAATGCATAACAATGAAAGTTTCTAATTATTTTACTTAATATTACTCTTAAATTAGCTTTATAGCCAGCACGGGCTAGTTCTAGAATTGTAGTTACATGTATTTACATTCTCATGTTAATCAATGTATAAAAAAAGAGGACATGCATAAAATTCTAAGTTGGTTGAAATGCATAAAATTGAAAGTTGGTTGAAATGGGTTAGAGCAGTTGTTGTGCTTGCAAGTGCCGGAGATGCATCAATTTTCCTCATGTAGCCGTACTTGCAGTAAAGGAGACCACTGTGGTGGATGACGTGTGGTGGATGACGAGTAAATTAAGTAAATATTAAGGTAGAGTTGTATGTTTTATGCTCATACTTGTTTGCAACAATATTCTTCATCAATGACGTTGATGCAAGTAGATCCAATATTTTCAAGAAAGGACAAAAAAAGACCACTGAATCAATTAAACTGCAGCAAAGTAAATCTTGTTTAGCCATTTTAAAAAAGCACTACGTACACTTAAATAGAATAATCTCACAAGTCGATGATCTAAAAGCAATATATAACCTAATGGTTGTAGATACTGTTTCTCACAAATTTTGAGTTTAAGCTACAGGGAAGTATGGGTATCAAGCACAATTGACTTTTACTGTAAAATCAATAAGTTGCTCCTAACTAGGGCTGTTCACGAACCGAGTCGAGCCGAGCTTTGCTCGAAACGAGCCGAGCTTTGACCTTAATGAACCGAGCCGAGCTTTGATCTTAACGAACCGAGCTAACTCCTTAACGAACCGAGCCGAGCTTTAACCGAACCGAGCCGAACTCGAGTTGTTCACGAACAGACTCGAGCCGAACCGAGCTCGATCCGATCTCGAGCTGTTCGCGAACAATTAATTTGGTTGGAGATTTTAATAAACATTTAAATTACAAGTGTACAATTTCATCATTTTAATATTTGAGATATCCATCCACGGAAACTATATATTTTTCGTGTTTCCTTAATTTCAAATTTAGGCGAATTAGACCAAAGATTTCGAGGTGAGATTTTATTTTAACTAATTAACAATTATTTAAAACAAAATTAAAACAATTATTTAAAATAAAATTAAAATAATTTAACCAGACATAAAAACCTACTGCGATTTATGAAGCAACAGATCTATCAAGAGAAACAAAAATAATTGGCAGTGATTAACTAATTAACATGGGAATGAATACCATAATAATAATTAAAATGATTTGTTAATCAACTTATAAAACAAGGCCGTAAGTGAACACTTAACATGGGGGAGGAAATAAAATGGAACTGGGCTTGCAAATGAAATGGGTTAGAATTGATTTGGGCCGTGAATTACAATAACTAAACATAATAAAAATGGGCCAAAACTCAACATAAGATATAAAAACAATGAGATGCTCGGTTTATGGAAATTAAATCTATTTTTTTAAAAATATTTCTCGACGATCCAACTGTACGGATGTCAAAATATATCTATTTTAGGGATATTCCCAAATTTTCAAAAAATAAAAAATTAATTTGGTTGGAGATCTTAGTAGATCATTACTAATTTAACTAGTACTAGTAACTAGTGCTTTGTCACGAATTGTTGTTTCTATTTTTTAAAAAATATTTTTCGACGATCCAACTGTACGGATGTCAAGATATATCTAATTTAGTGATATTCCCAAATTTTCAAAAAATAAAAATTAATTTGGTTGGAGATCTTAGTAGATCACTACTAATTTAACTAGTGCTTTGTCACGAATTTTTGTTTCTATTTTCTAAAAAATATTTTTCGATGATCCAACAATACAGATGTCAAGATATATCTAATTTATTGATATTCCCAAATTTTCAAAAAATAAAAAATTAATTTAGTTGGAGATCTTAGTAGATCACTCCTAATTTAACTAGTACTAGTAACTAGTGCTTTGTCACAAATTGTTGTTTCTATTTTTATAAAAATATTCTCGACGATCCAACCGTACGGATGTCAAGATATATCTAATTTAGTGATATTCCCAAATTTTCAAAAAATAAAAAATTAATTTGGTTGGAGATCCTAGTAGATCACTACCAATTTAACTAGTACAAGTAACTAGTGCTTTGTCACGAATTGTTGTTTCTATTTTTTTAAAAATATTTTTCGACGATCCAACCGTACAGATGTCAAGATATATCTAATTTAGTGATATTCCCAAATTTTCAAAAATAAAAAATTAATTTGGTTGGAAATAAAAAAATAAAAAGTAAAAATTTTGATTTTTTTCGAACTTTAACGAGCCGAGCTCGAGCCGAGCCGAACCGAGCCCTTAACGAGCCGAGCTCGAGCTGAACACCCTAAAGCTCGGCTCGAGCTCGTTAAGCTTAACGAACAAAAAATCTTGTTCGAGGTCGACTCAAGCCCTTAACGAGCTCGAGCCGAACCGAGCCCTGAACGAGCCGAGCCGAGCTTGTTCGCGAACAGCTCGGTTCGTGAACAGCTCTACTCCTAACTCTTTAATAACTATTAAGAATGAAGTATCTATAAACCAACTCGGAAGAACTAAAGTGCAATTGAGATAGTTTATGGCAAATTACACTACGCCATATATGGGCTATCGGAACATCTTTTTCATGGATGTTGCTAGAATATGTTACCTTAGCATGTTACTTTGGACCTAGTATAACATTTTGTTTTTTGTGTTACCTTAGCCACACACGTGATGTTACTTTAGCTTTAAAGTGTTGGATGTTAGCAACATAAATGATATGTTACCTTAGATAATTAATAAACTCAATTTTGAATTTTTTAACCAAAAATTTTTTAATTATTTAAAAATCACATTTAACTTTAAATTAATTCATTTTTATTTTTCATATAAATGGGTTATTATCTTAAATATTAAGAGTATTTATTTATTAATTTTTTCAATTTATATTTATTATTAAATTTTATATGTACAATTTTTTTAAAAATAAAAATTCATAAATATTTTGGAATATTAATTAAGATATTTATTAATTAAATTTAATACATGCAATATATTTGAAAAAATTAAAATTTATTTTGATTAAAAAATTATTTTTCTACAGAGTTAAAAAATTGAATGGTTATTTGACTCTTAAATTAATTAATTTTAATAAAATTAAGATATTTTTATAAAAAGTAAAATTTTATCATGTAGATGAAATATTTCCCAAAAATAATGAAATTGTACATTTTAAAAATACATTAATATTTTATAATAGAACAGAGGCCCAAACACGTTAAAATTTAAAAGAGCGGGTTCTGAATTTTCCTATGGGACGGAGAAGAATTGGGGAAGCGGCAAATGTCCCGCCCTTGGTAAAAAAATTTGCTTAAAACATAAATTGGGGATCTCACTCTCTCGGTCCGCCACTCTCTCTCTCTCTCTCTCTCTCCTAAACTCTCTGTCTCTCGCTATCATTCTCAAATTAGCTTTTCTCCAAATTCATAAGAATCTAATATGTATCTTGTTTTCGCCTTCAAATTAGGGCTTTTCAATTGATTCGATGCTTCATTTGATGATTTTGGAAGGCCGATTAGTTTTCCTTCTGGGAAAACTCAGTCACCGGTGAGTAGTGGTAAAATTGCTAGGGCTGTTCCTAAGGCTGATTCCGAGCAAGATGCTAAGGGTGGAGTTCAGAAATTTAGAGTTAAGTTGCTTGCAGAGAGTGGCGGTCAGAGTACTATGGATGTGCTTTGTCAGGTTGGGAATTTTATATTTATATATTGTATTATTGCTGTTTTGTTGTGCAACCAGTTAAACTAAGTATTGTTTGTGTTTTGGCGAAGGTGAATCCTCTTGATTTTGTTTTGTTCTATTAACCGCAAATTAGAATAGTATGTTTCATTAGAAGATGATTTCTATGGTTGCATCGTATGAACTCTCATTTATTATGAGTTTGGTCAGGGTGCTGGCTTTGATGGTCAAGGCTAATATGTTAGATTTGGTTGGTGTACTATCTATGTTATTGGGTAATTTTGTATCACTTGAATGTGAATTATTCTACAGGTTAAATCATGGGAATCAACCAAATTGGTGTGAAATGATTCAGATTGTCCTTTATAATTCAACATTTCAACCCATTGTTAGCTCATTTCAAATTAAGACTTACTCTGCTCCTGCTCAAGTATAAGCTCTCTCTTCAATTTTCAATATATTTTTACATTTAGAAAATTTCATTAGTCCAGGTTATTTTTGGATACATCTGATGGGGAGGGACCTGTCTAATTGTTTATTTTAACAATTAGAATCGTTGTTATTTCTCATGGTTTCCCCGGTGTGGTAGCACGAACCTGTGGCCTTGTGGGTTAAGAACCTACAAGGGTACGGACTTTTTCTCGGTGTTCATTCCTAGCAGCATGATGCTCTGTTACAAGGGTACGTACTTATATTCTGTTGATTACAACTGGCATATGTTTAATCAGTTCATCCAATAATCATTATGTGCATTCTATATTTCTCATTGTATCATTATTTTTCAATAGTTCTAACATGAACAGATTTGGTTGTAGAGGTAGCGATAGTGTCCGAGATTTTAATCAAAAGGCACCAGTGCTTGAATCCTCACAGCCTCTTTCCTATAGGATAAATCCCTTGTTCCTATATATTGCAAATTTATTCTACTTTGTTGGCAATATATTATTTTGTAGATTGGAGTTTTCAAACCCCTTATTAAACTGCAAAACAGGGTCAAAAACCACATCTGTATTGTGTGTTAGCAATTAGTGCTGCCGACTCATGTACTCGGTATTGATGTACTGATGTTTCTACTATAAATGTTTTTACAAATTTACTTCTGGTTTGTCATATTTTTATTTATCCGAACAATCCTACTCACGTGACAAAAAGTGAATATTATAATAATTCATATCACTTATGTACATGAAAATGAAGCAGCAAACCTGTTGTTTCTTGTACGCTCTTAGATAGATGATTAATGGCGATACTGTCAAACAAATTGTCTTTGTATTCAGTCTTTAAAGTTGTTATGTTTTCTACATTTTGTGTTGGCGATGTCATTGCAGACACAATACGAGGAGGATATCTATGTCTGTGCATGTTGTGTTGCCTCCTGCAAGGAAAAACTAGGCTGCTGACATGCAGAACAAGTCTTGCGTCCATGTTTGGCATGAAGGTATATTTTGAGATTTGATACTATCTTTCCTCAATTTATAGTGTTAGAGGCAGAGCATATTAACCACAAAGATTCCTCGAGCATAAAACTGAAAATTAAACAATGCATACGCCGAACTAAAAGATAGACATTGAGCATGGTTCACAAGATTTTTTCATCATTATAATATTCAAGTCCGGCCGAAAATGATTCCTGCTAGTTGGTGAGCTTTTAAAATTGTATAAATCACCAAACATCTGTGTCCTGTGATATGACATATGTAGATGATGAGAATGAGAAATCAGATTAATTCATGCTTTTTCATTTCTGCGAACTAAATTGTGGTTCCTGATTTATCGTGGTTCATGATTTATCCCATAATAACCATCCACTGATGTTTGTTTTAAATATCAAGTTACTCAATTATTATTGGATATTTAAACAAAAAAGATGAATAGGGCAATTTATCTGATAAGGCATACCCAAAAAATGTACTTGCCTGTATTCGTTGTAATAATAATTTTCTTTTTGCAGGAGACCCTGTTGGATATTTTTCGGGAATGTTATATCAAGAAACCAAGACACCTCGGATTCTTTTTTTTTTTTGGTACTTATAAGACTATCCATAGTATTTTGTAATCACATTTACCTCTGGATTATGAATTATGTAATGTGTTGGATTTGGAAGAGGATATTTAATTTGGGATGCATAATATGTATATGCAATTTTTTTCAATTTTTTCTGGAAAAGATGTTACATTAGCTAATGGAAATGTTGATACATAAAAGCTAATGTAACAAAAAAAATGTTGCACTAGGTCAAAAAATGTTGCCAACAAAAGTGGCTCAAATAGTGGGGACCACAGTGGGTCCCAGCGGGGCCCACTGTGGGCCCCACTATTTTTAAAAAAAAATGTAGGCCTCTAAGGTAACATATATAGTAAGTTGCCGTAGACCTCACTTTTGTTGCTATAGCAAGCTACGGTAACATAAAACTACATGTTACCTTAGGGATCAAAGATGTTACCTTAGACACCTAAGGCAACATGCTGAGAGCTATCACCATAAAAATGTTACCTTAGCTACTTTATGGACCTAAGGTAACATATAATGTACCTACTGTAACATTTTTTTTGTGTTACAGTAGGCTGTTTATGGTGTAGTGTTAGCAATGTCGCACGTTCTTGAATCTCATAACATCTCGTGTATAACCATGTTGTCATGTATAGCCATGCCACAAGCATTCAGCCTTAAAGGATAGACATAATTCTTATGTCATAAAACAACACTGCTTCTACACGACAAGACATCCTAGTATTTTTATGACACTATAAAGTACTGGAAGAAATGAACACTCCAAGATTCGACAATCATGGCCAAAATTCTGAATATAAAATAATAACCATAAAGAATATAGGCCGAGTATATATTGAAATATACACTAACAAAATGCTGAGGAATATTTTGCAACTAAAATCCGAATTTGAAACTACTGGGCAAAAACGGCAACCCGCAAACTAATCGCAAAATGAATTTAAAGGCTTACAATCTACAATTTAAAAACTATTGTTCCACAAAGATAACTTATAAAATAATTTAAAAATGAAATTCAAGACCTACAGTCTAAGTCTAAGGCTTGAGACACATAAGTTTTGAAGTAGGTTTGAAAGTTTAGTGTTAAATTTTAAATTATTATTTTAAATGGTAAAATTAATGTTTGCTAAAATTTTGTATAAATAAAAATAAATTAAAAATTAATAGATATTTAATAGGTGTAATTAAGGTTCTATTTAATAGAAGAAAAATATTTAATAAAAAAATAAAAAAAGGAAAATTTAAGAAAACTATCTTAGACGCACGCTTGTGGTAACTTTTCGATCTTTTGGCATTATAATATGTATAGATAGATTATAGATCTCATAATTTACTTGTTATTAATTTATTTTATTCTCATTTCTTAATTTTTAAAACCAAATTTAATTTTATGGAGAAACATGGAAGAGTAATCCTTATAAACTATCCTGTCCAAATCTAGTCAAACCCGACCTCTATTTGGTCTTGTTTGGGAAATCTTATTTTTAAAAAATAAGTAACTTATTTTGAAAAAAAGTAAATAAGTATGTACTTTTTTCTAAAATAAGTAACTTACTTTTGCAAGATAACGAATGTTAAACTCCTCATATACATATTTTTTTATAAAAAAAATATGTAAATATGAATTTTTTTCGAAATTAGTTTAAGTTATTTATAAGAGGGGCCAAATGGTGCCTTTCACCCATTTGACAAAACTAGCATGAGAACCCGTGCGAGGCACGGGGCATGCTCTAGTAGTTGTTTTTTAGGTTTGAGCCGTTAATCTGTGAGTTGTTTCAGTGTTTGTGAAAGGTTGTATGTAATGTAAAAAGGCTGTGAAGGTGGATGTAGTTTGGAACTTTTTGATTGCACTAAATTTTGGTGCAATATTATGTAAACGATGGTAGGGGTATGATTAACAGAGAATGGTTTGCACTTAATTATCAACTTGTAATGCAATGGCTGTAATACGCAACATGCATACTTTTAAGTACTATGCACCAAGAGAGTGACAAGTGCTAAACCATAATTAGTAAATAGACACACAATCGACCAAGCACTAAATAAGTATCAGGTTTTTCTATGGTCATTCGAGGGAAAGGGATGCAATGTAGATCAAATTATTGTGAAAACTGAAAGATTCATATTAGAGCACCAGCAGTTGTTCAATATGGTAATTATTTTTCATTGTTAAATTAAAGGTTTTAGGAGACCGACAAATGACTTTGACAATGACAATAGTAAAACAGAGTAACAGAAGAGTAGGAACCAGGAAGGGTTTTCCTCGAGGGTTTGCTTGATAAGAATTTCCCCTAAAGGGATTTGTAAAACTTCATGTACAAGTGTAAACTATGGCAACCGGCTCACAATTGTGCGCTTCTGGTCTTCTAGATTCACAAACCTATACACAACATTCCTTTGAATTATAATCACAACCATTTTGAGATTTTTAATATACCTTATTATACAATAATCTTCCTTTGACAATGACAATAATCTACATGAACATTGGTTTTTATTCCTTTCCTTCTCCCCGAAGACAGGGAAATAATGTGACGTTTGGTTTGGTTTGGTTTGGACTTAAGATTTTTTTTTTTAGTCATGTATAGGAATATTAAGTGATAGGAAGTTCCTAGGACGACGATGCTTCTACATACTTGTAAGTCTTGATAGTCTGATTTGCATTCATTTGAAGACACATTTCACTAACCTTCAAAATTATAACTTATTGAAAGGAATACTTTTGACTTGTCAGTAACTGTATCAATTTGGACAGCTTGATTGAAAAATGCATGAGTTCTGAGTTTCCCAAAATAGATGAAATAAAGTAGTACAAAATTAGGAGTTACATGTTTTAAAGGGAAAATAAATTTTCTAAACCTACAATAAGTCAGACTGTTAAGTACCCAGTTCATCTTATACTTAAAACAAAATAAAATAAATAAATTATGATTGGGCTGTAAGCCATGATTTGTGATATGATGAATAATATGTCAAACAAATAACACAATAAAGTTAGTGTAATAAGTTGGATAAGCTAAGCACACGAATTTAGGTGAATCGGGGGATTTTGTTGTTAGGTGAAATAACTTGTTCACAAGCCTATAATGAAGCTCAATTCCTTTACGTCCTGAGCCTCCAAATTGTGCTCAAGTTGAGGTGGTTCATATTCAAACTAATTATTGTTAGTAGTATTTTTGTTGTTCGTTCGCAGGGAAGGACTGAATGTAATATCAAGTTCAAGTATTTTATCTCTCACAATTTAGAAGTGTAAAAGAATGTGTGGTTTGTTTATAAACTAAATTAAACTAATTATCAATTGAGAATAAAATATATGAGGAAAACAATCCAAGAACTGGGGTTCTTCACTTGGTCTCAATACATGCTCAATATTAATGTGATATCTGTGTTCCAACCTTGCTGAAAACAATTCTTCTAAAGTTATATTGTACCCTCCCAGGCTACAATATAGTGCTTACAGCTACACCCTAATTGTCACTCCCGTGATACAATCAAAGTATATCTATAAACTGTTAAATGCCAAGAATTATATGTCTCACAATTCTCCTATTAATCTCCCGATCTAATATTTAATTATGTCTGTTAAATCATGTACTAAGATTGCAACTTCTCTCCCAAGCTTATTACAATCCCTAGAATACAATCAAAGGTTCATGACTCCTCTAATTGTGTTAAGATCTCATTAACAGATCAGCAAAGCAGAAAATCACATAATCAAGCATGCATGAATACCAAGGAATACTACCCAATCCTCAGATTAGAGAATTAGTTACGCATATTTAATAAAGAAAACATAATAATAATGATAATGAATGAAAACATAATACTGAAGAAAGAATTGAAGATCGAAAGTAACTTGATACGATTAAAAGCTATGAATTGTTATGATTTACAATGGTAGGATGTGTTTAAATAGGCTCTACAAATCTTGCCCAACAAGAACGTGCCTTCTATTACAATTTGGATTTAAAGAAGGTACCCAAAACTGCCCAGAATACAATTAGAATTAGAAAAAGGGCAAAACAGTAAATTCCCAGCCTTCTTTTACAAGAACACGTGCGCGATTTAATTCAGCATATTTCTTGCACTTGTTTCCTATCCCAGGTTGTAGAAAATCTCTCAAGCTTCGTGTGGGCAGTAAGATCGCTGAAAACGGACTTCTAGAACTCCAGATATGGCCAAAACAGTATAAGCTGCGCAGCCTTCCCGGAAAATCCGAATTTTAATCAATTAATTCTCCAAGAACGATAGAAGCATCCACTTTAATCAACATTCTCGTAAATCTGCACAACTAAGCAAAACACATCAAAACTACAACAACTTGAGTCCAAAACAATCAATTTAAGCCGAACGGAGGCATTCCCAGTGGATATAAAATCCACTTATCAAACCCCCAAACTTAAACTGATGCTTGTCCTCAAGCATAAACAATTACAACTACCTGATTAGTACCACTTCCGTAGGTGATCACGGTTGCATTTGGCATATGCAACAAGCCCTTTAAACCCCTAGGCAGCCCTAGTGGACGAGTAAGGTCTCGTGAGGGCCTATAGCGAATGTACCCACAAAATCCATTTAACCTAATGCAATGAAATGCATGAATGCAACTAATATGAAATATGCAACGATCCCCTTCAAACTAACCAAAACCAACTAACAAGCAAATATCTCAAAGAATGCAACTAAATCCAAGCAGAGCTCGACCAAGTTCCCGTATACTAACATTACATGAACAGAAACGTGTGTGTGTGCAATGCTCATCAGAAATACTCCCAAAACTAGGTTAAAAATCATACATATCCTTCGCCAAGACAATCACAGGTTTATAAATAGAATAGACTGTAGACACTTCATAACCTAGAAATACCTCCATCCTTATTCAAGTTAGCCATGTATTCATGCTTTATTACTACGACACTATATATAATACGCATGCTTATTTAACCGTGCAATGAATGAGACCCCAAAAGGCTTATACAATAATACCCATGTAGCGAGTGTTAGGTCAGTGGATCCCAGACTATAAAAGCCTTAGGTCACTAGGACTAAGTCCCCTCAGACTTAATTACTCGAGTATTAAAGAGCTCACTCTGGTTAATTTTACATATAAACAATTTATTGACTTTTTTTTTTCTTTTCTTTTTTTCTTTTTTTTTTCTTTTTTTTTTCTTTTCTTTTTTTTTTCTGCGATCTGGAATGAGCCTTTCTCATTTCCAACCCTAGACTACTCATATAAATATGAGCCGGCTACTAGCCATTTGACACCTAGCCATTATTTAACAATTGATACAACTAGCATGAAATCCCTGGTTTCCCCCAAACTTAGACTTAAGTGCTCCTACGCCATCAAGGGAATAATGAAAATTCTAAATATAATCATGTGATTAAATCTCAAAACATCCAAACAAGCATGACCTTAACCTAGCCCAAAAGCACCCAATGAGTTTGTGTAAAAATTTTGTTCCCGAAACACATAAGTCAATTTCATAGAAACTATAAATCAACCCTCTATTCATCATTACCACACTCAATTAGACACCTACCTACCAATCAGAATTAGCTCGTTCTAAGGGATCATGAAATATGCATGCCATGAAAATGCAACTAGAATGAACTCACATGGTATACGAAACAAAAAAAAATAGAATGTCCTATATGAAACAAACGTAGATAACACGAACATACATGCATGAATTATCACTAATATGCAAAACATGAAATCCTACATGAACACATAATACAACAACAACTACTAATCCCTCAAACCACCCCCAAACTTAAAATATTCAATGTCCGCATTGAATGGAAGTAAATACAAGGGATAGTAGAAAACATACCTACTCGTCCTCATCCTCGGATGAATCAGTATCTGGCGGTGGATAAGGTGTACGAGCTCCATAAACTGGCCACTTCAAGAATACTACAAAACCCACAATTACAAGAACACAAATTCATAATAAAAATAAGATTAGAGAAAAAAAATAAAAATAAACCAATTACGAATCAAAGAGGTGAACTTGTAATTAATTCCTCTTTAGAATTGAATTTAAATAAATAGAAGAGGAATTGGATTTGTATGTATAGGTGGGTATATATAATGGAGGGATTGGGTGAATAAAATTTGAATGTGTATAGGAGAAATTTTGAGTGGGTATGAGATTTGATGTAAGATAGAAATAGGATTTGATGAATTAAAGAAAAAGAATTAGAATAGGTTTAGAATTTTGGAGGAGGGATGGTGGTTTTGGAATTAAAATAGGAAAAAATTAGATAAATTAGGGGTATAAATAGAATAAGAGGAGAGGAAAAAAAATTTAGGGGAATTTTTTTTTTTTTTTTTTTTTTTTTTTTTTTTATAAAAAAACTGCAAGTTGTGTGTACAGGGGCAGACTGCGCGCATAGCAGTAACGCAGGCGCAGCCTGCGTCACGCAGGCGCAGTCTGCGTTACAGACAGAAACGCAGGTGCATCCTGCGTTACGCAGGCGCAACCTGCGTGACCAGTAATTTTTTTTTTTTCACAGCAGTTTTTTTTTTCCACACAACACTCACAACACTCATTTTTTTTTTCACACTTTTTTTTTTCAACACTCATTTTTTTTCTTCTCTCTACACTACACTCTTTTTTTTTCTACAATAATGCGTGGGTTGCCTCCCACGAAGCGCTTCTTTAACGTCAATAGCTTGACGTTACTTCCTCAACTCATGGCGGTTTCAAAAGAATAAATGAACCGTCCTCAACAGATAGACCATTCATACGAACATTGACATCTTGGTTGCTTTCTTTTCACAATTCTTTTCCAACAGACTTCAACCTGGTTTTACTACCAAATGACCAAATCTTCTTCTTTTTCTTCTTCACACCTCTAAGGTGTTTCTCCGACTCAACCGGTTGAACAAAAATTTCTTCTTCCTTATCATCTAACACCCGTTCTGCTCCCACGAAGTGTTCATTCTCGAGCTGCACAATGTCATCCACTATGTCAATGGTAAAACAAGTTGCTCCAAAAGGAGGTATCTTCATTGCTTTATTCAGATCAAATTCCACTTTGTCCTCGCTAACATTCAATGTCAATTTTCCAGCTTTAACATCAATTGTAGTGCCAGCAGTAGCCAAGAATGGCCGTCCCAAGATAATGGGTATCTGGACATCTTCATCCATCTCTAACACCACAAAATCACAAGGTATGACAAATTTATCCACTTTAACAACCACATCTTCAATAACCCCCAATGGATACTTAACAGAACGATCCGCCAACTGAAGTGAAATCCGTGCCTTTTTAAGTTCTCCAAGACCAAGCCTTTTGCAGATTGAATATGGCATCAAACTCACACTTGCCCCTAAATCACACAAGGCTTTCATGTTTTCCATCTTCCCAATAGTGCAAGGCAAAGAGAAGCTTCCCGGATCTTTCAATTTCTGAGAAATAACCTTCTGGATGACTGCACTGCATTCTGCATTAAGAGTAATAGTTTCTGCATCTTCAAGTTTCCTCTTCTTTGTCAACATCTCCTTAAGAAATTTATCATAAAGTGGCATTTGATTCAAAGCTTCAGCCAAAGGAATATTAACATGCAACTGCCGGAACATAGTCAAGAACTTCTCGTACTGCTTCTCTAACTGCCTGTTGTGAAGTCTCTGTGGAAATGGAATAGGAGGAACATAAGGTGGTGGAGGAACATATGGCTTTTCTGATTCTTCTTCCTTCTTCTTCTCATCTTCTTTTTCTGACGTGTCTGCAGCAATCTCTACTGGCTCATCCTCTTTCTCAGCATCACTCTCTTTAGGCTTAAAAACCTCAACCTCGGGCAACTCTTTTCCGCTCCTCAAAGTAATTGCTTTACATTGCTCTTTACCAGTCTGGTCGGGTTGACTAGGAAGAGACCCTTGTTCACGAACACCCATCTTTGAGGCAATCTATCCAATCTGTGTTTCTAGCATCTTTTGAGATGATGCCATCTGATCTATTCTTGATTCCATATTAGCCAATGCCCCAGAAGTCCCTTGCATAATCTTATTTAGTGCAACCTCCCACTCAGCTGGTTCTTTCTTTGGTGGAGGTTGATACTGCTGCTGTGCTTGATATGGCGGTCGTGACTGAAAACCAGGTGGCTGATTCTGCCTTGGAAATGCATAGGAAGGATTAGCTGCATGATTATTGCTGTAAGAAAGATTATTGTTTGGCCTTTGATTCGGATTGTAGTAAGAATTATTCTACACAGGCCAAGGCTGTCTTCCTTGAATAAAAGATGCTTCTTCTGGAAATTGTTGAACATAAGAGTTCTGACTAGCACCATAATCATGATACCCTTCCATAGGTGAAGAAATAACATTCACATTTACCTTTTGTCCTCGCACCTCCTGAGTTAGAGTATCCAACTTTTGAGCCAGCATGTTGATCATCTCAGATTCTTGTGCTGAATTTGCCGAGCTCGTCCCACTAGGTGCCCATGAATAATTATTAGATGCTAATTCCTCAAGGAGTGCTTTAGCCTGTGTAGTTGGTGCCTTCTTGAAATTTCCACCAGCAGCCACATCCAAACTCAAACGAATATCTGCATTCATGGCCCCATAAAAAGTACGAATGATCTGCCAATCTTCTAAGCCATGATGTGGACACTTCCTCAATAGTGCCTTGAATCTCTCCCATGCCTGATATAGACCTTCACCCGGTTGTGCCTTAAAACTAATAATCATAGTCCTCAATTGTTGCGTCTTGTCAGAAGGATAGTATTTGGACAAGAATGCCGTAGAAAGACTCTCCCATGTAGCAACCGAAGTGTTTGGAAGTTGCTGAAACCATTCCAAAGCTCTTCCCTTAATAGAGTAGGGGAACATATGGAGACGAATCTGATCACTCGTAACACCAGTGATTCTGAATGAGCCACACATCTGCACAAAACGCTCTAGATGTCTGTGTGGGTCTTCTAATTCAATGTCTCCTTCAAAAGCTTGATTGCTGATCATCTGAATTAAGCTCGGATTAATATGGAACTGAGCTGCACCAATCTCTGGAGTTTTGTACATGCAATTGGCTGGATTCGGTGTCTCATGGTCCCAAATAGAAGACTGATCAACATTAACAGCTGGTCGAGGTTCTGGCTCTCCCATCTTAGCTTTATCTTTTCTTAGCTTTCTCAAAGTACGCTCGATTTCAGGGTCAAATTCCAATTTTCTAGCGCAAGATGAACGTAGCATACACCTGAAAATCACCAACAAAACAACTTGTGGAACCAATTAAAATCTAAACAATAAGAAACAATTAACCTAAACTCAAATATACTGCCTTCCCCGGCAGCGGCGCAAATTTGTTAGTAGTATTTTTGTTGTTCGTTCGCAGGGAAGGACTGAATGTAATATCAAGTTCAAGTATTTTATCTCTCACAATTTAGAAGTGTAAAAGAATGTGTGGTTTGTTTATAAACTAAATTAAACTAATTATCAATTGAGAATAAAATATATGAGGAAAACAATCCAAGAACTGGGGTTCTTCACTTGGCTCAATACATGCTCAATATTAATGTGATATCTGTGTTCCTACCTTGCTGAAAATAATTCTTCTAAAGTTATACTGTACCCTCCCAGGCTACAATATAGTGCTTACAGCTACACCCTAATTGTCACTCCCGTGATACAATCAAAGTATATCTATAAACTGTTAAATGCCAAGAATTATATGTCTCACAATTCTCCTATTAATCTCCCGATCTAATATTCAAATTATGTTTGTTAAATCATGTATTAAGATTGCAACTTCTCTCCCAAGCTTATTACAATCCCTAGAATACAATCAAAGGTTCATGACTCCCCTAATTGTGTTAAGATCTCATTAACAGATCAGCAAAGCAGAAAATCACATAATCAAGCATGCATGAATACCAAGGAATACTACCCAATCCTCAGATTAGAGAATTAGTTACGCATATTTAATAAAGAAAACATAATAATAATGATAATGAATGAAAACATAATATTGAAGAAAGAATTGAAGATCGAAAGTACCTTGATACGATTAAAAGCTATGAATTGTTATGATTTACAATGGTAGGATGTGTTTAAATAGGCTCTACAAATCTTGCCCAACAAGAAATTGCCTTCTATTACAATTTGGATTTAAAGAAGGTACCCAAAACTGCCCAGAATACAATTAGAATTAGAAAAAGGGCGAAACAGTAAATTCCTAGCCTTCTTTTACAAGAACACGTGCGCGATTTAATTCAGCATATTTCTTGCACTTGTTTCCTATCCCAGGTTGTAGAAAATCTCTCAAGCTTCGCGTGGGCAGTAAGATCGCTGAAAACGGACTTCTAGAACTCCAGATATGGCCAAAACAATATAAGCTGCGCAGCCTTCCCGGAAAATCCGAATTTTAATCAATTAATTCTCCAAGAACGATAGAAGCATCCACTTTAATCAACATTCTCGTAAATCTGCACAACTAAGCAAAACACATCAAAACTACAACAACTTGAGTCCAAAACAATCAATTTAAGCCGAACGGAGGCATTCCCAGTGGATATAAAATCCACTTATCAATTATACAGTTAATTAGGTATGCAACATTAAGCCAGTAAACATTGGAATATGAATAAAATTCTACCTTTAAAATAACATATAGGGTCGCGTTTGAAGGAGAACATATTTAAATAGGAAAACAATTGTCCAGGTCACTATTTTGTTTTAAGTTATTTATTGTTCTCACGTAAAAACGTGTTTTCGATGATTAAATTGGAAGGTGGGAAGGTAGGGTGGACCTAATAATGGAAGAACCAGAATGTTGGGGGAGATGAAAAATGGGTTGAGAGAAAGCAAGGGGCGATGGATTCTAATTTGATATGTCAACTAACCATCTCTTTACACCCTTTTTCATTTTTCTTTTCCGTGTCCACCTGGAGTCTTGCACCTTAATTATATAATAATGTGTTTTATTCAAGAAATGGATTAATTATATAATAATGGGTTTTATTCAAGAAATGGAGATCAAACATTTGATTTCGGCTATGATGGAGAGGGTATAGAAATGAAACATAAGCAGCACCCCTTCTCACCTTAGTTTTTTTATTTCCACCAATAATTACAACCAACACTTATGTATTCCCTCCAAAAATGAATGTAAAAATGCAGGGAATGTATATGATGTATAAAGGCTGTGAAGCTGGATGTATTTTGTAGGTGTTTGATTACGCTAAAATTTGGTGCCATATTATATAAACGTTGGTAGGGGCTTGATTAACAGTTTGGACTTAAGTATCAAGGTGTAATGCAAGGACCGTAATATACATTATCCTACGATATCTGAATGTAAAATGCAGGGAATGTATAGTTGTGAAATTGGCCCTAAAGAAACATATTGTCAAATATTTCTGTGAAAATGCATGTATGGCAAGGGAAGGTAGTGCAGAATAAGCAACATAACCAGAAAAATACTTAGAAATCCAATGTCACTGAATAAAAAGCTCACACGTGGGTGTGGAAATAAAAGAGTGTTTTAGAGTGGTGTACTCCAGACATCTTAGAAAAGTCCTATTATTTTATTTGTGAAGGGTCAATGGAAGTGGTTAAGATAGCTTCTGCTTCTTGTTTGCATTGGTGCTGATCGGGGGTGCCATGTTTGCAGAGGCAGGTGGTATGTCCATGCTAGGAGTTTTGCCGTGGGCCTCAGACACCCTGGTGACCGTGTACTCCTCACAGTCCTGAATGATGTTGTAAGGGGTGATTTTTAGTTGAAAGGTGCATAGTTTGCCGATGAAGTTACGGACCACAGGAGGGATTTGTTCTTCCTATAGGCACATTAAAGTTCAAAATACATTAGGTGTATAATGCAGTGATTGTTTGGGTAGTTGTGAAATTGAACAGTATTTAATTACCTCTGCATTTTCTGCCAGGACCTTTTGTAGAGGAATGCCCACCAGTTGTTCGGCTTCTTTGTTGAACAAAGTAACTGTTGTTGAGCCGGATTCATCCTCCACCCTTACCATAATCCTGTAGCTGCATTTTGAAGATTGTTAATGCCCGTGGGTAAAAAAAAATTGGATGCGTAAGAGAAACTTGAATGTACAAGGTGTAGGTGTTGTAAACTATGGGAGGGGGACATTGTAGAGATGTTAGCATGCTGTTTACTGTTGGACCAGTGATGGTGTCTCTTCGTCGTAGCTTAGGCAGTAGAATTTTCCATTTAGATCGTGGAGGGCCCGGGCACAAGTTGGGCAACAGTTGTAATACCAGTCATTACCGCCGAGCACATCAATAATTGTCGCCTGACAGATGCAACGAACCACCTGTTTTAAATAGGGCATAAATTAATCAACCCGGTTGACAATTACATATAGGTGTGTGCATATAAGTGTAGTTGACAATGAGAGTGGGGGGTAACCTGTGTTCCGGGTGGGATAATAGTTTCCAGGATAGACGATATGGGTAACTCCTGCACAATGTCACCTGTTGATGTCAGAAATTGTTTCATCATTGGTGAGGGAAGGTTAGCCTGTTTTCCGTTGCCCTTGTTGGTCAGTGCTTCTTTTAGAGCGTTAAGTGGTACATAGTCAATGTTCACATAGCAGTGGGTGGCATCCGTGCTTGAAAGGGACGCGGCAGCTGCAGTTTGTGATGTTTGTTAGTTTGCAGGAGTGAAAATACGTAGACAAGCAAACAGTCATAGATAAGTGTTTACTATTTTTCATAAGTAATTATCTGCATGCTATGGTTTCTGTGGGCGCACTACCTGTTGTCAATAAAATGCATGGAAACTAATTACCTGAGAATTTCTTTGCAAGTAGCCCAGTGAAGACCATAAAAACAGGCCCAGGAGTGGAAGATGACATCAAGTCCTGAAATTGCTTTGCCTTGACTTCCCATAAAGTGATCAGCATGTTCTCGTCCCTGTAAATGGAGGGGGAAAGGGTGATCATCGTCTATTTTATCATTAAAATCGATTGCCATTTGTGGAGGATTAGTAGGGTTGGGATGAGTGGAAAATTTTTATGATTTTACTTGAATTTTTTGTGTTGAGGGTCGGACTTAAAACTTGTTTGTAAGATGTTGAATGGAAATGGCTTAATGAAATAATAAATTAACATAATGTGTTTTTCCAAGGATTTTAGATTTCATAGTATAGTTATGCTTAAATTATTTAAAAAGCTAAAATCTCACAACAAACTTTTTTTATGTAGAATCCAAATATACTATACCCGAAAAAAATCTATAATACTTTGAAAGGGACACTAATTATATTTGAGGAACAATTAAACCTAATGCCGATCAGTAAAGAATAAATGTAATAAACTATGAATCTTCAACTAAATTAATTAATTGGACAACTTGCATAATTTTCCATAAAAATTTATATATCTAAATAAATAAATAAATAAATAAATATATATAGGTCATTGCTCCCTACAGAACACCCTTATATAACAAACAATAAAGAACACCTTAGATCTAATAGATCCAATGGCTCCGCCAGGGGCACCCAATACAAAAAGTTGTTATTTTTTTACCCTCTATCCATCCAGCAAAAAACAATAAAAAAAATTTAAAAAAAAATTACTGTTCATGATGACGTCATGTTGACGTCATCAGTGACGTCATCATGATGAGTAAATTTTTTTAATTTTTTTTATTATTATTTTTTGCTGGATGGATAGAGGGTAAAAAAATAACAACTTTTTGTATTGGGTGCCATGATGGAACTCTTATATTAGATTAGATATGAGGTGTTCTTTATTGTTTGTTATATAAGGTGTTTGTTATGGAGTGCAACTCTATATATATATATGTATATATATATATATATATATATATATATATATTATGTATTTATGCAAAAAGGACAAGGGTTTTTTATGCATTATCATCATTTAAAAGTTAAAGACCTCAATTAAAAATGTTATTCAAATTAGTTTTGATGTAAGAAAGCGTGGGATTTTTTTTTTGAAATATTAGTAAATCAATTGTATGGTCAAAAGCTATCATCTATAATGAGTGCAATAGAGCCGGGGTGATTTGATTATGTGAGAATTCATAATTGATATGTATGAATCTTTATTGTTTGGAATAAAAAGAGTTAGTTTTCATTTGACCATAACTTCCATTTTACTATTTATACGTAATATTCGTAATTGAAAATACATGAGTGAAATAAGAGTAACCCTGTATAAAGGTTTTTGATAAATTTGGTTGTAGAAGGCATCATAGGTAGCACCTTTGAAAAAGTTTATTGATTTAAAATATGTAGGATAAAATAATTATTTGGGTACAATTGGTAATATTATTTTTTGTCGGGAAAAATATAAAAATATACAAGAAGTGGATAATGCAAGTTGTGCATAAGATATATACAAATTGAACAGCATAGTTGAGGAGAATGCTAAAATGGAAATTGTATTGAAGGAATAAGTTGAGGTGGGAAATCATTCATATGGTTAGTGACCAGTAGGGAAGTAGTATTATTAGAAAAAAAAATTCACAAAGAGCTTATATATTTTCTTAATCATAAGGCTCGGGGTAAATTGTAAGAACAATGTGCATAACTTCAGTAAGAAGAATCAGACTTAGCAAATCCATTTCTAATTCTAAGTAAAGTTGAAACGTAGATATCATAGTTTTTAGAGCAGCAGTGAAGAAAGTATCAAAATCTAATTTAAGATAACATGCTTAGGAGGTACTTCGAAACTGTGGTTTTCTATACATGCAGTAAAATAATGACTGTTGTTTTGGTCGAATGAGCTGTATTGTGTATCAAGGAGCGGTAGGTTATCATTAAATTTAATTCATTCTACATCTCATATTTTTACGAGATTTATAGGAGACTACATGACACCCCTCGGTAGACGGGGGTTATCATTTGGGACATATGTTTTAATTTATGCATTTGCAAGGATGTTACCTTGCATTGCTTAGCATCACATCCATTTTTTGCGCTCCATTGGTTCGTGTTTCTGGTTTCCCATAGCTTTGTACCATGCCAATGACATCTAGTTTGAAACAGATAATTGATTACAGGGACATGAGCACGAACCACCATAAGTTAGAGTTGGTTAGTGTGAGAGGTTACCTATCAGCAATTCCACATTCCCAACCAAGTGCTGGATCGCTGCAAAATCTTTCAACTCAAATTTGTGTTGGGGGATGCTGGCGGTTTCCACTCCTTTTTCAATCTTTGTTTTGTATAAAAAGTTGATTGAAGAGTCTCCCTCAACTGGTTTGTACTGCTTAGGACTTGGTACCACCTTAAAGTTTGATATGGCGTAGACCTCGCCTACTTTGAGTATTGGGAGGTAAAAGTTCTTTTGGTTGTTGCGAATAATTGCTAGGATGTGAGTATCCTGCAAAGTTGATTTTGCAGCAATATTTTGTAGTAGTCGTTGACTTATGTAATGGAATGTAATATAATTTGTATCTAGGCCTGCATATGAGCATGAGTACACATAAATTTGGTAGAGCATACCTTCTCATCAAGTAGGATGACATTTGTGTGGAGAGTTGATCCGTTGCGCTTGTTAATTGCCTCCCACATTCGAGTTACACGCACTTGAATTGTGTCATGGTCGGAGTTTGAAGACAATGCATTCAGAGGCAGAGGTTTTCATGGTTGAAGAGAGAAATGAGGAAAATTTGAAGTGTGAAGAGGTATGTTGTTGAAGCATAGGGTGCCTTTTATGTTGGGTGCATTCGTCGTTTGGTGTGCTGCAGGCGTTGGATAAGTTCTGAAATTATTTTTTATATTTACTTGGGGAGATTGTTCGCTATCCCAAATTTAGTTGTAGTGGTACGTGTGTCGCTTTAGTTTGTAGATGCGTGCGTTATGATTGCTCCATCCCTAACGTCTACACATTTCCTTATAGAAGGCTTGTGAATATTGGATTCCATTTTAATTAAGGGGTAATTTGAAGGTAATTATTGGAATGGTTTATGAGGCGATGCCTCCTATATTGTAATTGAAGTAATGCCAGATCCTTAATTACTTGAATAAAAAATGTTGGTTGATAATATTTCGAAGCTTTTAATAAAATTTGGGATCCTTAATTAGCTGAATCAAATATATTTAGCTGAATCAAATATATTGGTAGAAAATATTCTAAATCTTTTAAGTAAAATTGGTGATCCTTTCATTAAGTTATGTGGATAATCTTTTAATTCCTTCTAACATGGCATAAGACCAAAGTTTGCTCCATTTTTTGAATTAAAGTTTGTCAGGGCAATTTAATTTTTTATGGAAAAAGGGGAATATAAATGATACTATTAAATCAATCTATCCATTAATTTTTGGAAATTCCTTATGAAATAGTATAGCTACGATGCAGAAATGTTATTTACCTTGGTGGCAATTCCATCGTATTGCGAAGATGAAATATCCAGGACGAAATAGCAAAAGATTAACAAATCATCCCTTTTTTTATTAAAAATTGTGGAGCATTCCATGTAAGTTATGTGTTGGTTTAATTTTTAAGTTCCTTTTACAGAACAAAAGGATAACATTTTATCTAGGCTTGTTTCATAATTTTCTTAGGATATCATTATGTAGTTTCGAGGTTGACCACTTTTTTTGGTTTTTTATTTTGACGCCAAAGGTGAATATAAATTATACCTTGAAATTCCTACATCCGTTTTTTTGGTAAAGGCTATGAGAAGTATTATACTCATGTTTGAAATTGTTATCCATAGTGGGATTTTATTCTGAATGAATAACATTAAAAACATTAATTTCAGGGGATTTCGTTCGTCATAGCTGGGTATGGGTTTCTTTTTTTCACTATTATCCTGATACCAAGTGTGGGAACCTGAAATAACCCTATAAACATAAATGAACCCCTGGTTAACCAAGGGTTGTAACTGCTCCTGGTAGATGAAAGATTATAGGCTTATTGGTTAGAGTCATGGCTTTATAAAAGCTGGGGATCTCACATTGTGCCGCACACTGTGCTTGCACTGCTACCCAAACCGTGTGAAGGAGATAACCTATAGTGTGTTCGGTGATAAATGAAGATCATCAACAGGAACATTGAGAATGTTCCCCTTGATGTCATTGGGATGCTTATGAACCTTCTCTTAGCAGGAGGCTTTGAAGATTGCTTCAACCTTTTCCTTGCTTGGGCACAAACTCAGCGTCCGCCTGTCATATGTTCTTTCTCGATGGTTTTCCTCTAAGAGCAATGTACAAGTTTGGTAATGTAGGCAGCGCTGCAGACAAAGCTTGCTTTGATCGGTTTTTTGGTATTGCCGAGGGACTCGATGTTCATGATGCAATTTTGTATAAGAGGTGTCATGAAATACTTTGCGGTGTGGGTGATATAAATGGGCATCTGACAGTGATTGAGGGTCTTGTGCGTCGTGGCCATTTCATATCAATGGTTGCTAGTTTTTCACTGTGTAACATTTTTAAGAAAGATCCCATTGCACGTTCTATACATTCCCTATCTGGTATATTTAAGCATCGGGAGTTTAAGGATGGCATAGTCCCGACAATTGTCTACCTTGAGAGCATTTCTTGTGCTTCCGGGCATCCCGGGATCGGGGTTGAGTCCTGTGTTGGTGGTGGGTGCCTCATTCATTCAGCCAAGGACAAGACGGTGGGATAAATTGAATCTACGGGTGTGATTGACTGCTTCTTTTGTAGCGTTGGGATGTTGTCGAATGTGTTTTCTTGGAGAGTGGACAACGTGTGATCATGTAATGGTTTTCAAGAGTTCCATTTTCTTTTCATAATATTGTGTAAGGTGTTGGTTTTTATAATATAAAAGTGTTTCACTAAATAAAAGGTTTTGTTATCCATTGATTTGGAAGCACTGTTGGTCATGGCTTTTCCTGAAATGTCATGTATTTTCCCAGAATGACTTAACCGTATTGTTTTGGCTGAATTTTATTATTTGGGGTATTATATTTATGTTCGGCGCCTGTGTTGTCATATGTTTTGCATCATCTCCTTTCATGTTTGTTATTGGCGGGTATAATTATAGTCACGAGGCTATGTCAGTTCTAAACATATGGTACCAATACGCAGAGGGCGAAGTGTGTTGCTCAGTCATAGGTAAAAAGTAAATTATTGGTTTTCTCATACCTAAGATGATCTATGTATTGGAAAATAAGTTGAACAAATAACTCTCGCAACCAATAGGCTGAAATGTAACCAAATGTAGAAATACGAAATGTTATATCATGGCAGGGCGATTGTATCTGTTGAACATGTAGCATATTGATGAATGTAGGGACTGATAGGAAACAGTAAAACCCAGAATAGTGGTTGAGTGGTTTATATTGATGCGATATAGTGAAAAGGAGTTGCAGTAAGAAATTTATAGACAGAAAGTACGTTCACAATTTATGAAGTTAACAAACTTGGCTTCGCACATAAGGAGTGGGGGAAGAGAAATTATAGTTAAAAAATAAAAGTGCCAATGAATTCACAAGCATGTCATATATTTTGATCATCAGGGTGGCGTATTGGCGTGCCTGGTTAGCTTTTCATAAAACATAATTTAATTAAAATAAGTCAAATCAAATTGTAATGAAATATATAATTTGCCTTCTACGCTTTTGATGAATACCTATTTTTTTGACTCGGCAGCGTGTATATTTTTCCCAGTGATCTACTTGTTTAGCCTTTTCAGAACATCACTGGTGGCATTTATTTGTAAAAGTTCTGAATTTCTTTAAGCCTCTAATAGTGAGTTGAAACTTAAACTGGCAATGAAGCCAGAGTCAAGTATGTCACATGTTTTGATCATGAGGGTAGCATTATTTTTTATGGCATTTCACCTAATAATTAGAAAAACTTGTTTGTGAAACAGTGTTTAACATTTGGTAAATTTTGTATATAACCCTGGGTAATTTTGACAAAGGCAAGAATTCCACAAGAATATTGTTTGAAAAGGACCTGAAGCACAAAAACAAATAATTGTTGTGACTTACATTGTCCCATTAAAAGAGAAAATCAGAGTAATGGGCCATTCTTTTTAAACGAACAAATTAATTAAAATAAAAACATCCAAATGTAGAATAAAATAAAAACAAATGTAGCTCCACAGAACATTGATTCGTATAAAGCTATCTATTTGGTAGACTGCAAGTGGTTTTCCCTTAATTTAAGGGGTTTCCAGGAACCATGGACCTAGAGGTAGGATGGACAGTTTTGGGGGAAGCAGAAAAGTGGTAGAATAGGAAGAGGTAAGGCATAGGTTTTAGCAGAGTAAGCATGGAGCTGGTTGACAGCCACCAGAGTACCTGCAGTTCCAGGTATTGTTGCAGGAGCAATAGTCCTCACAAGGCGGTTGGAATACAGTGATAAATGAAAGCCAGATACGATAATCTCTTACGAAAGCAGGGTCTTGAAACTCCAAATTCTGATTAGAATATACACAGCTTAACAAATTAATGCCTTCAGCATTAAGCGCACATGGAAAAGAATACATGCATCCCCACGTAAATTAACTAACTTGCGAATAAACATGCAGAAAGAAGTACTAAATTATGGAAACGGAAAAGTATAAAATGAAACAAACAAATAAATACGAAAAGGAGATTCAGACGTGAAGATACCTTAACAGAATATTGAAGTTGTCAGTCGCTCAAAGTCCCTCACCAAATCTCACTGTTGTGTGCGTTCTTCATACCAGTAATGGACTACATATAAGATACAGAATCTTGTTTTATGAAAGTCACATTGTATCGGATCAATAATTCAAATAATTGTTCCATAAGATTAGAAAGGTTAAAGTATATATATAATCACCACCTAACAAATGTAGGAGGGGGCAGTAGTGGCAAAATTCAAATAGAAAGTTTCCATGCCAGGAAGATACCATATATGAAATGAAGAGAGTTGTTATTAGGCAACAGTTGTTAACATTAAACAGAGAATGTCATTGAGTTATAGATGCACGGAATGTATTTCTATAGTAGTTCATCAAATATTTCACGATAGACAATATTTTTTGTATAGCTTCCGGTAGCAACATCATTGTCAACTTTAACAATCCTCAATCCATTTGGAGAAGTTACTCTTGACATGGCTACATACATCTGGCCATGGCCAAATACTGGGTCAGGCAGGTACAATCCCACATTTTTAACCGCCTGTCCTTGGCTTTTATTCACTGTCATTGCATAACATATAGAAATCGGAAATTGCTTTCTTTTAAGCAGAAAGGGAAAAGTTTTATCAGCCGGGCACATCGTTATCCTCGGAATGTAAGTCGTACCTCCAATCCTTTTACCCGTTATAATTACTGCCTCAATTAGAAATGGGTAGCATCGAGTGATTATGAGCCGAGTACCATTGCATGACCCCTTTTTGGCATTTAGGTTACGTAATAACATTATCAGCGCTCCAACTTTAACCTTGATTTCGTGGTTTGGCATGCCACTAAACTTGAGGGTGTTCAGATATTCGGGAGGATACAACACTTCGTCTACGTCGAAATTGGAGGAACCCTTACAGATAGTATCGTAGCTTTTGTAAACTTTAAACTCTCCCGGAAGCCTTTCCAAAACCGTCATATTCACATTCTCCACGTGTTCGTTGAGTGGTGTTAATACCGCCCTATTGCGTAGATATTCTAAGTCTCCATGTTTTAGATGCAGGTCACCATAGATCTCATTCACTATGGCTTCAATCGGGTCACCAGTATAGTTGACGGTTACCTGCAATAAGATTTGAAGGGTGTCATTTGTCCAGACTTGACCAATGTGTTAAACTTGGTAGAACCGTGGTTCTGTGTTAAATTAGCACACTTTAAATGGGAATTTTTGTCTAGCTATTAAAGGTAGTAGATTTTAGATATAAAATAAAGTTTTCCTACCTACACTTTTAATATCAGATCAATATTCCAAGTTATCCTACTCAGGAGCACAGTCCTTCTAAACAGTGTAGCACCGATTGGGCATTGTAGTAGCTAGTTATTATGGTTCCATTATGAACCAGAAGACCACAAGCCTAACTCAGATCTAGTCTCAGTGTAGGGGTATAAGTTTGAACCCTGTAGAAAAGCATTTTTTATATAGTCCACACGCAAACCTTGGGTACAGTTTAGAGTCCAAGTTAACCGATAAACCCAGAAGTTTAAATCCTAAATGTGTATGGGATATCAATTCAATAAGAATAAAAGTTTTTTCCGGTTTTGTATAGAAAAATTCGATGGCCCAATTTTTTTACATTTCATTTGTATCCATTTTGAACTGAGTAAATATTAATAATATGAAATTATGTACACTGATACTTCCAGTGACACTACTTGTGTGAACTCTTTTTTTGATGCCACTTGTATGTTGTGTTTTGTAGGAAATTTTGGACCTTTGATAGCACCCTACCACCTTACCAGGATGAAACATACATGAAATGAAAGAAAGAGGGAACGGGATACCTCCTCGGGGAACTTTATCCATGCCGGTTCCGGGTCATCACCAATTGTAATTGTCTCGTCTAATCCATCCCCCACACCAAGGACCCAATCTCTGAAATGTACCCTTTTCCCGCAAATTGTAACATGTGGAACATTACTTTCAATCCGCATGTTCTCATGAAGTCAGAATACCTTACAGAATTGCCACAACTTTGATTTGCTTATGGATGCTGCAACAATCTCCTCACGACCTTTCTTTGGAATGACCGATAAAATTTGGCGAAAATCTCCCCCCAGGAGCATGGTCAGGCCACCAAACGGCAAATTCCGTGCTTCTTCGTGAAGCTTTGAGTGTATATCACGGAATGTTCGATCAACTGCTTCGAATACAAAACGGTGAGTCATTGGAGCCTCATCCCATATGACTAAGCTTGTGTTGCATATTAACTCTGCGAGGTACGTGTTTTGCTTAATCTCACAACAGGAAAATTCATTTGCATCTATCGGTATTTTGAAGCGGGAGTGAGCTGTTCGACCACCTTCAATGAGAAGAGAAGCTATGCCAGATGAAGCAACAGCAAGCACTATTTTTCCCTCGCTTCTAAGCTTTGCTATAGTAGTCGACCACAAGAAGGTCTTTCCCGTGCCACCAGGGCCATACACAAAGTAAAAACCACCTGCATTCAAATGTACCGATTCCACAATTTCGTAAAAGATGATGTGTTGCATCTGGTTTAAACAGTGTAAACCCTCATGTGCCTTTAGTCTGAGTTGTTCATGGTCATACATCATCTCTTCCAACAATAAATGATTCCTATATTTGGAAGAGGACACGATATTCAGTTCCGGTAAACCAGGGTAATCAGACAATTTTTTCCCATATTGCCTTAATAGGTCACTAATGGCTTCAAGTGCTAGCATCTGCTTATCAGTAGCACCTATATTCAAATTTGGCAACTTGGTCAATTTACGTCTTGTATACTCAACATCATCTTCCAGGTCTGTCCAATGCCTCTCTCAAAGTTCTAATGGGTTGCTAATTTCACAAAAAATTAATAAAGTGACGAATAAATCACGTAGTTGAGAGGCACTTGCACATAGGGAGGCATCATCTAGAGCGATATGCCACTCTTGATCAGATTCAAGCAACCCTCTATGAAAGCATGCATCTTTGTATGTAGAGTAAACAATACCGTCCACAGTTTTGATATCTTCGAATGTTTGCACCCCAACAACAATGTTTAATAGTAATCGCATATAGAAACGTTCTCCAGAGGCTGGATGTGCATAAACCATTCGTCCCACAACATCAATATTTTGTTTCCGACGGAACCATTGTTTAGCAGAAGCATCCCATCTAAACTTTGTTGGGTACTTGATAAATGTCAAATCACGACCAACCTTATCACGTTTGTTATTCAACATCCATTGGACGAACATTGTTCCATTAGGATTAACTCTACGAAGGACCTTAGGCAAAGTCTCGTTGTCACGAAATCTAGCCTCCTGTTCATTTTCTAGGTGGAAGTAGAGCCGCTGCACAAAGGGTTCCCTATGATGTATGGGAAACTCAAACAAATGCCAACATGACTCGGTGGCTGATACATATCGGCATGAAAGATAGTTGTGGACTTCATCGGCGCCTAATGTTTTGTGAGATGTGGATGGCCCATTGTTGCTGGGTAGAGTTTGTGAGCCTTTCTCCAAACGAATTGTTGCAGTATCCGGCCCCTTCCCAATATATTTAAACAAATATTTTATTGCAAGGGAACGATTACACCATTCAACATTTATATGTCCTTGGTATTTGATGAGCATACCACGATGATAAGGGACCACATGCCTGATAGGATAAAAGAATTTATAAAGAAGTAAGAATTTGCTACAGCTAACAAAATGCAAGAAATAGCAGGCCGGAAGTTTTTATGCCCATCGTAGAGAAGATTTTTTTTTTTTTAACTTCCCATTTTGATGGTGATTTGAAAATTTTAATACACATAAACCATGAAAGAAATTTAACACAGGTAATGCATGCCAGCTTGAATTTGATAAAGTTAATGGTGGCAATTTAACATTGCCATGTGTGGTAAAAGTCGTTAATAGTTGGTTGTGGAGTTCTTTGGCAGTGTAGGTTGGTAGTCTTATCGTTAAATGCCATTAACAGTTGAATATCAATGACAGTGGACATTATTGCACAATCCCATTCTTGGCAATTTATTGAGCATTGTGAATTAGTATTTTAAACTTTGATTGTGTAAGAAGGTTGAAGCCCATCTTTGTTGGTTGGACGTGATAAAGCATTTAAAGTGAGCTGTTTTAAAATTATGGATACATGGCTTCATACCTGTTATCCAAGTGTATACCCTTGCACTCAATAGTTATTTTCATATCTCTCCTTCTATGAAGGGCATAGCCGTCATCATCCATGACTGTTGTAGTGCTAAAAGGATTTGGATAGTGCTTTGTGCAGTGACCGTTAGACATGCATGGACATTTAGGATTTGCCGTTCCCCACGGTCCATGCATCATAAACTGTGAGACAGCCTTGTACCCCATTGGATCGGTCAATTTATCTGGGATTTCAGCACTTATAACATTATCAATGTCTTCCATAGTTAGTAGTTTGTCTGCAGCAGCTAACCATAGCACAATATGAGCATGCGGAAGGTCGCATTTTTGAAACTCCACCGTGTAAACCACTGCAATAATATGTCAACATTAGTTGTATTTAACAACTACACAAAAGGACTAAGAGAATACAAGTCTTCATAAACTGTTATTAAGATTTTGAAAAAATGGTAAATAAATATTAGGATAGATTGTAAAGACCCTTGAGTAAATGCAATAATGGAGAAAAGAATCATCCAACCAATTATCGTAAATATGGGTAAATGTGGTTGTTTTGAGGAGTCAACTCTTCCTACTTTCCTTCCAAATTTCATCTATACTCTATACCACCAAATAAGTCACACACTAAAGCCTGTAAGCTGTAATCCTTCCATCCTTTACAATTTTTCCAAACCCAAAAATCCCCTTTAGTATATTAATTGAAAATATATACCCTGCTAAATGTTAATGTATGGTATTCCAAAGACGAAATTTACCCATATTATAAGCTGGACTAAAACTACGTTAATTTATACATGTGTTGAGCATGGAGAAAATAGTTTTTGATTAAAAACTAAATTTCCTGAAAACGTATTGTGGTCCAGTTTTGTCGTTTGCACATATGCATACGACCATAAAACAGGATTAGGCGTAACTTGAGCAATTAGTGAGTTTTAGTTCAGGTCGTTTTCGTATGGTTATCTAAATTGAAAATATATACTCCTCTAAATGTTAATGCATGGTATGACAAACATGAAATTTACTCATATTATAAGCGGGACTAAAACTACTTTAATTTATACATGTGGTGATGCTGAAGTAAATAGTTTTCGATTAAAAATTAAATTTCCTGAAAATGTATTGTGGTCCAGTTTTAGCCTTTGCACTTATGCTTACGATCATAAAACAGGATTAACCGTGACTAGAGCAATTGGTGAGTTTTAGTTCAGGGGGTTTTTGTATGGTTTTGTATTATGAGAAGCATGAAAGGAAATTAATTTAACTGATCTGAACTTGGAAAGGAATAAAGTAGAGTAATTGTAAAAGTGTTTTTATATTTCCCTTGTGGTGGCAATGTGGTCTTTAAAGTACACTTTTACGGACATCCACATTTATGATGGCACGCAAGAGACTCAGCAACTTTTAAAACCCTCCAAAACTTTTAAAATGTTTAATCATGTATATGAATTAAACTAACATTAAAATATGATGCATAACATAATAGGTTTGTTTTTATGCATTCTAGGATATGCATTAAGGGTATAAACAGCATAATTCTAATTCAACAGAATATATCCATTGCAATTGTATGTATCACAATTTACACAGGTCCTTTTTCTGATTATTGACACATAAGTATATAATTATGTAGTCCGTTTCCACTCTTAAAATGTGTTTAGGTAGCTAGCATCCAAAGCATTGGGAAACGTTTCAGAAAGGCAAAGGAAATGATTACCTGCAAGGACACGACCAAGGACATGGTTTTTGGTGAAGACATTAATCATAGCATCAAGTTTCATTTTAAACACCCGGGCCACAAGATCAGGTCGCACAGAGGCATCACGGGAGCCTGAATGATGAACCGCTGCCTGTATTTCATCCCATTTTTGGTTACAAGTAAAAGTGATGAATAAGTCAAGATGTCCATATTTCTTGCACACGGCCAATGAATCCTGAAAGTTTTGTTGCATGTATCTATACCCACCGGTGAAACTGGATGGTAATATCACGTGTTTCCCAACATCCGTAGCATCCACATCACCACGTCTAAAGCTGTCAACAATATTATTATAAAGATCGGATCGTATAATGGATTGATGTGTCTGCACCCACGTCAACCTGCCACGTTCCACAGAACACCAAGCATCCACTACAAATTGCAGGAACAGGCGTCCTCCAAGCAATAACGTATGGCCTTCACCAATGCGGTAATGTGACCGAAATGCATAATATTCTCGCATGCTCACTGTATTGTTCTTTTGGTTCTCGGTATCGCCTGCATTGCGATGTTTAATATTGGTTCTAAATCCATCCTCCCCATACAGGAATAGTAGAGGGTATTGCAGCGACATGTACGAAGGATGTAGCTCACTAATGTGTTGTAGACCATTTCTTTTATGCTCAGCAACCACATCCCTACAATTTACAAAGTCATTATCTACTACAAGGCCATCAAACTCATAATCATTGGCAGGAGGAGGGTTCCCGAACTTATAATCATTAGCTGTAGGAAGGTTCTCGAAGCGACCGTCGGTTGTTCTTCTTTCCAATAACCTCAGCCCTACTGGTTCTGGATGAGCACCTGTAAAATGGTCCCTTACTTGTTTAAAAATACCCACCAAGACATTATCACGTTCTAACATTTCTTGTAACATGGCCACAATAACCGGGTCTACCTCTCCCGGCTTTCCTGGAAAGTTCACTCTGTGAGCCACAGCATCCTGACCATCATACATGTAAAATTATGCAAATTTAGGCGACAAACCATCTGGGGGCACTAAAGAGCCGAGGCTATGATATGTGTGGCCGCTCACACGAAAAACAAATAGGCCCTTGCCATTATTCACCGGATGATCAATATTTCCCCCGAAAGAACAAAACGCAAAAATGTTTTTGTAAACACGACTCTTGTTGAAGAACACGGTTGACCATACCCCGGTAGAACTTATCAACCCACTTAATTCCGGAGGAGGCTCGCGCAATAGAGGCAGTTGTACTTTCCCCTTGCCATAACATATTGAATATCCCTTTGGACCCGCACCTATATGCCTACTCGTGAATTCAGCAACCCATACCTCGGCCTTACAGAAACCGTATGTTTCTTCCTGCTTTCCCAGATCAAGGATTGTATTGTTTTCCACTGAGGCGTAGAATTAGCGTTAAGTGCAGGATCACTAACTGCCTATGCACACAGCATAAACATATCATACATAAACAATGCAATAAAGGTAAAATACCTGGCTTACTAAATTTCTTCTTTTTCCGATCTATGGAATTGCGACGCCTTTGAGATTCTGCTGAAACAGGAAAAGTAGGTTTTAGATTTCAATGTGTTTCATAAATACTGAGCAACTATATCACATTAGTCCCTTTTTCCACATGCCATATCAAATTGTTAAATTTTGTTCCATGTATGTGCTTGAGTCCACATAAACCAAGTTCAACACTTAGAAGACAATTGTTTGGTCTACTTAGAAGACAATTTAGTTTTTCATTTCAAATGACATGAAGAACAATTGGTACCTTGGCCAGAACTTGCGGGTGGATTCTGGCCTGATGGATCAACCACACAGGCCGTTCCATTTGACTCGGGCTCTGCAGAAATTAACGAAGCCGCCGAACCAATATATGAGTTTAACGTGGGGGCATAGTAGTTGAATGGATGGGCCTAAAAAATTGAGCAACAAAGAGTACCTTGATCTGAGGTTGTAGTTAAGCCGAGGTCACCATCAATCGCTGAAAAAACAATGATGGTAATGACAAATTATCAAAGACAACTCCATTTCCCAGGCAGAAACAATTTGTATAAAATGAAGAAAGTAATCTTTCGTAGAACCTGATTTTTTAATGAAGCTTAGTCAAAGTGTAGGAATGCATAATTTCAGAAGATCATGGGGAAATTTTGATTTTGTTTGATATGTAATATTCAATTTTTCCTTTTTGTTCAAAAAAGGAATTATTAAAAGAACAGCGAATATAATATATCTTTAGTGCTATCAATCCCAGTATCCTCACATAAAATACCAAACTCTAACGGTTCACAGTAATCAAAGATTGGTTATGGTTTCATCTCATAGTAACCAATCATATTTCACATACCCTTGATATTATGTGAAATTATGCGTAATGAGAGATTCCCAAGGACAACTCCACCGCTCAAACATACTTCGACCAAAAAGTTTAAATATGTATAAAATTATATTGCATAGACCACGGGACGTATAATGAAGCTAAGTGAAGTTCTAGAATGCATAATTTCGGTGTGGCTTTGTGTTTTACAATAGTTCACCATAAAAATTAAATACTTGCTGGGTGGCCTTACCTTGGGGCTGCAAGCCTCGGCCGTCCGCACTTGATGAACCCCGGGGCCGGCCTCTCGGTCGAGAAGGGCCCTCACCTGGTGTCATAATATATGGTTTGATTATATTATCATGATCAAAAAGGAAAGTGTGTGGCAAACCACCTGGAAAATGGCTGGCCAAGTAAATGATAATACAAAACATAAGCTTTATGTGATAACTTACTTCCTGGCCTGGAGGCATTAACCCTCTGTCTGGACAATCTTCTCCGCTCCAAAACCTCCTCAATCACGGTAATTGGAGGACGTCCCCTCTTCCTTGCAGGAACATCTCCATCTTGAACGGCCATACGCATACAGAAACATCATTAGAACGTCATTAACCAGCATGTGCATACGTAATACACAATGAAAAACAATAGTAATTTTAATATAATAATTATATTAACCAGCAAAAAGTTTGAAGAATCAAAAACTAATTTGTTAAAAGTTAAAAAAAGATAACAGTAAAGAATGAAAGAAAGAAACGCTGGCATTGTTGCTCCTAAAATCATCATTGTTGGTACAATTAGAAGAGGCAGAGTGAGCAACCTATTCCCTTATAAGACCTAAAACTAATTTCTGGTATGCATTGCTTGAAAAAGCAGGGTTAACTTTTGATAAGATAGCTGTTGGGCCCTACTAACAGCTCCTAGACCGAAATCTTATTGGGTTTGCTTATAAATAGTTTTTGAAACCATTATAATGCATATTTTCAATGTAGATTCAAAATGGAAAATCGTTAAAAGTATTTATGAGACAAATAATGTGCTTGTTTAATTACAAGTTGGTCAAAGAAATGAAAGTGATTGTTTGTAAAGAGCTAAAATGACAAAAACAAAATCATGTCTACGGTACCAAACATCACAGCAGGAGCTGACAAAAGAAAATAAATAAATTGAGTTGCACTGTCACTGAAATTTCAAATCAGCAATGCAGTCTTTACTATGCCCATGGTATCTGCCGTTTCCTCCCAAAAATGACAGGCTTTCACGATGCCCATGGTATCACATTTATTCCAAAAATAACTGCACTCCGAAGTTAGGAACATAATGCATACTTTTAAGATAGCTTAAAATAGTTTAAAGAAAAGCTATTTTTTAAAAAAAATTCACCAAAATTTTTTTTTCCAGAATTTTACAACTAACATGTTATTAAAATTTATACTAACAAAAGTCGACATAAATTAATAACTTAACATTTTATTATTTGTCAAAGATTCTAGATTCGGTACTGAAGTTGTAATAAATTAGAAAGCAAAATGAAAATCCAAAATGCATTATTTAAAGGGAATCTAAATATAAGAATAAAAAATAATCCAATACAAATAAAATAATTTAATAATTACCAAAATATTTAATTTTATCAACAATAAAATTCAAAGTAAAATAATGAAGAATAAAATCTTAAAAACAATCATCATTAACTTAATAATTATTATTATAAGTTAACATATTTTCCGTAATAATTTTAGTATACATATAAGTACAAAATATTGCCTTTGCTTACAAATAGTATTTGAAACCATTAGAATGCATATTTTCAATGTAGATTGAAAAAGAAAAAACATTATAAGTATTTATGAGATAAATAATGTGCTAGTTTTATCACCAGTTGGTCAAAGAAATGAAAGTGATTGTTTGTAAAGAGCCAAAATGACAAAAACAAAATCATGTCTAGGGTACTAAACATGACAGCAAGAGCTGACAAAAGAAAATAAATAAATTGAGTTGCAATGTCACTGAAATTTCAAATCAGCAATGCATTCTTTTTATATAAGTACAAAATATTGGCTTTTCTTACAAATAGTATTTGAAACCATTAGAATGCATATTTTCAATGTAGATTGAAAATGAAAAAACATTATAAGTATCTATGAGATAAATAATGTGCTTGTTTAATCACCAGTTGGTCAAAGAAATGAAAGTGATTGTTTGTAAAGAGCCAAAATGACAAAAACAAAATCATGTCTAGGGTACTAAACATGACAGCAAGAGCTGACTATAGAAAATAAATAAATGGAGTTGCAAAGTCACTGAAATTTCAAATCAGCAATGCATTCTTTTACTTTGGCCAAGGTATTAGACGTTTCATTCCAAAAATGATAGGCTTTCACGATGGCCATGGTATCAGATATTTCATTCCAAAAGTAAGTGCACTCCGGAGTTATGAACAGAATGCATATAATTCAGAAAGCTTTAAATAGTTTCAAGGAAACCTAATTTTTTTAAAATACCTCTTAAAAACATTTACTTTCAGAATTTTACAACAAACATGTTATTAAAATTTATACTAACAATAGTCAACAAAAATTAATAACTTAACATTTTATTATTTCACAAAGATTCTAAATTTGGTGCTGAAGTTGTAAGAAATTTAAAAACAATACGAAAATCCAAAATGAAATTATTTAAAGAGGATCTAAATATAAGAATAAAAAAATCCTATAAAAATAAAATAATTTAATAATTACAAAATATTAAATTTTAGCAACAATAAAATTTAAAGTAAATTAATGAAGAATAAAAGGTTAAAAATAATCATCATTAACTTAATTAATTACTATTATAAGTTAACATATTGTCCGTAATAATTTTAGTATATATATATAAGTACAATATATTGGCTTTGCTCACAAATACTATTTGAAACCCTTATAAGGCATATTCTGAATGTTGATTCAAATTGAAAAAACACTATAAGTATTTATGGTTAATCACCAGTTGATTAAAGAAATGAAAGTGATTGATTGTAAAGGGCCAAAAGGGCAAAAACAAAATGGAATGTGCACAGGAATACAATTTCTTTACATAACCAACAACCACGTGGTTCCTTTGCTATCGGTTGGATTAAAATTAAATCATTTGAAACACTACTTTAGGCCTCCATCCGGGGGCACAAGACCCTAAGGCCTTAATGCTAGTTCGAGGTGGCAAACCACATGTAAAATGGGCGGGCAAGTCAATGACCATTGACAACAAAAGATTTAAATCATAACTTACCTGTTGGTCGTGAGGAATTAACTCTCTACATCGACAATCTTCTCTGCTCCAAAACTTCCTCAGTTAGGGCAATTGGAGGACGGCCCATCTTCCTTGTTGGAACATTCCTGTCTTTAGCTGTCATTTGCACACACAAACAACACAAACATCAGAATTTTCTTTGCACACAACCTTGAGTGATACAATGAAGAATTAGAATGATGTTGGCGTATACTATGACAAGTAATCAGAACCAAATTTTTTTTGTACACTTTGCCTACACCTTTATTTCACTTTTCCCATCTGTTTGTGGTGAGCAATCAAGATTTCAAGGAATATTATTAAAGTTGAATAAGAGAATGTGTACGACAACACCCCTGGGCGTACATATTTATATGGAAATTATCAGCCTTTTTTTAATGGGATCACCTCTAACATACGCCACCAAGTTGTGCATGCAAACATGTTCGCATATAAAAAATTGATCTTCCTCCGTTGCATTGTATTCTGCGTATTTAAACTTCTTTGAAGAATTATGTAATAAAAAATTGTGCCATTTATTCCAATCCTCAAACCAGGGACACAAGTCCCAAAGCCTTTACTTCCAGTCCTACTCACATCCTATATATTGTGCATCCACTATGATTTTGTTCTGCTTTGGTAACTATATGGTTTCAAGGTATGCCAAATGTGGTGACTTCGTAGCTGCTAGGGAGCACACTGGTGTGATGCCTTTTCGAAATCTAATGTCTTCGAATTCTTTATCTTATGGGCCTATGGAACTATGCAGGCAATGTGAAGTAGAGGAAAGATATTGAGGAGATACTCAGGAAAAAAAGTGAACTATCAGAATTGATTTGGTTGGCTGGTGTGCTCATAATGCCTGTTCTGCTGAAGTCCTTGGTGCCTCAGGAACAATGCCGAATGACTCTAACCAGCGACACTTGTGACTGGATAAATGGAGTGCATTTGGAATACATCAAGTACAATTTACAAAGATGATGCTTATGTCAGAATGGTACGATTGACATGTATGCAAAATGTGGTATGTAGAGAGTGCTGTTAATAAGTTCTGCAACATGGGACCATGTGTACAAAATATTTAGTATCTTGAAACAATGTGATTAATGGCTTAGTGGCACACAGCCATGGCCTGATGCCTTGAGATTAATTTATGCAATGTAGAATGCTAAGACTAGATATAATCACTTTCCTAGACCAAATTTTAGATGGTGGTATGCTTGTTGTCATATGGGTCAAGTTAAAGATTGGCTTATCTATTACCTTGTGATGATCAATTGAAAGGTATATGACTCAGCCTAATTGTAGTTCGAGGATCCTAATCCAATTAAACTAGACTGTAATAAGTAAATAATATCAACTGTCACAGGAATCTCAAAAGATGATAGTCGTCAGAAGAAAAATCAACTAGTCAATCTATAGTTTTGATGTTTTACACTGGAAGAAGATTCAGATATCTGATCAAGCCTCAAGGTAGCATTGAAACACATGGATTCATTTAAGGGACAGAGATTTTTATAAGTGATAAGAAGCAATATCAGTACCGAATGATTGAAGAGAGTGAAGAATAGAAAAAGACCACAGTTTTAAAGTCAAGATGAAGAATAGAGATTGGAGTTAGTCGTTCATGAACCAGACAGTACATCGAGCGTCAACATCGATCCAGTGTATGTTCCTTATCATAATTACGTGGTTCGCAGTGAAGTATTGACTATTAAAGGATTTATATTAATTCTACTTTAATTGATTAAATCAAATAATTAATTTAATTAAATTAATTAATTTTATCAGAATTAATATATTTGTTAAAGTGATTATTAGATTAATTAAATCAGAATTAATATGAAAAAGAAATAGTTATTTAAATGATTTTTATAAATCATTTAATTAATTATAAGCTAAAAAATATGATAATATAACTATCAAATGATAGTTATACAGATAGTCATATTCAGTTCAAGGTGTGATAGTCATAATCAGTTCAAGGTGTGATAGTCATATACAGTTCAAAGTGTGACAGTCATATTCAGTTCAAACTGGATAGTCATATTTCATTCAAGGAGACAGTCATACCGAATGTTATATTCAAACTGGACAGTCATACCGAATGTTATATTGATTGGACAGTCATATTTCATTCAAGGGGATAGTCATACCAAAAGTTAAATTTAAAGAGACAGTCATAGTACTTTCATTTGATAGTCATACCGAATGTCATATTAGTGTTAACTGATTGTTATATCAGTTAAAACAAAGCAATATGACTATGGCTGTGTTATAAAAGGCAGCAGAATGCAGAAGATCAAGAGTCAGTCGAACATAACTGAAAAAATACACACAGCAGCTCATATCTCTCTCTCTCTCAAGCTCAAGAACACTTACAAATTAAATTCTATAAATTCAAGTTCATCTCAGTTGTAATATTCTATCCATTGGAACTTGTTTACTTGTGATTCTTGTACTACTAGCGAATTAAGTTTCCTAGTTCACAAATTGATATCTTGATTTTTATTAACTAAATTAGCAAAGTTCATGTTGAATTTTCTAATTAGTTATTAATTACTTGATAATCGTTTGGACTGATTTTGTAACACCCATCAAGTTAATATATTGTTATATTCAACTTGAAATTTGTGTTATATTATTCCGCACAAATTTGTTTAAAATAAATTTTATTTAAAGAACAAATTTCGAGAAAATGATATAGATTGTATTCAACCCCCCCCTTCTACATTCTTATCGGACCTAACAATTGGTACCAGAGCCTATTGATTGATACACAAATCAAGATCCTAATTTTATTCCGTCAAAAATCTATCTCGAATTTTTAACTCACTTAAAAATTCATCATGTCGTCAAAAAGCATTGTTAAAATTTCCATGTTTAACAAGGATAATTATACAATGTGTAAAAATAAAATGGAGTTGTTTCTTGATGTCGCAAATTCTAAATATTTGGGTGTTCTACAGAACGGACCTATAATTCCACTCAAATATGTATCTGAATCTATTGTTGGAGGAATTGTTGTAACACCTGCATCATCTGTTCCAAAGCATGCTGATTCTTTTACTCCTGCTGAAAAAGAGGACGAAGGACTAGATAAGAATTTGAGACTTATTCTAATAGATTCCCTGGATGCTGTGATGTACAGTCATGTGATGAATTGTAAAACTTCAAAGCACATGTGGGAAACTATTGAGACTATCAATGAAGGAACTGAAGAAGTCAGGGAAAACAGACTTCAGATTTTAACCTCTGAGTATGAACACTTTAGAGCTGGCCCTAATGAAGGCATTCAGGAAGTGTTTGAAAGGTATAACAAAATTATCAACAACTTGCAAGTTCATGGCAAGCAATATACATAGAGGAGATTAATATGAAGTTTTTGTTGACGATGCCCACTCATCTTGAACATAGGATAACAACCATCAGAGAATCAAGAGATTTGAATAAGATTGCTCTTGAAAGATTGTTTGGTGTTCTGAAAACCTATGAACTGGAACAAGTACAACAGAGGGAGGTCTCTGGTAAAGGAAGAGTGCCAAGTTCATCTACAGCTCTTGTAGTTGAGGCACCTAAGGAAGTGGAAGCTAAGGTTGTTTTACCTTACAGCTCAGACAAGGAAAAGACTGAAGTAGAGCTTGGTCAGACACCACCTACTCAGGATAGTGGAGACTTTTACTCATTGGAAGAGCTAGATCAACTGGAAGATGAATCCCTGGCATTGATGGTAAGGCAATTTGGCAACTTTAGATTCAGAAGAAATCCAAAATACAGGTTTAAGTCAAATAACAGATTCCAAAGAGGAGGATCTTCTTCCTCTAGTAACAAGGGAGGATACAAAACTGGATCTGTTGACAGAAGCAAGATTCGTTGCTTCAACTGTAATGAATTGGGGCATTTTGCCACTGAATGTCATAAACCCAAGCAAACTCAAAGAAGAGATTTTGCTGCTGAGAAGAAGTAACCTGGAAAAGCCTATGTTACGGCTGGTAAGAGTTGGGATGACACGGACAGCGAAGATGAAGAATATGGAAATCTTGCGTTGGTGGCAAATGATGAAGCATCTGATCATCATAACAAACAGGTAATTGTTACTGACACTGAATTGATTCGTAGTCTATACAATTCCTTAGGTAATACACAAAATGGATATAATAGACTAGATCTGCTAAGCACTAAACTTGAAAATGAAGTGTTAGAATTGAAAAAGGTGCATATTAATCAAGATCAACAAAGAGATGAAATAACAATGCTTTATAAAAAGGAGAAAGCTATTCTAGAAGTTGTAGGCAAACAAATGGCTAGAATTACTGAACTTGAAACACAGGTAAGGGCTTGTTATAATTCTGTTAAAGTTTCCAAAGAGTTTTTTAACAATCAAGTTGTAGAACGAACAACAGGTATAGGGTATGCTTACAATGAAGCTGTTGGATCATTGGGCATAAATTCCCCTAACCCTGTTAGTGCTAAAGAAAGGGGAATACCACATGTGCTCAAAAATGTTAAAGAACCTCTATTTAAAAAATCTGATGCTAGACCACTAGATATTCTTTCTATGGTTATCCAAGAAGAAATGAGAAATGAGGATAGTGCAAATGGCATAGTCTTTGTTAAGGATAAATCTGTTAAGAACGCTAATCCAAAGAATGTTTCATCCAAGAAAGATGTCACAGTCTTTGTTAAGGCTAAATCTGTTGAGGACACTAATACAACGAATGTTTTATCCAAGAAAGATGTACCTAAAGTGCCAGTCAAGGTTGTTGAAACAGCTAGTTCTTCTAAGACTGGATTAGTTGGTAATAAGTTGAAGCAGAAAAATAACATGTCTAACATGAATACCATGCCTATCATTGATTCTAATCATAAAGCATGTGGTGTTATCAATTGTATGTCTTGTGCTTTTAACAGTATGCGTGCTTATTTTAATGGTAGTTATGCATGTGATAAACAGACTGCTCCTCGACAGCATATGAACAGGAACAATAATGTTCGATCAAAGACTGCTTTTCCTCCTCAAGTTAGGAGAGAGACATTTGTACCTAAGACTAAACAAAGGGTTACCAAGAATGTTTACCAGGTCAAATGTCCAGTAAATGACACAAGTGTTATTGCTGCTAAAGAAACATGGATACCCAAGATAAAACAAAAGATTTTCAAATCTGTTTATAAGGTTAAATGTTTATTGACTACAGAGGTTAAAATTAAAAATGTTGTTTTGCTTGATAAAGGTCAATACTTTAAATCCGCAGGACCCAATCAAATTTGGGTCCCGAAGAAGGTTTAATCCATTTGTCATTGCAGGGTATTGAACAGGTTGACAAGGGATTTGAAGTCTACTTTAACAAAAAGAAATGTCTGATTTCACACAAAAGAAGTGAACAACCATCTCTGATGGGAGTCAGAAAAGGAAACTTGTATGTGGCCAACATGAACACTAGAAGCACTGAGGAAATCAATTGCTTCTATTCTAAACATCCACAAATGAAAGTTGGCTATGGCACAAGAAACTTTCTCACCTAAATTTTAAGACGATGAACTCTCTGGTCAAGAGAGAGTTGGTGAGAGGTTTACCTTCTATGGAATTCACACAGGAAGGACTATGTGATGCCTATCAAAAAGGCAAACTAAAAAGGGCAACTCACAGAAGCACAAAATGTCTTCAACAACTGAACCTTTACAGTTACTTCACATGGATCTATTTGGTCCAGTGAATGTGATGTCTATGTCAAAGAAAAGATATGCTCTTGTGATTGTTGATGATTTTTCAAAGTACACATGGGTCTTGTTCCTGAATTCTAAAGATGAGACTCCACAACTGGTGATTGATCACATCAAGTTAATTAAGTTGGATTCCAAGTATCTAGTGAGGGCTATAAGGTCAGACAATGGAACTGAATTCAAGAATGCAGTTCTGAATGACTTTTGTACTGAAAAAGGTATAACCAGACAATACTCAGCTCCAAGAACTCCTCAGCAAAATGGAGTAGTTGAAAGAAAGAATAGAACCTTGATTGAAGCTACACGTACTATGTTAAGTGAATCAAGGCTTCCATTGTATTTTTGGGCTGAAGCTGTCAACACTGCTTGCTATACTCAGAATCGAACTCTTATCAACAAAGACTTGATGAAAACACCCTATGAAGCCATGAATGAAAAAAAACCAACACTCAAATACTTTCATGTATTTGGAGCAAAATGCTTTGTACTTAAAGAAGGAGACGATCAAGGTGGAAAATTTGAAGCCAAAGCACATGAAGCAATTTTTGTTGCTTATGAAAGAAGAGCTTATAAGGTGTATTTGATTGAACATCAGAAGATGATGGAAATTGTCAATGTAACATTTGATGACACTAAACCCCCTAGTATCCAAACTGAAGATTCATCTGAAAAGCTATCTTTTGAAGATATGACAGATCTAGATTCAGATGATGATAGTCCACCTGATGTTTTTGCTGATGCAAATGACAACAATGTCAATGATGAGTCTAATCAGAATAATGGTGGTGAAAATAATGATAATATTGAAAACACCACTCATACGTCTGAACACTCATCTAATCATCCTGGCAACAACTCAGGGGGAGTTAATGAAGGATCTACTAGTCATACTCAACATCACAATGAAGAACAAGGTGAATCATCAAGACTAAATCTTCCCAGACAGACTGTTTGGAATAGAGCTCATCCTTTTGAGCTAATCGTTGGTGATCCAGATGTTGGTGTAAAGACTAGAAGAGCTTTGCAAAATCACTGTAATTATTCAAGGTTTCTATCTGAAATGGAACCTAAGAAAACTGAAGAAGCTCTTTTAGATCCTGATTGGGTGATTGCTATGCAAGATGAACTCAATCAATTTAAACAACAAGAAGTATGGAAGCTGGTACCCAGACCTATAAATAGAACAGTGGTTGGTACTAGATGGGTATTCAGAAACAAACTTGATGAAGATGGCACAGTAACAAGAAATAAAGCAAGGTTGGTAGCAAAAGGTTATTCACAATCTGAAGGAATTGACTATGATGAGACCTATGCTCCAGTGGCTAGACTTGAGGCCATTAGGATATTCTTGGCATTCACAGCCTTTTATAACTTTCATGTTTATCAAATGGATGTCAAGAGTGCCTTTCTGAATGCTAAGCTGGATGAAGAGGTATATGTAGAACAGCCACCTGGTTTTGAAGATCCAGATCTATTGGGTTATGTCTACTTTCTCTTCAAGGCTATTTATGGTCTTAAGCAAGCACCAAGGAAATGGTATGACACTCTTTCTGAATTTTTACTTGAAAATGAATTTACTAGAGGTGTCATAGACAAAACTCTCTTCACAAAGAAACATAAGAATGATACAATATTAGTCCAAATCTATGTGGACGATATAATATTTTGGTCTACTAATGATCTTCTTTGCAAGAAATTTGCTAAGTTAATGCAGGGTAAGTTTGAAATGAGCATGATGGGTGAGCTGGAGTTCTTTCTTGGATTGCAAGTAAGTCAAAGGACAGATGGAATATTTATCTGTCAATCCAAGTATGTCAAAGAGCTTCTCAAGAAATATCAAATGGAGGACTCATCTTCAGCAAGAACACCATCATCCACAGCGGTCAAATTTGGAGCATGTGAAAATTCTGCCAAGGTAGATATCACAAGCTACAGAGGTATGATAGGCTCATTACTTTACCTTACTGCAAGTAGACCTGATATTATGCATGCTACGTGCTTATGTGCAAGGTTCCAATCGGATCCTAGAGATGTTCATCTCATTGCTGTTAAACGAATCCTGAGATATCTTAAGGGTACGCCTAACTTAGGCATCTGGTACCCTAAAGATTCTGGTTTTAACCTTGTTGGATATACAGATTCAGATTATGCAGGAAGTGTTGTAGACAGAAAAAGCATATCTGGGAGTTGTCAATTCCTAGGTGGAAGACTTGTTTCCTGGTACAGTAAGAAACAACAGACAGTTTCCAACTCAACAGCCGAAGCTGAATACATCGCTGCTGGAAACTGCTGTGCTCAGATCTTATGGATTAGGAATCAACTTAGAGACTATGGCTTTGTATTAAACAATATTCCTATTTTGTGTGATAATACAAGTGCCATAGCAATCTCCAACAATCTCGTGCAGCATACGAGAATAAAGCACATTGATATCAGGTATCATTTTATTCGAGAGCATGTCATGAATGGTACCGTGGAGTTACTTTTTGTACCTACGGAAGAACAAACAACAGATATTTTTACTAAGTCTCTTGACGAATCCACATTTACCAGACTTGTTGGTGAATTGGGTATGTTAAATAGTCCTAGTAATTAAACTAGTTAATATCTGAGGTTTGATCTTCAAGTGATTGATGTGTTAATATTTGTTATTAAAATCACTTGTATAATTATTTTATCAACTTATACTTTTGCTTGTTTCTTCTTAAATCATTATTATTATCTTCTCTATATATTTCTAATTACTTCTTGTAATTTTGGAGTAATTCATTTTCCTTAAAAATATTTTTCTCGAATTTTACAAGCTGTAATTTATGAGAAATCTATTTTTCTTGAAAATTTTATTATTTTAGAATCAGTTTAATTATTTTTTATGTTTAATAAATTATAGTTTCTTTTTGAATAATTTTCTATATAGAAATTATTTTATTAGAAAATTTATAGATTTATTAATTCACCAGAAATAATTATGTAAATATTTAGTATTTTATGTTATTTTGATTTGTAGTGTTTGTCCTTTTGTTATTAATGTTTGATTTCGTAAAAAGGACTACCTATGATCGTTTGTATAATTTTTATTAGGTTTGCTAATTTTAGTGTAAATTATTTTGCTATTTTGTAGCTTGTTTTTTAATAATAATTAAATTGCTTTATTGTTAGAATTTGCTACTTGTAAATATTCTGTTAATAGTTGAATATTAGGATAGTTATATTAGTTGTTTTATTAATATAACAATCGGTATAACAATCCATCTGATTGTTGTATTCGAATTTGTTGATAGTTATATTAGTTAAGTTTATTGTGATATAACTCTAGATATAACTTATTAATTAGATAGTCATATTACTGTCTTCTGTATATATAACTTTAATTAATGAATAGTTATATTAGTGTTATTGCTCGAAATATGACTATCGATATAACAATTTTACTGATTGTCATATTCTTTGTTTTTTCGATAGTAATATTGTTATTTAAACTGTTATATAACTATTAATATAGAATAGTCATATTATGTTTACACGTAATATAACTATCGGTATGACTATCAACCGATAGTCATATTAGAACTGATTTGCATATAAATTGATAGTTATATCCAGTAGTCATATCTGTTTTATTTCTCTCCAAACTCGCGTGTTAAGTCACCGAGAACAATCGATACATACATATACACACATCACTAAGTCGAATTGCTGCCCGATTTTCCTCTCAAATCACGATTCTAAGAACTTTAATCGATTACCCAGTCGATTATCTTCAAAACAACGGCTTAAACGTAAGATTTGGTCGAGTTTTGTGATTTTGGGTTTAAATCTTTCAAATTTTCGATTTGAAATTCAAGAAGAATGGTTGTGATTTTTCAAAAACTAAAAATATACTTGTGTTTGTACTGGTATCAAGATCTTTGCCTCAAATTTTCAGAATTTTTGGTGAAGAATTCAGTTTTTCGAATTTTTAATTAATTATTAATTCGAATTTTATGAATTAATTGGGTTAATTGTTGAATTTTGCAGATTCCTTAATTTTAATACCTGATTTGGAATGGCTGGTGCTTATAATAATTTTGAGATTGTTAATCACAATTTTATTGGATATTTTAATCCCGAGGATTGCTCGGTGGATCGGTTCAAGCGCTGGATAAATGTTCTGAATGAACAAAATATCTGTAGCCATGTTATAACTGCAAATATTCCCATGAAATTTGGTCCACTTAAACTAATGTGTACTACAGCTGTCTCAGATGGAAGATCATTTTCTTTCAACTTTAATGATAAGACATATACAGTGGATGAATCTATCTTCAATGCTGCTCTGAAACTTCCCACTGAACAATTTGCTGAAGCGCCATCAACTGATGAGTTGACTCAATTCTTTACACATCTGAACTATCAAGGTCAACTGGATCTTAAACGTCCACTCAAAAGCAACCTTGTTCAAGAATGGAACATTTTCTTCGAGATCATAGCAAAGGTTTTTGCCAATTCCACCAAGAGTAACAATACCGTCATCACAGGTATGTTACAGTCAATTGGTTTCTCAATTGCTCATAACAGAAGGATCAACTTTGGCTGCTTGATATGGCCTATATTGTTAAATCGTATGAAGAAGGCTAGAAAGAACTTTGGAAAAGGTAAAATGGTTAAGTGTCATTACCCTCGATTTTTGACATTAATATTTAATCATCTTATGCCTAAGGATCAGCCTGCTCCTTTTCCAAATGATCGAGTTCAATGGTCTGGTAAACCAAACAAGAAGTTCTACACTAGGTTGGATACTTCTAAGGGCCTGTTGCATGTTCCAGTGGTCATAACACCATATATGTCTACATTCATAAATTTGCCAAATGTTATGCCTCAACCAGTTGCTGGAATACTTGCAATTGAACAAGCTCCAGAACATGAAGCAGAACAAGCTCCTGAACATCAACCAGAACCAGAACCTCAACCTGATCCTGAACCCTTAACTGCTCCTGAACATCAACTTCTAGTGGATCAACCTACTTAGAGTGAAGATGCTGCAAATGTTAATGATCAGGTATTTGACTCAACTACATCGCAATCTCAATATCTTTCTGATAGTCAATTAATTGTGAGAAGTGACCAAGGGGCTGTAGAACCACAACCCTCAACCCAGGTCAATGCACCAAACACCAATCCTAAATTCTCCAAACACTATCGCAGAAAGAAATTGTCAGTCAAAAGATCTAACCCTAGTAGTGATGTCTTGAGTGAAACAATAGATTTGCCTTTACAAAAGAGAAGTAAAACTAAATATGAGGCAACTATAAACCCCTTCATTTCTTCAAGCACACCCTTGTTACTCACAATGGGGGAAGATATTTTCTTAAATGAAGCTGAAAACATTGTCATGCAAGGAGAGCAAGTTACAGTGCCTGCCATTGTTACGGCAGAAGAACCCTCACAGGTTGATAGGGATTTGCGAACTCCCATTGCACCACCACTGACCTTCCAAGAGGAGGCTAGGGTGATTTCTGGTGCAGGTACAATGGATGCAGCTCAGGAATATGAGAGGAGTGATGTAAGGATTACCTCAAATCTGAGTGAAACACTAGCACGTGAGGTGAGTGATACTCATAGAGCTATTGAGGTGAGAGCACACAATGACACAAACACTCTATCTCTCATGGCACAACTTTATCAAATGAAAGAAAGTCTTGCTCAAGCTGAAGAAGATAATAAAAACTTAAGGTTTGACATGGATAACATGAGAACTATCTTCAACAACAAGATCAATACACTCAAACTCTCTCAACAACAAGCAATTGTCGACTCTAGAGATGTCACAGTGGCTCAAGATCTCATTATAACTTCTATATCGAATCAGATTGAAGATCTTCAGAATAACATAAATTAGAATCACTTATCCACTGAACATCGTCTCAGTCAAATTGAAAGGCAAAATGATTATCAAGCAAAGGGGTTAAGACACTTATATAATATCATTAGCAGAACTCACTCACTTACAGCAGAAGAGAAGAAATTCTTTGGAAGTAGTGATGAAAGTGGCCCTAGAGCTGGTACAAGCCATAAAGCTGTAGAGGATTCCTCATCTAAGGGGGAGAAACCTAGAGGGGTAGGAAGTGTGAGTAAAGAAAAAATTGAAGATAGGAGTGAGGGGAAGAAGAAGATAACTCAAGCAGCAGCAGAACAGGATGATGATGCTGTAGAAGGTTATTACTATACAGGTGAACCTGATAATCTTGATCTTTTTGCTGACTTGCAGTTTCCTGATGTTGGTGAAGAATTTGGTGAATCGGATCTTAGTTTTTGGGATGATGAAGAGCCAGTAATTCCTGATTCTGTTGAAACACAAAGAATGAATTTTGAAGCCAATCAAGAACTTGAACATAATGATGCTAATCTGTCTATGAGAGAAGAAAGGCTCAAGAAGACACTAGAACAGATAGCTCGTAATGAAAGGCTTCAAAAGGCTGAACAGGAAGCACTTCAAAAGCAACATGCTCAAAAGCTGGAAGCAAGGAAGATGTACATCAAGTACAAATGTGGTGATAAATGGGATGTTATTCCCAGATTACACACTTGTATAATTGTAGAAGGGGGGGGGGGTTGAATACAATTCTTGATATTTATAAATTTCTGATAAGAACTCCAGAAATCTATACTTAGATAATTGCTGTAGAAAGATTTATGCACAAACACATAAAAATCAGGTGGTTAAATGCACCACCTGAAGCTTTTATTCGAATAAACTCTGTGATACAAAAGTACACAGCTTCTGTTTTACAACTCTTTTCTTTCTAAGGATATTCAACAAAAACCCTAAGCAAATGTATCTGTTTTCTTAGCTATTCAAAGAGTTGCTACCCTTGGTTATAAATCCCAAGTTTTACAAGTACTACTGGAATAAGATAATATTAATCTAATTCTAGTTGACTTGCTACTACACTCCAAATACACATGTAGCCGAAAGGTCGTCCTTGTGAACAGACATGTCTTCTGCACCTTTCTTGTATTCATAGTATAAACGGAATGCTTCTTTCTTCGGTGTTTCCAAAGTATGGCTGCCATACTGCTTTTTGCTTCTACTATCAACCCATGTGATCTGTCAGTCAAACCTGTCCTTATCAACTACTAATCCCCAGCTCAGCGTAGAAGAAAGTGTCAATGATTATCCATTGATATTGTACACTAACATCCGTTGATGATATATTGAGCTGTATCCGTTGATATTGAGACTTGAGCTGTATCCGTTGATAGAGTGGATTTGAGTTGTATCCGTTGATAGAGTTTTGTCTTCATCTGTTGATACACTTTCACTTAGACAGAATTACATAGCATAGCTTATTTATAGTTGGCTACCCTATTCTGCCTATCCATTGATGGTCAACATGACTGTGGATAAAAACACTATCAACCGATAACATAGAGATACTGCAGTATGCTACAAAAACCTCATCCGTTGATGAGCTACCTATCAACGGATAGAGTTATAAATTGTAAGAACCCCAAATTTTGGATATAATTTGTAAGAACCCAGATTTTTGGTACTAATTAAAACTTTTTATTATGTATTGGAGTATGAATGTATCAATGGGTTAATAGATGGATATTGAATGGATTCGGATTCAATTATGATATGCCATGAAGAATGGTATTGGTTGACAACTTATATAAGAATTATCTATCTCCTAGGAAATTAAGAGGTGGCAATTCCAATAAAGAAGATTATTCTTATGTCATCCAAATCGATATCTGTTATTAGTCCGGTGGTTCCGTAAAAGGGTTAAGGAATGTTCAAAAGAGAATCGGGACATTTGTATAAACCGAGAGAGTAAGTAAAGAAAAATGGATGAATAGTGTTTTTGGTGGGAATGAGAATATTATGAGACGACACTATATAGAAGTACCCGGAATGGATTTTTGAATTCGTATTAGTGATTCGAGGGGAAAATAAGTGTATGTAAAAGCTGTCGGATTCTGAAAAACAGCATTTTTATTTTCTCCGAGAATTCCCTGGACACTGATAGACTTAAGGATTTAATGAGAGGATTTAAGGAATTTAAATTCGAGAGTTACCAAGAAAGATGGAGAATGGTATTATAAATGTTAAGAAGGTTGTCAGTAAAACCCTAACTAGAAACGAATGAGTTATTCCTCCGAACGATCAATGAATTGAGTAATAAACGGATAAGGAAACAAGCAAGGAATCAAGATACATGCATGTGCTAGTGGATAACATCAAGTAACCAAGCTAGTTACAAGTTAACTAGCATCATTAGAAAACCAACCAAGCACTTAGCTTACAACACACACCTTGCCACAAGAATGCAACACTTGTCCACTTGATTAGCTCATCCATGACCAAAGCACTTTATTAAAGTGGCTTTATTCAAGATATTATCAACAATAATTCATTTAGACTAGATGAGATCAAAGACAAGCCAAGCAAACTCCATTCTCTCCATTTCTTCAAAACTGCCCAGCAAGAATAGCCATGAAAGAAAAATTCATATCTCAAAATCTAGAGCTTCTAAAATCACCAAATTTTGACCATAGCCTCTCCACACCATGTGTAAGGTTCGTTCAAAATTTCATGGCCAACAAAGTAGTATAGCCTAGTCAAATCCATGCTCAAAGTTGGGGCAACAAATCTGACCAGTTTCTGTCCAGTGGGAAAAACGGGTTCAAAACCATAGCTACGAAGCTTCAAATTAGATGATATAGGACTCAAAACAAAGCTTATGAAGAGGCCAAGATGTGGTAAAAATTTGAGAGCCAAACTCTTATTTTTCGATTTTCTATGATTTTTACAAAAGTGAAGATGAATAGTAACCCTTAGAAACTAACTTTGATTTCTTGTTTTGTTTGGATGATCTAAGCTTTGTTGAGGCTATACAAGGACTATAACAAGCTTAGTAAGGCTAGGACACTCTCCAAGGAAGGTATAATCCTTAAGAACCCTAGATCTTATTTTAAGATTATGTATGTTTTTGGTGGATTTTAGCATAGTTATGACATTAGTGTTATCATGAGCATGATCTTGTAGTTGGTTTGACCATATGATGATTATGATGGTGAAGAGTAATATTCCTGGACTTGTTGAGATGTATAACATGTGTATAAGATGTATGGATGCCCGGTGTGGCTTGGTTGTGTTGAAAACAATTTTGAAACGTTCGATTTATAGCCGTCGTAATGCCCGATTTTCATTAGACCTTAGTAATTCGTGCATAACAGGTAGGTTGAATTTCTGACCTTAATGGATACATGACCTAACCTTGTAGATCTCGAGTCATAGATCGCTTTGGTGAAAGAATCGAAGCATTCCGACTTACGGTTTAGGAGTTATGGCCGACTTAGTAAAAGTTGTTTGAAACCGTAACTACAAGTTCGTTATTAAAATTGAACCTCGGTAAAATATGAAAGTTTGTGACGAATCATGGTAATTAAATATTAGAGGTCATGAGGAAGATTTGAAAGAAAACCACATGTCATTTGGATCGTTTTTCGATTTTATAAAAATGTTCAAGTCGAGGTTAAATATAAACGAACCCCTAAAATGGATACTTGGTTATAACTTTGGTAAAACACTTAGAAAATGGGCGATAAAACTCGAGGTATAATCTTGGTTCGTAAACGACCGACCTTAGGACTTACCCGGATTAAGTATATGTCAAGTGTAAGTACAATGACATGTCTTAATAACGAACAAAAGTCGGATCGTATCAGTAATAAAAAGAGTTATACAAAAGGGTGCATAACGAGATAACATGAAAGCGTGTTTCGACTTAAGTAAAGTTATACGTAACCTTCTAAAGAAGTGTTAGGTGATTAATCTCGAATATTCTGATTGTTTATAGATCACCGAGCTGAACCGGGACACGCTACCTCTACCCACACCCAACTACCAGGCAAGTGTTAAAACCTTTGAACCTGTTGTTGTGATAATATATGTATATGATTTATATTTTACATATGTCATCGCATGCATGCCTGTTTCCAATTATATTGTGACTCTGGTTTTTTTGTGATACTTGTTCCCTGAATTGATATTGGCTTATAGACTAGATACGATTTATCAGTAATAAGCCGGATTATTTGGGTAAGACCCTTAGCGAAGGGCATATGATATTCATTCTAAATATAGACCGGGAGTCGGTATTTTGAGTTATAGATAGTCGTGGAAACCCGGAGGGATTCCAACGACAGATTATTATTTATCTGAGGAAGGTTATTGTTAAACGTTATTATATTCCATAAAGTATCAATTACTTGGAAATATTTCGAGGAATGTTATTCGAGTATTATCTTAGTCGAGAGATAATAAATGAATGTTAATTTTGAATATTCATTTAGAGTTGATATTTAATGAATATTATTTTGATATTCTTTAGAATGTTATTTATTAAATGAATATTACTTTCGAATATTCATTTAAGGTTTTATGTACTTAATGAATATTATTTTAAAATATTCATTGGAAGTTCTATTTACTTAAGGAATATTATTTCGATTATTCCTTTAAAGTTTTCATTACTAAATAAATATTATTTGGATATTCATTTAGAAGATTATTTATTAAATGAGTGCTATTTGGATTTTCATTTAAAAGAGTAAATATTAAATGAACAATATTTTCGAATATTCATTTAAGGTTCGACTTATTTATTGAATACTATTTTAAATATTTATTGGAGTTTAATTATTTAATTAATATTATTTCGAATATTCATTTAAGGAGGGATTTATTTATTAAATAATTCCATATATTCATTCGAGGATTACTTACGAGCAATATTATGAGTTAATAATATTCCATAATTATTATTGAGTAAATAAATATTCTTGGAATATTTATTTAATCCTTTTAAAATTCTTTTTAAAATAATTTATATTATTCGGAGATTACCTTCCACCTCCAGATATTATGTAAAATATTTCGGAGTCTTTTTACGACTATTTTATCAAGGAAAGGTTCCCAACTCTTTCTTTTTCATTTAAATCTATCTTAAAAGGATTTAAATGCTCGCTCAAACTTCCATAGTATAGGGGAACCTACTTGAGCAATGTTATTTATCTTGTTGACTTCCCGGTCATAATTTATCCTCTTCACTCGCAACTTGGTTGCTATGGACTCATTAAGTCTGTGTTTACCTTCTCATCTTTCGAGGGGTAAGATTGTTGGAACAAGTTGATGTTCGTTACCAAGCAATAGCTTGGAAGTTATTGGTGAATTTTCGTTTCCAACTAGATACTACTACTTTGTAGAGTCTTATCAACAAGTATTATACTTGGGGAAAGGGGGACGAACGTTACATTCAGAATCATGAATTCTATTGGAACTAGGAGTCGTGTAAGAGGCCGAGTAGCGCCGGTCCATCCCCTTTGGCCCAACCGTTGGCCTGGGAGAGCTAGTAAGGCGGTAGACAAGTAAAGCCGTCAGTTCTTCCTTCTACCGGTAGTAAATCTAATTTGAGCTGTACGATCTTGACTGATCATCAAGATTGGAACAGCGGGCGCGGTGAATACTCCATCATTGGTTCATCATCCAAACTTATTTATTTCCTGCAACATGATTACTGTTGGCAGAGCTGGAAAAGTGTTCGTAACTGGAATTGCAATATTTTCCTTGCAAGTTCCTCTTTATAATATCTTGCTTATTTTCGACATAGCAGATATCCCCTCATATATTTACATTTTGAGTTACCTTGTAACTTCATCGTTCATATTATACTGGCATCATTTCCGTAAATGCATGGCATATGGTTTGAAAGATACTTTTGAACTGTTATATATTATCGTTCAGTTAAATATTATTGTTGGTGGGCTATTGCTCACCCTTGCTTTATTATTATATCACAACAACAGCTAGACCAGATGACTCGCACAAGGCGCACTCGATGCTGGCGAGGACGATGAGACTACCAGAGCCGAAGAGAAAGCTATTGGTAGGATAGATTTATTCTTTCAGTACCAAGTATATGGTCTAGTATGACTCATGTAAATGGATGGCAAAGAGTATGTATTTATATTAAAATTCTTTTGGGTTGTAAGAACTCATAATGTGTTTAATAAAATTTAGTTGTTACTCTGATTTCATCTCTGGGACTATAACGGGTGTGTTTTATGTTATTGTTTTGGGTCACAAGGTTGTAATTTAATATTTATGTTGAACTGTGGATGGGAATTGAGACGGTAACGACCAGATCCCTGACCCCAGATCTAGGGGTGTTACATAAATCCTCATCCGTTGACAGCTACAAAACCTTATACAATTTGATTGATTGTGAAGTTATCATCAAATACAACATATTCCTAACAATCTCCCCCAATTTATACTTGATGACAATAAAGCATAAATTCAGGACCTTGATGATAACAAAACATTCCTAAAGATATATATAGAACAATGCAAAAATTGTATTAAGCTACAAAAATTAAAAGCTGAAAGTTTGAGAAATTTACAGAGAAGTGCTCCTCTAGACTGAGCAGATTAAGAATGTTTCTTTTCTCTTGTTGGCATCACCCTTCATTTTCCTTTTTTGGCAGAGTTGGACTCAATCTGCATTTGGAGTTGCCTATAGAAGGCATCTTCTTCATCAACCTTTGGATTTAACTTTTGTTGTAACCATCTCAGGTATTGAGAACTAGCCTTTGATAGTTGGTCTTCTAACCTGAAGAATCTCCTGTTACCATCTTCATCCCTGAACTCCATCATCCAGAAGGGTTGAAGGTGGATTTTCTGTCCATTGTATGAGATCTTCATCTTCCTTGGTAGACTTGATGGTGAGTTCCATTCTCTCCTTATCTGTTCTATTCTGTCCAGTATCTCCCCTTTTGCTATCTTGGAGAACCCTGTGTATCTCTTGATTGCAGAGAACACTTTGGTTAAGGTCAGATAATTTTCTCCAAGAACCCTCTGTAGTGGCCATGTCCTTTCCTTTCCTCCCTTGTATACAAAGACCAATCTCTCAGGCAAATGTTTATATTTGTCAATTCCTCTTACTTCTAACAATTCATCGAGATACAGATTCGTGCCAGAGTATTCTTCAATATCTGCCTGATAGATAAAATCATCCTTGTTTTCCAAGATTGGCTGCTTGACAATAGCAGGTACCCTAGCAACTTGAATTGGTTCCTTTGAAGGTTGCTTCCTTGGTATCCTTTTCTTCTGTATAGGCTTCTGTTGAGGCTTCAGCAAGAATGAAGGAACCTCAATGGATTCAAGATTCATTGGTTCTTCTTTAGGTACTATAGGGTCACCATGGAAATTCACAGCTGGGTTGAATACTTTTATAGAAATAGGTTGTGATGAGCCAACTGTTTCCTTGCTTTCAATTTCTGGAGAGACAGGCCTCCTTGCCTTTGATTTCACTCTCTTAGATTTGGATTTGGGGACTGATTTCACTTTCCTTTTGGATTTGGGGACTTCCTCAGGTTCCCTCATTTCATCCTCTACCTCATCCATTAACTCTTGAGCCAGCCTGGCTTGCTTCTCATCTGAGTTTTCATATTGATTTTCTTCACTTGGATGAGCTTCCCTTAGAAGTTTGGAGGTCTCCTCTCTTTTTGCTTCAACAAATCTAGAATGGCTGTTGGATATATTTAACACTTTTCCATTTCTTATTATTATAGCCATCCAATCTCTTAGACTCTTATTTGTCTTTTCCTTGAACTCTTTGATTGTTTTTCCCATTAGCTTCTCATCATCATCCTTGGGAAATGGAAAGTCCAATTGTAACTTGTTCTTCCCATTTGCCTTTGGTGGAGAGTAGGCTCTAGTTTTTGTGTATGGTTCAAATTCTTTGACATAAGATGGTTCAGCATCATAGAATGTAGGAGCCACAATCTCTGGAGTGAGCACCTTCAGAATTATAGTTGATATTGTTGGATCTGAGGACTGATTAGAGAACAGAGTTGATACCATTGATTCATTGATCATCCTTTCTGTTCTCATCATTCTTTCATTTGCCTCCTTGTTGATCTTCTCTAATTCTTTAATTCTGGCTTGCCTCTCATCTTCTGAGATTTTTGACAAGTCAGGAACTTGAAGCACAGCCTTTTGTTTCTTCACAGGGGAAGCCTTTATAGTATACTCTTTTGGATTGACCACTATCATTGGCTGTTGCTCCCCCTCAATTTGTGCTATCTTGCTAATGGAAGCTGGAATTTGACTAGAAGTAGCTGCCTCTTCTACCTTTTTCTCCCCCTTTTTTTTAGCATCAAGGGTTGGAGGTGAGGCTGCAAGCAGCCTTTCCAGTAGCTCAGTCTGTTTGGCTTGATTGGCAATGAGTGTCTACATTTGAAATTCCATACTATACACTCTGGAGGAGAGATGCTGAACAGATTTGGCCAGGCTATCTTCCTTCAATAATTTGCTAGTCAGCACCTTCTGAGTGGTAGTAGGGGCTAGTGCCTCAATCCTGGCATCTAGTTCCACTTTCATTTCTCTAATTGCATTTTGGACCTCCTCCTGTTGTGTTCTTTGAATGACCATGTGCATTTTGTGAAGTTTCAGGGAGTCCATTAATTGCTAAAGGACAGCCTTTCTCTGTGGATCTGCATTTTGGTGCTCAGCCCTAGCAGATTGATATTGCTTCACAATCTCCACATTGAAGTCACCAGCCACAGTGGCAGTAGAAAATAGCCAGTCTGGAGTATCTGCCACATTGACTTCTTCATCATTTGCTGTGCTGTCACTGTCATCACTGCCAAACTCTTCACTGTCAGCATCTGAAGGCAGAGTTGTCAAAGCTTCCTTTGCTCTTTGTAGAGATTGTGAGGTGTGCACTAGGTGCATTGCCTCCTCTGCCTCCACATTGCCCTGTTGTGCCATGACTTGATAGGCAGAAACAAGATGAGTAAAGGTTTCAGGATCCAAAGAGATGGAGTCAATGATTGACTGATATTCTTGCGAAATTCCATCTCTTTAGAAGCTTCATTAACCTCCATTAACTCACTTACAATGGCTGGATCTTCCTGCCTTATTTCTCCTGTAGTCCCTTCTCTCCACTCATCTCTCTTTTCTTGCATCAGGGGCTCCCCCTGGCTCACACCTCTCACACCCTCACCTTCACCTACTAAGGTGGAACTCTCTTCCTCTCCTTTTGCCTGACCTGAAGAAATGGTCAGCCTCTCATTATTTGCCTCTCCTTTTGCCTGCTCTCCCTTCCCTCAATCATAAAAGTGTTTCAACTACTGAGAACTCCTCCACACTTGACACAGGAATGTCAGATATAGCAGTGGTAGAGCGAGTTATCAACGGATAAGGGATATCCGTTGATGGAGTAGATATAGCTCTCAACGGATGGCTAGACATAGGCGCATCTGTTGATGGAGAAACACTTGTCAATGGATGAAGGATATTCGTTGATGAAGGAATGATAATATCCGTTGAAGTGAAAACCAACACAGAATCTGTGGAGATTGATTTTAAAGATGAGGCCACAGATGTTGTTGTGAATTCAGGAATGGAAGGTTGATGGCCCAACAAATCATCTAAAAGATGATGACCACCAATTGCAGAGTGGGGCTTCTCCAAGAATCTTAAAGATGGAGAATCAGGAATTGATGTAGATAACATATCCACATCCAGAGATGGAGTTGGTGATGGTGGATTGTAATGTGTATCGATTTGAAGGTTAAGATCAAGGGGCTGTGACTCCACATTTATTGAAGTCACATCAAACTGAATTTGAGAAGGTACAGTTTGTTGTACTGTGTGTGCACCCTGTGCTTCCTCTATGGTTTTAGATTTTACTCTTCTTTCATAGGTTTTTGAGAGAGGGCTAGTGTCCCTTACCCTTTTGTGCAGGGTTTCTGTAGAACTAGTAGTCACACCCTGTTGAGAGGATGTAACTTGGGCTTGGCTATTTGGTGCACTTACCTCACCTACCTTATTCTTAGGGCTTGCACCCTTTCCCTCACCACTCACTACCTCCTTCATACTCCCCTCAAGAGCTGTGGTAGTTTTTACAACAGATGCTTTTTGAGAAACACCTCAGGTTTGTCTCTTAGATTTTGGTTTGGAAGCTTTTGTTTTAGTCACTTGGGTAGGAGCCTGTTTGGTCACTATTACAGACTCCATTGTGACTGAGGAAGGCAAAGAAATTTGGGGGTTAGAGGTAGGAGTTTCAAGGTTAGAAAGAGTTACCTGAACAATTGGTAGATATACCAATTGCACTTCTGCATTGGAGTTCATTCGAATTAAATCACTTAAGACTCTCTTCTCCTGAACAAAACATGTGAACTTGCTATCCGGGTTAGCAATGGATAGCTTATTCTCAGATACATGCAGTGCTAGTAGCATAAAAAATCTAGCAAAATAGATATTCTTGCTCCTAGTTTCCTTTTTACCTAATTTTGCTGCTATCTCATACATGACTAGTGTGCCAAAGTTATAGAATTTATCAGTCAGAAGCATACACAACATAACTAGCATGGAATGGGTAACAGCATCAAAGTTACTAATTTTGCCTGAAAAAGTTTTAATGAAGGCATCACAAAAATAACTCCATTCTTTAACCATCCATTTCCTAACAATTTTCCCTAAATTATCAGGACTAAGGGCAAAATTTATGGAATTAAGCATGGCAACTATTTCAGCATCACTGGGTACTTTCAGACAGTTATTCTCTGGCAATTTTAAACAAGCAGTTATCACATCAGAGTTAACTACATAGTTTTTACCCTTTAGAGAAAAAGCAATTGTACCGTCTGTGCCATTGAACTCAGTAGATGCCCACACCTCTTCGATTATCTCGTGGATTAGAGGAGTGGTGGCAGTCATAGCATACGAAAGTTTACAGTTCTTCACAAAATTCATCCTGGTGTGATAAGCTTCTGGGGCATTCACTGTATCGACATAGGCCGCGAAATTGTTCTTCTCATAGGTGAACCCAATGGAAGACATCATCTTAACAATAGGCGCCATTGAAGAGTTTGAACTTTTGTTGTAGAGAATTTTTGTGAAGAAGATGCAGTTTACTTAAGAGAATCTTGAAAGTCGATAAAAGTGAGATGTGAGAGCACAAGACAGCCTTTTATATTTTTCAAGAATTGAAAATGAAATAATTAAAAGTAATTACCCATTGGTCAAAAGTAACTGTCAAATAATAAAAGAAAATAAATATAACCAGTCCTATATAGATACACCTTTACCAACGGTTATATTTAAAAGAAAATATGTATATCAACGGATATGAAATGAACGGTTGAGAAATAGTTTATCCGTGATGACGTGGATAAGCTGTTATCCGTTGATATACAAAAATCTAGGAATGTGTTTATGCTATCAACGGGTAAAAGGATATCCGTTGATAAGATAATTTTGCCATGGACAAAATTTCTGAAGAAAATTTTTCTGAGAGTTTTTAATTCTCAAGTAAATCAAAACACATTCCTAGCTGCAATGCAGTAAAATCAAATATCACTAGGAATTATGACAAGTTAAGCATACCTAGCTCACCTACCAATCTTGTGAATGTGGATTCATCAAGAGGCTTGGTGAAGATATCTGCAAGCTGCATTTCACTTGGCACAAAGTGCATTTCTACTGTACCATTCATCACATGTTCTCTAATGAAGTGGTATTTGATGTCAATGTGCTTGGTTCTCGAATGTAGCACTGGATTCCCTATGATGGCAATAGCACTTGTGTTGTCACGGAAAATTGGAATCTTCTCAACTTTTAGACCATAATCAATGAGTTGATTTCTCATCCATAGAATCTGTGCATAACAGCTTCCAGCAGCAATGTACTCAGCTTCAGCTGTAGAAGTGGAGACTGAGTTCTGTTTCTTACTGAACCATGAAACAAGCCTGTTTCCTAGAAATTGACAGGAACCTGTAGTACTTTTCCTATCAACTCTGCAACCTGCATAATCTGCATCTGAATAACCAGTTAGATCAAAACCAGATTCTCTTGGGTACCAAATGCCAAGGTTTGGTGTTCCATTGAGATACCTGAAAATTCTTTTAATAGCTATTAAGTGAGACTCTCTAGGGTCAGCTTGAAATCTAGCACAAAGACAAGTAGAAAACATTATATCAGGTCTACTAGCTATTAGGTATAGAAGTGAACCTACCATGCCTCTATAGCTTGAGATGTCCACAGACTTTTCCTTAGTATTCAACTCAAGCTTAGTTGCAGTGGCCATAGGTGTTTTTGCAGAGGTACAATCCATTAAGTCAAATTTCTTTAAGAGATCATAAATATATTTTGTTTGACTTATGAAAATACCCGCATTAACTTGCTTTACTTGTAGGCTAAGAAACTAAGTTAATTCACCCATTATGCTCATTTCATACCTACTTTGCATAAGTTTGGCAAACCATTTGCAAAGCTTCTCATCTGTAGACCCAAAAATAATATCATCTACATAGATTTGGACAAATATTGAAGAGCCATTGATATTCCTATGAAATAGGGTTTTATCTACTGTACCTCTAGTGAAGTGGTTCTCCAAAAGAAATTGAGATAAAGTGTCATACCAGGCTCTTGGTGCTTGCTTCAAACCATAAAGTGCTTTCATGAGAAGATATACATATTCTGGAAATTCTGGATCCTCAAAGCCAGGAGGTTGATGGACATAGACCTCTTCTTCCAGTTCCCCATTTAGAAAGGCACTTTTGACATCCATCTGATAGACTTTGAAATTGGCATGTGCTGCATAGGCTAGAAAGATTCTTATTGCCTCAAGTCTTGCCACTGGAGCAAAATTTTCATCAAAATCTATCCCTTCTTCTTGAGAATAGCCCTTTGCCACTAATCTAGCTTTATTCCTCACAATTATGCCATTTTCATCTGTCTTATTCTTGAGAACCCATTTAGTACCTATGGCACTTCTATCATCAGGTTTGGGCACAAGTTTCCATACTTTATTTCTTTCAAATTGGTTTAGCTCTTCTTACATTGCTAAGACCCAATCTGGATCTAGAAGAGCATCTTCCACTCTCTTAGGTTCCTCCTGAGACAGGAAGCTACTGTATAGACATTCTGCTTGAGTGGCCCTTCTAGTCTGGACTCTTGAATTTGATTCACCAATGATTAACTCAAATGGATGATCTCTAGTCCATTTTCTTGCAGGTGGAAGGTTTGATCTTGATGAGGTTGCTTCATTTCCATGAGCATGATCATGTTGATTTAGCATTGAATTTTGACCTTGAGAAACTCCCCCTGAGTTTGTTGTCCTTGCTGAATTATGAAGTTGACTGTCAATGGATGCATCATTTTGCCTGTCTACGGATGCTTGAGAATCTCTATCAACGGATGCATCTCTAATATTGTCAACGGATGCTCCAGGATGACTGTCAACGGATGCTTCATTTCCAGTGTAAGCATCACTTCTAGTTGGTACAACAACTCTTGGTGGATCTCTGTGGTCATGATCTTCATCTTCCTCATCATCATCATCATCATCATAGTACATTCTTCCTTCACCTTCATTCTCAAATTCCAACTTTTCATGGGAGCCTTCATCATTTAGGCCTAGAATCTTTTGATCATCAAACACAACATGTACAGATTCCATAACAATGTTGGTTCTTAGATTGTAGACTTTGTAGGCTTTCCCTGCTGCATATCCAACGAAAATAGCTTCATCTGCCTTTGCTTCAAATTTGCCCAAGTTATCTCCATGATTCCTTAGCACAAAACACTTACATCCAAAGACATGAAGGAAAGCTAAAGTTGGTTTCTTGTTGGTTAACAACTGATAAGGAGTCATTCCTATTGCTTGATTGACCAAGGAAATATTCTGAGTAAAGCATGCAGTGTTGACAGCTTCAGCCCAGAAATATGTTGGTAACCTTGATTCACTTAACATTGTTCTAGCTGATTCAATGAGAGTTCTGTTTTTCCTTTTAACAACCCCATTTTGTTGAAGTGTTCTGGCAGCAGAAAACTCATGGACAATTCCATTCTCTTCACAGAAAATCTTCATTGTGGAATTCTTGAATTCAGTACCATTGTCACTCCTGATTCTTTGTACTCTGTCTTCAGAACCATTGTTTAGTATTCTGAGGTGATTGATGATGATTTCACTTGCACAATCCTTGGAGTGCAGGAAGAAGGTCCATGTGAACTTAGAAAAATCATCTACAATCACCAGACAGTATTTCTTCTTTGAAATAGACATGACATTTACTGGACCAAATAAGTCCATATGCATCAATTGAAGAGGCTTAACAATGGATGACTCTATCTTGCTTCTGAAGGATGATTTCTTTTGTTTCCCTAATTGGCAGGCATCACACAGTCCATCTCTGACAAATTCCAATTGAGGGATTCCTCTAGCAAGATCCTTTCTTACCAAATCATTCATAACTTTAAAATTCAAATGTGACAGCTTCTTATGCCATAGCCAACTCTCATCCTTACTTGCTTTGCTGAAGAGACAAGTAATGGATTCTGAGCATGCTGAATTGAAGTCAGCTATGTAAACATTTCCTTTTCTAAAGCCTGCCAATACCACATTGTTCTCTTCCTTGGCAGAAACAACACAGGCTTCTTTTGTGAACTTTACTTCATAGTCTTTGTCACAAATCTGACTGACACTCAGAAAATTGTGCTTCAAACCTTCAACTAAAGCCACTTCTTCAATGATGACATTGTCTTTTGAAATCAGGCCATATCCCTTAGTATATCCTTTGCTGTCATCTCCAAAGGTAATTCTAGGGCCAGCTCCTTCCTTGAACTCTGTGAGCTGGGTTGAATCTCCTGTCATGTGCCTAGAGCATCCACTGTCTAGGTACCATAGATTCCTTCTGTTTCCCTGCACACATTTCAAAAACAAATTAAGTTGATTTTGGTACCCAAGCTTCCTTGGGTCCTTTCTTGTTAGCCTTTGACTTTGCACTCTTAGCATTCTTCAACTTAGGTGTAGATGCTTGAGTGATGGGGTTTGACAAATGCTCATTTGCATGAATATTTGATGCATGCATTTGTGGAAAATTGGCATACATATTATTCATGCTAGGAATGCTCCATGACATTTGTGGCACATTCACAGATTGAAAATAAGGATTAGACACATATGGCATGTTCACATATAGATTTGAAAAACTAGCATTTTGATACAAACCAGGCATTGCAGGCATACATGGTATTGTTTGAGGTACATGAACAGGAGCCTTGTTGACAATCTTGCAGTTAGAAGATAGGTGATTGACACTATTACAATTACTACAAGTTTTCCTAGAAGCAAACTTGTCAGGAGAATAATTGTTTTTCTTGTTGATTCCTATCTTACCATTTCTGTTCTTTTTCTTTTTACCCTCAATTTCTACCTTTTCATTATCTGATTTACCAACAGCCTTTTTGTTATGTAAATCACCTGCCTTAGCCTTCCCACTAGATTTGGTTTTGCTACTCTCACCACTAACAAAGTTCTTGTTGACTGGACCATACTTGATATCCAGTTTCCTGAGTTCCTTCTTACTAGCAAACTTTTTGTTAGTAGACGGATACCTCTCATCCGTTGATGGTTCATCTGTCAACGGATGATCACTATCCGTTGATTCACAAATAGTCTCTAGATCCTCAAGGCCAGGTTCTAGCTCCTTTTTCTTTTGAGTCCAGGTATCCTTCACAAACGATTCTATTCCCTGGACTTCTATTATGTTTTGAGAAATATTCTTACAACTTTGAAATTTAGCAATTATCCCTTGTTCTTTTTCAAGCTGGTCTTTTAAAATCAGTTCTCTTTTTAACACAACTTCAAGTTCACTTTTAGCATTATTGCAATCAGCTCTCATTTTCTCAAATTCTAGAAATTGAGCTTCTAGAGCAGCATTTCTATCACTTAAAAACAGATTAGACTCTTTAATCCTATTGTTCTCTTTAGTAAGTGATTTAAAGGTAACACTTAAGTGATATAGTTCAGTAGACATTTCATCTATAACACTATTGCATTCCTCTTTGGTGAGCTCAGAGAGATTAATAGAAAATACCTGATTGCTAGCTGAACTTGCTTCCTGCTCTCCAGAATCAGCCATCAATGCAAGGTTGACAAACTCAAAATCATCATAATGATTGTCATCAACAGCCCAGTCATACACTTGGGTCAAGAATGCCTTTCCTTTCTGCCTGAGAAGATCAAAATATTTCTTCTTGTAGTCAACAGTCTCAGTTGACTTTCCCTTGTTCTCAGATCTAGGTTTCCTGCATTCACTTATCATGTGACCAGCAATTCCACAATTGTAGCATTTAATTTTGGATTTATCCACATAGTTGCTTGTGGAAAAATCCTTGTTAAATGGCTTGGTCACCCCAGAGTTTCTCTTGAATTTAAGCTTAGAGAATCTCCTAGATAGAAAAGCTAAGTGCTCATCTATCTCATCCAATTCATCCTGCTGAAGGACATTCAATTCCTCAGACACCTTTTCCTTTCTCCTGCTTGATTCTGCTCTACCTTTACAAACCTCCCTGTTTGGTGTAGAACTAGCAACTTCTGTCCTTTCCTCCTTCTGCTCCAAATTGGCAACAAGTGCAACTGATCCACTTTTCTTTTGAGACTTCTCAATCTCTTCATCCTGCTCCATTTCCGGCTCATATGTCTTTAAATTTCCATAGAGCCTTTTAAGAGTAAATGTCTTGTACTCTTGAGTGTTTCTTAGAGAAACAGTCATTGGCTTCCATTCCTTGGGCAGTGATCTCAGAAATTTGAGATTAGATTCTTTAACTTGATAGATTCTTCCAACAGTTTCAAACCATTTAGTAGCTTTTGAAATCTACTAAATGTATCATTCAATGTTTCTCCACTCTTAAAGTGGAAATGCTCATACTGTTGGATTAGTAGTTGCATCTTGTTTTCCCTCACTTGTTCTGTTCCTTCACAAAGGGTTTGAACAGTGTCCCATACTTCCTTGGAGGTAGTACAGTTAATAACATTGTCAACCATGTCTGTTTCTAGACCATTGAACAGTATATTCATGGTCTTTTTGTCTTTGTGGACTTCTGCAATATCTTCAAGACTCCACTCAGAAACAGGTTTGGGAATAAGAGTGTCAGGCACATCTTCAGCCAAGCCAACTCTTGTTGTAGTCTTCATTGGAACGTGAGGACCCTTGTCAATGCAATCCACAAAACCCTCATCGATAGACGAGAGATGTAGACGCATTTTTACTTTCCAGTGAAAGTAATTCTCTCTATCAAGAACTCGAATCTTTACTCCATAATCCTTTTTAGACATGTTGGAAGTGTGTTGATCTTTAAACTTCAAATATGTTAAAAGCTTGCTCTGATACCAATTGTTATTCCCAGATTACACACTTGTATAATTGTAGAAGGGGGGTTGAATACAATTCTTGATATTTATAAATTTCTGATAAGAACTCCAGAAATCTATACTTAGATAATTGCTGTAGAAAGATTAATGCACAAACACATAAAAATCAGGTGGTTAAATGCACCACCTGAAGCTTTTATTCGAAGAAAACTCTGTGATACAAAAGTACACAGCTTCTGTTTTACAACTCTTTGCTTTCTAAGGATATTCAACAAAAACCCTAAGCAAATGTATCTATTTTCTTAGCTATTCAAAGAGTTGCTACCCTTGGTTATAAATTCCAAGTTTTACAAGTACTACTGGAATAAGATAATATTAATCTAATTCTAGTTGACTTGCTACTACACTCCAAATACACATGTAGCCGAAAGGTTGTCCTTGTGAACAGACATGTCTCCTGCACCTTTCTTGTATTCATAGTCTAAACGGAATGCTTCTTTCTTCTGTGTTTCCAAAGTATGGCTGCCATACTGCTTTTTGTATCTACTATCAACCCATGTGATCTGTCAGTCAAACCTGTTCTTATCAACTGCTAATCCCCAGCTTAGCATAGAAGAAAGTGTCAATGATTATCCGTTGATATTGTACACTGACATCCGTTGATGATATATTGAGCTGTATCCGTTGATATTGAGACTTGAGCTGTATCCGTTGATAGAGTGGATTTGAGTTGTATCCGTTGATAGAGTTTTGTCTTCATCTGTTGATACACTTTCACTTAGACAGAATTACATAGCATAGCTTATTTACAGTTGGTTACCCTATTCTGCCTATCCATTGATGGTCAACATGACTGTGGATAAAAACACTATCAACCGATAACATAGAGATACTGCAGTATGCTACAAAAACCTCATCCGTTGATGAGCTACCTGTCAATGGATAGAGTTATAAATCCTCATCCGTTGACAGCTACAAAACCTTATACAATTTGATTGATTGTGAAGTTATCATCAAATACAACATATTCCTAACATGGGAACGTGCTCAAAAGGTAATAGACTCACCACAAACTTCTGACTATGATGATCGTCGGGTGATTGCTATTTTTGAAAGCTTTAAAAAGAAGAACCCTGTACATGACATGTAGTTAAAAGCTTTGAAGACAAAAATTGTGAGAATAACTACTGCATCTGATTCGAAGAATGGTGAGCTACTAATATTTGTTGAATGTCATAAGCTTGGATCTCATAAAGTATCTCTTCAGTTCTTCTATGATAGATCTCTGTCAGAGCTTTGGGTGCTGAGACCAAAAGTCAGAACATCTTCTGAGCTAGGTATACTACTTCATGAAAAATTTCAAGAATTTGCTGAAAGAGCTGGTCCTGAAGTAATAGATAACCCTCCACAAGTTAAAATTCTCAAGGGAGAAGTTATTCACACTGTTAATCTTCAGACAAAGGAATTATATACACAAGAAAAAATTGAATCATGGTTTTGCATCTCAAGAAAAAATTGAAGCTGCAGATCATATAAGATCCTATGCTCAGACCAACATGAAGAAGTATAAGCAGTATCAAGGTGAGTTGAGAAAGAAACTTGGAATACCACTAGTTTATCCTTCAGATGTGTCATCCAGAAGAGAGTTACTTGTTGACTCTGAATTGATCAAGAATCTACCTGATATGGATGAACAAGAAGAAGGAGAAATCAACGAGGAAGAAGGTGGTAACTGAAGATTAGCTCTACAAGTTATATCATTAGAGCTTTGATAGGACAAGATAGGATAATTGTCTTATATGATCAGTGTTGTGCTAAAAATGTAAACACTTGAATCGCAAGCGCACAATTCGTTTCGTTGTAAAATTCAAAGATTCGTTTCACAGGGACTATTTTTATTCGCAAACCTTAATTTCTAATTTAATCGAATTAGAACAAGTATTGAATTTTTGAAATATTTAGATTTTATACTATTTCATTCCTAACAGAAAATTTAAACAATATTTTTTTTTAAAGAAAATTAAATTTATTCTAATTTTAAAACAAACTAATTAAAAGTGAAAATAACAAAACTAAATTATTTAAAAAATCTAAATTCAGAAAATCGAATCTAACTCAATTTATTCTAAAAATTCAAAGAAAAATTCGACATGTATTATTTGCACATTCAACTAGCCAAAAGCACATTAGCACTAAACAGAAACCAAGTTAAAATAACAATCAGTCGACAAACAATGACAACAAGAATTAACAACTTAAGACTCACAGAAATTAACAACAGAAAACCACAATAACCGAAACATTACATAAAACTTGAAACTTTAACTCAGCAGACTTGGTGAAAAACAGGACAGACTTAGTTGCAGCACAGTAACGAAAACTTGACTCAGCCGTAAAACTCGACAAGAATTTGCAGACCAGAATTGTATTGAAACGAGCACAAATCAATCACGAACTCAGTAGCGATTCTCAGTGCAAACAAACGATCACAGCAAAACTTGTACTCGTCCACAGAAATTGAACGCAAAACAGTAATTTACAACACAACATCACAGAACACAAGACGTTAAATGTACTCAGCAACTTAGAACTCAAACAAACACAGGCCGTTCGATTAATAACAACGAAACACTGGAACGCAATTATATACCCCAACTGCGGACAGAAACTCAACGCTACAACTCGGAAAACAACTCAGCGCATTCGATAGTAAATCAGACAACCACAGCCACAATTCAGGCAAACTTAATTCTAAAAATTAAACAAAACAGAACCGAACTCGATTTTGCAAGAAACTCGCAGCCATTCTGTAAACAAAACGCAACTAAGCCCAGAAAATTCACACCAAATTCAAAAACAAAACATAATTCACAGGGAACTAATTTACACATGGAACTTTCAAAAAGCAAATTGAGACACGCAGCAATTCGGGACTCTTAACATAGCAATGAACAACGTCAACTCGGAAGGTAAGATTTGGACATTGATTACACAGAAAATTCCAAGCCGAATAGGGGAAAGGGACTGTTCGACTTAATGGAAACAAATAGAGAGAGAGAGAGAGAGAGAGAGAGAGAGAGAGAGAGAGAGAGAGAGAGAGAGAGAGAGAGAGAGAGAGAGAGAGAGAGAAGGAGAGGTGTGGTGAAATTGGTTTCGAAGAGAAGGAAAGGGGAGATGGTATGGTGTTTTTGTTTTCAAAGAAGAAGAATAAAACAAGAGTGGTGATGTTTGTGTTTGTTGAGAAAAATAAAACTAATGCTGGGTGTGTTCGAATAAACAAAACAGGACAAGCTGAAAATAAAAACTTCGACTTTGGGGAAATAAAAACAGGTAAACTAATTAACAGAACTAATAAATTTTTTTTTTTAAAAATAAATATGAAAATAAAATTTATCTACGAATTTAAAAGTTATATTACTAAAACGATGATATGATTTTAAATTAAATGGCCCACAATAAAATTGATGTTTAAAGGGGCTAAATTACGAATTAAAACTACGAACAAGAAATTAAAAATCGTTACTTTCAACCCATAGTGGTTAGCTTTCGCTACTTTGTCCACTACTTGGATTTACGAAAATAACGAAATAGGGCAACAATAACGAAAGAGCAAGACAAGAAATTAAAGGAAATGAAATTGCATTAAAATAAAAAGAGTGTTTACAAAATTTGAAACTAAAGAAAATACAAGAAATTAAAACTACCCTAAAATCTAAGTTACTAATTACAAGGGGGGTGAAGGGGTATTTATAGGATGAGAATTAGGGTTAAGGGGGGTGTTGGGTAAATCCCCACCATACATTTGGGTTGTGTGGTGGTGAAATCCTAGCCATCTATTTGTTTCCTTCCCCCTTAAACTTTGAAGAGTTGATCTTGGCCATACACTTTGCTAATGTGTTGGGATGATCTCCACCTTCCACTTGTCTTGAAATATTCCTTTTGCTCCAAGCTCCTAATTCTTTTCCTTCTTTCATTTTTGGTCCTTTTTCTTCCTCCTTTTTCCCTTCCTTGCACTTTATTTATTTATTTTGTCATTTCTTTATTTATTTACGATTTTCCTGAAATTCAACAAAATAAAATATTAAAACATGAGTTCAAGCAATAAATAGGTAGATAAAATATGCAAAAATATGCACTTATCAAATGCCCCCATACCTATCTTTTGCTCGTCCTCGAGGAAAACAAAATGAAAATCTAGATGCAAAGTCCTATACTCCTTTTCGTAGGTGTGACGGTTGCATTTGGCATATGCAACAAGCCCTTTAAACCCCTAGGCAGCCCTAGTGGACGAGTGAGGTCTCGTGAGGGCCTATAGTGAATGTACCCACAAAATCCATCTAGCTTATATAAAAGATCACATGGCAATGCACACCACACATACATGTCCTCTCATGATTCATCAACTTAAGAATCAAAATGAAGTTGCAAAGTCTTGGTGTGGAAAGTGCAAGGATTCACATAGTCTACTCAAAGAACCATGCAAGAGTGATTATAAGTTCATGTCAAGTGCAAAAATCATTGGTGACCATGCTAAGTTTACAAGGGCACACCTTAGAGTCAAAACTTGAGATCTCATATGCAAAACAAGCAATACCTCACATTTCACTCACAAAAGAATATTCACTCAAGAACAAGGGTAAGTGTATCACTCAATTCCAACAAAATCAAATGCATGCTTGACACTTGGTATCATTCCAACTTAAATCACAACATACATTAATAATGACAATCAAAAGATCTTTATTAGGGTTGTAATGGGGCTAGGGACAAGGTATGTCAAGAAAGGCCAAAATAAGGTGAAGTGTCAAAAGCTAGTAGTAACCTTGAATATCATGCACAACACCAAACTTCCTCCCCACACAATTTATTTTTATTTTTTTCTTTTTTTTTATATATAAAGGAAAATGATAAATGCAACAATAATCCTCCTTTAGATTTAATTTTGAAAATCGACTATCAAGGTAACAACGAATATTTTCCACAAAAGTTATGAACAAAAGTAAACCCTATTTAACACACCTTATTGCTCCCTTAAGTTCCTACTAGCCTTTGACAAAATGGGATCAAGAATACGTAAGGCTAAACAAGAAAAAGGTCTTAGGCGAGTAATGTGGTGTGTCACCGAAAGAAAATGATTAGGCTCAAAGGGGTAACTAATTGATCATATAAGCATGGTGTGGATAATTTGGGAAATATAGTTTATTCCTAAGTGCCTTTATCATTTTATCATCAATCAATGTCATGTATTTCAAGAAGGAACTCAAACAAGTGCTAGCAATGCAAATGACAAGTGGACACTCAAGCAAAAGAATATAAATGCAAAAGATGTGCATATAGGCTCAAAATCTCACTTGGTGTGGTAAAACATAATCAATCTCAAGAAATGTTATCCTCAATGCACCTACTTGTACTCAAAGCATGAAGACCAAATCATCTTACACCTAATCATGTCCTTCTAATTTCGTGCACAATTCAAATAAGTCTACTAGCTTCACCTTGCTAGTGTAAGTGTGTGAACAAGAACTTTAGCAAATCACTTCTCAAACAAAAGCTAATGGATCATAAGATTATCATAGCATGCAAGGGTGCATCAAGCAACTAGCAATCAATTAACAAGACTAGAATACGAAAAGAACTCTTTTTGATTTTTTTGATTTTTTGATTTTTTTGGATTTTTTGATTTTTATATTTACACTAAAAACCCTCCCCCATACCTAAATCATGCATTGTCCTCAATGTATGCAAATGCAAGAGAAATGAGTAAATGAGAATGAGGAGATAATACCTGACAAGAGATAAAGGAGAGGATTTACCTACTGAAAGAAACTTACATGAATCACGGGTCGATGAGGTGGGTGACCTCATCCTCGGGATCAAATGGCAGCTCTAAAAATGGTTTGAGTCTTTGTCCATTAACTTTAAATACATCACCATTTTTAGGATTTTCAATTTCAACAGCACCGTGAGGAAAAACGGTCCTAACAATGTAAGGACCTTCCCACCTAGATCTCAATTTCCCGGGGAATAAATGAAGCCTAGAATTGTACAAAAGAACTTTTTGACCCGGAGAAAAAGATTTTCTCCAAATGGATTGATCATGAAAAAGTTTTGTTCTTTCTTTATAGATTTTAGCATTTTCATAGGCCTCATTTCTTAATTCCTCTAGTTCTGACAATTGCAACTTCCTATGACTACCGGCGGTTGGTAAGTCAAAGTTCAAATCTCTTATGGCCCACAAGGCCCTATGCTCTAGTTCAACGGGCAAGTGACAGGCTTTGCCAAACACAATTCTGTAAGGGGACATGCCCAAAACAGTCTTAAAAGCGGTTCGATAGGCCCATAAGGCATCAATCAGTTTGATGGACCAATCCTTCCTATTCGAGTTGACAGTCTTTTCTAAGATTTGTTTGATTTGCCTATTCGAGACTTCAACTTGACCACTAGTTTGAGGATGATAAGGGGTAGCCAACCTATGAGTAATTGAGTACTTTTTCAAAAGGGACTCAAATTGACGATTCTTAAAGTGCGTACCTTGGTCACTAATGATAGCCCTAGGTGTGCCAAATCGAGAAAAGATATTCCCTTTTAAGAATTTAATAACGACCTTGTTATCATTGGACTTAGTCGGTATGGCTTCTACCCACTTAGACACATAGTCAACCGCTAAGAGAATATAGAGGTTGCCGAAAGAGCTAGGAAAGGGACCCATAAAGTCTATGCCCCACACATCAAAAATCTCAATGATTAAGATGGGACTCATTGGCATCATGTTTCTCCTAGTGATCTTTCCTAAGCGTTGACACCTACTACAAGCGGCACAGAATTCTGCAGCATCCTTGAACAAACTAGGCCAATAAAAACCGCTTTGGAGGATTTTAGCTGCTGTTTTCTTAGCACTAAAATGACCTCCACAAGCTTGATCATGACAAAAGGAAAGGATACTTCGAAACTCATGGTTTGGGACACACCTCCGAATGATTTGATCGGGACAATATTTAAAAAGATACGGGTCGTCCCAAAAGAAGTGTTTGACTTGAGAGAAAAATTTCGATTTATCTTGTGTGGACCAATGAGAGGGAATGTCGCCGGTAGCAAGGTAATTGACAATGTCGGCGAACCAAGGAGGAGTAGAGATAGAAAAGAGATGTTCGTCGGGAAAAGATTCATTTAAAGGCAAGTCAGTGGTGGACTCCACTACTAAGCGAGAAAGGTGATCGACAACGACATTTTCGGACCCCTTCTTATCCCTAATTTCTAGGTCAAACTCTTGGAGCAACAAGATCCACCTAATCAATCGGGCCTTAGAGTCTTTCTTAGAGAAGAGATATCGAAGGGCGGAATGATCGGTGTAAACAATGATTTTCGAACCAATAAGATACGACCTAAACTTCTCGAGGGCAAAAACTACGGCTAGAAGCTCCTTCTCGGTGGTTGAATAATTGAGTTGCACATCATTTAAGGTCTTACTAGCGTAGTATATGACATGAGGTATCTTATTGATTCGTTGTCCTAAAACCGCTCTTAATGCGTAATCAGATGCATCACACATTAACTCGAAAGGTTGACTCCAATCGGGAGACTTGATAATCGGGGCCGAGGTCAACTCTTTCTTAAGGTGTTCAAAAGATTGTAAACAATCTTTATTGAACTCGAATTTGACATCTTTTCCAAGAAGGGTGGTCAAGGGTCTAGCCTTTTTGCTAAAATCTTTAATGAAACGCCTATAAAAACCCGCATGTCCTAAAAAGGAACGAATTCCTTTGGCCGATGTTGGTGGGGGTAGATTGGCAATGAGGTCAACTTTGGATTTATCTACTTCGATCCCCTTTTCAGAAATTCTATGACCAAGAACGATTCCTTCTTTAACCATGAAATGACATTTTTCCCAATTAAGAACGAGGTTGGTTTCTTTACATCTTTTTAAGACTAACTCAAGATGGTTTAGGCATTGATGAAAAGACGAACCAAAGATGGAGAAGTCATCTATGAAAATCTCTAGGAATTCACCTACCATGTCAGAAAAGATGCTCATCATGCACCTTTGGAAGGTGGCTGGGGCAGTGGTTAGACCGAAAGCTAAGCGACGATAAGCAAAGGTTCCAAAGGGACATGTGAAAGTGGTTTTTTCTTGGTCTTCGGGAGCTATAGGAATTTGGAAATAACCGGAATAACCATCTAGAAAGCAATAGTAGGCATGACCAGCTAACCTCTCTAACATTTGATCTATGAATGGCAAAGGAAAGTGGTCTTTTCTAGTGGCATCGTTGAGTTTCCTATAATCTATGCACACCCTCCAACTGGATTGGACACGAGTAGGAACTTGCTCATTGTTCTCGTTAGTCACCACGGTAATACCCGACTTTTTAGGTACTACCTGAATCGGGCTAACCCAAGAGCTATCAGAAATGGGATAAATGATTCCATTATCGAGACACTTAAGAATTTCCTTCCTAACGACTTCCATCATGGTAGGGTTCAACCGCCTTTGTGGCTCACGAACTGGTTTGGCATCATCAACTAAGTGAATCCGATGTTGGACAATGGCCGGACTAATTCCTTTAATATCCGAGATACTCCAACCTATGGCTTCCTTATGATCTCTAAGCACATTCACAAGCTCATCCTCTTGTGACTTGGTCAAATTAGAGGCAATGATTACGGGAAGAGACTCGTTAGGACCTAAAAAGGCGTACTTAAGAGTGTCGGGAAGAGGTTTGAGTTCTAAATCGGGTGGCTTTGACTCAACGGGTTCACTAGTTTCGAAAAGTGGCAAAGGAGGTGGTTCACATGCTTGGTTATTTGTAGGAATGGTGGAATCTAACATTGCATTGACCTCATTTGTATATTCAGAATCATCCCAATCTTGACCAAAGTGTTTTAAACAAAAATCAAGAGCATCATTAGGGTTGATGATTTCTTGATCAACTATATCATCAATGAAATTGACATCCATAGGTTGATCATAGAGATCATCGGGTTGTTTCCCTATGTGAAAAATATTGAGGTCAATGGTCATGTTTCCAAATGTTAGTTTCATTAATCCATTTCTACAATTAATCAAAGCATTGGAGGTGGCTAGAAATGGCCTTCCTAGAATGATAGGAATCTGATTCTTAGGGTTCTTGACCGGTTCGGTTTCTAGGACGACAAAATCAACGGGAAAGAAAAAGTCACCTACTTTAATTAGCACGTCTTCAATAATCCCCTTAGGAACCTTGACAGAACGATCGGCTAATTGAAGTGTAACATTTGTTCTTTGAAGCTCTCCTAAACCTAGGGCTTGATAGACCGAAAATGGAAGCAAGTTCACACTAGCGCCTAAGTCGAGTAATGCCTTGTCCACGAAGGTATTGCCTATGACACATGAAATTGTAGGACAACCGGGGTCCTTATATTTCACGGGAATCTGGTTCGAAAGAATTGAGCTCACTTGGGATGTCAAGAAGGCTTTCTTAGGGACGTGAGTAGTTCGCTTATGTGTGCACAAATCTTTTAAACATTTCGAATACGAAGGAATTTGTTGAATCGCGTCTAAAAGGGGAATGTTGACTTTGACTTGCTTAAAAACTTCTAAGATCTTGTCCATTTGGGCCGTTTGTTTAGGAGAAATGAGTCGTTGGGGGTAAGGAGCTTTTGGCTTAAAGACTCGTTCATTAGGTTCTTCGGGGACGGGTTTTGTCCCACTCGTTGATCCTTGTTCCTTAGAACTCTCGGGTTCAAGATTAGCGTTTGGTTCAGAATTCGATTCGTCTTCTTCGGGAGACTTGTCACCGACATGATTTTCAACTTGCTTACCGGACCTTAAGGAAATGACTGCGTTCACATTGTGAGGAGGTCTTTGATTGATTGGAAATTTAGGGTTTACCTCGGTTTGACTTGGAAGTTTGTTCTTCTCTCGTTCACAAATGGCGTTGGCTAACTGGCTCACTTGAACTTCTAACTTCGATATGGCTTGAGTACTAGCATTTAAAATTTGCCTATCTTGAGTCATGGTTTGCATGAAGGTCTGTTGAGATTGAGCCAAATTAGTTGTTGATTTTAGGAGCGCATCGAGAGTCTTTTCCAAGGAATTTATTCTCTTATCCGATTCATGAAAGTCGGGTGGGTGGGCGAGTGCTTGATTTTGATAAGGAATGTGATTTTGAGTCGTGTTTGAGAAAGGAACTTGGTTCGGATAGTTCGGCTTTTGAAAAGATGGTGGAGATTGGAAATTTTGGCCTTGGTTCCAAGAGAAATTAGGGTGGTTCTTCCACCCCGGATTGTAAGTTGGTGCGAACGGGTCATTCCGAGGTCTCGGTTGGAACATTGCGTTCACTTGCTCAAAATCGGGACAAGGTTGAGACTCAAAGTTCGAGGAATTAAAATTTTGGTACATAGACATGGGTGGGGGACTACTATGAGTTTCTAGAGCTTCGAGTCTCCTAGTAAGGGTGGCTAGCTTGGCATCGGTTGCAATATTGTTTCCAATTGAATGTAGACCCCTAGAAGAACTAGATGACTCGTTGGACTTGTGAGGTTCCCTAGTAGACTCCCACAACATTGTCTTCTCGGCTAATTCCTCGAAAAACTCCCACCCTTCGTCTTCATTTTTCTCCATAAATTTTCCTTGGCACATAGACTCTAACAACGCGGTTGTTGGACTATCTAAGGCCTCATAAACAATCTTGCAAAGCCTCCATTTTTCTATTCCGTGATGGGGGCATTGTGATAAGAGATTTTTAAAACGATCAAAATATTTCCAAAAAGACTCATTTTCCTTCTGATGAAATTGATTTATTTCGTTTGTAATCCTTGTAGTCTTATGGTTTGGAAAATATTTTTTAAGAAAAATTATCACAAATCCCTCCCACGTTGAAATAGAATTAACGGGTAGACTATACAACCATTTTTTGGCATTTTCTTTCAAGGCGAAGTTGATAAGTCTAAGCCTAATGGAGTCTTCGGTCAATTGTTGGAGTTTTTGTAGAGCACAAACCTCCTCGAATTCATGAAGGAAAATATACGGATCCTCACCATCACTCCCGGTAAACTTAGGTAACATGCTAATGTGGTGAGCTTTGATCTCGAAATTATTACCATTTACGGGAGGAAGAGTGATGCACGAAGGTTGAGCGGAACGGGTGGGGTAGCAAAGGTCCTTAAGAGACAAGGCCATGTTTACTAATGGTTCAGAATTATCTATAGACTCGGAGTCAGAAGAGGAAGAACTCTCAAACGATCTCACTAGTCTAGAAGAATTATCCCTGATCCAAATAGTTCGCATAAACCATGTAAGGAAACACGTAGCAAATAAGTGCGATAAATTAAAACACACAAAAAAGAAAGGGTGTAAAATTAAAAGAAAAAAATCCTAAACCTAGGGTTCCCTAATAAAATAACTAGACCTTGCTCCTAACCGTAAGGGCTACCAAAAACTAGGTAAATCAATAATTATTCGAACCGGCTTGGCCAGGTAGGTGCAAGCATTGCCAAGAGGCTAAACACCAACCTAGACACCAAACCTTAATTGGCCAGGTCAGCTTTCGCTTTCCTAGACACCAAAAAGTAAGAATAATTAAAGATTACTTCGTTTCTTAAGCACCTTCCTAATTGAGCGCGAATTCCTAGGGGCCAAGTCTAATTAATTTTATTAAAAGGCTAGGGAATGCAAAATGAGGAATTAAATGGTTTTTGGGCTAAGGAAAGAGTGATGAAATCCCTTCCCTTATCTTGTAGAGGTTTTGCCCTTAATGTTTATTTACAAAATGATGCAACAAACAAAGATATATACAAAAATTATAAACAAATGTGGATGCTTTAAACTACGTGTTCTAACTAAAGAAAAGAAAGAATTTAACGTACCTTGGGGTCCTCCAGCGATCATCACAATTATAGGTACGAAAAATTAAAAACAAGAAAATAAAAATCTAGATGATGTGCCCTAAGTGATTAAATGCATGATGCAACAATTATGTATTTACAACTAATTTTTTTGGATTTTCAATTTTTACTTTTTTTGTGATTTTTGAATTTTTTAATTTTTTTTGTATTTTTCTAAAATAACAAAGGGCGAAAAGAGTGAGATACGGTTACCGAAGCTTGCTTTCCATGAATTCCAATTCTTCCACGCTTCGTTGAGAAGAGTTCCGAAATCTCAAGCTTTCCTAAAAAGAACGAAATAAAAAAAATTAAGACAAGAAATAAAACTAACTCGAAAAATTAAAAATTAAGGCGCGAATAATAATTAGTCCCCAGCAGCGGCGCCAAAAACTTGTTGTGCTAAAAATGTAAACATTTGAATCGCAAGCGCACAATTCGTTTCGTTGTAAAATTCAAAGATTCGTTCCACATGGACTATTTTTATTCGCAAACCTTAATTTCTAATTTAATCGAATTAGAACAAGTATTGAATTTTTGAAAGATTTAGATTTTATACTATTTCATTCCTAACAGAAAATTTAAACAATATTTTTTTAAAGAAAATTAAATTTATTCTAATTTTAAAACAAACTAATTAAAAGTGAAAATAACAAAACTAAATTATTTAAAAAATCTAAATTCAGAAAATCGAATCTAACTCAATTTATTCTAAAAATTCAAAGAAAAATTCGACATGTATTATTTGCACATTCAACTACCCAAAAGCACATTAGCACTAAACAGAAACCAAGTTAAAATAACAATCAGTCGACAAACAATGACAACAAGAATTAACAACTTAAGACTCACAGAAATTAACAACAGAAAACCACAATAACCGAAACATTACATAAAACTTGAAACTTTAACTCAGCAGACTTGGTGAAAAACAGGACAGACTTAGTTGCAGCACAGTAACGAAAACTTGACTCAGCCGTAAAACTCGACAAGAATTTGCAGACCAGAATTGTATTGAAACGAGCACAAATCAATCACGAACTCAGTAGCGATTCTCAGTGCAAACAAACGATCACAGCAAAACTTGTACTCGTCCACAGAAATTGAACGCAAAACAGTAATTTACAACACAACATCACAGAACACAAGACGTTAAATGTACTCAGCAACTTAGAACTCAAGCAAACACAGGCCGTTCGATTAATAACAACGAAACACTGGAACGCAATTATATACCCCAACTGCGGACAGAAACTCAACGCTACAACTCGAAAAACAACTCAGCGCATTCGATAGTAAATCAGACAACCACAGCCACAATTCAGGCAAACTTAATTCTAAAAATTAAACAAAACAGAACCGAACTCGATTTTGCAAGAAACTCGTAGCCATTCTGTAAACAAAACGCAACTAAGCCCAGAAAATTCACACCAAATTCAAAAACAAAACATAATTCACAGGGAACTAATTTACACATGGAACTTTCAAAAAGCAAATTGAGACACGCAGCAATTCGGGACTCTTAACATAGCAATGAACAACGTCAACTCGGAAGGTAAGATTTGGACATTGATTACACAGAAAATTCCAAGCCGAATAGGGGAAGGGACTGTTCGACTTAATGGAAACAAATAGAGAGAGAGAGAGAGAGAGAGAGAGAGAGAGAGAGAGAGAGAGAGAGAGAGAGAGAAGGAGAGGTGTGGTGAAATTGGTTTCGAAGAGAAGGAAAGGGGAGATGGTATGGTGTTTTTGTTTTCAAAGAAGAAGAATAAAACAAGAGTGGTGATGTTTGTGTTTGTTGAGAAAAATAAAACTAATGCTGGGTGTGTTCGAATAAACAAAACAGGACAAGCTGAAAATAAAAACTTCGACTTTGGGGAAATAAAAACAGGTAAACTAATTAACAGAACTAATAAATTTTTTTTTTTAAAAATAAATATGAAAATAAAATTTATCTACGAATTTAAAAGTTATATTACTAAAACGATGATTTGATTTTAAATTAAATGGCCCACAATAAAATTGATGTTTAAAGGGGCTAAATTACGAATTAAAACTACGGACAAGAAATTAAAAATCGTTACTTTCAACCCATAGTGGTTAGCTTTCGCTACTTTGTCCACTACTTGGATTTACGAAAATAACGAAATAGGGCAACAATAACGAAAGAGCAAGACAAGAAATTAAAGGAAATGAAATTGCATTAAAATAAAAAGAGTGTTTACAAAATTTGAAACTAAAGAAAATACAAGAAATTAAAACTACCCTAAAATCTAAGTTACTAAATACAAGGGGGGTGAAGGGGTATTTATAGGATGAGAATTAGGGTTAAGGGGGGTGTTGGGTAAATCCCCACCATACATTTGGGTTGTGTGGTGGTGAAATCCTAGCCATCTATTTGTTTCCTTCCCCCTTAAACTTTGAAGAGTTGATCTTGGCCATACACTTTGCTAATGTGTTGGGATGATCTCCACCTTCCACTTGTCTTGAAATATTCCTTTTGCTCCAAGCTCCTAATTCTTTTCCTTCTTTCATTTTTGGTCCTTTTTCTTCCTCCTTTTTCCCTTCCTTGCACTTTATTTATTTATTTTGTCATTTCTTTATTTATTTACGATTTTCCTGAAATTCAACAAAATAAAATATTAAAACATGAGTTCAAGCAATAAATAGGTAGATAAAATATGCAAAAATATGCACTTATCAATCAGTCTAGAGGATCATCTATCTTGTATTTATCTTTTATGTTTGAATCTGGATAATGTTAAATATGAACCAGAACTTTTCCATTATTTACTTAGCATTTAAAGTTTTTTTCTTTACTTGTTTAATTGGGATTAGTTGAAGAATCCTCTAGGTATTTTCTTGTTATTGTCTAACAAACAAATAGGGGGAGATTGAAAGGCATATGACTCAGCCTAATTGTAGTTCGAGGATCCTAATCCAATTAAACTAGATTGTAACAAGTAAATAATATCAACTGTCACAGGAATCTCAAAAGATGATAGCCGTCAGAAGAAAAATCAACTAGTCAATCTATAGTTTTGATGTTTTACACTGGAAGAAGATTCAAATATCTGATCAAGCCTCAAGGTAGCATTGAAACACATGGATTCATTTAAGGGACAGAGATTTCTATAAGTGATAAGAAACAATATCAGTACCGAATGATTGAAGAGAGTGAAGAATAGAAAAAGACCACAGTTTTAAAGTCAAGATGAAGAACAGAGATTGGAGTTAGTCGTTCATGAACCAGACAGTACATCGAGCGTCAACATCGATCCAGTGTATGTTCCTTATCATAATTACGTGGTTCGCAGTGAAGTATTGACTATTAAAGGATTTATATTAATTCTACTTTAATTGATTAAATCAAATAATTAATTTAATTAAATAAATTAATTCTAGCAGAATTAATATATTTGTTAAAGTGATTATTAGATTAATTAAATCAGAATTAATATGAAAAAGAAATAGTTATTTAAATGATTTTTATAAACCATTTAATTAATTATAAGCTGAAAAATATGATAATATAACTATCAAATGATAGTTATATCGATAGTCATATTCAGTTCAAGGTGTGATAGTCATATTCAGTTCAAGGTGTGATAGTCATATACAGTTCAAAGTGTGACAGTCATATTCAGTTCAAACTGGATAGTCATATTTCATTCAAGGAGACAGTCATACCGAATGTTATATTCAAACTGGACAGTCATACCGAATGTTATATTGATTGGACAGTCATATTTCATTCAAGGGGATAGTCATACCGAAAGTTATATTTAAAGAGACAATCATAGTACTTTCATTTGATAGTCATACCGAATGTCATATTAGTGTTAACTGATGTGTAAAATTATGTCTAACCGCAAGCGCACGGTATCAAATGTAGTAGATACTAGCAAATACGGGTCGAATCCTCAAGGAGACAGTTTCAAATTCAATTCAATGGTTATCAATTGTTTCTAGTCACAAACGATTAGTTGAGAATTTTGTTAACTACTAAAGCAAATTTAACAAGGTTTTAATTCAATTAATTAAGGGATCTAGGGCAATTCAGGTTCACCATGTTTACACCAAACAAATAACAAAGGTATAGCTTATCAATGGGATAAAATAATTAGAGCAATGGTTAAACTTTTCCAAGTTTTAACACTCTCAGAAATCCGATGATGTTTTCACACTCACCTTCAATTCCTCTAATTGTATGTAAGCCTCTAGTAGTAAAATCTTTCGATCTATTACTCCTATTGCAATCAATTAATCTATGATATTGCGCAATTACACAAATTAAGAATTAACACATATCAATTAGAATTACTCTTTACCCATCAATTCACTAATCAAATTAAACCCAAATCATGGTGCAAACATGGCTTCCCCTAATACCCTAGAATTAAGCTACTCACTCATGGTAGAAGTAAAAGCAATAAGAATAATGAAAGAAGCCATGTAAAACATATAATAATAAAACAAGAGAATAAAGAATACCTCAAACTTTGTATTAACGAAGAACAATGAAGATCCAAATTAAACCAAGTGCTTACAAAGGAAGAGATGGAGAGAGAAAAACCAAAACCCTAGCTTTTGTAAAAATACGTATGTATATGTCTATATCCCCTTCTATCACGTTTTCTCTTCCTTTTATAATCAAACCCCTTAATAAAATCTGATATCTATCTCCTAATAAAAGTATTTTTAATATCCTAATCAATTTACAAAAAGATATCCATAATTGAATAGGATTTTCTTGTAAAATTCGTCACAAATTTTGCTCCTCTGTTTCTGGGCTCTTCCAGTTGGATTTTGCTTACTGGACCACCTCTGAATTAAAGATAATTCCCTAAGCTTCGCGTGGACAGTAATTTCGTCAAATTCTGACTTCTGGCAGTTGGATTTTGCTTACTGGACCACCTCTGAATTAAAGATAATTCCATAAGCTTCGCGTGGACAGTAATTTCGTCAAATTCTGACTTCTGGAACTCAAGATATGGCCCAAACAGTGCAGGCAGCCCGTGCAGCCCAATAATACGAATTTTCTCCTATTTTATCTCCAAAATAGCTCTTTTTGCTCCAAATCCTTCCAAGTCATGAATTCTTTATTTCCTACAATAAAACAATCAAATCTATTAAATAAAAATCCAAATCAATGCAAAACACAATAAATATGAGAATAAAATCATCTAAAATATATATAAAAATATATTCTATCAAACATCCCCACACTAAGCATTTGCACGTCCTCGGGCAAATAAGTGAAATAAAAACTAAGTCCTAACAAACATCACTTTCGTAGATGACACGATTGCATTGAGCGTATGCAACAAGCCGTTAAACCCCTAGGCAGCCCTAGTAGGACGAGTGTTGTCTCGTGAGGGTTTATAGTGAATGTACCCACAAAATTCATCTAACAATGCAAAAGATCAATGCTAACACAACACCACACACACAAGTCCTCTCATGCCACATCAACTTAAGAATCAAAGCAAACATACGATGTCTTGGTGTCGAAAGTGCAAGTATTCACGTAGTCTACTCAACCAACATGCAGAAGGTCATAAAAATTCATGTCAAGTGTAAAAATCGTTGGTAATCATGCTAAGCCCACAAGAAATACATCTTTAAGTCTAAACCTGGGATCTCCTATGCCAAAACAAGTAATAACTCACCTTTCACTCAAAAACGAATATTCACTCAAAAACAAGGTTAAGTGTATCACTCAATTCCAACAAAATCATAAACACAACTTGACACTCGCAATCAATCTCACTCTCAACACAACATACATCATTGATGACAATCAAAAGGTCTTTATTCGGGTTGTAACGTGGGCTAGGGACCAGGTATGTCAAGTAAAGCTAAAACAGGTTAAATGTCAAAAGCTAGTACCCAACAATAATCATTATTCAATTCCCTTTCTATTAAAACCACAAATACTTCCCCACACTTGGATTTTTCAATAACCCTTATAACTTGACTAGTCGAATGAAGAAGGATCATACAAACATAAGAATGCTCTCAAATTTATTTATTTTTTTTTCTCTTTTTTTTTCTATTTTTTTCTTTTTTCTGTTTTTTTTTTCTTTGAGAGCTAAGGAATAAGCACCATGATCCATAGATATTTTTATGAATTTCGACTAACAAGCATCAACCAAAATCAATATTCCCCAATGGTATGATCATCAATAACCCCCCTTTTATGAACACCTTATTACTCCCTTAAGCACAATACTAGCCTTTGACAATTAGGTTCAAATTCAATGTAAGGCCAATAGAATAAAAATGATAATGGCAAGTAATGTGGTGTGTCACCGAAAGAATAGGATTAAGCTCAACAGGTTAACTAATTGATCATGTTTAAAAGGTTTGGAAATATGGGAAATACGAGGTTAAACCTAAGTGCCTTTATCATCTCATCATCAAGTAATGTCATGCATTTCAAGAAAGATCTTAAGTAAGTGCTAGCAATGTAAACAACATGTGGACACTCAAGCAAACGAAAAATCATGCAAAAGATATGCATATAGGCTCAAAACTCACTTGGTGTGACAAAACATAATCAATCCCAGGTAACAAGACTCTCTAACGCACCTACTTGTACTCAAAGCATGGAAACCAAGTCATCTTGCACATATTCATGTCATTCTAATCACTTACAACATTCAATTAAGTCTACCAGTTTCAACTTGCTAGTGAAAGTGTGTGCACAAGAACAAAGCACGTCACTTCTCATACAAAAGCATCCATAAACACAAGATTCCTACGCATGCATGGGTGTATCAAGCAAAATACAACAACTAATCAAATTGCATGGCTAGAATTATTTTTGGTATTTTTCAATTTTTTAATTTTTTTTTATTTTTTTAAAATTTCTCTTAACATTGAGAACCCTTCCCCACACTTAAGCGGTTCATTGTCCCCAATGAACTAATGAACAAGATACAAAACTACAACTAAAAACAAAATAAAACTACACTAAAAAGAAAAGAAAGAAAACTCCCCTGGAATCAAGTTGTCGGATGTGAAAATCACCCCTCATTCGCTTATGAGCCACCCACTAATCATATGAACCAACCCAACAAATTTTTTCTCGCAAAAATCCCCTTTCCTTAGCAATTAGTCTCACATCAACCGATTAAATTTAACCTCCACCGTCGAAAATGAAAATTTCCCAATATTAGCACTATCTCTCCCATGCTTACGAGCCAAAATAATCAATACCCAACTCATAAGAAGCTCCACCAAAAATTACCAAGCAATATCACACCAAAAATACCCCAATATATCAAGAATAATATAAATCCCAATTTACAAGAACACAAATTCGCAATTAAAATAAATTTGGAGAGAAGAAATAAACCCACTACGAATTGGAGAGGTGAACTTGCAATTAATTCCTCTTTAGAATTGAATTTTTGGAGATTTAAAGAAAACAGAAGAGGAATTGGATTTGTATGGAAAGGTGTGTATATATATATAAGATGATGGAGAGATTTGATACAAAATTTAGAGTGCATGAGAGATTTAGGAGTGTTGGATTTGATTTAGAATAGATATAAGAATTAGGGTTTGAAAGAATTTGAGTTAGAATAGGTTTGGGTGGGTTGTTATGATGCAAAACAACAATTTTCGGGGAAAAATAAAAAAAAAAATCTGGGCAGAAGGGTGTAACGCAGCCGCAGGCTGCGTTACAGGGTCGCAGACTGCGCGGGGTACAGTAACGCAGGCGCAGCCTGCGTTACAGGGGGGCAGCCAGCGCTTCAGGCAGTAACGCAGGCGCAGCCTGCGTTACAGGGGTGCTGCCTGCGAAAAAAATCACTGTTTTGCTTTTTTTTTTTTTTTTTTTTTTTTTTTTTTGAATACAACACTCTTTTTTTTTTTTTTTTTTTTTCACAAATGCATGGGTTGCCTCCCATGAAGCGCTTTTGTTTAACGTCGTTGGCTCGACTCAGCTGGTTCAGATCTCCGTGGAGGGGTTGTCAAGATAAATCACTTCCATCTTCCCTACGAATGCACCATCCACATATAATTTAAGGCGTTGACCGTTGACCTTAAATTTTGTTCCGTCTCGTCCCATAATTTCAATAGCACCATAAAATTTGACTTCGGTGACGGTAAAAGGTCCCGACCATCTTGATTTGAGTTTCCCGGGAAAAAGTCGAAGTCTAGAATTGAACAACAACACCTTGTCACCAACCTGAAAATCTCTCCTCTGAATCATCTTATCATGCATCTGCTTCATTCTCTCCTTGTAAAGCCGAGAATTGTCATAAGCATCAAATCGAAGCTCATCTAACTCATTAAGTTGAAGAAGTCTCGCTTGCCCCGCAGCCTTCAAATCCATGTTGAGTTCTTTTATAGCCCAAAAGGCGCGATGTTCCAATTCCACTGGCAAGTGACATGCTTTACCATAGACCAACCGATAAGGAGTGGTGCCTATAGGTGTCTTATATGCCGTCCGATAAGCCCACAAAGCATCATCTAGCTTCAAATACCAATCTTTCCTTGACTTTGCAACCATTTTCTCCAAAATGCTTTTGATTTGTCGGTTAGAAACCTCCACTTGGCCACTTGTTTGGGGGTGATATGCAAGAGCAACCTTGTGAGTAACGCCATATTTCTTCAACAAAGTTTCAAACTGACGATGGCGAAAATGAGAACCACCATCGCTTATCACTGTTCTAGGAACTCCAAATCGTGGGAAGATAATATTCTTGAAAAGCTTCATAACTACCTTGGAATCATTTGTTACCGATCCAATTGCTTCAACCCACTTGGACACATAATCGACAGCGACTAAGATGTATCTCATCCCACAAGAACTTGGGAAGGGTCCCATAAAATCAACACCCCATACGTCAAATATCTCGACCTCAAGAATACCGGTTTGAGGCATCTCATGGCGTTTAGAAATATTACCCGTCCTTTGACATGCATCACACGCCAAACAGAAAGCACGAGCATCCTTAAATAGAGACGGCCAAAAGAAACCGGATTGAAGTACTTTAGCAGCGGTTTTGGAAGGACCATGGTGACCTCCACATGCGAGAGAATGACAATGCTTGAGAATGTCATGTACTTCGAACTCAGGAACACATCTACGAAAGATTCCATCAGCACACTTTCGATACAAGAAAGGGTCATCCCAAAAATATTGTTTAGCATCGTGATAAAACCTCTTTCTTTGCTGATAAGTCAATTCTGGAGGGTGAGATCCACTAACACAGAAATTTGCAAAATCTGCATACCAGGGAGTTTGAGTAGCAACCGAAAACAGGTGATCATCTGGAAAAGAATCGTCAATAGGAGTACTTGACGCAATATCAGATTTGAAACGCAATCGTGAGAGATGATCCGCAACTACATTCTCAGCACCCTTCTTGTCTTTGATTTCCAAGTCAAACTCTTGAAGTAAAAGAATCCAACGAATAAGCCTTGGCTTTGCTTCTTTCTTCGCCAACAGATACTTAAGTGCCGAATGATCAGTGTGAACAATGACTTTGGAGCCAATGAGATAGGCCCGAAATTTGTCAAGAGCGTAGACCACAGCTAGAAGTTCCTTCTCGGTTGTAGCATAATTGACTTGAGCTTCATCCAAGGTTTTACTTGCATAGTAGATAGCGTGCAATACCTTGTCTTTCCTTTGACCGAGAACTGCTCCAACTGCATAATCACTTACATCACACATGATTTCAAATGGAAGGTTCCAATCTGGAGGTTGAATGATTGGTGCACTTATCAAAGCTTCCTTAATCCTGTTAAAAGACTCCAAACAAGCATCAGTAAACACAAAGGTGGCATCCTTAAGCAACAATTGAGTGAGGGGTTTTGCAATTTTTGAAAAATCTTTTATAAAACGACGATAAAAACCCGCATGACCAAGGAAACTCCTCACTCCCTTGACATTAACAGGAGGAGGAAGTTTCTCAATCACCTCAATTTTTGCTTTATCAACCTGGATGCCACGTTCAGAAATCAAATGACCAAGTACCACTCCTTCATTGACCATGAAGTGGCACTTTTCCCAATTCAAAACCAAATTCACCTCTTCACAACGTTTAAGCACTTTAGAAAGATTATGCAGACATACATCAAAATCAGACCCATAAACACTGAAATCATCCATAAATACTTCCATGATAGACTCTATGAAATCAGAAAATATGGCAGTCATGCAACGCTGAAAAGTAGCAGGGGCATTACACAAACCAAAAGGTACTCTACGATATGCAAAGGTACCATATGGGCAAGTAAATGTAGTCTTTTCTTGGTCATCAGAATGTATAGGGATCTGAAAGAACCCTGAATATCCGTCTAAATAGCAAAAGTACTTATGCTTAGCAAGTCTTTCTAACATCTGATCAATGAAAGGGAGAGGGTAGTGGTCTTTCCTAGTAGCAGTATTTAACTTACGGTAATCTATGCACATTCGCCAACCGGTGACAATTCGAGTGGGAATTAATTCATCTTTATCATTCTTAATTACCGTTGTTCCTCCTTTCTTAGGGACTACCTGAACTGGGCTTACCCATTTAGAATCAGAAATCGGGTAGATGATGCCCGCATCTAACAATTTCAAAACTTCTTTTTTAACAACCTCTTGCATGTTAGGGTTCAAGCGACGTTGTCCCTGTATGCAAGGCTTATGGTCATCATCTAAGTGAATTCTATGCATGCAAAAGTCTGGGCTAATCCCCGTAAGATCATCAATACTATACCCAATAGCTTTTCTATGCGCACGCAAAATAGTAAGAAGCTTAAAAATCTGGTTATCATCAAGACTAGAGCTAACAATCACAGGACAAGTCTTTTCATCATCAAGAAACACATATTTCAGATTAGATGGCAAAGGCTTTAACTCTATTTTCTTTACCTGAGGTTGACCACAAGAAGTGTCAGTGTTGGTTACCTCACAATTCGGATCAGCTGCACCATCCAACTGAAGAATCAATGAATCGACTTCAGCATGTCCTTCTCCTTCTGAAGCTTCAAGCATGAGCACTGCTTCCAATGCATCATTCAATATAATCTGAGGCGTTTCATCTCGGACAATTCCATCTATAACATCGATCCTGCAGCAAGTATTCTCAAGCAAAGGGGATTTAAGAGCAGAGGTTAGAGTAAAAGTAATTTTATCATCACCAACGCTCAATGTGAGAGTCCCACTTTTAACATCAATAACAGCACCTGCAGTACAAAGAAATGGTCTACCTAAAATAATAGGTATTTGGCTGTCCTCTTCCATATCTAGAACTACAAAGTCTACAGGAATATAGAATTTTCCAACCCTAACAGGCACATCCTCTAAAATTCCAAGGGGATATTTTATTGAACGGTCTGCCATTTGCAAAGTCATCTGTGTACATTTTAATTCTCCCATATTTAGTTTTTGAAAAACCGAGAGAGGCATGACTGAGACGCTAGCGCCTAAATCACATAAAGCTTTATCAATGAACAATGCACCTAAATGACACGGGATCGAAAAACTACCAGGATCTTTAAGCTTAGGTGGAGACTTATTTTGTAAAACAGCACTGCACTCTTCAGTAAAAGCTACTGTCTCCACCTCACCAAAAGACCTTTTCTTAGTGAGAATATCCTTAAGAAACTTTGCATATGATGGAACTTGAGAAATTAAATCAGTGAAAGGAACTGTTACCTCAAGATTCTTGACAAGTGTCATGAACTTACCAAACTGCTGGTCCACCTTAGTTCTGTTCATCCTGCTAGGGAATGGGAGCTTTGGCACAAATGGTGGAGGAGCAACTGCAGTCTTTTCCTTGTCCTTTTTCTTGCTTTCCTCAGTTTCACCTTCGCTTGCATCTTCAACAACTTTCTCTACCTTGTCTTCCTCAGAATTCTCTTTTTCTTTCTCAGTAGGAACATCGTCAGTAGGCATTGGAGGAGCATCATATGTACGACCACTCCTAAGAGCAATGGCATTCACATTTTCCTTTGGCTGAGTTGGTTGGGCTGGTAGAGAGCCTTGTTGCCTTGTAGACGAAGAACTAGCCATTTGAGCAATCTGAGTTTCCAGCATCTTATTATGTATCTCCATCTGGTTCATCTTTGTTTGCATTTGTAACATTATCTTCATCATATCACCTTGATTATCAGCCTGTGCAGCTTGATTTGCTTGAGGAGCATAATTCTGAGGAGGCCTTTGGAATCCAGGGGGATTCATAGGTCCTTGCGGAGGCCTATACTGTTGCTGTGGAGGAGGCTGGTACGACTGCTGATATTGCTGCTGATTAGGAACATTTGTATTCTGAGCATTATTGTTCCTATATGAGAAATTCGGATGATCTTTCCAACCAGGATTATAAGTGTTGGAGTACGGATTGTACTGCTGCCTCTGTTGGAAAACATTTGCTTGCTCCATCTGAAAATGTTGTGAATTTTGAGCATTGTATTGGCAATCGTTACCATAGTGGCCTTGGATGCCACAGACTTCACAAACTGGATTATTCAATGGAGCCATTGATGACAGTGCATTGATACTCATAGGTTGTGTAGAGGGCTGAGATGTCTTCAATGAGTGGATCTCCTGAGTCAATGCAGCGAGTTGAGATGATAATAAAGAATAGGCATCCACTTCGAGTTTACCCCCTTTCTTGGCTGCTCTCGGATTACTGAAGTGATTGGCAGCCAAATTTGAGAGAAAAGCATGTGCATCATCAACTCCTTTGTCTAAAAACACACCACCCGCAGCATTATCAACCATCCCTTTTGTTTCCGGATCAAGACCATTGTAGAAGCGTTTAAGCAGAAACCACTTCTCAAGACCATGGTGAGGGCATGCACGTTGATAATCCTTAAATCTATCCCAAGCATCCCGTAGAGATTCACCATAATCTTGCTTAAAACCCATCATCTTGTCGATCAAATCGTCGGTTCTGTTAGGAGGGAAGAACTCAGTTAAGAAAGCCTGAGCAATCTTATCCCACTCGGTCAGGTCAATATCATTCAACCATTTTTGAGCTTTGTCACGAAGAGAGAAACCGAACAACATGACTTTCAACTGGTCTGGAGTGACTCCCTGATGTTTAATTGTAGAACAGAGCTGTTGAAACCGTTGCAGATGATTTGTAGGGTCTTCGGAGGCAAGCCCAGCAAATTGATTCTGTTGGATCATCGTAAGCAGAGCAGGCTTGATCTCGAAATTTGCTGCTTGAATTGCTGGCATAACAAGGCCAGTAGGTACCCCACTCGGAGAGGGCTGTGAGTAGTTCTTCAAAGATTTGGGAAGGTCCGCCATCTCAATCTTTGGTTCAGATATCCTTTGCTGCTTCTCTTTCCTTTGTTGATCTATATATTGTTGACAAGTAATCCCAGAATCTGGACTAAGAGGAGTTGTATCCTCTTTCGCTTGATCTACTTTTGTTTGAGACCTGGTCTTGGGCATCAACAACTAAACAAGGAAAAGCAGTAAGATCCGTCTCAGTTGGAACAAGAGTTCCAAAGAGACAAGAGAAACAATTTAAAACAATCAAACTAAAATTAGAGAAACTAGGCGTCTCCCCGGCAGCGGCGCCAAAAACTTGATGTGTAAAATTATGTCTAACCGCAAGCGCACGGTATCAATTGTAGTAGATACTAGCAAATACGGGTCGAATCCTCAAGGAGACAGTTTCAAATTCAATTCAATGGTTATCAATTGTTTCTAGTCACAAACGATTAGTTGAGAATTTTGTTAACTACTAAAGCAAATTTAACAAGGTTTTAATTCAATTAATTAAGGGATCTAGGGCAATTCAGGTTCACCATGTTTACACCAAACAAATAACAAAGGTATAGCTTATCAATGGGATAAAATAATTAGAGCAATGGTTAAACTTTTCCAAGTTTTAACACTCTCAGAAATCCGATGATGTTTTCACACTCACCTTCAATTCCGCTAATTGTATGTAAGCCTCTAGTAGTAAAATCTTTCGATCTATTACTCCTATTGCAATCAATTAATCTATGATATTGCGCAATTACACAAATTAAGAATTAACACATATCAATTAGAATTACTCTTTACCCATCAATTCACTAATCAAATTAAACCCAAATCATGGTGCAAACATGGCTTCCCCTAATACCCTAGAATTAAGCTACTCACTCATGGTAGAAGTAAAAGCAATAAGAATAATGAAAGAAGCCATGTAAAACATATAATAATAAAACAAGAGAATAAAGAATACCTCAAACTTTGTATTAACGAAGAACAATGAAGATCCAAATTAAACCAAGTGCTTACAAAGGAAGAGATGGAGAGAGAAAAACCAAAACCCTAGCTTTTGTAAAAATACGTATGTATATGTCTATATCCCCTTCTATCACGTTTTCTCTTCCTTTTATAATCAAACCCCTTAATAAAATCTGATATCTATCTCCTAATAAAAGTATTTTTAATATCCTAATCAATTTACAAAAAGATATCCATAATTGAATAGGATTTTCTTGTAAAATTCGTCACAAATTTTGCTCCTCTGTTTCTGGGCTCTTCCAGTTGGATTTTGCTTACTGGACCACCTCTGAATTAAAGATAATTCCCTAAGCTTCGCGTGGAGAGTAATTTCGTCAAATTCTGACTTCTGGAACTCAAGATATGGCCCAAACAGTGCAGGCAGCCCGTGCAGCCCAATAATACGAATTTTCTCCTATTTTATCTCCAAAATAGCTCTTTTTGCTCCAAATCCTTCCAAGTCATGAATTCTTTATTTCCTACAATAAAACAATCAAATCTATTAAATAAAAATCCAAATCAATGCAAAACACAATAAATATGAGAATAAAATCATCTAAAATATATATAAAAATATATTCTATCATTAACTGATTGTTATATCAGTTAAAACAAAGCAATATGACTATGGCTGTGTTATAAAAGGCAGCAGAATGCAGAAGATCAAGAGTCAGTCGAACATAACAGAAAAAATACACACAGCAGCTCATATCTCTCTCTCAAGCTCAAGAACACTTACAAATTAAATTCTGTAAATTCAAGTTCATCTCAGTTGTAATATTCTATCCATTGGAACTTGTTTACTTGTGATTCTTGTACTACTAGCGAATTAAGTTTCCTAGTTCACAAATTGATATCTTGATTTTTATTAACTAAATTAGCAAAGTTCATGTTGAATTTTCTAATTAGTTATTAATTACTTGATAATCGTTTGGACTGATTTCGTAACACCCATCAAGTTAATATATTGTTATATTTAACTTGAAATTTGTGTTATATTATTCTGCACAAATTTGTTTAAAATAAATTTTATTTAAAGAACAAATTTCGAGAAAATGATATAGATTGTATTCAACCCCCCCCTTCTACAATCTTATCGGACCTAACATCAATACATACTCAATTTAACTCGGACTGAGCACTGTGGGTGGCATAAGTTTTAGATCAGGCTGAAGTATTCATATTGAAGATGCTACCTCAAGCAGATTTTGTTGTCAGGATACATTAGTTGGGGACTGTCGGATTTACGGAGAGTGAAAACAAGAAAAGTGAATTGGAATGAAATAATACCAGGCTCTTGCTATCATATAGAGATTGGAAATTTTATCAGAATTTTCCGAGATGGGATGATGTGGCCAGGTCAGGAAAATCCATGAGGGATGCCAAGTGTAGAAATTTGCTAGGATGTAGTTTGATAAGTTACTTGAGAAGGAGTTAGGTTCTACTCCTATGATGAGAAGCATCCAAAGTTGGAAGGCAAATAGCAAGCCCTGAGAAGATTGAAAGTACAGCGAATGTCTTCAGGTCTTGCTCTAAAAGAAAACCTTGGCGAGGAGACTAATGAAACAGGGTACATTAACACTATCGGATACTTGAAGTGCTTGTAACACTACTTTATAATGATCTTAACGGTGCATGCATAGCCTATTGTTTATCTGTTTGATCATCTTCTAATCTTCTACTATAAATCTAAATGCAATTTATAGTCCAGATTTTAGAGTCAGGTATTCATGTTACTCCTACCTTGAGAAATTAAGTGATTAGCATTTCAAGTTCCATAGGCGCATCAAGGTATTCACTGTAGCCTTCTATCTGCGCAGTAAGTGCAATTACTTAAGCGAGTGAATTCAGTAATCTATGACGCATATTTACAATATGGAATCGGTGTTGGGGTTATGTTGAACACCGTTCTTAACATTACGGCAATTAGCTGACGGATGTTACTTGTTGGTTCCTTCTTTTTGATTGACAATGTGTCTATTGAACAATACAAATAATGTTAAGTTACCTCATTTCTTGAAATGTTGTACGACATAGATAATTATACGCCTAAGAAAGCCACACAAAACCTCGTAAGATTTAAGGAATAAGAGTGAAGGTTAAATCCTTGTTGCAATTACAACCAGCCTATTTGAGTTTATAAGACACAGGTCCGATGGGCATGTGGTAACTTGTTTTTATGTCATGTATGTGTCAATAATTCTGTGTTCAAGTCTGAGATTCATCTTTTTCAGAACCCTCCCAATCAGACTTGGCATAGTTTAAAATGATATAACAACAAGCTGTGTTCTTTGTAAGTAGTATAAAGATGGTCAGAAAAATGTTCTGAAAATGGAGGGCAATACAAAACAAAGTCAGTCACGCAAGCAGAGGTAATTCGAAATACAACCACAAAAGCGGGCTCTTTTGAGCCAACCAACCACAGCTCTCACTTTCTAACTCCTAAAATTATCAATTTTAATGGTAAAAATCAAATAGTGGACCATGTGGCTCCTTTAGGGTTAATTAACAATCAACCATAATTGTGTATGCTGACAAACAACAACTAACCAAAGGTCAATACTGTTTCTGGAGGCCTCTGTTATTCTTTTTAAGTTTAAGATGTAGTATTAACTTCTAGTTGCTTATCGGCAGGCCTCTGTAATTCTTTTATTAAGGTACGATTGTTCATTGTATTTAAGATGTGAAGGCAGTCTTAGCAAGGCTTATTGACATTTTCATCATTTACGTGCCGTCTCCAGCATTTTGGAAGTCCTAGTATTTTAGAATTTTGGAGGCTCTAAATTTTTTTCAAACAAATATTTAAAGTTCATAAATTTCATAAATTAAATTTTTCAAAAAAAAATAAAAATGAATCATTATTCAAGAAGTTTCCATTTCAATACAAAAGTAGCGATTTGAATCTAGGAAGTTATTATTCTTCTTACTTTTGTATGAGCAAGATCTCTAATTAAATCATTGTAATCTAGATTAGCTAACATTTTCTTCTCAATATACAACATAGTCAAGCCACTGAGTCTCTCTTGTGACATAATTGATGGAATTTTCAACAACATTCACATCATCTGAATTTTCATCAACATGATTTTCAGGCAAATTTTCAGCAATGGTAACATTCTCTCTTGAATTGTCCATATTAACGGATTTTACGTACCTATTCATGGATCATGTTAAAGTTTGCGTGAGTTATCCAGCTTCTCCTTTTTCTTCCTTTTTGAACTTCATATTTTCTTTTACCTGCCCATCTATAGAATATAAAATATGATTAGTTTAATTAGGTATTCATGTGCCTGAGGATGATCTCAGGGTTCTCCTGAGATTAAAAGCTTTTCAATACAAAATTAAGGGTGTTTAGGTAAATTTATTTAGAAAAAATTGAAATTTACAAAAATGCACCTGCGGGACTACTTAATTTATAGGTTATTTGTATTATAACCTCAGGAATCTCCTGAGGACAACCTCAAGTCCATTTTTCGTTCAAAAAAAATTAACTAATATAAAAACATAAAAAAAGAAAGAGAAGATTAATCTTAGTGTGGTTCTTGTACGCGTCAAGAGATGAATATAGATGCTAGGTTTTCACTTTTTCCTTCTGTAGAGATGGTTGTCATAAGGCACTCAATATTAAATATTAACCTATCCTAACCATGGATGTAAAAATCGGTAATCGGTATAAATCGGTTGAGGTATCAATTTAAGATTAATCGGGTAATCGGGGATTAATCGGAAGAATTAAATATTAATCGGATATTATAATAATATTTAATATATTAGTCTAATTTACAATCAAACATATCATTTTAAATAAATTTACAGGATTAATCGGATTTCAAAAATCGAACCGTTTGGTTACATTACAGGGGATTAATCGGCTGAATCGGAGATTTTTAGAACCATGATCCTAAATGGGGTTTATCTTAAAATAATGGGCTTTTATAATTATTAATTAAGTGTTAGCCCTGGAAATAAAGCTGTTAGCGTGTCTATCTATTCCTCTGGCCTCTGGCCGTGGTAGGTATATTTTTATATCAATTTATTTAATCAAAATTTTTTTTTTTATAATAATAATAATACTAACACACACACACACACACACACACACACACACACACATATATATATATATATATATTAAAGCTAAAATATTGAAAATTTGTCGATTTGGTTATCGTAATTAATAAAATAAATGATATCCTATTACATAATAAGAGTAAGAGGGAAAATAATAGAATACTACCAATGGTCGAGTGTTTGATTCCACCAACTACATGTACAATATTAAATTATATATTTTATATAACAAGTGGTGCAAGGAAATATTAAACAAATATATCATAAATTTGGACTATATAAATTATAATTGCTCCACATATGTTATCTAAAAATTTATGGTTCGAAAAATATTGACAACATAATGTAACAAATATACAATGTAATATATATGTAACACATATACAATGTAATATATTGTTAGCCCCTGAATTGCGAAGTCTATTAGTACTATTCTTTTCTCTTTGGGGATTCCAAAGTCTATTAGTTAGTCTGCTCCTTGGTTGGTCTTTTATATTGCTTTCATCTTAGTTTAAATCGTTATAGGTAGTTTTCTTTCAACCTTATTTTAGTTCATGTCTCGGCACTGCTAATGGCATTGTAAGGTTTTCGACATTCAGGTTTGGTCGTGTTTTTTTAGCAATATACCCGTAATACGCACACGGTTACGTTTTTTAGCTAAAACATATCATCTTTTCTATATTTTAAAAATTAAATCCGTTATTTTCTAAAAATATCACGGACAACATATCTATACTATCTATACTATACTATAAAACACAAAACATTAAAAGTTTTGGTATGGTACGGTACTTATCTTATTTAATTATTTACCAACAATTCTCCAAAATAATAACTAACCAATTACCTTTTTCAGGTATTAATAATATTATAATTACTAACTAACTGATTACCTTTTACAGCTAAAAGGTAATATCTTTTTTATATTTTCTAACTAAATATCTCATTTCAAACTCTTAATTATTTTACTTAATTATAAAAAAAATAAAACACAATATTTTCTCAAAATATTGCACGCAACTCTTCCAAACAATTCTCCTAAATAATAACTAACCAATTATTATCTTTTTCAACTATTAACTTTTCTAACTAAAATATCTTCTTTCCAAAAATATGGTCGCTCTAATTAATAAAATAAACTAATAATATTATAATTACTAATAACTAACTGATTACCTTTTATAGCTAAAAGTAATATTTTTTCTATATTTTCTAACTAAAATATCTCATTTTCAAACTTGATTTTTTTACTTAATTATCCACAAAACACAATCTTTTCTTTAAATATTACACGTAGCTCTTCCCAAAACTTCTCCTAAATAATAACTAACCAATTACCTTTTTTAGCTATTACCTTTTCTAACTTTTCTAATTAAAACCTCTTCTTTCGAAAAATATGATCATTCTTATTAATGAAATAAAGTAATAATATTTTAATTACTAATAACTAAATGATTATGATTACCTTATATATATATATATATATATATATATAATTATCAAATTATATCATTTAAAAATTTAACTTAAAAAATTCATATCATAAAAAATTCATTCAAATTATTGAAAAAATATATAATATTAAAGAAAATCCGTGCATCGCACGGGTTTTAACCTATTAAGAGCATCTCCAATAGAGGTTGCCAAGAGGTTGCCAAGTCCTATGTGGCATGGCAACCTTGGTTGCCCATCTATTGGAGTGTCAATGTTGTCAAGAAGTTGCCCACCAAAGTTGCAAAAGTTGGCAACTTCCCTATTTAGTTAAAACACATACAACTCCTCAAATATGTATTTAACTTTATCTTTTTTTATATCTCCCATATTTTAAATGTATTTATAAGACAATACAAAATTAATGTATGGGACCACATTGGCAACTTTTAAAGTTGCCATCTATTGGAGTACATTTGTAACAAAAGTTGCCAACAATGAGATGGAGGAGAGAAGAAATAAAAAAGTAATATATATGATGATGTGGTAGAAGTTGGCAACTATATTGACAACCTCTATTGGAGATGCCCTAATAGAATAATATAATTAATGGTAATTACTCGATTACCTTTTTCTTGTTTACTTTTAGTTGATATTACTTTTTATAAATATCTAAAAACATCAGTTATACCATATTTTCCAATCATCAATATTTTTTTTCTAATTAAATACATTATTTTTAATCTATACTATTATATTAAATCCGAAATATTAAAAATTTTATTAGTTTCGTTTTCGGTACGGTTATCGTAATTAATAAATAAAAAAATATAATTAATGATAAGTAGCCGGTTGCCTTTTTTAATTACAATATACTACTTTTTAATTAAAAGATATTACCTTTTATAAACATCTAAAAATATTAATTGTACCATATCTTCCAATCATTAATATTTCTTTTCTAATCAAAACAATTTACCATTTGTTAGGAATTCTGTATAAGTGAAGTGATGTTTCAACCGATATAGAAGTGATGTTTCAACCGATGAAGCATCTACGACAACGGATATGACACTCCAGCAAACAACATTCAACCTATCGATCGATGTCTGCTTCAACGAATAAATTGCTGCAACCAATAATGTCTTGATATTTAGCGGTTGATAGCGACTTGACATGCCTGACAGATCACATGGGTTGATCGACTTAAAAAGGGTATGGAAGCCAGTATTCGAAACGAAGAAGAAAAAGAAACATTCCTTATTCTCACAAGCAATTAGCTGGTAAATCTAGTGCAAATCTGTCCAAGACAATCCAGACAAAATTGCATCACATGGAGATAGAGAGTGGCAGCAAACCTACAGAATATTTTGACTTTGTAATATTCGTTTATTTTGTAGGGTTTGTAAACTTGAAGTATATATATCTTCAAGTGTAGCAAGGCTAAGTAAAGAAGAAAACACTGAGCTTAAACGCATAGAGCTTTAGGTTTTCTTGTAAACACTAAGTCTTGTACTTGCAGCTGTGTAAACTTTACACATGTTATTTTCTTCAATACAACCCTCAGGTGGACTCGACAAATCCACCTGAAATTTTTAAAGAGTATGTTGTATGTTTGTTTATGTTTTTATTTCTGTTCTATAGTTTTATCTGTTCATTTTAAATCCATCTGCTGTCTTGTTAATTCAAAACAATTTTCATCAAGACTGTATTCAACCCCCCTTCTACAATCTCGTGGTGTCTAACAGGGAAATAGTAAATGGGGAAGGACACAGGGGTAAAGGTTCTAATGCTTGATAAAGACAACTACTTTCACTGGAAAGTAAAGATGCATCTTCATCTTTCTGCTATCGACGAAAGTTATGTAGATTGCATAGAGAAAGGTCCTCACATTCCAATGAAGCCTAACTCTGGAGTTGGTGAAGCTGCTGGTACTGCAGCTGCTGGAAGGCCAGTTCCAAAAACTCAGGCTGAGTTCACAGACGAAGACTTGGAAGAGATGCACAAAGATATAAAAACCATGAACATCCTGTTCAAAGGTATCGCCCAAGATATGTTTGATAATGTTATCAACTGTACCACTGTCAAGCAAGTATGGGACACTATTCAAATAATCTGTGAAGGAACTGAGCAGGTTAGAGAAAACAAGATGCAGCTTATAACGCCTTAGAAAAATTCATATTTATAAATGTTTATTTAAATATTAAATGTGAATTCTGTGACGTGAATATTGTTGAGTAGGTAAAATATGTATGATATTATATTTGTTGGTTTAGTTGATAATTTATGTGTGTCGTGTAAGCCTACGTATTTTTAATTGTATTTTTGGTGAATAAAGTTTATTTAAATTATGTATTATTTATATTCTGAGAATTTTATAAAATAATCGGTATTAGTAAAAATTATGAAATCTTTTGCATTATTAACTTTATTGGTTTATTTGAGTTTTAAAAATATTAGATGGATTTATTTTTATTTTTAAGGATTTTAAAATGATTTTACGAATTGATTTGTGTCTTATGGATTTAATCTTGTAAAATTCATGTTTAATTCGTTTTTAATCCTAAAAAATATTTTAAAAAATATCGGGAGATATATAATTTTATTTTCTATATTTTAAAATTTAGTTTTAGATTTTTGTCAATTATTATTCCTTTTATTTCCATTTTATAAAGTAATTTTTATCTCATTTTAAATTAGAGTTTAATTAGTAAATATACTATTATATTTTCCCTCCAAATTTTCTTAAAATCCCTAATTCCTAAATTTAGCACATAACAGCAGCTGGGTTTCCTCTTTATTTTCTGTTAAGCTCTAGATTTCTCTCGAAGGTTCACTCCTTAATCTCTTTCTTGGACCCACACATCTCTCCCTCAATATCTCTTTTTTCTTGTAATCAAACTCTTGTTTCGCCCCTCTATACAGCCCTTGGTCAGTTTACGCTGCGGTGTGTAATTGTTGGTACGGTGTGAAGCTTGTGCTGGTGTAATGTGTCTCCCCTCCCCTATTCTTCCTCTACAACCACAATGTAGCTATATATGTGTGCTGTGTAAACGTGTGCGTGCGTAGAAGAATTGAGGTGTCAAGTTGGTGTGTTATGGTGTAAGTTGTGAATGTGGCTGTGAGTATTGGCTGTGTGTTTAGGCCATAAAACGTTATTGTACAGCCGAGTGTGTGTTGAGTAATCCCTTCCTCTGTCTTCACTATACGCAGATTTTGTGTGTATATTTGATGCTTGGTGGAATTGATTCTGGTGACTTGTGATGCTTCGAGATTTTGCTATTAAATTCCTGTTGTGAATTTTGTGGCTTGATTCTGTGCTTCGAATTGTACATCACTACTTTGTCAATTATTTCGCAAAATTTTTAGTGATTATCAACGAATGTTTAGAATGGTGAATTTCTGAAAAATAAATTGTTGAATATTCGTATAATTTTTGTGAGCGGAGTTTCGAGTCGGAGACCCAAATTAGGTACCCACGAGATTTTGCCCCCTCGACGATGATTAATTTGATTTGGGGGTAAATTGGCGATGATGATTCGTGAACAAAATTTAAATTTTAATAATTATAAAATAAATTGTAATTTTAATTTCGAATTAGTACAATTTATTTATTATGTAATGGATTATTCGGAATGGAATTGTGATGGTTCGAATTGGTTGGTACTTGATATGTATTTTAATTGTAAGTATTATTATTGGTTGTGTCGGTTATGTTCCGACTAGCAGTCACTCGTATAAAGGGGATGCCGTCAGAATTTTCTAAAAATCTTAATTGTATTTTCTCGAGTATATATATATATATATATATATATATATATGTATGTACTACTAGTATGGAGTGGTATTTAGATTATATTTTATTTACGTGATTATTTGTTAAATATTTATCGGTTATAATTATATGTTTATGTCAATGGTAAGTGGTTGAGATAAAATGACTAAGGTAAGTAAATTTAGGGGTTATCGCAAGGGTAGATTAAGGTTAGACGTTCGAAGACGAACGTCAATATTATGTAGAATTTCTGAAGTAGTGTTTTTATGTGTAGATTCGAAGGACGTAAACTCAAGGGGTAAAGGAAAGGCAAAGGCTGAGGACTTGTGGAACTAAGTGATTAGAGTAAAAGTACTGTGTTAAGGCAAGTAACTCGAACCTTGTATCGAAGTTCAGATTCTTTCAATTATATATGAATGGTTGTTAAATTCTTATAACCTATTGTTTTACATTTCAAGTTAACTGTCGAATCTCTTGTATTATATTGTTAAAACATTTTAATTATTGCTTAATCCTTTATACTTTCTTGGTTACCCTTATAGACTGCTGTTTAAATTATTGTACTTCCTTGCTTGTTTTAATTCTCGTTGAACTGTAAACCTTGTTGTATGACATACCTTTTGTACTAGCTTAAACCATATTTCATATCTATTTCCTTAAGCCACACTAGCCTAACTATACTTTGTAACCCTTGAATTAAACTCTAAATCCCTGACCTTTGTTATGTTCTTAATTAATCAATGACCCTTATTGCTTATACTCTTATTTTCCCTGAGCCATACCATATTCGATATTACCTTGTATTATGCCTCTAAAATGACAAGAGCTTGATAAACCCTTATTTTTAAATACTTGTGAATCACACTTGAACCCTACCTTGCGAACCTTATACAATTAAATTGGATTGTTTACTTGACTTTTAGTCACTTATCTTTTAAATTAAACAGAAAGTTTCCTCGCTCTGAATTATTGCATAAGAGTTCTAATTCTTGAAACTTGCCCTATTTCATTAAAACATTTAATTAATTATTTAATAAGCGTAAGAGGCTAGGGTGGTCCAAGTCCAGCACTTAAATTTGGCGTAAGAGGCTAGGGTGGTCCTAGTCCAGCATTAAAGTCCAAGGTGTTTCCTAATTGGGAACCCAATTTTCAAGGTCCAGAGGGACTTCGTATCCGGTATGGGGACTTTACGTGGTTGATCACCCATATTGTCCGGTTTTAATAGAAAGATTAATTTAATTGAAATATTTTAAAGGTGGAAATATGATATAAAAAGATAATTGATTGCTCTCTCTCTTTCTCCCTACCTTTGGAAATGGATTACAAAATTGTCAAATTTTGGAAGAGCTCAAAGAATGATTCTTATATTGTTGTATCCATATTTCTGTTGTTGATTCCTTGCATCTATATGGTTACTTGCTGAGCATTTGGCTCATTTCTTGCTATTGTTTCTAACCCCTTTCAGTTAAGAAGGAAGATGGTACGTCTTAAGGGCATGGTCAGGAGATGTGCGAGTTGTGGACCTTAGTCACTAGTTTTGCTTTGGTAGCAGGAAGACTTTTGGGCTATAGACAGGATTAGAAGTAATAGTGTCAGTTAGTTTATTTATATTTGGGGATTTTATAAAACTTATGGAGTGTATTTAATTGTTGATAAAGGATTTGGTATTGTAATTTAATAACTTAGTTTATTAGTTTGCTTGTTTCATACCACTACCTGATGAAGATCCAGGTTGTTAGTGGGGTCATTATATTATGTTTTACTATTATTGTCACCAGGGTTTATGTAATTGGTTTTGAATTACAGGTGGATAGTCTGATTTACGAATACTTCATGCCAAAATTTTATAAAATTTCAATGGGTTACCGCATTTAGTTATATGTATTTCGATTTGTGTTGTGACGCCCCGATCTTGACCCCAGATCGGGAGGGCGTTACAGGTTGGTATTAGAGCTGTCAGGTTTTGGTCACCGAAATAAGCCAGGTTAGGTATAAGATATGTGTAGGATAGGATCTGAACCCTTATAGACATAGGATAGGAGCGATAGGTGTAGGTTATCATTAGGATAGTAGGTGATAGGTTTAGGATATTCTTTTATCGCTTTTGTACCTTTTTTTTGCGCGTTATCGTTATCACAGGTGGTGGATGCTTCTGTAGACTCACCCATTTCCCGACGTGTAATTACTTGAGTTCGACCTAGAGTAAACCTGAGGAGTTAGTGAGCAACATGGTCCGGTTTATTTCGCTATCACCAGTATTTGTACCAGTCCACGCAGAGACGCTTTTACATGTTGTTGATGATATGAATTATTTTCAGTATTTATCTTTTAGTAGTTGGATTGTTAACAGTGTATCTTGAACTCTAAAACTGTGGTGTTATATTATTAACCTTGTTGGTACCATGATCTTTATATTCTTGCTATTTACGCATCTTTCATCATATTTTTGAGTTGTCTAAATATTTCCTGTTAAAAATATCTTGTTCAAGATAATACCTATGCTTCCCTGTTTCTTTACACCGTTGTAACTCTTGTGAGCACAGACAACTCAAATTCAGGATTTGAAAGCCTTAATATTTGTATATCTTAGCCTGTTGTTTAATAAGTTCCTTGTTTTCTTATCAGAATCATGCCTCCAAAGAAGAAAACACCTACTGCAAATCCTGAAAACCAGAACACTGGCAATCAAAATCTAGTTGACTCGACTATGACTCAAATTCTTCAACTCCTTCAACAACAAATAGCCGCACTAGCTCAACAACGACCCGCTCAACCAATTGTGACATTTAAATCTTTTCAAGCTGTGCACCCTCCAGAGTTTAAAGGTACTGTTAACCCAATAGAAGCTAGGGGATGGCTAATTGAGATGGAGAAAGCTTTTGCTTTGGTAAGGGTAGGAGAAGATCAAAAGACTGAATATGCGAGTTACTTCTTGAAAGATGAAGCAAACCATTGATGGGAGTCAACGAAGTTGTTGGAAGGTGAAGGAGTGATCACATGGCAGAGATTCACAGAATTATTTCTCGAGAAGTATCTTCCAAGGTATAGGCAAGATCAGCTGGATATTCAGTTTCTAGAGTTAAAGCAGGATAACATGAGTGTGGCGGAATACGAGGCAAAATTCACAGAGTTAGCAAGGTTTGTTCCTGAATATGTCAATACTGAGGCGAAGAAAGCTAAAAGGTTTCAGCAGGGTCTAAAGTCATGGATACGTAGTAAGGTGGCAGTATTTTAGTTAGAGAATTATGCAATGGTGGTGGAGAAAGCTATGATTGTTGAAGGTGAGAGTGAATTGTATCAGAAGGAGAAGGCGGGAAAGAAAAGAAAGATAGAAAGTACTGAAGGAAGTCAGAATCCAAGAGGTAATAATAACAATAACAAGTTCAAGCCAAGGAGTGAGGGCTAGTTTTATAAGAGCCGAGGTTTCCAGAAGCCGAAGAATGAAAATGGTGGTCAAGGTAAACGTTTTCAGAATACTAATCAGCAATAGGCAATCATACCAGCTCTACCTGAATGTACAACTTGTGGGAAGAAGCACTCGGGAGTTTGTCACAAACTAAGTATCACATGTTTTAAGTACAACAAGAAGGGACATTACACGGGAAAGTGCCCGACTTTAAAACCAGGGATAACATGCTACAATTGCGGGAAAATTGGTCATATTGCTAAAGATTGTAAAGAACCAGTGCAAACAACACAGGCTTTAAGGATAGTCGGACCCCCAACGGCAAATGCTTTGAGGATAGCTGGAGCCCCAGCCCAGAGCCAGATGTCTTCACCTAGGGCCAGAACTTTCAACATGACAATGCAGGATGCCATTCAGGAAATGGATGTTGTCGCAGGTACGCTTCCTGTGAACTCAGTAGAGACTAAAGTTTTAATTGATTCTGGAGCAACCAAGTCTTTCATTTCCAACAAGTTTGTTAGTAAATTGCAATGCAAAATTCGACCTTTAGAGCAAGCTTTAATGATAGAATTGGTAAACCAAGATAGAGTTTCCGCTAATTAAGTGTGTCCTCAGTGTAATATAGAGAGAGAAGGTTACCTCTTCTAGGTTACCTCTTCTATGCCAATTTGATACCTTTCGAGATGGGAGAATTTGATGTAATCTTAGGGATGGATTGGTTAGCTGATTATGATGCACAGATTGAGTGTAGAAAGAAGCAGGTAAGATTAAGGACTGAAGATGATTAGGAAGTTATATTTCAAGGGCAAGGACAAGTGGAGAAATTTTTGAGCATTATGCAAGCTAAGAGGTTACGTAGGCAAGGATGTGAAGCGTATTTAGCACTTGTAGTGGATGTAGAGAAGTAAGCACTGAAGATAGAAGATACCAATTGTTAACAAGTTCCTTGACATTTTTTTTTCCCGAAGAATTACCCGGTTTACCTCCAGATCGAGAAGTGGAGTTTGCTATAGACTTAATGCCTGGAGCTGAACCCGTGTCCAAAGCACCATATAGGATGGCACCTATGGAGATGAAAGAGTTAGCAATGCAATTAAAGGAACTTTTGGAGAAGGGAGTCATAAGGCCAAGTGTATCACCGTGAGGAGCGCCTGTACCATTCGTCAAGAAAAAGGATGGTAGTATGAGATTATGTATCGATTATCGAGAGCTCAACAAGCTGACCATCAAGAATAAATATCCCCTACCTAGAATCGATGATTTGTTTGATCAACTTAAAGGCGCAGCTTATTTCTCGAAGATTGATGTAAGATCGGCCTATCATCAATTGAAGATCAAACCTGAAGATATTCTAAAGACGGCGTTTCGTACTAGGTTTGGATCTTATAAATAGAGTCTTTAGGAAGCAATTGGACAATTTTTTGATAGTTTTCATTGATGACATATTGATATATTCCAAGACCCGGGAAGAACATGCGGAACATTTAAGGATTGCATTGGAAATCCTGAGAGCAGAGAAGTTGTATGCCAAGTTTTCAAAAATGTAAGTTTTGGTTAGAGGAGGTAAAGTTTCTAGGCCATATAATCAGTAGTGAAGGAATTAGAGTTGATCCTGCAAAAATAAAAGCCATGATAAGTTGGAACAGACTGAAGACACCTACTGAGGTAAGAATCTTCTTATGATTGGCTTGTTATTAAAGGAGGTTTGTTCAAGATTTTGCTAGGATTGTTTCACCATTGACCAAGTTGACTAGGAGAAATGAAAAGTTCATAGGGAATGAAAAGGGTGAGGACAAATAAGTGAAATCATGATTTCTAAGTATGAGCTTTGCAATTGAAAGAACTAAAATTTTTGGGGTATTACCAAAGGATCGAAATGAATTCTATGACGACGAAGCAGTTATGAATTGGGAAAGGCCTAAGACGCTAACGAAGATTGAAAACATTGGAGGACCAGGTAGGAATTATCAAAGGTTGTCAAAGGTATTACCAAGATAGCTACAACAATAGACAAGCCTACAAATTAGGAAACAAAGTGATAAAGGTGGAGAAAGCTTTCAGGAGTCAATGAAGAGATTGAAAACTATCCCAGGGTCAGTACAACCGGATGAACAAGGAAAAGATGAATAGGTTTATAAGAAATGTTCAAAGAGTTTAAGAGGTTGGAGTTAAGGAATTCAAATGCTTAGACTATTACAAAAGAGATGATCTATACCATAACGTTCCAACATGAGTAACTGGGGGAGATGTGGAAATACTAAGAAAACGTGTTGAATCAGAACGTGAAGGAATTGATTTTAGAAGAATGGAATAGTTCAAGGAAATGACTGATGGATGTGTATTTTAATTCATTAATTCAATTATTGGTAAATGTTGGAGTTATTATGTGTAGAGTCTAACTGGAGGAATTGTAGCGAATATAGTGTAGTGTTTCGGAAGATGATTTCTTGAGAATTTAGTACAGTGAAGTTTAAATGAGTTTTGAAGGTTGTAAGTCAATTTTGGGTGAAATATACTTGGATTTACTTAGGTTAAGCCGAGTTTTGATATTAGTGAATATTGTTGTTAGAGCTTAAACTGGATTAAAAAATCTGATTTTGAATGGTGTTGAGGGGTAGTGACCCCATGATAGTTGGTGTTACGAATAAGATATTCACGTTTCACGGTAAATAGTTATTAGTTTCGAAAAGGTTACCCAGTAAAACAATGGGATTGAGGATGGATAGAAGTTTCCCAATTATTCCCTCATCGAGTAACATTGTACGTTGAAAGGGGAGTAAGAATGATTGGGGGATTTCTTGATAATCTTTTTCTCATAGTTTTTTCTGGGGCAATCTGAATTATGAGTAGGAGCGTGGAAGTGGTATCAATTATTTTAGTCGCGTGGATTTCGTTTTAAAGATTTAATTATTTATATGTTTGCTGCAAGTCAAGGCAAATTTTGTTTTAGTATTGTATATGAATGAATTGTTCATGGATGATTGGGATTAGTACTTGAGGCGTTGTGTACAGGGCATAGTCCATTATACGAATAGGTCATGTCCGATTTTCGGTAGAAAAGGATCGTCACGTGCGAGTGATAAGTATTTAGAATTAACGAGATATGTAAACAAAAGTTTTAAGTTTCTCTCGAAGGTTCACTCCTTAATCTCTTTCTTGGACCCCCACATCTCTCCCTCAATATCTCTTTTTCCTTGTAATCAAACTCTTGTTTCGCCCCTTTGTAGAACCCTTGGTCAGTTTGCGTTGCGGTGTGTAATCGTTGGTACGGTGTGAAGCTTGTGCTGGTGTAGTGTGTCTCCCCTCCCCTGTTCTTCCTCTACAACCACAACGTAGCTATATATGTGTGTTGTGTAAACGTGTGCGTGCGTAGAAGAATTGAGGCGTCGAGTTGGTGTGTTATGGTGTAAGTTGTGTATGTGGCTGTGAGTATTAGCTGTGTGTTTAGGCCATAAAACGTTACTGTGCAGCCGAGTGTGTGTTGAGTGATCCCCTCCCCTGTCTTCACTGTACGCAGATTTTTTGTGTATATTTGATGCTTGGTGGAATTGATTCTAGTGACTTGTGATGCTTCGAGATTTTGCTGTTAAATTCTTGTTGTGAATTTTGTGGCTTGATTCTGTGCTTCGAATTGTACATCACTACTTTGTTAATTGTTTCGCAAAATTTTAAGTGATTATCAACGAATGTTTAGAATGGTGAATTTATGAAAAATAAATTGTTGAATATTCGTATAATTTTTGTGAGCGGAGTTTCGAGTCGGAGACCCAAATTAGGCTACCCTCGAGATTTTGCCCCCTCGACGATGATTTAATTTGAGTCGGGGATAAATTGGCGATGACGATTCGTGAGCCAAATTTAAATTTTAATAATTATATAATAAATTTTAATTTTAATTTCGGATTGGTACAGTTTATTTATTATGTAATGGATTGTTCGGAATGGAATTGTGATGGTTCGAATTGGTTGGTACTTGATATGTATTTTAATTGTAAGTATCATTATTGGTTGTGTCGTTTATGTTCCGACTGGCAGTCACCCGTATAAAGGGGATGCCGTCAAAATTTTCTAAAAATCTTAAATGTATTTTCTCGAGTATATGTATATATGTATGTACTACTAGTATGGAGTGGTATTTAGATTATATTTTATTTACGTGATTATTTGTTAAATATTTATCAGTTATAATTATATGTTTATGTCAATGGTAGGTGGTTGAGATAAAATGACTAAGGTAAGTAAATTTAGGGGTTATCGTAAGGGTAGATTAAGGTTAGACGTTCGAAGACGAACGTCAATATTATGTAGAATTTCTGAAGTAGTGTTTTTATGTGTAGATTCGAAGGACGTAGACTCAAGGGGTAAAGGAAAGGCAAAGGATGAGGACTTGTGGAACTAAGTGATTAGAGTAAAAGTACTGTGTTAAGGCAAGTAACTCGAACCTTGTATCGAAGTTCAGATTCTTTCAATTATATATGAATGGTTGTTTAAATTCTTATAACCTATTGTTGTTCCTTTGAAGTTAACTGTCGAATCTCTTTTATTATACTGTTAAACCATATTAACTAATGCTTAATCCCTTATACTTTCTTTGTTATCCTTATAGACTGCTGAAACTATTGTACTTCCTTGCTTGTTTTAATTCTCGTTGAACTGTAAACCTTGTTGTATGACATACTTTTTGTACTAGCTTAAACCTTATTCTATTTCATTAAGCCACACTAGCCTAACTATACTTTATAACCCTCTAATTAAACTATAAATCCCTGACCTTTGTTATGTTTTTAATTAATCAATGACCCTTATTGCTTATACTCCTATTTTCCCTGAGCCATACCATATTCGATATTACCTTGTATTATGCCTCTAAAATGACAAGAGCTTGATAAACCCTTATTTTTAAATACTTGTGAATCACACTTGAACCCTACCTTGCGAACCTTATACAATTAAATTGGATTGCTTACTTGACTTTTAGTCACTTATCCTTTAAATTAAACAGAAAGTTTCCTCGCTCTGAATTATTGCATAAGAGTTCTAATTATCGAAACTTGCCCTATTTCATAAAACATTTAATTAATTATTTAATAAGCGTAAGAGGCTAGGGTGGTCCTAGTCCAGCACTTTAATTTGGCGTAAGAGGCTAGGGTGGTCCAAGTTCAGCATTAAAGGCCAACGTGTTGCCTAATTGGGAACCCATTTTTCAAGGTCCAGAGGGACTTCGTGTCCAGTATGGGGACTTTACGTGGCTGATCACCCGTATTGTCCGGTTTTAATAGAAAGCTTAATTTAATTGAAATGTTTTAAAGGTGGAAATATGATATAAAAAGATAATTGATTGCTCTCTCTCTCTCTCTTTCTCCCTACCTTTGGAAATGGATTTTAAAATTGTCAAATTTTGGAAGGGCTCAAAGAATGATTCTTATATTGTTGTACCCATTTTTCTGTTGTTGATTCCTTGAATCTATAAGGTTACTTGTAAGAACCCAGATTTTTGGTAGTAATTAAAACTTTTATTATGTAATGGAGTATAAGTGTAACAATGGTTTCAGTGAATGAATATTTAATGAATTTGGATTCAAATGTTTATATGCCATGAACAATGCAATTGGTTGACAACTTAGATCCGAATAATCTATCTCCTGGAAATTAAGATATGGTAAATTCCAAAGAGGAAGGTTATTCTCATATCATCCAAATCGATATCTGTTATAAGTCCAGTGGTTCCGTAAAAGGGTTAAGGAACGCTCGGGAAAGCGCGATGACATTTTTTCTAATTATAAGAATTAAAGAGAAAATAAGCAATGAATAGTATTTTGGTGGAAATTGGAATATTATCAGACGACGCTATATAGGAGTGTTCGGAACGGATTTATGAGTTCGTATTAATGACCGGTAGGCAATATAAGTGTATGTAAACGATATCAGATTCAGAAAAATAGCATTTATTTTCTCCGAGATTTCCCTGGACACTGAAGGATTTAAGGATTTATTAAAAAGATTTAAGGAATTTAAATTCAAGAATTATAAAGGAGGATTGAGAATGGTAGTATAAATATTAAGAAGGTTTCCGGTAAAACCATAACGAGAAATACTTGGGATATTCCTCCGAACGATGAATGAAAATGAGCAATAACCGGACAAAAGAACAAGCAGAGAACCAAGATGCATGCATGTGCAAGTAGATAATATCAAGTAACCAAGTAGTTACTAAGGTAACTAGCATACTTAGCAACAAACCAAGTACTTAGCATCATCTTCTCATCTTACCACTAATCATCAACACTTGTCCACTTGAAATACATCATCCATGACCACACCACTTTATTAAAGCTAATTTATGCCAAAGATATTATCAAGAGACATCACTTTATGCATTATTAGCCAAGCAACCAAGCAAGAACACCAAGCTCTCTCTCTCTTTTACATACATTCGGCTATCACCATAATTCAAGAACCAAATTCCATCTTCCAACCATTGTTTGATCTCCAAAATTTTATGGTGAGTACTACATTTCATATAATAGCTATCCTAGAAATCTTAAATTCAAACTCCACTTTTTCCATTTTTAAATAAATCATCAAAGTGGAAGATGAATAGTAACTTTCATGAACTAACTTTGATTTCTTGTTTTCTTTGGATGATCTAAGCTATAATAAGGCCATACAAGGACTATAAAAGGTTTATTAGGGCTTTTACACTCTCCAAGGAAGGTATAATTCTTAAGAACCCTAGATCTTACTTTGAGATTATGTATGTTCTTGGTGATTTTTAGCTTAGTTACGATTATAGTGTTATTATAAGCATGTAAGCATGATCTTGTAGTTGGTTTAGCCATATGATGATTATGATGATGAAGTGAGATGTTATTGGACTTTTTAAGATGAGAATCATGTGTATAAGATGTATGGTATGCCCGGTGTGGCTTGGTTGTGATGTAACAATTTAGAAATGTTCGATTTATAGCCGTCGTAATGCCGAAATTTCGTTAACCCTTGAAATTCGTGCATAGCGGTATCCACAAGTCACTGATCTTGATAAGTATATGAAATACCCTTGTAGATCTCGAGTCATAGATCGTTTTGGCGTGAGAATCGAAGCAAACAGACTTATAGTTTAGGAGTTATGGTCAAATTAGTAAAAGTAATTCGAAACTGTAAGTGTGAGTTCGTAACTGAAATTGAACCCCCTTAATACTAATTCAGTGGCGAATCTTGATAATTAAATATTAGAGATCATAAGGAAGGTGTGAGAGAAAACCTCATGTCAAACGGATCTTTTTTCGATTTTATAAAAATGTTCGAATCAGGGTTAAGTACGAATGAACCCCTAAAAAAAAGAACAAGTGGTTATAACTTTGGAAAATCACTTAAAAACGATGAATAAACCTCGAGGTATAATCTCTTTTAGTAAACGACTGACCTTAGCACTTTTGTGGCAAAAATACCTACCAAGGGCAAGTGTAATGACAAGCCTTAATAACGAACAAATGTCGGGTCATAACGGTGATAAAAAGAGTTACACTAGAGGGTGTATAACGAGATAACTTGAGAACGTGTCTTAATCTAAGTTAAGTATATACTTAGCTTTTCAAAGCGTTAAGTGATTAATCTCGAATACTTTGTTTATTGATCACCGAGCTGACCCAGGACACGCTACCCCTACTCGACTACCAGGCAAGTTTCTAATACTTTGGAACTGTTGTTGTGATAATATATATATGATTGATTGTTGTTATACATATGCCATAGCATGCATGCCTACTTTCAAAATTATATTGTGATACTTGTTCCCTGATTTGATGTTGGCTTAGAAGTTAGATACGAGATATACTAATTATAAGCCGGATATTGCTAAGACCCTTAGTGAAGGGCATATGATCTCATTCTTTTAATATAGACTGGGAGTCGGTATTTTGTATTATAGAGATAGTCGTGGAAACCCGGAGGGATTCCAGTGATAGATTATTTGAGGAATGTTATTTATGAACAATGTTTATATTTCCATAAGTATTAATTAATTGGAAATTATTCGAGGAATGTTATTTGAGTATAATCTCTGTCGAGAAATACTATTTAAATATTTTTTTTAATATTCATTTAAGACTTGATTTATTTAATGAATATTCATTTGAGGTTATTGATTTAGATGAATATTATTTTGGAATATTCATTTGAGTTATTTATTTAATGAATATTATTTTGAATATTCATCAGAGTCACATCGATAGTTTAGAAGTACAACTATCCTAACAACATCGATAGTTTAGTTGTACTTCTAAACTATCGATGTGACTCGGATGTTGTATCTTTCAGTACCATGTATATATTTGTTTCCTTTCGATCAGTTCAATTCTGTTGTGACGCGATCACAAGTTTATTAGATTATTTTCTGCACGTACTATTTTCGATTAAGCTGCCATGAAATATAGAACTGTGGGATCCTAAATCCAAATATGTAACGATTTTGCAAGGAGGAGTCTTTAAAACAAGTGAATTAGCCTAATGTGTAATTGTCCAAATTTTCAGTAAGATGCCTCCACGAAGAATGGGAACTAGGGCTAACCCCCGTGAGTCTACCGATCAAGAAAGACACACTCAACATAGGGAAGATCCCGAATATGATGAAGCGCAAGATGAGGATTATAATGAGCAAGAGGATTCCCAGTATGGGATTGTTAGTGTAGGTGCCCTAGAGGCAATACATTGTTTCTTTTAATAAACCTTTATGTCATTTGATCATTCAATAAATGTATTTATTATGACTTTAATTACTGTGATATATTTGTTAGCATAATAAATGTCCTTAGAATCATGATAAACATTGTATAGTTTAAGTACATGACTTGAACTTGAGAATATATAATATATCATATTCTTAAAGGTCCCTAGTCGAGTATTATTATATTGGACAATAATAATGCCTAGATAGACTAGTATGTTGTTTGACAGATAACCACATCTCATTGGTTATAAGTATGGAGATACTAAAGTCAATACATAGGTACATGTAGGAGTACATGGTACTGGACAGACCCACAGTGAGATTCTTCATGTTTAATAAAGTCATAAGAAAGACTAATAGTGATAATGGTGTAATGATCCTTTGACTTGAGATCATTATATTTCTATACGAGGATTAATATAATTTGACTACATTAAAAGTTACCTTTGATCGGGTGATGATAAAAGTGGACATCGGGTATATCATGAGTTGTATGAGAAACATGAATGATAGATAAAGGATTTAACCCTCCTATAATTAGGAGAGATATTATTGGCCTCTTGATTGAGTGAGACTATAAAATGCATGGCCGTGCTCAAATAATGATTTGTTTTTAATAATCTACTCATGGATCAAGTAAACCCGGATTAAATGTTGAAGAGGATGACTAAATACATGCCTCGAGTTTAATCTATAATATTTGGTTAAAGGGATTATATTACATGGAAACATTAATCACGAAAGGTTTAATATGGATCACCATTTAAATTATTATTACTTGGGTAGCAATGATGTGTTACTAGATGCCGCTCTTTGTTTACGATTTTAAATTGGGATTTTAAAATCTTTGCCAATGTAATAATAACCTATCGGGTCACACACAAAGAATGCTCGGAGGATTATTTAATTTGAATTCGGATTTAAATTAAATGATAGAATTCGAATTATTTATTATTAATTTAAGTATGACTTAATTAATGTAATAAATGGAATTTCGAATTTATTAATTCACAAATACAGTTATTATTTAATTGAGAAAGTCTTAGTTAGATAATGATTAGAAAAACTGAATTAATACGGGCTCTAATTGGGATTAGGGCTGATTTCGTTTTTGTCTCTCCTATATAATATCTTTTTGTGGCTTGGAAAGGGTTACACGTTTTATTAAAAACCCTAGCTACTAGAGAGGTAGAGAGAAAAGAGAGAAAGAAAAACGGATTATTGTGCTAGTACACAGCATCCTCTGTTCGAGCTTCTGTGTGGATACTGATAGAGCGTAGATCGTTGCATACGAGATACGTGGTGCTTAATCAAGATAGGATCTCCATCTGTCAACCGAATCGTAAAGCTTCTTAAGGTACAGATTCTGATCTCCATAATCTGCCCAGAATTATACATGGATCCTGGTTTGGGTTTCGAATTTTTTTTGTTTATTTATGTTTATCCGCTGCGTTTTATGCCTCGGAACCCATCAATGGCATCAGAGCTACGTGTATAAGGGGCCAATTTGATTACGTGTTTACTGTATTATTACGAGTATGCATGTTTGTTGAATCTGCCATTATAAATCTCTGTTGTTGCTGATATTGTCATTGTAAATTAGATTCTGATAACATGTTTCTTTGGCAGGAATATCAGCCGAACAAAAATATTCATGACAAACGAAGACTGTCCACAGAAGCGTTGACCTTCTTTCTCCTCTTCATCCCGTTCATCTTCTTTTTCTTCTCTTGACTTCAACAGAACAGCTCAACCAGAGCCCATGTTCTTGGACCGCATAAATTCTTCTGAAGTTCCTTCAAGGGAACAAACAATGAGGCAATCAAGTGCTTCTCCACATTCTGAACGTCAAAACGTCAACCTGCGTGATGTGGGACTGCATGTACAGAGAATTACGTGAGATGTCAGTTAAAAACGCAACTAAAGAGGCGACATCTGAGTTTATGGTGAAGCGGAAGGACTCGCCAAGCCCACTTCATTCATCCAAAATCAGTGATGGAATTTACAGCAATGGCCCTGATGAAAGTCCAAATCTGTCTGTTGATCTCCAGGAGTCTTTTAAAGATTTTGCTGAAGTACGAGATATACGACCTTGGTATTTGGATGAACCTAGTATACTCTCAAGGTCATCATCCTACCAAGTGAGAGATCAATATTCGTATTCAACACCAAATGATGCTCCGCGGTATTCATACGAGGAACGGGGTCGAAGTCACTTATCTTATGGGTCACGAGACAGTGTAAAACAAACCTTGAAGCTGAAGGAAATGCCAAGACTTTCATTGGACAGCCGAGAGAGTTCAATGCGGAGTTTTAACTCTGACGCACAATCTAGCTTTATGTCAAAAAGTAAGCAAAAGGACGGTGGTAAGTTGAGTGAGCACTTACTTCCAGGTATTAAGCAAACATACAAATTTCAGCAACGACCTCCTAGTGTTGTAGCAAAGTTGATGGGATTGGAATCCTTGCCAAACTCTGCATCAAAGACCGAATATATGAGTGGATCTGATCCTGTCATAGAATTTGAAGCCTCTTCTAGGTCCTCAAAAGTGACTGATGTATACAGGCCGATACAAGCAATTGATTCCTCCAGATATTCCTGGAAGGAGCCAACATCACCCCGCTGGAGAAATCCCGATCCAGTTATGAAACCCAAATCGTGGGCTTCTATTGAACCAGCACCATGGCGTGTGCTTGACGGGACTCGAGGTTCTCAGAAGGTGATACCTAGAAATCTGAAATCTTTGCAAAGAGCACCTGGTCCTTTTCCGTCTGTTTACAGTGAGATAGAAAACAGATTGAAAGAGCTTGAATTTAGGCAATCTGGTAAGGATCTCAGAGCTCTTAAACAGATACTAGAAGCAATGCAAGTGAAGGGGCTGGTAAATACTAGAAAAGCAGGAAAAGTTACAAACTTTCCAAATCAGCAAGACCATTACACAAGCCCCAATCAAAACACAAAAGCGATGAACGAAAAGCAGAAAAGAAATGATCATGTTTCTAGTCATACTTCTCAGAGATCTAGTTCTTCAAAATTTTCTGAATCTCCTATTGTCATCATGAAACCTGCGAAATTCGTTGAAAAATCTGGTAACCGTACATCAGTAATCCCTCTTGATCGCTTGTCCAATGAATATAGACGTCAAGGAAATGACTTTGCTGTTAAGAAAAATGGTTCGGTCAGGAATGGTAAAGATCAGATTCCTAAGTCTAATGGCAGAGACCATACTGAGACATCTAATGACATGAAAGCTAATGTCAGAACTCCAAAAACACCAATATCAAAGAGGCAACAGCAGTTACCCAGCGAAAGCACAGCCAATTCTGTAAAAAGCTCAGGATCAATCAGCGTAAGGTTGCAACAAAAGAGACTTGAGTTGGAGAAGCGATCCCGGCCTCCTATATCTCCATCTGATTCTAGTGGATTGAAAAAGCAACCTTCAAACAGGAAGCAACTAGAGTCCAGTTCACCTGGTGGGAGACGTCGGCCCAAATCCTTAAACTTGGAGCAATGTGATGATCAAATTAGTGAATTCAGCAGTGAGTCAAGAAATTTAAATTACAGAGACAGCGATAATTCGCTGGTTTCTGATGAAGTCAACAGTTCCATAAGACCAGTTGAGATCAATGGCAACCAGAGTCCCGTTATGCAGACTTCCAAGTACTCCCGAGGCCCAGTAGCAAAGGTAGATACCTCTATCTAGTACTCGTATATTATCTGGATATTCAGTTTATCCTAACAAGTAAAAAACCAATTTTCTGTTTAACATTATTTCAGAATCGAATTATGCTGCAAAATGAAGATGAATCAGTGGCAGAACTTGGTACAACTTCTCCTGAATATCCTAGTCCCGTTTCTGTCCTGAATGGTGCAGTGTATATCGATAATGAACCATCATCTGAAATTCTATAGTATGATTTGCTAACATTAAGATTTGCATATAAATCTATTGTAAAGCCCATCTCTTCTTTGTGATGGAGCTTACGAAGTGACCCTTGCTTCCCTTTAAACGTTGTATTAAAGAAAATTACAAGCCACCTCCTTTTAAGGCTGTAAAATTGTATAACAGTTTAGGACCTAACATATTTTTGTTTGCATATGCATGAGTGTGCTATTGAGTATTGAGTGGTGTAGTACTTACAAAGCACCAGTCACACTACTCAAGTCACCGATCTCAGTAATTCGAAATACCACTTTGTAGGATAAATTATTTTGTATTTGAGCAATCAACCTGTATATGTTTGTAGTTATATGGATTGTATCTGTAAGGATACAAAATAAAAATTTTATTAGTTATCAAACTATTATACGTCAATCCAAGAACTATGAAAATCACGAACATCTCAGTGAGTAGAGGAGCCTTGCTTTGTACCAATGAATTATATTAGTTACAAATATGAACAGAACATATGATTTTCTTGAATGCGACTTATGGAAGTCTAGTGACAATGTAACAGAAGTACAGTGGCATCCAGTTGATAGCAGCATATCTAGCACCCTGGAATCTGGTTTTGAATTCAAGGTTAATCGGAAGAAACTACAGAGCATTGATCAATTGGTACAGAAACTTAAGAGACTAAATTCGGGCCATGATGAAGCTCGCACAGATTATATTGCATCTCTTTGTGAGAACACCAGCCCTGATGACAGATACATATCTGAGATATTATTAGCTTCTGCTCTTCTCCTCAGAGACCTTGGCTCGAACCTGACAACTTTCCAGTTCCACCAATCAGGCGACCCAATCAATCCCGAGTTATTCTTGGTCTTGGAACAAACCAAAGTCAGTAATCTACTGAAGGAAAATTATAGAGCAGGAAAGATTGTCCAGTTGAATCCCGACAATGAAAAAAATCATAGAAAACTCATTTTTGACGCTGTTAATGAAGTTCTCAGTGTAAAGTTGGCTTACCTCGAACACCCTACAGTCCCACAGTTAAAACCTCAGATAGTAACACGGAAGACCCTCAACGCACAAAGGCTCCTGAGAGAGTTATGTTCTGATATTGAACAGCTTCAGGCCAAGAAAGCAGCTTGCAGCTTGGAGGACGAGAATGATGGGTTGAAAAGCATCTTGTGGGAAGATGTTCTGCATCGTTCAGAGAGTTTTACAGATTTTCATGGAGAAATATCAGGGTTGGTTTTGGATATTGAGAGATCCCTCTTTAAAGATTTGGTTGGAGAGATTGTGGCCGGTGAGTCTGCTATCTTATGGATAAAGGCTGGCAGGCATCGTAGGCAACTGTTTGTAAAGTAATAGGTCTCAGTTGAAATGTCATTATTAAGAAGAAACTGTATCGTACATGTAATCTGTTCATCACCTTTAGTGATTACACCTTTTTCCTGGATTCAGAGCTTAATGTTTTGGGCATGAACTGAGTGTATTGTTGAGTATTCAGATTTCTAAGAATTTGTTTGCAAGTTTTTCTTCTTCTGATATTGTCAGGTTTGTATGTATGTGTTATGAAGTTATTTTCTTTTGCTGTTGTCTCTCGGTCTGTTTGTTGCCACAGGAAGCTTTTGGCTGATCATCGCACACCTGCTTATGGCAACAAATCCAGCTATAATATTTGTCAACTGTAGCTCTTTGAAAGGGTTTAGAATTTATAAGATTCGATGAAGTTCAACTGGTATATCATGACACAGAATGCAACACAAACACTTGTAAAAAAACTCTGATGAATGTTGGAAAGTAAAATTTAACAACAGTAGTACTTAATATATAGATTTCTAATGTTCTGTTTAGTTGAGATAAATGAAATCAGAGAAAATAAAATGAAATCTGAACTCCAACACAAATAAATGTGGAGGTTGTTAAGGTGGGTGCTAGGAGGAGTGGGTAATGGTGAACAGATTAATATAATGGAGGATCCATGGCTTCCGTGTGATGATAATCCTCGAGTAACATCTACACATCCGGCTTTAGTGGGAAAGAAGGTGTCGACACTATTGGAACCTGGAAGTTTGATCTGGGATAATGACTTGGTGCATGATTTATTTAATGAACGGGATGCTGAATTAATTTTAAGCATAACCCTATCTTCAAGTCATAATTAGGACGTTTGGTACTGGTCCTTTGAAAAATCAGGTCATTTCTCGGTAAAGAGTGCGTACAGATATCTTCAAGTGACTAAGGAGGAGGAGATGGGTGTTACGGCTTCTGAGTTCTGGAAACGAATGTGGAAAATTCGAGTGCCCCCTAAAGTTAAAGATTTGCTTTGGCGAGCTGCTGCGAACTGTCTACCAACGAAATCTCTACTACGATCTAGACATGTCAGTGGGGATGCAATATGTCCACTGTGTCAAGTTCAGAGGGAAACGGTTACTCATTGCTTAATACTCCCTCCGTACCAAAAAGATTGACATACTTTCCTTTTTGGGACGTCCCAAAATTAATGAACCTACTCTACTTACTATTTTTGAACACTACTTTTCACTATTACACCCACTACTTCTCCATTTTATACTCTTTTTTACATTATTACACCCACTACTTTCCTCCACTATCTCAAATCTATTATTAAATATTAATAGGTCCCACCACTTTATCCACTTTTCAACTAAATTTACTCTTTTTCTACTACATTTTCTTAATCTTCGTGAAAATCAAAGAATATCAAACAATTTGGGACGGAGGGAGTAGATTGTACTTTTGCTCGTTCTTGTTGGGGTATGATACAGGGGGGATAAATACGGATGTAAGGGGTTCTTTTGCGTCATGGCTAGACGACAGAATGAGGGAAGGGATGGCGATAGGAGGAAGTTGGTGGCAGTGGTTTGCTGGGAGATCTGGAAAACTCGAAATGAGGAGGTGTTGAAAAATAAGGGTGCAAGTGTTGGTACAGTAATGTCTTTAGTACATTCTGTGATAAATCAGTGGGATCGAGCTCAAGATAGGAATGTAAGTTCAACTGCAGCTTTTTTGACAGAAGTTGATGGTGTTGTGAAGTGGACCAGACCAGTGGGTGATGTGATAAAAATCAATGTTGATGCTGCTATTTTTGGGGACACAGGGCATTATAGCTTTGCATGTGTGGCTCGTAGTAGTACAGGGGCTGTGATAGAGGCCATCTCGACATGCCTGGAGGGTAGGAAGGAACCGGAAACGGTGGAAGCTATAGGGGTCAAGGAGGCATTGGGTTGGATTAAGCAAAGGCATGGAGCAAGGTCATTGTCAAAACAGATAGCCTCACAGTTGTGCAATCGATTCGTAGTAAGGTGCCTATGTTATCATATTTTCGTAAACTAATAAGTGATTGTAGGGAATTGCTAGTGGAGTTCCCAGAAGTATCTTTAGTGTTCATTGGACGGTCTGCTAATGATGTTGCTCATTTCCTTGTGAGAGCATCCTGTTATGTTGCTGATCGTATTATTGGGAGTGATGATATCTCTCCTGAATTTCTTGATGTAATCATGAAAGATTGTGTTGGTTTCAAAAAAAATAAAAAAATGTCAAGATTGTTTATTCATTTCTCATTTAATTCATAATAACCTTATTTCACTCCAACACAAATAAATGTTGTTTATTCATTTCTCATTTAATTCATAACAACCTTATTTCATTCATAACAATCTCAAATATAATTTCAAATCGACCACTTGAAAAAAGAATGTTCCATTCTCTGTAATATCCATTTTCTACCTAAATCTCATCACAAAAAATAAATAAATTAATAAATAAATAAATTGTACACTTATTTTTTCAAAGTCTTTCTTTCTACCTTTTATTTACTTTAATAAATTATGACTGAAAAAATTTTCTTCCTCCAGTCAAAATTCTTTTTACTGAAATAAATTATTGCTTAAAGAGTCAATACGAATACATTTAGCAAAAAAGAAAAATAAATATATTACATGATCGTGTAAAGATATCAACTGGATTAGAACAATTTTGGCGTGCTCATGGCATCACTTCTTATATGAAGATTTCACCTGACATGTCTGGTTCGAACTCCAAGCTGTTGTTCTAATACTTTCTCTTTAGCTTTGAAACAATTTTTATTCAGTGAAATTAAACAATTTTCAAATGTCCACCCATCAACATTTTTCACATCCTTTCTTTTTCCTCATTTCAGCCAGTCTCTAGTTTCTTAGAATTCTTTTATAAAAGATTTAACCAAGAGTATTAAATCGAACCCAAATACTACCTTTCGGTTAAACTAAATTACAACTTCAAAATGAACAAGACCAATATTTTTTCTGCCCTAATAAATCCACATGTTTTCTTCACCACTTAAATCTAACATTACTGATTAATTAATGAATTCCAACAAAACAACAAAGAGATAAACATACCACAACAGCAGATCAGATGAACATTGGAAAGTAAGACAAAAGGAAAATCAAACTGTGTAGTCCTCGATATTTATTTTAGCTAAAATATTCCAAGCCAAAATCACAAAAATCAAACTATGAAAAATAAACATAAGAGCTCAGTCATTGACATAACTTCATGTTTTATGCGAAAGTGAGCAACTCGGTAAATAAAATACAGCTAATGGGAGGAAGAGATCTTCCTAACAAGTTCTTGAGTAGAGAAATTTACATGGTCTTGGGTCTCAATCTGTCATGATCTTCAGATAGCCATGAGATCGCCAAAACTCCGCATGAAAATGATGGAGCCAGCAAAAAGACCAACTGCACGAAGCAATTTCTGCAAATAAGTACAAAACTGTTATCAACTCATCATCGCTTTAGCAAAACAGCTCAGGCATCAGCACTAAAATTTAATAATACCAATAAATAGGAACAGTGTAAGACATGCCAACTTTAAGGAGCCTAGTAAGTTGACAGACTTGATGATGGTTGTTATGCACACAATAAAACAGTTTCTGTTAGTTTAATATTCACAATCCTTGAAACCAACTTGTGTGCTCCTGAACAATTACAGTAGCATCCATGAGTAAAAATGAACAATGTAGATACTGAAACATCTCTAAATAAGTGTGCACCTAGGGAGCACGAGTGCGGGGGTACGGGTGCGCAGTACAGGGTACGGGGATACGACAATTCAGCAAAGAGTAACAAAGGCCAAGTTCATTATGCCGAGCATGTTGAGTTGTTGACTGACTTAATGACAGTGAGGCATGCAACAAAATACTTTACGTTAGTACCTTAATGTAACATCCAGAAAACGTAGAATCCAGAAAATGTAGAAATAAAATTAGGAGCACCATACGATAGAACAAGATACTAAATAATCTCTAAAAGAGTGTGCACATATCGATTAGCCGTCCAGCGAGAAGTTAATATTTCTACCGTATGTACATTCACCCCCAACTTTAACGTCTCCTAATACAGAAAAGTATGCATAAACATACATTTGTGTCTAAAGTAGAGATAAGTTCAAGATACATCTTACCATCCTCACCGCTTCCTAGATATCACTCCAAAGCAGATACACAAGGTGCATTTCAGAATCGCATGACATAAAAGTATATGAAAACAGATTTTAAACCAGTTAATCAACGATTCCCGTACCTGGCCCTGTTTAGCCCAACTTAAAATTGAAATGCCCAGTATGGCTCACTATAGCACTATATGTTATAGAGTAAGGAAAAACACACATTTAATATACCGGTAATCCAAAGCAATTTTGCCAACAAACACAAAAGGATTAATCCAAATTACTAACACGCAATTTTATGCCAAACCAATTTCAATTATTGAAACAGAAAACAAAATAAGCCCAGATATTAGAATTAAAAAAAGATGACCAAGTTGTTAACGAGAGAGATAGAGGGGTGGGGGGAGAGGGGGAGAGGGGGAGAGGGAGATAGAGGGGGGGAGATAGAGGGGGAGGGGGAGAGAGAGAGAGAGAGAGAGAGAGAGAGAGAGGGGGGGGAGAAAGAGTGAGTGAGAGAGAGAGAGAGAGAGAGAGAAAGAGAGGAGGGAGAGAGAGAGAGAGAGAGAGAGAGAGAGAGAGAGAGAGAGAGAGAGAGAGAGAGAGAGAGAGAGAGAGAGAGAGAGAGAGAGGAGGGAGAGAGAGAGGGCGAGAGAGACCTTGTTCATCTCCCACTTTGGAGGGTTGTGAACTTGATCATCATAGAAAGCTTTTATCGATTCCACTGATACCATACTCTCCGCCATTGCAATTTCTAATTCCAAGCGAGGATAGAAATAGCGAGGGTTCTTGATTCAGGGGATTTGTGAGTATATGCATACGTACGTATAGGCTGTCAATCGATCTGATATGCGACCCGACCCGATCCGATCGTAGCTAAATTAGCGGGAATGGATCCTTCCGAAAAAAATTCGATCTGTCAATGATCTGATCCAATAAGGATCCGATTCGATAACGAATGGATATGGATTTTATATGATCCGAATATATTATAATTATTATATATTTTATATATTTATGTAATATATAATATATAATATATATTAAATATATATATATAACATATATATATATAACATATATAATATATAAAATTTTATATAAATAACATTATTTTGAAATATAAAATTGGATTTGTTAATGTATATATCATAGTTTTAATTTATATTTCATTAAAAAAATTTAAAATACAATTTTTTAAATTAAAAAAACAAAAAAAATTATATTTTTAAAATTTATTAAACGGATCGGAGGTCCGATCCGATAACCCGAAATCCGAACGGATCAGATATGGATCGACCTAAAAAATATCCGACTCCCGATCAGATTCGATCCGAATCCGAAAAATCTTAATGGATTCGGATATGAATTTAGGGTAATCCGAATCCGACAACGTACGTATCTGTGTGTTTATACTGGGCTGATTGTAGTAAGTGTTGGCTTCTAATGGGCTCACTGCGGGTTCGACCAAGTCCATGTACGATAAATTCATACTTGCTCTTCAATATTACCCATAACATAAAGTGGTAAAATTATTTGGTTGGTAAAAATGAAGTGGATTAAAGAAAAATATCAGATTTTTTTTTTTGGAAAGCAAGTTATACATCATTTGAAGTATCTGACTCAGCAGCCTTACTCAATGTAACATTGCAGAATTTTCTTTCTTCCTCTGATAATGTTCACCAGACTTCTTGTCCATACACACCTAACAAAATGGGGTGGTGGAATGTAAACATCAACATATCCTTAATGTTTCCATAAATTTAATGTTACAAGCTGTACTTCCTAAATCGTTGAGTTACAAGTTTTTTCTGATAAAGTATGGGGAGAAACGAGAAAAGTAATGTTTTATTATAATGACTTGTTCTCAAATACAATAAAAGAGGGACTTATATAATCAACATTAAACAAAAATAAAGGAAATTATTCTAACAAGGAAATCAACATGATAATAGAACTAGCCAATACTACGCTAATATTATATATGTTAACATCCCATTCAAACTTATGATGGAGAATCGGAAGCTTGCCAACAAGAAACGGAAGAACGTATCCAAATGAATCCAAAACTGTTAATTTCAAAATCAAGAGCTTCCACACAAATTCAAAAAATAGAATCACGAACCCAAACGAGCCAAACATTTCCAAACGAATCCAAAGTTATAACCGCAAAACAAGAGAGAAAAGGATAGCAAACAGAAACAAAATAGCAATCCAAGTGTATCCATATCAAAACCAAAGCGAACAGAAAATCCAAACAGCAAGAGAAAAAGAACCATCCATGTTCAATAACGAACCGAAACAATTTCAAAATTCAAACGAATCTGCAACCAATGAACAAGAAAGAAATATCCAAACGAACTAAAACCATCGAAAACAATACCAATACCAAACAAAAACTGAATCCAAATCGAACCCAATAACCAATATAAACCAACTCTAAATCCAAACCTAATCTAAATCAAGAATCGAATCCAAACAATATACAAATCCAACCAAACAATTTATCCAATCTAACCAGAAAATTTGTGTGCAAACTAATATCCAACCAAAACCAAAATCGAATCCGAATCTGAATCCAAATCCATATCCAAATTATAATTGAGAAACCAATTTATAATCCTAAACCAGAAGAGAGAAAAAGAGAGAAGAAATGGTAAAGAAACAATCCTATGACCTAAACCAATATATAGAGAAAGAGAGATGGAGAGGTCGTGGGGATGAAAAAAAAAACCTGTGAAAGAGCGTGAGAAAAAAAATTGCGAGAGTTCTTAGGCATGAAAGAAAGAAAAATCATGAGGGCATGAGAACAAAGATAACAATAAAAGCGAAAACACAACGACGATGATGATGGGCGTGGTGGATTTGTGGAAGAGATTGTCTCATACCAAAAAACGTGATTCTAAAGACAAACATGACAAAAATGACATCGATATCAAAGACGGAGATGAGGACCAGGATGAGAAGATGATCTTCAAGTACAGTTGCATTTGGGATTGCAAATGAGTTTGCACCGTATTCTTAGAAAAGAATTCTGCAACTTGAATATTTTTGAAAAAAATCCAAGAAATTAACATTGGCATAAACTTCCATTTTCCTGATTTCAAAACATGAAATTTTCAATTTATTATCGATCTAAATAAGTCTAATATATATATAGGGCTGAATTCCAGTAAAAACTTTCTTAAATACAAACTTACAAACTTTTTTTGTTCAATATATATGTAACTTCGGTTCAACATCATTTGTAAAATAATAATTAAGATTTTATTGAATACACATAATTGAAATCGGAAACATATTTATAACATTTTGTAATTTATTAAAAACATATTTGCAACATTTTTTTACGTAAAATTGAAATTCTTTTATAATGGATGTTCAACAGATATATAACTTGAGTTCAACATCATCTGTTCAACAATAGTTATAATTGTGTTGAATCCAAATATATAAAATAATTTTACACTGGTATAATTAAGAAAAGTGTATTAAGTTAATAATATTTCATATTTCTATACCCTAATTGGGTATTTGTGAACCCCGTAAGGATAGTTGAGAATTTTGTAATATATGTTCAACAAATTTTGAACTACGGTTCAACACACCTCATATTAAACAAATAAAATTTCATATTTCTATACCCTATTTTGTTATTGGTGAACCCCAAAAGGATTTTGAATAATTAAATTATGTGTATTCAATAAAATTTTAATTATTATTTGATAAATGATGTTGAACCGAAGTTATAAATATGTTGAACAAAAAAAGTTTGTAAGTTTGTATTTAAGAAAAGTTTGTATTTGATCCTGATCATATATATATATATATATATATATGGAATACCAACTTTTAGCTAACATTTAACTAACATTACACTTCACATGTCTTACTCAAATTGGTTTGTTTGACTTTTTTTGGTCAAATTGACCAATTTTATAATTTAAATTATATATATTATATGTTAAATATAATAAATGAAAAAATTTGATAAAGAAATATGCATAATCTTTTATAACTTACATTTTATAGACTAGGGAATATGCCCGTGCTACGCACTCGGGAAATAGGAAAAAACAAATTTTATTTAATTTTATTTGATATTATTATTTATAATTTTAGTGTAAAAAATCAGTGTTCCTAGTATCACTATTTTAACAATAATAAAATCTTTATTTATTTTTAAACAATAATATGTTTCATATAATTTCAAAAAATAGTAATCAAATGTTCTTCAATAAAACAGTACAATTAAATGTTTTGTAATATTTTTTTTGGAGATTTTAAATCAAATTACTTGAATTTTCATAATATTGATTAAAGGGTAAGATTATTATTAAAAGCAAACACATGAAATAATGGTTAAATTATTTTTTTTGTTGTGGAAACATTTTGTAAAGGGGAATGTATTTTGTATACTTGCTCATCATTATATGTTTCGAAGTCAAGTTTTCTATGATAAATGCAGCACTTTAGTGCATATACATTACATTGTCTTCCTTGCATTAAGCTTGTTTTTTTAAAACAGATTTCGTATAATTTTATCTACAACATCGATAATTATTAAATACATTATTGTCAACAATATTCAATATTTGAAGCACTCATTAAAATAAAATCAAATATCATTGACAATGACAAAATCCCGCCAGAAATGTATAAATAAATACTTACGTTTGGAAACATTGATATCCAAATACTTATTTGAATGAAAATCAATAATAGTTCTAAAAAAAGAAATATCAGAGTAAAGGTCTTGTGATTTTATTTTCAAAAGTTTCCCACTTTGTCCTGATGTTCATATTTGCCAAAGCTTACTTCTCCTGCATTTTACACAAATGTATACATTTTGTAATAGTGATGTACATCTAATTAATCATACATGAAAAACTTAATCTAATTAATCAATACATGAAAAATAATTAAATATAAATGTATAAATTTTGAAAAGAATGTATTACCAATTTTATTTTCTTGTTACACGATCTAGCTGAACCTGGTATAGTGTCTCCAATAGCAGTGTCCCCAACAGCCAACTCACCATTCTGAAAAAATTTTAAAAGCTTAATTAATTTTTAGGGGTAAGCAAAATGGAACGGGTGCATTTATAAGACTTTGTAGGAATATGGAATGAAACAGATTTCAATATCAGAAATCAACTTACATCTGCAGAACTTGATATGGTGTAATTTGGAATTTCCTGTGTAGAGTCAGAACAGATTGACTTGGATTCTTTAGGAAGATAAGCATCAGTTGCATCATACAATTTACTACTGATTAACACATTTTCTTCATTTATCATAATATTTAAAGTAACATCTTTGCCAGCGATAGCCATTATCAACTGAGGAATGGAATTGTTTGATGCAGCCTGAAAAAGATTTATAGTGTATATATATATATTAAAGATTTCAAAGAATATTACTGCAGTAAATAAACTTTATACTCATGAATAATTAAGTGATTAATTTTTATACCTCCCCAAGCTCATCTATCATTGTGGATGCAGTTTTTCCAACCAAACGTTTAATAGCACGATCATGAAGAATAACATCAACAGCTTGTGTAGAATCCTCAGCAAGTACTTTAATCTTGTATCTATTTGAAAACAACCAAGATAATTTTTATATGTTCTTACCTTTGTACTAATAGAAATTTATGAACTGGTTAAAATTTAAAAACAAACCTTGTCTCACCACTTAACATATTCCTAAGACACTTAAGACACTTAAACCTTTCCTCCAAATTGTATACCTCTTGTTGGCAAAAGAAACACCTAATAAACCACCAACTATCAGTTTCATGCACCTTGCTGATTTTGACTTTGCACAAGACATTCCTCTGGCCAAAAAAATATACTTTTATTAATAAACTGGTTTGTCTAGGTAATTAATTTTAAAAAAAAATGTTATAACACCTTTGCATATTCAGTGGAAGTTTTTTCAGTCAACTCCTTTAAAGTCATAGTTTCGATGACTTGTACATCATTAGACACTATGTCAGCCGAAATATCATTTTCATCACTTTTGAATCCTTCTTTTTCCAACCTATCAATTATATTCACTATCAGTTTTGGTATAATGTATTAAACTAAATGGAAATGTTATACATACACATAATTAATTTGAAAAGAAGACAAACATTAATAATTACCTTTTGCGCATTTCATTTACCGCATAGTTGTCCAAGTTGAAGTAGATTCTTGAAGACGGCAAGGTATTTATCTGGAGAGATGCTGTAATTTTTTTTATAATAATGTCAGTCCATATATACAATAAGAATAATTAATAAAAAAATGCGCAATCAAAAAATTCAACTAACTTTTAAAAATTTCCAACTTTGCACTCGCAATAATTACAATAACGGGTCGTGTCAAATCACGTTCACGTTGATACTCCTTTTCAGTTGTTTCGGCCAATTTTCCCCAAACAGTGACCCTATGGGAGATCCTGGAGAATTATTTAATTTAATGATGATAGTTAGTTATGTGTATTAAATTTATTACATATAAGAATACTGATTATGCTATGTAAAAGTATTGCAGACAGTTGAATGTATTAGACGAAAAAATGAGAAAAATCTACATAAGCATGGGGCATATAATTTAATTATACCATTGATCATAACCTATCTTTAAAGCAACATATTAATATAGAACTACTGAATATAAGAATAAAGATCTGCTTAAAATACTCTTAAAATTTTCCTTTTATAATACGTTTGAATTAAAGATAGTGGATTTTTGTTTGTTACCTTCCATTTGAAATTCTGAACCGAACAATCGCCCTTTGGCCAATTTTGGTAGGGATTGTTTCGAGCTTTTCATATTTTTCGACAGCACCAATGATATCTATAAAACAAAAGTAAAAAAAGGAAGATAGTTTTGTAGTAAAACGAAATTATGAAAGTATAAAATTAATTCCACAAAGTAAAGTGCAATGATAAAATATTTTGTATACTTGCCTGTAGCATATTCTGGTAGTTGTTTAGGAACATAGGTACTTGCCAAGTCGAATAAGTCTGTCAAGTCGTAAAACTCGAATTTGTGCTTGGGTATCATAAAATCATCTTCCAACACTTTTTCAACAGTGGTTGAGTTGATAAAGTTGATGACATTTTTAGAGAAAACCGGCCTTAATTTAAGGGTGGGTTCTTTAACAGAAAAATTAGTTATGATATGGATATTCCCTTCTGACATGGTATCTTGAACCTTGCTCCATTTGTCAGGATAAATGTATCCTTGCATGTGATAATTCTATAGAAATAAAATTAGTGAAATTAGTTTATGGTTATATAAGAACATTGAAAATTACTTTGTCATGTAAATATTGTAATACAGTATGTAGGTTTCATGAGTTTAGGTTTCCGAAATAAACTTACATCGTCGTCCAGGATGATAATGTTATACCCATTGAATGTATTTTTTCCATCTGTTGAATATGATGGCCACATCCTTGTGATACGGACTTTGACCTTCCAATTTGTTCTTGATGTGTGGAGCAACTCAAGATGATCGAACATTATGAATAAGTTTCAATAGAATTACCTGTGATATTAAAAGAACAAACATTAAACATTGTGTATATATTATACGTGTCTGTGTGTGTTTGTTTGTGTATATATATATATATATGCATAAGTTTATAATCAATGGAAAATAGAAGAGAAGTTAAGAACTTGAAGTAAGATGGATAGATCACCTTGTTTTAGTCGATTAATGTAATAGGCTTAACAAGTTTATATAGATGAGTGTGATGGCATATACCTAAAAACTCCTTAAATTGAGGCTTGATCCCAATACTTATTACTATTAACAAATTTTATGCCTTAATTTGATTCAATATATGATATACTCCAATTAATATGATGATTTGATTGTTGGTTTTATGTCTTAACTATACATAAAAATGTCCATAATTTTATAATTTATGAAAAGTTCGTTTTTTTAAAACCATAGATATATATTTATAAAATGAAATACCAATGTAATCATGACAAAAAATTTAACATTTTAAACATGGAAAAGATAATCAACAACAGATCTACTCCATTGTCAAAAAAAAAAATATTACGTATATATCTATTTATGGTAGTCTATTAAGTGCTTCAAATTGACACACGACAAATATATATATTGAATATCCAATCAACATTATTTTAGGATCTCAAATTCTTTTATTATATTAAAATAATAAGACAATGTGACGGTGATCATTTTTCAAAATCTGTGCTAAAATACATAATCTAGTCAATCAACAAAAATTTAGCTTTAATTGTGATTTCAAAAATTGTAGTCAAGAAATTTTAAACGTCAAATAAATTAATAAGATTTTGGTTTAAAATTTTTAAAAGTGAATATTTGATTAATTTGATTGGTATTGTCATCTTATTCTGTTATTTTGGGGATTGTCTTGCTTGCATATATATGGAAGATATAATAATTAATTTAATTAACAATATTTTAGGAATCAAGTAATTCACTTATTCGAGGGTACATGATTGATGTTTGAAGTTGTGATGACAAAATATAAAGTCAATCCCATTATAGTTATACATGGATGTATATTGGCTAACTTTTAAAAATCAAGGATTATTTTTTTCTCAAAAAATTATCAGTAATGAATTTAATAATAACATTGATTGTTATATTTGGTCAAGAAACAGTTAATAATGTAAACTAATATCGCTGACAAATTTTTTTTATAAGGATACTAATAAATAAAATAACCTTGATTGTTATATTCGGCTCGTATAACATATAGCTCCTTCCTTTTTAAATAGGTAGAGCTTAAACTCCAAAGCTCTGCTTTAAACTTTACACTTCACAGTAGTATTAACTATCATAGCTACTCTTGATTGTGCCATGATATAAAAAGCATGTCAAAGGTTTTAAAAAAGGATCTTCAAATTCTGGAAATTTGAAATGTAATATTTCCTTAATATTTGTAGGTACCAAACCATAGAAAAACTTAGTTGCACATTATAAAGTCATATCTTTATGCTAAACTTTCAACCACATATCTCGGTTTTTTATATAAATTTTGGACTGTGAATGTCGTCCTCACTCTGCATTAGTCAAATCTCCAAACAATATGACAGAGGATCATTGCTTTCATTTGCCTGAGAAAAATAGAACAGATTAATTTGGTAATTCATATGGACGAACCAATAAGAGATAGATTTTCATGCTTGATATGCAAAAGGTAAATATATACGAAAGTTTTGAGTACCCACCAAGCAACTCATGTAAACAAAACTAACCAGGAATGTGTAAGTTAAAACTTAAAATCAATAAATAACCATAAACATGGTGTTATAGCCTAAGTGTCTCAGTCCATCATGCCTCATTTTTAATCATTCCACCACCCATACACATACATTTACATTGATATCAGGCATAACTGCCTCCGTCAAGCTTACATTCTAGAAATTTAGTATATATTTTCAAGTGAATCTACCTTAACTAAAACTAAAATCTTGACCCATTGTTTTTAATTGGAAGACAAAAAAATAAAAATTCAAAGAGAGTAAAACTTTGGTAACTTTCAGAAGTTAATTAGGTCTTGATTTAATATATATTTCAAAAACAAACTATGAATGCTAATATGCATAGGTTTTTGTTAGCAAAGCTAATCTGTGAACTACATACCTTATGTCAGAAAAGATCTTATATCTTTCCGAATGAACATTTCGCTATACAATATCAATCTTTACCTACAAACCATGGAAATAAATATGAATTAGTACTTAATCTGTCAAGTGTGAGACTGGCAAACAAGAACTAATTCTTGTATTATAATTCATATGATAAACAAAATGGTTTACATTAACCTGATTTTGGCAGATTGTAAAAAACTTCCTCATACACAACATTTGCAGTAACATTTGTTGGATATCCAGTATCACTTGGAATTAAGATGTGTAACCCAGATGGCGACGTAACCCTCGACACTGCAACATAATATTGACCATGTGTAAAAACAGGATTTGGTAGGTACAGGCCGACCTTGTCTAGCAAAACAAAGTTGTAGCGGAAACTGTATCCTCTTGAAAGTGAAAGGCCAGCGCGTATCTGTTGGCTCCATCTCTATTCTCGGAATGATGTGTGTGGTCCCAACATCTGTCCCACATAATATTTCGCATAATATACTATTTTTCAAACATTTTTTTACAATCAGCCTTGTACCATTACAAAGGCCAATTATTTGATTCAGGTTCCTCTTCAGCATAACAACGGCTCCAACTTTGATGTTCAATTCATGTTTTAGAAGGCACGACATATTGATTGAATTTAAATATTCAACTGGGAATGAAGATTCATAATCATTTTCGGAATTAACATGATCATCAATTGAATCTTGACTTAGATATGTATGCGTTTTACCTGGAATCATATCTAGAACATAGGAATTGATATCATGAACAATGGCATTTGTTGGAGTAAGAATGGATCGTTGTTTTAGATAGGTTGCTGAATGCCTGTTATTTATGAAATCAGGATAAGTAACATTGACTATATCCTTTATTGAAGAACTTGCACCTCTTAGCAAGAATTTATCGGGTATAACAACTTCTGGATCACTGATCAAATCATCTGGATGAATGTTTGGAAGTTTTCCATCTCCAACATCCAACACCCATTGACTAAAGTTAGCAATTTCTGCAGTTTCTCTTTCAGTTTTTCCTGAGGACAGTCGCATATTTTGTTCCAAAAGGAATACCTTACATTGATCCCATAATCTTGAACGGTTTAGTGATGCAGAAACAATTTCGGGTCTTGTACCTTTAGGAATCACTGGTAATATCTGCCTAAAATCACCACCGAAAACTACTGTTATACCACCAAATGGGCGTCCAGCTCTTGTTGCTTCAACTGAAGACATGATATCTCTTAATGAACGATCCACACACTCAAAGCCATGACGATGTTGCATAGGTGCTTCATCCCATATTATTAAACTTGTTTGCTTCATTAATTCTGCAATGTCAGAACCATGCTTTATCCCAGCAACAGAATATTGATCTAATTTCAGAGGTATATGAAATCTTGAGTGAGCTGTTCGTCCCCCAGGTAGTAGGGTTGCTGCAATGCCAGAAGATGCTACTGGCAAAATGATTTTCCCTTCGCCACGTAAACGACAACAGAGTGTTTTCCACAAAAAAGTTTTCCCGCATCCACCACTACCGTACACAAAAAACAACCCACCTTTTTCATTTTCAACACTATCCATGATAGAATTATAGACATTCATCTGCTCAGGATTAAGTTGTGAAAAGAATTTGTTGTGCTGCTCCTTCATCTCTTTCTTGTCATATCCAGTTTCTTCCAATATCAGTCGATTTACACTATTACGAAGAAAACTTTCTTGAGGATATGGCATTGTTTGATAATCTTTCAGACTCTTTCCAACATCATTCAACAACTTTTCAACCTCTGCAATGCTTGTCAATATCAGAAAACTTGACATGTAATATGTTGAATGTAAGAGGTAACTTAATGAAAAAGAATTGAAAAAAAAATGTTTTAATAATAGTAAAAAAAATTAAGGTTAAAGAAAATTGGATTAAGTTTAATAACATATCTTTAATTATTTAAAAGAAACTTATTTTAAACTTTATATTTATATTCTTATATTATTATTTGAAAAGTAATTTATATTTCAAATATCAGTATAAGTAGATAAAACATAAATAACGTGTGATTATTTGATTGATTTTAGTGATTTTATTTCAGAGTTTCAGATATATGTTACTATTCTACATCATTATTTATAGTTAATTATTTTCATTTATAGACTGTAATGTATATAAATAATTAAGCTAAGAAAATTGGAGTAACTCAATATCAAAATCCAAATGATTAAAATAGTGATAATTTGAGCAAAACCAGCCACACACAATATTAATTTAATATCATGATTATGGTGGAAGGGTTAAAGAACAATAATCGCTTAGCAAAAAATAAAGAAATAACAATAATTCCTTTCAGTGACTGCTCGAATATTGTATAAGTTCTGTACGGGCTACAAACCTAAACAATGTTAATATTAAAAGTAGGCTGATGATTGATTTATACTATTAATATAAATATATATTACTTGTGAGCTGGGTTAAAAAGAAATGCAAGTGCCTGATGCGATTCCGTGTGTTAATCAGAATTGATTCTCTAAAAGCTACAATAATAATGGAAATTCATATAACAATGGCAGGTAATTAAATAAATTACAATTAGAGATGTACCTGCTAGCGTATAGTTCTCTATCTCAAATTCACTGAGTTGGAGATTAGAATTCCCTGATTCTTTTCGTTTGGAATAAAGAATATCTTCTGACATACTGGCCCAGTGTTCTTTCCACAATCTCAACGGATCCGATACAGGACAGTTTGTGAGTATATGCATGAATAAAGCCCTCAGCTGTCTTGGCATTGATGTAACAGAATTTTCAGACATTGCCTCGTGCCATTGATTGTCATTTCTAAGAAGACCAAGTGCTTGACATGCTTCTTTAAAAGTTGAATATAACTGGCCGTTTACAGTACGTAGTTCTTTGTAGGATGTTGCTCCCTTTTGACGCATCAATAGCATGTGAAGATAGAATGTATCACCACTGGACGCATGAACATCAGACAGCCTACCAATTACACTACCTCTCTGTCTTTGTTTCCACATTGTGGCATCTGCCTTCCAAGTGAAAGCCTTTGGAAATTCAGCGTAGGTGAATTCTCTAGCATGAGGAAAAGTTTTGTTTGCAACAAACCATGCTTCTAGTTTACTTCTACGATTTTTTGCCAAATCAACAACTTGTTCCAAATCATCACTTGTTTTGAAGCAAACATTTTTCTCACCAGGAATATGGACCGGCAAACGTTCCACTGATGGATAACGATAGTGAATGTCGAAGCCAAATAATCTCCAAGCAGCCTCAACTGCACATACGTATCTACCGTCAAGGTAAGGTTTGATTTCATCAAGGCTACCTCTTTTACTGGTGGATGCTTGAGTTCTTGATTCTTCATTTTTCCTTTTCAAGATCATAGAAGCGGTGTCGTGACCCTTCAAACAGTATTTAAATAGGTACTTTAATGATCTCGAGCTATTACAAACTTCCAAGTTGATATGGCAATGAAAACGAATCAACAAGTCCCGATTATACGGAACTACAAATCTGTTATCTAAGATAATTCCTTTTTTCTTCACAGTTATGTCCATTCGACGCCTACGATAAAGAGGAAACCCTCAATCATCGAAGCATGTACGACCATTGTACCTAGAAGCAATTATAGAAAATTAAAATTGGAAAATAAGTGTTAAATATATTGGTGATATACTATTTAACATGCCTTAAGTAACGCAAAATACATATTATATTTTGCTACTAATATCCAGGCACCACTCTTAAATGTTCATGAAGTATTAAATATTTCATTAGCAATGACACAATGTCGCATGTATTTACAACCTTTTTATTAGGATTATGAATGATGATTAATTTTTGGAATTGAATTACCTTTTCGGAAAATGTCGCATGCACTTGTTCTTAAGCATACATGGAGAATTCTTATAATCAAATCCACAAGGTCCGTGGATCATAAAGTTTTTAACCACTTCATAACCAACCGGGTCAGTTCTTTGATCAGGTATTTCTGCAGAGATTAACTGATCAATTTGTTCCACATTTTTTGGCCGATCATTCGGGTGCAACCAAATTAACATATGTGTATGTGGAAGTCCCCGCTTTTGAAATTCGATGACATGCATAACTGTTTGACAATGAGTTAAGTAATTAACATTAATTGTAATTCATAAATAGATACTAAAGTTGCTAATTAAGAAAGAAATGACAAATAGTCTGACTAACCTCCAATGCACCTCCCGAAATAATTCTTATTTTTGATTAAATCAAGCAATTGATCCAATTTTAATTTAAAAACCCTCGCAATTACATCAGGCGCATCTGAAACATCTACACCAGGCATATAACTCAGCATATGTTCTATTTCAGGCCACTTTGTCAAAAATAGTGAGGGATGACCAATAGTGCGGCAAATAGCCAGAGAATCTTTGAAATATTGATTCATGTATTGTGGTGACCCTGTGAATGTAGCTGGAAGTATAACCTTTTGCCCAAGATGGTCTGGATTTGTGTCACCTTTACGAATGGAATCACGAATGGATCTATATAAATCGGATCGTATGATCTTTTGGTGTCCTCTTATCCAATTTAGCCTATATTGTTCCACTGCAGCAAATGCATCAACAACAAATTGTTGCCACAAACGACCCCCTAGATGTAAAGTCATTCCTGGAAGGCAAAACATAAGATACTTAATACATAAAGCATAGAGTTGTCATTTTATATAGATATTACAACGAAATAAGTTTCACTTGATATGCATACATACATATGCATCGAACGGTTAAATTTCTTGAAAAGAGTTAGAACTATACCTTGGTCAGGACGAATCATGAGTTTGTATGCATAATACTCTCTCATAGAGAGTGTATCCCTGCTTTTTCGTTCACCATCCCCTTCATCACTTTCCATGTTATTTTTTGCAGAGCGTGGATTAGATCGGAGTGGAATATCAAGGTGAAATCCATCCTCACCGTATGGGAATAACAAAGGATATTGAAGTTGCATATAATGAACGTACGTCTCGTATATCCTTTTTAAATAGCCTTGTTTAGTTTTAACAATAATATCCTTGAATTTACTCGTGTCTTCAGCATCTCCAACAATTAACCCAGCAACTTCATTTGACGGACCAACATGATTAGGTCGACCAGATGCAGATTTTGAAGAAACCAGTACTAATTTGAACTCTTCCTGCTCATTAAGCTTGAAGCGATCTCGAGCCATGCGAAATTGTTGAACCAAATTATTGTTCTCGTCTAACATGTTTAACAATCCTTCAACAATATCCGGATCAATCTGATCGCCACCAGGGATTGCATTAACACGGTTCTCAATTTCATTCTCAGTGTCATACACATAGAGCTGACAAAATCTTGGAGGGTTGCCTTCTTCAGGTTTTAACGTACCAATCAAGTGATAATTCTGTCCATTCAATTTAAAACACCAAGGACCGTTCCCATTATTTATTTTCTTATCAATTTTACCACCCATCGAGGTAAATGCAAACATGGAGTTGTATGTTCTAATATTCTTCATGAAGTGAGATGTCTTTTCACCTCCTGATAGCAAATCAGCTAAAAATGGAGGTGGTGGTCTATCTCCTGGAAGTTGTACTCGTCCATCTCGACAACATAATGAAAAAGTTGGTTGCTGGTGTTTCACAGATTTATTATTACGTTCTTCATTCCACATTCTCGCCTTACATTTTTGACAAATTTTATCAGGTTTGCCAAGACTCATATACCCACTCCAAAGATCTGACATTTGCAAATGTAAGGAAATCATGTTTGCAATGACATGATTATATATATAGCGATATTTATGTGTTGAATGATGTATAATATGAGAATACGTCTACAACTCAGTTTTGATATACTGATTAATTTGCCTACTTCAACCATATTTCAATGACGATGCATAGTTACTGATAGTTGGAATAAATATATTGTCAATGATTTTGTGCAGATCAAAAGGATCTAATTTAATTTTAATTAAGAAATTACCTGCTTCAGAAACATTGGATTCAGATTCATCGTCGCTTAGATATTCCCCTCAATGTCCTGCAAAGTGGATTTATTTCACTATTAGGTAACATACACAATAGCATACAATAGGTAAAGTCATGTTAGAATTTAACATACCGTCTAATTCATCATCATCATCGATATGTTCTGCATGAAAGCAATAAATATCGTAATATGATCAGTGCAAAAGTGAGCATACTAATTTATACACAGCAAAATAGTTCGGAATTGTACCATCAATGTTGACTGCATCTCCTTCGTCAATGTCAACTTCTGGAACAGTTTCTTGATTATTGTCATCTGACGCTGAAATTTTGACTCCAGAAGTGGAAGTTTCGTGATGCTGCTGCTGGATGCCTGTCATAATTGTAAAGCCATTACATCAAAATGTTGTAAGAAACCATTTAAAATTTTAGAGGTATATAGTAACCGGCCTAATATACATATGAAAGTGACTTTAAGGTTGTAGGCATAAAGTAACCTAATTTATATATAAAACTGATTTATAAATATTAACCATTATTACATGGGGCCTACAACCTGAACTTATATAAGTGGAATAAACTCTACGTATGTAATGCATTGTATTACCTTCTAATTCATTTTGAGCAGCATTGAAAGAATCCATCAAATTTTTAACTTCAGGTGGTGTTGAGGTCAGCCAATTAACATCTTGATAGCCTGTTTGATATGTTAGGATACATGGCGAAGAATTGATAATTTATTGTATTTACTAATACAGTTTTTAATCAGTATTTGAAACATTTGCATTGGTTGTATATGCATAATTTGATTTGCCTTGTAAACTGAAGTGCTTAATCAATAAAACGTAACTATAGTGTAAAAAGTATACCTGAATGAGAAGACATCCAATCTGTATTTTTATAGTGAAGTAAATATGGTTATATTTTAATTTTTAAAAAAATACATAATGCATCTTAATCTTTAAAAAAGGTGAAACTACATGTACCTGGACAACGTACATCGAGTTCCTCCAACCTCAGTACATATACAGGGAGATCATGCTGTTGGATTTTATTTCCGATTGGGGCTTTACTTGCTGATTTACCAAAGTCCATGTTGTTGGATTTTATTCCCAATTCCTTTATATACAACATATTCGGAGACATGTGTTGACTGAATCTGTCTACATAGAGATTGACTTGACAGGTAAGTTGAAGCTTGGGTTGTTATATATTTTTTAAAGTAGTAGATATAATTGTATATTACATGCATGTTATAGCAGGCAAAGTAAATGAACTTACCACGGTTATAAGACTCCAAAAGTCTTTTATCAACTTTAGCTGAAAATTTGATAAATTTATATTTTTTAATTACCAAAGAGATGCTAATTGTAACGATGCCTAAAATTTATCAATGTAAACAACTTTGTGTATACTGATATAGTGTTATTAGTATTATTATCATGACATACAGTGAACAGAGGTCGGATTAGTTTTTGTAGGAGATATCCTAGATGCTGGCAGTTGGAATGGTGTATGAGGGTTTCGCATTGTTGAACCTCCTTGAAGAATCCGTGAAACTGGACTCTGATAAGTAATTCCTACGATAATAAGATTTTATTTATACATAAGGTACTCAGAGATGTCAATTTAGAAAGTTGATTAGTATTGGAAAAAATGATGTTAGGCAATAACCTGATAAGTCCACATTGTTTAACCTGCGCTGGGATGGTGTTGTTACCTTTTGTGTGCCTCCATTTGGACAGCCAGCACCTAGGAAAACAATCTGATAAGTATGAGGCCTATTTTTATAGATATTTGTTCATATTGATGAAACAGAGTACACAATGAGATCAAAATAAATTCATGGATTGACCTGAAAACCTTAAGTTGTTTATTCTTCACAGTGACGGTGCAACTACATGTTGTGGGGAATCATTCTTTAGGGCAGCACCTATATATGGTAGCGGAAATAAATCTGAGACTTGTATAATATTTAAAACTTAAATTAAACAATTAGAGTTTTAGAATTGCAAGTAGTACCTGAATTATGTGTGCTTCCTGTAGTGGAATTATTGCAATTACCATCATATCCGGATTTTATTGTCCCACAAATATTTGGAATGTTCCGATTTATCTCTAAAAGTGGTCTTCTGCATGTCCCTATATTTTTGTTGATTAAAATGACTAATCAAACCAGAAGAAGAGGTGGTTTACCTTATTTTTGGAACAAATCACAGTTTAATACCAGTTGTTGTGTGTGTCTCATTTGATATGTTAGGATTCATATTTTGTGAACCCACTCCTGATTGACTTGAATTCCCAACATTGGTATTGATGTTTGCATCATCCAAGTTGCTATAGCGACGCTTATTTCGTGACTCAAATTAGTTTAAGGATTAGTAATAAGCAATAATCCCTATAACATGATAATTACAGTTGATTATTTGCAAACACAACACAATACCTTTTTTTTTGTAGACGGAGAAATTGCTCCTAGAGGACTTCGTTTCCGTACTTGAACATGTAACAACAGGAAGCTAATTTAGTGTGCTTAATTAGGTATTTTTCAGGCCATATGAGAAAGGTCAATATTGACAGCAAGATTTAATAGATATAGTGTACTATATATGTAGTAATTTGAGCGGATATTAGAATCTAGACTAACCAGATCGATCCATGTGTTCCTCCACGGTTATTCTGGTTCAATTTGTATTCCACGAATCATAAATTTCTTATTCTTCGATACTGAAAAAGCTATAAATAAAATACATAGTGAAAGATCGATAATCTACAAAGAGGTGAACACACATCCTAAGAAACAAAAACATATATATAAAAGTCCCTGCAAGCAATCAGAATTATGAAAACACACATCTTAAGAAACAAAACAAAGTTACGAAGTGAATCAGTTCTACATTGTCAATAAAATAACAAAGCATTTTCAAAAGAATGCAAGTAGCATTATGCATGAATGGAAATTATCTAGGAGATTATATGTTGCTAAGGCATAACCTGTATATCCTTTAGTATCTAACAGAAATCAGAGTGTTTAGTATCTTCTAGATATTGTTTACAATTTTATTAACTAAAAAGAGCAATAAATTGAATTTTATATCTATCCATCTTCTTTACATCAAAGTAATGATGCGACAGCTAGCCTTTATGATGTGTTTGTATATTCATTTGTCAACTCGTTTAATATAATTTGCACTATCTCAGGTGGGGTGGGCCTCTATCACAAAACTGGTTAGATAACCAGTTGGGGCTGCAAAAACAGATATTGTCTCGGATGTTAGAGTTAGGCATGACTCCAGGTACATATTCTAATATGAAATAGAGGTTGAATATTTGTCGCGTGAGAAATACTCTATATTAAAGCAAAATCTCTGTATCTGTACATTGCTAATATTGAAATTCGTAGATGGTACATCTGAACTTCTGACAGGTTTTTTTTGGTTGCTAAGTGAACTGTATATCAGTAGCACTCCAGTTCTTCTATTACTTTTTCTTACGTAAACGAAGTCCTCTAGGAGCTTTTGCTAGCTATGGGATGGGTTGGGCAGTGTATGTGTATTGGGTTTAATACTGACTGGCATCCTTATTGCAACCCTATCATTTCTAATGGATGTTTCAGAATTGGCAGGAATGGTAAGTTAACAATCCCAAAAAACTGTATGGCTCAAGAAAGTCCAATCCCCATTTTCGATAAAACCCCAATCAGAAAATCATTAAAAGAAAGTCCTTCTAAAGAATCAAAACAAAGTTCCACCAAATGGCTCAAGAACATGAAACTACAAATAATCAAAGAAAGTTAATAATCAAAGAAATGGAACCAAAAAGTATCCATAATTATTTTAACCATTGTTAAATTTGCAATTGAATCCCTTGTTTGGTACCTGGACAATTATTGATGGGAATACTATTAGTTATTCTAGCTAGTTTTGACAGAACCAGTACGTATCTTCACATTAAAAAATGCAGCATGTTTTGTTGTCCAACATTGAAGCGGATTCAAGTTTTCCCGTCCTTTGCACTGGAACTAATCTCCTATGATTTAGACAGTTTGTTTACATGAGGCATTTATACTATTAATCTGGTTTGCAGCTTGACAGATGGTGTATAAAATGTCAAGTACAGTAAGTTTCTTAGCTGACAGGCAATTTTTCAGTGTTTTTTCTCCCTAATTATTCTTTTAACTCAAATTATCATCAAGCTTATTGGAATGGTTTCACTCTAGAAATTCAGCGTCTAGTCGATTCTTTATGTTTCTTTATAGTGTTTCTTTATGTTTGTTTTAGTATACATTATGATAGTTGAAATGATTTACAGAGCTTAGCCGTTAACAACTTCTACATCGGGGGATGGCGCGAACTTCACTGGTGTACCAATAAAGATGTTGACGCTCAATTCTTTTAGAGCTCAAGAACATGAACCACATATAATCAAAGTAAGTTTTGGAATCAAATAAATGGAAGCAAAAAGTAGCAGTCTTGAACCATTATTAAATTTGCTAAGCTATAATTGCAATTGATTGGAAAGAATATTACATACCTTTTGATGATCAGAGAATGAAGACGAATCTGATGAAGTCGATGGCGTTGGTTAGCGGGTTTAAGAAATTTGCTTGGTCGATTGCAGATGCCGAATTGTTTGACATGTTGTTGAAGAACAGATATCAAAAATAGCAAAATCAAAGGGATATGAAATCAATCAATCAATATAAGGTAATGTTATCTAAGTGTTTTGTCTGAATGTTGAGATGTAATAAATCGGGTTTAACCCGATTATACCCGGTTGTAGTTTTAAGTATGGGGTGTTTCATTAGTTTTAACCGGGTCATTTGTTTTAAAATATGGATAATCCATTTAGTTTAAATTACAAAAATATCCTTAAAGTTATGGAAGCACAGGAAATAAATAAAGGATAATATCAATAATTTTGCAAAGGCTGTGCTAGCAGGCATTTAGAAGATATAGTTTTGTAAAAAATGTAAATCAATAAATTTTGAAGGTAATTCAAATTTTTGTCAATTTGACCAAAAAAAAATGGGAAGTAGGGAATATTAACTAAGTAGTTAACTAACAATATATTAACAAAATGTTAACAACAATATTACATAAAATATTAAATAACTCTTAACTAACTTATATAACAATTTTAACATATAAATGATTTTAAACATTGCATAATAATTATTGTGTACCTTAAATCGGAGAATGAGTTTAAATAAATGAGTTGCAATAAACAAATGAAGATCCAAAAGTTTCAATATAGCTGAGAAAATGAAGATGCCGAAGAAATGAAGGTTGTGAAGAAAAAGTGAATGGAAGTAACTGATAATATAGCCTCTACAGATAAAAGAACTACATATGTTTTTTTTTATATAGGCAAAGATTTTATTAGAATAAGCCAAAGGCCAGACATAATACAATCACTGATACAAATTCCCACTAAAGTATTACTGATACAAATTCCCACTGAGTCTGGTCTTCAAAATAACTACCGTTGAACATACTTCCGTTGAATTTGGTCTTCAAATTTTAGTACTGGCAAACACCGAAGGAGCAATTCCAGTATCACTGTTCCGAACCTGTGATTTAATTATAGTTGGTTTCTAGAGCGTATCTATCACGAATTACGGTCTAAAGACACTATAAGAAAATTAATCAACCTTAGTTGTAATTATAGTTGGTTTAAAGATCGTATCAATCACGATAAACGATCTGAAGACACTATAAAGAAACTATAGAACCCGAGTTCTATATATAGTTGGTTTCTAGATCACATCAATCACGATTATTGATCTATAGACACTATACTATTTAGAACCCAAGTTTTATTATAGGCGGTTTGTAGATCAAATAAGTCCAGAATGACAATCTAAAGACACTATACAGATTTAGAACCAGAGTTCTGATTATAGTTTGTTTTTAGGTCGTATACTACCACTTAATATACCACTGAATGTTATGAATCCCTAAAAGTGACCTAAAGACACTATAAAAAAGAACTTGAATTCTATCTATAATTGGTTTTTAGATAGCATCAATCATTATTAATGATCTATAAACACTATAAAGGCTTATAGTTGGTTTCTAGATCGCATTTGTCAAGAATGATGCTCTAAAGACACTATAGATTAAGAACCAGGGTTCTAATTATAGTTGGTTTTTGGAACGCATCAATGAAGAATGACGATCTAAATACACTATAAAAATTCTGAACCTGCAATCCCTTGTTGCTTTAAACATCTGCCAACATTCTCACTATCCACCTGTGAAGCTTCTACGGAAACTGCATGATCCATAAATGACGAACCATTGATATTCCTAGCAAGAAGGCCTCGTTAAAACCCCACAAGAGTAAAACCCAATGGGAAAAAAACTCAAGGGGGAAAAAGAGTGCCCTCTCGCTGAAATATTGATGAACCAAATAACTGTTAGAAAGCATATATCCCATATTGGTGCTGAGTAGAGCCCCCTTAGACAAGAAGATGACATTCTCGCATCTAGTTCAAAGACAATTACTGCAAAAAAAATACTCACAAAATACCTTAGCACAACGCAAACGTGCAATAAATTTCATGAAGGACAAATCACACTAAATTCATGCATCGGAAAAAGAGCACTGAAACCGGAAAATATGAGCTAATTACAAACTTCATGAAAATAAACCATTTCTAAACCAGTTTTGATAGCAACTTAGTCTCTTCTGAAAATATCTCAACTAGTACAATCACCAAGTTTAGTCCAGAAACCATGTGTTCACATCTTTCACAACATACACGTCAATTAGATCATATAAAAATTGAGAACTTAGGGTTTCATATATCTCACCTGACCCCGAGACGTTGAAGGGTCTCGGGACTCACCTGGTTGAGTTTAAAACCCAACATAACTCGGAGTGAACTTGGTGTAATTAAGCCTGGACTCAGTTAGTGGTGAGTTGACTCGGATGAACTCGAGCGAGTAATGAGTTGACTCACTGAGTCATTCCGATTCCACTCAATTTTTGACATGCAAGCTCCGATATGCTTAGTTCCGGCTTCATTTCATCGTCTTCTTCAATATACTTCATATCCCTTCAATATACTTCATAGCCAACAGGTGCAAAACACTCACACCACTACCGAACCCATCGCGCTTCTCCGACGACTACCACCTCTGCCATTTCTCTTTCTGGCCATCTCTCCCACCTCTCTATCTCTCACTACACACATAAAACACACATACCCACAAATAATAATATCATCTCCTCGCCCTCTCCTCGCCACTTCTTGTTAGGCCGAATACACAAATATAATCAAATTTGTATAAGAGAATAACAATTAACACACGTTTAAATTAAAAACTGTATGGAATTAATAACTCATCTCTCAATGATGTAAAATATCACAGAGAGCTGCTTAGGTTACAATGGAATGATAATTTGTTTCACGATACCCTTCTAGGGTTAACCTAACTGTATTTATAAAGATATACAGCTACAATACAATCGATAATTGATACTCCTATAAATCAGCTATACAAATGTTATTAATTATGATTGTTACACGTCTTCTTAGTCAATACAATGTCTTCGACAGCTATCCAATCTTCAAAGATATTTCTTCCATAATTATCTTCAATTAATCTTCAAAGTCTGATAATGACCAGTAGACGCTTCCTCCTGACAGAGTTTAGCAAACTCTGTCGAGCTTCCAACTGTCAGGGTTTAATTAAACTCTGACCGCTTCTAGTTTCCAGTTAAACTTTGATGAATCACTGTAACACTTAAACACTGACATTATTCACATCAATTATATTTAACAATCTCCCCCAACTTGTTCATTAGCAAAAATGCACAAGTTAATAATAATTGATGATGTCAAAACTAATTAAACAAATACAGTGTTTAATAAATAATTAGAGTTTAAACTTCTACTTAAACAAAATTTACAGAAAACAAGAAATACTTACAGAGCTTTATTTACTTAATTTCCTCAACATCTGGTGTTGATCTAAGATAGTCTATAAGTAATCTTCTCTCTGCATTCACGAGTTCTATCTGCATGATCTTCTTAATCTCTCTAAGTTCAGGATCATCTTCACCAGTCTGATAGATTGCAGATCTCAGAGAATATATTTTGTTCTTTCTCATTTCATTACCCAGTCTGATGAAGTGTGCTTTCTCTGCCTTTGGATTAAAATCTAACACAGTTATACCCAGATCTGTCTTCAATCGAGCACTATTTTTCTTCATCTCAACAATCTTTGCATGATAATCTCTGTACTTCGGAACATACTCACTTGTGTATCCTGTACCACTAATTGCCTTAGCTTTCACCATCTTATTTCTTAGCACATTAGCAGCTTGCTGAGTCCTTTGATTTTTCACTTTGAAGAGATATAGAACATATTCAAATTCTTCCCATAACTTCAAATCAATACCATTATCACCAACTTTATACACAGTTCCATCAGCCATGAAATACAGTAGAAAATCTTTATTCAAACTCCTTTGATGAATCAATTGCACTGACTCCAGTCTGTCCAAACTCTCCTGTGGAACACCTTGTCTTGGAACAGCCAGTGATGAAGGATCTAGAGGACTAGTATTCACTCTAATTTCTTTATGTGAGCCCAAGCCAGATGTATCTCGACTTTGCTTTGACATAAAAGCTCTTCCTTGTAGAAAATCAGTACCTCCAGCCTTCAGAGTTTGATCAGGAATAGTTGGCTTTGCAAAGAACATTTGCATTTCAGTAGACAATGGTTTCTATACAACTTGTGTAGCAACAGAGGTTGTATTCACTTTCTTTAAAACCTTTTCTTCTTCAATAATCTTTCCTTTCAACTTCAGTTTACCATCTTCTGTTGGTTTCCTAGACAATGATAAATTTTGATCAGCACCAACATTCACTTTAATAACAATGCCTTTTAGAACAGGCCTAGAAGCTTTCTCAATTTTCTTTAACTTTCCAAACTTCAAAGCTTTTTGATGTTCTTCTTGAAAATTCTTCTCTTCAGCTTCAATGTCTTCAATTGTAAATCCTTCTTCATTCTATTCCAGAAACAATCTTGCAGCCAATTCTTCATCTGTTTGTGGATTGTCAGTGAATAACAAGCTTTTGATCTTTGAAGTACCCTGAGCATCAGTATTTATTCCATCAGACTTTGTAGATGACTTGCCAGATCTCAGACTTATACCTTTACCAGCTTTTGATCTCTTTTGGTCATTTGCTCCTCCATCTTCAGCATCATCCTTCTTAGGCAGAGTTTGAGATTGCTTGCATTTGAACTTAGCAACTCTCCCCCCCTTTTTGACATCATCAGGAATCAGTATAGATGTGATCAATTCCAATGAAGCAGCAATAGAGTCAATCTTATCAGACAAAGCAGTTTGATTCTCTTCCACTTTACTTAGCCTTTGAAACAGAGTTTCTTGATCTTTAGAAAAAGTCTGAAACTTCAGCTTATTATCTCTCTGTAGAAGCATGTCTCTTTGAACAACTTCAGCTCGCAGATCAGTTATTGCTTGATGGGAATCATCAAATCTGGTATTAAGAGTCTTGACTTGAACTACAGTGGCTTTCAGACATGAAAGAATCTCTGGATTGGAAATCTTTGTAGCAGTGTTTTGCACAAAAGCAGCTGCTCTTCCAACAGGAAAAATGCAATCCTCTTTATACCAATTCTCTGAGAATTTTACAAAATGTTCGTTTTCAATTTCACGTTGTGAAGGTCCAGAAAAATCAGTTATCTTCCCATCAGTTTGTACTGGTTGTCTTTGAGAAGAGTTAGACTCAGTACTTTCTTCATCTTCAACATCAATTTCAACATTTGCATTTTCAATTGGCTCAGACTCAGCAATATTTACTACATGTTCAACTTTTTCAGTAGGAGTCTCTGCAACTTCAATATGCTCAGCAAAAATCTCCTCAATATTCTCTGCAATTTACTCTCCAGCTTCAACGGACTTTGCAAAGACTTCATCCACAGGCTCAAAAATTACAGCCTTGATTGGTTGATCAATTTCTTCACCTTGTTCAGTAACTTGATGAGCATCAGAGAATAATGCAGTATGTGTCCCTACTGTTTCATCAAGTACTACAGTAGGTTGATCAGCTACACTAGTTTCTTCAGAATGAGCAACAACTGGTGATGAGATAGGAATTTCAATGTCATTAGAGAATGGAATGAATGACTCAGCAAAAACATCCATATCAGCAAAACCATATCTGTTTTCCACATCCACCTGTACATCTTCAGTTGTCTTTACAGCTTCTTCTGCAGTATGTAGCTCAACAGTAGGTATCTCCTTAGAATTCACCTCTGGAGCTTCAACATTTGTCTCTTCATCTGACTCATCAATTAACAACCTTCTCCTCTTTGATTTAGGCACCTCAGCTGCCACTTCCTCTTCAGCAGAGTTTGAGAAGGTAGGCCTTTTTGCTCTTTCCTTTTTAGCCCTGACAGCTTTGTGCTTTGTTTTACCTCCACCCTTTGGTTTAGCCTGTGTAGGTGGTAGATTTTGTTCAGTGTTTGGCTCATTAATTTGAGGTTGAGGTTGAGTTTGAGTTGGTTGAATTTGTTCAGTGTTTGACTCATCATGTTCAGGTTGAGAGGGTTGAGATTGTGGTTCAGTATTTTAGGTTGTAGAGGTTCAGTGTTTTCAGGTGGGGCAGACTCAGGCTGTTGTGGTTCTTGAGGTTGATGTAAGAAATTTTGAAGAGCAAGAGGCAAAATGAACTCATGTACTTGCTCCTTGTTTGCATCCTTGTTGGTCAAATCAGAGAATACTCACTTATGAACATTAAAGGCCTCAATAACATCTTCCTCAGAAATTTCAACATTAGGCACACAAGCAGAAAATAGTAATTGACAAAATCTAGAAAAATAAACAATTGTACTAGACTCTGACAATCTTTCACCCAAATTCATCAAGACTAGTCTACCAAAATCAAAATTACTTCCATAAAGAAGAGAATACCCGATTTGAAGACTGTCAGTAGGAATAGCATCCCAATTGGTGACTTTCTTTCCAAATGCCCTTGTGATGCAATCGAAAAAGAAACTCCACTCCTTCCTCAGAAATGGCCTTTTCACTTGACCAAGTTTCTCTAATGGACCTGAATACCCAATTTACTACAACATCTCTTTGAGATATCTTTCACCAACAACACTGTATGTAGAGTGTGTCTCAAAACCAAAAGTTTCTCGAACCGTCATTGGAGTAATAACATACTCTGTTTCCTCATGTGTGAAAATAATTGAAGGTGTCCCATTCTCATCTCCATCAGCGTAGGTAGCTGATTGCCAGAAAATAGCAATCTGTGCAGCAGAGAGCTTTGTTGGTTCGATTAGAGCTGTACCAATCTCTGAATCCCGCAAGAAGTTTTGAATTAAATGAAACGCCTCAGGAACATTCTCATTATTCAACAGAGCTGCATAGTTGTTAGGTACAAACACTAACCTTCGAGTGGTAAAAGCTTTGGTGGCCATGAGATTAGAAGTAAATATCAAAGAAAAAGATATGTAGGAAAGGTGTTTGTGAAAATGTGCAAGTGAAATAACAAGTAACTGTGAGTGGTTGTGTGCAAAGAGAATAACCGTTTGTGTAAAAATGATTAGATTTGTAATTAAAAATTAAAACACAATCGTTTTAAACATTAATACACTCAACCAGTTCCTTGTTTAATGTGTGAATGGGACACGTGGCACACATGCAATGAAAGTACTTTGCACGTTAAGTAATTGTGGCAATAATTACAGCTACTTTCTCTCCCCTTTTTTAATACACTTTAACACTCTAATACTCATTAACAGTTGGCAATAATTTATTTCATTTTTCAAAAACTCTTTTTACCCCAAGTATGTAAATCATCTGAAATAAAAAATTACCTTAGAGTACTAGACAAAATTCATCAGTGTTTGTCAATTCTCCAACTTTATTTCCATAACCCTTTCAAAGACTGCACAGTTGTGAACTTATGTGCGTGTATAGCAGAGTTTACTAATTCAATATTTAGAGCATCTAATTTTTCATAAAATTCATAAAATAAATCAGTAAGCACTGTTTGCACAAACTCTCAAAGTAAACACTTAATGTCTGATGAATGCTAAACTCTGTAGTAAATAATTGATATACAGTAACTCTAAACTAACTTATACCCCCCCTTTCTAACTATTTTTTTTGGTTTCTCCAGTAATCAGAGGTTGGAACTAGTCACAAAAAATCCTATAACTTTAGCCCTTATCTTTTTGATAAGTTCTTGGGTCTTCCTAGTCTTTGACTAGTCACCAAAAATTAGAGAATTTTAGCCCTTACTTTTTACTAGCAAGTTCCTGGGTCGTCCTAGACACAACATAATCTGAAAGGAGTTCTAACAGTCTATGTACATTTGCTTTGGGGGTAAACTAATAACAGAATCTAACTTAATAGAGTTTAATCAAACAGAGTTTAGAAGTCATCAACATCAGAAGTTGGTCATGAGAGGCAATGCACACAGTATTTACAGACTCATAGTTTAGGATAGATGAACTAAGAGATGCTATAAATATAGAAACAGTATCATGCTGTGTTAATTTTTTGCACAGTCTAAGATCAGATCACAAGTAACTTAAAGGGATTCATGATTAATTACTGAGAATCATGCTTCATACAGATTTCTTCATCGGTATTTATGTTCAGAAAATAACATTATCAAGGTTTATCAGAGTTTATCCAACATTTCAACAGTGTGAGACCTACAGAGTATTCTAACAATTGTATTACCACATTAAGATATACTAATCACAGAAACATGAGCAACATAATAAGATTTGAGTCTAACCAGTATCTCTAGTCGAAACCAGAGATCATTCCTAGTTCATTTACCAGCCTTGTAAATGTAGCTTCACTCAAAGGCTTGGTGAAGATGTCTGCAAGCTATTGTTTTGTAGACACAAAATGAAGCTCAATATTTCCTTCCTCTACATGTTCTCTGATAAAATGGTATCTTATGCTGATGTGCTTGGTCATTGAATGTTGTACTGGGTTACCTGTCATAGCAATAGCACTTTGATTATCACAGAAAATAGGTATTTTACTGTACCTTAATCCATAATCCAGCAATTGATTCTTCATCCACAGAATCTGTGCACAACAGCTACCAGCCGCAATTTACTCTGCTTCAGCTGTAGATGTAGAAATTGATTTCTGTTTCTTGCTGTACCAAGAAACAAGTCTGTCACCCAGAAATTGATAACTTCCACTGGTGCTTTTTCTTTCTATCTTACAGCCTGCAAAGTCTGCATCAGAGTAACCAAGTAGCTTGAAATCTGATTCTCTGGGATACCACAGTCCTAAGGTTATGGTGACCTTGAGATACTTAAAAATTCTCTTCACAACTGTTAGATGTGGTTCTCTGGGGTCTTCCTGAAACCTTGCACAGAGACAAGTTGCATACATGATGTCAGGTCTGCTTGCTGTTAGATAAAGAAGAGACCCTATCATGCCTCTGTAGCTTGTCATATCTACTGGAGCTCCTGTGTCTTTGTCCAACTTTGTTGCTGTTGCCATGGGAGTTGTTGCAGATGAACAATCAAGCATACCAAATTTCTTGAGAAGATTTCTGGTATATTTTGCTTGATTTATAAAAATCCCATCATCTGTTTGCTTCACTTGTAGGCCTAGAAAATAACTAAGCTCTCCCATCATGCTCATTTGATACCTGGACTGCATGAGCTTGGCAAACTTCTTACAGAGTTTATCATTAGTAGACCCAAAAATTATGTCATCAACATAAATCTGAACTAAAAGCAAGTCACTACCAGATTTAAAATAGAACAGGGTTTTATCAATTGTACCTTTGTTGAACCCACTTTCTAAAAGTAATTGAGCCAGAGTTTCATACCATGCTTTTGGTGCCTGCTTAAGTCCATAGAGAGCCTTATCCAACCTGTAGACATAGTCTGGATATTTGGGGTCCACAAATCCTGGTGGTTGTTCAACAAAAACTTCTTCTTCAAGTTTCCCATTCAGAAAAGCACTTTTTACATCCATCTGAAAAACCTTGAATTTCTTATGAGAGGCATATGCTAGAAAAATCCTTATTTCTTCCAATCTTGCAACTGGAGCAAAAGTTTCATCATAGTCTATTCCTTCTTGCTGTGAATAGCCTTTTGCCACAAGTCTAGCCTTGTTCCTTGTAACAACTCCCTCACTGTCAGTTTTATTTCTGAAAACCCATCTAGTACCAACAACAGATCTATTCTTTGGTCTAGGTACAAGGGTCTATACTTCATTTCTTTCGAATTCATTTAACTCCTCCTGCATTGTTGTTATCCAGTCATCATCTTGAAGAGCTTCTTCTACCTTCTTTGGTTCAGATTTCGACAGGAATGCATGAAACAGACATTCATTTGTTGTAGCAATCCTTGTCCTTACTTTCGCATGTGGATCTCCAATAATTAGATCAGGTGTATGAGATTTTGTCTATTTCCTAGTTGAAGGTAAATGACTTCTATCAGTATTTGATCCTTCCCCTTGATCCATGTTCTCCTAATTTTCTTGTTGCCTTTCACCAGTCTCTGAGGCTCCCCCTGAATTTGACTGCTCAGAGTTTGAACTGTCAGATTTTGCACTTTCAGAGTTTGAGTCATCAGAGATTGATCCAAATTTTTTAGCTGATTCACTTTCGGTATTTGAGTCATCATTTTGAAGTGATCCTTCATGCTCCCCCTCAACTGGTTCTGCCCTTTGTTCTGGCTGAGAAGTTTCTTCAGTGTTTACCAGTAGAGGTTCGTAGTATGCTTCAACAGAGTTTGTCGACTCAACTTCATTAGAGTTTACTTCATCAGAGATTAATTCTTCATTTTCAAAGCGCAGTTGATCATGTTCATCTACATCTTCAAGTCCAGTTATTTTCTTGTCATCAAATGACACATGAATCGACTCCATAATTACCTTGGTTCTCAGATTATAAACTCTGAATGCCTCAGTTGACAACGGATAGCTAACAAAAATTCCTTCATCAGCTTTTAACTCAAATTTGGTCAGCTGTTCAGAATGAGTTTTTAACACAAAGCATTTGCACCCAAAAATATGAAAATATTTCAGGTTAGGCTTCTTTTCCCTCACCATCTCATATGGTGTTTTTCCATGCTTGTTGATCAAAGTAGCATTTTGAGTAAAACAAGCAGTTTGAACTGCTTCTGCCCAGAAATAGGTTGGCAGTTTTGCTTCATCAAGCATAGTTCTGGCAGCTTCTATCAAGGTTCTGTTTTTCCTCTCAACTACACCATTTTGCTGTGGTGTACCAGGTGCAGAAAACTCTTGCTTCACTCCTCTGTTCTTGCAGAATTCTTCCATTGTTACATTCCTAAATTCTGTTCCATTATCACTCCTGATTATTTTGACTTTGTGTTTTGATCCTTTGTCCAGCAGCTTTACATGCTCCATCAGAGTTAATGCAGTTTCATTCTTCTTTGCTAGAAAATACACCCAAGTGTATCTGGTGTGTTCATCAACAATGACTAAAGCATATTTCTTTCTTCCAATAGACAAGACATTCACTGGTCCAAACAGATCAACATGTAGAAGATGATAAGGATCAACAATTGAAGATTCAGACTTGCTTTTGAAAGATGATTTCATTTGTTTTGCCTTTTGACAGGAATCACACAAACCGTCAACATTTAATAAAGACTTTGGGAGTCCTCTTACAAGGTCCTTTCAAATCAACTCATTGATATTGTTCAGATTCAAATGAGAGAGTTTCTTATGCCACTTCCAACTCTCTTCACTAGACATTCTTGTTGACAGGCACACAGCTTTTCCAACTGAGTTTGTCAACAACTTTTCTTCATAGATATTATTGCGCCTGTGTCCAACTAGAACAACTTTTCCTGTAGATTTACTGATAACTTCACAGTATTCAGGTTGAAAATCTACATGATAACCTCTGTCACAGATTTGACTCACAGATAGCAGATCATGCTTGAGTCCTGGAACCAGAGCTACATTTGTGATGATGACATTTCCAAATTGATACTGCCATATCCCAAGGTACGTCCTACGTTGCCATCTCCATAGGAAACTTTTGGGCCTGCCTTCTCCTCATACTCTGATAGCAGGGCTTTATTTCCAGTCATGTGTCCTGAACATCCACTGTCCACGACTAGGGTACTCTCCCTGATGCCCTGCAATCACAAACAATCACTGAAGATCAGATTTAAGGATCCAGACTTGCTTGGATCCTTTGGCTATCTTAACTTTGTTAGCTTTAGCAGCGGAATTCTTATTATCAGAGTTTAAGCTAACATTTTCAAAGTTTACACTTGCAGAATTAACATTAACCCATTTTAAATTGGGCTTCAGTTCATAATAATTATGATAGATAGCATGATAATCCCTGCAAGTATAAATGGAATGCCAAGTACTTCCACAATGTTTGCATAAAGTCTGTGGTCTAGTTTTAACATAATCATTCTTTAATCCAGACTTGGAGGGTAAAGAATTAATGTCTTTATTTTTCCTGCAGAAACTAGCAAGATGTTTAGTACTACCACAGTTATGACATGTTTTCCTTGGAGCATAAGTAGCAAGCATTTGATTATAGCCTTTAGTAATGCCTACTTTACCATTTCTATTCTTCCTGGACACTTTCTGTTTCTTAACAGATTTTAACTCCTTAAGCTTATGTTTGAGTTGTTTAACTGTCATTGAACCAATATTAATCTGTTTAACACAAGTCTTAACAGCTTCCTTTTCAACTTCAGACTTAGGTTCACTTGAGCCAGTAACAAATTTTCTAGATGGAAGATGTGTTCTAATTTTGACTTTGTTTTGAAACCTAAGTTCATCTTCCTCACAGTAACATAAACCAACTATGTCTGACTGAAAAACCTCATGAGTGTCTTTTCCAGAATCAATCCAAGTCTTAATTATGTGATTTGCTTTCTCCAATTTAGATTCTAGTTGCCTATATCTCCCAAGCAACTCCTCTTCTAGATAAACAACATCATCTCTTTCTTTCTGAACTTGTTGCATGTTGACAAGTTTCTCTTCAACAAATTTCTTTCTTTCTTTAAGTTCAGAACTCTCAGATTTGATTCTCTCGTTCTCTACAATCTGATCCCTATAACTGATATGTAAGGACTTAAGATAAATTCGAAATTCAGATATATTATCAGTATTATAAGCATAGGTAGTTAGGGGTACCTTGTTTTCAGAATCTTCAGATTCATTCTCATTAGTGGCCATGAGAGCATAGTTAACATCCTCATCTGAGTCTGAAGTGTCTGCCCAGTCTCTGCCTTTTGTGAAGAGTGCTTTTTCAGTTTTACCCTTCTTGCACTCAGGAGCATAGTGACCCATCTCCTTACACTTGTAGCATTGAATCTCAGACTTGTCTTTCTTCCCAGATTTGGTATCCTTTCTCTCAGACTTTCTGAAACTCTTTCTGTCAGAATTTGAATCTTTCTTAGAAAACCATTTTCCCTTCTTGAAGTTCTTGAAACCCATCTTCTTGAAGGTCTTCACCATCAAAGCAGCCATTTGCATCATTTCTTCTTCATCATCCTGAGAGTCAGATGATTCATCAGTGTTTGAGTCAACATCAGAATTAGATGAATCACTTTCTGAATGTATGACCAAAGGTTTTCCCTTAGCTTTCTTCCTTGATGCTTCCTTCTTCAAGGGTTTTTCTTCAATCTTAAGAGCAACAGACTTTGTCTTCTTGCTTGATCTCCTGTTTCTCTGTTCCAGTTCCAGTTCATGAGTTTTGAGCAACCCATAAATTTCATCAATCTCAGTTTCAGCAAGATCATAATTATCTCTTATAGTGGTTGTCTTTACATCCCACTTTTCAGGTAGAGCAAGAAGAAATTTGAGATTTGAATCTTCTAGATCATACTCTTTATTGACTAGTGACAAATCATTGAGCAGCTTACAGAATTTGTCAAATGTTTCTGTCATGGTTCCTTCAGATTTAGCCTCAAAATGTTCATACTCATGTGTGAGTATGTTCCTTCTGTTCTTCTTGATAGCAGCAGTACCTTGACATCTAACTTCATGGGCATCCCAGATTTCTTTGGCAGTTGTGCAGTTAATCACTTTATTAAACATAACATTATCTAATGCACTATGAAGTAGATGTCTAACCTTTGCATCCTTAACAATAGATGAAATATCCTCAGGAGTCAGATCTTTCTTCTCCTTTGGGACTGATTTAGCTTCTTGACTAGCAGCAACAACAGATAACTTTGTAGTCTTATGAGGACCTTCATAAATTCTGTCAAGATATTCTGGATCTGTAGCCTCCAGAAACATGGTCATCTTCACCTTCCAGATTGAATACTCTACCGGCCTGAGAATAGGAACCCTAATTGTCTCATAACGACTCACAGTAGTAGGTTGAGCCTTCTCAGTACTTGCACTTGAACCTGATGGAGGAGGTATCTCTGCCATTAATTATAGCTGTGTGTGGATCTTAAACTGTATAGAGTAACAGATTTGCTCTGATACCAATTGTTAGGCCGAATACAAAAATATAATCAAATTTGTATGAGAGAATAACAATTAACACACGTTTAAATTAAAAACTGTATGGAATTAATAACTCCTCTCTCAATAATGTAAAATATCACAGAGAGCTGCTTAGGTTACAATGGAATGATAATTCGTTTCACGATACCCTTCTAGGGTTATCCTAACTGTATTTATAAAGGTATACAACTACAGTACAATCGATAATTGATACTCCTATAAATCAGCTATACAAATGTTATCAATTATGATTGTTACACATATTCTTAGTCAATACAATGTCTTCGACAACTATCCAATCTTCAAAGATATTTCTTCCATAATTATCTTCAATTAATCTTCAAAGTCTGATAATGACCAGTAGACGCTTCCTCCTGATAGAGTTTAGCAAACTCAGTCGAGCTTCCAACTGTCAGAGTTTAATTAAACTCTGACCGCTTCTAGCTTCCAGTTAAACTCTGATGAATCACTGTAACACTTAAACACTGACATTATTCACTTCAATTAAATTTAACAGTTCTCACCCCCGTTGCACAACACCACCACCACCAAGGTGGTGGCCTTCTCCGGCTGCACTTACACACACACAGCACACACACCCATAAACACACGCACAACAAAGCTTCCCCATCTTCTTCTCCGCCTCGTGACTGCTGCCCCTTCTCCGCTGTTGCAGCTCTCGGACGTCGCCGAACCTCTCAGCCACCATCTACGTTCCTACCACTGTTCCATGGCGACCCACAACTCCACCAGCAAACTCTGACGTGCATCCTAACCCCAACATTATCAACATCAAAGAACCATGTGTAGACTCCAATCTATAGCCAGATTCTTCTTTCCTCTCTCTTATTTGTTGTACTGATGACATAACCCATATACACACGCACGGAGCTGGAATTTTCCGAGTTCTGGGAACCCATCGAAAAATCAAACCGAACTGATCGGAGATGAAATGGGTAAATAATGATAGATGTGAGTGAGAAGAGCAAGGAAATATAGAGCGTGGGGCGAGTGAAATCAGTTATGGAGGTGAAAAAGATGGTCAACGATGGGTGTTAAGTTATGGAAGTAGCTAAAAATAATTGATAACCAGGATTCTTGAGAATAAAGAACTACATATGTTACAAATATGTGAACTGGAAGGCGTGGAGTTGCCACTTCAAGTTACGTTTATTTAATATGCTTTGCCACTTCAAGTTTAAGTTAAACAAAATTTGTATAGAAAATATCATTTGAGTGGCATTTTTTAATGCTTTTTCTACGGCCCAAGCTATACCAATTTTGTAGTATTATGTAACTTATACCTAATTTTGAAAACAGTCATTGTTATACCATAAAGCTAATGGAGTCCTGGAAAATATAAAATATAAGTTTTATATATTTCTTTTGTATTCCTTTTAATCAACAAAGTTAGGCATATATATGCAATTTAAAATCCTAAATAAAAAGAATTTAATTTAATATTTTTTTACAAACTTTTTTAGAATAAAAATATTTTTTAATTTTTTTTATTCAAACTTATAAATTGAGATTGAGATTGATTGAGATTGATATTGTTATTCGTTGATTGAGATTGATTCTTTCTTCATTTCAGAGAGAGGATAAAACTTAGTAGTTAAGCAATTATTATTAATCTGAATTAATAATAATTGTTTAATTATTATTAGAAATTTGGGAGATTATTAGATATGCCAAAAATATGGCATAACATCACCCAAAAAATATATATATTTTTTCTAAACTTTTGAATCAAAAGTTCGATTTTATTGAAGAAAAACTAGTAAATAGAAGAAAATATGGAAGAGCGATGGACTTAATCGGTGAAGGGGATGAAAATCTAGAGAGTGGAGGATGGAAGAAGCGGTTAAGATTTTAGATCAGAAGATGGGATTCGACTCTCATCAAAGAATCGGCTTTGCAGTGACCCTCCATAACTTTTATTCTAAGAAGATAGAAGGGTTTTGTTATTAGACTAGAGAGAGTCTTATTCACATCTATACTATATTATAATAAGCAAACTAGAGATCTTTTGTAGTTTGTAGTTTGGTTAACCAAACTATTCATAACCGTTAGATTTTCAATTCAAATAGATCATGATCGTTAGAAACAAAATACTAAAAGTTGTTACGTATAAAGGTTTAAAATTCGATTCACGCCCACAGCATACTAATTTATATTTAATACTAAAAATTATTATATACAAAGATTTAAGGTTCGAATTTTTCCAATAACATATTAAAATTAATATTTACAATATCATATTACAATATAAATAAATTATAAAAAATTAAAGGTTTGATTCTCGCCAACAACATATTAATTTATATTTAATACTAAAAATTATTATATACAAAGATTTAAGATTCGAATTCTTTCAATAACATATTAAAATTAATATTTATAATATCATATTATACTATATATAAATTATAAAAAATTAAAAGTAATCCGTGTTTTGCACGGATTATAAGCTAGTATATTATAAATCAGAGGAAGTAGTTTCCAATCTAGATGTACCCGTTTTTCCCACAGAGTAGAAGCCGACAATCATGATGAAAATGCATAACAATGAAAGTTTCTAATTATTTTACTTAATATTACTCTTAAATTAGCTTTATAGCCAGCACGGGCTAGTTCTAGAATTGTAGTTACATGTATTTACATTCTCATGTAAATCAATGTATAAAAAAAAGAGGACATGCATAAAATTCTAAGTTGGTTGAAATGCATAAAATTGAAAGTTGGTTGAAATGGGTTAGAGCAGTTGTTGTGCTTGCAAGTGCCGGAGATGCATCAATTTTCCTCATGTAGCCGTACTTGCAGTAAAGGAGACCACTGTGGTGGATGATGTGTGGTGGATGACGAGTAAATTAAGTAAATATTAAGGTAGAGTTGTATGTTTTATGCTCATACTTGTTTGCAACAATATTCTTCATCAATGACGTTGATGCAAGTAGATCCAATATTTTCAAGAAAGGACAAAAAAAGACCACTGAATCAATTAAACTGCAGCAAAGTAAATCTTGTTTAGCCATTTTAAAAAAGCACTACGTACACTTAAATAGAATAATCTCACAAGTCGATGATCTAAAAGCTATATATAACCTAATGGTTGTAGATACTGTTTCTCACAAATTTTGAGTTTAAGCTACAGGGAAGTATGGGTATCAAGCACCATTGACTTTTACTGTAAAATCAATAAGTTGCTCCTAACTAGGGCTGTTCACGAACCGAGTCGAGCCGAGCTTTGCTCGAAACGAGCCGAGCTTTGATCTTAACGAACCGAACTGATTTCTTAACGAACCGAGCCGAGCTTTAACCGAACCGAGCCGAACTCGAGTTGTTCACGAACAGACTCGAGCCGAACCGAGCTCGATCCGATCTCGAGCTGTTCGCGAACAATTAATTTGGTAGGAGATTTTAATAAACATTTAAATTACAAGTGTACAATTTCATCATTTTAATATTTGAGATATCCATCCACAGAAACTATATATTTTTCGTGTTTCCTTAATTTCAAATTTAGGCGATTTAGACCAAAGATTTCGAGGTGAGATTTTATTTTAACTAATTAACAATTATTTAAAACAAAATTAAAACAATTATTTAAAATAAAATTAAAATAATTTAACCAGACATAAAAACCTACTGCGATTTATGAAGCAACAGATCTATCAAGAGAAACAAAAATAATTGGCAGTGATTAACTAATTAACATGGGAATGAATACCATAATAATAATTAAAATGATTTGTTAATCAACTTATAAAACAAGGCCGTAAGTGAACACTTAACATGGGGGAGGAAATAAAATGGAACTGGGTTTGCAAATGAAATGGGTTAGAATTGATTTGGGCCGTGAATTACAATAACTAAACATAATAAAAATGGGCCAAAACTCAACATAAGATATAAAAACAATGAGATGCTCGGTTTATGGAAATTAAATCTATTTTTTTAAAAATATTTCTCGACGATCCAACTGTACGGATGTCAAAATATATCTATTTTAGGGATATTCCCAAATTTTCAAAAAATAAAAAATTAATTTGGTTGGAGATCTTAGTAGATCACTACTAATTTAACTAGTACTAGTAACTAGTGCTTTGTCACGAATTGTTGTTTCTATTTTTTAAAAAATATTTTTCGATGATCCAACTATACGGATGTCAAGATATATCTAATTTAGTGATATTCCCAAATTTTTAAAAAATAAAAAATTAATTTGGTTGGAGATCTTAATAGATCACTACTAATTTAACTAGTACTAGTAACTAGTGCTTTGTCACGAATTGTTGTTTCTATTTTTTAAAAAATATTTTTCGATGATCCAACAATACAGATGTCAAGATATATCTAATTTATTGATATTCCCAAATTTTCAAAAAATAAAAAATTAATTTGGTTGGAGATCTTAGTAGATCACTCCTAATTTAACTAGTACTAGTAACTAGTGCTTTGTCACAAATTGTTGTTTCTATTTTTAAAAAAATATTCTCGATGATCCAACCGTACGGATGTCAAGATATATCTAATTTAGTGATATTCCCAAATTTTCAAAAAATAAAAAATTAATTTGGTTGGAGATCCTAGTAGATCACTACTAATTTAACTAGTACAAGTAACTAGTGCTTTGTCACGAATTGTTGTTTCTATTTTTTTAAAAATATTTTTCGACGATCTAACCGTACAGATGTCAAGATATATCTAATTTAGTGATATTCCCAAATTTTCAAAAAATAAAAAATTAATTTGGTTGGAAATAAAAAAATAAAAAGTAAAAATTTTGATTTTTTTCGAACTTTAACGAGCCGAGCCGAACCGAGCCCTTAACGAGCCGAGCTCGAGCCGAACACCCTAAAGCTCGGCTCGAGCTCGTTAAGCTTAACGAACAAAAAATCTTGTTCGAGCTCGACTCGAGCCCTTAACGAGCTCGAGCCAAACCGAGCCCTTAACGAGCCGAGCCGAGCTTGTTCGCGAACAGCTCGGTTCGTGAATAGCTCTACTCCTAACTCTTTAATAACTATTAAGAATGAAGTATCTATAAACCAACTCGGAAGAACTAAAGTGCAATTGAGATAGTTTATGGCAAATTAGCGATGTCGCACGTTCTTGAATCTCATAACATCTGGTGTATAACCATGTTGTCATGTATAGCCATGCCACAAGCATTCAGCCTTAAAGGATAGACATAATTCTTATGTCATAAAACAACACTGCTTCTACACGACAAGACATCCTAGTATTTTTATGACACTATAAAGTACTGGAAGAAATGAACACTCCAAGATTCGACAATCATGGCCAAAATTCTGAATATAAAATAATAACCATATAGAATATAGGCCGAGTATATATTGAAATATACACTAACAAAATGCTGAGGAATATTTTGCAACTAAAATCCGAATTTGAAACTACTGGGCAAAAACGGCAACCCGCAAACTAATCGCAAAATGAATTTAAAGGCTTACAATCTACAATTTAAAAACTATTGTTCCACAAAGATAACTTATAAAATAATTTAAAAATGAAATTCAAGACCTACAGTCTAAGTCTAAGGCTTGAGACACACAAGTTTTGAAGTAGGTTTGAAAGTTTTAGTGTTAAATTTTAAATTATTATTTTAAATGGTAAAATTAATGTTTGCTAAAATTTTGTATAAATAAAAATAAATTAAAAATTAATAGATATTTAATAGGTGTAATTAAGGTTCTATTTAATAGAAGAAAAATATTTAATAAAAAAATAAAAAAAAGGAAAATTTAAGAAAACTATCTTAGACGCACGCTTGTGGTAACTTTTCGATCTTTTGGCATTATAATATGTATAGATAGATTATAGATCTCATAATTTACTTGTTATTAATTTATTTTATTCTCATTTCTTAATTTTTGAAACCAAATTTAATTTTATGGAGAAACATGGAAGAGTAGTCCTTATAAACTATCCTGTCCAAATCTAGTCAAACCCGACCTCTGTTTGGTCTTGTTTGGGAAATCTTATTTTTAAAAAATAAGTAACTTATTTTGAAAAAAAGTAAATAAGTATGTACTTTTTTCTAAAATAAGTAACTTACTTTTGCAAGATAACGAATGTTAAACTCCTCATATACATATTTTTTTATAAAAAAAATATGTAAATATGAATTTTTTTCGAAATTAGTTTAAGTTATTTATAAGAGGGGCCAAATGGTGCCTTTCACCCATTTGACAAAACTAGCATGAGAACCCGTGTGAGGCACGGGGCATGCTCTAGTAGTTGTTTTTTAGGTTTGAGCCGTTAATCTGTGAGTTGTTTCAGTGTTTGTGAAAGGTTGTATGTAATGTAAAAGGCTGTGAAGGTGGATGTAGTTTGGAACTTTTTGATTGCACTAAATTTTGGTGCAATATTATGTAAACGATGGTAGGGGTATGATTAACAGAGAATGGTTTGCACTTAATTATCAACTTGTAATGCAAGGGTTGTAATACGCAACATGCATACTTTTAAGTACTATGCACCAAGAGAGTGACAAGTGCTAAACCATAATTAGTAAATAGACACACAATCGACCAAGCACTAAATAAGTATCAGGTTTTTCTATGGTCATTCGAGGGAAAGGGATGCAATGTAGATCAAATTATTGTGAAAACTGAAAGATTCATATTAGAGCACCAGCAGTTGTTCAATATGGTAATTATTTTTCATTGTTAAATTAAAGGTTTTAGGAGACCGACAAATGACTTTGACAATGACAATAGTAAAACAGAGTAACAGAAGAGTAGGAACCAGGAAGGGTTTTCCTCGAGGGTTTGCTTGATAAGAATTTCCCCTAAAGGGATTTGTAAAACTTCATGTACAAGTGTAAACTAAGGCAACCGGCTCACAATTGTGCGCTTCTGGTCTTCTAGATTCACAAACCTATACACAACATTCCTTTGTATTATAATCACAACCATTTTGAGATTTTTAATATACCTTATTATACAATAATCTTCGTGGTGAAGGCAAACAGGGTTCTACATGAACATTGGTTTTTATTCCTTTCCTTCTCCCCGAAGACAAGGAAATAATGTGACGTTTGGTTTGGTTTGGTTTGGACTTAAGATTTGTTTTTTGAGTCATGTATAGGAATATTAAGTGACAGGAAGTTCCTAGGACGACGATGCTTCTACATACTTGTAAGTCTTGATAGTCTGATTTGCATTCATTTGAAGACACATTTCACTAACCTTCAAAATTATAACTTATTGAAAGGAATACTTTTGACTTGTTAGTAACTGTATCAATTTGGACAGCTTGATTGAAAAATGCATGAGTTCTGAGTTTCCCAAAATAGATGAAATAAAGTAGTACAAAATTAGGAGTTACATGTTTTAAAGGGAAAATAAATTTTCTAAACCTACAATAAGTCAGACTGTTAAGTACCCAGTTCATCTTATACTTAAAACAAAATAAAATAAATAAATTATGATTGGGCTGTAAGCCATGATTTGTGATATGATGAATAATATGTCAGACAAATAACACAATAAAGTTAGTGTAATAAGTTGGATAAGCTAAGCACACGAATTTAGGTGAATCGGGGGATTTTGTTGTTAGGTGAAATAACTTGTTCACAAGCCTATAATGAAGCTCAATTCCTTTACGTCCTGAGCCTCCAAATTGTGCTCAAGTTGAGGTGGTTCATATTCAACCTAATTATTGTTAGTAGTATTTTTGTTGTTCGTTCGCAGGGAAGGACTGAATGTAATATCAAGTTCAAGTATTTTATCTCTCACAATTTAGAAGTGTAAAAGAATGTGTGGTTTGTTTATAAACTAAATTAAACTAATTATCAATTGAGAATAAAATATATGAGGAAAACAATCCAAGAACTGGGGTTCTTCACTTGGTCTCAATACATGCTCAATATTAATGTGATATCTGTGTTCCTACCTTGCTGAAAACAATTCTTCTAAAGTTATACTGTACCCTCCCAGGCTACAATATAGTGCTTACAGCTACACCCTAATTGTCACTCCCGTGATACAATCAAAGTATATCTATAAACTGTTAAATGCCAAGAATTATATGTCTCACAATTCTCCTATTAATCTCCCGATCTAATATTCAAATTATGTCTGTTAAATCATGTACTAAGATTGCAACTTCTCTCCCAAGCTTATTACAATCCCTAGAATACAATCAAAGGTTCATGACTCCCCTAATTGTGTTAAGATCTCATTAACAGATCAGCAAAGCAGAAAATCACATAATCAAGCATGCATGAATACCAACGAATACTACCCAATCCTCAGATTAGAGAATTAGTTACGCATATTTAATAAAGAAAACATAATAATAATGATAATGAATGAAAACATAATATTGAAGAAAGAATTGAAGATCGAAAGTACCTTGATACGATTAAAAGCTATGAATTGTTATGATTTACAATGGTAGGATGTGTTTAAATAGGCTCTACAAATCTTGCCCAACAAGAAATTGCCTTCTATTACAATTTGGATTTAAAGAAGGCACCCAAAACTGCCCAGAATACAATTAGAATTAGAAAAAGGGCAAAACAGTAAATTCCCAGCCTTCTTTTACAAGAACACATGCGCGATTTAATTCAGCATATTTCTTGCACTTGTTTCCTATCCCAGGTTGTAGAAAATCTCTCAAGCTTCGCGTGGGCAGTAAGATCGCTGAAAACGGACTTCTAGAACTCCAGATATGGCCAAAACAGTATAAGCTGCGCAGCCTTCCAGGAAAATCCGAATTTTAATCAATTAATTCTCCAAGAACGATAGAAGCATCCACTTTAATCAAACAAAACCAAACCAAACCAAACCAAACATACCCAGTATATCCCGCTCAGAGCAGGGTCTGGGGAGGGTAGATTGTACGCAGACCATACCCCCACTTTTAGAGCGGGGGATCCACTTTAATCAACATTCTCGTAAATCTGCACAACTAAGGAAAACACATCAAAACTACAACAACTTGAGTCCAAAACAATCAATTTAAGCCGAACGGAGGCATTCCCAGTGGATATAAAATCCACTTATCAAACCCCCAAACTTAAACTGATGCTTGTCCTCAAGCATAAACAATTACAACTACCTGATTAGTACCACTTCCGTAGGTGATCACGGTGCATTTGGCATATGCAACAAGCCCTTTAAACCCCTAGGCAGCCCTAGTGGACGAGTAAGGTCTCGTGAGGGCCTATAGCGAATGTACCCACAAAAGCCATTTAACCTAATGCAATGCAATGCATGAATGCAACTAATATGAAATATGCAACGATCCCCTTCAAACTAACCAAAACCAACTAACAAGCAAATATCTCAAAGAATGCAACTAAATCCAAGCAGAGCTCGACCAAGTTCCCGTATACTAACATTACATGAACAGAAACGTGTGTGTGTGCAATGCTCATCAGAAATACTCCCAAAACTAGGTTAAAAATCATACATATCCTTCGCCAAGACAATCACAGGTTTATAAATAGAATAGACTGTAGACACTTCATAACCTAGAAACACCTCCATCCTTATTGAAGTTAGCCAGGTATTCATGCTTTATTACTACGACACTATATATAATACGCATGCTTATTTAACCGTGTAATGAATGAGACCCAAAAGGCTTATACAATAATACCCATGTAGCGAGTGTTAGGTCAGTGGATCCCAGACTATAAAAGCCTTAGGTCACTAGGACTAAGTCCCCTCAGACTTAATTACTCGAGTATTAAAGAGCTCACTCTGGTTAATTTTGCATATAAACAATTTATTGACTTTTTTTTTTCTTTTCTTTTCTTTTCTTTCTTTTTTCTTTTTTTTTTTCTTTTTTTTTCTGCGATCTGGAATGAGCCTTTTCTCATTTCCAACCCTAGACTACTCATATAAATATGAGCCGGCTACTAGCCATTTGACACCTAGCCATTATTTAACAATTGATACAACTAGCATGAAATCCCTGGTTTCCCCCAAACTTAGACTTAAGTGCTCCTACGCCATCAAGGGAATAATGAAAATTCTAAATATAATCAGGTGATTAAATCTCAAAACATCCAAACAAGCATGACCTTAACCTAGCCCAAAAGCACCCAATGAGTTTGTGTAAAAATTTTGTTCCCGAAACACATAAGTCAATTTCATAGAAACTATAAATCAACCCTCTATTCATCATTACCACACTCAATTAGACACCTATCTACCAATCAGAATTAGCTCGTTCTAAGGGATCATGAAATATGCATGCCATTAAAATGCAACTAGAATGAACTCACATGGTATACGAAACAAAAAAAAAGTAGAATGCCCTATATGAAACAAACGTAGATAACACGAACATACATGCATGAATTATCACTAATATGCAAAACATGAAATCCTACATGAACACATAATACAACAACAACTACTAATCCCTCAAACCACCCCCAAACTTAAAATATTCAATGTCCGCATTGAATGGAAGTAAATACAAGGGATAGTAGAAAACATACCTACTCGTCCTCATCCTCAGATGAATCAGTATCTGGCGGTGGATAAGGTGTACGAGCTCCATAAACTGGCCACTTCAAGAATACTACAAAACCCACAATTACAAGAACACAAATTCGTAATAAAAATAAGATTAGAGAAAAAAAAATAAATAAACCAATTACGAATCAAAGAGGTGAACTTGTAATTAATTCCTCTTTAGAATTGAATTTAAATAAATAGAAGAGGAATTGGATTTGTATGTATAGGTGGGTATATATAATGGAGGGATTGGGTGAATAAAATTTGAATGTGTATAGGAGAAATTTTGAGTGGGTATGAGATTTGATGTAAGATAGAAATAGGATTTGATGAATTAAAGAAAAAGAATTAGAATAGGTTTAGAATTTTGGAGGAGGGATGGTGGTTTTGGAATTAAAATAGGAAAAAATTAGATAAAATAGGGGTATAAATAGAAAAAGAGGAGAGGAAAAAAAATTTAGGGGAATTTTTTTTTTTTTTTTTTATAAAAAAACTGCAAGTTACGTGTACAGGGGTAGACTGCGCGCATAGCAGTAACGCAGGCGCAACCTGCGTCACGCAGGCGCAGTCTGCGTTACAGACAGAAACGCAGGTGCATCCTGCGTTACGCAGGCACAACCTGCGTGACCAGTAATTTTTTTTTTTTTTTTTCACAGCAGTTTTTTTTTTCACATAACACTCACAACACTCATTTTTTTTTCACACTTTTTTTTTCAACACTCATTTTTTTTCTTCTCTCTACACTACACTTTTTTTTTTCTACAATAATGTGTGGGTTGCCTCCCACGAAGCGCTTCTTTAACGTCAATAGCTTGACGTTACTTCCTCTACTCATGGCGGTTTCAAAAGAATAAATGAAACGTCCTCAACAGATAGACCATTCATACGAACATTGACATCTTGGTTGCTTGCTTTCCACAATTCTTTTCCAACAGACTTCAACATGGTTTTACTACCAAATGACCAAATCTTTTTCTTTTTCTTCTTCACACCTCTAAGGTGTTTCTCCGACTCAACCGGTTGAACAAAAATTTCTTCTTCCTTATCATCTAACACCCGTTCTGCTCCCACGAAGTGTTCATTCTCGAGCTGCACAATGTCATCCACTATGTCAATGGTAAAACAAGTTGCTCCAAAAGGAGGTATCTTCATTGCTTTATTCAGATCAAATTCCACTTTGTCCTCGCCAACATTCAATGTCAATTTTCCAGCTTTAACATCGATTGTAGTGCCAGCAGTAGCCAAGAATGGCCGTCCCAAGATAATGGGTATCTCGACATCTTCATCCATCTCTAACACCACAAAATCACAAGGTATGACAAATTTATCCACTTTAACAACCACATCTTCAATAACCCCCAATGGATACTTAACAGAACGATCCGCCAACTGAAGTGAAATCTGTGTCTTTTTAAGTTCTCCAAGACCAAGCCTTTTGCAGATTGAATATGGCATCAAACTCACACTTGCCCCTAAATCACACAAGGCTTTCATGTTTTCCATCTTCCAAATAGTGCAAGGCAAAGAGAAGCTTCCCGGATCTTTCAATTTCTGAGAAATAGCCTTCTGGATGACTGTACTGCATTCTGCATTAAGAGTAATAGTTTCTGCATCTTCAAGTTTCCTCTTCTTTGTCAACATCTCCTTAAGAAATTTATCATAAAGTGGCATTTGATTCAAAGCTTCAGCCAAAGGAATATTAACATGCAACTGCCGGAACATAGTCAAGAACTTCTCGTACTGCTTCTCTAACTGCCTGTTGTGAAGTCTCTGTGGAAATGGAATAGGAGGAACATAAGGTGGTGGAGGAACATATGGCTTTTCTGATTCTTCTTCCTTCTTCTTCTCATCTTCTTTTTCTGACGTGTCTGCAGCAATCTCTACTGGCTCATCCTCTTTCTCAGCATCACTCTCTTTAGGCTTAAAAACCTCAACCTCGGGCAACTCTTTTCCGCTCCTCAAAGTAATTGCTTTACATTGCTCTTTACCAGTCTGGTCGGGTTGACTAGGAAGAGACCCTTGTTCACGAACACCCATCTTTGAGGCAATCTGTCCAATCTGTGTTTCTAGCATCTTTTGAGATGATGCCATCTGATCTATTCTTGATTCCATATTAGCCAATGCCCCAGAAGTCCCTTGCATAATCTTATTTAGTGCAACCTCCCACTCAGCTGGTTCTTTCTTTGGTGGAGGTTGATACTGCTGCTGTGCTTGATATGGCGGTCGTGACTGAAAACCAGGAGGCTGATTCTGCCTTGGAAATGCATAGGAAGGATTAGCTGCATGATTATTGCTGCAAGAAAGATTATTGTTTGGCCTTTGATTCGGATTGTAGTAAGAATTATTCTGCACAGGCCAAGGCTATCTTCCTTGAATAAAAGATGCTTCTTCTGGAAATTGTTGAACATAAGAGTTCTGACTAGCACCATAATCATGATACCCTTCCATAGGTGAAGAAATAACATTCACATTTACCTTTTGTCCTCGCACCTCCTGAGTTAGAGTATCCAACTTTTGAGCCAGTATGTTGATCATCTCAGATTCTTGTGCTGCTTTTGCCGAGCTCGTCCCACTAGGTGCCCATGAATAATTATTAGATGCTAATTCCTCAAGGAGTGCTTTAGCCTGTGTAGTTGGTGCCTTCTTGAAATTTCCACCAGCAGCCACATCCAAACTACTCAAACGAATATCTGCATTCATGGCCCCATAAAAAGTACTAATGATCTGCCAATCTTCTAAGCCATGATGTGGACACTTCCTCAATAGTGCCTTGAATCTCTCCCATGCCTGATATAGACCTTCACCCGGTTGTGCCTTAAAACTCATAATCATAGTCCTCAATTGTTGCGTCTTGTCAGAAGGATAGTATTTGGACAAGAATGCCGTAGAAAGACTCTCCCATGTAGCAGTCGAAGTGTTTGGAAGTTGCTGAAACCATTCCAAAGCTCTTCCCTTAATAGAGTAGGGAAACATATGGAGACGAATCTGATCACTCGTAACACCAGTGATTCTGAATGAGCCACACATCTGCATAAAACGCTCTAGATGTCTGTGTGGGTCTTCTAATTCAATGTCTCCTTCAAAAGCTTGATTGCTGATCATCTGAATTAAGCTCGGATTAATATGGAACTGAGCTGCACCAATCTCTGGAGTTTTGTACATGCAATTGGCTGGATTCGGTGTCTCATGGTCCCAAATAGAAGACTGATCAACATTAACAGCTGGTCGAGGTTCTGGCTCTCCCATCTTAGCTTTATCTTTTCTTAGCTTTCTCAAAGTACGCTCGATTTCAGGGTCAAATTCCAATTTTCTAGCGCAAGATGAACGTAGCATACACCTGAAAATCACCAACAAAACAACTTGTGGAACCAATTAAAATCTAAACAATAAGAAACAATTAACCTAAACTCAACTATACTGCCTTCCCCGGCAGCGGCGCCAATTTGTTAGTAGTATTTTTGTTGTTCGTTCGCAGGGAAGGACTGAATGTAATATCAAGTTCAAGTATTTTATCTCTCACAATTTAGAAGTGTAAAAGAATGTGTGGTTTGTTTATAAACTAAATTAAACTAATTATCAATTGAGAATAAAATATATGAGGAAAACAATCCAAGAACTGGGGTTCTTCACTTGGTCTCAATACATGCTCAATATTAATGTGATATCTGTGTTCCTACCTTGCTGAAAACAATTCTTCTAAAGTTATACTGTACCCTCCCAGGCTACAATATAGTGCTTACAGCTACACCCTAATTGTCACTCCCGTGATACAATCAAAGTATATCTATAAACTGTTAAATGCCAAGAATTATATGTCTCACAATTCTCCTATTAATCTCCCGATCTAATATTCAAATTATGTGTGTTAAATCATGTACTAAGATTGCAACTTCTCTCCCAAGCTTATTACAATCCCTAGAATACAATCAAAGGTTCATGACTCCCCTAATTGTGTTAAGATCTCATTAGCAGATCAGCAAAGCAGAAAATCACATAATCAAGCATGCATGAATACCAACGAATACTACCCAATCCTCAGATTAGAGAATTAGTTACGCATATTTAATAAAGAAAACATAATAATAATGATAATGAATGAAAACATAATATTGAAGAAAGAATTGAAGATCGAAATTACCTTGATACGATTAAAAGCTATGAATTGTTATGATTTACAATGGTAGTATGTGTTTAAATAGGCTCTACACATCTTGCCCAACAAGAAATTGCCTTCTATTACAATTTGGATTTAAAGAAGGTACCCAAAACTGCCCAGAATACAATTAGAATTAGAAAAAGGGCAAAACAGTAAATTCCCAGCCTTCTTTTACAAGAACACGTGCGCGATTTAATTCAGCATATTTCTTGCACTTGTTTCCTATCCCAGGTTGTAGAAAATCTCTCAAGCTTCGCGTGGGCAATATGATCGCTGAAAACGGACTTCTAGAACTCCAGATATGGCCAAAACAGTATAAGCTGCGCAGCCTTCCCGGAAAATCCGAATTTTAATCAATTAATTCTCCAAGAACGATAGAAGCATCCACTTTAATCAACATTCTCGTAAATCTGCACAACTAAGCAAAACACATCAAAACTACAACAACTTGAGTCCAAAACAATCAATTTAATCCGAACGGAGGCATTCCCAGTGGATATAAAATCCACTTATCAATTATACAGTTAATTAGGTATGTAACATTAAGCCAGTAAACATTGGAATATGAATACAATTCTACCTTTAAAATAACATACAGGGTCGCGTTTGAAGGAGAACATATTTAAATAGGATAACAATTGTCCAGGTCACTATTTTGTTTTAAGTTATTTATTGTTCTCACGTAAAAACGTGTTTTCGATGATTAAATTGGAAGGTGGGAAGGTAGGGTGGACCTGGTAATGGAAGAACCAGAATGTTGGGGGAGATGAGAAATGGGTTGAGAGAAAGCAAGGGGCGATGGATTCTAATTTGATATGTCAACTAACCATCTCTTTACACCCTTTTTCATTTTTCTTTTCCGTGTCCACCTGGAGTCTTGCACCTTAATTATATAATAATGTGTTTTATTCAAGAAATGGATTAATTATATAATAATGGGTTTTATTCAAGAAATGGAGATCAAACATTTGATTTCGGCTATGATGGAGAGGGTATAGAAATGAAACATAAGCAGCACCCCTTCTCACCTTAGTTTTTTTTATTTCCACCAATAATTACAACCAACACTTATGTATTCCCTCCAAAAATGAATGTAAAATGCAGGGAATGTATATGATGTATAAAGGCTGTGAAGCTGGATGTATTTTGTAGGTGTTTGATTACGCAAAAATTTGGTGCCATATTATATAAACGTTAGTAGGGGCTTGATTAACAGTTTGGACTTAAGTATCAAGGTGTAATGCAAGGACCGTAATATACATTATCCTACGATATCTGAATGTAAAATGCAGGGAATGTATAGTTGTGAAATTGGCCCTAAAGAAACATATTGTCAAATATTTCTGTGAAAATGCATGTATGGCAAGGGAAGGTAGTGCAGAATAAGCAACATAACCAGAAAAATACTTAGAAATCCAATGTCACTGAATAAAAAGCTCACACGTGGGTGTGTAAATAAAAGAGTGTTTTAGAGTGGTGTACTCCAGACATCTTAGAAAAGTCCTATTATTTTATTTGTGAAGGGTCAATGGAAGTGGTTAAGATAGCTTCTGCTTCTTGTTTGCATTGGTGCTGATCGGGGGTGCCATGTTTGCAGAGGCAGGTGGTATGTCCATGATAGGAGTTTTGCCGTGGGCCTCAGACACCCTGGTGATCGTGTACTCCTCACAGTCCTTAATGATGTTGTAAGGGGTGATTTTTAGTTGAAAGGTGCATAGTTTGCCGATGAAGTTACGGACCACAGGAGGGCTTTGTTCTTCCTATAGGCACATTAAAGTTCAAAATACATTAGGTGTATAATGCAGTGATTGTTTGGGTAGTTGTGAAATTGAACAGTATTTAATTACCTCTGCATTTTCTGCCAGGACCTTTTGTAGAGGAATGCCCACCAGTTGTTCGGCTTCTTTGTTGAACAAAGTAACTGTTGTTGAGCCGGATTCATCCTCCACCCTCACCATAATCCTGTAGCTGCATTTTGAAGATTGTTAATGCCCATGGGTAAAAAAAATTTGGATGCGTAAGAGAAACTTGAATGTACGAGGTGTAGGTGTTGTAAACTATGGGAGGGGGACATTGTAGAGATGTTAGCATGCTGTTTACTTTTGGACCAGTGATGGTGTCTCTTCATCGTAGCTTAGGCAGTAGAATTTTCCATTTAGATCGTGGAGGGCCCGGGCACAAGTTGGGCAACAGTTGTAATACCAGTCATTACCGCCAAGCACATCAATAATTGTCGCCTGACAGATGCAACGAACCACCTGTTTTAAACAGGGCATAAATTAATCAACCCGGTTGACAATTACATATAGGTGTGTGCATATAAGTGTAGTTGACAATGAGAGTGGGGGTAACTTGTGTTCCGGGTGGGATAATAGTTTCCAGGATAGACGATATGGGTAACTCCTGCACAATGTCACCTGTTGATGTCAGAAATTGTTTCATCATTGGCGAGGGAAGGTTAGCCTGTTTTCCGTTGCCCGTGTTGGTCAGTGCTTCTTTTAGAGCGTTAAGTGGTACATAGTCAATGTTCACATAGCAGTGGGTGGCATCCGTGCTTGAAAGGGACGCGGCAGCTGCAGTTTGTGATGTTTGTTAGTTTGCAGGAGTGAAAATACGTAGACAAGCAAACAGTCATACATAAGTGTTTACTATTTTTCATAAGTAATTATCTGCATGCTATGGTTTCTGTGGGCGCACTACCTGTTGTCAATAAAATGCATGGAAACTAATTACCTGAGAATTTCTTTGCAAGTAGCCCAGTGAAGACCATAAAAACAGGCCCAGGAGTGGAAGATGACATCAAGTCCTGAAATTGCTTTGCCTTGACTTCCCATAAAGTGATCAGCATGTTCTCGTCCCTGTAAATGGAGGGGGAAAGGGTGATCATCGTCTATTTTATCATTAAAATCGATTGCCATTTGTGGAGGATTAGTAGGGTTGGGATGAGTGGAAAATTTTTATGATTTTACTTGAATTTTTTGTGTTGAGGGTCGGACTTAAAACTTGTTTGTAAGATGTTGAATGGAAATGGCTTAATGAAATAATAAATTAACATAATGTGTTTTTCCAAGGATTTTAGATTTCATAGTATAGTTATGCTTAAATTATTTAAAAAGCTAAAATCTCACAACAAACTTTTTTTTATGTAGAATCCAAATATACTATACCCGAAAAAAATCTATAATACTTTGAAAGGGACACTAATTTTATTTGAGGAACAATTAAACCTAATGCCGATCAGTAAAGAATAAATGTAATAAACTATGAATCTTCAACTAAATTAATTAATTGGACAACTTGCATAATTTTCCATAAAAATTTATATAAATAAATAAATAAATAAATAAATAAATAAATAAATAAATATATATAGGTCATTGCTCCCTACAGAACACCCTTATATAACAAACAATAAAGAACACCTTAGATCTAATAGATCCAATGGCCTCGCCAGGGGCACCCAATACAAAAAGTTGTTATTTTTTTACCCTCTATCCATCCAGCAAAAAACAATAAGAAAAATTTAAAAAAAAATTACTGTTCATGATGATGTCATGTTGACGTCATCAGTGACGTCATCATGATGAGTAATTTTTTTTAATTTTTTTTATTATTATTATTTTTTGCTGGATGGATAGAGGGTAAAAAAATAACAACTTTTTGTATTGGGTGCCATGATGGAACTCTTATATTAGATTAGATATGAGGTGTTCTTTATTGTTTGTTATATAAGGTGTCTGTTATGGAGTGCAACTCTCTCTCTCTCTCTCTCTCTCTCTCTATATATATATATATATATATATATATATATATATTATGTATTTATGCAAAAAGGACAAGGGTTTTTTTATGCATTATCATCATTTAAAAGTTAAAGACCTCAATTAAAAATGTTATTCAAATTAGTTTTGATGTAAGAAAGCGTGGGATTTTTTTTTTTGAAATATTAGTAAAGCAATTGTATGGTCAAAAGCTAACATCTATAATGAGTGCAATAGAGCCGGGGTGATTTGATTATGTGAGAATTCATAATTGATATGTATGAATCTTTATTGTTTGGAATAAAAAGAGTTAGTTTTCATTTGACCATAACTTCCATTTTACTATTTATACGTAATATTCGTAATTGAAAATACATGAGTGAAATAAGAGTAACCCTGTATAAAGGTTTTTGATAAATTTGGTTGTAGAAGGCATTATAGGTAGCACCTTTGAAAAAGTTTATTGATTTAAAATATGTTGGATAAAATAATTATCTTGGTACAATTGGTAATATTATTTTTTGTCGGGAAAAATATAAAAATATACAAGAAGTGGATAATGCAAGTTGTGCATAAGATATATACAAATTGAACAGCATAGTTGAGGAGAATGCTAAAATGGAAATTGTATTGAAGGAATAAGTTGAGGTGGGAAATCATTCATATGGTTAGTGACCAGTAGGGAAGTAGTATTATTAGAAAAAAAAATTCACAAAGAGCTTATATATTTTCTTAATCATAAGGCTCGGGGTAAATTGTAAGAACAATGTGCATAACTTCAGTAAGAAGAATCAGACTTAGCAAATCCATTTCTAATTCTAAGTAAAGTTGAAACGTAGATATCATAGTTTTTAGAGCAGCAGTGAAGAAAGTATCCAAATCTAATTTAAGATAACATGCTTAGGAGGTACTTCGAAACTGTGGTTTTCTATACATGCAGTAAAATAATGACTTTTGTTTTGGTCGAATGAGCTGTATTGTGTATCAAGGAGCGGTAGGTTATCATTAAATTTAATTCATTCTACATCTCATATTTTTACGAGATTTATAGGAGACTACATGACACCCCTCGGTAGACGGGGGTTATCATTTGGGACATATGTTTTAATTTATGCATTTGCAAGGATGTTACCTTGCATTGCTTAGCATCACATCCATTTTTTGCGCTCCATTGGTTCGCGTTTCTGGTTTCCCATAGCTTTGTACCATGCCAATGACATCTAGTTTGAAACAGATAATTGATTACAGGGACATGAGCACGAACCATAAGTTAGAGTTGGTTAGTGTGAGAGGTTACCTATCAGCAATTCCACATTCCCAACCAAGTGCTGGATCGCTGCAAAATTTTTCAACTCAAATTTGTGTTGGGGGATGCTGGCGGTTTCCACTCCTTTTTCAATCTTTGTTTTGTATAAAAAGTTGATTGAAGAGTCTCCCTCAACTGGTTTGTACTGCTTAGGACTTGGTACCACCTTAAAGTTTGATATGGCGTAGACCTCGCCTACTTTGAGTATTGGGAGGTAAAAGTTCTTTTGGTTGTTGCGAATAATTGCTAGGATGTGATTATCCTGCAAAGTTGATTTTGCAGCAATATTTTGTAGTAGTCGTTGACTTATGTAATGGAATGTAATATAATTTGTATCTAGGACTGCATATGAGCATGAGTACACATAAATTTGGTAGAACATACCTTCTCATCAAGTAGGATGACATTTGTGTGGAGAGTTGATCCGTTGCGCTTGTTAATTGCCTCCCACATTCGAGTTACACGCACTTGAATTGTGTCATGGTCGGAGTTTGAAGACAATGCATTCAGAGGTGTTGCAGAGGTTTTCATGGTTGAAGAGAGAAATGAGGAAAATTTGAAGTGTGAAGAGGTATGTTGTTGAAGCATAGGGTGCCTTTTATGTTGGGTGCATTCGCCGTTTGGTGTGCTGCAGGCGTTGGATAAGTTCTGAAATTATTTTTTTATATTTACTTGGGGAGATTGTTCGCTATCCCAAATTTAGTTGTAGTGGTACGTGTGTCGCTTTAGTTTGTAGATGCGTGCGTTATGATTGCTCCATCCCTAACGTCTACACATTTCCTTATAGAAGGCTTGTGAATATTGGATTCCATTTTAATTAAGGGGTAATTGAAGGTAATTATTGGAATGGTTTATGAGGCGATGCCTCTTATATTGTAATTGAAGTAATGCCAGATCCTTAATTACTTGAATAAAAAATGTTTGTTGATAATATTTCGAAGCTTTTAATAAAATTTGGGATCCTTAATTAGCTGAATCAAATATATTTAGCTGAATCAAATATATTGGTAGAAAATATTCTAAATCTTTTAAGTAAAATTGGTGATCCTTTCATTAAGTTATGTGGATAATCTTTTAATTCCTTCTAACATGGCATAAGACCAAAGTTTGCTCCATTTTTTGAATTAAAGTTTGTCAGGGCAATTTAATTTTTTATGGAAAAGGGGGAATATAAATGATACTATTAAATCAATCTATCCATTAATTTTTGGAAATTCCTTATGAAATAGTATAGCTACGATGCAGAAATGTTATTTACCTTGGTGGCAATTCCACCGTACTGTGGAGATGAAATATCCAGGACGAAATAGCAAAAGATTAACAAATCATCCCTTTTTTTATTAAAAATTGTGGAGCATTCCATGTAAGTTATGTGTTGGTTTAATTTTTAAGTTCCTGTTACAGAACAAAAGGATAACATTTTATCTAGGCTTGTTTCATAATTTTCTTAGGATATCATTATGTAGTTTCGAGGTTGACCACTTTTTTTGGATTTTTATTTTGACGCCAAAGGTGAATATAAATTATACCTTGAAATTCCTACATCCGTTTTTTTTTTGGTAAAGGCTATGAGAAGTATTATACTCATGTTTGAAATTGTTATCTATAGTGGGATTTTATTCTGAATGAATAACATTAAAAACATTAATTTCAGGGGATTTCGTTCGTCATAGCTGGGTATGGGTTTCTTTTTTTCACTATTATCCTGATACCAAGTGTGGGAACCTGAAATAACCCTATAAACATAAATGAAGCCCCTGGTTAACCAAGGGTTGTAACTGCTCCTGGTAGATGAAACATTATAGGCTTATTGGTTAGAGTCATGGCTTTATAAAAGATGGGGATCTCACATTGTGCCGCACACTGTGCTTGCACTGCTACCCAAACCGTGTGAAGGAGATAACCTATAGTGTGTTCGGTGATAAATGAAGATCATCAACAGGAACATTGAGAATGTTCCCCTTGATGTCATTGGGATGCTTATGAACCTTCTCTTAGCAGGAGGCTTTGAAGATTGCTTCAACCTTTTCCTTGCTTGGGCACAAACTCAGCGTCCGCCTGTCATATGTTCTTTCTCGATGGTTTTCCTCTAAGAGCAATGTACAAGTTTGGTAATGTAGGCAGCGCTGCAGACAAAGCTTGCTTTGATCGGTTTTTTGGTATTGCCGAGGGACTCGGTGTTCATGATGCAATTTTGTATAAGATGTGTCATGAAATACTTTGCGGCGTGGGTGATATAAATGGGCATCTGACAGTGATTGAGGGTCTTGTGCGTCGTGGCCATTTCATATCAATGGTTGCTAGTTTTTCGCTGTGTAACATTTTTAAGAAAGAGCCCATTGCACGTTCTATACATTCCCTATCTGGTATATTTAAGCATCGGGAGTTTAAGGATGGCATAGTCCCGGCAATTGTCTACCTTGAGAGCATTTCTTGTGCTTCCGGGCATCCCGGGATCGGGGTTGAGTCCTGTGTTGGTGGTGGGTGCCTCATTCATTCAGCCAAGGACAAGACGGTGGGACAAATTGAATCTACGGGTGTGATTGACTGCTTCTTTTGTAGCGTTGGGATGTTGTCGAATGTGTTTTCTTGGAGAGTGGACAACGTGTGATCATGTAATGGTTTTCAAGAGTTCCATTTTCTTTTCATAATATTGTGTAAGGAGTTGGTTTTTATAATATAAAAGTGTTTCACTAAATAAAAGGTTTTGTTATCCATTGATTTGGAAGCACTGTTGGTCATGGCTTTTCCTGAAATGTCATGTATTTTCCCAGAATGACATAACCGTATTGTTTTGGCTGAATTTTATTATTTGGGGTATTATATTTATGTTCGGCGCCTGTGTTGTCATATGTTTTGCATCATCTCCTTTCATGTTTGTTATTGGCGGGTATAATTATAGTCACGAGGCTATGTCAGTTCTAAACATATGGTACCAATACGCAGAGGGCGAAGTGTGTTGCTCAGTCATAGGTAAAAAGTAAATTATTGGTTTTCTCATACCTAAGATGATCTATGTATTGGAAAATAAGTTGAACAAATAACTCTCGCAACCAATAGGCTGAAATGTAACCAAATGTAGAAATACGAAATGTTATATCATGGCAGGGCGATTGTATCTGTTGAACATGTAGCATATTGATGAATGTAGGGACTGATAGGAAACAGTAAAACCCAGAATAGTGGTTGAGTGGTTTATATTGATGCGATATAGTGAAAAGGAGTTGCAGTAAGAAATTTATAGACAGAAAGTACGTTCACAATTTATGAAGTTAACAAACTTGGCTTCGCACATAAGGAGTGGGGGAAGAAAAATTATAGTTAAAAGATAAAAGTGCCAATGAATTCACAAGCATGTCATATATTTTGATCATCAGGGTGGCGTATTGGCGTGCCTGGTTAGCTTTTCATAAAACATAATTTAATTAAAATAAGTCAAATCAAATTGTAATGAAATATATAATTTGCCTTCTACGCTTTTGATGAATACCTATTTTTTTGACTCGGCAGCTTGTATATTTTTCCCAGTGATCTACTTGTTTAGCCTTTTCAGAACATCACTGGTGGCCTTTATTTGTAAAAGTTCTGAATTTCTTTAAGCCTCTAATAGTGAGTTGAAACTTAAACTGGCAATGAAGCCAGAGTCAAGTATGTCACATGTTTTGATCATGAGGGTAGCATTATTTTTTATGGCATTTCACCTAATAATTAGAAAAATTTGTTTGTGAAACAGTGTTTAACATTTGGTAAATTTTGTATATAACCCTGGGTAATTTTGACAAAGGCAAGAATTCCACAAGAATATTGTTTGAAAAGGACCTGAAGCACAAAAACAAATAATTGTTGTGACTTACATTGTCCCATTAAAAGAAAGAAAATCAGAGTAATGGGCCATTCTTTTTAAACGAACAAATTAATTAAAATAAAAACATCCAAATGTAGAATAAAATAAAAACAAATGTAGCTCCACAGAACATTGATTCGTATAAAGCTATCTATTTGGTAGACTGCAAGTGGTTTTCCCTTAATTTAAGGGGTTTCCAGGAACCATGGACCTAGAGGTAGGATGGACAGTTTTGGGGGAAGCATAAAAGTGGTAGAATAGGAAGAGGTAAGGCATAGGTTTTAGCAGAGTAAGCATGGAGCTGGTTGACAGCCACCAGAGTACCTGCAGTTCCAGGTATTGTTGCAGGAGCAATAGTCCTCACAAGGCGGTTGGAATACAGTGATAAACGAAAGCCAGATACGATAATCTCTTACGAAAGCAGGGTCTTGAAACTCCAAATTCTGATTAGAATATACACAGCTTAACAAATTAATGCCTTCAGCATTAAGCGCACATGGAAAAGAATACATGCATCCCCACGTAAATTAACTAACTTGCGAATAAACATGCAGAAAGAAGTACTAAATTATGGAAACGGAAAAGTATAAAATGAAACAAACAAATAAATACGAAAAGGAGATTCACACGTGAAGATACCTTAACAGAATATTGAAGTTGTCAGTCGCTCAAAGTCCCTCACCAAATCTCACTGTTGTGTGCGTTCTTCATACCAGTAATGGACTACATATAAGATACAGAATCTTGTTCTATGAAAGTCACATTGTATCGGATCAATAATTCAAATAATTGTTCCATAAGATTAGAAAGGTTAAAGTATATATATAATCACCACCTAAAAAATGTAGGAGGGGGCAGTAGTGGCAAAATTCAAATAGAAAGTTTCCATGCCAGGCAGATACCATATATGAAATGAAGAGAGTTGTTATTAGGCAACAGTTGTTAACATTAAACAGAGAATGTCATTGAGTTATAGATGCACGGAATGTATTTCTATAGTAGTTCATCAAATATTTCACGATAGACAATATTTTTTGTATAGCTTTCGGTAGCAACATCATTGTCAACTTTAACAATCCTCAATCCATTTGGAGAAGTTACTCTTGACATGGCTACATACATCTGGCCATGGCCAAATACTGGGTCAGGCAGGTACAATCCCACATTTTTAACGGTCTGTCCTTGGCTTTTATTCACTGTCATTGCATAACATATAGAAATCGGAAATTGCTTTCTTTTAAGCAGAAAGGGAAAAGTTTTATCAGCCGGGCACATCGTTATCCTCGGAATGTAAGTCGTACCTCCAATCCTTTTACCCGTTATAATTACTGCCTCAATTAGAAATGGGTAGCATCGAGTGATTATGAGCCGAGTACCATTGCATGACCCCTTTTTGGCATTTAGGTTACGTAATAACATTATCGGCGCTCCAACTTTAACCTTGATTTCGTGGTTTGGCATGCCACTAAACTTGAGGGTGTTCAGATATTCGGGAGGATACAACACTTCGTCTGCGTCGAAATTGGAGGAACCCTTACAGATAGTATCGAAGCTTTTGTAAACTTTAAACTCTCTCAGAAGCCTTTCCAAAACCGTCATATTCACATTCTCCACGTGTTCGTTGAGTGGTGTTAATACCGCCCTATTGCGTAGATATTCTAAGTCTCCATGTTTTAGATGCAGGTCACCATAGATCTCATTCACTATGGCTTCAACCGGGTCACCAGTATAGTTGACGGTTACCTGCAATAAGATTTGAAGGGTGTCATTTGTCCAGACTTGACCAATGTGTTAAACTTGGTAGAACCGTGGTTCGGTGTTAAATTAGCACACTTTAAATGGGAATTTTTGTCTAGCTATTAAAGGTAGTAGATTTTAGATATAAAATAAAGTTTTCCTACCTACACTTTTAATATCAGATCAATATTCCAAGTTATCCTACTCAGGAGCACAGTCCTTCTAAACAGTGTAGCACCGATTGGGCATTGTAGTAGCTAGTTATTATGGTTCCATTATGAACCAGAAGACCACAAGCCTAACTCAGATCTAGTCTCAGTGTAGGGGTATAAGTTTGAACCCTGTAGAAAAGCATTTTTTATATAGTCCACACGCAAACTTTGGGTACAGTTTAGAGTCCAAGTTAACCGATAAACCCAGAAGTTTAAATCCTAAATGTGTATGGGCTATCAATTCAATAAGAATAAAAGTTTTTTCCGGTTTTGTATAGAAAAATTCGATGGCCCAATTTTTTTACATTTCATTTGTATCCATTTTGAACTGAGTAAATATTAATAATATGAAATTATGTACACTAATACTTCCAGTGACACTACTTGTGTGAACTATTTTTTTGATGCCACTTGTATGTTGTGTTTTGTAGGAAATTATGGACCTTTGATAGCACCCTACCACCTTACCAGGATGAAACATACATGAAATGAAAGAAAGAGGGAACGGGATACCTCCTCGGGGAACTTTATCCATGCCGGTTCCGGGTCATCACCAATTGCAATTGTCTCGTCTAATCCATCCCCCACACCAAGGACCCAATCTCTGAAATGTACCCTTTTCCCGCAAATTGTAACATGTGGAACATTACTTTCAATCCACATGTTCTCATGAAGCCAGAATACCTTACAGAATTGCCACAACTTTGATTTGCTTATGGATGCTGCAACAATCTCCTCACGACCTTTCTTTGGAATGACCGATAAAATTTGGCGAAAATCTCCCCCCAGGAGCATGGTCAGGCCACCAAACGGCAAATTCCATGCTTCTTCGTGAAGCTTTGAGCATATATCACGGAATGTTAGATCAACTGCTTCGAATACAAAACGGTGAGTCATTGGAGGCTCATCCCATATGACTAAGCTTGTGTTGCATATTAACTCTGCGAGGTACGTGTTTTGCTTAATCTCACAACAGGCAAATTCATTTGCATCTATCGGTATTTTGAAGCGGGAGTGAGCTGTTCGACCACCTTCAACGAGAAGAGAAGCTATGCCAGATGAAGCAACAGCAAGCAATATTTTTCCCTCGCTTCTAAGCTTTGCTATAGTAGTTGACCACAAGAAGGTCTTTCCCGTGCCACCAGGGCCATACACAAAGTAAAAACCACCTGCATTCAAATGTACCGATTCCACAATTTCGTCACAGATGATGTGTTGCATCTGGTTTAAACACTGTAAACCCTCATGTGCCTTTAGTCTGAGTTGTTCATGGTCATACATCATCTCTTCCAACAATAAATGATTCCTATATTTGGAAGAGGACACGATATTCAGTTCCGGTAAACCAGGGTAATCAGACAATTTTTTCCCATATTGCCTTAATAGGTCACTAATGGCTTCAAGTGCTAGCATCTGCTTATCAGTAGCACCTATTTTCAAATTTGGCAACTTGGTCAATTTACGTCTTGTATATTCAACATCATCTTACAGGTCTGTCCAATGCCTCTCTCAAAGTTCTAATGGGTTGCTAATTTCACAAAAAATTAATAAAGTGACGAATAAATCACGTAGTTGAGAGGCACTTGCACATAGGGAGGCATCATCTAGAGCGATATGCCACTCTTGATCAGATTCAAGCAACCCTCTATGAAAGCATGCATCTTTGTATGTAGAGTAAACAATACCGTCCACAGTTTTGATATCTTCGAATGTTTGCACCCCAACAACAATGTTTAATAGTAATCGCATATAGAAACGTTCTTCAGAGGCTGGATGTGCATAAACCATTCGTCCCACAACATCAATATTTTGTTTCCGACGGAACCATTGTTTAGCAGAAGCATCCCATCTAAACTTTGTTGGGTACTTGATAAATGTCAAATCACGACCAACCTTATCACGTTTGTTATTCAACATCCATTGGACGAACATTGTTCCATTAGGATTAACTCTACGAAGGACCTTAGGCAAAGTCTCGTTGTCACGAAATCTGGCCTCCTGTTCATTTTCTAGGTGGAAGTAGAGCCGCTGCACAAAGGGTTCCCTATGATGTATGGGAAACTCAAACAAATGCCAACATGACTCGGTGGCTGATACATATCGGCATGAAAGATAGTTGTGGACTTCATCGGCGCCTAATGTTTTGTAAGATGTGGATGGCCCATTGTTGCTGGGTAGAGTTTGTGAGCCTTTCTCCAAACGAATTATTGCAGTATCCGGCCCCTTCCCAATATATTTAAACAAATATTTTATTGCAAGGGAACGATTACACCATTCAACATTTATATGTCCTTGGTATTTGATGAGCATACCACGATGATAAGGGACCACATGCCTGATAGGATAAAAGAATTTATAAAGAAGTAAGAATTTGCTACAGCTAACAAAATGCAAGAAATAGCAGGCCGAAAGTTTTTATGCCCATCGTAGGGAAGATTTTTTTTTTTTTTTTAACTTCCCATTTTGATGGTGATTTGAAAATTTTAATACACATAAACCATGAAAGAAATTTAACACAGGTAATGCATGCCAGCTTGAATTTGATAAAGTTAAGGGTGGCAATTTAACATTGCCATGTGTGGTAAAAGTCGTTAATAGTTGGTTGTGGAGTTCTTTGGCAGTGTAGGTTGGTAGTCTTATCGTTAAATGCCATTAACAGTTGAATATCAATGACACTGGACATTATTGCACAATCCCATTCTTGGCAATTTATTGAGCATTGTGAATTAGTATTTTAAACTTTGATTGTGTAAGAAGGTTGAAGCCCATCTTTGTTGGTTGGACGTGATAAAGCATTTAAAGTGAGCTGTTTTAAAATTATGGATACATGGCTTCATACCTGTTATCCAAGTGTATACCCTTGCACTCAATAGTTATTTTTGTATCTCTCCTTCTATGAAGGGCATAGCCGTCATCATCCATGACTGTTGTAGTGCTAAAAGGCTTTGGATAGTGCTTTGTGCAGTGACCGTTAGACATGCATGGACATTTAGGATTTGCCGTTCCCCACGGTCCATGCATCATAAACTGTGAGACAGCCTTGTACCCCATTGGATCGGTCAATATATCTGGGATTTTAGCACTTATAACATTATCAATGTGTTCCATAGTTAGTAGTTTGTCTGCAGCAGCTAACCATAGCACAATATGAGCATGCGGAAGGCCGCATTTTTGAAACTCCACCGTGTAAACCACTGCAATAATATGTCAACATTAGTTGTATTTAACAATACACAAAAGGACTAAGAGAATACAAGTCTTCATAAACTGTTATTAAGATTTTTGAAAAAATGGTAAATAAATGTTAGGATAGATTGTAAAGACCCTTGAGTAAATGCAATAATGGAGAAAAGAATCATCCAACCAATTATCGTAAATATGGGTAAATGTGGTTGTTTTGAGGAGTCAACTCTTCCTACTTTCCTTCCAAATTTCATCTATACTCTATACCACCAAATAAGTCACACACTAAAGCCTGTAAGCTGTAATCCTTCCATCCTTTACAATTTTTCCAAACCCAAAAATCCCCTTGAGTATATTAATTGAAAATATATACCCTGCTAAATGTTAATGTATGGTATTCCAAAGATGAAATTTACCCATATTATAAGCTGGACTAAAACTACGTTAATTTATACATGTGTTGAGCATGGAGAAAATAATTTTTGATTAAAAACTAAATTTCCTGAAAATGTATTGTGGTCCAATTTTGTCGTTTGCACATATGCATACGACCATAAAACAGGATTAGGCGTAACTTGAGCAATTAGTGAGTTTTAGTTCAGGTCATTTTCGTATGGTTATCTAAATTGAAAATATATACTCCTCTAAATGTTAATGCATGGTATGACAAACATGAAATTTACTCATATTATAAGCGGGACTAAAACAACTTTAATTTATACATGTGGTGATGCTGAAGTAAATAGTTTTCGATTAAAAATTAAATTTCCTGAAAATGTATTGTGGTCCAGTTTTATCCTTTGCACTTATGCTTACGATCATAAAACAGGATTAGCCGTGACTAGAGCAATTGGTGAGTTTTAGTTCAGGGGGTTTTTGTATGGTTTTGTATTATGAGAAGCATGAAAGGAAATTAATTTAACTGATCTGAACTTGGAAAGGAATAAAGTAGAGTAATTGTAAAAGTGTTTTTATATTTCTCTTGTGGTGGCAATGTGGTCTTTAAAGTACACTTTTACAGACATCCACATTTATGATGGCACGCAAGAGACTCAGCAACTTTTAAAACCCTCCAAAACTTTTAAAATGTTTAATCATGTATATGAATTAAACTAACATTAAAATATGATGCATAACATAATAGGTTGGTTTTTATGCATTCTAGGATATGCATTAAGGGTATAAACAGCATAATTCTAATTCAACAGAATATATCCATTGCAATTGTATGTATCACAATTTACACAGGTCCTTTTTCTGATTATTGACACATAAGTATATAATTATGTAGTCCGTTTCCACTCTTAAAATGTGTTTAGGTAGCTAGCATCCAAAGCATTGGGAAACGTTTCAGAAAGGCAAAGGAAATGATTACCTGCAAGGACACGACCAAGGACATGGTTTTTGGTGAAGTCATTAATCATAGCATCAAGTTTCATTTTAAACACCCGGGCCACAAGATCAGGTCGCACAGAGGCATCACGGGAGCCTGAATGATGAACCGCTGCCTGTATTTCATCCCATTTTTGGTTACAAGTAAAAGTGATTAATAAGTCAGGATGGCCATATTTCTTGCACACGGCCAATGAATCCTGAAAGTTTTGTTGCATGTATCTGTACCCACCGGTGAAAATGGATGGTAATATCACGTGTTTCCCAACATCCGTAGCATCCACATCACCACGTCTAAAGCTGTCAACAATATTATTATAAAGATCGGATCGTATAATGGATTGATGTGTCTGCACCCACGTCAACCTGCCACGTTCCACAGAACACCAAGCATCCACTACAAATTACAGGAACAGGCGTCCTCCAAGCAATAACGTATGGCCTTCACCAATGCGGTAATGTGACCGAAATTCATAATATTCTCGCATGCTCACTGTATTATTCTTTTGGTTCTCGATATCGCCTGCATTGCGATGTTTAATATTGGTTCTAAATCCATCCTCCCCATACGGGAATAGTAGAGGGTATTGCAGCGACATGTACGAAGGATGTAGCTCACTAATGTGTTGTAGACCATTTCTTTTATGCTCAACAACCACATCCCTACAATTTACAAAGTCATTATCTACTACAAGGCCATCAAACTCATAATCATTGGCAGGAGGAGGGTTCCCGAACTTATAATCATTAGCTGTAGGAAGGTTCTCGAAGCGACCGTCAGTTGTTCTTCTTTCCAATAACCTCAGCCCTACTGGTTCTGGATGAGCACCTGTAAAATGGTCCCTTACTTGTTTAAAAATACCCACCAAGACATTATCACGTTCTAACATTTCTTGTAACATGGCCACAATAACCGGGTCTACCTCTCCCGGCTTTCCTGGAAAGTTCACTCTGTGAGCCACAGCATCCTGACCATCATACATGTACAATTGTGCAAATTTAGACGACAAACCATCTGGGGGCACTAAAGAGCCGAGGCTATGATATGTGTGGCCGCTCACGCGAAAAACAAATGGGCCCTTGCCATTATTCACCGGATGATCAATATTTCCCCCGAAAGAACAAAACGCAAAAATGTTTTTGTAAACACGACTCTTGTTGAAGAACACGGTTGACCATACCCCGGTAGAACTTATCAACCCACTTAATTCCGGAGGAGGCTCGCGCAATAGAGGCAGTTGTACTTTCCCCTTGCCACAACATATTGAATATCCCTTTGGACCCGCACCTATATGCCTACTCGTGAATTCAGCAACCCATACCTCGGCCTTACAGAAACCGCATGTTTCTTCCTGCTTTCCCAGATCAAGGATTGTATTGTTTTCCACTGAGGCGTAGAATTAGCGTTAAGTGCAGGATCACTAACTGCCTATGCATACAGCATAAACATATCATACATAAACAATGAAATAAAGGTAAAATAATTGGCTTACTAAATTCCTTCTTTTTCCGATCTATGGAATTGCGACGCCTTTGAGATTCTGCTGAAACAGGAAAAGTAGGTTTTAGATTTCAATGTGTTTCATAAATACTGAGCAACTATATCACATTAGTCCCTTTTTCCACATGCCATATCAAATTGTTAAATTTTGTTCCATGTATGTGCTTGAGTCCACATAAACCAAGTTCAACACTTAGAAGACAATTGTTTGGTCTACTTAGAAGACAATTTAGTTTTTCATTTCAAATGACATGAAGAACAATTGGTACCTTGGCCAGAACTTGCGGGTGGATTCTGGCCTGATGGATCAACCACACAGGCCGTTCCATTTGACTCGGGCTCTGCAGAAATTAACGAAGCCGTCGAACCAATATATGAGTTTAACGTGGGGGCATAGTAGTTGAATGGATGGGCCTAAAAAATTGAGCAACAAAGAGTACCTTGATCTGAGGTTGTAGTTAAGCCGAGGTCACCATCAATCGCTGAAAAAACAATGATGGTAATGACAAATTATCAAAGACAACTCCATTTCCCAGGCAGAAACAATTTGTAAAAAATGAAGAAAGTAATCTTTCGTAGAACCTGATTTTTTAATGAAGCTTAGTCAAAGTGTAGGAATGCATAATTTCAGAAGATCATGGGGAAATTTTGATTTTGTTTGATATGTAATATTCAATTTTTTCCGTTTTGTTCAAAAAAGGAATTATTAAAAAAACAGTGAATATAATATATCTTTAGTGCTATCAATCCCAGTATCCTCACATAAAATACCAAACTCTAACGGTTCACAGTAATCAAAGATTGGTTATGGTTTCATCTCATAGTAACCAATCATATTTCACATACCCTTGATATTATGTGAAATTATGCGTAATGAGAGATTCCCAAGGACAACTAGATTCCCAAGGACAACTCCACCGCTCAAACATACTTCGACCAAAAAGTTTAAATATGTATAAAATTATATTGCATAGACCACGGGACGTATAATGAAGCTAAGTGAAGTTCTAGAATGCATAATTTCGGTGTGGCTTTGTGTTTTACAATAGTTCACCATAAAAATTAAATACTTGCTGGGTGGCCTTACCTTGGGGCTGCAAGCCTCGGTCGTCCGCACTTGATGAACCCCGGGGCCGGCCTCTCGGTCGAGAAGGGCCCTCACCTGGTGTCATAATATATGGTTTGATTATATTATCGTGAGCAAAAGGGAAAGTGTGTGGCAAACCACCTGGAAAATGGCTGGCCAAGTAAATGATAATACAAAACATAAGCTTTATGTGATAACTTACTTCCTGGCCTGGAGGCATTAACCCTCTGTCTGGACAATCTTCTCCGCTCCAAAACCTCCTCAATCACGGTAATTGGAGGACGTCCCCTCTTCCTTGCAGGAACATCTCCATCTTGAACTGCCATACGCATACAGAATCATCATTAGAACGTCATTAACCAGCATGTGCATACGCAATACACAATGAACAACAATAGTAATTTTAATATAATAATTATATTAACCAGCAAAAAGTTTGAAGAATCAAAAACTAATTTGTTAAAATTTAAAAAAAGACAACAGTAAAGAATGAAAGAAAGAAACGCTGGCATTGTTGCTCCTAAAATCATCATTGTTGGTACAATTAGAAGAGGCAGAGTGAGCAACCTATTCCCTTATAAGACCTAAAACTAATTTCTGGTATGCATTGCTTGAAAAAGCAGGGTTAACTTTTGATAAGATAGCTGTTGGGCCCTACCAACAGTTCCTAGACCGAAATCTTATTGGGTTTGCTTATAAATAGTTTTTGAAACCATTATAATGCATATTTTCAATGTAGATTCAAAATGGAAAATCGTTAAAAGTATTTATGAGACAAATAATGTGCTTGTTTAATTACAAGTTGGTTAAAGAAATGAAAGTGATTGTTTGTAAAGAGCTAAAATGACAAAAACAAAATCATGTCTACGGTACCAAACATCACAGCAGGAGCTGACAAAAGAAAATAAATAAATTGAGTTGCACTGTCACTGAAATTTCAAATCAGCAATGCAGTCTTTTACTATGCCCATGGTATCTGCCGTTTCCTTCCAAAAATGACACGCTTTCACGATGCCCATGGTATCACATTTCATTCCAAAAATAACTGCACTCCGAAGTTAGGAACATAATGCATACTTTTAAGATAGCTTAAAATAGTTTAAAGAAAAGCTATTTTTTTAAAAAAAATTCACCAAAATTTTTTTTTTTCAGAATTTTACAACTAACATGTTATTAAAATTTATACTAACAAAAGTCGACATAAATTAATAACTTAACATTTTATTATTTGTCAAAGATTCTAGATTCGGTACTGAAGTTGTAATAAATTAGAAAGCAAAATGAAAATCCAAAATGCATTATTTAAAGGGAATCTAAATATAAGAATAAAAAATAATCAAATACAAATAAAATAATTTAATAATTACAAAAATATTTAATTTTATCAACAATAAAATTCAAAGTAAAATAATGAAGAATAAAATCTTAAAAACAATCATCATTAACTTAATAATTATTATTATAAGTTAACATATTTTCCGTAATAATTTTAGTATACATATAAGTACAAAATATTGCCTTTGCTTACAAATAGTATTTGAAACCATTAGAATGCATATTTTCAATGTAGATTAAAAAAGAAAAAACATTATAAGTATTTATGAGATAAATAATGTGCTTGTTTAATCACCAGTTGGTCAAAGAAATGAAAGTGATTGTTTGTGAAGAGCCAAAATGACAAAAACAAAATCATGTCTAGGGTACTAAACATGACAGCAAGAGCTGACAAAAGAAAATAAATAAATTGAGTTGCAATGTCACTGAAATTTCAAATCAGCAATGCATTCTTTTTATATAAGTACAAAATATTGGCTTTTCTTACAAATAGTATTTGAAACCATTAGAATGCATATTTTCAATGTAGATTGAAAATGAAAAAACATTATAAGTATCTATGAGATAAATAATGTGCTTGTTTAATCACCAGTTGGTCAAAGAAATGAAAGTGATTGTTTGTAAAGAGACAAAATGACAAAAACAAAATCATGTCTAGGGTACTAAACATGACAGCAAGAGCTGACTAAAGAAAATAAATAAATGGAGTTGCAATGTCACTGAAATTTCAAATCAGCAATGCATTCTTTTACTTTGGCCAAGGTATTAGACGTTTCATTCCAAAAATGATAGGCTTTCACGATGGCCATGGTATCAGATATTTCATTCCAAAAGTAAGTGCACTCCGGAGTTAGGAACAGAATGCATATAATTCAGAAAGCTTTAAATAGTTTCAAGGAAACCTAATTTTTTTAAAATAGGTCTTAAAAACATTTACTTTCAGAATTTTACAACAAACATGTTATTAAAATTTATACTAACAATAGTCAACAAAAATTAATAACTTAACATTTTATTATTTCATAAAGATTCTAAATTTGGTGCTGAAGTTGTAAGAAATTTAAAAACAATCCGAAAATCCAAAATGAAATTATTTAAAGAGGATCTAAATATAAGAATAAAAAAATCCTATAAAAATAAAATAATTTAATAATTACAAAATATTAAATTTTAGCAACAATAAAATTTAAAGTAAATTAATGAAGAATAAAAGGTTAAAAATAATCATCATTAACTTAATTAATTACTATTATAAGTTAACATATTGTCCGTAATAATTTTAGTATATATATATAAGTACAATATATTGGCTTTGCTCACAAATACTATTTGAAACCATTATAAGGCATATTCTGAATGTAGATTCAAATTGAAAAAACACTATAAGTATTTATGGTTAATCACCAGTTGATTAAAGAAATGAAAGTGATTGATTGTAAAGGGCAAAAAGGGCAAAAACAAAATGGAATGTGCACAGGATTTGCACAGGAATACAATTTCTTTACATAACCAACAACCACGTGGTTCCTTTGCTATCGGTTGGATTAAAATTAAATCATTTCAAACACTACTTTAGGCCTCCATCCGGGGGCACAAGACCCTAAGGCCTTAATGCTAGTTCGAGGTGGCAAACCACATGTAAAATGGGCGGGCAAGTCAATGACCATTGACAACAAAAGATTTAAATCATAACTTACCTGTTGGTCGTGAGGAATTAACTCTCTACATCGACAATCTTCTCTGCTCCAAAACTTCCTCAGTTAGGGCAATTGGAGGACGGCCCATCTTCCTTGTTGGAACATTCCTGTCTTTAGCTGTCATTTGCACACACAAACAACACAAACATCAGAATGTTCTTTGCACACAACCTTGAGTGATACAATGAAGAATTAGAATGATGTTGGCGTATACTATGACAAGTAATCAGAACCAAATTTTTTTGTACACTTTGCCTACACCTTTATTTCACTTTTCCCATCTGTTTGTGGTGAGCAATCAAGATTTCAAGGAATATTATTAAAGTTGAATAAGAGAATGTGTACGACAACACCCCTGGGCGTACATATTTATATGGCAATTATCAGCCTTTTTTTAATGGGATCACCTCTAACATACGCCACCAAGTTGTGCATGCAAACATGTTCGCATATAAAAAATTGATCTTCCTCCGTTGCATTGTATTCTGCGTATTTAAACTTCTTTGAAGAATTATGTAATAAAACATTGTGCCATTTATTCCAATCCTCAAACCAGGGACACAAGTCCCAAAGCCTTTACTTCCAGTCCTACTCACATCCTATATATTGTGCATCCACTATGATTTTGTTCTGCTTTGGTAACTATATGGTTTCAAGGTATGCCAAATGTGGTGACTTCGTAGCTGCTAGGGAGCACACTGGTGTGATGCCTTTTCGAAATCTAATGTCTTCGAATTCTTTATCTTATGGGCCTATGGAACTATGCAGGCAATGTGAAGTAGAGGAAAGATATTGAGGAGATACTCAGGAAAAAAAAAGTGAACTATCAGAATTGATTTGGTTGGCTGGTGTGCTCATAATGCCTGTTCTGCTGAAGTCCTTGGTGCCTCAGGAAGAATGCCGAATGACTCTAACCAGCGACACTTGTGACTGGATAAATGGAGTGCATTTGGAATACATCAAGTACAATTTACAAAGATGATGCTTATGTCAGAATGGTACGATTGACATGTATGCAAAATGTGGTATGTAGAGAGTGCTGTTAATAAGTTCTGCAACATGGGACCATGTGTACAAAATATTTAGTATCTTGAAACAATGTGATTAATGGCTTAGTGGCACACAGCCATGGCCTGATGCCTTGAGATTAATTTATGCAATGTAGAATGCTAAGACTAGATATAATCATTTTCCTAGACCAAATTTTAGATGGTGGTATGCTTGTTGTCATATGGGTCAAGTTAAAGATTGGCTTATCTATTACCTTGTGATGATCAATTGAAAGACATATGACTCAGCCTAATTGTAGTTCGAGAATCCTAATCCAATTAAACTAGATTGTAATAAGTAAATAATATCAACTGTCACAGGAATCTCAAAAGATGATAGCCGTAAGAAGAAAAATCAACTAGTCAATCTATAGTTTTGATGTTTTACATTGGAAGAAGATTCAGATATCTGATCAAGCCTCAAGGTAGCATTGAAACACATGGATTCATTTAAGGGACAGGGATTTCTATAAGTGATAAGAAACAGTATCAGTACCGAATGATTGAAGAGAGTGAAGAATAGAAAAAGACCACAGTTTTAAAGTCAAGATGAAGAATAGAGATTGGAGTTAGTCGTTCATGAACCAGACAGTACATCGAGCGTCAACATCGATCCAGTGTATGTTCCTTATCATAATTACGTGGTTCGCAGTGAAGTATTGACTATTAAAGGATTTATATTAATTCTACTTTAATTGATTAAATCAAATAATTAATTTAATTAAATAAATTAATTCTATCAGAATTAATATATTTGTTAAAGTGATTATTAGATTAATTAAATCAGAATTAATATGAAAAAGAAATAGTTATTTAAATGATTTTTATAAATCATTTAATTAATTATAAGCTGAAAAATATGATAATATAACTATCAAATGATAGTTATACCGATAGTCATATTCAGTTCAAGGTGTGATAGTCATAATCAGTTCAAGGTGTGACAGTCATATTCAGTTCAAACTGGATAGTCATATTTCATTCAAGGAGACAGTCATACCGAATGTTATATTCAAACTGGACAGTCATACCGAATGTTATATTGATTGGACAGTCATATTTCATTCAAGGGGATAGTCATACCAAAAGTTAAATTTAAAGAGACAGTCATAGTACTTTCATTTGATAGTCATACCGAATGTCATATTAGTGTTAACTGATTGTTATATCAGTTAAAACAAAGCAATATGACTATGGTTGTGTTATAAAAGGCAGCAGAATGCAGAAGATCAAGAGTCAGTCGAACATAACTGAAAAAATACACACAGCAGCTCATATCTCTCTCTCTCTCAAGCTCAAGAACACTTACAAATTAAATTCTGTAAATTCAAGTTCATCTCAGTTGTAATATTCTTCCATTGGAACTTGTTTACTTGTGATTCTTGTACTACTAGCGAATTAAGTTTCCTAGTTCACAAATTGATATCTTGATTTTTATTAACTAAATTAGCAAAGTTCATGTTGAATTTTCTAATTAGTTATTAATTACTTGATAATCGTTTGGACTGATTTTGTAACACCCATCAAGTTAATATATTGTTATATTCAACTTGAAATTTGTGTTATATTATTCCGCACAAATTTGTTTAAAATAAATTTTATTTAAAGAACAAATTTCGAGAAAATGATATAGATTGTATTCAACCCCCCCTTCTACATTCTTATCGGACCTAACAATTGGTACCAGAGCCTATTGATTGATACACAAATCAAGATCCTAATTTTATTCCGTCAAAAATCTATCTCGAATTTTTAACTCACTTAAAAATTCATCATGTCGTCAAAAAGCATTGTTAAAATTCCCATGTTTAACAAGGATAATTATACAATGTGGAAAAATAAAATGGAGTTGTTTCTTGATGTCGCAAATTCTAAATATTTGGGTGTTCTACAGAACGGACCTATAATTCCACTCAAATATGTATCTGAATCTATTGTTGGAGGAATTGTTGTAACACCTGCATCATCTGTTCCAAAGCATGCTGATTCTTTTACTCCTGCTGAAAAAGAGGACGAAGGACTAGATAAGAATTTGAGACTTATTCTAATAGATTCCCTGGATGCTGTGATGTACAGTCATGTGATGAATTGTAAAACTTCAAAACACATGTGGGAAACTATTGAGACTATCAATGAAGGAACTGATGAAGTCAGGGAAAACAGACTTCAGATTTTAACCTCTGAGTATGAACACTTTAGAGCTGGCCCTAATGAAGGCATTCAGGAAGTGTTTGAAAGGTATAACAAAATTATCAACAACTTGCAAGTTCATGGCAAGCAATATACATAGAGGAGATTAATATGAAGTTTTTGTTGACGATGCCCACTCATCTTGAACATAGGATAACAGCCATCAGAGAATCAAGAGATTTGAATAAGATTGCTCTTGAAATATTGTTTGGTGTTCTGAAAACCTATGAACTGGAACAAGTACAGCAGAGGGAGGTCTCTGGTAAAGGAAGAGTGCCAATTTCATCTACAGCTCTTGTAGTTGAGGCACCTAAGGAAGTGGAAGCTAAGGTTGTTTTACCTTACAGCTCAGACAAGGAAAAGACTGAAGTAGAGCTTGGTCAGACTCCACCTACTCAGGATAGTGGAGACTTTTACTCATTGGAAGAGCTAGATCAACTGGAAGATGAATCCCTGGCATTGATGGTAAGGCAATTTGGCAACTTTAGATTCAGAAGAAATCCAAAATACAGGTTTAAGTCAAATAACAGATTCCAAAGAGGAGGATCTTCTTCCTCTAGTAACAGGGGAGGATACAAAACTGGATCTGTTGACAGAATCAAGATTCGTTGCTTCAACTGTAATGAATTGGGGAATTTTGCCACTGAATGTCATAAACCCAAGCAAACTCAAAGAAGAGATTTTGCTGCTGAGAAGAAGAAACCTGGAAAAGCCTATGTTACGGCTGGTAAGAGTTGGGATGACACGGACAGCGAAGATGAAGAATATGGAAATCTTGCGTTGGTGGCAAATGATGAAGCATCTGATCATCATAACAAACCGGTAATTGTTACTGACACTGAATTGATTCGTAGTCTATACAATTCCTTAGGTAATGCACAAAATGGATATAATAGACTAGATCTGCTAAGCACTAAAATTGAAAATGAAGTGTTAGAATTGAAAAAGGTGCATATTAATCAAGATCAACAAAGAGATGAAATAACAATCTTTTATAAAAAGGAGAAAGCTATTCTAGAAGTTGTAGGCAAACAAATGGCTAGAATTACTGAACTTGAAACACAGGTCAGGGCTTGTTATAATTCTGTTAAAGTTTCCAAAGAGTTTTTTAACAATCAAGTTGTAGAACGAACAACAGGTATAGGGTATGCTTACAATGAAGCTGTTGGATCATTGGGCATAAATTCCCCTAACCCTGTTAGTGCTAAAGAAAGGGGAATACCACATGTGCTCAAAAATGTTAAAGAACCTCTATTTAAAAAATCTGATGCTAGACCACTAGATATTCTTTCTATGGTTATCCAAGAAGAAATGAGAAATGAGGATAGTGCAAATGGCATAGTCTTTGTTAAGGATAAATCTGTTAAGAACGCTAATCCAAAGAATGTTTCATCCAAGAAAGATGTCACAGTCTTTGTTAAGGCTAAATCTGTTGAGGACACTAATACAACGAATGTTTCATCCAAGAAAGATGTACCTAAAGTGCCAGTCAAGGTTGTTGAAACAGCTAGTTCTTCTAAGACTGGATTAGTTGGTAATAAGTTGAAGCAGAAAAATAACATGTCTAACATGAATACCATGCCTATCATTGATTCTAATCATAAAGCATGTGGTGTTATCAATTGTATGTATTGTGCTTTTAACAGTATGCGTGCTTATTTTAATGGTAGTTATGCATGTGATAAACAGATTGCTCCTCGACAACATATGAACAGGAACAATAATGTTCGATCAAAACTGCTTTTCCTCCTCAAGTTAGGAGAGAGACATTTGTACCTAAGACTAAACAAAGGGTTGCCAAGAATGTTTACAAGGTCAAATGTCCAGTAAATGACACAAGTGTTATTGCTGCTAAAGAAACATGGATACCCAAGATAAAACAAAAGATTTTCAAATCTGTTTATAAGGTTAAATGTTTATTGACTAAAGAGGTTAAAATTAAAAATGTTGTTTTGCTTGATAAAGGTCAATACTTTAAATCCGCAGGACCCAATCAAATTTGGGTCCCGAAGAAGGTTTAATCCATTTGTCATTGCAGGGTATTGAACAGGTTGAACGAGTAACCTGGATCTTGGACAGTGGATGTTCAAGGCATATGACTGGAGACAGAACCCTGTTGACAAATGTGGTGGAGAAGGCCGGCCCAGTAGTTACCTTTGGAGATAACAGCAAAGGTAGAACAGATGGATATGGCAGACTTGAAGCTGGAAATGTTATCATTGAAGAAGTGTCCTTTGTAAAAGGACTTGAGCATAATTTGCTCAGCATCAGTCAATTCTGTGACAAGGGATTTGAAGTCTACTTTAACAAAAAGAAATGTCTGATTTCACACAAAAGAAGTGAACAACCATCTCTGATGGGAGTCAGAAAAGGAAACTTGTATGTAGCCAACATGAACACTAGAAGCACTGAGGAAATCAATTGCTTCTATTCTAAACATCCACAAATGAAAGTTGGCTATGGCAAAAGAAACTTTCTCACCTAAATTTCAAGACGATGAACTCTCTGGTCAAGAGAGAGTTGGTGAGAGGTTTACCTTCTATGGAATTCACACAGGAAGGACTATGTGATGCCTATCAAAAAGGCAAACTAAAAAGGGCAACTCACAGAAGCACTAATATGTCTTCAACAACTGAACCTTTACAGTTACTTCACATGGATCTATTTGGTCCAGTGAATGTGATGTCTATGTCAAAGAAAAGATATGCTCTTATGATTGTTGATGATTTTTCAAAGTTCACATGGGTCTTGTTCCTGAATTCTAAAGATGAGACTCCACAACTGGTGATTGATCACATCAAGTTAATTGAGTTGGATTCCAAGTATCTAGTGAGGGCTATAAGGTCAGACAATGGAACTGAATTCAAGAATGCAGTTCTGAATGACTTTTGTACTGAAAAAGGTATAACCAGACAATACTCAGCTCCAAGAACTCCTCAGCAAAATGGAGTAGTTGAAAGAAAGAATAGAACCTTGATTGAAGCTACACGTACTATGTTAAGTGAATCAAGGCTTCCATTGTATTTTTGGGCTGAAGTTGTCAACACTGCTTGCTATACTCAGAATCGAACTCTTATCAACAAAGACTTGATGAAAACACCCTATGAAGCCATGAATGAAAAAAAACCAACACTCAAATACTTTCATGTATTTGGAGCAAAATGATTTGTACTTAAAGAAGGAGACGATCAAGGTGGAAAATTTGAAGCCAAAGCACATGAAGCAATTTTTGTTGCTTATGAAAGAAGAGCTTATAAGGTGTATTTGATTGAACATCAGAAGATGATGGAAAGTGTCAATGTAACATTTGATGACACTAAACCCCCTAGTATCCAAACTGAAGATTCATCTGAAAAGCTATCTTTTGAAGATATGACAGATCTAGATTCAGATGATGATAGTCCACCTGATGTTTTTGCTGATGCAAATGACAACAATGTCAATGATGAGTCTAATCAGAATAATGGTGGTGAAAATAATGATAATATTGAAAACACCACTCATACGTCTGAACACTCATCTAATCATCCTGGCAACAACTCAGGGGGAGTTAATGAAGGATCTACTAATCATACTCAACATCACAATGAAGAACAAGGTGAATCATCAAGACTAAATCTTCCCAGACAGACTGTTTGGAATAGAGCTCATCCTTTTGAGCTAATCGTTGGTGATCCAGATGTTGGTGTAAAGACTAGAAGAGCTTTGCAAAATCAGTGTAATTATTCAAGGTTTCTATCTGAAATGGAACCTAAGAAAACTGAAGAAGCTCTTTTAGATCCTGATTGGGTGATTGCTATGCAAGATGAACTCAATCAATTTAAACAACAAGAAGTATGGAAGCTGGTACCCAGACCTACAAATAGAACAGTGGTTGGTACTAGATGGGTATTCAGAAACAAACTTGATGAAGATGGCACAGTAACAAGAAATAAAGCAAGGTTGGTAGAAAAAGGTTATTCACAATCTGAAGGCATTGACTATGATGAGACCTATGCTCCAGTGGCTAGACTTGAGGCCATTAGGATATTCTTGGCATTCGCAGCCTTTTATAACTTTCATGTTTATCAAATGGATGTCAAGAGTGCCTTTCTGAATGGTAAGCTGGATGAAGAGGTATATGTAGAACAGCCACCTGGTTTTGAAGATCCAGATCTATTGGGTTATGTCTACTTTCTCTTCAAGGCTATTTATGGTCTTAAGCAAGCACCAAGGAAATGGTATGACACTCTTTCTGAATTTTTACTTGAAAATGAATTTACTAGAGGTGTCATAGACAAAACTCTCTTCACAAAGAAACATAAGAATGATACAATATTAGTCCAAATCTATGTGGACGATATAATATTTTGGTCTACTAATGATCTTCTTTGGAAGAAATTTGCTAAGTTAATGCAGGGTAAGTTTGAAATGAGCATGATGGGTGAGCTGGAGTTCTTTCTTGGATTGCAAGTAAGTCAAAGGACAGATGGAATATCTATCTGTCAATCCAAGTATGTCAAAGAGCTTCTCAAGAAATATCAAATGGAGGACTCATCTTCAGCAAGAACACCATCATCCACAGCGGTCAAATTTGGAGCATGTGAAAATTCTGCCAAGGTAGATATCACAAGCTACAGAGGTATGATAGGCTCATTACTTTACCTTACTGCAAGTAGACCTGATATTATGCATGCTACGTGCTTATGTGCAAGGTTCCAATCGGATCCTAGAGATGTTCATCTCATTGCTGTTAAACGAATCCTGAGATATCTTAAGGGTACGCCTAACTTAGGCATCTGGTACCCTAAAGATTCTGGTTTTAACCTTGTTGGATATACAGATTCAGATTATGCAGGAAGTGTTGTAGACAGAAAAAGCATATCTGGGAGTTGTCAATTCCTAGGTGGAAGACTTGTTTCCTGGTACAGTAAGAAACAACAGACAGTTTCCAACTCAACAGCCGAAGCTGAATACATCGCTGCTGGAAGCTGCTGTGCTCAGATCTTATGGATTAGGAATCAACTTAGAGACTATGGCTTTGTATTAAACAATATTCCTATTTTGTGTAATAATACAAGTGCCATAGCAATCTCCAACAATCTCGTGCAGCATACGAGAACAAAGCACATTGATATCAGGTATCATTTTATTCGAGAGCATGTCATGAATGGTACCGTGGAGTTACTTTTTGTACCTACGGAAGAACAAACAGCAGATATTTTTACTAAGTCTCTTGACAAATCCACATTTACCAGACTTGTTGGTGAATTGAGTATGTTAAATAGTCCTAGTAATTAAACTAGTTAATATCTGAGGTTTGATCTTCAAGTGATTGATGTGTTAATATTTGTTATTAAAATCACTTGTATAATTATTTTATCAACTTATACTTTTGCTTGTTTCTTCTTAAATCATTATTATTATCTTCTCTATATATTTCTAATTACTTCTTGTAATTTTGGAGTAATTCATTTTCCTTAAAAATATTTTTCTTGAATTTTACAAGCTGTAATTTATGAGAAATCTATTTTTCTTGAAAATTTTATTATTTTAGAATCAGTTTAATTATTTTTGATGTTTAATAAATTATAGTTTCTTTTTGAATAATTTTCTATATAGAAATTATTTTATTAGAAAATTTATAGATTTATTAATTCACCAGAAATAATTATGTAAATATTTAGTATTTTATGTTATTTTGATTTGTAGTGTTTGTCCTTTTGTTATTAATGTTTGATTTCGTAAAAAGGACTACCTATGATCGTTTGTATAATTTTTATTAGGTTTGCTAATTTTAGTGTAAATTATTTTGCTATTTTGTAGCTTGTTTTTTAATAATAATTAAATTGCTTTATTGTTAGAATTTGCTACTTGTAAATATTCTGTTAATAGTTGAATATTAGGATACTTATATTAGTTGTTTTATTAATATAACAATCGGTATAACAATCCATCTGATTGTTGTATTCGAATTTGTTGATAGTTATATTAGTTAAGTTTATTGTGATATAACTCTAGAAATAACTTATTAATTAGATAGTCATATTACTGTCTTCTGTATATATAACTTTAATTAATGAATAGTTATATTAGTGTTATTGCTCGAAATATGACTATCGATATAACAATTTTACTGATTGTCATATTCTTTGTTTTTTCGATAGTAATATTGTTATTTAAACTGTTATATAACTATTAATATAGAATAGTCATATTACGTTTACACGTAATATAACTATCGGTATGACTATCAACCGATAGTCATATTAGAACTGATTTGCATATAAATTGATAGTTATATCCAGTAGTCATATCTGTTTTATTTCTCTCCAAACTCGCGTGTTAAGTCACCGAGAACAATCGATACATACATATACACACATCACTAAGTCGAATTGCTGCCCGATTTTCCTCTCAAATCACGATTCTAAGAACTTTAATCGATTACCCAGTCGATTATCTTCAAAACAACGGTTTAAACGTAAGATTTGGTCGAGTTTTGTGATTTTGGGTTTAAATCTTTCGAATTTTCGATTTGAAATTCAAGAAGATTGGTTGTGATTTTTCAAAAACTAAAAATATACTTGTGTTTGTACTGGTATCAAGATCTTTGCCTCAAATTTTCAGAATTTTTGGTGAAGAATTCAGTTTTTCGAATTTTTAATTAATTATTAATTCGAATTTTATGAATTAATTGGGTTAATTGTTGAATTTTGCAGATTCCTTAATTTTAATACCTGATTTGGAATGGCTGGTGCTTATAATAATTTTGAGATTGTTAATCACAATTTTATTGGATATTTTAATCCCGAGGATTGCTCGGTGGATCGGTTCAAGCGCTGGATAAATGTTCTGAATGAACAAAATATCTGTAGCCATGTTATAACTGCATAAATTCCCATGAAATTTGGTCCACTTAAACTAATGTGTACTACAGCTGTCTCAGATGGAAGATCATTTTCTTTCAACTTTAATGATAAGACATATATAGTGGATGAATCTATCTTCAATGTTGCTCTGAAACTTCCTACTGAACAATTTGCTGAAGCGCCATCAACTGATGAGTTGACTCAATTCTTTACACATCTGAACTATCAAGGTCAACTGGATCTTAAACGTCCACTCAAAAGCAACCTTGTTCAAGAATGGAACATTTTCTTCGAGATCATAGCAAAGGTTTTTGCCAATTCCACCAAGAGTAACAATACCGTCATCACAGGTATGTTACAGTCAATTGGTTTCTCAATTGCTCATAACAGAAGGATCAACTTTGGCAGCTTGATATGGCCTATATTGTTAAATCGTGTGAAGAAGGCTAGAAAGAACTTTGGAAAAGGTAAAATGGTTAAGTGTCATTACCCTCGATTTTTGACATTAATATTTAATCATCTTATGCCTAAAGATCAGCCTGCTCCTTTTCCAAATGATCGAGTTCAATGGTCTGGTAAACCAAACAAGAAGTTCTACACTAGGTTGGATACTTCTAAGGCTCTGTTGCATGTTCTAGTGGTCATAACACCATATATGTCTACATTCATAAATTTGCCAAATGTTATGCCTCAACCAGTTGCTGGAATACTTGCAATTGAACAAGCTCCAGAACATGAAGCAGAACAAGCTCCTGAACATCAACCAGAACCAGAACCTCAACCTGATCCTGAACCCTTAACTGCTCCTTAACATCAACTTCCAGTGGATCAACCCACTTAGAGTGAAGATGCTGCAAATGTTAATGATCAGGTATTTGACTCAACTACATCGCAATCTCAATATCTTTCTGATAGTCAATTAATTGTGAGAAGTGACCAAGGGGCTGTAGAACCACAACCCTCAACCCAGGTCAATGCACCAAACACCAATCCTAAATTCTCCAAACACTATCGCAGAAAGAAATTGTCAGTCAAAAGATCTAACCCTAGTAATGATGTCTTGAGTGAAACAATAGATTTGCCTTTACAAAGGAGAAGTAAAACTATATCTGAGGCAACTCTAAACCCCTTCATTTCTTAAAGCACACCCTTGTTACTCACAATGGGGGAAGATATTTTCTTAAATGAAGCTGAAAACATTGTCATGCAAGGAGAGAAAGTTACAGTGCCTGCCATTGTTACGGTAGAAGAACCCTCACAGGTTGATAGGGATTTGCGAACTCCCATTGCACCACCACTGACCTTCCAAGAGGAGGCTAGGGTGATTTCTGGTGCAGGTACAATGGATGCAGCTCAGGAATATGAGAGGAGTGATGTAAGGATTACCTCAAATCTGAGTGAAACACTAGCACGTGAGGTGAGTGATACTCATAGAGCTATTGAGGTGAGAGCACACAATGACACAAACACTCTATCTCTCATGGCACAACTTGATCAAATGAAAGAAAGTCTTGCTCAAGCTGAAGAAGATAATAAAAACTTAAGGTTTGACATGGATAACATGAGAACTATCTTCAACAACAAGATCAATACACTCAAACTCTCTCAACAACAAGCAATTGTCGACTCTAGAGATGTCACAGTGGCTCAAGATCTCATTATAACTTCTATATCGAATCAGATTGAAGATCTTCAGAATAACATAAATTAGAATCACTTATCCACTGAACATCATCTCAGTCAAATTGAAAGGCAAAATGATTATCAAGCAAAGGAGTTGAGACACTTATATAATATCATTAGCAGAACTCACTCACTTACAGCAGAAGAGAAGAAATTCTTTGGAAGTAGTGATGAAAGTGGCCCTGGAGCTGGTACAAGCCATAAAGCTGTAGAGGATTCCTCAACTAAGGGGGAGAAACCTAGAGGGGGAGGAAGTGTGAGTAAAGAAAAAATTGAAGATAGGAGTGAGGGGAAGAAGAAGATAACTCAAGCAGAAGCAGAACAGGATGATGATGCTGTAGAAGGTTATTACTATACAGGTGAACCTGATAACCTTGATCTTTTTGCTGACTTGCAGTTTCCTGATGTTGGTGAAGAATTTGGTGAATCAGATCTTAGTTTTTGGGATGATGAAGAGCCAGTAATTCATGATTCTGTTGAAACACAAAGAATGAATTTTGAAGCCAATCAAGAACTTGAACAGAATGATGTTAATCTGTCTATGAGAGAAGAAAGACTCAAGAAGACACTAGAACAGATAGCTCGTAAAGAAAGGCTTCAAAAGGCTGAACAGGAAGCACTTCAAAAGCAACATGCTCAAAAGCTGGAAGCAAGGAAGATGTACATCAAGTATAAAAGTGGTAATAAATGGGATGTTATTCCCAGATTACACACTTGTATAATTGTAGAAGGGGGGGTGTAACACCCTCACTATCCAATAATAATAATCAATCATTTTATAACAAAATAAATATTTTTACAGAAGAATTTTAGAAAATTTGGACATGATGTATTCGCAAATAGGACTAACCACCTGTCCAAATCAATAAATCCAACAATCCCAATTCAATCCTGCTCACTTACATACTAATAGCAACTTTATACCAAACTACAAATTCTAACTATCCAAGACCGCTCACAGGTCACAGTATGAAACAACCATTGATTAATTATTACAACCTGAATCCAAATAAAATAATATACAATTTCTATGAATGAACAATATCACTATCTATCTAGATATCCAACCTTGACCAAATCCCAACCACTAGCCAATGAGAATCTGTAGCCCGATCGCCTCTTCTTGCTGCTGGAAGAGTAATACCAACTCACCACGAGATCCACTAGTTATCTTTATTGACTGGAGAAAATTATCAAAAGCATGGGTGAGCCAACAATGCTCAGCAAGTGTAATAATGATAGCAATTTCTATAACGTAGACAGTTCGGATTAACAAAGAGTTTCATTTCATTCTATGGAAGAATAAGCCATAACAACTTTTAGATTGCCACGAGGGCCAACAAATCACCATTTAATGTGCAACAGAAACTAGAACTGATAATGGTTCTAATATCAAAATATTACTGATACAGACTTCAAAGGAGTCAAGAACTGAACATCTCAATCTCAAAGTATAGATTAGAATTGGAATTTTTATTTAATTTTAAAAAAACAATAAGGTTAGGCTGCTGATCAGTCACGCACTAACCCCGGACAAACGCACACAGCAATGTCCTTAACTGGATCCATGGCACACATTGGCCTTAACATCTGACCACGAATCTGGTCTTACCCCGAAGGGTTTCACGCCCCAAGGGCCACTTTTAAAAACATTTCCAATTCTATATCAACTGCACTGGTGTCGGAACAATCGACAACCTTTGGCAACCAACCAACTGGAAACTCACGTTCCAAAATAACTCATAATTCGGGAGTTAAAGAAGAATTCACAATCAACAGGTGTCGACAAGTTCGACATGACAAAAGGAGTAATAAATAGTAGTGGCAAGTTCGATACATTACAGGGTGATAACCGAATAATCAAGATCTTCTATAAATACTGACGAGTTCGATAATAAATGGGGTGGAGAATATAAAGAACAAGATTTTGAATACGTATCCACAATATAGATATGAGTAATTGGGGACATAACATCATTAGCTTGATAAAAAGGGAAAAATCAACTTGAGCAACAATACAAGATATAAATTACAACAAGATTATCAATAATTGAAATTCTAAGTTAGAGCAAAGACATAATTGGGCATTACAAATTTATAAAATTATTCAACACGCACTAGGGTTTGATTTCACATAAGCGAGTAAAACCGCTTAACCGGTTATTTGTAAAAAGGTAGCTTTAAGACAATCTATTTTTAAATCTTTTGGAAGAAAACATCTTAAGAAGAAAGGATTCTTTGGTGAAATCATGATAAAACCAGGAATTTTTAGTAACAGATATTTGTAAGGGTTCAAAACATGGATTCTCCCTATTTAGGAAGCCCCTTTAACATTTTCAAGCAAATAAAGACAAATCTTCCACTAAGGAAGCTTTAACATCCCTTGGATGAAATGATTTGCGAAAAAGTTATTGGTAAGGTCCTTTGGAAAAATATTTTGATGTTTGGATTATGAGCGAAGAAAACAACTTAGTTCACGCTAAATGCAGAAGCACATCACTTTCTAACATACTTGACCAATTCATCGCATAAGACAATAATATTGAATTGCATCACTTGAACGAATAAGTGATAAGCAAAACACTTGCCTCGATTCACTTTGATCCCCAACTCAGTTTCATGACAACCTTTAATTGCTAGCCTTCTATTTGGCCCTACTTCCCTTTCCTACTTCGTAACTCATCAATCTTCACGTCTATTCATCCATCGGCTTTGATACTCGTCCTTCTGTTCCTCTTTCAGATTACCCGCGCTCTGTCCCCGGCCAAGTTGCCTATTCAAACCATTTCAAGGCCAAATACTATTATAGCATCCAACTAAGCAAAATCTTATCGTTGGCTCTATTCTACCCATGCGCGTCCTATAACGCTTACATATACAATACATATAAACAAACTTAACCAAATCCATAATATAGTCTCGGTATAATCACCAAGTCAAATACTCGCTTCACATAATTATTTAACACATATGGTTACTAGATTTTTAGATGCCAACTAGGCAACCACTTTACGACAAATTCATAGTATACTTTTAAATCATCAATCCAGTAAATTAAATAGATTTAAAATAGGTTTGCAGGGGATTTTTAGAAAATTTCGGCATGAAGTATTCGTTTATCGGACTATGGGCACAGCCCCTCGAACACAATTTAACCCTGCTTTTGAAAAATAAAGCTGCCTCAACTTGCAGCAACATAAAAGTAAACAAATAATGGAAAGTACCCGCCCAAACATGCGGCACCTAGCACATAATTATTAACACTACTACTTACGCTACACCAATGATCGTATTTCTCACGCATTTAAATGATACACGTGACAACCAATCATTGATGTTCGTAAGCCCTAGGGAACAACCCCTAGCACTAACTATTACTTACGCTATATCAATGATCACATCACTCAAGTATATTAATTATACTCGTGATAGCTAATCATGGATATTCGTAAGCCCGAGGAACTAGTTGAAGAGAATTACACAAGTACTTAAATATTGACATTTAAGACTTGTGACCTCATTACAACTCCTCGCAGATAACACATAACACATAAATAAATCTCATAGTAAATCTTTGATAATTAACATTTAAACCAAAATATACTACTAAAGCAGTTATACAATTACTTAATCGAAATCATTTTAATCCCAAGTAGAAATGACTGACAACCGACCATCAATTAGTCACATAGCATTTATAAATTAATAAAACCATATAACTCGACCTATCATCCTACCGTTACTAATTAATAACTCACAATCATATAACTCCCGACATTCAACAAAATTCCCAAATTTTAACTTCTGAAATTATAACTCTAATTATTAAACAACAATAATTACTAGCAACTAACAATTAACAATTACTAATCCGGACATTTAACCATACTCACAATTACTCCCATCAATTATCATTACAAACAATTAAACAATAGTCGCAATTTCACAACTAATTTAATTATGAAAATTAACACATAATCTCACAAATTAAATCTAATTTAATCACCACAATAATCTCATAATTTAAACTAATTAAATTACAACAATAATTACTCAAAGTTCCACATAATCTACTTACTAAAATTAACACCATAAAACTCACAATTTAAAACTAATTAAATACAACAATTTATCTCGCAATATCACAATTCATCTCTAAATTAATTATAACAATTAACTATTTTAAAATTTTCAACTAATTAAATACGAAAAATTTTAAATAATTAAAACGCGAAATTATACCATTTCGTTTGGTCCGACCTGCCGGAAAATCAATATCGCCGGAGTCTCCCTCCCCCCTCTCTCTCTCTCTCTCTCTCTCTCTCTCTCTCTCTCTCTCTCTCTCTCTCTCTCTCTCTCTCTCTCTCTCTCTCTCTCTCTCTCTCTCTCTCTCTCTCTCTCTCTCTCCAACCATTCCACTGTCTCCCTTCACCGCCCAGCTGCTCCACTGCCATAACAAGACCAACCCAGCAGCGGCGATCTCCTCCTGTCGCCATCTCGCCGGACGCCGCCCGATGACTCCCTCTCCCATCGCTGACCACCTACACCGTCGATACACACACCCATAGAATCTACACACACACACAGATTATGTATATATATATATATATGTATCCATTCCTCCCCCATCACCATCTTCCTTCCAATTCTCCCTTTTTTCTCCGATCCCCCTATTCTTTCCCCTTTTTTTTCTGTTTTGCTCTCTGCTTCGCCATTTTCTCGAAACTTCGCTGGACTGCTAGCTCTGTTAAATGGGTTGCTGCGTTATTTACTTAATGGGCTTTGGCCCATCTAATAAAACTACTACCCATTATTACTAATAAACAACTCTAAAAAAAATCTAATTTAAATAAAACGTTCGAAAAGTTATACTTTTCATTTTTAAAATAAAGAATATAAAATTACGATCACCCACATATTTTTAAAATATTTTTCGGATCAAAAATGAATTAAATATGAATTTTCAAAGTTTTGATCCTTTAAATACAAATAAAACTCTTAAAATCATTTTAAAATACTAAAACTCCGGAATTAATTCTCCCGAATATTTTAAAAATTAAATAATATAACAAAGATAATATTGCAAATGATTTCGGGATTTTTAATCCTTCCGATAATTTTACAAAATTTACAGAGGATAAAAAAAATATACAAATTTAAATACTCTAAATCCTCCAAAAATGCAAATAAAAATACACCGATCTCCATAGCTCACACAAAATCGTCATGTAAACACATAAACACAACTTCACATATTTTTCACCTTTACAACTATATTCACAAGATATAATTTATAATTTATAATTAATAAATAATATTAAAATCGAAATTTTCTAAGGCGTTATATCCTTCCCCCCTTAATAGGATTCTGTCCTCAGAATCAACGCTAAGGACACCAATAACAACTTTCTCAAACATCGTACTTTCATTCCCAGGTTGTATCTTTCAACCTCTAGGGTTCCATCATACCAACTCATTCATTAATAAGCTCATTCAGCGAGCCCTCCAATTCCGAAAAACTTTAAACTTTGATTTCCGAGTCTTTTCAACTTTGGACACTTAACTCACAGGAACGAATATCTTTCCCCGACAATCGATATACCTTTTTGCATAATGAACTATACCTTGCATTAAAACTACATTACCACGCTACTCCTTTGCAATCATACTACCGGGCATTTTGCCTAAATTTACCACGACCTATATTTGCGCTTAGTATCATTTTCACGCTTTACTTATATCCACACGACTTTAAATAGAACTTCGAGAAAGAATCTCCAGAAGTTCTCTGATCGCTTCCACTCCGCTTCCAGTACTATGTCGATTGAAAAGGGAATAATTTAACAGTTTCTTTCTGTCTTTAGTTCCCTATCTTACCGAGTACCCAATTTGGAAACTTAAGATCAACTCATTCATTCTCAGTTGCATCCTTGCCATCGAATATTTAGATTATCACATACATTCTTAAACGTATCTCAAACATACTTCAACTCACATCTGGACTCTCATTCTTATAAACTATTCTGGTTTGCCAAATCTTTTTGAAGAACATAACCTCGATCATTTTCAGCTTTGGATACCTAACACACTTGTCACCTTGATTGTGACTTTACTTAATACAACCACAAGATCAAAATATCCCATTTATTACCAATTCTTCTGCCATCAGAGCTTCACTCGATACTAGTCACGAAACACTTTTTCAACGATTTCTAACAACTCCCACTTATCAATACGAAACTTCCACTTAACCTACATCGCCACTTATTTACATTTCCTGACACGAACCTTGCTTAGATAAAATTTTTGAGAAAAGAATATGAAGAAATCCTCAATCATTCTTACTCCTCTTTCACGTGCAATGTTACTTGAGAAGAAAATAATCGGAAAACTTCAATTCATCTTTCATCTCATTGTTTTACTGAGTGACCGTTTCGAACTGATAACCACTCTCCTTAAATCCTACATATCTCATTCATAACACGTTATGTCTTCAACATTTAACGCCACTCACACTAGGATTCTATATACTTGGAACCTTTTCAAGGTCATCCTCCACAGGATTGCATATGCTTTACGAGTCTTCTAACATCTTGATACTTGATCTACGATCATATTAATTTCTTCGTTCAGATGCTACTTGAAAGCTTATTCATTGAAACGGCCTTGACTCAATCATCTCCTTTTTGCTAACTTTTCTTATACAACACGACTTCATTCCTTGATGTCACTATTTCTGAATCTGCTTGTTCATTAAGACCTTTATATCTACTTTCGACTTCAGAACATCTTTCTTAAGATTAAAATCTCCCTTTTGTTGGTAGGAAATCAATCCAATCCCAAATCATATTTGACTCCTTATATAGTCATCACAGTCCACTTCCTGACAACCCTCTTTATAGTCGTCTTGAATTTCTCAATTCCTGGATAATTATAATGGTAGTCTTATTATTCTCTTCGTAATTTCACTAAGATTAATATGATACTATTTCCGACAAAGTTCCCATCTTGCCAAGCTCATAACTCATAGCCTTAATTTCTGAGAATAAAATCTCTAGGGATTCTATTCCCAAAATCTTACTTTCTGATCAATGGGATCTCGTTAATTTCTGTTAATTCTCTTTCTTTAGGCAACTACGGTGCTCTTTCTTTTCTTATTTAATCACTTCTGGAAACTCTGCCTTCCATCTTACTGACACTTTATTCCATCTTGGTCGACTTTCCACCATCCTTGATAATTTTGACTTTCTACACTGGCTTGCTTAAGTTATTTATTCCACATTTTCACCTTACTCCTCATTCAATCTTGGCTCTCTTGTTAATTCTTACAAACCCTTCCGCTCTGCTTCACTCTGCTTTACTCAAGTCAACCTTCCTTGATTGTAAAGTCTTATATCTGACGATGGATTTGAAACATTCAAAACCTTGTGACATTTCATTTACTACCTTTGCCCTTTAATAGGCATCCAAAACAATCTTTCTTCGGCATTGAACATCTTACATCCATATCCCCCTTACCATTCTCTTTTCGCCCTTGACGGTATCTGCAATCATGCGCCCAATTCTTGTTCATGATTTCTCGGACCAGTACTTTTTCCAATTTGACATCACACATCCACCTTAATCACCAGTTTCTTAAACTTTCATAACCACCTCTTTGTCAGTGCCATTCCAGTCTCAATCATTTATAACGTTGTCACGTCTATCTTTACGTCTCTTCATTACTACGAATCTCGAAATCATCGAATCTCCGACAAAGAAGGACAACAAATTGAATGAGGCATCAAATATGAGTATAGACTGAGTTTGTTTTGAAAAAACTTTTAGAAGGGAATTCAACCGAGAGATCAATATGATCTTTGAACTATTATCAGGTTGTATTTGTCACTTGGTTAACCACCATAGTACATAAAGATGGCCAGTCTTTAGTACCTTCATGACAAACACAATCAGTGGCGTCCCACTGGACTCCTATCACATAGATAAGATGTCCCTGAATCCCCTATATGTATAGGTTGTTCATCTCAGCTGAAATAGAGAAAATCGAGTATTTAGGATAATGAAAAGGGATTCAAGAGTTTCAAAATATTTCTTGTTAAACTGGATTAGATACCATCTAAAAATATGAATTTTTCTAAAAGAATGGAATTGAGTTCGAATAAACTTGAGGTACGATATTCATCATCAATTGTCGGGTATTGGACTTCCCAATGGATGTTTCAATGATTGATCAAGCAAACATTCAAGAAATTCCTAATTATTCATAACCTCACTCTTGTCAACTAAGCATTAATATACTTAGCTGCCAAAACCGGCCTGACAATAATGAGTTGAATAAATAAGAAGATCTCAATTCATTCTCGATTTTGGGTCATCACTGCGCAACGAATGCCTCAGTAACAATACCAACCGAGAATTAATTTACGATAATTCAAAGAAAGGATAGGGAATTTCTCCAGAAAATGACTTGAAATGAATCAATAATGAGGGGTGCACGACTACGCTTAACCTTCAAGCGTTGCTAATAATTGTTTCTCACTTCGCATTCTTAACCTTCTCGTACCACCTCCGAAACGTTCACATCAAAAGTACTATTGTAGAATGTCCTAAATTCGATGCAGAAATCTCGAGATAACGTCTCCCGGACTGATAGCTCTAGCTGCCCACTTAGCTTATGCCACTTTGGGTTCGCTGTTTTGCCAATAGCTCGATCCTTAAACGATTTAAGCTTCTACTCGCGCGATATGCCGAAAAAAACTGTTCAGCGTCACAACGCTTGCTGAAGTATCCTTTCGCGATCCGTATCCTAAGTCGTTCTACCCGACGTCTATCTTATACACGTACCCTAACCTTTCTATTACTCTATCCCAAATTTCCCACCTAATTGTTTCAGTGACTGTGACCTGTAGCTCTGATACCAACTTGTAACACCCTCACTATCCAATAATAATAATCAATCATTTTATAACAAAATAAATATTTTTACAGAAGAATTTTAGAAAATTTGGACATGATGTATTCGCAAATAGGACTAACCACCTGTCCAAATCAATAAATCCAACAATCCCAATTCAATCCTGCTCACTTACATACTAATAGCAACTTTATACCAAACTACAAATTCTAACTATCCAAGACCGCTCACAGGTCACAGTATGAAACAACCATTGATTAATTATTACAACCTGAATCCAAATAAAATAATATACAATTTCTATGAATGAACAATATCACTATCTATCTAGATATCCAACCTTGACCAAATCCCAACCACTAGCCAATGAGAATCTGTAGCCCGATCGCCTCTTCTTGCTGCTGGAAGAGTAATACCAACTCACCACGAGATCCACTAGTTATCTTTATTGACTGGAGAAAATTATCAAAAGCATGGGTGAGCCAACAATGCTCAGCAAGTGTAATAATGATAGCAATTTCTATAACGTAGACAGTTCGGATTAACAAAGAGTTTCATTTCATTCTATGGAAGAATAAGCCATAACAACTTTTAGATTGCCACGAGGGCCAACAAATCACCATTTAATGTGCAACAGAAACTAGAACTGATAATGGTTCTAATATCAAAATATTACTGATACAGACTTCAAAGGAGTCAAGAACTGAACATCTCAATCTCAAAGTATAGATTAGAATTGGAATTTTTATTTAATTTTAAAAAAAACAATAAGGTTAGGCTGCTGATCAGTCACGCACTAACCCCGGACAAACGCACACAGCAATGTCCTTAACTGGATCCATGGCACACATTGGCCTTAACATCTGACCACGAATCTGGTCTTACCCCGAAGGGTTTCACGCCCCAAGGGCCACTTTTAAAAACATTTCCAATTCTATATCAACTGCACTGGTGTCGGAACAATCGACAACCTTTGGCAACCAACCAACTGGAAACTCACGTTCCAAAATAACTCATAATTCGGGAGTTAAAGAAGAATTCACAATCAACAGGTGTCGACAAGTTCGACATGACAAAAGGAGTAATAAATAGTAGTGGCAAGTTCGATACATTACAGGGTGATAACCGAATAATCAAGATCTTCTATAAATACTGACGAGTTCGATAATAAATGGGGTGGAGAATATAAAGAACAAGATTTTGAATACGTATCCACAATATAGATATGAGTAATTGGGGACATAACATCATTAGCTTGATAAAAAGGGAAAAATCAACTTGAGCAACAATACAAGATATAAATTACAACAAGATTATCAATAATTGAAATTCTAAGTTAGAGCAAAGACATAATTGGGCATTACAAATTTATAAAATTATTCAACACGCACTAGGGTTTGATTTCACATAAGCGAGTAAAACCGCTTAACCGGTTATTTGTAAAAAGGTAGCTTTAAGACAATCTATTTTTAAATCTTTTAGAAGAAAACATCTTAAGAAGAAAGGATTCTTTGGTGAAATCATGATAAAACCAGGAATTTTTAGTAACAGATATTTGTAAGGGTTCAAAACATGGATTCTCCCTATTTAGGAAGCCCCTTTAACATTTTCAAGCAAATAAAGACAAATCTTCCACTAAGGAAGCTTTAACATCCCTTGGATGAAATGATTTGCGAAAAAGTTATTGGTAAGGTCCTTTGGAAAAATATTTTGATGTTTGGATTATGAGCGAAGAAAACAACTTAGTTCACGCTAAATGCAGAAGCACATCACTTTCTAACATACTTGACCAATTCATCGCATAAGACAATAATATTGAATTGCATCACTTGAACGAATAAGTGATAAGCAAAACACTTGCCTCGATTCACTTTGATCCCCAACTCAGTTTCATGACAGCCTTTAATTGCTAGCCTTCTATTTGGCCCTACTTCCCTTTCCTACTTCGTAACTCATCAATCTTCACGTCTATTCATCCATCGGCTTTGATACTCGTCCTTCTGTTCCTCTTTCAGATTACCCGCGCTCTGTCCCCGGCCAAGTTGCCTATTCAAACCATTTCAAGGCCAAATACTATTTTAGCATCCAACTAAGCAAAATCTTATCGTTGGCTCTATTCTACCCATGCGCGTCCTATAACGCTTACATATACAATACATATAAACAAACTTAACCAAATCCATAATATAGTCTCGGTATAATCACCAAGTCAAATACTCGCTTCACATAATTATTTAACACATATGGTTACTAGATTTTTAGATGCCAACTAGGCAACCACTTTACGACAAATTCATAGTATACTTTTAAATCATCAATCCAGTAAATTAAATAGATTTAAAATAGGTTTGCAGGGGATTTTTAGAAAATTTCGGCATGAAGTATTCGTTTATCGGACTATGGGCACAGCCCCTCAAACACAATTTAACCCTGCTTTTGAAAAATAAAGCTGCCTCAACTTGCAGCAACATAAAAGTAAACAAATAATGGAAAGTACCCGCCCAAACATGCGGCACCTAGCACATAATTATTAACACTACTACTTACGCTACACCAATGATCGTATTTCTCACGCATTTAAATAATACACGTGACAACCAATCATTGATGTTCGTAAGCCCTAGGGAACAACCCCTAGCACTAACTATTACTTACGCTATATCAATGATCACATCACTCAAGTATATTAATTATACTCGTGATAGCTAATCATGGATATTCGTAAGCCCGAGGAACTAGTTGAAGAGAATTACACAAGTACTTAAATATTGACATTTAAGACTTGTGACCTCATTACAACTCCTCGCAGATAACACATAACACATAAATAAATCTCATAGTAAATCTTTGATAATTAACATTTAAACCAAAATATACTACTAAAGCAGTTATACAATTACTTAATCGAAATCATTTTAATCCCAAGTAGTAATGACTGACAACCGACCATCAATTAGTCACATAGCATTTATAAATTAATAAAACCATATAACTCGACCTATCATCCTACCGTTACTAATTAATAACTCACAATCATATAACTCCCGACATTCAACAAAATTCCCAAATTTTAACTTCTGAAATTATAACTCTAATTATTAAACAACAATAATTACTAGCAACTAACAATTAACAATTACTAATCCGGACATTTAACCATACTCACAATTACTCCCATCAATTATCATTACAAACAATTAAACAATAGTCGCAATTTCACAACTAATTTAATTATGAAAATTAACACATAATCTCACAAATTAAATCTAATTTAATCACCACAATAATCTCATAATTTAAACTAATTAAATTACAACAATAATTACTCAAAGTTCCACATAATCTAATTACTAAAATTAACACCATAAAACTCACAATTTAAAACTAATTAAATACAACAATTTATCTCGCAATATCACAATTCATCTCTAAATTAATTATAACAATTAACTATTTTAAAATTTTCAACTAATTAAATACGAAAATTTTTAAATAATTAAAACGCGAAATTATACCATTTCGTTTGGTCCGACCTGCCGGAAAATCAATATCGCCGGAGTCTCCCTCCCCCTCTCTCTCTCTCTCTCTCTCTCTCTCTCTCTCTCTCTCTCTCTCTCTCTCTCTCTCCAACCATTCCACTGTCTCCCTTCACCGCCCAGCTGCTCCACTGCCATAACAAGACCAACCCAGCAGCGGCGATCTCCTCCTGTCGCCATCTCGCCGGACGCCGCCCGATGACTCCCTCTCCCATCGCTGACCACCAACACCGTCGATACACACACCCATAGAATTTACACACACACACAGATTATGTATATATATATATATATATATATATATATATATGTATCCATTCCTCCCCCATCACCATCTTCCTTCCAATTCTCCCTTTTTTCTCCGATCCCCCTATTCTTTCCCCCTTTTTTTCTGTTTTGCTCTCTGCTTCGCCATTTTCTCGAAACTTCGCTGGACTGCTAGCTCTGTTAAATGGGTTGCTGCGTTATTTACTTATTGGGCTTTGGCCCATCTAATAAAACTACTACCCATTATTACTAATAAACAACTCTAAAAAAAAAATCTAATTTAAATAAAACGTTCGAAAAGTTATACTTTTCATTTTTAAAATAAAGAATATAAAATTACGATCACCCACATATTTTTAAAATATTTTTCGGATCAAAAATGAATTAAATATGAATTTTCAAAGTTTTGATCCTTTAAATACAAATAAAACTCTTAAAATCATTTTAAAATACTAAAACTCCGGAATTAATTCTCCCGAATATTTTAAAAATTAAATAATATAACAAAGATAATATTGCAAATGATTTCGGGATTTTTAATCCTTCCGATAATTTTACAAAATTTACAGAGGATAAAAAAAATATACAAATTTAAATACTCTAAATCCTCCAAAAATGCAAATAAAAATACACCGATCTCCATAGCTCACACAAAATCGTCATGTAAACACATAAACACAACTTCACATATTTTTCACCTTTACAACTATATTCACAAGATATAATTTATAATTTATAATTAATAAATAATATTAAAATCGAAATTTTCTAAGGCGTTATAGGGGGGGTTGAATACAATTCTTGATATTTATAAATTTCTGATAAGAACTCCAGAAATCTATACTTAGATAATTCACTACAGCAAAACTGGCCATTAGTAACGGATATATCCGTTACTAATGACATTAGTAACGGATATATCCGTTACTAATCATCCGTCACAATTGCTTATTTTAAAAATTAGAAACGGATTTATCCGTTACAAATTAGTAACGGATTTCCAATATCCGTTACTAATTTGTAACGGATATTTATAATTAGTAACGGATATATCCGTTACTAATTTGTAACGGATATTTGTAATTAGTAACGGATATATCCGTTACTAATTTGTAACGGATATTTATAATTAGTAACGGATATATCCGTTACTAATTTGTAACGGATATTTATGATTAGTAACGGATATATCCGTTACAAATTAGTAACGGATATTTATAATTAGTAACGGATATATCCGTTACTAATTAGTAATGGATAATTTAATTAGTAACGGATATATCCGTTACTAATTTGTAACGGATATTTATAATTAGTAACGGATATATCCGTTACTAATCGTCCGTCACAATTGTTTTTTTAAAAAATTAGTAACGGTTTATCCGTTACTGTTGGTAACGGATTTTCAGTATAACGGATTATCCGTTACTAATTTGTAACGGATATTTATAATTAGTAACGGATGTGTTATGAGATTTTTTTTTTGGAAAAATACCTGCTGCAAATAAATAAACAAAAAAACCCTGCTGCAAATATTAAAAAAACCCTGCTACACAGAAAAAAAAAATTGCTGCAAATATTAAAAAAAAACCCGCTGCAACTATTAAAATAAAACACCAATCCAAATTTACATTAACAATCCAAATACAAATTAAATACATCCGAAGTTTACAAACCAAATACCAAACATACTACCTACCAGGCTACCATTGGAAAAATACAAGAAAAACCTACAAATCATACTTCAGTCGTCCAGCTAACCAAATAATATACCCTCCTCCAAGCCAGCCATTTAATGTCATATTGCCATCTTGGGGACCATCATATATCGCAGCTTCAGGATCCATAATTTCTTCTATGTACACTCTTTTTTCTCCAGGAGACACTTCTCTGCCATGGCACATATTTACACTGTCGTCCACAAATCCCTTAGCAACCTCTCGTTTATCTCTACTAAGCAATGTGACTTTGCGTAGTTCACTTGATGACCCAAAAGCATTAACTGTCTCACGAGGGGATTCCATTGGATGTTTACCGGAAGTTGAACCGACCACACTCCTTGGAGTATATTGGCTTGGAGTACATCGGGACATTGCCTGTGCAGTACAACACAAACAAATTTAGTAATTTGTTCTCAAGGACAAGATGTCGTGACAACAAAAACTTACCAAAATGTAATTTATAGGAATAAGTTTCTTTTGAAGGACAAGATTGTTCTTGATTTAGGTGCTGGCACCGGAATTTTATCCCTCTTTTGTGCTAAAGCAGGGGCAAAGCATGTTTATGCGGTATGAATTACAGATTTATACATTTTGTAATTGTCATTACTAACTAGTTTATTAATGAAAAATAAAAAAGATCAGTTAATACATATTGAAGGCGTTATTTGCCGGATTTCATTTACAGTCTAATACACATTGCAATATTACAGTCGTCATTTTAGCTAATTATTGATGTGGTGTATATTAGCATCTATACATGTAGCTTTTTTAGCCAACAAAATGATTGACAACTTACTCCACTGATTATAGATTGAGTGCTCCCAGATGGCAGACAAGGCTCAAGAGATTATTAAAGCAAATGGTTATTCCAATGGTACTAACGTTTATTTTTCTCCATGTATAAAGTTATAACAGTTTTGAAGGGAACATGCTAATTGCTAAACACTGTCTTGTTTGCCCGGGATAAGTGGCTAGTAAGTTGCCGTCCTATTTTCTTAGCACCCGTGATTCTAGTTTTGTGTGTTAAGATTTTAAGATGCTGCAGGAAACTTCCAATAATTATGTTCTTTCTCGATCTCTTTGACATTATAATGTTTTGAAACTTTTACATTTTTCTTTACAAGATCAGGGGGCTCTACTCATAAAGTTAAGTTACTTACCAGTCTGTTTATATGACCTTAAGTTTTAAACTGAACACTTTCAGTGTACATACTATACATGGCCTTAGGACTTAGGTTTTAAACTGAACACAATAATCAGACCCCTTCCTTGTAAGTAAGAACAGACCATAATCTAGCTGAAAGGGATTGTCACTTTCAGTTGAGTGCTGAGTGCTTAATTATCTACTTGTATTGTTTCACATCAGAAATGTGTGCACACACATATGTTTAAACCATGACACGTATATTTAAAACACATAAACTACACATGTAAAAAACAATTACTGATCCAAGCTAGGACAAGGAATATAAATAGTCTACATAAGCAGCAGGATACATATTTTTAAAAAAAGAAAACTGACCTTGAGCAATGTTTTGACCTCCTCCATGTCTGCCTTAAGTCCCGCCATTTCCGCTCCAAGTGATTGTGATGGGTTGACCGAAGCAAGTGCAAGAGAAGATGAATATAGTTGTTACTTCGTGCTACACGAACTAACTCCTCGAACCCGATTTTTTTTGTCCTCGCCAAGTACTTGGCTCAATGCATCCGAACTAATATCATCCGTTGGGACTCCAGATTCAAGCATTTGAACATGAATTTCTTTGACTTTTTCCTGCATTTATTCAAGCAGGAAACAAGCTTATATTTAATTAAAGAGAAATAAACTGATGCAAAAGGACACACGTATAAATGTGTTGATGACTACTCACGTATGTTTCCTTTGCACTTTCCAAAGGAGTTCCATCCTTGTGTTCATGTCCAGTGAGCCAATCATCAACCCGACACCGCTTCTTCGTAGGATTTTCTTTTTCCTACAAAAATCAGCAGGTAATGTTAACAAATATAGACTACAAATATAGACAGGTAGTAATTTATGAATGATACGTACCTTTTTGTAATGTATCTGTGAGTAAGTTTGCCTACCAACTGCCACACCTACTTTATTTAAGCTCCTATTGATCTTATATTTTGCATTTCTTTCCTTTACTTCCGGCATAAACTCATGATCGACAAATTGGACCCAAAGATCGGCACTGACAGCAGGTGGGACGTTTCCCTTGGCTTCTTCTATGTTCGAAGCTTTAGCCAAATATTCTGTCCGATATTTGCCTCTAACACTCCTAAGTTTTTGTAAATAAAGTGCCTCCACGATTGGGCGAGCAACATGGCCGTCTACACTAAACTCAAACTGCTCCTGTAATTAATAATATTTATCCACCATATATTATATTTCTAGTTTTCACCAAGAGAAAAATTAAATAATTGCACTTGAAAGAAAGTTAGGTGGTCTTGACCAAAAAAAAAGTTACGGGGCAGTTTTTGAGTTTGTAACTGAAAGTCCGAAAAGAGAGTTCAGATGTCCGAAATTCAATATATGAACTAAAGTTACTGTCATGGGACTCTGCCTAGTTGTATGATTGTATCTCAGACTTAGTAAACTGTCTAATCTAAATATATTGATTTTTTTTTCTATATTTTGAAGGAATTGCCCAGGGGAAACCAGATATCATTAATCAAACAATCAGCATCAACCAAAGAATAAGTAACAGATGGAATAAGTAACAAACTGAAATAGAGTCAAAATCTATTATGGCATGATAAATAGTATCAAGCATAAGACACACACTACTGTTACCTACTCCTCATGCCAGAATTGAATCAAAAGTTGGTTTCATTGTTTTGGTTTAAATAATAATCACTGACAGAATAACATGTCCCCAAATTCAGGTGATAGTAACTGACGAACCATGTGAAACACAAGTATATGTGAACATGCTCGTCTACCATGTGACTAGCTCCAGACTTGTATTACTTACCTCTTTTAGTTCTCAACCATGATCACACATTATGACAAGTGGTATTAGTTTCATTGTGCTGAAACTTAACCTTCCTTATAATCAAGAAATTTTCTCGTTAATTCTGGTAATTTTACCCTGATCTTAACCACAAATATCCTGTCAGTATCCAGAAAAAATATATACAGAGTGCAATTTACCTTGACTAAATATATACAGAGTGCAATTTACAAAGAATTTATAGTGTCTCAACTTGCAAACTTTGAGGAAACTATCTATATAATAAACAGGGCAAAGCAATCAGTAAAGATAAAAACATGGATGGTATTCTCAACTTGAATTTGAGATGAGCATTTTCAAAGATTCTAATTAAAAATATATATATATATATATATCCCCTTCCCTGATGATGATAAGGGAGAAGAGAAGAAGCGGTGTAAATTACTAAAACTCTTTTTGTCAATTTGTTTTAGTCTTTAAAGATAGTCAGCTAGGTATCTTTACTTTCACAAATACCACACTGTCTAATAGGAGGTTACAGAGGCGGGAAATCCACAAGTACTTGTATAAAATAAAATGATGGTTAGGCAATAAACAAACTTTACTCAATGAGGACAGCAAAAAGGTTATACTGATTACAATAAAAGGGCTTAGCAGATAAGAAGTAATTATCACCTCCACAGCAGCATCAAACGTAAGAAGTACAGAAACGTAAGGACTAAATTTTCTCGTTAATTCTAGCATGGACTGATTTTAGTTTCATTAAAAAATATATTTATATATACAAATTCAGCTATTAGAGCATCTCATATGACTAAATTTTATTTTCAATTTTATATATACAGAGTGCAATTTACCTTGATCTTGCAAGCATGAAAACAGTTTGTTCGAGTATAATCAAATGGAATGTCAATATCTGGAAAGTAGAAGTACCATTAATATCTTTCGAATAAGATCAAACATTAATATCTGGAAAGTAGAAGTACCATTAATGATGTCCAAATGGAATCCTTGAAGGTATATGGCACTTTGCGGAAATCAGGAATGTTAATGGGAATGTGGAGCCTGACTTGATCTCCGACGGCGGTTTTGAATTGGGCAGCATTTGGCCCAACAATATCGCCAGTACTCGGCCAGAACTCCACAAGGCGTTTTCCCCCTGGACCTATTATTGAGGTATTCCTGGCTGATTGAGAAACACTATTCGAACCTCCTGCTTCTGCTTCCATTACTGCAGAAACAATAACAGTCAGGTTAGTTAGGTTAGCTCAAACAAATTATTAAAGAGAGTTTGTTATAGAGAGAGAAAGAGAGTTTGTTGGGAGGGAAATTTAATATTTCATTTCATAGTGGAAAATGTAAACTACGTACATCAGGTATTTATAGAGTTCAGCACACACATACTAGTACACACAAAAGTACCCTTAATGACTACTACTGACTACTACATCAATATTAGCCTATACTGAATCAACGACGTGGTTCTAACAATGCTCTAAACTGAGGTTGATCTGCGAGAGTAGACTGAATGTCTTCCGGTTTTGGTGCTTCTAGCATGTCCACTTTGCTAGTCATTCGCCTTGGTGAATGTATGACCACCCACCAATCAGGATTTTTCAGGTCCCTCGAATAGAACAGTTGCTGGGCTTCTTTTGCGCAAATGACTGGCTCATCTAAAATATTGTTGGAACTCTTGAGGCGATTAAAATTTACCACCACCAAGTTAGAGTCTGGGCATAGCTTACATCCATTGGCCTTATCCTCCACTCTAACCCAATCACAATAGAACACCACTTCTTTGAAATTAGTGTAATTCACCTCAAGTATCTGTTTGATGACTCCATACCACATAGCAGATGCATCGATAGGATTTTTATCTTTCCTACTTGATGTAAATGTAGTAATTGCATTGATACAAACACCACAATCTTGCGTAAGAACAGTCTCATCATGAGATTTTGTGGAAAACACATAACCATTGATGCTATACTTTCGAAAAGATTTACATGCGAACAAAGGCCCTCTAGCAAAGAACCATAAATCATGTTTAGTGTCACCGTTCTTCAACAACTACATAGAGAAGAAATCATATTTCAGCAAGTGAAAATAACAAGTATCCCTCATAATGTACTATTTTTTTTACAAATACCTTAATATATAACCAGACAATAAAATCTGTTTGTATCTCTACTTCTGTCTTTGCTATCCCTTTTCCTTTGCTAGATTGCAAAGACTCGCGATACTCACTACAAGTTATTCAAATAATTTAGTATATATGTGTGAATTAATTAATGAGAAAGCAAGCACACGTGCTAAGAACAAACACCTGTAGTGATCGTCAAGTCCATCGACTTCCAAACGGAATAGTAGCCATCTACGAATTTGAACAAATTGGGCATCCGACAAAACAACATCTTTACCTTCAAGCACAGGTCCCTCGTCATCATCATTTCCATCTAGAAACACTTGACCTGTGGTTTTGTGTTGTGAATTTGGAATGTACTCCATTGCATACCTAACAGACTCTCTGACAAGGTATGACTCTGCAATCGATCCTTCAACATATCGTTTGTTACTGGGTATATCTTTGCACTCCTTCATTGACCTAATTAATTACTAAACTCATGAATGAATACATTTATTAATTTAAAAGCAAGGATAACAAAAAACTGGATTGGAAGAAGTAATTAATTTACCGCTCAAACGGATACATCCAGAGAAAGGGGGCTGGTCCACACATCAATGCCTCATCAGCTAGATGCACAATAAGGTGAACGCTAATGTCAAAGAATGATACTGAAAAGTATTTGTTTTCCAGCACGCACAATGCCTCTACAACCATGTACTTGGCATCTTGGATTTCTCTTCGACTTACAACTTTCGAACACAGAAGGTTAAAAAACAGGCTTATCTGATGTAGAGCTCTCCGTAATTCAGGATGAGTTGGAAAAGCATGTTGAAGTAGCACGGGCAAAAGATATTGCATAATCACATGATAGTCGTGTGACTTCATTACAAGCAAACCGGGTGGATCAAGACTGACAATGTTACTCAGATTAGATGAAAAACCTGATGGGAGCCTCAAATTTTTCAAAGTTTTAAGGAAATCCATCTTCTCTGCTTTAGTTAGGCAGAACGGTGCTATAGGCTTAACTTGTTTCCCACTTGCAGCATCAGTTTGCATCCATTGATCCCGATGTATGCCACGTTCCCTCATATCCTCTCGTCCCTGAATAGTATCTTTTGATTTGTCCTTCTTACCAAGAATCGTGTCTAGTATGTACTCTACAACATTCTTTTCAGTGTGCATCACATCAATGACATGACGAACTTTGTGATGGATCCAGTAAGGAAGATCAAACAATATAGACTTTCTATGCCATGCCGATGTAACTTCGTGGACTCTCTTCCGCTTCTGACCAGGTATGTACTTCACATTACTCAACGTTTGCAAAAGTTCATCGCCATTTAATCGTTCTGGAGGAGTTCGAAGCTCTTCTTTCTTGCTACCCACTAGTCCCAAGTACTTGCCTTTCCTAAATGGGTGATTGGCTTTAAGGAATATGCGGTAATCTAAGTATACATTCTTCCTGCTAGACTTTAAATATATGGAAGGAGTATCGTCACCACAAATAGGACAAGCTTTGTAACCATGTGTAACGCAGCCCGCCAAGTTTCCATATGCAGGAAAATCATGGATCCCCCACATAACCATAGCCCTCAAATTGAAATTTTCTTTTAAGTTCATGTCATAAGCCGGCACTCCTATCCACAACTCTTTCAACTCATCGTACAAAGGTTCAAGAAAAACATCAATGTCTCCTTTGGTGCCTTTGGACCAGGTATAAGTAAAGACAACATCTGAAACTCTGATTTCATACACATGGAAGGGGGGAGATTGTAAGGCACAGTGATAACAGGCCAACATCTATAACTAGTAGACTGAATGCCACGCGGATTAAAACCATCGGTTGCAATTGCAAGCCTGACATTGCGCTGCTCATTAGCAAATTCTGGCCATTTTTCATTACAAATTTTCCATTGACCTGAATCAATTGGATGGCGCATATAAGTAGCAGAAGTCTCTGCTCGTGCATGCCATGTCATCTCATGCGCTATCCACGGTATAGTGTACAATCGCTTCAATCTTGGAATTAATGGAAAATGCCTCAGTACCTTTTTAGGCTCCTTGGAATTCTTCCTCCCTTTCCCCCCGTTAACTTTAAACCTGGGTGCCTTGCACTGGGGACATTCTGTCAAATCTTTGTTGGTCTTCCAATATAGAATACAGTTGTTCTCACACGCATGAATGCAAGTAGCCTTCATCCCTAAGTCTTTCAACATCGCCTTCATTACCGGATACTTCTCAGGAAGGGTGTTACCTTTGGGCAACCATCGCCTCAACAAGGTTAATAGTACTGTCATACCATTTCCAGACCAACCGAATTCCTTCTTCAAATTATGTAATTCTACAAGTGCTGATAGAGTTGTCTCAGGACCCTCACATGTAGGATACAATTTTTCAGTAGCTTTTCTATTATAATCCGAATACCTCTTTCCCAAGTCCGGTTCAGGAACATAAGGTTCATCATCAATTCCCAAACTACCATCACCCCTCGTCGCATCACCGTGCAAGTCATAAGCAGAGTCGACGAAAGTTTCCATCCCAATCCCGACATCCCCAATGATTTCTTCCTCGGGGTTTTCCATCCCAATCCCGACATCACTCGATGCTTTTTCCCGAATATTATTTGCAACGAATGGAGGATGAACGGCAACATTAGAAGGGGTCTCACCATGTAAATTCCATACACGGTAGTGCTTAACTATACCGGATGAGATTAAATGATATCCCACTTCTTTATAAGTAAGCCATGTTCCATTCCGACACTTCTTGCACGGGCAACGACACTTCTCCCCACCCAATTTCCACTCTGCAAATTTAAGAAACGCCTCAACTCCAAATGAATAAACTGTGTTGCCTCTGTCGGGTTCACTCATCCATGATTTGTCTATTGGTTCCGACATCCTATAGTATATATTTGATAATAGCTAGAGTTTAGAATAAGAACTCAATAATATATAAACATACACCACGAAATAAGTACATACATACATATACATATATATATATATATATCGAACAAACATATATACATACATATATATAGCAGATCAAAATTTAGTTATAACTAATCCTGTATAATCCTATATGTACATGCTAAATATTAAACAAGTCCCATATCCCAGGAGCTAGAATGTGTCAGCCAATCTTTCAGTTATTGTAAACTCCAAGAGTTCAACATCTGTATTATTCTATAATAGCAAGAACAGAGCTCTGGGTTTTAAATTACCTACAGGTTTGAGGTGTTAGTTTCCAGTCATGGAAAATGCAGGTTTCTATCTTCTTAAACAGACATCATATAATTTTTTAACAAACTGGCAAGTTGAGCAACATATGATATGTAATATATAGTACCAATCAACATTAGCTTGCATCATGTAGTAGTATAAACTACACTGAATGAAAGTTCAATGTATTTTCCCGAATGAAAGTTCAAAATATTGCAGTCTGCATATTAAATTGTACACCTAACTTTAAGTCACAAGATCAGAACATGATTTATATATGATAAACAAAGAGCCATTTTGTAGTTGACCCAAGCATGCATTATTATTACAAAAAAGAACTGTCTAGACATGTGTTCTGACATAGTAGTGTCATGTACCTGATCAGGAGTTATCGTCGAGTTCCTGTAACTAATATCAACTCTCTGTAGTATGTCATATATAGATTAGTGTCTTGTAGTAAGTCAAAGAAGAACACAACATACAATGAAAGTTCGGATTCTTAACTGATTTGGATGCAACCTTGAAGGTGGCTTCAATGGTTAATTTACCATTCAATAAATTCAGGCCTCTTGCATTGAACTTGATCACATTAACTGCTTTACCCTACATTTTTGGAGCATGACACAAGTTCAAATTCAGTGAGATATTTAGACAGGATCTACAAATATCATCTTACACATCAAAAAACAAGATTCAAAAGACAACAGACAGAATACAACAAAATATTTTAGAATTTTTCAAGATCTGGTTAAACAAACTAAATAATCATGTTCAAAGCAGCATTACATCATATAATCATAATGGCTGTGAGACATGTGCTGATGATACTTAAACAAACTATGTCCACAGCAAGACACCCCCAAATTGTTCAACAATCATATTATATAAGAGCTGCATACCAGAAACATACAAAATAATTGACAACACAAGAAACAGCAGAATATACTCAGCTAAAAAGCAGCAGAAAATAGCAGATATTCACTAATTCTAGAATGGTTATACAGTACACAAAGAAGCTTTATCAGTTTGTAAAGGTTTTTATTAGAAAAAAAGTAATTAAGTAATTCAATTTACAAGTATTGTAACTTTTCGTGCTGAAAACAGATCAACTGAAAAAAGTTGAACCTTATTTGCATTTGGCACCAGCTTTTGTAGAGTTTTCATCTTCTAATTGATCCTGTCTCTACGTTTCTATATATGTATATAAGAACAGAATTTATTACTTTGCAGTTTATACTTATTAAAATGGTATAAGATCTAAAATATAAACAATCGAAAGTACCCTTTCTGATAGATTATGAACCGTAGCTACTCTGCTTCTTATACTTGAGTGGGATCGAAATGCTGGTTGAACTAATTGAAAAGCTGGTTGAACTTTGTACACTAGCTAGTAATTGTGATAAGATCCAACTTGTCAATCTTCTGGTCTTAACTTTGTTTTTAGATCAAACTTAAAGTGTGGTAAAACATCAAGCTAAAAGACTCATTTTCTGGTAATCTTATACATATGCATCTTTTGTGGTTTCACCGGAAGTTCTTTTTGTACACAGTCTTAGCATTGGCTGTCAAAACAATTAGGGGCAATACACTCAATTAAGGATATAAAATCAACATAGAACTCAATTAACACTTACTCTCCCTCTGGACACATTACAGATAGATGAAATAGTAATGGAAGGGAAAGCAAGAAATAGTCATTACGTTTTCTGGGTTTTGAAGGACATAGAACTAAAAAAAGATTGAAGCTTACCTAATTGAGATGTGGCACAATTAGAGACGGAGAAGCTGTTCGTTCTCGGCGGCAGTGACGGTCTGAATACGTTCTCGGCGGCTGTTGGTTGAGTGCGGCGTAGAGACAGAGGGAGACGCTGAGACAGAGAGATGTATTAGATCTGAAAATGAAGGGGGGGAATTATTAAGGGGGAAAGTCAATTAGGTCTGAAATAAAAGGGGGGAATCGATCGATCTGTACTATAATTGTTTTCATAACTTTTTTGATAATAATTTATTTTATTTATTTTTAAAACCTATTAATATTATTATTTAAGTAATATAAAAACATATACAATTTTACTTAAAAACATCCATAATTTTACTTAAAACATACATAATAATATTACCTAAAATATACATAATTTTTTCCTTATTTAATCTCATTTTATCTTATTTGTTTCAAAATTTTATTAATACATTATCCATTTACTAATTAGTAATGGATATATCTTTACCAACGATATTAGTAACGGATATAGAAAATAGCAACGGAAATATCCGTTACTAATTAGTTACTAATTAGTAACAGATGTAGACATTAGTAACGGATATATTCGTTACTAATTAATAACGGATATTAAACCAATTAGTAACAGATATATCCGTTACTAATTAGTAACGGATATATCCGTTACTACTGACATTAGTAACGGATATATCCGTTACTAATTAGTAACGGATAATTTAATTAGTAACGGATATATCCGTTACTAATTAGTAACGGATATATCCGTTACTAATTAGTAACGGATTTGGACATTTAGTAACGGATCCGTTACATCTGACTCATTAGTAACAGATATATCCGTTACTAATTAGTAACGGATATATCCGTTACTAATGGGTTTTTTTTATTTGTTACTAATTTGCCAGTTTGGTGTAGTGATTGCTGTAGAAAGATTTATGCACAAACACATAAAAATCAGGTGGTTAAATGCACCACCTGAAGCTTTTATTCGAATAAACTCTGTGATACAAAAGTGCACAGCTTCTGTTTTACAACTCTTTGCTTTCTAAGGATATTCAACAAAAATCCTAAGCAAATGTATCTGTTTTCTTAGCTATTCAAAGAGTTGCTACCCTTGGTTATAAATCCCAAGTTTTACAAGTACTACTGGAATAAGATAATATTAATCTAATTCTAGTTGACTTGCTACTACACTCCAAATACACATGTAGCCGAAAGGTCGTCCTTGTGAACAGACATGTCTCCTGCACCTTTCTTGTATTCATAGTATAAACGGAATGCTTCTTTCTTCTGTGTTTCCAAAGTATGGCGGCCATACTGCTTTTTGCTTCTACTATCAACCCATGTGATCTGTCAGTCAAACCTGTCCTTATCAACTGCTAATCCCCAGCTTAGCATAGAAGAAAGTGTCAATGATTATCCGTTGATATTGTACACTAACATCCGTTGATGATATATTGAGCTGTATCCGTTGATATTGAGACTTGAGCTGTATCCGTTGATAGAGTGGATTTGAGTTGTATCCGTTGATAGAGTTTTGTCTTCATCTGTTGATACACTTTCACTTAGACAGAATTACATAACATAGCTTATTTATAGTTGGCTACCCTATTCTGCCTATCCATTGATGGTCAACATGACTGTGGATAAAAACACTATCAACCGATAACATAGAGATACTGCAGTATGCTACAAAAACCTCATCCGTTGATGAGCTACCTATCAACGGATAGAGTTATAAATCCTCATCCGTTGACAGCTACAAAACCTTATACAATTTGATTGATTGTGAAGTTATCATCAAATACAACATATTCCTAACAATCTCCCCCAATTTATACTTGATGGCAATAAAGCATAAATTCAGGACCTTGATGATAACAAAACATTCCTAAAGATATATATATAGAACAATGCAAAAATTGTATTAAGCTACAAGAATTAAAAACTGAAAGTTTGAGAAATTTACAGAGAAGTGCTCCTCTAGACTGAGCAGATTAAGAATGTTTCTTTTCTCTTGTTGGCATCACCCATGATTTTCCTTCTTTGGCAGAGTTGGACTCAATCTGCATTTGGAGTTGCCTATAGAAGGCATCTTCTTCATCAACCTTTGGATTTAGCTTTTGTTGTAACCATCTCAGGTATTGAGAACTAGCCTTTGATAGTTGGTCTTCTAACCTGAAGAATCTCCTGTTACCATCTTCATCCCTGAACTCCATCATCCAGAAGGGTTGAAGGTGGATTTTCTTTCCATTGTATGAGATCTTCATCTTCCTTGGTAGACTTGATGGTGAGTTCCATTCTCTCCTTATCTGTTCTATTCTGTCCAGTATCTCCCCTTTTGCTATCTTGGAGAACCCTGTGTATCTCTTGATTGCAGAGAACACTTTGGTTAAGGTCAGATAATTTTCTCCAAGAACCCTCTGTAGTGGTCATGTCCTTTCCTTTCCTCCCTTGTATACAAAGACCAATCTCTCAGGCAAATGTTTATATTTGTCAATTCTTCTTACTTCTAACAATTCATCGAGATACAGATTCATGCCAGAGTATTCTTCAATATCTGCCTGATAGATAAAATCATCCTTGTTTTCCAAGATTGGCTGCTTGACAATAGCAGGTACCCTAGCAACTTGAATTGGTTCCTTTGAAGGTTGCTTCCTTGGTATCCTTTTCTTCTGTATAGGCTTCTGTTGAGGCTTCAGCAAGAATGAAGGAACCTCAATGGAGTCAAGATTCATTGGTTCTTCTTTAGGTACTATAGGGTCAACATGGAAATTCACAGCTGGGTTGAATACTTTTACAGAAATAGGTTATGATGAGCCAACTGTTTCCTTGCTTTCAATTTCTGGAGAGACAGGCCTCCTTGCCTTTGATTTCACTCTCTTAGATTTGGATTTGGGGACTGATTTCACTTTCCTTTTGGATTTGGGGACTTCCTCAGGTTCCCTCATTTCATCCTCTACCTCATCCATTAACTCTTGAGCCAGCCTGGCTTGCTTCTCATCTGAGTTTTCATATTGATTTTCTTCACTTGGATGAGCTTCCCTTAGAAGTTTGGAGGTCTCCTCTCTTTTTGCTTCAACAAATCTAGGATGGCTGTTGGATATATTTAACACTTTTCCATTCCTTATTATTATAGCCATCCAATCTCTTACATTCTTATTTGTCTTTTCCTTGAACTCTTTGATTGTTTTTCCCATTAGCTTCTCATCATCATCCTTCGGAAATGGAAAGTCCAATTGTAACTTGTTCTTCCCATTTGCCTTTGGTGGAGAGTAGGCTCTAGTTTTTATGTATGGTTCAAATTCTTTGACATAAGATGGTTCAGCATCATAGAATGTAGGAGCCACAATCTCTGGAGTGAGCACCTTCAGAATTATAGTTGATATTGTTGGAGCTGAGGACTGATTAGAGAACAGAGTTGATACCATTGATTCATTGATCATCCTTTCTGTTCTCATCATTCTTTCATTTGCCTCCTTGTTGATCTTCTCTAATTCTTTAATTCTGGCTTGCCTCTCATCTTCTGAGATTTTTGACAAGTCAGGAACTGGAAGCACAGCCTTTTGTTTCTTCACAGGGGAAGCCTCTATAGTATACTCTTTTGGATTGACCACTATCATTGGCTGTTGCTCCCCCTCAATTTGTGCTATCTTGCTAATGGAAGCTGGAATTTGACTAGAAGTAGATGTCTCTTCTACCTTTTTCTCCCCCTTTTTATTAGCATCAAGGGTAGGAGGTGAGGCTGCAAGTAGCCTTTCCAGTAGCTCAGTCTGTTTGGCTTGATTGGCAATGAGTGTCTACATTTGAAATTCCATACTATACACTCTGGAGGAGAGATGCTGAACAGATTTGGCCAGGCTATCTTCCTTCAATAATTTGCTAGTCAGCACCTTCTGAGTGGTAGTAGGGGCTAGTGCCTCAATCCTGGCATCTAGTTCCACTTTCATTTCTCTAATTGCAGTTTGGACCTCCTCCTGTTGTGTTCTTTGAATGACCATGTGCATTTTGTGAAGTTTCAGGGAGTCCATTAATTGCTAAAGGACAGCCTTTCTCTGTGGATCTGCATTTTGGTGCTCAGCCCTAGCAGATTGATATTGCTTCACAATCTCCACATTGAAGTCACCAGCCACAGTGGCAGTAGAAAATAGCCAGTCTGGAGTATCTGCCACATTGACTTCTTCATCATTTGTTGTGCTATCACTGTCATCACTGCCAAACTCTTCACTGTCAGCATCTGAAGGCAGAGTTGTCAAAGCTTCCTTTGCTCTTTGTAGAGATTGTGAGGTGTGCACTAGGTGCATTGCCTCCTCTGCCTCCACATTGCCCTGTTGTGCCATGACTTGATAGGCAGAAACAGGATGAGTAAAGGTTTCAGGATCCAAAGAGATGGAGTCAATGATTGACTGATATTCTTGCGAAATTCCATCTCTTTAGAAGCTTCATTAACCTCCATTAACTCACTTGCAATGGCTGGATCTTCCTGCCTTATTTCTCCTGTAGTCCCTTCTCTCCACTCATCTCTCTTTTCTTGCATCAGGGGCTCCCCCTGGCTCACACCTCTCACACCCTCACCTTCACCTACTAAGGTGGAACTCTCTTGCTCTCCTTTTGCCTGACCTGAAGAAATGGTCAGCCTCTCATTATTTGCCTCTCCTTTTGCCTGCTCACAAGGTAGCCTCTCACTCCCTTGCCTCAATCATAAAAGTGTTTCAACTACTGAGAACTCCTCCACACTTGACACAGGAATGTCAGATATAGCAGTGGTAGAGCGAGTTATCAACGGATAAGGGATATCCGTTGATGGAGTAGTTATAGCTCTCAACGGATGGCTAGACATAGGCGCATCCGTTGATGGAGAAACACTTGTCAATGGATGAAGGATATCCATTGATGAAGGAATGATAATATCCGTTGAAGTGAAAACCAACACAGAATCTGTGGAGATTGATTTTAAAGATGAGGCCACAGATGTTGTTGTGAATTCAGGAATGGAAGGTTGATGGCCCAACAAATCATCTAAAAGATGATGACCACCAATTGCAGAGAGGGGCTTCTCCAAGAATCTTAAAGATGGAGAATCAGGAATTGATGTAGATATCATATCCACATCCAGAGATGGAGTTGGTGATGGTGGATTGTAATGTGTATCGATTTGAAGGTTAAGATCAAGGGGCTGTGACTCCACATTTATTGAAGTCACATCAAACTGAATTTGAGAAGGTACAGTTTGTTGTACTGTGTGTGCACCCTGTGCTTCCCCTATGGTTTTAGATTTTACTCTTCTTTCATAGGTTTTTGAGAGAGGGCTAGTGTCCCTTACCCTTTTGTGCAGAGTTTCTGTAGAACTAGTAGTCACACCCTGTTGAGAGGATGTAACTTGGGCTTGGCTATTTGGTGCACTTACCTCACCTACCTTATTCTTAGGGCTTGCACCCTGTCCCTCACCACTCACTACCTCCTTCACACTCCCCTCAAGGGCTGTGGTAGTTTTTGCAACAGATGCTTTTTGAGAAACACCTGAGGTTTGTCTCTTAGATTTTGGTTTGGAAACTTTTGTTTTAGTCACTTAGGTAGGAGCCTGTTTGGTCACTATTACAGACTCCATTGTGACTGAGGAAGGCAAAGAAATTTGGGGGTTAGAGATAGGAGTTTCAAGGTTAGAAAGAGTTACCTGAACAATTGGTAGATATACCAATTGCACTTCTGCATTGGAGTTCATTCGAATTAAATCACTTAAGACTCTCTTCTCCTGAACAAAACATGTGAACTTGCTATCCGGGTTAGCAATGGATAGCTTATTCTCAGATACATGCAGTGCTAATAGCATAAAAAATCTAGCAAAATAGATATTCTTGCTCCTAGTTTCCTTTTTACCTAATTTTGCTGCTATCTCATACATGACTAGTGTGCCAAAGTTATAGAATTTATCAGTCAGAAGCATACACAACATAACTAGCATGGAATGGGTAACAGCATCAAAGTTACTAATTTTGCCTGAAAAAGTTTTAATGAAGGCATCACAAAAATAACTCCATTCTTTAACCATCCATTTCCTAACAATTTTCCCTAAATTATCAGGACTAAGGGCATAATTTATGGAATTAAGCATGGCAACTATTTCAGCATCACTGGGTACTTTCAGACAGTTATTCTCTAGCAATTTTAAACAAGCAGTTATCACATCAGAGTTAACTACATAGTTTTTACCCTTTAGAGAAAAAGCAATTGTACCGTCTGTACCATTGAACTCAGTAGATGCCCACACCTCTTCGATTATCTCGTGGATTAGAGGAGTGGTGGCAGTCATAGCATACGAAAGTTTACAGTTCTTCACAAAATTCATCATGGTGTGATAAGCTTCTGGGGCATTCACTATATCGACATAGGCCGCGAAATTGTTCTTCTCATAGGTGAACCCAGTGGAAGACATCATCTTAACAATAGGCGCCATTGAAGAGTTTGAACTTTTGTTGCAGAGAATTTTTGTGAAGAAGATGCAGTTTACTTAATAGAATCTTGAAAGTCGATAAAAGTGAGATGTGAGAGCACAAGACAGCCTTTTATATTTTTCAAGAATTGAAAATGAAATAATTAAAAGTAATTACCCATTGGTCAAAAGTAACTGTCAAATAATAAAAGAAAATAAATATAAGCAGTCCTATATAGATACACCTTTACCAACGGTTATATTTAAAAGAAAATATGTATATCAACGGATATGAAATGAACGGTTGAGAAACAGTTTATCCGTTGATGACGTGGATAAGCTGTTATCCGTTGATATACAAAAATCTAGGAATGTGTTTATGCTATCAACGGGTAAAAGGATATCCGTTGATAAGATATTTTGCCATGGACAAAATTTATGAAGAAAATTTTTCTGAGAGTTTTTAATTCTCAAGTAAATCAAAACACATTCCTAGCTGCAATGCAGTAAAATCAAATATCACTAGGAATTATGACAAGTTAAGCATACCTAGCTCACCTACCAATCTTGTGAATGTGGATTCATCAAGAGGCTTGGTGAAGATATATGCAAGCTGCATTTCACTTGGCACAAAGTGCATTTCTACTGTACCATTCATCACATGTTCTCTAATGAAGTGGTATTTGATGTCAATGTGCTTGGTTCTCGAATGTTGTACTGGATTCCCTATGATGGCAATAGCACTTGTGTTGTCACGGAAAATTGGAATCTTCTCAACTTTTAGACCATAGTCAATGAGTTGATTTCTCATCCATAGAATCTGTGCACAACAGCTTCCAGCAGCAATGTACTCAGCTTCAGCTGTAGAAGTGGAGACTGAGTTCTGTTTCTTACTGAACCATGAAACAAGCCTGTTTCCTAGAAATTGACAGGAACCTGTAGTACTTTTCCTATCAACTCTGCAACCTGCATAATCTGCATCTGAATAACCAGTTAGATCAAAACCAGATTCTCTTGGGTACCAAATGCCAAGGTTTGGTGTTCCCTTGAGATACCTGAAAATTCTTTTAATAGCTATTAAGTGAGACTCTCTAGGGTCAGCTTGAAATCTAGCACAAAGACAAGTAGAAAACATTATATCAGGTCTACTAGCTGTTAGGTATAGAAGTGAACCTACCATGCCTCTATAGCTTGTGATGTCCACAGACTTTTCCTTAGTATTCAAATCAAGCTTAGTTGCAGTGGCCATAGGTGTTTTTGCAGAGGTACAATCCATTAAGTCAAATTTCTTTAAGAGATCATAAATATATTTTGTTTGACTTATGAAAATGCCCACATTAACTTGCTTTACTTGTAGGCTAAGAAAGTAAGTTAATTCACCCATTATGCTCATTTCATACCTACTTTGCATAAGTTTGACAAACCTTTTGCAAAGCTTCTCATCTGTAGACCCAAAAATAATATCATCTACATAGATTTGGACAAGTATTGAAGAGCCATTGATATTCCTATGAAATAGGGTTTTATCTACTGTACCTCTAGTGAAGTGGTTCTCCAAAAGAAATTGAGATAAAGTGTCATACCAGGCTCTTGGTGCTTGCTTCAAACCATAAAGTGCTTTCATGAGAAGATATACATATTCTGGAAATTCTGGATCCTCAAAGCCAGGAGGTTGATGGACATAGACCTCTTCTTCCAGTTCCCCATTTAGAAAGGCACTTTTGACATCCATCTGATAGACTTTGAAATTGGCATGTGCTGCATAGGCTAGAAAGATTCTTATTGCCTCAAGTCTTGCCACTGGAGCAAAATTTTCATCAAAATCTATCCCTTCTTCTTGAGAATAGCCCTTTGCCACTAATCTAGCTTTATTCACTCACAATTATGCCATTTTCATCTGTCTTATTCTTGAGAACCCATTTAGTACCTATGACACTTCTATCATCAGGTTTGGGCACAAGTTTCCATACTTTATTTCTTTCAAATTGGTTTAGCTCTTCTTGCATTGCTAAGACCCAATCTGGATCTAGAAGAGCATCTTCCACTCTCTTAGGTTCCTCCTGAGACAGGAAGCTACTGTATAGACATTCTGCTTGAGTGGCCCTTCTAGTTTGGACTCTTGAATTTGATTCACCAATGATTAACTCAAATGGATGATCTCTAGTCCATTTTCTTGCAGGTGGAAGGTTTGATCTTGATGAGGTTGCTTCATTTCCATGAGCATGATCATGTTGATTTAGCATTGAATTTTGACCTTGAGAAACTGCCCCTGAGTTTGTTGTCCTTGCTGAATTATGAAGTTGACTATCAATGGATGCATCATTTTGCCTGTCTACGGATGCTTGAGAATCTCTATCAACGGATGCATCTCTAATATTGTCAACGGATGCTCCAGGATGACTGTCAACGGATGCTTCATTTCCAGTGTAAGCATCACTTCTAGTTGGTACAACAACTCTTGGTGGATCTCTGTGGTCATGATCTTCATCTTCCTCATCATCATCATCATCATAGTACATTCTTCCTTCACCTTCATTCTCAAATTCCAACTTTTCATGGGAGCCTTCATCATTTTGGCCTAGAATCTTTTGATCATTAAACACAACATGTACAGATTCCATAACAATGTTGGTTCTTAGATTGTAGACTTTGTAGGCTTTCCCTGCTGCATATCCAACGAAAATAACTTCATCTGCCTTTGCTTCAAATTTGCCCAAGTTATCTCCATGATTCCTTAGCACAAAACACTTACATCCAAAGACATGAAGGAAAGCTAAAGTTGGTTTCTTGTTGGTTAACAACTGATAAGGAGTCATTCCTCTAGCTTGATTGACCAAGGAAATATTCTGAGTAAAGCATGCAGTGTTGACAACTTCAGCCCAGAAATATGTTGGTAACCTTGATTCACTTAACATTGTTCTAGCTGATTCAATGAGAGTTCTGTTTTTCCTTTTAACAACCCCATTTTGTTGAGGTGTTTTGGCAGGAGAAAACTCATGGACAATTCCATTCTCTTCACAGAAAATCTTCATTGTGGAATTCTTGAATTCAGTACCATTGTCACTCCTGATTCTTTGTACTCTGTCTTAAGAACCATTGTTTAGTATTCTGAGGTGATTGATGATGATTTCACTTGCACAATCCTTGGAGTGCAGGAAGAAGGTCCATGTGAACTTAGAAAAATCATCTACAATCACCAGACAGTATTTCTTCTTTGAAATAGACATGACATTTACTGGACCAAATAAGTCCATATGCAGCAATTGAAGAGGCTTAACAATGGATGACTCTGTCTTGCTTCTGAAGGATGATTTCTTTTGTTTCCCTAATTGGCAGGCATCACACAGTCCATCTCTGACAAATTCCAATTGAGGGATTCCTCTAGTAAGATCCTTTCTTACCAAATCATTCATAACTTTAAAATTCAAATGTGACAGCTTCTTATGCCATAGCCAACTCTCATCCTTACTTGCTTTGCTGAAGAGACAAGTAATGGATTCTGAGCATGCTGAATTGAAGTTAGCTATGTAAACATTTCCTTTTCTAAAGCCTGCCAATACCACATTGTTCTCTTCCTTGGCAGAAACAACACAGGCTTCTTTTGTGAACTTTACTTCATAGTCTTTGTCACAAATCTGACTGACACTCAGAAAATTGTGCTTCAAACCTTCAACTAAAGCCACTTCTTCAATGATGACATTGTCTTTTGAAATCAGGCCATATCCCTTAGTATATCCTTTGCTGTCATCTCCAAAGGTAATTCTAGGGCCAGCTCCTTCCTTGAACTCTGTGAGCTGGGTTGAATCTCCTGTCATGTGCCTAGAGCATCCACTGTCTAGGTACCATAGATTCCTTCTGTTTCCCTGCACATATTTCAAAAACAAATTAAGTTGATTTTGGTACCCAAGCTTCCTTGGGTCCTTTCTTGTTAGCCTTTTACTTTGCACTCTTAGCATTCTTCAACTTAGGTGTAGATGCTTGAGTGATGGGGTTTGACAAATGCTCATTTGCATGAATATTTGATGCATGCATTTGTGGAAAATTGGCATACATATTATTCATGCTAGGAATGCTCCATGACATTTGTGGCACATTCATAGATTGAAAATAAGGATTAGACACATATGGCATGTTCACATATGGATTTGAAAAACTAGCATTTTGATACAAACCAGGCATAACAGGCATTGCAGGCATACATGGTATTGTTTGAGGTACATGAACAGGAGCCTTGTTGACAATCTTGCAGTTAGAAGATAGGTGATTGACACTATTACAATTACTACAAGTTTTCCTAGGAGCAAACTTGTCAGGAGAATAATTGTTTTTCTTGTTGATTCCTATCTTACCATTTCTGTTCTTTTTCTTTTTACCCTCAATTTCTACCTTTTCATTATCTGATTTACCAACAGCCTTTTTGTTATGTAAATCACCTGCCTTAGCCTTCCCACTAGATTTGGTTTTGCTACTCTCACCACTAACAAAGTTCTTGTTGACTGGACCATACTTGATATCCAGTTTCCTGAGTTCCTTCTTACTAGCAAACTTTTTGTTAGTCGACGGATACCTCTCATCCGTTGATGGTTCATCTGTCAACGGATGATCACTATCCGTTGATTCACAAATAGTCTCTAGATCCTCAAGGCCAGGTTATAGCTCCTTTTTCTTTTGAGTCCAGGTATCCTTCACAAACGATTCTATTCCCTGGACTTCTATTATGTTTTGAGAAATATTCCTACAACTTTGAAATTTAGCAATTATCCCTTGTTCTTTTTCAAGCTGGTCTTTTAAAATCAGTTCTCTTTTTAACACAACTTCAAGTTCACTTTTAGCATTATTGCAATCAACTCTCATTTTCTCAAATTCTAGAAATTGAGCTTCTAGAGCAGCATTTCTATCACTTAAAAACAGATTAGACTCTTTAATCCTATTGTTCTCTTTAGTAAGTGATTTAAGGGTAACACTTAAGTGATATAGTTCAGTAGACATTTCATCTATAACACTATTGCATTCCTCTTTGGTGAGCTCAGAGAGATTAATAGAAAATACCTGATTGCTAGCTGAACTTGCTTCCTGCTCTCCAGAATCAGCCATCAATGCAAGGTTGACAAACTCAAAATCATCATAATGATTGTCATCAACAGCCCAGTCATACACTTGGGTCAAGAATGCCTTTCCTTTCTGCCTGAGAAGATCAAAATATTTCTTCTTGTAGTCAACAGTCTCAGTTGACTTTCCCTTGTTCTCAGATCTAGGTTTCCTGCATTCACTTATCATGTGACCAGCAATTCCACAATTGTAGCATTTAATTTTGGATTTATCCACATAGTTGCTTGTGGAAAAATCCTTGTTAAATGGCTTGGCCACCCCAGAGTTTCTCTTGAATTTCAGCTTAGAGAATCTTCGAGATAGAAAAGCTAAGTGCTCATCTATCTCATCCAATTCATCCTGCTGAAGGACATTCAATTCCTCAGACACCTTTTCCTTGCTCCTGCTTGATTCTGCTCTACCTTTACAAACCTCCCTGTTTGGTGTAGAACTAGCAACTTCTGTCCTTTCCTCCTTCTGCTCCAAATTTGCAACAAGTGCAACTGACCCACTTTTCTTTTGAGACTTCTCAATCTCTTCATCTTGCTCCATTTTCGGCTCATATGTCTTTAAAGTTCCATAGAGCCTTTTAAGAGTAAATGTCTTGTACTCTTGAGTGTTTCTTAGAGAAACAGTCATTGGCTTCCATTCCTTGGGCAGTGATCTCAGAAATTTGAGATTAGAATCTTTAACTTGATAGATTCTTCCAACAGTTTCAAACCATTTAGTAGCTTTTGAAATCTACTAAATGTATCATTCAATGTTTCTCCACTCTCAAAGTGGAAATGCTCATACTGTTGGATTAGTAGTTGCATCTTGTTTTCCCTCACCTGTTCTGTTCCTTCACAAAGGGTTTGAACAGTGTCCCATACTTCCTTGGAGGTAGTACAGTTAATAACATTGTCAACCATTTCTGTTTCTAGACCATTGAACAGTATATTCATGGTCTTTTTGTCTTTGTGGACTTCTGCAATATCTTCAAGACTCCACTCAGAAACCGGTTTGGGAATAAGAGTGTCAGGCACATCTTCAGCCAAGCCAACTCTTGTTGTAGTCTTCATTGGAACGTGAGGACCCTTGTCAATGCAATCCACAAAACCCTCATCGATAGACGAGAGATGTAGACGCATTTTTACTTTCCAGTGAAAGTAATTCTCTCTATCAAGAACTGGAATCTTTACTCCATAATCCTTTTTAGACATGTTGGAAGTGTGTTGATCTTTAAACTTCAAATATGTTAGAAGCTTGCTCTGATACCAATTGTTATTCCCAGATTACACACTTGTATAATTGTAGAAGGGGGGTTGAATACAATTCTTGATATTTATAAATTTCTGATAAGAACTCCAGAAATCTATACTTAGATAATTGCTGTAGAAAGATTAATGCACAAACACATAAAAATCAGGTGGTTAAATGCACCACCTGAAGCTTTTATTCGAAGAAAACTCTGTGATACAAAAGTACACAGCTTCTGTTTTACAACTCTTTGCTTTCTAAGGATATTCAACAAAAACCCTAAGCAAATGTATCTGTTTTCTTAGCTATTCAAAGATTTGCTACCCTTGGTTATAAATTCCAAGTTTTACAAGTACTACTGGAATAAGATAATATTAATCTAATTCTAGTTGACTTGCTACTACACTCCAAATACACATGTAGCCGAAAGGTTGTCCTTGTGAACAGACATGTCTCCTGCACATTTCTTGTATTCATAGTGTAAACGGAATGCTTCTTTCTTATGTGTTTCCAAAGTATGGCTGCCATACTGCTTTTTGTATTTACTATCAACCCATGTGATCTGTCAGTCAAACCTGTCCTTATCAACTGCTAATCCCCATCTTAGCATAGAAGAAAGTGTCAATGATTATCCGTTGATATTGTACACTGACATCCGTTGATGATATATTGAGCTGTATCCGTTGATATTGAGACTTGAGCTGTATCCGTTGATAGAGTGGATTTGAGTTGTATCCGTTGATAGAGTTTTGTCTTCATCTGTTGATACACTTTCACTTAGACAGAATTACATAGCATAGCTTATTTACAGTTGGTTACCCTATTCTGCCTATCCATTGATGGTCAACATGACTGTGGATAAAAACACTATCAACCGATAACATAGAGATACTGCAGTATGCTACAAAAACCTCATCCGTTGATGAGCTACCTGTCAATGGATAGAGTTATAAATCCTCATCCGTTGACAGCTACAAAACCTTATACAATTTGATTGATTGTGAAGTTATCATCAAATACAACATATTCCTAACATGGGAACGTGCTCAAAAGGTAATAGACTCACCACAAACTTCTGACTATGATGATCGTCGGGTGATTGCTATTTTTGAAAGCTTTAAAAAGAAGAACCCTGTACATGACATGTAGTTAAAAGCTTTGAAGACAGAAATTGTGAGAATAACTACTGCATCTGATCCGAAGAATGGTGAGCTACTAATATTTGTTGAATGTCATAAGCTTGGATCTCATAAAGTATCTCTTCAGTTCTTCTATGATAGATCTCTGTCAGAGCTTTGGGTGCTGAGACCAAAAGTCAGAACATCTTCTGAGCTAGGAATACTACTTCATGAAAAATTTCAAGAATTTGCTGAAAGAGTTGGTCCTGAAGTAATAGATAACCCTCCACAAGTTAAAATTCTCAAGGGAGAAGTTATTCACACTGTTAATCTTCAGACAAAGGAATTATATACACATCTTGCCAGACATTTGGTGTATGTTGAATATGCTCTTCGAAATCATGGTTTTGCATCTCAAGAAAAAATTGAAGCTGCAGATCATATAAGATCCTATGCTCAGACCAACATGAAGAAGTATAAGCAGTATCAAGGTGAGTTAAGAAAGAAACTTGGAATACCACTAGTTTATCCTTCAGATGTGTCATCCAGAAGAGAGTTACTTGTTGACTCTGAATTGATCAAGAATCTACCTGATATGGATGAACAAGAAGAAGGAGAAATCAACGAGGAAGAAGGTGGTAAATGAAGATTAGCTCTACAAGTTATATCATTAGAGCTTTGATAGAACAAGATAGGATAATTGTCTTATATGATCAGTCTAGAGGATCATCTATCTTGTATTTATCTTTTATGTTTGAATCTGGATAATGTTAAATATGAACCAGAACTTTTCCATTATTTACTTAGCATTTAAAGTTTTTTTCTTTACTTGTTTAATTGGGATTAGTTGAAGAATCCTCTAGGTATTTTCTTGTTATTGTCTAACAAACAAATAGGGGGAGATTGAAAGGCATATGACTCAGCCTAATTGTAGTTCGAGGATCCTAATCCAATTAAACTAGATTGTAACAAGTAAATAATATCAACTGTCACAGGAATCTCAAAAGATGATAGCCGTCAGAAGAAAAATCAACTAGTCAATCTATAGTTTTGATGTTTTACACTGGAAGAAGATTCAGATATCTGATCAAGCCTCAAGGTAGCATTGAAACACATGGATTCATTTAAGGGACAGAGATTTCTATAAGTGATAAGAAACAATATCAGTACCGAATGATTGAAGAGAGTGAAGAATAGAAAAAGACCACAGTTTTAAAGTCAAGATGAAGAACAGAGATTGGAGTTAGTCGTTCATGAACCAGACAGTACATCGAGCGTCAACATCGATCCAGTGTATGTTCCTTATCATAATTACATGGTTCGCAGTGAAGTATTGACTATTAAAGGATTTATATTAATTCTACTTTAATTGATTAAATCAAATAATTAATTTAATTAAATAAATTAATTCTATCAGAATTAATATATTTGTTAAAGTGATTATTAGATTAATTAAATCAGAATTAATATGAAAAAGAAATAGTTATTTAAATGATTTTTATAAATCATTTAATTAATTATAAGCTGAAAAATATGATAATATAACTATCAAATGATAGTTATATCGATAGTCATATTCAGTTCAAGGTGTGATAGTCATATTCAGTTCAAGGTGTGATAGTCATATACAGTTCAAAGTGTGACAGTCATATTCAGTTCAAACTGGATAGTCATATTTCATTCAAGGAGACAGTCATACCGAATGTTATATTCAAACTGGACAGTCATACCGAATGTTATATTGATTGGACAGTCATATTTCATTCAAGGGGATAGTCATACCGAAAGTTATATTTAAAGAGACAATCATACTACTTTCATTTGATAGTCATACCGAATGTCATATTAGTGTTAACTGATTGTTATATCAGTTAAAACAAAGCAATATGACTATGGCTGTGTTATAAAAGGCAGCAGAATGCAGAAGATCAAGAGTCAGTCGAACATAACAGAAAAAATACACACAGCAGCTCATATCTCTCTCTCTCAAGCTCAAGAACACTTAAAAATTAAATTCTGTAAATTCAAGTTCATCTCAGTTGTAATATTCTATCCATTGGAACTTGTTTACTTGTGATTCTTGTACTACTAGCGAATTAAGTTTCCTAGTTCACAAATTGATATCTTGATTTTTATTAACTAAATTAGCAAAGTTCATGTTGAATTTTCTAATTAGTTATTAATTACTTGATAATCGTTTGGACTGATTTCGTAACACCCATCAAGTTAATATATTGTTATATTCAACTTGAAATTTGTGTTATATTATTCCGCACAAATTTGTTTAAAATAAATTTTATTTAAAGAACAAATTTCGAGAAAATGATATATATTGTATTCAACCCCCCTTCTACAATCTTATCGGACCTAACATCAATACATACTCAATTTAACTCGGACTGAGCACTGTGGGTGGCATAAGTTTTAGATCAGGCTGAAGTATTCATATTGAAGATGCTACCTCAAGCAGATTTTGTTGTCAGGATACATTAGTTGGGGACTGTCGGATTTACGGAGAGTGAAAACAAGAAAAGTGAATGGGAATGAAATAATACCAGGCTCTTGCTATCATATAGAGATTGGAAATTTTATCAGAATTTTCCGAGATGGGATGATGTGGCCAGGTCAGGAAAATCCATGAGGGATGCCAAGTGTAGAAATTTGCTAGGATGTAGTTTGATAAGTTACTTGAGAAGGAGTTAGGTTCTACTCCTATGATGAGAAGCATCCAAAGTTGGAAGGCAAATAGCAATCCCTGAGAAGATTGAAAGTACAGCGAATGTCTTCAGGTCTTGCTCTAAAAGGAAACCTTGGCGAGGAGACTAATGAAACAGGGTACATTAACACTATCGGATACTTGAAGTGCTTGTAACACTACTTTATAATGATCTTAACGGTGCATGCATAGCCTATTGTTTATCTGTTTGATCATCTTCTAATCTTCTACTATAAATCTAAATGCAATTTATAGTCCAGATTTTAGAGTCAGGTATTCATGTTACTCCTACCTTGAGAAATTAAGTGATTAGCATTTCAAGTTCCATAGGCGCATCAAGGTCTTCACTGTAGCCTTCTATCTGCGCAGTAAGTGCAATTACTTAAGCGAGTGAATTCAGTAATCTATGACGCATATTTACAATATGGAATAGGTGTTGGGGTTATGTTGAACACCGTTCTTAACATCACGGCAATTAGCTGACGGATGTTACTTGTTGGTTCCTTCTTTTTGATTGACAATGTGTCTATTGAACAATACAAATAATGTTAAGTTACCGCATTTCTTGAAATGTTGTACGTCATAGATAATTATACGCCTAAGAAAGCCACACAAAACCTCGTAAGATTTAAGGAATAAGAGTGAAGGTTAAATCCTTGTTGCAATTACAACCAGCCTATTTGAGTTTATAAGACACAGGTCCGATGGGCATGTGGTAACTTGTTTTTATGTCTTGTATGTGTCAATAATTCTGTGTTCAAGTCTGAGATTCATCTTTTTCAGAACCCTCCCAATCAGACTTGGCATAGTTTAAAATGATATAACAACAAGCTGTGTTCTTTGTAAGTAGTATAAAGATGGTCAGAAAAATGTTCTGAAAATGGAGGGCAATACAAAACAAAGTCAGTCACGCAAGCAGAGGTAATTCGAAATACAACCACAAAAGCGGGCTCTTTTGAGCCAACCAACCACAGCTCTCACTTTCTAACTCCTAAAATTATCAATTTTAATGGCAAAAATCAAACAGTGGACCATGTGGCTCCTTTAGGGTTAATTAACAATCAACCATAATTGTGTATGCTGACAAACAACAACTAACCAATAGATTGATTTCTAATTTAATCGAGCCCAACCAAATTCACCGGGCCAACCAAATCAACAAACTTGAAACTTAATTACAATTTAAGGAGAGACAAAACTTAGGACGAACTAAATTTAAAAAAAAAACACGAAGTAGAGGAAATGCAATCAAATGAGTAAAAAGAACCTAATTTAAAAAATCAAATTGAAATTTGATATGTAATCTTGATGCATAAAAATAAGATATAGAATACCAGAAGATTGACCACAAGGGACATGGAGCTCCTGCTGCTGATTGTTGGAGGCCATCGAAATCTTCAACGGCGGAAACGGAATCCAGGGAGGGAGGGTGTTAATTCAGTGTATGCTAATCCAGGGCTTCAAAAACAAATGAAATAAAACACAGCTTCACAGGCATAGAGTAGGTAGAGAATAGAATGGGAGATGCTCGGACAAAAGGGATGACAAGAAAAGAACACAAGCTTCACGAGCACAAAGCATATTGGCACCGGTTTGGACATGGGGGTAAATTAGTTATTACAATACATTAAAAAATTTCACCATTTTTTTCTTATCTTGGCCTAATATATATATATATATATATATATATATATATATATATATATATATATATATATATATATAATAGATAATAGATAGATAGATAGTTAGATAATAGATAGATAGATATTAATATATAATTACTTACATTTTCTTATATTCTTGTTTCTTGACCAGAGCAATGGCCAATATGTGATTCTACTTTCTAGTTCATAGAAAAGCGTGTAGACTAAGCAAAGCAAGTCTCTTTAAATTCCTATGTTCTTGCGTATATATATTAAATTAATAAATAAGTAAAGATTCCAAGTTTTTTATTAATCTGAGTAATCTTAAACCCACAATTAAGCTCCTTAAAGTTACCAACTTACACTACTTGTTGTCAATGAGTTGCTGTTAAATCTCCCAAGTGAGTAGTTCATCTTCTCTTCTATTTTAAATTTACGATTTTTGTTGATTCATTAGATGAGTTGTTTCGTACGATGATTTAGCATACTGACTTGATAATAGGGTTCATACGTCTTTCTCAAAATTGTTAAAATAATTATTACTTTTTAAGCGTTCTTGTCTGAGTCCATCTTTTAGTTTATGTAACAGATGATGATTGATGATGATAAAAAGGTTTAATAAATAAGCAATTCAGTCTGATGCGATTTTAACTATTTTGTTGTGCTTAGCTTAATAGCTTGTGTGTTTATGTTTATTAATACGTATTTTTAATCTTCTTGAACATTCAAATGAGTTTTGTTTATGTTCTTTTAGGCCTTTGCCAGTCAACTCTGCGATCGAGCTCAAAGCTTTTGTATGGAGGATCATGCTTCGGGTATTATTTTAACAAAAGGGCGTGTTTAGAGCGTTAATTTAGTCCTTACATAAGTTTAGTGTTCTGCATATTTGAGATTTCTGTATACTCTAATCTTCGTTAAATGGGAGATTTCAAGCCAATTGTCCCAAGCCATGATCCTTGTGAAGGGGATCAACATGTGATTGCTGCTACTAGGCATGTCATGAAGGCTTTAGTTTTGACTAAAAATATTAGTAACGATCTGAGAAAAATCCTTGTTGATTTTGACATGCGTTTGTCAGCAATCACCGAGCATGATGCAGGGGAAACTAGTAAGCCTCAAAAAAGGGTTTTATGTGCTAATGAAAAGGTCAATAATTGGCAAAGTGAACCGAGGGAAAATTATGAGGTTGAAGATCGTCTTATATATGCTCAGAAAAAAGTCATTTGCTTGCAATCAGATCAATCGATGATATGGGATTCTGGTCCTGAGGAAGCTTCAGAATATCTACAAGCAGTTGAGGAAGTTCGTAGGTTGGCAGAAAATTTGAGAAACTTGCTTTCAAACAGAAATGGGAAGGAGAAGGAACTGCATGACCGAGCTCATGCTGTTCTGCAGATGGCAATGACAAGACTCGAGGAGGAGTTGCTCCACATTCTTATTCAGAACAAGCAATTATCTGAGCCGGAGTGCCTTTTTCTACCTTCTTCTGCGGGGAATGTTGCATATTCTGAATCTTTTGTTTCAACAGAAGACTACTCAGGTGATGTCAGTTCTTGTATTGAAAGCAGTGGGCCTGTATCTGAGTATTACATCGTAGATTTGGTCAATCCAGATGCAATTCCTGATATCAAGTCAATAGCGAACGTAATGTTTGCTTCAAACTACAATCGGGAATTTTGTCAAGCTTTTGTTAACTTTTGGAAAGATGCATTGGAAGAGTACCTTGTCATTCTTGGCATTGATATACTTGGTATCGAGGATATTCTTAATATGGATTGGACTATGCTGAGCTTCAGGATCAAGAAATGGTGTAGGGTAATGAAGATCATAGTTCGTTACTTTCTTGCTAGTGAGAAACGGTTATTTGACAAAATCTTCGGGAGTCATCAGTCTATCAGCTCAACTTGTTTTGTTGATGCCACAAGGGGGTCACTGCTCTGCCTCTTGAATTTCGGTGAAGCAATAGCTATCACTACTAATCAACCAGATAGGCTTCTTCGCACAATTGATATGTACGAAGTTCTAGTAGATCTTCTCCAAGATATAGATGCCCTGTATGTGGAAGGTTCGGGTTGTTTTCTTAATATCGAGTTCCAAACACTTCTAAAGAGGTTAACTGATTCTATAAGGGAAACATTGATAGAATTCGAGAATCATATATCATCATCAAGATCAGTTATACCTTTTCCTAATGGCGGAGTTCACCATCTCACTAAGTATGTCATGAATTACATCATAGCTCTTGTCGACTATAGCGATACACTCAATTCACTTCTCCAAGAGGCAATATATGTACAGAACAGACCAAGCACTTCCTCTGAAGTTACATGTCCTATGACATGCTGCCTATGGTCACTGACATCGATGCTCGAACAGAACTTGCATCAGAAGGCCAACTTGTATCAGAATTGTTCACTAAAACATATCTTTATGATGAACAACATCCATTACATGGTCAAAAAAGTCAATGAATCTAAACTCATAACATTTTTTGACTATGAATGGGTTCGAAAGAATACTGTAAAGTATCATGATCATGCAACATGCTACGAACGAGCAACTTGGAGTCCTGTACTTTCTTTGCTTAAAGATGACAGAGATACGGTAAAGGCTAACCTTAAGGAAAGGTATAGGCGTTTCAATATTGCCTTCGAGGAGGTATATAAGAATCCAACCGCGTGGCACATCCAAGATTCTGAGCTTCGAGAGGAGCTACAGATCAGAACTTTACAAACTGTAATCCCTGCGTACCGGGACTTCAGCGCTAAAACTTCAAAATGCATCAGAGACAAATACATCAGGTATTCTACAGATGATCTGCAGAACTATATCATGGAACTATTTGAAGGGTCCCCAAAAACCTTGAATAATTTTCCAATGAGATTGAATAGATTTTGGTGGAGATAAAGCCAAAAGGTCAATACTGTTTCTGGAGGCCTCTGTTATTCTTTTTAAGTTTAAGATGTAGTATTAACTTCTAGTTGCTTATCGGCAGGCCTCTGTAATTCTTTTATTAAGGTACGATTGTTCATTGTATTTAAGATGTGAAGGCAGTCTTAGCAAGGCTTATTGACATTTTCATCATTTACGTGCCGTCTCCAACATTTTGGAAGTCCTAATATTTTAGAATTTTGGAGGCTCTAAATTTTTTTCAAACAAATATTTAAAGTTCATAAATTTCATAAATTAAATTTTTCAAAAAAAATAAAAATGAATCATTATTCAAGAAGTTTCCATTTCAATACAAAAGTAGCGATTTGAATCTAGGAAGTTATTATTCTTCTTACTTTTGTATGAGCAAGATCTCTAATTAAATCATTGTAATCTAGATTAGCTAACATTTTCTTCTCAATATACAACATAGTCAAGCCACTGAGTCTCTCTTGTGACATAATTGATGGAATTTTCAACAACATTCACATCATCTGAATTTTCATCAACATGATTTTCAGGCAAATTTTCAGCAATGGTAACATTCTCTCTTGAATTGTCCATATTAACGGATTTTACGTACCTATTCATGGATCATGTTAAAGTTTGCGTGAGTTATCCAGCTTCTCCTTTTTCTTCCTTTTTGAACTTCATATTTTCTTTTACCTGCCCATCTATAGAATATAAAATATGATTAGTTTAATTAGGGATTCATGTGCCTGAGGATGATCTCAGGGTTCTCCTGAGATTAAAAGCTTTTCAATACAAAATTAAGGGTGTTTAGGTAAATTTATTTAGAAAAAATTGAAATTTACAAAAATGCACCTGCGGGACTACTTAATTTATAGGTTATTTGTATTATAACCTCAGGAATCTCCTGAGGACAACCTCAAGTCCATTTTTCGTTCAAAAAAAAATTAACTAATATAAAAACATAAAAAAAGAAAGAGAAGATTAATCTTAGTGTGGTTCTTGTACGCGTCAAGAGATGAATATAGATGCTAGGTTTTCACTTTTTCCTTCTGTAGAGATGGTTGTCATAAGGCACTCAATATTAAATATTAACCTATCCTAACCATGGATGTAAAAATCGGTAATCGGTATAAATCGGTTGAGGTATCAATTTAAGATTAATCGGGTAATCGGGGATTAATCGGAAGAATTAATCGGAATATTAATCGGATATTATAATAATATTTAATATATTAGTCTAATTTACAATCAAACATATCATTTTAAATAAATTTACAGGATTAATCGGATTTCAAAAATCGAACCGTTTGGTTACATTACAGGGGATTAATCGGCTGAATCGGAGATTTTTAGAACCATGATCCTAACTGGGGTTTATCTTAAAATAATGGGCTTTTATAATTATTAATTAAGTGTTAGCCCTAGAAATAAAGCTGTTAGCGTGTCTATCTATTCCTCTGGCCTCTGGCCGTGGTAGGTATATTTTTATATCAATTTATTTAATCAAATCTTTTTTTTATAATAATAATAATACTAACACACACACACACACACACACACACATATATATATATATATATATACATATATATATATATATATTAAAGCTAAAATATTGAAAATTTGTCGATTTGGTTATCGTAAGTAATAAAATAAATGATATCCTATTACATAATAAGAGTAAGAGGGAAAATAATAGAATACTACCAATGGTCGAGTGTTTGATTCCTCACAACTACATGTACAATATTAAATTATATATTTTATATAACAAGTGGTGCAAGGAAATATTAAACAAATATATCATAAATTTGGACTATATAAATTATAATAGCTCCACATATGTTATCTAAAAATTTATGATTCGAAAAATATTGACAACATAATGTAACAAATATACAATGTAATATATATGTAACACATATACAATGTAATATATTGTTAGCCCCTGAATTGCGAAGTCTATTACTACTATTCTTTTCTCTTTGGGGATTCCAAAGTTTATTAGTTAGTCTGCTCCTTGGTTGGTCTTTTATATTGCTTTCATCTTAGTTTAAATCGTTATAGGTAGTTTTCTTTCAACCTTATTTTAGTTCATGTCTTGGCACTGCTAATGGCATTGTAAGGTTTTCGACATTCAGGTTTGGTCGTGTTTTTTTAGCAATATACCCGTAATACGCACACGGTTACGTTTTTTAGCTAAAACATATCATCTTTTCTATATTTTAAAAATTAAATCCGTTATTTTCTAAAAATATCACGGACAACATATCTATACTATCTATACTATACTATAAAACACGAAACATTAAAAGTTTTGGTATGGTACGGTACTTATCTTATTTAATTATTTACCAACAATTCTCCAAAATAATAACTAACCAATTACCTTTTTCAGGTATTAATAATATTATAATTACTAATAACTAACTGATTACCTTTTACAGCTAAAAGGTAATATCTTTTTTATATTTTCTAACTAAATATCTCATTTCAAACTCTTAATTATTTTACTTAATTATAAAAAAAATAAAACACAATATTTTCTCAAAATATTGCACGCAACTCTTCCAAACAATTCTCCTAAATAATAACTAACCAATTATTATCTTTTTCAACTATTAACTTTTCTAACTAAAATATCTTCTTTCCAAAAATATGGTCGCTCTAATTAATAAAATAAACTAGTAATATTATAATTACTAATAACTAACTTATTACCTTTTATAGCTAAAAGTAATATTTTTTCTATATTTTCTAACTAAAATATCTCATTTTCAAACTTGATTTTTTTACTTAATTATCCACAAAACACAATCTTTTCTCAAAATATTACACGTAGCTCTTCCCAAAACTTCTCCTAAATAATAACTAACCAATTAACTTTTTTAGCTATTACCTTTTCTAACTTTTCTAATTAAAACCTCTTCTTTCAAAAAATATGATCATTCTTATTAATGAAATAAAGTAATAATATTATAATTACTAATAACTAAATGATTATGATTACCTTATATATATATATAATTATCAAATTATATCATTTAAAAATTTAACTTAAAAAATTCATATCATAAAAAATTCATTCAAATTATTGAAAAAATATATAATATTAAAGAAAATCCGTGCATCGCACGGGTTTTAACCTAGTAATAGAATAATATAATTAATGGTAATTACTCGATTACCTTTTTTTTGTTTACTTTTAGTTGGTATTACCTTTTATAAATATCTAAAAACATCAGTTATACCATATTTTCCAATCATCAATATTTTCTTTTCTAATTAAATACATTATTTTTAATCTATACTATTATATTAAATCCGAAATATTAAAAATTTTATTAGTTTCGTTTTCGGTACGGTTATCGTAATTAATAAATAAAAAAATATAATTAATGATAAGTAGCCGGTTGCCTTTTTTAATTACAATATACTACTTTTTAATTAAAAGATATTACCTTTTATAAACATCTAAAAATATTAATTGTACCATATCTTCCAATCATTAATATTTCTTTTCTAATCAAAACAATTTACCATTTGTTAGGAATTCTGTATAAGTGAAGTGATGTTTCAACCGATACAGAAGTGATGTTTCAACCGATGAAGCATCTACGACAACGGATATGACACTCCAGCAAACAACATTCAACCTATCGATCGATGTCTGCTTCAACGGATAAAATGCTGCAACCAATAATGTCTTGATATTTAGCAGTTGATAGCGACTTGACATGCCTGACAGATCACATGGGTTGATCGACTTAAAAAGGGTATGGAAGCCAGTATTCGAAACGAAGAAGAAAAAGAAACATTCCTTATTCTCACAAGCAATTGGCTGGTAAATCTAGTGCAAACCTGTCCAAGACAATCCAGACAAAATTGCATCACATGGAGATAGAGAGTGGCAGCAAACCTACAGAATATTTTGACTTTGTAATATTCGTTTATTTTGTAGGGTTTGTAAACTTGAAGTATATATATCTTCAAGTGTAGCAAGGCTAAGTAAAGAAGAAGACACTGAGCTTAAACTCATAGAGCTTTAGGTTTTCTTGTAAACACTAAGTCTTGTACTTGCAGCTGTGTAAACTTTACACATGTTATTTTCTTCAATACAACCCTCAGTTGGACTCGACAAATCCACCTGAAATTTTTAAAGAGTGTGTTGTATGTTTGTTTATGTTTTTATTTCTGTTCTATAGTTTTATCTGTTCATTTTAAATCCATCTGCTGTCTTGTTAATTCAAAACAATTTTCATCAAGACTGTATTCAACCCCCCTTCTACAATCTCGTGGTGTCTAACAGGGAAATAGTAAATGGGGAAGGACACAGGGGTAAAGATTCTGATGCTTGATAAAGACAACTACTTTCACTGGAAAGTAAAGATGCATCTTCATCTTTCTGCTATCGACGAAAGTTATGTAGATTGCATAGAGAAAGGTCCTCACATTCCAATGAAGCCCAACTCTGGAGTTGGTGAAGCTGCTGGTACTGCAGCTGCTGGAAGGCCAGTTCCAAAAACTCAGGCTGAGTTCACAGACGAAGACTTGGAAGAGATGCACAAAGATATAAAAACCATGAACATCCTGTTCAAAGGTATCGCCCAAGATATGTTTGATAATGTTATCAACTATACCACTGTCAAGCAAGTATGGGACACTATTCAAATAATCTGTGAAGGAACTGAGCAGGTTAGAGAAAACAAGATGCAGCTTATAACGCCTTAGAAAAATTCATATTTATAAATGTTTATTTAAATATTAAATGCGAATTCTGTGACGTGAATATTGTTGAGTAGGTAAAATATGTATGATATTATATTTGTGGGTTTAGTTAATGATTTATGTGTGTCGTGTAAGCCTACGTATTTTTAATTGTATTTTTGGTGAATAAAGTTTATTTAAATTATGTATTATTTATATTCTGAGAATTTTATAAAATAATCGATATTAGTAAAAATTATGAAATCTTTTGCATTATTAACTTTATTGGTTTATTTGAGTTTTAAAAATATTAGATGGATTTATTTTTATTTTTAAGGATTTTAAAATGATTTTACGAATTGATTTGTGTCTTATGGATTTAATCTTGTAAAATTCATGTTTAATTCATTTTTAATCCTAAAAAATATTTTAAAAAATATCGGGAGATATATAATTTTATTTTCTGTATTTTAAAATTTAGTTTTAGATTTTTGTCAATTATTATTCCTTTTATTTCCATTTTATAAAGTAATTTTTATCTTATTTTAAATTAGAGTTTAATTAGTAAATATACTATTATATTTTCCCTCCTAATTTTCTTAAAATCCCTAATTCCTAAATTTAGCACATAACAGCAGCTGGGTTTCCTCTTTATTTTCTGTTAAGCTCTAGATTTCTCTCGAAGGTTCACTCCTTAATCTCTTTCTTGGACCCACACATCTCTCCCTCAATATCTCTTTTTTCTTGTAATCAAACTCTTGTTTCGCCCCTCTATACAGCCCTTGGTCAGTTTACGCTGCGGTGTGTAATTGTTGGTACGGTGTGAAGCTTGTGCTGGTGTAATGTGTCTCCCCTCCCCGATTCTTCCTCTACAACCACAATGTAGCTATATATGTGTGCTGTGTAAACGTGTGCGTGCGTAGAAGAATTGAGGTGTCAAGTTGGTGTGTTATGGTGTAAGTTGTGTATGTGGCTGTGAGTATTGGCTGTGTGTTTAGGCCATAAAACGTTATTGTACAGCCGAGTGTGTGTTGAGTAATCCCCTCCTCTGTCTTCACTGTACGCAGATTTTGTGTGTATATTTGATGCTTGGTGGAATTGATTCTGGTGACTTGTGATGCTTCGAGATTTTGCTATTAAATTCCTGTTGTGAATTTTGTGGCTTGATTCTGTGCTTCGAATTGTACATCACTACTTTGTCAATTATTTCGCAAAATTTTTAGTGATTATCAACGAATGTTTAGAATGGTGAATTTCTGAAAAATAAATTGTTGAATATTCGTATAATTTTTGTGAGCGGAGTTTCGAGTCGGAGACCCAAATTAGGTACCCACGAGATTTTGCCCCCTCGACGATGATTAATTTGATTTGGGGGTAAATTGGCGATGATGATTCGTGAACCAAATTTAAATTTTAATAATTATATAATAAATTGTAATTTTAATTTCGAATTAGTACAATTTATTTATTATGTAATGGATTATTCGGAATGGAATTGTGATGGTTCGAATTGGTTGGTACTTGATATGTATTTTAATTGTAAGTATTATTATTGGTTGTGTCGGTTATGTTCCGACTAGCAGTCACCCGTATAAAGGGGATGCCGTCAGAATTTTCTAAAAATCTTAATTGTATTTTCTCGAGTATATATATATATATGTATGTACTACTAGTATGGAGTGGTATTTAGATTATATTTTATTCACGTGATTATTTGTTAAATATTTATCGGTTATAATTATATGTTTATGTCAATGGTAGGTGGTTGAGATAAAATGACTAAGGTAAGTAAATTTAGGGGTTATCGCAAGGGTAGATTAAGGTTAGACGTTCGAAGACGAACGTCAATATTATGTAGAATTTCTGAAGTACTGTTTTTATGTGTAGATTTGAAGGACGTAGACTCAAGGGGTAAAGGAAAGGCAAAGGCTGAGGACTTGTGGAACTAAGTGATTAGAGTAAAAGTATTGTGTTAAGGCAAGTAACTCGAACCTTGTATCGAAGTTCAGATTCTTTCAATTATATATGAATGGTTGTTAAATTCTTATAACCTATTGTTTTACATTTCAAGTTAACTGTCGAATCTCTTGTATTATATTGTTAAAACATTTTAATTATTGCTTAATCCTTTATACTTTCTTGGTTACCCTTATAGACTGCTGTTTAAATTATTGTACTTCCTTGCTTGTTTTAATTCTCGTTGAACTGTAAACCTTGTTGTATGACATACCTTTTGTACTAGCTTAAACCATATTTCATATCTATTTCCTTAAGCCACACTAGCCTAACTATACTTTGTAACCCTTGAATTAAACTCTAAATCCCTGACCTTTGTTATGTTCTTAATTAATCAATGACCCTTATTGCTTATACTCTTACTTTCCCTGAGCCATACCATATTCGATATTACCTTGTATTATGCCTCTAAAATGACAAGAGCTTGATAAACCCTTATTTTTAAATACTTGTGAATCACACTTGAACCCTACCTTGCGAACCTTATACAATTAAATTGGATTGTTTACTTGACTTTTAGTCACTTATCTTTTAAATTAAACAGAAAGTTTCCTCGCTCTGAATTATTGCATAAGAGTTCTAATTCTTGAAACTTGCCCTATTTCATTAAAACATTTAATTAATTATTTAATAAGCGTAAGAGGCTAGGGTGGTCCAAGTCCAGCACTTTAATTTGGCGTAAGAGGCTAGGGTGGTCCTAGTCCAGCATTAAAGTCCAATGTGTTTCCTAATTGGGAACCCAATTTTCAAGGTCCAGAGGGACTTCGTGTCCGGTATGGGGACTTTACGTGGTTGATCACCCATATTGTCCAGTTTTAATAGAAAGATTAATTTAATTGAAATGTTTTAAAGGTGGAAATATGATATAAAAAGATAATTGATTGCTCTCTCTCTTTCTCCCTACCTTTGGAAATGGATTATAAAATTGTCAAATTTTGGAAGAGCTCAAAGAATGATTCTTATATTGTTGTATCCATATTTCTGTTGTTGATTCCTTGCATCTATATGGTTACTTGCTGAGCATTTGGCTCATTTCTTGCTATTGTTTCTAACCCCTTTCAGTTAAGAAGGAAGATGGTACGTCTTAAGGGCATGGTCAGGAGATGTGCGAGTTGTGGACCTTAGTCACTAGTTTTTCTTTGGTAGCAGGAAGACTTTTGGGCTATAGACAGGATTAGAAGTAATAGTGTCAGTTAGTTTATTTATATTTGGGGATTTTATAAAACTTATGGAGTGTATTTAATTGTTGATAAAGGATTTGGTATTGTAATTTAATAACTTAGTTTATTAGTTTGCTTGTTTCATACCACTACCTGATGAAGATCCAGGTTGTTAGTGGGGTCATTATATTATGTTTTACTATTATTGTCACCAGGGTTTATGTAATTGGTTTTGAATTACAGGTGGATAGTCTGATTTACGAATACTTCATGCCAAAATTTTATAAAATTTCAATGGGTTACCGCATTTAGTTATATGTATTTCGATTTGTGTTGTGACGCCCCGATCTTGACCCCAGATCGGGAGGGCGTTACAGGTTGGTATTAGAGCTGTCAGGTTTTGGTCACCGAAATAAGCCAGGTTAGGTATAAGATATGTGTAGGATAGGATCTGAACCCTTATAGACATAGGATAGGAGCGATAGGTGTAGGTTATCATTAGGATAGTAGGTGATAGGTTTAGGATATTCTTTTATCGCTTTTGTACCTTTTTTTTGCGCGTTATCGTTATCACAGGTGGTGGATGCTTCTGTAGACTCACCCATTTCCCGACGTGTAATTACTTGAGTTCGACCTAGAGTAAACCTGAGGAGTTAGTGAGCAACATGGTCCGGTTTATTTCGCTATCACCAGTATTTGTACCAGTCCACGCAGATACGCTTTTACATGTTGTTGATGATAGGAATTATTTTCAGCATTTATCTTTTAGTAGTTGGATTGTTAACAGTGTATCTTGAACTCTAAAACTGTGGTGTTATATTATTAATCTTGTTGGTACCATGATCTTTATATTCTTGCTATTTACGCATCTTTCATCATATTTTTGAGTTGTCTAAATATTTCCTGTTAAAAATATCTTGTTCAAGATAATACCTATGCTTCCCTGTTTTTTACACCGTTGTAACTCTTGTGAGCACAGACAACTCAAATTGAGGATTTGAAAGCCTTAATATTTGTATATCTTAGCCTGTTGTTTAATAAGTTCCTTGTTTTCTTATCAGAATCATGCCTCCAAAGAAGAAAACACCTACTGCAAATCCTGAAAACCAGAACACTGGCAATCAAAATCTAGTTGACTCGACTATGACTCAAATTCTTCAACTCCTTCAACAACAAATAGCCGCACTAGCTCAACAACGACCCGCTCAACCAATTGTGACATTTAAAGCTTTTCAAGCTGTGCACCCTCCAGAGTTTAAAGGTACTGTTAACCCAATAGAAGCTAGGGGATGGCTAATTGAGATGGAGAAAGCTTTTGCTTTGGTAAGGGTAGGAGAAGATCAAAAGACTGAATATGCGAGTTACTTCTTGAAAGATGAAGCAAACCATTGATGGGAGTCAACGAAGTTGTTGGAAGGTGAAGGAGTGATCACATGGCAGAGATTCACAGAATTATTTCTCGAGAAGTATCTTCCAAGGTATAGGCAAGATCAGCTGGATATTCAGTTTCTAGAGTTAAAGCAGGATAACATGAGTGTGGCGGAATACGAGGCAAAATTCACAGAGTTAGCAAGGTTTGTTCCTGAATATGTCAATACTGAGGCGAAGAAAGCTAAAAGGTTTCAGCAGGGTCTAAAGTCATGGATACGTAGTAAGGTGGCAGTATTTTAGTTAGAGAATTATGCAATGGTGGTGGAGAAAGCTATGATTGTTGAAGGTGAGAGTGAATTGTATCAGAAGGAGAAGGCGGGAAAGAAAAGAAAGATAGAAAGTACTGAGGGAAGTCAGAATCCAAGAGGTAATAATAACAATAACAAGTTTAAGCCAAGGAGTGAGGGCTAGTTTTATAAGAGCCGAGGTTTCCAGAAGCCGAAGAATGAAAATGGTGGTCAAGGTAAACGTTTTCAGAATACTAATCAGCAATAGGCAATCAGACCAGCTCTACCTGAATGTACAACTTGTGGGAAGAAGCACTCGGGAGTTTGTCATAAACTAAGTATCACATGTTTTAAGTACAACAAGAAGGGACATTACACGGGAAAGTGCCCGACTTCAAAACCAGGGATAACATGCTACAATTGCGGGAAAATTGGTCATATTGCTAAAGATTTTAAAGAACCAGTGCAAACAGCACAGGCTTTAAGGATAGTCGGACCCCCAACGGCAAATGCTTTGAGGATAGCTGGAGCCCCAGCCCAGAGCCAGATGTCTTCACCTAGGGCCAGAACTTTCAACATGACAATGCAGGATGCCATTCAGGAAATGGATGTTGTCGCAGGTACGCTTCCTGTGAACTCAGTAGAGACTAAAGTTTTAATTGATTCTGGAGCAACCAAGTCTTTCATTTCCAACAAGTTTGTTAGTAAATTGCAATGCAAAATTCGACCTTTAGAGCATGCTTTAATGATAGAATTGGTAAACCAAGATAGAGTTTCCGTTAATTAAGTGTGTCCTCAGTGTAATATAGAGAGAGGAGGTTACCTCTTCTATGCCAATTTGATACCTTTCGAGATGGGAGAATTTGATGTAATCTTAGGGATGGATTGGTTAGCTGATTATGATGCACAGATTGAGTGTAGAAAGAAGCAGGTAAGATTAAGGACTGAAGATGATTAGGAAGTTATATTTCAAGGGCAAGGACAAGTGGAGAAATTTTTGAGCATTATGCAAGCTAAGAGGTTACGTAGGCAAGGATGTGAAGCGTATTTAGCACTTGTAGTGGATGTAGAGAAGTAAGCACTGAAGATAGAAGATACCAATTGTTAACAAGTTCCTTGACGTTTTTTTTCCCGAAGAATTACCCGGTTTACCTCCAGATCGAGAAGTGGAGTTTGCTATAGACTTAATGCCTGGAGCTAAACCCGTGTCCAAAGCACCATATAGGATGGCACCTATGGAGATGAAAGAGTTAGCAATGCAATTAAAGGAACTTTTGGAGAAGGGAGTCATAAGGCCAAGTGTATCACCGTGAGGAGCGCCTGTACTATTCGTCAAGAAAAAGGATGGTAGTATGAGATTATGTATCGATTATCGAGAGCTCAACAAGCTGACCATCAAGAATAGATATCCCCTACCTAGAATCGATGATTTGTTTGATCAACTTAAAGGAGCAGCTTATTTCTCGAAGATTGATTTAAGATCGGCCTATCATCAATTGAAGATTAAACCTGAAGATATTCTAAAGACGGCGTTTCATACTAGGTATGGATCTTATAAATAGAGTCTTTAGGAAGCAATTGGACAAATTTTTGATAGTTTTCATTGATGACATATTGATATATTCCAAGACCCGGGAAGAACATGCGGAACATTTAAGGATTGCATTGGAAATCCTGAGAGCAGAGAAGTTGTATGCCAAGTTTTCAAAAATGTAAGTTTTGGTTAGAGGAGGTAAAGTTTCTAGGCCATATAATCAGTAGTGAAGGAATTAGAGTTGATCCTGCAAAAATAAAAGCCATGATAAGTTGGAAGAGACTGAAGACACCTACTGAGGTAAGAAGCTTCTTATGATTGGCTTGTTATTAAAGGAGGTTTGTTCAAGATTTTGCTAGGATTGCTTCACCATTGACCAAGTTGACTAGGAGAAATGAGAAGTTCATAAGGAATGAAAAGGGTGAGGACAAATAAGTGAAATCATGATTTCTAAGTATGAGCTTTGCAATTGAAAGGAGGACCAGGTAGGAATTATCAAAGGTTGTCAAAGGTATTACCAAGATAGCTACAACAATAGACAAGCCTACAAATTAGGAAACAAAGTGATAAAGGTGGAGAAAGCTTTCAGGAGTCAATGAAGAGATTGAAAACTATCCCAGGGTCAGTACAACCGGATGAACAAGGAAAAGATGAATAGGTTTATAAGAAATGTTCAAAGAGTTTAAGAGGTTGGAGTTAAGGAATTCAAATGCTTAGACTATTACAAAAGAGATGATCTATACCATAACGTTCCAACATGAGTAACTGGGGGAGATGTGGAAATACTAAGAAAACGTGTTGAATCAGAACGTGAAGGAATTGATTTTAGAAGAATGGAATAGTTCAAGGAAATGACTGATGGATGTGTATTTTAATTCATTAATTCAATTATTGGTAAATGTTGGAGTTATTATGTGTAGAGTCTAACTGGAGGAATTGTAGCGAATATAGTGTAGTGTTTCGGAAGATGATTTCTTGCGAATTTAGTACAGTGAAGTTTAAATGAGTTTTGAAGGTTGTAAGTCAATTTTGGGTGAAATATACTTGGATTTACTTAGGTTAAGCCGAGTTTTGATATTAGTGAATATTGTTGTTAGAGCTTAAACTGGATTAAAAAATCTGATTTTGAATGGTATTGAGGGGTAGTGACCCCATGATAGTTTGTGTTACGAATAAGATATTCACGTTTTACGGTAAATGGTTATTAGTTTCGAAAAGATTACCCAGTAAAACAATGGGATTGAGGATGGATAGAAGTTTCCCAATTATTCCCTCATCGAGTAACATTGTACGTTGAAAGGGGAGTAAGAATGATTGGGGGATTTCTTGATAATCTTTTTCTCATAGTTTTTTCTGGGGCAATCTGAATTATGAGTAGGAGCGTGGAAGTGGTATCAATTATTTTAGTCGCGTGGATTTCGTTTTAAAGATTTAATTATTTATATGTTTGCTGCAAGTCAACGCAAATTTTGTTTTAGTATTGTATATGAATGAATTGTTCATGGATGATTGGGATTAGTACTTGAGGCGTTGTGTACAGGGCATAGTCCATTATACGAATAGGTCATGTCCGATTTTCGGTAGAAAAGGATCGTCACGTGCGAGTGATAAGTATTTAGAATTAACGAGATATGTAAACAAAAGTTTTAAGTTTCTCTCGAAGGTTCACTCCTTAATCTCTTTCTTGGACCCCCACATCTCTCCCTCAATATCTCTTTTTCCTTGTAATCAAACTCTTGTTTCGCCCCTTTGTAGAACCCTTGGTCAGTTTGCGTTGCGGTGTGTAATCGTTGGTACGGTGTGAAGCTTGTGCTGGTGTAGTGTGTCTCCTCTCCCCTGTTCTTCCTCTACAACCACAACGTAGCTATATATGTGTGCTGTGTAAATGTGTGCGTGCGTAGAAGAATTGAGGCGTCGAGTTGGTGTGTTATGGTGTAAGTTGTGTATGTGGCTGTGAGTATTAGCTGTGTGTTTAGGCCATAAAACGTTACTGTGCAACCGAGTGTGTGTTGAGTGATCCCCTCCCCTGTCTTCACTGTACGCAGATTTTTTGTGTATATTTGATGCTTGGTGGAATTGATTCTAGTGACTTGTGATGCTTCGAGATTTTGCTGTTAAATTCTTGTTGTGAATTTTGTGGCTTGATTCTGTGCTTCGAATTGTACATCACTACTTTGTTAATTGTTTCGCAAAATTTTAAGTGATTATCAACGAATGTTTAGAATGGTGAATTTATGAAAAATAAATTGTTGAATATTCGTATAATTTTTGTGAGCGGAGTTTCGAGTCGGAGACCCAAATTAGGCTACCCTCGAGATTTTGCCCCCTCGACGATGATTTAATTTGAGTCGGGGGTAAATTGGCGATGACGATTCGTGAGCCAAATTTAAATTTTAATAATTATATAATAAATTTTAATTTTAATTTCGGATTGGTACAGTTTATTTATTATGTAATGGATTGTTCGGAATGGAATTGTGATGGTTCGAATTGGTTGGTACTTGATATGTATTTTAATTGTAAGTAACATTATTGGTTGTGTCGTTTATGTTCCGACTAGCAGTCACCCGTATAAAGGGGATGCCGTCAAAATTTTCTAAAAATCTTAAATGTATTTTCTCGAGTATATGTATATATGTATGTACTACTAGTATGGAGTGGTATTTAGATTATATTTTATTTACGTGATTATTTGTTAAATATTTATCAGTTATAATTATATGTTTATGTCAATGGTAGGTGGTTGAGATAAAATGACTAAGGTAAGTAAATTTAGGGGTTATCGTAAGGGTAGATTAAGGTTAGACGTTCGAAGACGAACGTCAATATTATGTAGAATTTCTGAAGTAGTGTTTTTATGTGTAGATTCGAAGGACGTAGACTCAAGGGGTAAAGGAAAGGCAAAGGATGAGGACTTGTGGAACTAAGTGATTAGAGTAAAAGTACTGTGTTAAGGCAAGTAACTCGAACCTTGTATCGAAGTTCAGATTCTTTCAATTATATATGAATGGTTGTTTAAATTCTTATAACCTATTGTTGTTCCTTTGAAGTTAACTGTCGAATCTCTTTTATTATACTGTTAAACCATATTAACTATTGCTTAATCCTTTATACTTTCTTTGTTATCCTTATAGACTGCTGAAACTATTGTACTTCCTTGCTTGTTTTAATTCTCGTTGAACTGTAAACCTTGTTGTATGACATACTTTTTGTACTAGCTTAAACCTTATTTCATATCTATTTCATTAAGCCACACTAGCCTAACTATACTTTGTAACCCTCTAATTAAATTATAAATCCCTGACCTTTGTTATGTTTTTAATTAATCAATGACCCTTATTGCTTATACTCCTATTTTCCCAGAGCCATACCATATTCGATATTACCTTGTATTATGCCTCTAAAATGACAAGAGCTTGATAAACCCTTATTTTTAAATACTTGTGAATCACACTTGAACCCTACCTTGCGAACCTTATACAATTAAATTGGATTGTTTACTTGACTTTTAGTCACTTATCCTTTAAATTAAACAGAAAGTTTCCTCGCTCTGAATTATTGCATAAGAGTTTTAATTATCGAAACTTGCCCTATTTCATAAAACATTTAATTAATTATTTAATAAGCGTAAGAGGCTAGGGTGGTCCTAGTCCAGCACTTTAATTTGGCGTAAGAGGCTAGGGTGGTCCAAGTCCAGCATTAAAGGCCAACGTGTTGCCTAATTGGGAACCCATTTTTCAAGGTCCAGAGGGACTTCGTGTCCAGTATGGGGACTTTACGTGGCTGATCACCCGTATTGTCCGGTTTTAATAGAAAGCTTAATTTAATTGAAATGTTTTAAAGGTGGAAATATGATATAAAAAGATAATTGATTGCTCTCTCTCTCTCTCTCTCTCTCTTTCTCCCTACCTTTGGAAATGGATTATAAAATTGTCAAATTTTGGAAGGGCTCAAAGAATGATTCTTATATTGTTGTACCCATTTTTCTGTTGTTGATTCCTTGAATCTATAAGGTTACTTGTAAGAACCCAGATTTTTGGTAGTAATTAAAACTTTTATTATGTAATGGAGTATAAGTGTAACAGTGGTTTCAGTGAATGAATATTTAATGAATTTGGATTCAAATGTTTATATGCCATGAACAATGCAATTGGTTGACAACTTAGATCCGAATAATCTATCTCCTGGAAAGTAAGATATGGTAAATTCCAAAGAGGAAGGTTATTCTCATATCATCGAAATCGATATCTGTTATAAGTCCAGTGGTTCCGTAAAAGGGTTAAGGAACGCTCGGGAAAGCGCGATGACATTTTTTCTAATTATAAGAATTAAAGAGAAAATAAGCAATGAATAGTGTTTTGGTGGAAATTGGAATATTATTAGACGACGCTATATAGGAGTGTTCGGAACGGATTTATGAGTTCGTATTAATGACCGGTAAGCAATATAAGTGTATGTAAACGATATCAGATTCAGAAAAATAGCACTTATTTTCTCCGAGATTTCCCTCGACACTGAAGGATTTAAGGATTTATTAAAAAGATTTAAGGAATTTAAATTCAAAAATTATAAAGGAGGATTGAGAATGGTAGTATAAATATTAAGAAGGTTTCCAGTAAAACCCAAACGAGAAATACTTGGGATATTCCTCCGAACGATGAATGAAAATGAACAATAACCGGACAAAAGAACAAGCAGAGAACCAAGATGCATGCATGTGCAAGTAGATAATATCAAGTAACCAAGTAGTTACTAAGGTAACTAGCATACTTAGCAACAAACCAAGTACTTAGCATCATCTTCTCGTCTTACCACAAATCATCAACACTTGTCCACTTGAAATACATCATCCATGACCACACCACTTTATTAAAGCTAATTTATGCCAAAGATATTATCAAGAGACATCACTTTATGCATTATTAGCCAAGCAACCAAGCAAGAACACCAAGCTCTCTCTCTTTTACATACATTCGGCTATCACCATAATTCAAGAACCAAATTCCATCTTCCAACCATTGTTTGATCTCCAAAATTTTATGGTGAGTACTACATTTCATATAATAGCTATCCTAGAAATCTTAGCTTCAAACTCCACTTTTTCCATTTTCAAATAAATCATCAAAGTGGAGGATGAATAGTAACTTTCATGAACTAACTTTGATTTCTTGTTTTCTTTGGATGATCTAAGCCATAATAAGGCCATACAAGGACTATAAAAGGTTTATTAGGGCTTTTACACTCTCCAAGGAAGGTATAATTCTTAAGAACCCTAGATCTTACTTTGAGATTATGTATGTTCTTGGTGGTTTTTAGCTTAGTTACGATTATAGTGTTATTATAAGCATGTAAGCATGATCTTGTAGTTGGTTTAGCCATATGATGATTATGATGATGAAGTGAGATGTTATTGGACTTTTTAAGATGAGAATCATGTGTATAAGATGTATGGTATGCCCGGTGTGGCTTGGTTGTGATGTAACAATTTAGAAATGTTCGATTTATAGTCGTCGTAATGCCGAAATTTCGTTAACCCTTGAAATTCGTGCATAGCGGTAGCCACAAGTCACTGATCTTGATAAGTATATGAAATACCCTTGTAGATCTCGAGTCATAGATCGTTTTGGCATGAGAATCGAAGCAAACAGACTTATAGTTTAGGAGTTATGGTCAAATTAGTAAAAGTAATTCGAAACTGTAAGTGTGAGTTCGTAACTGAAATTGAACCCCCTTGATACTAATTCAGTGGCGAATCTTGATAATTAAATATTAGAGATCATAAGGAAGGTGTGATAGAAAACCTCATGTCAAACGGATCGTTTTTCGATTTTATAAAAATGTTCGAATCAGGGTTAAGTACGAATGAACCCCTAAAAAAAAGAACAAGTGGTTATCACTTTGGAAAATCACTTAAAAAACGATGAATAAACCTCGAGGTATAATCTCTTTAAGTAAACGACTGACCATAGCACTTTTGTGGCAAAACTACCTACCAAGGGCAAGTGTAATGACAAGCCTTAATAACGAACAAATGTCGGGTCATAACGGTGATAAAAAGAGTTACACTAGAGGGTGTATAACGAGATAACTTGAGAACGTGTCTTAATCTAAGTTAAGTATATACTTAGCTTTTCAAAGCGTTAAGTGATTAATCTCGAATACTTTGTTTATTGATCACCGAGCTGACCCAGGACACGCTACCCCTACTCGACTACCAGGCAAGTTTCTAATACTTTGGAACTGTTGTTGTGATAATATATATATGATTGATTGTTGTTATACATATGCCATAGCATGCATGCCTACTTTCAAATTTATATTGTGATACTTGTTCCCTGATTTGATGTTGGCTTAGAAGTTAGATACGAGATATACTAATTATAAGCCGGATATTGCTAAGACCCTTAGTGAAGGGGATATGATCTCATTCTTTTAATATAGACTGGGAGTCGGTATTTTGTATTATAGAGATAGTCGTGGAAACCCGGAGGGATTCCAGTGACAGATTATTTGAGGAATGTTATTTATGAACATTGTTTATATTTCCATAAGTATTAATTAATTGGAAATTATTTGAGGAATGTTATTTGAGTATAATCTCTGTCGAGAAATACTATTTAAATATTTTTTTTAATATTCATTTAAGACTTGATTTATTTAATGAATATTCATTTGAGGTTATTGATTTAGATGAATATTATTTTGGAATATTCATTTGAGTTATTTATTTAATGAATATTATTTTGAATATTCATCAGAGTCACATCGATAGTTTAGAAGTACAACTATCCTAACAACATCGATAGTTTAGTTGTACTTCTAAACTATCGATGTGACTCGGATGATGTATCTTTCAGTACCATGTATATATTTGTTTCCTTTCGATCAGTTCAATTCTGTTGTGACGCGATCACAAGTTTATTAGATTATTTTCTGCACGTACTATTTTCGATTAAGCTGCCATGAAATATAGAACTGTGGGATCCTAAATCTAAATATGTAACGATTTTGCAAGGAGGAATCTTTAAAACAAGTGAATTAGCCTAATGTGTAATTGTCCAAATTTTCAGTAAGATGCCTCCACGAAGAATGGGAACTAGGGCTAACCCCCGTGAGTCTACCGATCAAGAAAGACACACTCAACATAGGGAAGATCCCGAATATGATGAAGCGCAAGATGAGGATTATAATGAGCAAGAGGATTCCCAGTATGGGATTGTTAGTGTAGGTGCCCTAGAGGCAATACATTGTTTCTTTTAATAAACCTTTATGTCATTTGATCATTCAATAAATGTATTTATTATGCTTAATTAATGTGATATATTTGTTAGCATAATAAATGTCCTTAGAATCATGATAAACATTGTATAGTTTAAGTACATGACTTGAACTTGAGAATATATAATATATCATATTCTTAAAGGTCCCTAGTCGAGTATTATTATATAGGACAATAATAATGCCTAGATAGACTAGTATGTTGTTTGACAGATAACCACATCTCATTGGTTATAAGTATGGAGATACTAAAGTCAATACATAGGTACATGTAGGAGTACATGGTACTGGACAGACCCACAGTGTGATTCTTCATGTTTAATAAAGTTATAAGAAAGACTAATAGTGATAATGGTGTAATGATCCTTTGACTTGAGATCATTATATTTCTATACGAGGATTAATATAATTTGACTACATTAAAAGTTACCTTTGATCGGGTGATGATAAAAGTGGACATCGGGTATATCATGAGTTGTATGAGAAACATGAATGACAGATAAAGGATTTAACCCTCCTATAATTAGGAGAGATATTATTGGCCTCTTGATTGAGTGAGACTATAAAATGCATGGCCGTGCTCAAATAATGATTTGTTTTTAATAGTCTACTCATGGATCAAGTAAACCCGGATTAAATGTTGAAGAGGATGACTAAATACATGCCTCGAGTTTAATCTATAATATTTGGTTAAAGGGATTATATTACATGGAAACATTAATCACGAAAGGTTTAATATGGATCACCATTTAAATTATTATTACTTGGGTAGCAATGATGTGTTACTAGATGCCGCTCTTTGTTTACGATTTTAAATTGGGATTTTAAAATCTTTGCCAATGTAATAATAACCTATCGGGTCACACACAAAGAATGCTCGGAGGATTATTTAATTTGAATTCGGATTTAAATTAAATGATAGAATTCGAATTATTTATTATTAATTTAAGTATGACTTAATTAATGTAATAAATGGAATTTCGAATTTATTAATTCACAAATACAGTTATTATTTAATTGAGAAAGTCTTAGTTAGATAATGATTAGAAAAACTGAATTAATACGGGCTCTAATTGGGATTAGGGCTGATTTCGTTTTTGTCTCTCCTATATAATATCTTTTTGTGGCTTGGAAAGGGTTACACGTTTTATTAAAAACCCTAGCTGCTAGAGAGGTAGAGAGAAAAGAGAGAAAGAAAAACGGATTATTGTGCTAGTACACAGCATCCTCTGTTCGAGCTTCTGTGTGGATACTGATAGAGCGTAGATCGTTGCATACGAGATACGTGGTGCTTAATCAAGATAGGATCTCCATCTGTCAACCGAATCGTAAAGCTTCTTAAGGTACAGATTCTGAACTCCATAATCTGCCCAGAATTATACATGGATCCTGGTTTGGGTTTCGAATTTTTTTTGTTTATTTATGTTTATCCGTTACGTTTTATGCCTCGGAACCCATCAATGGCATCAGAGCTACTTGTATAAGGGGCCAATTTGGTTACGTGTTTACTGTATTATTACGAGTATGCATGTTTGTTGAATCTGCCATGATACAGTTATGTTATATGATTGATATAATGAATCTGTATATATATTATGATATGATGATACCATGCCTGCCATGTTTATAATCTGCTTAGATTGAATCGGAATTGGAAGAACAGAGGGTTAATGATGTTGTATAAACAGAATCTGAATTGGATTTGGATTGATTATATAACTGTTATATGATCAGTTTATACGTATATGTTATGTCTAATTGTATATGATATGATAGGCAGTAGCAATAGTTTGATCGGAATCGTTCTGGAATCGTTCTGTGAAAGCTAGAAAAGAAACGGCAGCAGAAAGTGTTTCTGGTGTCCGTTTTCGACCCATAATATGTTTTCGGAGAGGGTTTTTGATTAGTTGAAATAAAATTCTTGGTCCATCGTCATTAGACCTATTAAGAAATATTACACCTGGGGAAAGGAGGACGAGCTTTATGTTTCCGAGTCATGCATTTACTCGAACTAGGAGTATTTGTGTAAGAGGCTGTGGGACAGTCCATCATTGAAACTTTGTGTAAGAGGCTGTGGGACAGTCCATCATTGTAAACCGGTATAAGAGGCTGTGGGACAGTCCAACCTGGAAATAGGGTCCGAGTGGCGCTGGCGCCGACTAAGCCCAAAGATGGCTAGGGAGATCCGGCATATGGTGGTGTCCATATGTTCTTCCTTCTACATGTAGAGAAACAAGTTTGAGATGCACGACTGATCATCGTAAGGTGGTGTCATCCGGCGTGACATACTCCAGCATTGGTTCATCATCCAAATCTATTTATTTTCTGCAACATGAATTATCACTCGTGTTGATAGGGTTTGAAAACTGTTCAGAACTACAAGTACTCTGAAATACCTCGTAACTTCATCGTTTACATTATATTGGCACTATGTTCGTTAATGCATGGCATATGGTTTAAATAATACTTTTGAAATGTTATATATTATTGTTCAATATACATTATTGTTGGTGGGCTATTGCTCACCCTTGCTTTATTATTTATATGACAACAACAGCTAGGTTTGATGGCCCGCGTAAGGCGCACTCGGCGCAAGCAGATGACTCCAGTCGTAGGTCTATCCGCTGATATGGTTGCTGCCATTGCTGAGGTAAACAGGCAGCTTTTGTTTCAGCCTTAATTATATGTATAATTAATGTTAATCAACAGCAAGAACTTTTAAATTTATGTTGTAATCATTTTGGGTTGTAATAACTTATAATCGTGGATCCTATTAGTAGAGACTTATTTCAATTTCATCTCTAGGACTATAACTGTTTGTGTATGATGTGATATTATTGCGGGGTCGTAGCATGTTACTTATTTATTTTGGACTCAAGTGGAAGTACTGTTTATGGAATATGAGACCGTAAAGACCAGGTCCCTGACCCCGGATCTGGGACTGTTACAGAAATGGTATCAGAGCGAGAGTTATATATCCCAAGAGATGATACGACGTTATATAATAATAAATTCACTAAGATAATAAGAACTCTTGCCAAGTTCACCTAAAACCCTTAAGGGAACATTTTAAGTATCATGATAGTAACATAGTTCGTATTTTGTAGGCGAGTGATATCTCTGATCCAGAGGCTTTTGAGAGACAGCACGACGAGGCGATCCAGGCCGCCGAGGATAGGGCGGTGGTTGATTCTGATGACTTGTTCAGGACCATAGATCCATATTATGATCGTCTGGGATATGAGGATTCGGAGGAGGAGGACCCGGAGGAGGTCCCGGCAGCCGAGGATACAGAGGTCGTTGAGTCTGAGGAGGAGGACCCGGAAGGGGTCCAGATAGCTGAGGATACCGAGGTTATTAGTGAGGAGTCTGACGATGAGGATCCGGAGGAGATCCGAGGGGATATCTGATGTTAGGGTTATGGATGAGGACACCGACATGACTACTGAGCATGTTATGGATACGATTTTAGAGCAGGCAGTGGATGAGGGTACTGATGGAGATGTTGATGTGCCAGTTGATGATGCTATTGGGAGTTCAGGACTTCGTGTGCCACCACTCTCTACTGAGAGGGCCCCTACCCCACCACCCTTGCCTGTGAGCCCTTTTCCTGAGGAGTTTGAGGAGCTGACCCCCGAGCCACAGCAGGTAGAGGCCGCACCTCCAGCAGAGCCATCTACCCCACCCCATATTCCGATAGAGGGGATACCAGTGTGTGTGCATAACTGGGTTGTGAGCAGACTTTCTACAGATTTAGCAGTGGCTGAGGCCAGTTTAGTATAGTCCAGGGCAGAGCTCGCAGCTGAGAGAGTTGCTAGGTTGGGACGCCAGGGCAGCGGGAGGCGTGCTAGAGCTCGAGAGATGCATAGGGCAGTGACCCGTATTGAGCTGAGGGCCCGGATGAGGGTCCGGACTTTACCTACCGATGGACATGGCATGGTATCCAGGATAGATGCTGAGGAGATCTTCCGCATTGCTATGATGAGGGTTAGGGCTTTGGGCTCCACTGGTGGCTGATTTCATTGACAGTGATGTAGTAGTCTAGTCTTCTAGTCATGTACGGACATAGTAGTGCCGAATTTTGTGGGATAGTTTCATTGTATTTAGTTTCCCTTTTACTGACTAGACGGATAGACCATGTATTTTACTTTTGACTATATGTTGTTAGGATAGTTGTACTTCTAAACTATCGATATGACTCGTATGATGTATCTTTCAGTACCATGTATATATTTGTTTCCTTTTAGTCAGTTCAGTTCTGTTGTGACGCGATCACAAGTTTATTAGATTATTTTCTGCACGTACTATTTTCGATTAAGCTGCCATGAAATATAGAACTGTGGGATCCTAAATCCAAATATGTAACGATTTTGCAAGGAGGAGTCTTTAAAACAAGTGAATTAGCCTAATGTGTAATTGTCCAAATTTTCAGTAAGATGCCTCCACGAAGAATGGGAACTAGGGCTAACCCCCGTGAGTCTACCAATCAAGAAAGTCACACCCAACATAGGGAAGATCCCGAATATGATGAAGCACAATATGAGGATTATAATGAGCAAGAGGATTCCCAGTATGGGATTGTTAGTGTAGGTGCCCTAGAGGCAATACATCGTTTCTTTTAATAAACCTTTATGTCATTTGATCATTCAATAAACGTATTTATTATGACTTTAATTACTGCGATATATTTGTTAGCATAATAAATGTCCTTAGAATCATGACACACATTGTATAGTTTAAGTACATGACTTGAACTTGAGAATATATAATATATTATATTCTTAAAGGTCCCTAGTCGAGTATTATTATATAGGACAATAATAATACATAGATAGACTAGTATGTTGTTTGACAGATAACCACATCTCATTGGTTATAAGTATGGAGATACTAAAGTCAATACATAGGTATATGTAGGAGTACATGGTACTGGACAGACCCACAGTGAGATTCTTCATGTTTAATAAAGTCATAAGAAAGACTCATAGTGATAATTGTGTAATGATCCTTTGACTTTAGATCATTATATTTCTATACGAGGATTAATATACTTTGACTACATTAAAAGTTACCTTTGATTGGGTGATGATAAAAGTGGACATCGGGTATATCATGAGTCGTATGAAAAATATGAATGATAGATAAAGGATTTAACCCTCCTATAATTAGGAGAGATATTATTGGCCTCTTGATTGAGTCAGATTATAAAATTCATAGTCGTGCTCAAATAATGATTTGTTTTTAATAGTCTACTCATGGATCAAGTAAACCCGGATTAAATGTTGAAGAGGATGACTAAATACATGCCTCGAGTTTAATCTATAATATTTGGTTAAAGGGATTATATTACATGGAAACATTAATCACGAAAGGTTTAATATGGATCACCAGTTAAATTATTATTACTTGGGTAGCAATGATGTGTTACTAGATGCCGCTCTTTGTTTACGATTTTAAATTGGGATTTTAAAATCGTTGCCAACGTAATAATAACCTATCGGGTCACACACAAAGAATGCTCAGAGGATTATTTAATTTGAATTCGGATTTAAATTAAATGATAGAATTCGAATTATTTATTATTAATTTAAGTATGACTTAATTAATGTAATAAATGGAATTTCGAATTTATTAATTCAGAAATATAGTTATTATTTAATTGAGAAAGTCTTAGTTAGATAACGATTAGAAAAACTGAATTAATATGGGCTCTAATTGGGATTAGGGCTGATTTCGTTTCTGTCTCTCCTATATAATATCTTTTTGTGGGTTGGAAAGGGTTACACGTTTTATTAAAAACCCTAGCTGCTAGAGAGGTAGAGAGAAAAGAGAGAAAGAAAAGGGGATTATTGTGCTTGTACACAGCATCCTCTGTTCGAGCTTCTGCGTGGATACTGATAGAGCGTAGATCGCTGCATACGGGATATGTGGTGTTCAATCAAGATAGGATCTCCATCTGTCAACCGAATCGTAAAGCTTCTTAAGGTACAGATTCTGATCTCCATAATCTGCCTAGAATTATACATGGATCCTGGTTTGGGTTTCAAATTTTTTTGTTTTATTTATGTTTATCCGCTGCGTTTTATGCCTCAGAACCCATCAGGGATAGCAGACGAAACCTTTTTCACTAGAGAATTCGAAGAAGTAGAAGGGGAAGAAATTGAAGTTGAGAAAGAAGGGGAAAACCAGGATAGAGACCCCATGGGTCAGTTTATGGATCTACTTTGGCAAAATTTGAACCGTTACCCCCAACCACCCCAGGGAAACAACAGTACCTTGGCAAACTCTTTCAGGGCATTTAAATCCCTTAATCCCCCAGAATTCCATGGATCAGCTGACCCAGTCGAGGAAAGAGCCTGGAAAAAGGAAATGGAAAAGTCATTTGAGATTCTAAGCATTGAAGAGGCGCAAAAGACTGTTTTCACCACTTACCTTCTGAAAAGAGAGGCCAATTACTGGTGGGAGGCCAAGAAAAACATGGAGACGGAGGCTATAGTAACCTGGGATAGGTTCAAACAATTGTTTCTGGAAATGTACTTCCCGAGGTTTATGAAAACTCAGATAGAGCTCAAGTTTTTAGAACTAAAACAGAACAATTTATCAGTAGCTGAGTACGAGCCTAAGTTTACCGAGCTATTAAAGTTTGTGCCAGAGTTTTTGGATACTGAGGAGAAGAAAGCTAATAGGTTTCAGCAAGGGTTGAAGCAGTGGATTCAGAATCGTGTAGCAGTCTTAGAGCTTACAGACTATGCCACCTTGGTGCATAAAGCAACAATTGTGGAAGCAGGGAGTGATTAGATGTAGAGGGAAAGAGAGAAAGGGGGAATAAAAAGGAAGCATACCAGCATGGGCGGAGGTTCTACAGGAGGAAAACCCCCAAATAAGTTTAACTGAGGGGCAGTTTCCCTACCTGGAAGGAGCATGGGATTCAAACAATCTGTGAGCGCAAGTGTGAGCCAGGGCGGCAAGAAATCAGGAGCAATCCACTCCCACCATTGTAGACCTCCATTACCCGAGTGTGTAACTTGTGGAAATAAACATTCCGGTACATGTCACCAGAAACCGATAACCTATTTTAAGTGTGGACGGGCAGGCCAATATGCTATCTCTTGTACCACAATTATCCCTAGTACCAACCAAAGCACCACTTGTTTCCAGTGCGGACGTCGAGGTCACATGAAGAAGGTTTGCCCAATGAACAAGCCAGCAGCATCAGGGGCAAGCAAGGCTGCCTTCAATAGGCCACCAACTGCTAGAACTTTTAATATGACAGTGCAGGATGCCATGAAAGACACGGATGTGATATCAGGTACCTTTTCTCTTAATTAAGTTAGTGCAAATGTTTTATTTGATTCTGGAGCAACTAAGTCTTTTATATCGAGGGATTTTGCTCGTAAATTGAAACTTAAAACCCAATCTCTAAGGGATTCCTTACAAGTAGAGATAGCCAACCAAGAGATAGTTCCAGTTAATCAGATTCACCCCGATTGTAAATTAGAAATACGAGGACAATCTTTCTATGTCAATTTGATTCCTTTTAAACTAGGGGAATTTGATGCAATTTTGGGAATGGATTGGTTGTCTCACAATAATGTTTAGATAGATTGTAAAGGGAAAAAGGTTAAGTTGAAAACCCCAGGAAAGAAGGAAATAGTGTTTCAAGGGATACGACAGACCCATAACATTTTAACCATGGCGCAAACCAAAAGATTGTTACGAAAAGGGAACGAGGCTTACTTAGCTTATGTTATCGACACTCAGAAGGAAGCACCTAAGTTGCAGGACATTCCGGTAGTTAATGAGTTCGAAGACGTGTTTCCACAAGATCTTCCCGGATTACCACCCGATAGAGTAATTGAGTTTGCTATTGAGTTAACCCCAGGGACAGCGCCAGTTTCGAAGGCCCCGTACCGATTAGCCCAAGTAGAAATGAAAGAGCTAGCTAAACAAATACAAGAACTATTGGATAAGGGTATGATAAGACCCAGTGTGTCGCCTTGGGGGGCACCAGTGTTGTTTGTTAAAAAGAAGGATGGAATTATGCATTGACTATCGAGAGTTGAATAAGCTAACCATAAAGAATAAGTACCCGTTACCCAGAATAGATGATTTGTTTGACCAACTAAAGGGTGCTGTGTATTTCTCTAAGATTGACCTGAGAACTGGATATCACCAACTGAAGATTAAACCCGAAGATATCCCAAAGACTGCATTCCGTACTAGATATGGACATTATGAGTTCTTGGTGATGTCATTTGGATTGACCAATGCCCTAACAGCTTTCATGGATTTAATGAATAAGGTGTTCATGGAGTATTTGGACCAGTTTGTTATAGTTTTCATTGAAGATATTCTTATCTACTCAAAGACCGAGGCAGAACATGCTGAACATTTGAGGATAGCCTTAGAAATACTTAGGAAAGAGAAGTTGTATGCCAAATTCTCAAAGTGCGAATTCTGGCTAAAAGAGGTGCAATTCTTAGGACACGTGATCAATAGGGAAGGAGTGTTGGTCGACCCCTCCAAGATAGAGGTAGTTTCGAACTGGGAATGACCAACCACTCCAACAGAAGTAAGGAGTTTCATCGGACTGGCAGGATATTATAGAAGATTTGTTCAAGATTTTGCGAAGATCGCAGCCCCGTTAACTCGACTTACCCGTAAAACTGAGAAATTTGAATGGATTGAAAATGCGAGAAGAGTTTCCAAGAGCTGAAGAAGAGGTTGGTGACGGCCCCAGTGTTGGCGTTGCCTGATGGAAAAGGAGATTTTGTAATTTACAATGATGCTTCGTATAAAGGATTAGGATGTGTGCTTATGCAGCACGGTAAAGTAATCGCGTATGTGTCAAGGCAGCTAAAGGAATATGAGATTCGATATCCCACTCATGATCTAGAATTGGCAGCAATAGTTTTCGCTTTAAAGATTTGGAGGCACTACTTCTATGGAGAGAAGTGCGAGATTTACACTGACCATAAGAGCCTCAAGTACATTTTCACTCAAAAAGAGCTTAATATGCGCCAGAGAAGATGGCTGGAATTAATCAAGGATTATGATTATGAGATTCGTTATCACCCAGGTAAAGCCAATGTGGTGGCTGACGCCCTCAGTAGGAAAGAGAAACTCAAAATGATAACCTCAGAAGAAGAGTTGGTGAGAGACTTCGAGAAGTTGGAAATCGAGGTCAAGATACCCGGAGATGGCCAAGAAAGGTTAATGGAAATTTGAATCCAACCCCCATTGTTGGAAAAGATTAGACTATGTCAAGAATGGATAATGGAGGAAGAAGAGAACTCAATGGAAGAAATAATGACTAGAGAGGAAATTAAGTGTGAAAGAGACAAAGAAGGAATCATGAGGTACACATACAGGATATGGATTCCAAATGTGTAGGAGCTCAAGGACGAGATTCTATATGAGGGACATAACTTAAGGTACTCAGTGCACCCCGGTAGTACCAAGATGTATAGAGATTTGAAAGAGTACTACTGGTGGCCTAACATGAAAAGGGATGTAGCAGAGTTGGTAAGCAGATGCTTGACCTGCCAACGAGTGAAAGCAGAGCACCAGAGACCCAGTGGACTTCTACACCCCTTAGAGATTCCCGAATGGAAATGGGAACACATAGCCATGGATTTCGTAGTAGGTTTACCAAGAACCAAAGCTAATCATGATGCCATATGGGTAATTATAGACCGACTAACGAAGTCAGCTCACTTTCTCCCGATCAATGAAAGGTATACGGTCGACAGACTAGTAGATATCTACTTAAAAGAGATAATGGCGCGACATGGAGTCCCAATCGCCATTATATCCGATCGAGATCCTAGATTCAACTCCAGATTTTGGAGGAGCTTTTAAGAATGTGTTGGAACCAGGATAAACATGAGTACAGCCTATCACCCCCAAACGGACGGGCAAAGTGAAAGGACCATCCAAATACTAGAGGATATGTTGAGAGTTAGTGCTATAAACTTTAAAGGAATTTGGGATGATCACTTGCCATTGATTGAGTTCTCCTACAATAATAGTTTTCATTCAAGCATAGGAATACCACCTTACGAGGCCCTTTATGGAAGAAAATGCCGATCTCCCTTGTATTGGGATGAAGTTGGAGAGCGAAAGATACTCGGGCCCGTAGTGGTCCAACGGACTAAAGATGCAGTTGATCTAATCAGAGGACGGCTGGTAGCAGCCCAAGATTGACAAAAGATATATGCCGACTTAGCTCGGAAAGGCAAGGAATATGAAGTTGGAGACATAGTGTTTTTAAAGGTATCTCCCTGGAAAGGTTTAATGAGGTTTGGGAAGAAGGGAAAACTGAGTCCTAGATACATTGGACCCTTTGAGATCTTAAGACGTATCGGGGAACTAGATTACGAACTAGCATTACCCCCAAATCTGCAACAAGTACACAATGTGTTCCATGTTTCGATGTTGAGGAAATATAATCCGGATGCCAAGCATATTGGAATATGAGCACGTAGACATGCAACCAGACCTAACCTATGTTGAGCAGCCTGTGGAAATCATAGACCGAAAAGAACAAGTGCTCTGAAACAAGGTCATCCAGCTAGTCAGAGTTTTATGGCAGAACCACAACGTGGAAGAATCAACTTGGGAGCTAGAAAGCGCAATGCTAGAGAAATATCCCCATTTGTTTTCAAACTGATTCCGGGACAGAATCCTTTTAAGGAGGGGAGACTGTAAGAACCCAGATTTTTGGTAGTAATTAAAACTTTTATTATGTAATGGAGTATAAGTGTAACAATGGTTTCAGTGAATGAATACTTAATGAATTTGGATTCAAATGTTTATATGCCATGAACAATGCAATTGGTTGACAACTAAGATAAGAATAATCTATCTCCTGGAAAGTAAGATATGGTAAATTCCAAAGAGGAAGGTTATTCTCATGTCATCCAAATCGATATGTGTTATAAGTCCAGTGGTTCCGTAAAAGGGTTAAAGAACGCTCGGGAAAGTGCGAGGACATTTTTTCTAAATATAAGAATTAAAGAGAAAATAAGCAATGAATAGTGTTTTGGTGGAAATTGGAATATTATCAGACGACGCTATATAGGAGTATTCGGAACGGATTTATGAGTTCGTATTAATGACCGATAGGCAATATAAGTGTATGTAAACGATATCAGATTAAAAAAAATAGCACTTATTTTTTCCGAGATTTCCCTGGACACTGAAGGATTTAAGGATTTATTAAAAAGATTTAAGGAATTTAAATTCAAGAATTATAAAGGAGGATTGAGAATGGTAGTATAAATATTAAGAAGGTTTCCGGTAAAACCCTAACGAGAAATACTTGGGATATTCCTCCGAACGATCAATGAAAATGAGCAATAACCGGACAAAAGAACAAGCAAAGAACCAAGATGCATGCATGTGCAAGTAGATAATATCAAGTAACCAAGTAGTTACTAAGGTAACTAGCATGCTTAGCAACAAACCAAGTACTTAGCATCATCTTCTCATCTTACCACTAATCATCAACACTTGTCCACTTTAAATACATCATCCATGACCACACCACTTTATTAAAGCTACTTTATGGCAAAGATATTATTAAGAGACATCACTTCATGCATTATTAGCCAAGCAACCAAGCAAGAACACCAAGCTCTCTCTCTTTTACATACATTCGGCTATCACCATAATTCAGGAACCAAAATGCATCTTCCAACCATTGTTTGATCTCCAAAATTTTATGGTCAGTACTACATTTCATATAATAGCTATCCTAGAAATCTTAGCTTCAAACTCCACTTTTTCCATTTTCAAATAAATCATCAAAGTGGAGGATGAATAATAACTTTCATGAACTAACTTTGATTTCTTGTTTTCTTTGGATGATCTAAGCTATAATAAGGCCATACAAGGACTATACAAGGTTTATTAGGGCTTGTACACTCTCCAAGGAAGGTATAATTCTTAACAACCCTTGATCTTACATTGAGATTATGTATGTTCTTGGTGGTTTTTAGCTTAGTTACGATTATAGTGTTATTATAAGCATGTAAGCATGATCTTGTAGTTGGTTTAGCCATATGATGATTATGATGATGAAGTGAGATGTTCTTGGACTTTTTGAGATGAAAATCATGTGTCTAAGATGTATGGTATGCCCGGTGTGGCTTGGTTGTGATGTAACAATTTAGAAACGTTCGATTTATAACGGTCGTAATGCCGAAATTTCGTTAACCCTTGACATTCGTGCATAGCAGTATCAATAATGACATACCCTTGTAGACCTCGAGTCGTAGATCGTTTTGGCATGAGAATCAAAGCAAACGGACTTACGGTTTAGGAGTTCTGGTCAAATTAGTAAAAGTAATTCGAAACCGTAAGTGTGAGTTCGTAACTGAAATTTCAGTGGCGAATCTTGATAATTAAATATTAGAGATCATCAGGAAGGTGTGAGAGAAAACCTCATGTCAAACGGATCGTTTTTCGATTTTATAAAAATGTTCGAATCAGGGTTAAGTACGAATGAACCCCTAAAAAAAAGAACAAGTGGTTATAACTTTGGAAAATCACTTAGTTTACGATCAATAAACCTCGAGGTGTAATCTCTTTTAGTAAATGACTAACCTTAGCACTTTTGTGGCATAAGTACCTACCAAGGGTAAGTGTAATGACAAGCTTTAATAACGAACAAATGTCAGGTCATAACGGTGATAAAAAGAGTTACACTAGAGGGTGTATAACGAGATAACTTGAGAACGTGTCTTAATCTAAGTTAAGTATATACTTAGCCTTTCAAAAGCGTTAAGTGATTAATCTCGAATACTTTGATTGTTTATAGATCACCGAGCTGACCCAGGACACGCTACCCCTACTCGACTACCAGGCAAGTTTCCAATACCTTGGAACTATTGTTGTGATAATATATATATGATTGATTGTTGTTATACATATGTCATAGCATGCATGCCTACTTTCAAAATTATATTGTGATACTTGTTCCCTGATTTGATGTTGGCTTATAATTTAGATACGAGATATACTAATTATAAGCCGGATATTGCTAAGACCCTTAGTGAAGGGCATATGATCTCATTCTTTTAATATAGACTGGGAGTCGGTATTTTGTAATATAGAGATAGTCGTGCAAACCCGGAGGGATTCCAGTGACCGATTATTTGAGGAATGTTATTTATGAACATTGTTTATATTTCCATAAGTATTAATTACATGGAAATTATTCGAGGAATGTTATTTGAGTATAATCTCAGTCGAGAAATACTATTTGAATATTATTTTTTTTAATATTCATTTAAGACTTGATTTATTTAATGAATATTCATCTGAGGTTATTGATTTAGATGAATATTATTTTGGAATATTCATTTGAGTTGTTTATTTAATGAATATTATTTTGAATATTCATTTGAGCTTTATTTCTTTAATGAATATTATCCTGAATATTCATTTAAGGTTGATTAAATCATCATATATTACTTTGAATATTTATTCGAGGAATTATTTATTTAATGAATATTCTCATATGTTTATTTGAGGGTTACTTCGAGCAATATTTTATATTAAGAATATTCTTTAAATATTTATGAGTGAATAAATATTCTTTGAATATTTATGTAATTCTTTTAACTAGTTTTAAAATATATTATTTTATTCAAATATTATCTTCGACCTTAAAAAATTATGTAAAATATTTCTGAGTCTTATTATGACTATTTTTATCAAGGGGAGGTTCCCAAAATTCTATTCTCCACTCAAATCTATCTTCCAAATTACGAGGGAACCTTACTTGAGAGCTGTTATTTATTTTAAAACTAATCTTTTCACTCGCAACTTGGTTGTTATTTAACAAGACGAGTCTCTGTGTTACTTCCTCATCGTTCGAGGGGTAAGATTGTTGGAACAAGTCGATATTCATTAACAAGCTACTGCTTAGGAAATATTGGTGAATTTTCCTTTCCAACTAGATACGACTACTTTGTGGAGTCCTATCAACAAGTATTACACTTGGGGAAAGAGGGACGAGCTTTACGTTTCAGAGTCATGGATTTACTCGAACTAGGAGTATTTGTGTAGGAGGCTGTGGGACAGTCCATCATTGAAACTTTGTGTAAGAGGTTGTAGGACAGTCCATCATTGTAAACGGGTATAAGAGGCTGTGGGACAGTCCATCCTGGAAATAGGGTCCGAGTGGCACCGGCCCTGACTAAGCCCAAAGATGGCTAGGGAGATCCGGCGTATGGTGGTGTCCATATGTTCTTCCTTCTACATGTAGAGAAACAAGTTTGAGATGCACGACCTGCGACTGATCATCGTAAGGTGGTGTCATCCAGCGCGACATACTCCAGCATTGGTTCATCATCCAAATCTATTTATTTTCTGCAACATGAAGTATCACTCGTGTTGACAGGGTTTGAAAACTGTTCAGAACTACAAGTACTCTGAAATACCTCGTAACTTCATCGTTTACATTATATTGGCACTATGTTCGTTAATGCATGGTATATGGTTTCAATAATACTTTTGAACTGTTATATATATTATTGTTCAATATACATTATTGTTGGTGGGCTATTGCTCACCCTTGCTTTATTATTTATATCACAAAAACAGCTAGGTTTGATGGCCCGCGTACGGCGCACTCGGTGCAAGCAGATGACTCCAGTCGTAGGACTACCCGCTGATATGGTTGCTGCCATTGCTGAGGTAGACAGACAGCTTTTGTTTCAGCCTTAATTATATGTATAATTAATGTTAATCAACGGAAAGAACTTCTAAATTTATGTTGTAATCATTTTGGGTTGTAATAACTTATATTCGCGGATCCTATTAGTAGAGACTTATTTCAATTTCATCTCTGGGACTATAACTATTTGTGTGTGATGTGACATTATTGCGGGGTTGTAGCTTGTTAATTATTTATTTTGGATTCAAGTACAAGTACTGTTTATGGAATATGAGACCGTAATGACCAGGTCCCTAAACCTGGATCTGGGGCTGTTACATTACTTGTTGAGCATTTGGCTCATTTCTTGCTATTGTTTCTAACCCCTTTCAGTTAAGAAGGAAGATGGTACGTCTTAAGGGCATGGTCAGGAGAAGTACGAGTTGTGGACCTTAGTCACTAGTTTTGCTTTGGTAGCAGGAAGACTTTTGGGCTATAGACAGGATTAGAAGTAATAATAATAACTTAGTTTATTAGTTTGCTTGTTTCATACCACTACCTGATGAAGATCCAGGTTGTTAGAGGGGTCATTATATTATGTTTTACTATTATTGTGAGCAGGGTTTATGTAATTGGTTTGGTTTGAATTACAGGTGGATAGTCTGATTTACGAATACTTCATGCCGAAATTTTATAAAATTTCACTCGGTTACCACATTTAGTTATATGTATTTCGATTTGTGTTGTGACGCCCCGATCTTGACCCAGATTAGGAGAGCGTTACACAACAATATGAACATTTTCACTATGTTTCTGTTGAAAACCTAACAGACATATTCAGTAGATTTCAGAAACTACTGAATGGTTTAAAGTTGTATGGGAGAAAATTATGAAACCAAGGACTCCATCCTAAAGTTTTTGAGATCTCTTTTTAAGGAATGGAAGCAACCAGGTATTCTCTACAAACTTAACTAATCTTTCTAAAGCTGAATATGCTAGTACAATTGATGAAATGTCTCTTGAATTGTATAATATGCATGTTACCTTGAATTCGATTAACAAAGAAAATAGGAGGATTAAAGATCTTAATGAAAAGTTAAGTGATATGAATGCTTTGATAGAAACTCAGTTAATCGATTTTGAAACCATGAGAAGAGATTGCCAGGATGCTAAAGATGGATTGATTGAAGCGCTTAAAAGAGAAGAATCTTTGAAGGAACAGTTAAAGAGAGAACATGATCTAATTACTAAGTGGGAAGGATGAAAGGCCACTACTGAAGAAATTTGTAGTGTCCAAGGGATTGATTCTTTTAGCAAATTAGAAGACGCGAAGTTAGGAGTTGATGGTGAGACTGCTTCAGACAGCATGTCAACATATAATGAGGATAATTATCCGTTGAACAGCGTGCGATCGATGGATACTGATCAAAATTATCCATCGAAAGCCAAAGCTGTCAGTAAAGCAACCTTAGTTAAATTGAACAAATAATATGGTTCCGTTAGCAAAAACTTTGTAACAGGAGAATGTAGCAAAACAAAATTAGTTGATAAAGCAAACATAGGTCACTTGTCCAACAAGCAATTGAAAGAAAAGTTAGAGAAAGTAGAGTCAAAGGCTAAGGGTAGAAGAAAGAACAGAAATGGCAAGGTAGGGATTAATAGACATAACAATTACACACCTGATAGGTATGCTCCTAGGAAAGAATGTGCGAACTGTGGTAGTGTTAATCATCTATCTACCAGCTGTAAGAAGTTGAAAAATGCTTATGTGCCAAATATGCCTATGCCTATGCCTATGCTTATTCCTGCTATGAATGTTATGCCTAACATGTATGTCCAACCTGAAGGGTTTCGAGCATCAAACGCAGCGGAAAAAGTAAAACAAAACCAATAATTATCGAAACCCTACCGCAGGATCCATGCAAAAACATGATATTTAATTCGGAGATTGATGATTTACATTAAAGAAGCTTTAATAACAGATGAACATCAGAGATCCTAGCTACTTGAATCACCACGCATCCCGCTCTCACGATCTACGCTCTACTGGTATCCACACGAATGCTTGATCTTCGAAGGAGCGATGTACTAGCATCCGGAAACTGATTTCTCTCCATCTCCATCTTCTCTTTCAAACGGCTAGGGTTTTCTCTAAAAAGTCTCACCCTAATTTGAGACTTTAAGATGTTTATATAGAGTGATAAATCAGTATTCCATGGCCCAATCATATTGGCCTTTTACTCAAATTCGAATTCTTAATTAAATAATTAATTAAGTCACACTTAATTAATATTCTAATATAATTCGAATTCTAATAATTAGTAAATTCGAATATCTATTTAATTAATTAATTAAGTCTAACTTAATTAATATCATAAGTAAATTCAAATTAATATTTAATTTAAATTCATAATTTAAATCAATTCTCCTTCAAGCATTCTTAGTGTGTGACCCTGTAGGTTATCATTACGTTGGCAATAATTTTATTATTCAATATAAAATTATAAACAATGAGCGGCATCTAGTAATACATCATTGCTACCCAAGTAATACTAATAATTGGTGATCCAATTAAACCTTTTGTGATTAATGTTTCCGTGTAATATAATCCCTTTAACCATATATATTATAGATTAAACTCGAGGCATGTATTTAGTCATCCTCTTCAATATTTAATCTGGGTTTATTTGATCCATGAGTAGACTATTAAAACAAATCAATATTTGAGCATGGCCATGCATTTTCATAGTCTCACTCAATCAAGAGGCCAATAATACCTCTCCTAATCATAGGAGGGTTAAATCCTATATCTATCATTCATATTTCTTATACGACTCATAATATACCCAATGTCCACTTTTATCATCACCCGGTCAAAGGTAACTTTTAATGTAGTCAAAGTATATTAATCCTCATATAGAAATATAATGATGTCAAGTCTAAGGATCATTACACCATTATCACTATGAGTCTTTCTAATGACCTTATTAACATGTAGAATCTCACAACGGGTTAATCCAGTGCCATGTATGGAATTACATGCACCTATGTTCTTGACTTTAGTATCACTATACCTATGACCAATGAGATGTGGTCATCTGTCAACCAACATACTAATCTTTATGCATTATAATTGTCCTTTAATAATAATGCTCGATTAGGGATATTTTAGGAATATAAACACTATTCCTATAATCTCATTTTTTTAAGTCACATACTTAAAGATATAGAATACGTATTATATATTCCAAGGACATTTATTATTCTAACATTTATATCGCAATAAATTAAGAAATAATAGATTAACATATAATAATCAATAGAACACAATTATTAATTAACAAAAGTATTTCCTAGAAGCACAATCACATTGTCTCTAGGGCACTAACACTGTCAATCTCCCACTTGCACTAGAGCCAATCGCCCATGTATCTAATACCCATGGAACTAGTGTGACCTTCGTGCTTCTGCTGCGACAAAGCCTTAGTCAGTGGGTCCGCAACATTATCATTAATATGCACTTTACATATATCTATATCTCCTCTCTCGTTTATCTCTAAAAGAAGGTGATATCTCCTAAGTATATGCTTTGCCTTGGAATGGGACCTTGGTTCATTAGCCTGCACAATGGCTCCATTGTTATCGCAATACAGATCAACTGGATCTGCAATCGATGGAACCACACCAAGTCCTGTAATAAACTTCTAAATCCAAACAGCCTCTTTGGCTGCTTCACTGGCAGTAATATACTTAGCTTCCATTGTAGAATCAGCTACTGTCTCTTGCTTAGAACTTTCTAGCTTATAGCACCTCCATTTAGACAAAACACGAATCTAGACTGGGACATAGAATCATCCCTATCTGTCTGGAAACTAGCATTAGTGTAACCTCTTACAACTAGCTTCTCATCTCCTCCGTATATCAAGAACGAATCTTTCGTCTGTTTAAGGTACTTAAGAATATTCTTGATACCTGTCTAGTGACCCTCACCTGGGTTAGACTGGTATTTGCTCGTCATGCTCAAAGCATACGAGACATCAGGATGAGTACATATCATTGCATACATTATAGAACCAATTGCCAAATCATGTGGTACTTTACTCATATAGTCCTTATCATCTGATGATTTAGGACAGTTTTCCTTTGAGATCACTATCCCATGAGACACTGGGACATATCCCATCTTTGCCTCTTGCATCCCAAAACGATGCAATACTTTATCAATGTATGTACTCTAACTTAAGCCGATTAATCTTTTAGATCTGTCTCTATAGATCCTGATCCCTAAGATGTAGGTAGCATCGCCTAAGTCTTTCATCGAGAAACTTTTTCCCAACCAAGTCTTCACAGCCTGTAGAGAAGGAATGTCATTCCCTATTAGTAATATGTCATCTACATATAATACTAGGAATGCCACATGGCTCCCACTAACCTTATTGTAAACACACGGCTCATCCTCATTTTGTATGAAGCCAAATTCTTTGACTGTTATATCAAAATGGATGTTCCATCTCCTAGAGGCCTGCTTTAATCCATAAATGGATCGTCGCAACTTACAAACCATTCTAACAAACCTTGAATCGACAAAACCCTCAGGTTGTGTCATGTACACATCCTTTTATAAGCTCCCATTTAAGAAAGCGATCTTGACATCCATTTGCCAGATCTCATAGTCATAATAAGCTGTTATCGCAAGCAAAATCCTGATGGATTTGACCATAGCTACTGGTGAGAAAGTTTCATCATAGTCAATACCATGAATTTGCTTGAAACCTTTCGTCACTAGTCTTGCTTTGTAGTCCTGTAAATTAACATCCATGTCAGTTTTCTTCCTGAAAACCCACTTTAAGTGGTTAAACCAAAATCCATACTTGGTTTTTCATACATGGAATCCATCTTAGATTTCATGGCTTCCAGCCATCTCTCAGAATCTAGACTATTCATAGCATCTTTGTAGGTGAGAGGCTCATCATCATCTATGATCATCACATCGCCACTTTGAGTCAGAATAAATACATAATATCTATTTGGCTCATGGCGAATTCTACTAGATCTACGAATAACCTGTGTTTCTTGGACAGTATTGTTCTCAACATTTTGAGTTACATTCTGCTCATATTCCAACTCTGGTTCAACGTTATCTTGTGGTTCTCGATCCTCATCGAGATCTATTTTCCTCCCACTATTTTTCCTAGAAAGCAGTTCTCTCTCTAGAAACACAGCAGTTCGAGCAACAAACACTTTATTCTCTGAAGGTTTATAGAAATAATACCCTTTTTGTTTCTATTGGGTATCCCACAAAATCTGATTTTGGTCCTAGCTTGTCTGAGATCAGACGTTTCACAAACGCTTCATATCCCCAAATTTTCATAAATGACACGCTGTGACGTTTCTCAATTCATATCTCATATATGGTGTCTTTTGAACCGATTTAGAAGAAACTCGGTTTAGTGTTTGTGCAGCCATTTCTAGGGTATAACCCCAGAAAATAATTGGAAGATCCCCTTGACTCAACATCAATCGTACCATGTCCAACAAAGTATAAACTCTCCCCTCAGACACCCTATTCCACAGTATTGTTCTAGGAGGAATGAGTTATGATACGATATCACACTCCTTTAAGAAATTCTTAAATTCCAGGCTTAAGTATTCTCCTTCACGATCAGATCATACTTTCGCCTATATGCTTCTCTATTTCAGCCTTATACTCCTTGAATTTTTCAAACAATTCAGATTTGTTCTTCAAAAGATACACATATCCGTATCTACTAAAATCATCAGTAAAGGTTATGAAATAGTAAAAGGCCACCTCTTTCCATCATACGCATTGGATCGCATACATCACTATGTATCAATTCCAATGATTTGGTGGCCCTCTCACCTTGACCAGTAAAAGGTGCTTTAGTCATTTTGCCCAATGAGACACGGTTCGCATTCTTCGTATGATTCAAAATCAAACTTATCCAAGTATCCATCTTTATGTAACTTAGAAATGCGATTCTCACTTATATGGCCTAAACGACAGTGCCAGAGGTATGTATGATTTGAGTCATTTGTCTTAAGACGTTTATTATTTACATTATAGACAGGAGTATCAAGAACATATAAACCATTAAACAAACGTGCAACCTTATAGGTAACATTATTCAATGAAAAGGAACAACAATTGTTCTGAATCATAAAGAAAAAGTAATCTTGTCCAAACAAGAAACGATAATAATGTTTCTGCAAATCTCAGGCACGTAAAACAGTTCTAAAGTTCTAAAATAAGCCCGATAGGCAATGATAAGTAATAAGTCCCTACAGCTAAGGCAGCAACCTTTGCTCCATTGCCAACATGTAGGTCGACTTCTCCTTTCGCTAAAGTTCTACTCATTCGAAGTTCTTGCACATTCATACAAATATGGGAACCACATCCAGTATCTAATACCCATGATGTAGAAGTAGACAAATTGACTTCTATAACATAAATACCTGAATTAGAAATCTGAGCAACATTCAGTTTCTTTAGATCCTCCAAATAATTTTGACAGTTTTTCTTCCTTTCACCCTGTTTACATGCATACAAGGCCTTGCTTGTACAAAATCTCTCTTGACGAGCTTGTCCTTCAAACATACATTTAAGGTGCTCGATCATGATATAAGAATCAAAATTCTCATGCTGTTTCTAAAGCTCATGACTCATAGTCGCAAGTATCAAACAGGTGACATCGGTGTTATCATCCAAATGCTTCTGATAAGCATTTTGTTGAGCCTCCGTTGTACCTTCAGAGAGAGGTCCAGGGCGTGGAATATATATGACATAGAGCTTTCGCTCTTGCCTGAGGACAATCCTCAAGTTCCTTTGCTAATCTAGGAAGTTAGTTCCTATCAACTTGTCCTTCTCAAGGACTGATCGTACAGAGAAGTTTATTTGAGTTGTTTGCCATTTGAATATCCACAATGTTAAAATGCATAAAATAATTAGTCTGCGGTATTATTAAGTTATCTTCAAGTGATTATTCATATATATTCAAAATATATATCTCCCACTATTTTTATCAAATTAATATCCCTTACTATTAATTCGGAAAGTATATCCCATAAATCTTTCTAGTGAGCCAAGATCCATATTTCGTCATGTCCTAAGTCAACCACTGGTAGTCCTTAAAACATGATTATTTAGGTAGACAAAATTTGTCAATTATATCATATATAACTCTTCGATAGTTTGGTAGAACAACATTTGTTCACATAACAACATTTGTTCCTATTTATCCAATAAATCTTACCAAACTCTATGCTTCTAAGTTCATAATAGCTGAATATAACCATTTATTTTCACCTTATTATGACGACTCAGTTAAGTTAGACCCAATGATACAACGGCCGAATATAACCGTTTATATTTGTCGCATCTCACCACGATAGATAGGAGTCCCCTGCCACTGACAGCCCTTCCCCATTTCGATCTAGGATTCGATGAGTGTTCATTCATTGGAAAGCATCTGATTAAAACTTAATATTTTGTTAAGGTGTTTAGAAAATTTATAACGATCATGATCACATCATAAAGAGATTCTCAATTTTTCCTTGAACAAAATATTTCAAATTGACATCTTAAATTGTTCATTTCCCAGGTAGATGGAGGATCCCAATGGTCACACTTAATACCCATTAACCTTACGAATACGCATATCCGCTTTTATCAGAAAATCCCAATTTTAGATATCAAAAACCCATATTTAATTTCGTGTTTTAAAAATCCATATTTCATGAACACAAGAATCTCATGATCGTTTGTTAATTTTAAAATCTTGAATCGTTTCAGATTTTATCTTGTTTAAGCAAGCATGGCATGGGTGATGTATCTAATACATACTTACATGATTAATCTAATTAAAGCATGCATCATCTATGTTATTCTGCACATACATTCATACATATATGTAAAATGCGATAAAATAAACGTGTTTGGTTATGGCCCATCCTATGTGATCTTTTCAAGCTAATGAAAAGATCAAGGTCAATCTATGGTGGTTAACAAAATACAATTACATACATGTCTTCTCCATTGCATCTTCGTGGGGAATCGCCTCCTTGCTTTCTTGTTCTTCTTGTCGTCTTTAAAAGTTACATTGAATTCTTGAAAAACATGCTACACTAATAAACTTACAAGATGAACTCGAGTTACATTCGAGATTTATTAATTACAAGAAACAACGACATGCAAGTCGTATTTAGAAACCAAACCATAAATCCAAAACCACTATCCTATTGGTCTTAGGGTCATAACCAATCACCATGCTCATATTACAATTAAGAACATGTAAGATATCAAAAACACATCATACCATATCATACTTCTCATGATCCAATCATAGAAATCATATAACGCAAAAAGCAGAAAATCAGAATCAAATTCTGAAAAGAATTAATCGCTGTTTTGAGGCACTAAACGGCGTCAAACGCCTTATAGATGCGTCGGTGATAGCTATGCTATCAGTTTTGTTCATCGGCACGATTCCAGTCAGAAAACACATATCGTTTGCGAAAATCAGACACTGGATACAGATTTCAGCAAATCTACGACAACTGTTTCAGAATTCATATCGAATACGATTCTTGTAATAAGAACAAACATGTATCATATACATACAACAATATATACAATCATCTCATGATGATTATACAATCCACATGAATATCATATATTCATCATGATGAAATCATAGAACATATAAGGCATAATCAAAATTCAAAATTAAATCAGAAACACTTGAATCACTGTTTACAGGTAGTAAACGACCTTAAATGCCTTATAAACGCACGAGTGACTATGTCAGTTTTGTTCAGATGCCCGTTTCCCTTTCCGAAAAGGTAATTTGGGCGAAAATCGGACACAGTATGCAAATTTCACCAAATCTGCGCATCGTATACAGAAATCGTATCGTATACCATTCCCATATCAAGAACAAACATAAATCATATATATATATATATATATATATATATATATATATATATATATATATATATATATCAGTATATATACAAATTATATAATCATCATATGATCATTCCAATCATCATTAACATACAGTTTATACATATATATATATATATCAAAATCAATGCATCATACATGACAATCATCAAACATGCTCGTATATACATCAAAACTGAACCGAATTAAAATGTTTTTGCAAGTAGCTCTGATACCATTGAAGGGTTTCGAGCATCAAACGCAGCGGAAAAATTAAAACAAAACCAATAATTATCGAAACCCTACCGCAGGATCCATGCAAAAACATGATATTTAATTCGGAGATTGATGATTTACCTTAAAGAAGTTTTAATAACGGATGAACATCAGAGATCCTAGCTACTTGAATCACCACGCATCCCGCTCTCACGATCTACGCTCTACCGGTATCCACACGAATGCTTGATCTTCGAAGGAGCGATGTACTAGCATCCGGAAAATGATTTCTCTCCATCTCCATCTTCTCTCTTAAACGGCTAGGGTTTTCTCTAAAAAGTCTCACCCTAATTTGAGACTTTAAGATGTTTATATAGAGTGATAAATCAGTATTCCATGGCCCAATCATATTGGCCTTTTACTCAAATTCGAATTCTTAATTAAATAATTAATTAAGTCACACTTAATTAATATTCTAATATAATTCGAATTCTAATAATTAGTAAATTCGAATATCTATTTAATTAATTAATTAAGTCTAACTTCATTAATATCATAAGTAAATTCAAATTAATATTTAATTTAAATTCATAATTTAAATCAATTCTCCTTCAAGCATTCTTAGTGTGTGACCCTGTAGGTTATCATTACGTTGGCAATAATTTTATTATTCAATATAAAATTATAAACAATGAGCGGCATCTAGTAATACATCATTGCTTCCCAAGTAATAATAATAATTGGTGATCCAATTAAACCTTTTGTGATTAATGTTTCCGTGTAATATAATCCCATTAACCATATATATTATAGATTAAACTCGAGGCATGTATTGAGTCATCCTCTTCAACATTTAATCCGGGTTTACTTGATCCATAAGTAAACTATTAAAACAAATCAATATTTGAGCATGGCCATGCATTTTCATAATCTCACTCAATCAAGAGGCCAATAATATCTCTCCTAATCATAGGAGGGTTAAATCCTATATCTATCATTCATATTTCTCATACGACTCATAATATACCCGATGTCCACTTTTATCATCACCCGGTAAAAGGTAACTTTTAATGTAGTCAAAGTATATTAATCCTCATATAGAAATATAATGATGTCAAGTCTAAGGATCATTACACCATTATCACTGTGAGTCTTTCTAATGACCTTATTAACATGTAGAATCTCACAACGGGTTAATCCAGTGCGATGTATGGAATTACATGCACCTATGTTCTTGACTTTAGTATCACTATACCTATGACCAATGAGATGTGGTCATCTGTCAACCAACATACTAATCTTTATGCATTATAATTGTCCCTTAATAATAATGCTCGATTAGGGATATTTTAGGAATATAAACACTATTCATATAATCTCATTTTTTTAAGTCACATACTTAAAGATATAGAATACGTGTTATATATTCCAAGGACATTTATTATTCTAACATTTATATCGCAGTAAATTAAGAAATAATAAATTAACATATAATAATCAATAGAACACAATTATTAATTAACAAAAGTATTTCTTAGAAGCACAATCACATTGTCTCTAGGGCACTAACACTATCACAACCTGCTCATGCTTCTAGTCAATATGCTAACATGTTATTCATACATAATCCATATTATCATGCTTTCAATGTGGCTCAGATGCCATGGATGATGAATAACATGCCTGCACGGACTATGCCTAATTCAGATATTTATAATGCATATGAGCAAATTTCAAATCTTGGCTTTCAAAGGCCTACACCTAGAGTTAAGGTTGATTTAACTCAATCTGAACCCTTGGGTGGAAAGGATTTGAAGGGCAAGAAAAAGGCTAACAAGGCAGGACCCAAGAAAACTTGGGTACCAATATCAACTTGATATGGTTTTGATGTGTGCAGGGAAACAAAAAGAACCTTTGGTATCTGGATAGTGGCTGTTCTAGGCACATGACTGGAGATTCTACCCTGCTCATTAAGTTCGAGGAGAAAGTTGGCCCTATCATTACCTTCGGAGACAACAGCAAAGGATATACTAGAGGATATGGCTTGATTTCACATGGAAATGTTGTCATTGAAGACGTAGCACTGGTTGATGGTCTTAAGCACACTTGCTTAGTATCAGCCAACTGTATGATAAAGGTCAAAATGTGTGGTTCACTTCTAAGCTTGTGTTATTTTCAAGAAAAATGACAACAAGGTAGTGATGACAGGCAACAGAAAAGTAAATGTGTGCACAACTAACTTCAATTCAACAAGTGCAAATACTGCTACATGTCTTTTCAGCAAGGCAAGTATAGATGAAGAATGGCTATGGCACAAGAAACTGTCTCACTTGAACTTTAAATCAATGAATGAGTTGGTCAAGAAGGATTTGGTCAGAGGTATTCCAAAGTTGGATTTTTCCAAGGATGAATTGTGTGATGCATGCCAAAAAGGGAAGAAAAGGAAGGCCTCTTTCAAATCCAAGTCTATGTCATCAATTGATCATCCCTTACAGCTACTGCACAATGATATTTTTGGACCAATCAATGTATTGTCAATCTCTAAGAAGAGATACCGCCTAGTGATTATTGATGACTTCTCTAAATACACATGGACATTCTTTCTGCACTCCAAAGATGAGGTAGGAAAAATCATTATCGATCACATCAGGACAGTCAACAACAATCCCTCTTTCAAAGTTAGAAGGATGAGAAGTGACAATGGAACCGAGTTCAGGAATTCTGTGATGAGGGAGTTTTGTGAAGAACAAGGAATTATCCAAGAATTCTCTGCACCAAGGACTCCTCAGCAAAATGGTGTAGTAGAAAGGAAAAACAGAACTCTCATTTAAGCTGCAATGACCATGCTTGAAGAATCAAAGTTGCCAACATATTTCTGGGCTGAAGTTGTCAATACTACATGCTATACTCAGAATATTTCTTTGGTTAGCCAAGCAAGAGGCATGAGTCCCTACCAACTATTCAAAGGAAAAAAGCCAACAATTAACTTTCTGCATGTCTTTGGTTACAAATGTTTTGTCTTGAGAAATCAAGGTGAGAACATAGGAAAGTTTGACACAAAGGCAGATGAATCTATTTTTGTTAGATATTCAGCTGGGAAATCCTACAGGGTCTACAACCTAAGACTTAACATTGTTATGGAATCTGTACATGTTGTCTTTGATGATAAGTATAACGCCTTAGAAATTTCGTAATTATTATTATTATTATTATTATTATTATTATTATTATTATTATTATTTAATATTAGATGTGAAATATATGGTGTGAATTTTGTTTAGATAGAATGTATGTGACATCATGTTTGCGTGCTTATATGATGATGTATATGTGAGATGTGGGTCCGTGAAATTTTATTTGAATTTTTGACGATTTAAATCTATTTAAATTATGCATTATTGAACTTCTGAGAATTTTATAAAATCATTGGAGTTGATAAAAATCATGAAATCTTTTGTAATATTAACCTTATGATATTATTTAGTTTTTAAAAGTAGTGGGAGAAATATTTTGGGTGTTTGAGTATTTTAAAATGATTTTAAGAGTTTATTGTATTTAAATGATCGAAACTTGTAAAATTCATATTTAATTCATTTTTTTATCCTAAAAATATTTTAAAAATATGTGGCCGTTCATAATTTCGTACTCTTTAATTTGAAAATGAAAAGTTTATTTTTCATTATTTTCCCATTTAATTTCGAATTATTAAAAGTTGTTTAGATTGATTTTAAATTGATTTTATTTAGTTCTCAACATTGTAAAATTTTATATATACCTCTGCCCCTTTTTATCACTAAATCCCTAATTGAATCCCCTGCTCTATTTTTGGGGGCTGTTCTCTCGACATATCACAATCCTCTCCTCTCTCGATAAATCTCTCTCACGCCTCCCTCTCTCCTCTCTCGCGAATCTGTCCCTCCCTCACCCTTTCCGCTCTCTTCTCTATCATATATGTGTGTGTTTGTATCGTGGCCGCGGGCTGCTGGGTATTGCTGCATGTGTGTGACACCCCTAGATCGGGGGTCAAGGATCCAGGTCATCACGGTCCAATTTTCGATCAATATCAATATCTCTTTAGTCTTTTTTTTTTAACTTAATACTTATGCAATTGACCCCACACTAAAACACACACACACCAGTCATATGCTCATAGAACAACATCCAAAATATTTAAAAGTTTAAAGTTAACAGTTATTATAAGCCCAGAATTCTACTAAGTACATTGTTGAATAATGCTTCTACAGGAAGCATTTTAACAACCAAAAGTTTATTACAACTTACACACTTAATTTACATAAGTCTACTAAGCCCCTTTCTCTTGTCACTACCTCGGGGATGGTCGCCATCACTCGCTCAAAAGGTCGCCTTTCCCTTACCCTCTTGCGGGGTGTGGTGTGTAGTATTGGCATAGGACCTAGCTGCTATATACATAAGTAGCAAGAGTGAGCTATAATAGCTCAGCAAGATCATAATGTAAACTGGAAATCAGCATTTTAAACATATATGCATATATATATATAATCGGAAACCAATTATAAACCTTACGGAAGAATAGAATCTTTATTTAATAATACATCATCCACTTACTATTATAAGAAAAGAAATCTAGGATAATATAGTATCAGTTTCTCTTCTTAAATAATATAACAATCAATATACCCTTTCAGTGTAATATTTCAAGATAATATGGATATTTGAACAAATCTCTCACTATCATCTTCTCATTTCCTTCTTATGCAACAATTATATAAATTAATATAAAATCAGTTTCTCTTCATCTGTAACAATAATTCCATCATTTCATATCATTATTCTGTTTTCAGTATAGAAATCTGAAAACCATTTTCAATTCTTTCTTTCAAGTTTTGGGGGTTTTCGCTGTTGCCGAATACGTGAGGCACGATGATCAGTCGTCCTCCGTACCCGTCCCTTTTTACTACCGGTAGAAGGAATGAAGGCCACCTGCTAACATCATCCCTGGAGGAAGGCCACCTGCTAACATCCTCCCTTGGCATCTTCGTGCCGAATAATATAATGAATGCTGGACTGTGCAACTCCCACACAACCTCTTACGCAAATTTTTAAGTGCTGGACTGTGCAACTCCCACACAGCCTCTTACGCTTACTGTTGAAATCCCCCTTTTTAATAAATCATTTTCCATATATATAACATCATTTCACATACACCTTTCTATTCACATTTCTTTTCACAATTCTTTTTCACATTTATCAATCACTCATATCATTTCCATTCTCGCACATTATTTCTATAAAATATATGTATATATACCATAATACTTTGATTATGATTCAGACATCTCTTTTATATTCAAGAAATCAAATACACTTTTATATTCATAAAATATTCCGTCTATTTCGAGAGTAGTAAATAATAATCAAATAATATTTATTAAACCACTAATTCTCAAAAAGAATATTTTTAGTATAACATTATAACCCATATAACCCTAGATAACAACTGATACCATTCTCTTTCATATCCCTTTTCCATAAAGCATACTCGCTCCGTTCGTAATCATCTCTATATTCAGATTTCATAAATCATATCCATCTCTCTTTAATTTCCCAAAATCAAGGGAATATATTCTTTGCAATATAGCAACACAAGCATCACATATGTATATATATATTCCATGATATCATTATTATTCCGAAGATAAATAATTTTCAAAGTAGGGATAGAAAAGATCTTGCCTGGATCTCTAAAGCGAGTATGTGGAATCCTGAGTTTGTCTCCCGTTTCTATAGGAACGAAAGGATCACCATTAGTATATATCACACTTAATCACTTAATCTCTACACCATAACACCCTTAACTCATATTATAAGTTTAACATGGTTTTTATGCACCAAAAGTTTACATGCACTTAACCATTTTTAAACTCGATCTAAGTTTTAGCATATTCCACCATTCCCCTCAATAACCACACTCGACTGTAAAAATTCTCAGAAAATATAGATTTCGAATTTTAATGCAAGGTTAACTGTCAAGGGTCCTCTGACCACCCTACTACACTATCCCAAAATTTCGTGACTTATAAAAATGTCTAAGTATGGTAACTTTAGCCTCAAAGTTGATACAATTACGTTTTCTCGGTTTTCGAACGTCTTTCACTAAAACTGACTTTTCTCCTAAACCGTTCATCAGATTTTAACGCACTTTATATCAAAACGATCTATGAACCAAGCTCTATCATCTCATGGTCACTTGGGAGTCTGGACAGTAAGGTACCGTACGGGTATAGGGTCCAAAAACAGGGCAGTTTCCTGGTCTAATGGAAATCGGACATTATAACGGCTATATTTTCATACTTTCCAAAATCAAACTCCTCCAAATCAATCATCCACCTTATACACCATCACCTACACCATGTGGTCATCTTATCAACCATGGTTACAAGCACATACTCCTTCCATATTCAACTTTAATCACTTACAAACATATATAACATCATGATTTCATCACTTATAACTACTTAACCACTAATACCACCAATATTCATCATAAACTCAAGAGGGGTGAAGAGATTATACCTTCCTTGAAGCTTTAACAACACTTAATAATCCTTGGGATATCCTTAAACAACCTTGTACTAGCTTGAATCAACTAAAGAAACCATAAAAACAAAGTTAGTTTCTAAGGGTTACTATTCATCATCACTTTTGTAAAAATCATAACAAATCGAAAAATAAGAGTTTGGCTCTCAAATTTTTTACCACATCTTGGCATCTGTATTAGCTTTGATTTGAGCTATAGATCACCAAAAACAAAGCTTCCTAGCTATGGTTTTGAGCTCCATCTTTCCGCTGGATAGAAACTTGACAGATTGGGTTGTCCAACTTTGAGCATGGATTTGGCTAGGCTATACTAATTGGATTCTCATGAAATTTGGGCCGAATAATACCCATGGAGTGGAGAGGTTGTGGTTCAAATTTAGTGATTTTATCATGTATAGAAACGGAGATATGAATTTTTCTTTGAGTTGTGTTCTGGTTTGGCAGTTTTGAAGAAAATGAGATGAGGAGCTTTTTCCTTTCTTTCTTTCACTTGTTCAACTAAGTTTTGATCAAATAATGTTGATAAGATCAAATGGGGTGGCTGAGTATGATCCTTGGGATTTGTGCAAGGTGTATCCAAGAAGTTTGATAGATATTTGTTTGGTTTTTGGTTTGTTTTTACCACCTTATCCTTGCATTTTCATAATTCTTCCACTCTTGCCCTTGCCCCTTGGCTTTCACCATAGGCCACTTAATTAAATCAATAAATCAACTCCTTGTTTTGTATTGGGCCGAAGTTTGGGCTTCGTTCAAATTTCTCTCGTCATTTGATTCATCGATTAATTTCTGCGATCGTCTCAGTGGTTTCTCCTTTGTAAATTCCTTGGATATATAATATCCTCTTTCACATCATATATTAGTGTGTTAGGGTGATTCTAATCCTCAAGTAGGTATTAGATCCAATATCCTTGGTATATTCTCTTTTTCTCAGAAGTTGCTCTCCCGGTTATCTCTCGGGTTCTCAAGCATTCTCATACTCGTTTAACAATCTAAATTCCCTTGGCATTTCCTTGACTTGATCACTCTTTGGTTTAACCTAATTTCACTATTTCCTCAAGATATAAACCCTTTAACATTTCTATACTCCTTAATATCACATTCGATAGAGTCTCAATCGAAATCGAAAATCCTTAAAGTCCATATTCAGGAATTTCTGAAATCCATTATCATTTTGAGTCACTCATTTTCATAGTACAACATCAATATGGTTCCTGATTATTCATTTTCCATTTCAAATCTAGGGTACTTACATACCATTTCCCTAAATCCTCAAAATTACTATTCATTTAGGCACTGCTGCATTCTAAAAGTTAGGGTTATTACAGTCTTCCCCCATTAAAAGGATTCCGTCCCGGAATCACGTTGAAGATATCGACGAATACCTTTCTCACATTACACCTTCTAATTCTCATATTACTTCCTCCTTCCTCTAGTTTCTCCTTAAACATCTCTATCTTGTTTGTACAGAAATACACCAACATACACTTGCTTGTCATTCATCAACATGTCATTTAGCTTATCAATAGCAGTACTTTCACTATCTTTTCCTTACTAATCTCCTCCTGTTTTCAGTCATTCTATATTATCTCATTCCTCCTTTCTCTTTTAATTAAGGTATCGGCCACCACATTGGCCTTTCCTGAATGGTAGTGTATCTCACTTATGGTTTAACTATATTTTGATCTCTATCATGACATAAAATATTGATACTCCAATCTTCCTATATCTCATCTTTGTAAAATTTTCCAGAAAATAAATTCTACTAATATTCCTTGAAACAATTGTAAGAAAATATTACTTATAATATATATTTCCTGTTCGTGTCCTACAAGGTTGTGTTTTTCCACAGAATACTCTTACTCTCTTTTCCTTAGATCGGTATATCCTACTTCCTGATCAGATAGATTATTCTTATCTATTTTATTAACTTATTTACACTATTAATAGATTAAGTCGATCCCTAACCAAACATTTACACCTAAAAGGTTAAATTGGAGCATACTTGCAATTTCCTCCGGATACCTTATCCCATATGTCTATTGTTCACTATACACTCTTTACATCTTGCTGATCCACCTTAGTTCTTTCATGATATACTATCTACTCCACCTTTGTAATTTCCCTTTATTATTCTCATCAAAATCTTTACCTCAAGTTTTACTCATTCACACCTTTTCGATTAATCCTTTGAATAATTAAGATCTTTAATCTCTCTCTGCTACTTAGGATATTAGTCGCAATATTGACCTTCCCCCACTAATAGTTATTGCACCTCAAATCCTTCATTAACTATCCCCACTTCCTTTGTTTATCCTTATTCCGACTCTATCCTCAAAATACACCTTACTTCCATTATTCTATCCAAAAAAAAAAATCTTCAATATTCGAAACAATTGATAGAATCTGAGAAACTTTGAATTGAAACGAACCCATAAACCAGTAAAGGTCCCCTAACAATTTATAAGATTAAGAGTTTTAAATAGCTCTTATTCGAAACAAAAGAATATTTGGGAAATCAATATGATGGAAGAACCCGTACGTCACACAAGTGAGGGCGTCCCCTCCGACTTTCTATCACACAGACAGATCGTCCTTGTGTATACATATAGGGCTGTTCCTCTTAGTTGGAGTAAGAAATATAGAGGGAAATTTAAATCACGATGATAAACACCATCTTCCAAAAATAATCTTAGAAGAATATTCTGACTAAGATAGATAAAATACAATTTTGAAACACATTTCAAGGGTACCAGAAAGTTTTGAAAAGATACCGGCCCTTAATGAATAATTACCCACTAGGGGAGAAAAAATTTTTGAAAATAGATACCGTTAATAGCCTTTGCCCAATTGAAAATCCCAATAAAAGAAGGTTTTCCTCAAATACTATTTATATCTTAGATTGCGTACTTTCCAAAATTTCTTAAACTTAGTACTCACCATTTATCCTTAACCTATCGTCTAGTATTCCCAATTATCGTCATTTACCTAGTCGTGACTTGGCTCAATACTTTCTGCCTTTACCCATAATAGATCACAACCTTCTAATCGATATACTTACGTAATATTGATCGTCTTAGCCTAACACTGCTCCGGTATCAAGGACCCTTCAAACTATACTTTATATTTGTATATTCTAACATATCCCGTATACTCACGAGATTCTCTAACGTACACTTCCCGATACATCAAATATTCCCTTTCTCATATCGATCCCGTGTGCTACATAAACTTAACACTTTTGGCATAATAGCCTTTTCATTTAAGTCAATCTCGGAATTTCTCAATCTGTCTTATTAGTCCTTAAGGTATATCTTTGCTTTACCGACCAATCTCAGTTTCATCATTTCATCTCCACAATCAATTGAAACAATCAGTGTCTGTTCACCAATCCACTTACAATATTACCTCAAACTCCCTTAAACCCAAGAAGATTTAAGTACCCTTAACTTCGGCTCACCCATTTCCTTTCCCTATACTAAAACATAATCTTATATTAGCAATAATCTATAAAATTATAATCACTACTTAGAATAAATGCTACATGCGATATACCGCCCTTGAACTCGATGGGAGTTCATAATTTATATTATCACTGATATATTTATTATTATCACTTTTATTCCTGAGCATTATGACTCTTAGCTCTGATACCATCTGTGACACCCCTAGATCCGGGGTCAAGGATCCAGGTCATCACGGTCCAATTTCCGATCAATATCAATATCTCTTTAGTCTTTTTTTTTAACTTAATACTTATGCAATTGACCCCACACTAAAACACACACACACCAGTCATATGCTCATAGAACAACATCCACAATATTTCAAAGTTTAAAGTTAACAGTTATTATAAACCCAAAATTCTACTAAGTACATTGTTGAATAATGCTTCTACAGGAAGCATTTCAATAACCAAAAGTTTATTACAACTTACACACTTAATTTACATAAGTCTACTAAGCCCCTTTCGCTTGTCACTACCTCGGGGATGGTCGCCACCACTCGCTCAAAAGGTCGCCTTTCCCTTACCCTCTTGCGGGGTGTGGTGTGTAGTATTGGCATAGGACCTAGCTGCTATATACATAAGTAGCAAGAGTGAGCTATAATAGCTCAGCAAGATCATAATGTAAACTGGAAATCAGCATTTTAAACATATATGCATATATATATATATAACCGGAAACCAATTATAAACCTTACAGAAGAATAGAATCTTTATTTAATAATACATCATCCACTTACTATTATAAGAAACGAAATCTAGGATAATATAGTATCAGTTTCTCTTCTTAAATAATATAACAATCAATATACCCTTTCAGTGTAATATTTCAAGATAATATGGATATTTGAACAAATCTCTCACTATCATCTTCTCATTTCCTTCTTATGCAACAATTATATAAATTAATATAAAATCAGTTTCTCTTCATCTGTAACAATAATTCCATCATTTCATATCATTATTCTGTTTTCGGTACAGAAATCTGAAAACCATTTTCAATTCTTTCTTTCAAGTTTTGGGGGTTTTCGCTGTTGCCGAATACGTGAGGCACGATGATCAGTCGTCCTCCGTACCCGTCCCTTTTTACTACCGGTAGAAGGAATGAAGGCCACCTGCTAACATCATCCCTGGAGGAAGGCCACCTGCTAACATCCTCCCTTGGCATCTTCGTGCCGAATAATATAATGAATGCTGGACTGTGCAACTCCCACACAACCGCTTACGCAAATTTTTAAGTGCTGGACTATGCAACTCCCACACAGCCTCTTATGCTTACTGTTGAAATCCCCCTTTTTAATAAATCATTTTCCATATATATAACATCATTTCACATACACCTTTCTATTCACATTTCTTTTCACAATTCTTTTTCACATTTATCAATCACTCATATCATTTCCATTCTCGCACATTATTTCTATAAAATATATGTATATATACCATAATACTTTGATTATGATTCAGACATCTCTTTTATATTCAAGAAATCAAATACACTTTTATATTCATAAAATATTCCGTCTATTTTGAGAGTAGTAAATAATAATCAAATAATATTTATTAAACCACTAATTCTCAAAAAGAATATTTTTAGTATAACATTATAACCCATATAACCCTAGATAACAACTGATACCATTCTCTTTCATATCCCTTTTCCATAAAGCATACTCGCTCCGTTCGTAATCATCTCTATATTCAGATTTCATAAATCATATCCATCTCTCTTTAATTTCCCAAAATCAAGGGAATATATTCTTTGCAATATAGCAACACAAGCATCACATATGTATATATATATTCCATGATATCATTATTATTCCGAAGATAAATAATTTTCAAAGTAGGGATAGAAAAGATCTTGCCTGGATCTCTAAAGCGAGTATGTGGAATCCTGAGTTTGTCTCCCGTTTCTATAGGAACGAAAGGATCACCATTAGTATATATCACACTTAATCACTTAATCTCTACACCATAACACCCTTAACTCATATTATAAGTTTAACATGGTTTTTATGCACCAAAAGTTTACATGCACTTAACCATTTTTAAACTCGATCTAAGTTTTAGCATATTCCACCATTCCCCTTAATAACCACACTCGACTGTAAAAATTCTCAGAAAATATAGATTTCGAATTTTAATGCAAGGTTAACTGTCAAGGGTCCTCTGACCACCCTACTACACTATCCCAAAATTTCGTGACTTATAAAAATGTCTAAGTATGGTAACTTTAGCCTCAAAGTTGATACAATTACGTTTTCTCGGTTTTCGAACGTCTTTCACTAAAACTGACTTTTCTCCTAAACCGTTCATCAGATTTTAACGCACTTTATATCAAAACGATCTATGAACCAAGCTCTATAATCTCATGGTCACTTGGGAGTCTGGACAGTAAGGTACCGTACGGGTATAGGGTCCAAAAACAGGGCAGTTTCCTGGTCTAATGGAAATCGGACATTATAACGGCTATATTTTCATACTTTCCAAAATCAAACTCCTCCAAATCAATCATCCACCTTATACACCATGTGGTCATCTTACCAACCATGGTTACAAGCACATACTCCTTCCATATTCAACTTTAATCACTTACAAACACATATAACATCATGATTTCATCACTTATAACTACTTAACCACTAATACCACCAATATTCATCATAAACTCAAGAGGGGTGAAGAGATTATACCTTCCTTGAAGCTTTAACAGCACTTAATAATCCTTGGGATATCCTTAAACAACCTTGTACTAGCTTGAATCAACTAAAGAAACCATAAAAACAAAGTTAGTTTCTAAGGGTTACTATTCATCATCACTTTTGTAAAAATCATAACAAATCGAAAAATAAGAGTTTGGCTCTCAAATTTTTTACCACATTTTGGCATCTGTATAAGCTTTGATTTGAGCTATAGATCACCAAAAACAAAGCTTCCTAGCTATGGTTTTGAGCTCCATCTTTCCGCTGGATAGAAACTGGACAGATTGGGTTGTCCAACTTTGAGCATGGATTTGGCTAGGCTATACTAATTGGATTCTCATGAAATTTTGGCCGAATAATACCCATGGAGTGGAGAGGTTGTGGTTCAAATTTAGTGATTTTATCATGTATAGAAATGGAGATATGAATTTTTCTTTGAGTTGTGTTCTGGTTTGGCAGTTTTGAAGAAAATGAGATGGAGAGCTTTTTCCTTTCTTTCTTTCACTTGTTCAACTAAGTTTTGATCAAATAATGTTGATAAGATCAGATGGGGTGGCTGAGTATGATCCTTGGGATTTGTGCAAGGTGTATCCAAGAAGTTTGATAGATATTTGTTTGGTTTTTGGTTTGTTTTTACCACCTTATCCTTGCATTTTCATAATTCTTCCACTCTTGCCCTTGCCCCTTGGCTTTCACCATAAGCCACTTAATTAAATCAATAAATCAACTCCTTGTTTTGTATTGGGCCGAAGTTTGGGCTTCGTTCAAATTTCTCTCGTCATTTGATTCATCGATTGATTTCTGCGATCGTCTCAGTGGTTTCTCCTTTGTAAATTCCTTGGATATATAATATCCTCTTTCACATCATATATTAGTGTGTTAGGGTGATTCTAATCCTCAAGTAGGTATTAGATCCAATATCCTTGGTATATTCTCTTTTTCTCAGAAGTTGCTCTCCCGGTTATCTCTCGGGTTCTCAAGCATTCTCAAACTCGTTTAACAATCTAAATTCCCTTGGCATTTCCTTGACTTGATCACTCTTTGGTTTAACCTAATTTCACTATTTCCTCAAGATATAAACCCTTTAACATTTCTATACTCCTTAATATCACATTCGATAGAGTCTCAATCGAAATCGAAAATCCTTAAAGTCCATATTCAGGAATTTCTGAAATCCATTATCATTTTGAGTCACTCATTTTCATAGTACAACATCAATATGGTTCCTGATTATTCATTTTCCATTTCAAATCTAGGGTACTTACATACCATTTCCCTAAATCCTCAAAATTACTATTCATTTAGGCACTGCAGCATTCTAAAAGTTAGGGTTATTACAATGTGGCTGTGTATGTATATGCGAATTAGCGTGTATGTGTTAAAATTTGGGGGTTTCCATGGTGTTGGTTCAGTCGGTTTGTGACGCCCCTAGATCCGGGGTCAAGGATCCAGGTCATCACGGTCCAATTTCCATTCAATATCAATAGCTCTTTGGTCTTTTTTTTTTTTTACTTAATATTTATGCAATTGACCCCACATTAATACACACACACACACACCAGTCATATGCTCATAGAACAACATCCACAATATTAAAAGTTTATAGTTAAACAGTTATTACAACCCAGAATTCTACTAAGTACATTGTTGAATAATACTTCTACATGAAGCATTTCAACAATCAAAAGTTTATTATTCCAGCTTACACATTTAATATACATAATCTACCAGGACCCGCTTGTCTACGCTACCTCTGGAATAGGTGCCAGCGTTCTCTCAGAAGGTTGCCTTTCCCTTACCCTCTTGCGGAGTGTACTGCGGAGTATCGGCATGCCTAGCTGTTGTATAAAATAAATAGCAAGAATGAGCTAAAATAGCTCAGCAAGATAAATTCTATCGACTACCATCAAAGGAAATAGACCATTACACACACACATATATATATATATATGTGTGTGTGGAAATTCATCATACTTATTAAGAAAGAAAAATCTTTATTTATTAAATACACCATCTATTCATCTTGATAGGAAAAGAAATTTAGGATAATATAATATGAGTTTCTCTTCTATAATATTATAATAATAATCCATACTTCATTTCCGTATAATATTTCAAAATAATATATACTATTTGAATCAGATCTCTTAATAAAATCTTTCCATTTCCTTGTATATGACACTTATATAAAAATAATATAAAATCAGTTTCTCTTCATTCCATATAAATAATTCCATCACCTTATCTCTTTTTCTTGGTTTCAGCATATAAATCTGAAAACCATTATCAACTCTTTCTTTTCAAAAACATTGGGGATATCTGCTGTCGCCTGATACATTAGGACGATGATCAGTCGCCTAATCGTACCTGCTCTCTTTTTACTACCGGTAGAAGGAATGAAGATCATCCCTGGAGGAAGGCCACCTGCTAACATCCTCCCTTGGCATCTTCGTGCCGTAATAAAAATAATAAATGCTGGACTGTGTCGCACACAGCCCTGACACAGCCACTTACGCAAGTCTGTTGCAATCCCCCTTTTTGTCAAATCATTTATCTACTCACATTTATCATTTCCATTTCCATTTCCATTTCCATTTCCATTCACATTTCCATTCACATTTATTCATCACCTTTAAATCATATGTCATAATACTTTAATTATGACTCATACATCTTTTCTATAATTATTAAAGTCAAATATTCCTTTAGAACATAAAGTATATTCGCTCTATCCATATTCGTATATATCTTTCTTTAATTCTCAAAATCAGGAAATAAATCCTTAGCAGTATAGCATCGTAGAAAAACATATATATTCCAAGAAATCATTTTACTTAAAAAAAAATAGTTTTCTAAAGTAAGAGTAGAAGAAATCTTGCTCTCTTATATACACACATATATATATATATATATATATTGTTCCATCTACTTTTAAAAATAGTAGATAATAATCAAATAATACTTATTAAATCACAATATTTAAAAAGAATATCTTTAGCAAAATATTATAAATCATATAACCCTAGATAACAACTGATACCATTCTTTTATTTACTTTAGATAATAACTGATACCATTCTCTCATATTCTCTTAATCATAAGGCATGTTCACTTCATGCATAATCATCTCTATACATATCCATCTCATACTCATATCCATATTCATATCCATCTCATACTCATATCCATATTCATATTCATATACATCTTCGTATACCTTTCTTTTCAATATCAATACTCAAGGAAGACAATTTCTTCACAATATAGTAATAATAGCATCACATATATATTCCATGAAATCAAGTTTCTTTGAAGATAAATAGTTTTCCAAGTAGGGATAGAAAAGATCTTTCCTCGATCTCGATGTCCTGAAGGTATGGCTCGTGGCTCTCCCGGAGTTTCTATAAACACGAAAAGGATCGTCGTTAGAATACCACATCTCTTACTCACCTCAGTCTTGCATAACAATACCCTTGACACTTTAATATATGGTTCACATGTTATTCATAACCCAAGTGTTCCAAAAACCTAACCATTTTAGGTTAAATCAAGGTTTCGGTGCTTATTCACCATTTCCCTTAACAACCATACCCGACTGTAAAAATTCTCAGAAAATCTCAATTTCGAATTTTAATGTAAGGTCAACTGGAAATGACTCTTTGACCACTACACTACAATATCCCAAAATTTTATAATTTTTAAAAATGTTTAAGTATGGTAATTATAGCCTCAAAGTTGGCAAAATTGCAATTTCCCGGTTTCCGAACGACTTTCACTAAAACCCACTTTTCTCCTAAACTGTTCATCAGATTTTGACGCACTTTATGTCAAAACGATCTATGACTCAAGCTCTATCATCTCATGGTTAGTTGGTGTTCTAGACAGGAACCTACCGTACGCGTATGAGGTTTCAAAAACAGGGCATTCTTTGGTTAAACGAAAATCGGACATTATAACGGCTATATTTTCATACTTTCCAAAATATTACTCCTCCAAATCCATCATCCGCCTTATACACCATCACCTACACCATGTGGTCATCTTACCAACCATGGTTACAAGCACCAAACACTTCTAGATATCATATCATCACTTATAAACACACATCTACTCATGATTTATACTTAAAACAAACTTAACCATTAAACTCATCATAATCCATCATAAACTCAAAGTAATACTAAGGGTTCTTGAATTTTATACCTTCCTTGGAGCTTGAACAACACTCAATAAGCCTTGGATAATCCTTAAATAACCTTAAGGTAGCTTGGATCAACTAAATAAATCATAAAAACAAAGTTAGAAATTCGGATTCACTAGACACCAGTTGAAAGAATCGCAAAAACGAAGGCCTTACCTACGTTTTCTGGATGAGGCTTCTAAAGGAAAGTTGTAGAGCATCTAACCAGCTTTCCAAACATATAAAGAACACAGAATTCTATAGAGTAATGAAGGATATATGGCCGTTTGAAAATCATCACAGAAACTGTCAAAGATTCTGGCAGCTCGGTTCTTCAACTTGGGGAGGCGATTTGACTAGGCTATACTCATTATATTGCCATGAAATTTGGAGCGAATAATTCCCATGGAGTGGAGAGATTGTGGTTCAAATTTGGTGATTTTATCATGGATAGAAATGGAGATATGATTTTTCTTCTTGAGCTTGGTTCTGCAGGGCAGTTTGTGGAGAATGAGAGAAATGGAGTAATGAGGAAGATGGGGAGAGATTTTTTTTTTTTGTGTTAACTTTGATCTTATCTTCCTATAATCTTGATTATTCTAGAGTGTAGTGGAAGCTTGGTGAAGAGTATGGAAAAATCCTCATGCAAAATGACTAATCTACCCTTAAAACAAGTTAGTGGAATGTGATGTCACTTATGGTGATCTCATAATCTCTTTTTCTTGTTTTTTTCTAAGTATTATGCTAATAATCTTGGATAATAATAATGTGGTATGTATCCTTGTTATATTACTAATCTTGGTTGTTTTGTTTCCATACTTGTCTAATTGTGATTCGTTTCGAATGTACCTCATTATCTTAGTGGTTTTGAAATAATTTAACAATCCAAATTCCTTTGATATTTCCTTAACTTAGTAATCCTTTAGTTTATACTAATCCACTAATTCCTCAATATATAATTCTTTTAATATCTCCATGCTCCTTAATATTCAATAGAAGCTCATTCGAAATCAAAATTCTCAAAAATCCATATTCAGGAATTTCTGAAATCTATCGTCATTTCGAGTCACTTATTTTCTTTGTACAACACTAATATGGTTTCTGTTTACTCATTTTCTATTTCTATTATAGAGTACTTACATACCATTTCCTAAATCCTCAAAATTTTACTATTCATGTGATCACTGTAGCTTTGCTAAAGTTAGGGTTATTACATGGTTGATGTTGGTGGTTGTGTGAATCAACTATGGGTGTGTGTATGTAGAGGTATATATGCGTGTGGACTGTGGTGGTGTAATTATGTGAATATTTTGCCAGCGGATGTGTGAAGTTCTGTGCTCCTGGTGGTCCTCTTTGGGTAAGCCGATTGTGAATTTATGGTTACTATGGTGGTGTATTTAAGTTCGGTAATTACTACTGTATTGCTGATGTAATAACCGCAAATTTTCGAATAATTTTTCCTACTCGATATTTAAATTTTAAATAAGAGCGATGCACTAGTATATTTTAATTAGCGCATTTTTGTAAATTTTAATATTTATATATTCATATGGGAGTAAATATTATAATTATTTGGTATTTATTAAAATTAGAAATTTAGGAAAATAGGATTTTAATTTTGGACGGATATTAATTTTAAATCGCGGAATTTATTTTGAGAACAAAATTTGGGTCTCGTTATAATTATCCAGCAGGAAAATGACGATATTATTATTATCGTTTTATCCATTCGGATCGTTAAATAAGGGGAGACGGTAGATTTTATTTACGGAACACAATGTTACTTTTGCGAGACACAGAAATATTCTCTCCACAGAACACTAGAGCACGTCTACAAAACACAAAATATTCTGTCATAAACACTTCACCCTTTTTGCAAGCGCAAAATTTTCTAAACCTCACGTTTTGTCTGTTATAGTTGTGTAAATACTGAGTTAAAACAGAAACTGGGTAGAAGGGTCAAACAGAACACACCAAGTCACCAACTATACTTTTCCTCCTTTCTCTGCAAAACAGATTTTCAAAACCCAGCTCTCTATATCTTTCCTTCTTCCTTTACAAACCAAACCGAAAACAATTGCAGTTCGGTTTTGTGATGATCTTCCTGAATGATAATTAGAGTTAGAATGTATGTTCTTGTTTCCTGTTCGTTCTGTTGAGTTGTTTGTTTGTAATCGTTGGAGGAGGGAGAGGCATGTGAGAAGAAGGGTAGAAGAGTGGGTGATGTTATTAAGATTGTAAGGTCGAGATAGAATAGAAAAAAAAATCAAAGTGAGGGGGGGATTAATTGCCGCGTTTTCAACGGAGTAATAAGGAGAGTTGGTGTTGATTGGTTTTAAATCGAAGTTGAGGGAGATTTAGATAGCGTGAGGCAGAGGGAGAGCTTGATGATTTGGTGTTGTTATTTTCCGAGTTGTAACCAAGATAGAAGAGGGAGTAGAGAGAGATTTAGGGAAAGAAAGAGAGAGGAAATGAAGGATAGATGCTTGGTTGATATGGAGATGTCATATTGCAATGGTGATAGTTGTTGATTGTGTTATAATTGGTATAAGTTGTCATTTGTGTAAACGGCATATATGTGATTTGTGAAGTGAGTACATAGGAAGTGTGTTGTATGAGTACAGAGAAGAAGGGGTTGGACAAAGATTTGGAATTCTAGGGAGAAAAGGGAAGGTAAAGATTGTTACTATAACTACTTGGCTGCAGAGTTGTATAAAAAGATTGTAACTTTGTAGAGAGATTATACAGGGAGAGAGACAAAGAGATGAGGAGAAAAGAGAGGAGAGAAATCGAGGGTGACAAAGAGGGAACGACGGCAGAGAGATTGAGAGTGTAGAGAGGGTACGAGCGAGAGGGATGATCGATGGAGAGATTTAAGCAGAGAGATTGGGTTGGAGAAACTATTTCTGAAACTATTTTTCTGAAACTATTTTTTTTAAACGGAGAAATAATAATAAAAAAATAACTATATATAACTATATATATATTTATATACAGATTTAATAACATAATAATGAGTTAAAAATATTAAAATAAAAGGTTGAATATCTTTAAAATTTGGTTTTAAATAATTGTTATATTATTGTAAAAATGGTTAGAAATAAAATAGGAGTAATTTTTAATAAAAGTAGAATTTAGTGTAAAATGAGTTATTTTATTTTGAGAATAAAACAGGACCTATTTAAATGAAATTTGAGACTTAGAGAAAATTGTGGGAATTTTATAAGTGTTAATTTAAATGTGATTCGAGTGAATAAATAATTAGCAATAATTTAAGTCTTAATTAGAGACTTAATGATTCGCTAATAAAAAGGAGTTATAAAATTGAAATATTATTAAAATTGTGAGAATAAAAAGAGTTTAATAAAATGGTAAAAATTGAGTAATTAATTAAATAAGAATAATTTGTGATTATTTGGGCATAATTAGAGATTTAATGATTCATTAATAAAAGAGGGAATATTTATAGAGTAAAATATGGTTTTATTTTAGAAAGCTATTATCTAATATTCCCGGATTATTTTAATTAACCGGATCAAATCAGATTATTTTAGAGACTAAAACCGGAATTATTATTAAATTATTTACAAGATTAAAATGAATTCTTGGATTTTGAGAATAAATAGAGATTTATAATATTATTATTGCCCTAAATGGATTTAATTAAATAGAGCTTTTATGAGAATTTTTTTTTAGATTTGTATGAGTCAATTATTTTTAGAGGCTAAAATCGGATTAATATTAAAAATGAGTAAAACAAATTAGAATTTTGAGGATAATTAAAAGTAAAATTATTTTGATAAATTATTTTTGGTTAAAAGTGAGAATAATAATTATGGATTTAAATTGGATAAAAAAAATGGATGGTGGAATTATTTTGTGTTGAGTATAAATAGAGGTTAATATTATTAAACTAGTAAAATTTAGAGAATTGTAGAGAATTCATAAGAGTCAATTTAAAGTAGAAGTGCTATTTGAATAAATTATTGGTTAGCGAATACTTAGAGATAATTAGAGACCTTTTAAATGGAGAGTTGTCGTTATATTCGGTAACCCTATTCTCGTTTTTAAGTAGGATTTACGGATATTAAAATATTATATAGATCGGATTCCTGAGTTCGGGGAAGATTTACTTATCCGGGGATTTAGTGGAAAGTTTGACTCCGGATTTGTCGGCGGGTTTAAGTGAGGGTTAAATGAGGAAGGATGAAGATATTGGTTGTGGTTGTTGGATTCACTGTGAGGCGTTTTCCAATGGGAAAACATATATGTTCAGAGGGGACGTCTTCGATTATCTTCTTCCAACAGAGAAATTGGCGAGTATGGTTAATACGTTCAAGTTGAGTTTATAAGCGTTTATAGAAAATATTAGAATTGTCGTCTAGAGACTAAAGTATTGTCTTATGTTTGATATTGGAATTGACGCGCGAGCTCGATATCGGCGGATTAGACTCGTGGCAACCGCAAGAGCGTTGAACCAAATAATGATCAAATTAGAAGATTGTGACGTCGTAAGATAGAAGATGAAAGCAGTATTACTGTGACGTGTCATGATAGCTGAGAATTTCAGGCAAGTGTTTTCCCTTCACTTCTTGTTCAAGTGAGATTATTTTTTTAATATGCTTATTATGGTATTATTCCATTTATTGTCGATCTTGTCGACATTTATTGTCATTCTTGTTTATTCAATTTATACCCCATTTACTGTATCGAACTTGTCGATAACCTTTGAGACTATTATTCCTTAAATGATGATTCCTTGTTAGGAGTACAACTAAACCAATTGTTTAGGTAGTCGGGATCCTATTAGTAGAGCACTGAACCTATCATGTCCGAATACCCATTTCATACTTTATTTTAATCTATGATGTGTTGATAGATTTTTGATTCAAAATACTTCTCTCATGATTTGAGTTTTGATAGATGATATCTGTTTTCATTAACAATGATTTATTATTCCGATTTTACTACACACTTGCTGAGCATTTCTTCCGCTCATACTTGTCTATTTCGAAACCCTAACTTTTCAGTAAGGTAGTTTGGCGAGACATATTCGCACAGTTCAAAGAGAGAAGAAGCAGACGATATCTTGAAGATGACTTGACGCGGGATGTCCTGATCCAGTGTAAGGTCTATTTTATTTAGTTGAACTCTGATAGTTATTATTATGTATTGGATTAGTTACCTTAGTATACTTCTAATCGAAGTCATACCAGTGATTTAAGTTTTGATATAAGAGAATGTGGTAAAGCTGAAAGTTGCTGTTTTATGGAATTTGGATTCTTGTTTCTAGCACTATAACCTAAAAGATCTTGGATTGTTTGGGTCACAGAGATTATATTTCAATTTTCGACAATTACACGGAATAATGTTTTATTAAAGTGGTGGTGTTTATTTTGAGGATTCTCAGGTAACGACCAAATATCCTGACCCGGATTTGGGGGCGTTACAGCTGAAGTGGTTGTTTGGGCTGAGCAGTGAGCATACGTGTGTTGTTCAATTTCTGAGTATGGTGTGTGTTTGAGGCTGCTGCGGTTTCATCGAGTCACCACTACGAAATCTGTTCTTCTCTGATTGAGTTCGATTGTGAGCTTATTATCACGGTGGTGGGGAGGTTGGACACGTTGGTGGCTTGTGGTCGTGTATATCAGTGTTGTGTTTGTGTGTTGTTCCTAGTACGGTGGTATAAAAAAAGGGGAATTCCCGAAATCCTTTCATGATCTGAGTTAATTCGTTCTTGTGGTGATTAATTATTGTGGGATTTAATTGGTAGATTAAATATGTACAAGTGTGATTGTAGGTGTTTATATGAAATTACGATTAAATTTCAATTGTTAATTGAATTCGGTGTTAATAAATTATAATTAGTTTAAGTCTATGTGTTGTAGTTGATTGTAAATCGCATAAGGATACATAACAATGTTATGTGTTACGGATTAAATACGAGACTTTCTGATAACCAGTGTTGCGTCTGAGTTTGTATTTGAGTAGTGAAATGTATAAAAGTATTTAAGTGATATAATTTGTTGGTTATGAATATGATTAGCGAGTATATGTGTAGTAAAGATTGTATGTGGAGTGCTCGGATAACTAGAGTTATATTATTAACTTGTATCTGAAAAGTGATTGTAACTTATGAGTTTGATTAGTACTGTCAGTGGATGAAGGAAATTATGATTTGAATTGGTTATATTACAACAGGTTAGATGATATTATAAAGGAGGTGCTATCAAATTTTTTATTAAAAATTATATTGTAATTCGTATATTAAATTGATAAAAGTAATTATAAATAGATATGATGTACGTGTTAACAGGTATAAATGTAAATTGATGTTACGTGCTAAGTGCTGATATGATTCTATGATTGTACGTTATTATTCTGAGAATATGATAAGTAAGGGCTATATGTGTTAAATTGTAAAGCGTTATAGGACCCGTTTGGGTAGATAAGTTAGACGGTTATGATTATACGCATACTGAAGTAGTATTTTACCTGTATATAGGTCCGGATAGGAGGTCGATGATGAGCCAGTGCATTTTAGATAGAATCTTGGGGAATGGTATAATTATCGAATTTGACAAGTGATAAGTGCATATTTTTGCATATTTTTATTACCTATTTATTGCTTGAACTCGTATTTTAATAAATTATTTTGTTGCATTTCAGGAATTCGTAAATAAATAAAGAAATGGCAAAATAAAGAAATAAAGAGCAAGGAAGGGAAAAAGAGGAAGAAAAAGGACCAAAAATGAAAGAAGGAAAAGAATTAGAAGCTTGGAGCAAAAGGAATATTTCAAGACAAGTGGAAGGTGGAGATCATCCCTACACACTACATAAGTGTATGGCCAAGATCAACTCTTCAAAGCTTACAGGGGGAGGGAAACAAATAGATGGCTAGGATTTCACCACCACACACCACAAATGTATGGTGGGGATTTACCCAACACCCTAATTCCTATCCTATAAATACCCCCTCACCCCCCTTGTATTTAGTAACTTAGATTTTAGGGTAGATTTAATTTCTTGTATTTTTTCTTAGTTTCAAATCTTGTAAACACTTTTATTTTAATGCAAATTTCCATTTCCTTTAATTTCTTGTCTTGCTCTCTCGTTTATTTTACAAAGCTTTCGTTATTTTCGTAAATCCATGTAGTGGATAAAGTAGTGAAATGCTAACCACTATGGGTTGAAATTAACGAAATTTTAATTTCTTGCTCTTAGTTTTAATTCATAATTTAAGCCCCTTTAAAAATCAATTTTATTGTGGGCCATTTAATTCTAAATCATCGTTTTAGTGTAATTTAAATTTCGTAGTTAATTTCGTTATCTTCTTATTTATTTATAAAAAAAAACAAACAAAATTTTTAGTTTCGTAAATTTCCAATATTATTTTTCTATCTCGTTGTATTTCTTTAATTCGAAAAAAAAAATTCCTTCATTTTGTTCGAACAGAAACCAGCTCCCTTTTCCTCCTTTTCTTTTTAATAGCTTTCCCCTGCTTCTTCTTTTCCTGCAAAACAACACGAGCTTTTTTTTTTCTTTTTTCTGTGTTCCATCGAACCCATCTCTCTCCTTCTCTCTCTCTCTCTCTCTCTCTCTCTCTCTCTCTCTCTCTCTCTCTCTCTCTCTCTCTCTCTTTCTATGAACCGAACCACACAGCCTCCATGTTCTTGTTCCCCCTCCCCTCTTTTCTTCCTCCCTCCAATCCCTTTCCCCTTTTTCTTTTTTTTCTTACTCCCCATTTGTACGTGCGCTGAGCTGTGATTACTTGGTTTTGCTGTTGGACTATTGGTCCTGTTTTTTTTCTTTTTCTTCCTGATTTAACCAATTCCGAGTTTGTGTGTAACTGTGGCTAAGTTCGAGAGTCCAGGATTAGTCGAGTATTTGTATGAATGTATGTTTTTTTTCTTTCTTGTAAATAATTTAATTTACTTTTCTAGTTTTAATTTGAATTTAAATTTTATTTAGAATAATCTAAAATCTAGTTTTAATTTAGAACTTTTAGAATAATTTAGTTTTTCTTTTCTTTGTTCTTTTCATTTTTTTTATTTTTTAGTTTAAAAAATAGAATAATGATTTAAATTTTCTTTAAAATAGTTTGAATTTACTTTTAGGAATTAAATAGTAAAAATCACATTTTCGAAAATCTAAAATTGTTCTAGTTCGATTAAATTAAATATTAAGGTTTGCGAATAAATATTAGTCTCTGCGGAACGAATCATAAATTTTACAACGAAACTAATTGTGCGCTTGCGATTCAAATTTAATTATTTTTAGCACAACAAGTTTTTGGCGCTGCTGCGGGGACTAATTATTTTTCGTGCCTTAATTTTTACTTTTTCGAGTGAGTTTTATTTCTTGTCTTATTTTTATTTCGTTCTTTTTAGGAAATTGTGAGATTTCGGAACTCTTCTCAAGAAGCGTGGAAAATTGGAATTTATGGAAAGCTTGCTTCGGTAACCGTATCTCACTCTTTTCGGCTTTTTTTTATATTCAGAAAATCACAAAAATCACAAAAAAATTAAAAATTAAAAATCCAAAAAAATTAGTTGTAAATACGTAATTGTTGCATCATGCATTTAATCACTTAGGGCACATCATCTAGATTTTTATTTTCTTGTTTTTAATTTTTCGTACCCTATAAATTGTGGTGATCGCTGGAGGACCCCAAGGTACGTTAAATTCTTTCTTTTCTTTAGTTAGAGCACGTAGTTAAGCATCAATAAATGTTTATAGTTTTTTTTTATACCTCTTTGTTTGTTGCATCATTTTGTAAATAAATCTTAAGGGCATAACCTCTCATAAGATAAGGGAAGGGATTTCATCACTCTTTCCTTAGCCCAAAAACAATAAATCTCTTATTTTGCATACCCTAGCCATTAATAAAATTAATTAGACGTTTGCCCCTAGGAATCTCGCGCTCATTTAGGAAGCTGCTTAAGAAACGAAGTAATCTATAATTATTCCGAATTTTTGGTGTCTAGGAAAGCGAAAGCTGACCTGGCCAATTAAGGTTTTGGTGTCTAGGCTGGTGTTTAGCCTCTTGGCAATGCTTGCACCTACCTGGCCAAGCCGGTTCGAATAATTATTGATTTACCTAGTTTTTGGTAGCCCTTACAGTTAGGAGCAAGGTCTAGTTATCTTATTAAGGAACCCTAGGGTTAGAATAATTTTTTTTCCTTTTAATTTTTCACCACTTTCTTTTTGTGTGTTTATTTTATCGCACTTTCTTGCTACGTGTTTCCTTTTGTGGTTTATGCGAACTACGTGGATTAGGGATAATTCTTCTAGACTAGTGAGATCATTTGAGATTTCTTCATCGTCTAATTCCGAGTCTTTAGATTATTCCGAACCCGTAGTAAACATGGCCATGTCTCTTAGGGACCGTTGCTATCCTACTCGTTCCGCCCAACCTTCGTGTATCACCCATCCTCCAGTTAATGGTAATAATTTCGAAATTAAAGCTCACCACATCAGTATGTTACCTAAATTTAACGGGAGCGAGGGTGAGGACCCGTATCTCTTTCTTCATGAATTTGAGGAGGTTTGCGCATTGCAAAAACTCCAACATCTTTCCGAGGACTCCATTAGGCTAAGACTTATCAACTTCGCTTTAAAAGAAAATGCAAAAAAATGGTTGTATAGTCTACCCATTAATTCTATTTCCACGTGGGAGGGATTTGTGGTTATTTTTCTAAAAAAATATTTTCCAAACCAAAAGACTACGAGAATTACAAAAGAAATAAATCAATTTCATCAAAAGGAAAACGAGTCTTTTTGGAAATATTTTGATCGTTTTAAAAATCTTCTATCACAATGCCCCCACCACGGAATAGAAAAATGGAGGCTTTGTAAGATCGTTTATGAGGCCTTAGATGGACCAACAACCGCGTTGTTGGAATCTATGTGCCAAGGAAAATTCATGGAGAAAGATGAGGACGAGGGTTGGACATTTTTGAAGAATTAGCCGAGAAGACCATGTTGTGGGAGTCTACTAGGGAACCTAACAAGTCTAATGAGTCGTCTAGTTCATCTAAGGGTTTGCATTCGATTGGGAGTTCGATTGCAACCGATGCCAAATTAGCCACTCTAACTAGAAGACTCGAAGCCCTAGAAACTAGTAAGGCCCCCTCAAATGTGTCTATGTGCCCTAATTTTAATCAAGGTTTTTCGAACTATCCCGCTTTTGATCAACTTAATGCGGTGTCGCAACCACCCACTAGGAACGACCCTTTTGCTCCTACTTACAATCCCGGATGGAGGATCATCCGAATTTCTCATGGAACCAAAGCCAAAATTACCAAAATCCACCTTCCTTTCAACCTCCTTTTCAAAATACTCATTCTTTCCAAAAACCCAATCAAAATTCTTTCTCGACTCCAAATCAAGGTCCCTTTCCAAACCCTACTCAAAATCTCGGTCCTTATCCGACTCAACCTTCTTATTCAAATCAAGCACCCGCCCACCCACCCGGCTTTCATGAGTCGGATAAGAGACTTAATTCTTTGGAAAATACTCTTGATGCGCTTTTAAAATCAACGACTAATTTGGCTCAATCTCAACAAACTTTCATGCAAACCATGACTCAAGATAGGCAACTTTTAAATGCTAGTACTCAAGCCATATCGAAGTTAGAGGTTCAAGTGAGTCAATTAGCCAGTGCCATGTGTGAGCGAGAAAAGAATAAATTTCCAAGTCAATCGGAGGTCAACCGTGAATTCCATATAAACCAAAGACCACATGAAAGTGTGAATGCTGTAATTTCTTTAAGGTCGGGAAAACAAGTCGATAATCAAGTAGGAATCGAGTCTTCCGAAGACGAAAAAGACGAGTCAAATGTTGAATCCAATCCTAAACTCGATCCTTCAAACCATATTCCAAATCCCGAGCCTTTCAAGTCATCTAATCTCACACCTTTAACTCTTGAACCTTCATCTTCCAAATCTATTCCCGAGTCATAAAAATTCTTCTCATTCACCAATTGCACCGAATGAACCTTCATCTCTTAGTAAATCACTTCAAAAATCTATTCCCGAAGAACGTATCGAACGAGTCTTTAAGCCTAAAGCTCCTTATCCGCAAAGACTCCTTCCTAATAAACAATCGCCTCAAGTAGAAAAGATTTTGGAAGTTTTCAAACAAGTCGAGATCAACATTCCTCTTTTAGACGTGATTCAACAAGTTCCCTCCTATGCGAAATTTCTTAAAGAGTTGTGTACTCATAAACGAACCACCCAAGTCCCTAAGAAAGCCTTCTTGACGTCCCAAGTGAGCTCAATTCTTTCTAACCAAATTCCCGTGAAGTACAAGGACCCCGGTTGTCCAACTATTTCATGTGTCATAGGTAATACTTTCGTGGACAAGGCTTTACTTGACTTAGGCGCTAGTGTGAACTTGCTTCCATTTTCTGTTTATCAAGCCCTAGGTTTAGGCGAGCTCAAAAAGACCAATATGACACTTCAACTTGTCGATCGTTCTATAAAAATGCCCAAGGGATTAATTGAAGATTTCTTGATTAAAATTGGTGATTTTATCATCCCGGTTGACTTTGTTGTCCTCGAGACTCAACCCGTCACAAATCCTAAGAACCAAATTCCTATCATTCTAGGACGACCTTTTCTTGCTACATCTAATGCCTTGATTAATTGTAGGAATGGTTCGATGAAACTCACTTTTGGTAACATGACCATTGACCTTAACATTTTCAACATCGGAAAAGAACCCAACGTCCTTTTTGAGCAACCAATTGGAGTCAATGTGGTTAACAAGTTTGTCACATGGTTTAGCTTTGAGGATAGTGAGATTGAGTCTCTTCTCAAAGAGGATTTCAAAGTCAATTATAAGTCTAATCGAGAGTATGCTGATTCGTTAAGGGAAATGACCTCGGAAGAGATGATGAGAGAGTTGGAAGACATTTGTTCCCCGTGGGAGACACCACCCGAGGATGTTCATGTTGAGACCATTGTTAAAACTCCCGTTGGTGAACCACCTACATTTGATGAGTTGTTAGGAGATTTGAATGACAATTGTTCCAAGTGGGAGACCACCGGAGATTGTTAGTAGTGAGCCCGTTTTTAACACTCCCGTGGGTACACCGCCCGCATTTGCCTTAACTCTTTATCATCCCAAATTTGATCAACAGCCGTTAGGGAAAGAGGAACCCTTGTCTCATGTTATTCCTAGTGATTCGAACCCTAACCAGACTTTCGTTATCTCTAATTTGCTTAAACAAAATAACGAAGCATTAAATTTAAGGAGAACATTAATGATAATTGTTCTTTAGGGTTAAATGATTCAATGTTGATTGAGAAAATCTATTCTAATAAAAATTTTCACAAATTTCTAGATATTTTCTCAAAGTTGCTCCCGAATTTTCCTACCGGCATCGGCTAATTCGGTTTCTTTTGCCTCCCCTCGTGTAAGATAGGTATGGGGGAGGAGTGTGTGCGGGTGTGAGTTGTTTTTCTTTCATAGTTTTTTAGAAATTTTTCAGTCTCCGTATCCCTTATTAGGTATTTCCTCAGCTTTCTCCTTTTTCATTTCTTTATCCTTTCTCATTTCTATTCTCTTTTGCATTTGCATACATTGAGGACAATGCATGATTTAGGTATGAGGGGTTTTTAGTGTAAATAATCAGAAAATCCAAAAAAAATGAAAAAAATGAAAAAAATCACAATAAGAGTTCTTTTCGTATTCTAGTCTTGTTAATTGATTGCTAGTTGCTTGATGCACCCTTGCATGCTATGATAATCTTATGATCCATTAGCTTTTGTTTGAGAAGTGATTTGCTAAAGTTCTTGTTCACACACTTACACTAGCAAGGTGAAGGTAGTAGACTTATTTGAATTGTGCATGAAATTAGAAGGGCATGATTAGGTGTAAGATGATTTGGTCCTCATGCTTTGAGTACAAGTAGGTGCATTGAAGATACCTTTACTTGAGATTGATTATGTTTTACTACACAAGTGAGATTTTGAGCCTATATGCATATCTTTTGCATTTATATTCTTTTGCTTGAGTGTCCACTTGTCATTTGCATAGCTAGCACTTGTTTGGATTCCTTCTTGAAATACATGACATTAATTGATGATAAAATGATAAAGGCACTTAGGAATAACCTATATTTCCAAAAATATCCACACCATGCTTATGTGATCAATTAGTTAACCCTTTGAGCCTAATCATTTTCTTTCGGTGACACACCACATTACTCACCTAAGACCTTTTTCTTGTTTAACCTTACGTATTCTTGATCCCATTTTGAGGAAATATTTGTTGTTACCTTGATAGTCGATTTTCAAAATTAAATCTAAAGGAGGATTATTGTTACATTTATCATTTACCTTTAAAATAAATAAAAAAAATGAAAAGAAAGAGAAAAAATGAAAAGAAAAAAAAATGAAAAAAAATGAAAAAAAATGAAAAAAATATACATGAGAGCATACTTATGTTTTTTGTAATCCTCCTTCATTGCGATTATTCAAGGCTTTTTGTTGAAAATGAAAATAAATTGTGTGGGGAGGAAGTTTGGTGTTGTGCATGATATTCATGGTGACTACTAGCTTTTGACATTTCACCTTGCTTTGGCCTTTCTTGACGTACCTTGTCCTTAGCCCCATTACAACCCTAATAAAGACCTTTTGATTGTCATTATTAATGTATGTTGTGATTTAAGTTGGAATGATACCAAGTGTGAAGCATGCATTTGATTTTGTTGGAATTGAGTGATACACTTACTCTTGTTCTTGAGTGAATATTCTTTTGTGAGTGAAAGGTGAGGTATTGCTTATTTGTTTTTTGCATAAGAGATCTCAAGTTTTGACTCTGAGGTGTGCCCTTGTAGAATTAGCATGGTTACCAATAATTTTTTCACTTGACATGAACTTGTGATCAATCTTGCATGGTTCTTTAAGTAGACTATGTGAATCCTTGCACTTTCCACACCAAGACTTTGCAACTTCATTTTGATTCTAAAGTTGATGTATCATGAGAGGACATGTATGTGTGGTGTGCATTGCCATGTGATCTTTTATACAAACTAGATGGATTTTGTGGGTACATTCACTATAGGCCCTCACGAGACCTCACTCGTCCACTAGGGCTGCCTAGGGGTTTAAAGGGCTTGTTGCATATGCCAAATGCAACCGTCACACCTACGAAAAGGAGTATAGGACTTTGTATCTAGATTTTCATTTTCTTTTTGTCTTTGATTTACTCGAGGACGAGAAAAAGATAGGTATGGGGCATTTGATAAGTGCATATTTTTGCATATTTTTATTACCTATTTATTGCTTGAACTCGTATTTTAATAAATTATTTTGTTGCATTTCAGGAATTCGTAAATAAATAAAGAAATGGCAAAATAAAGAAATAAAGAGCAAGGAAGGGAAAAAGAGGAAGAAAAAGGACCAAAAATGAAAGAAGGAAAAGAATTAGGAGCTTGGAGCAAAAGGAATATTTCAAGACAAGTGGAAGGTGGAGATCATCCCAACACACTACATAAGTGTATGGCCAAAATCAACTCTTCAAAGTTTAAGGGGGAAGGAAACAAATAGATGGCTAGGATTTCTCCACCACACACCACAAATGTATGGTGGGAATTTACCCAACACCCCCCTTAACCCTAATTCCTATCCTATAAATACCCCCTCACCCCCCTTGTATTTAGTAACTTAGATTTTAGGGTAGATTTAATTTCTTGTATTTTTTCTTAGTTTCAAATCTTGTAAACACTTTTATTTTAATGCAAATTTCCATTTCCTTTAATTTCTTGTCTTGCTCTCTCGTTTATTTTACATAGCTTTCGTTATTTTCGTAAATCCATGTAGTGGACAAAGTAGCGAAATGCTAACCACTATGGGTTGAAATTAACGAAATTTTAATTTCTTGCTCTTAGTTTTAATTCGTAATTTAAGCCCCTTTAAAAATCAATTTTATTGTGGGCCATTTAATTTCAAATCACCGTTTTAGGGTAATTTAAATTTCGTAGTTAATTTCGTTATCTTCTTAATTATTTATAAAAAAAAACAAACAAAATTTTTTGTTTCGTAAATTTCCAATATTATTTTTCTATCTCGTTGTATTTCTTTAATTCGAAAAAAAAATTCCTTCATTTTGTTCGAACAGAAACCTGCTCCCTTTTCCTCCTTTTTTTTTAATAGCTTTCCCCTGCTTCTTCTTTTCCTGCAAAACCACACGAGTTTTTTTTTTCTTTTTTCTGTGTTCCATCGAACCCATCTCTCTCCTTCTTCTCTCTCTCTCTCTCTCTCTCTCTCTCTCTCTCTCTCTCTCTATGAACCGAACCACATAGCCTCCATGTTCTTGTTCCCCCTCCTCTCTTTTCTTCCTCCCTCCAATCCCTTTCCCCTTTTTCTTTTTTTTTTCTTACTCCCCATTTGTATGTGCGCTGAGCTGTGATTAATTGGTTTTGCTGTTGGACTATTGGTCCTATTTTTTGTTTTTTTTTCTTTTTCTTCCTGATTTAACCAATTCCGAGTTTGTGTGTAACTGTGGCTAAGTTCGAGAGTCCAGGGTTAGTCGAGTATTTGTATGAATGTATGTTTTTTTTTCTTTCTTGTAAATAATTTAATTTACTTTTCTAGTTTTAATTTGAGTTTAAATTTTATTTAGAATAATCTATAATCTAGTTTTAATTTAGAACTTTTAGAATAATTTAGTTTTTCTTTTCTTTGTTCTTTTCATTTTTTTTTAGTTTAAAAAATAGAATAATGATTTTAATTTTCTTTAAAATAGTTTGAATTTACTTTTAGGAATTAAATAGTAAAAATCACATTTTCGAAAATCTAAAATTGTTCTAGTTCGATTAAATTAAATAATAAGGTTTACGAATAAATATTAGTCTCTGCGGAACGAATCATAAATTTTACAACGAAACGAATTATGCGCTTGCGATTCAAATTTAATTATTTTTAGCACAACAACAAGTATGCTCGTGGAGCGGATGACAAGTATAAAAGAAAGACGGATGTAAAGTGATAAGAAGTTAAAGTATTTGAAATGGAAACCCTGTGTATTGAGGTAAGTGATTCTATCCCTCACTTATTGTTCAAGTGATGTGAGCATGATTTTGATATGTATAAGCTGTTCTTTCAAATCATGTTGCTAGTGTCTGTACCCTTCAATGATATTAACCTGTCCTTACTAATTGTAAGATTTTCTTCCAAATCGTTTCGCTAGGGTTTATACCCCTTACTTCTATTTTCAAAAGTGACATTTTCCCTCAACTAATATTGATATAATTATTCTCAAAGTATTTTACATTATTGTTCATTCCTTCCACCTATTGTTCAAGTGTTGACTCTTTTAGAATTATTTCAAGTAAATATTCCTAATCTTTATTAATATTCCAATATGTGATATTTTATTGGATTCCTCAATACCTATCGTTCAGGTGTTGGCTCTTTTAAAATAATTATTTTATATAAATATTCCTCGTTTTTTATTAATATTCTAATACATGGTATTTTACGAGATTCCTCAGTTGTGTACTACTCTATATTCTTCAAAAGTAATTAAGTAATACTTTTTAAACAGAGAAAATCCAAGATTTAAAAATTTATAAAAAATCTTTTATTATGATTCTTGGATATAAATTACAATCTTCCCTCAATAAATATTCTTTCAAGGAATGTTTTCTTTAAATTATTATAATTCGAGGTTTATATTGTCGTTGAAGCATGTGTTGCTCAGTGACGATTAAAACCGAAAATGAATTGAGATCTTCTTACTTACTCAACTCATTATTGTCGGGCCGGGTTGGCAGCTAAAGCCTATGAGTGCTTAGCTGACAAGAGTGAGGTTACGAGTAATCGAGAATTTCTCGAATATTTATTTTTAAATTAATTGAATCACTTATGTTAGTTTCAAAATATCTAACGAGATTCTACCAATTCTGGAAATAGTTGAAAAAAAATGGTTTATAACCAATGTATTTACTCAAATATTCTGATGAACTCCAGATTCGTTTATTTCATGAATTCCTTATAAATTGCTGTTCAATTTTAGAACCTGAATATTTGCTTTGTTTATAAATTGGTTAATGACTCTTTATTGATTCATAATTCTGTCTTGCTGAACTATACCTTGCTTAATTAAATCTTATTGCTTTGTTGTTTATGATTTCCTTATATCAAATGCTTCCCTGACTCTCAGTCCTTTATCATTGCTAATCGAAATGACTTGATTATTTAAAGGCTCTATAAAAATTCCTTATATAGGGTTGATCAGTTATCAGTGAGTTTAAGGACTGGAAAGTGAAATGTTTTAAATTATTAATAATAAATTTGTTTATACATTGGAAAAGCGTAAGAGGCTAGGGTGGTCCTAGTCCAGCACTTTTATATAGCGTAAGAGGCTAGGGTGGTCCTAGTCCAGCATTAAAGGCTAATGTGTTGCCTAATTGGGAACCCAATTTCAGAGGAATGGGGACTTTACGTGGCAGATCACCCATATTGTCCGAAATCAGGAGAATAATAAAAAAATCAACTTAAATGTTTTTAAAAAGTTTTATGAAAAGTATGTTTTGATGATAGAATGGTTCAAAGGAAATAAATGTTTTGAGAAAGAGTTATGGTTTAAAGAAAAATGGAAAGTTTTATTTTATGAAGAGAATTGATTTATTCCCTTGAGATAGTTGATCATTGATATTGTTCATGAATGAAATATTCATAAATTGTTGTTCACTATATTATATACTTGTTGAGCACTCTTTGGCTCACTCTTGCTTTGTTTTACCTAACAAATTGCAGTTAGATTTAAGGATGACCTACTTATATTTTCAAATGCGAATGGGAGCGAGGACGATCCTATTCGGATTAGATTTCAGAGCTAACGCGGGCGAGCACGATTTTGGATTAAGCTACAGATTAGACGGTATAGTGATTTGTATTTAGAGCTGAGATAGAAGTTGTAATAATTTGTATGATTTAGATTATTGTTTCATACCATAACCTGGAATCGATCCTTGGTGAGGAATCGTTAGTGTATTAAGTTTTATTTGTAATTGTTAATTGGAATTTGGTTTGGGTTGAAATACAGGTGGATAGTCCAATTTACGAATACTTCATGCCGGAATTTTCTAAAATTCCCTTATATCAAAGTCTATTTTATTATAAAAAGTATATTTTCAGTATTGGGAAGTCAGGGCATTACAGGTTGGTATCAGAGCGATATTAGGATGATTTAGGATAAGATTCGCCTTAGGATATTTGGACGACTGTTGCGACGTTATTTGGTATTTCGACGTATCGCGCGAGCAGAAATTCGATTCATCCGGAGACTCAATTTAGGACGAAGCAGATAATTCAGCGCAGCATACGTTAAATAGACGACCAGAGTTACCAGCTTGGAGGATGATATGTGTAGATCTTCGTGTATATTCTAGCGACTTTAGTTACCCCGTAAATGATATAAGGAGTACGAAAAGATGGCAAACAAGATGCGAAATGTGATTTCTGGCATGTGATGGAGTAAGGACGTGGCTATTTATTACTAGCTGTTGATTTCATTTAATTTATTGATTAAGGAGATTTAACCCTCGTTTCTGTTCCTTCTCATTTGATTATGTACCCCATCACCTTTGATAATCAACTATATTTCAATTGATAATGAATTTTTCAGATTCATTTAAACACATTCCTATTTTTTAGAGATACCTCTATTTTCCAGGGGATCACTTGAATCAACATGATGCATATAAATTATTGAGATCCTTGAATTCTTTCTATTTTCCCCGAATATTTGCTATTCCTTATTCAACATCGAATATATATAAACTTTTGAAACTTTTGAATTATTTTTGTTTCTCTCTGAATACTTGACCTTATTTATTCTGACTAGGATGAACAACCCTATGTATATAGGGGATTCAGGGACATCTTATCTATGTGATAGAAGTCTGGTGGGATGCCACTGATTGTGTTTGTCATGAAAGTACAGAAGGCTGGCCCCCTTCTTGTGCTATGGTGGTTGACCTAAGTGACAAATGCAACCTGAAATTAGTTCAATAATCATATTGATCTCTCAGTTAAATTCTTTTATAAAATTCTTATCAAACAAAACTCATCTTATATTCATACATGCTAATACATGTCTAGTACATTGATACCTTTGTTATAAACCCTTACAAGTTTAAAAGTTATCAAGGAGTTGAATGTAGTATAGATGGAAAGGATGACATTTTAAGTGGTCTAAGATACGATTATGTTGAAGGAAAACTGGTTGGTCAAGTTTGAGGAATTCATATTAAAGTAGAGATTGTATCTCGAGTTAGACTTCTGGTTGGATTGGCAACGAAGACATGAAATTATTAATTTTGTTAAAGTTGAAAATGGAATGGTGATGAAAATAAGTGGTATGTGATGGTTATTGTGGAGCGAAGGCTGTGGAGGAATGCTTGTTAATTTCTCATTTTACTTTGGATATAAAAGAAGAGATATCATGAGATTTTAAAGGTTTGAGGCCAATTGTTGGATATAGAAGTTTTAGAATCAAAATGGAATAATTTGAGGGAAGCAGAGTAAAGTTAGACAGTTGCTTTAAGAAATGTCAATGAAAATTGGAACTTTGGATAAAAAAAGGATTGTGTTGGAGATAGCGAGTTAGGTGAATGTAATTCAGAGGATCATGAATATTAAGAGTGAGAATAAATTGACTTAAATGGAACAAGATAGCAAGAAGAGGAAGACAGAGAACCAGAAAACTTGGAGGAATTGTGTTAGCAGAGGACGTGAGATTTGCCTTGTAACATCCCACAAATTTGAGTATTATTTTATTTTAATTTTCTTTATTGTTTTTTTTTTAAATTTAAATTTGTTGTTCATTTTTTTTACATAATATGTGAACTTGTTAAATTTAATTAGATATATGATGTGACTAAGTCAACCGTGCATGTGGGTTTAGTGGATTATGTGAAAGCCATAATTTTAGTGTATTGGTATTATTAGTTAGTTTATAAACTTTATCATCTCGTTACTAGTTATATTATAAATGAAGAGTCATTAGCCTATATATGTAAATACGTCATACGTCTGATTTGAGAGAGAGCTAAAACAAAAGGGAGAAGAGCAATAGGAGCGGAGTACGTAAAAGTCATTCAGAGGAATATATTCTATAATTAACAGGTTAGTACCACAACCTTTGTGTGAACTAATACGCATGCATAGCTTATATTATAGGTGAATTTTATTGTTTATTACGATGTTATGCATGATTTATGTCCCTTAATTAACTTATATGTACATGTATGTATATGGTGTGGTGTCTTGATAAGGTAACTTTAAACATCTAGTTTCTGTTAATGATTAGGGCTTTATATCTAATTCTATGTACTTGAGCCTTAATTGCATATGTGATTATTCATTAATTTAGTAAGTAGTTAATTTTGTAGGAGTGAATTGAAATACAATATACTTCTTTAATGGTTTATAGACTCTTAATTGTTAACGAATAACATGAAAAAATTATTTATGTGTGTATTTTGTGAAATACCATTAAATGCATCTTTAATTATCTTCTTGTTAAATGGCAGAATAATTGTAGTGGGCAAGACTTGATTTTATTAGCATGTTGTTTTGTAATTGGGTACTAAAGTCTCTTAAATAAGTGGAAGTGTGTGGGTAATACATGTTATTAATGTATTCATCTCTCAATACATCAGTAAATAATGACTTGAGCTTTTCATTAATTATTTTTGGTTAAAAAATAATTACCCATATATTTGTTACATGAACTAAATTATGCATATATTTTTAGTCATGAATCTTGATCATTTTAATAGTTGTGTGTCCTGTTTTATTGAGAGCCTGTATATGCATTTTTAAAAATTATTAATATCTTAACTTAGTTAGTATGATTTTTGAAGTGTAGTTAAATTATGTTTTCACAAAGTTAGTTCATTAATTAAGGTATGATAAGTGATACTCTGTACATGTAAAGTTAAGTAGGTCATTGATTTCATTTTGTGGATATATATATATATATATATATATATATATATATAAATTTAATATATATAAATAATTGAATGAACACATGTTGGTTTGCACACACGTCGGTTTGCACTCTGTATCCTTCTGCCCAGTCTTATTGTAACTAAATTTGGTTGGTTAGATTCAAGTCTCGTCGTAGCGTTTTAACAAGACTCGTTTTAAATTAGTTTTCAGGTTATATTCAGGTACGAATTCCGATCCTTGTTCCTTTTCTATCATTATAAATGTATTTTACATTTATTGTTGAGCTAACTTTATAAACCATCATCTTTTCGTACTATGTACGAATTCTGATTCTTTTCTGTTAAATTAAATTCATTTATACTCACTAAGTTACTGTTCATAAATTGTGATCTGTTGTGTTCTTATAAATGATATTACAAATTCTTTATTCTTTTCTCTCCATTTAATTATTCGTTAGATTTATTTTAAGCTCATTTTTCTAAAATTGTTAGCTCTTGTACTCTCTGTGTACTTTTTAGTTCACACTCTTACATTTCTTTTATATTCCTTATTCTTGGAATTGTAGTTGCCATACTCATTTATATTTGTTTTGTGTTGTGCTAAAAATAAATCATTTTTAAAATCGCAAGCGCACGACTCAATCGTTGAATTATTTTAGGTATCGATCCTCGGAGACTAATATTTTCGCAAGACTTAACTTTTAATTTAATCGGAAAAGGACAATTTGGGTTTTTGAGATTTTGGTTTTAACTAATTAATTAAAAAAAGGAAATTTAAGCTATTTCTAAAATTAAATTTATTCTAATTTTTCTAAATTATTTTAAAACTAAATTAATCTAAAAATTTCTAAATTCGAATTAAGACTAGAATTTTTAAAGAAATTTTGACATGAGGTGTTTGAAAAATCGACTAGCCATAAAAATCACAGCAACTCGCAAATCAATCACAATGACAAACCATTCGAGAAACAACTTAAGCACGAAAACAGAAAATGAGATTACATATAAACGAAACTGTAATGATAACAAATTAACACTAAAGCTCATTCATACATGTATCTTCAAAAATGCAAAAAACACAGAAAGTCAGGAAATCACTGCAAAACTCGAAAAACTCGCAGCAAAACTTATGGATTTTACTGCCATTCGACAAACTTAGCAACTCAGCCATTTAATTGAAACATAACCCAACTCCGAGTCGACCTAGTCAACTCGACGAACACAACAACTTAGCAATTCAACAGCTTGGAAAACAAGATGACACCATCTCAAACTACAAGGCAAATCTCAATTACAACTCGGCACAAAACGCAGTACAACAAGAACTTGACATCAACTGAGTACTACAAGATGAACAGCAACTCGATAGAACTCGCAGCTGTAAAATCAAACACACGAACTCGACAATACACAAAAAAAAAAAATGGAAACAACGATTTAACAGCGGTTTTAAAAACTAAATTAAAGAGGAAGAATTGAGGGAAGGGGGTCGAGTACAGTGAGGGAGTCGAAGAAAAAGAAAATCAGAAAAGTGTGGGTTAATTCGTAGGAGAAGGAAGAAAAAAAAACAAAGAGGGGAAATGGGTTTGTGCAGATTGTTCGAAGAGAAAGGGGAGAGAAGGGTTCTAAGAAAAGAAAAAGGCTGGGTTTGGATTTTTGTGTTTTAACAAAATAAAACAGAGGATAAAAAGTAACAAAAGGGATAAAAACAGGGGATGAAAATCAAGCATTCGAATTAAACATATGAAAGCAAGAAAAATATGTACTGAAAATCAAAACTTATATTTTTGTGAATTTTTTTTAATTACACTAATACATAAAATAGGGAAATTTAGATTTACAATTAACAATAATAATACTCACAATCAAATGGATGTTTGAAGGGGCACAATTACGAATTAAAACTAAAATTTAAACTACAAGCAAGAAAATAAAAATCATTATTTTCAACCCATAGTGGTTAGCATTTCGCTACTTTGTCCACTAAACGGATTTACGAAAATAAAGAAAGCTATGCAACAAAAACGAAAGAACAAGACGAGAAATTAAAGGAAATGAAATTGCATTAAAATAAAATAGAGTGTTTACAAGAATTGAAATTACAAAAGAATAAATTAAAGCTACCCTAAAATCTCAGTTTTTAATTACAAGGGGGTGAGGGGGTATTTATAGGATAATAATTAGTGTTAAGGGGTGTGTTGGGTTAATCTTGGCCCTACACCTTCTAAATGTGGTGGACAAATCCTAGCCATCTATTTGTTTCCTTCCCCCTTAAGCTTTGATGAGTGGATCTTGGCCATACACTTATTTAGTGTGTTGGGATGATCTCCACCTTCCACATGTCTTCAAAGATTTATTTTCCACTAAGCTCCTAATTCTTTTTCCTTTCTTCATTTAAGTCCTTTTTCTTCCTCTTTTTCGTTTCCTTGCTCTCTATTTCTTTATTTTGCCATTTCTTTATTTATTCATGAATTTCCTGAAATGCAACAAAATAAATTATTAAAATACGAGTTCAGGGAGCAAATAGGTAATAAAAATATGCAAAAATATGCACTTATCAAATGCCCCCATACCTATCTTTTGCTCATCCTCGAGTAAAACAAAAAGAAAAATGATATCTAAGAGAAGTCCTATGCTCCTTTTCGTAGGCATCACGGGTAATTTAGGTTTACCAACCCGTTAAACCCATAGACGATCTCTACAGGAGGAATGTTGTCTCCTAAGGGTTTACAGAAGATATACCCATAAAATCTTTGAGATAATCAGCAAGTATCTAACTTTCCTCTTATAATTAACTTTCATTGGTGTCAACAAAACAATTTTGTAAGAAAATATATGCCTTAAAGATTAATTTAATAATAGCCAAGTTATAGGTTCCCACAATCCTCATGAGTAGACTCGAAAATTTTACAAAAAATCCCAAGGTGTGTAGTGAATTTAAGGCCTTTGGTGGATAAAGTGCATACGAACATTTTCTCTTTTTCAACCAATATTGAACAGACCCAATCTCTATCAAAACAAGTATCTAGCCAAACTTCATGCTCTTAGTAGTTCGATCGACTGTCGGTTGAGGTCTTAAAAGACTTTTGCATCGATACCAATTTAGCAAGCTTTAGGTCAACAATCCCAGACCACAAAGGACCTTAGGTTGCTAGGCACAAAGTCCCCTCGGACTTACTTTCTCGGGTTATCAATGAGCCCAACCTAGTCAATTTTCCTACTAAGGACTTATTAGACTTAAGAATTTATTAACACTAATGGTTGAAATGACCGTGCAATGATTGAGGTCCCAAAAGACTTATGCACTAATACCCATGTAGCGAGCGTTGGGTCAGCAATCCCAAACCACAAAGGGCTTTAGGTTACTAGGCACAAAATCCCCTCAGACTTAATTCCTCGGGTACTAATGAGCCCAATCTAGCCATTTCTTCCACTAGCACTCTACAACTATAAACATTTATTGATCCTTTTTTTTTCTTTTTTTTCTTTTTTTCCTAAGACACTATAGGAACAATTTATTTGAAAAGGTTTGATTCGACATTGTTTTAACATGTGGGTTCTCTCTCAGGTATCGAATAACATCCCTATAAATCTTTCCATCAAAGGTCTTGTACAAATGTGCCGTCTTGGTCTTTTAAGCAAAAAGTTTGTTCGATACAAGTTTCATGACTAAAACCTTACTTGACTACGTTCAAATCATCTAAAGGCATTATACATATAATTTTCGAAAAATTGTTAACACCAACTAGTTCTAAAATTTAAAGAGTGGGAAGGACGACTAAGCTAAAATATCTCTATTTTTGGATTTTTAAAATTTTCAATTTTTTTGGATTTTTCAATTTTTTTGTATTTACACTAAAAACCCTCCCCCATACCTAAATCATGCATTGTCCTCAATGTATGCAAATGCAAGAGAAATGACAAAGGAGAATGGTGAGAAAATACCTGACAAGGGATGACGGAGAGGAACGAAAATGTAAAACAACTAATTAACACTACTCACGCACACTTATACTCCCTCATACCTGAATTTCACCAGGGGAGGCAAAGGAATAAAACCGAATTAGCCGATGCCGGTAGGAAAATTTGGATGAAGCTTTGAGAAAATATCAAGACATTGTTGAAAATTTTGATTAGAAAATATTTTCTCAAGTAACATGGAATCATTCAACCTTATAGAACAAGTGTCACTAATGTTCTCCCTAAACCAACTTAAGGCTTCTTTATTTTGACTAAGAAAATTAAAGACAATGAAAGTTTGGTCATGGGTGGAATCACTAGGAATGACATAAGATAATGATCCATCTTTTCCTAAGGGCTGTTGATCAAATTCGGGATGATATAGAGTTAAGTCAATTGCAGGTGGTGTTCCCACCGGACTCTTAAGAACGGGCTCAACACTAACAACCTCAGGTGAGGTCTCCCACTTAGAGCATCTCCAATGGTATTGGCTAAGTCGATTGGTTAAATTTCAAAAAAATAATAGTTGGCTAAAATTTATTGAACCTGTAGAGTGTTTTGCTCTAATGGGGATCAGCTATAATGGTTGGTTATATTTCAAAAAAGGTATGATTATGATTATTATTAATTTTTTTGGTCAAATTATGGGAAGAAAAGGGGCGGGAAATGACATGGCATTTGCTACAGATCTCTAGAGCTTCAACAAATATAGCCAATATTGAAAATATATAAAGGATTGGCTAAAATTTTAGACAAGGGGAATGTCCCATTGGAGTGATGAAATTTTAACATGTTATGTATAATTTTCAATTTTGGTAAGTTATTTAAAATTTTAGCTAAGGGTTTTATTCCATTGGAGATGCACTTAGAACAATTGTTATTCAAATCTCCTAAGAACTTATCAAATGTAGGTGGTTCACCAACGGGAGTTTTAACAATAAGATTTGGTTCACAAGAGATCTCCATAGGTTTGGTTTCCTATTTAGAACAAATATCGTCCAACTCTCTCAACATATCTTCCGTGGTCATATCCCTTAACGACTCATGATACTCTCGATTGGTTTCGTGATTTATTTGAAAATCCTCAACAAGAAGAGACTCAATCTCACTATCCTCAAGGTTTGACCAATTAACAATGTCATCAACAAGATTAACCCCTATTGATTGTTCATAAAGCTCATTAGGTTCTTTTCCGACATTAAAGATGTTAAGGTTTACCGTCATATTATCAAAAGTGAGTTTCATCGAACCATCCCTACAATTAATCAAGGCATTGGATGTAGCAAGAAAAGGTCTTCCTAGAATGATCGGGATTTGGTTCTTAGGATTCGTGATGGGTTGAGTCTCGAGGACAACAAAATCAACCGAAAAGATGAATTCACCAACCTTAATTAGCACATCTTCAATTATTCCCTTAGGCATTTTGACAAAACGATTGGCTAATTGAATTGTCATGTTTGTTTTCTTAAGCTCGCCTAACCCTAGGGCTTGATAGACAGAAAATGGAAGCAAGTTCACACTAGCGCCTAAGTCAAGTAACGCCTTGTCCACAAAAGTATTGCCTATGACACATGAAATTGTAGGACAACTGGGGTCCTTATATTTCACGGGAATTTGGTTAGAAAGAATTGAACTAACATGAGAAGTCAAAAAGGCTTTCTTAGGGACATGAGTGGATCGCTTATGAGTACACAAATCTTTTAGACACTTAGCATAAGAGGGAATTTGTTGAATGGCATCTAAAAGAGGAATGTTGATCTCGACTTGTTTAAAAACTTCCAAAATCTTTTCTACTTGAGGCGATTGTTTGTTTGAAAGGAGTCTTTGAGGATAAGGAGCTTTAGGCTTAAAGACTCGTTCGCTAGACATATCGGGAATTGAATTGGAAAGTGGAACAACAATCGAAGATTTGTTAGGTGAAGGTGGTATTTGAGTCGATGAAGGCTCGCTAGATGATGATGATTTATGAGAAGATTCTGGTGACACGGGAATCGGGATTTGTGTGGAATGATCAAGGCTAGGGTTCGGTTCATCATCTGACTCTTTTTCTTCTTCGGGAGACTCGACTCCTACTTGATTATCAACTTGGTTTCCCGACCTTAAAGAAATGATAACATTAACATTTTTGGGAGGTCTTTGGTTGAGAGGAAATTTAGGGTTGACCTCAGGTTGACTCGGGAACTTGTTCTTCTCTCGCTCACACATGGCGTTGGCTAATTGACTTAATTGAACCTCTAACTTAGATATGGCTTTAGCATTAGCATTTAAAATTTGCCTATCTTGAGTCATGGTTTGCATGAAGGTTTGCTGAGATTGAGCCAAATTAGTTGTTGATTTCAAAAGGGCATCAAGAGTCTTTTCCAAAGAATTAATACTCTTATCCGACTCATGAAAGTCGGGAGGGTGGGCGGGTGCTTGAGTCGGATAAAGACCGTGGTTTTGAGTCAGGTTCGGAAAATGACCTTGGTTTGGAGTTGAGTAAGAATTTTGATTGGGCCTTTGAAAAGAAGGAGGTTGAAAAGAAGGTGGCGGAGGTTGGTAATTTTGGCCTTGGTTCCACGAGAAATTTAGGTGATTCTTCCACCCGGGATTGTAGGTAGGAGCAAAAGGATCATTCCTAGGGGTTGGTCGAAACACCGCGTTGACTTGATCACAACCGGGAAAGTTTGGAAAACCTTGATTATAATTAGAGCACATAGACACTTGTGAGGGGGCGTTACTAGTTTCTAGGGCTTCGAGTCTTCTAGTTAGAGTAGCTAATTAGCCATCGATTGCAATCGAATTTCCAATCGAGTGCAAACCCCTAGATGTACTAGATGACTCGTTCGACTTATTAGGCTCCCTAGTAGACTCCCACAACATGGTCTTCTCGGCTAATTCTTCGAAAAATGCCCACCCTTCGTCCTCATCTTTTTCCATGAATTTACCTTGGCATATAGACTCTAACAAAGTGGTTGTTGGACTATCTAAGGCCTCGTAAACGATCTTACAAAGTCTCCATTTTTCTATTCCGTGGTGGGGGCATTGTGATAAAAGATTTTTAAAACGATCAAAATACTTCCAAAAAGACTCATTTTCCTTTTGATGAAATTGATTGATCTCGTTTGTAATCCTTGTAGTCTTGTGATTAGGAAAATATTTTTTTAGAAAAATTACCACAAATCCCTCCCACGTGGAAATAGAATTAACCGGTAGGCTATATAACCATTTTTTAGCATTTTCTTTAAGAGCAAAATTAATGAGTCTAAGCCTAATCGAGTCCTCGGTTAACTGTTGGAGTTTTTGTAAGGCACAAACCTCCTCGAATTCATGGATAAAAAGATACGGGTCCTCACCTTCACTCTCGGTAAACTTAGGTAACATGCTAATATGGTGGGCTTTGATCTCAAAATTATTACCATTAACGGGAGGAAGAGTGATACACGAGGGTTGAGCAGAACGGGTAGGGTAACAATGGTCTTTGAGAGATAGGGCCATGGTTTGAAAAAAACACAAAAGTAAACAAGTAGCAAATAAGTGCGATAAACTAAAACACACAAAAAGAAAGGGCGAAAAATCAAAAGAAAAAAAAATCCTATATCTAGGGTTCCTTAATAAAATAACTAGACCTTGCTCCTAACTGCAAGGACCACCGAAAACTCGGTAAATCAGAATTTATTTGGACCGACTTGGCCAGGTAGGTGCAAGAATTGCCAAGAGGCTAAACACCAGCCTAGACACCAAATCTTAATTGGCCAGGTAAGCTTTCGCTTGCCTAGACACCAAAGAGTCGGAATAAGTAATGATTACTTCGTTTCTTAGGTACCTTCCTAATTGAGCGCGAAATTCCTAGGGGCAAACGTCTAATTAATTTTATTAAAGGCTAGGGTATGCAAAATGAGGGATTTATTGTTTTTGGGCTAAGAAAAGAGTGATGAAATCCCTTCCCTTATCTTGCTAGTGGTTTTGCCCTTAAAATTTATTTACAAATGATGCAAGAAACAACGAGATATAAAAAAAACTATAAACATTTATGGATGCTTAACTACGTGTCCTAATCTAAAGAAAAGAAGAAAATTTAACGCACCTCGGTCCACCAGAAATCACCACAAATATAAGGTACGAAAAATTAAAAACAAGAAAATAAAAATCTAGATGATGTGCCCTAAGTGGTTAAATGCATGATGCAACAAGTATGTATTTACTACCTAATTTTTTTTGGATTTTTAAATTTTCAATTTTTTTGTGATTTTTTGTGATTTTTTTTATTTTTTGGTGATTTTCTAAAAATAAAAAGGCGAAAAGAGAGAAATACGGGTTATCGAAGCACGCTTCCAAAAATTCCGATTTGTTCCAAGCTCCGTGAGAAGATTCCTGTAATTCCAACTTTCTAAAAAAACAGAAAGATAAAAATGAGACAAATAAAACTAATCCGAAAAACTAAAAATTAAGGCGCTAAAAATAATTAGTCCCCGGCAGCGGTGCCAAAAACTTGTTGTGCTAAAAATAAATCATTTTTAAAATCGCAAGCGAACAACTCAATCATTGAATTATTTTAGGTATCGATCCTCGGAGACTAATATTTTCGCAAGACTTAACTTTTAATTTAATCGGAAAAGGACAATTTGGGTTTTTGAGATTTTGGTTTTAACTAATTAATTAAAAAAAGGAAATTTAAGCTATTCCTAAAATTAAATTTATTCTAATTATTCTAAATTATTTTAAAACTAAATTATTCTAAAAATTTCTAAATTCGAATTAAGACTAGAATTTTTATAGAAATTTTGACATGAGGTGTTTGAAAAATCGACTAGCCATAAAAATCACAACTCGCAAATCAATCACAATGACAAACCATTCGAGAAACAACTTAAACACTAAAACAGAAAACGAGATTACATATAAACGAAACTGCAATTATAACAAATTAACACTAAAGCTCATTCAAACATGTATCTTCAAAAATGCGAAAAACACAGAAAGTCAGGAAATCACGGCAAAACTCGGAAAACTCGCAGCAAAACTTATGGATTTTACATCCAATCGACAAACGTAGCAACTCAGCTATTAATTGAAACATATCCCAACTCCGAGTCGACCCAGTCAACTCGACGAACACAACAACTTAGCAATTCAAACGCTTGGAAAACAAGATGACACCATCTCAAACTACAAGGCAAATCTCAATTACAACTCGGCACAAAATGCAGTACAACAAGAACTCGACATCAACTGAGTACTACAAGATGAACAGCAACTAGACAAAACTCGCAGGTGTAGAATTAAACACACGAACTCGAAAATACACAAAAAAAAACGGAAACAACGATTTAACAGCGGTTTTAAAAACTAAATTAAAGAGGAAGAATTGGGGGAAGGGGGTCGAGTACAGTGAGGGAGTCGAAGAAAAAGAAAATCAAACAAGTGTGGGTTAATTCGTAGGAGAAGGAAGAAAAAAAAACAAAGAGGGGAAATGGGTTTGTGCAGATTGTTCGAAGAGAAAGGGGAGAGAAGGGTTCTAAGAAAAGAAAAAGGCTAGGTTTGGATGTCTGTGTTTTAACAAAATAAAACAGAGGATAAAAAGAAACAAAAGGGATAAAAACAGGGGATGAAAATCAAGCATTCGAATTAAACAAATGAAAGAAAGAAAAATACGTACTGAAAATCAAAAATAATATTTTTATGATTTTTTTTTAATTACACTAATACATAAAATAGGGAAATTTAGATTTACAATTAACAATAATATAACCCACAATAAAATGGATGTTTAAAGGGGGCACAATTACGAATTAAAACTAAAATTTAAACTATAAGCAAGAAAATAAAAATCGTTATTTTCAACCCATAGTGGTTAGCATTTCGCTACTTTCTCCACTAAACGGATTTACGAAAATAATGAAAGCTATGCAACAAAAACGAAAGAACAAGATGAGAAATTAAAGGAAATGAAATTGCATTAAAATAAAAGAGAGTGTTTACAAGAATTGAAACTACTAAACAAGAAATTAAAGCTACCCTAAAATCTCAGTTTTTAATTACAAGGGGGGTGAGGGGGTATTTATAGGAGAAGAATTAGGGTTAAGGGATGTGTTGGGTTAATCTTGGCCCTACACCTTCTAAATGTGGTGGACAAATCCTAGCCATCTATTTGTTTCCTTCCCCCTTAAGTTTTGATGAGTGGATCTTGGCCATACACTTATTTAGTGTGTTGGGATGATCTCCACCTTCCACATGCCTTCAAAGATTCCTTTTCCACCAAGCTCCTAATTCTTTTTCCTTTTTTCATTTAAGTCCTTTTTCTTCCTCTTTTTCCCTTCCTTGCTCTTTATTTTTTTATTTTGCCATTTCTTTATTTATTCATGAATTTCCTAAAATGCAACAAAATAAATTATTAAAATACGAGTTCAGGCAGCAAATAGGTAATAAAAATATGCAAAAATATGCACTTATCATTTTGTTTTGCAATTATATTGCGATATTGTTTTATTCTGTTCCATTCTATCTGTAAAATGAGTTTTGGCAATATTTTGTAACCTTTTTGTTGGGCTTTTAGATTGATCTGTGTGGGTTAATCACAGACAATGTTCATATGGAGTTCGGAGTAAAGGTGAACTAGGTACTTACTCGCACCAGTGCTGTGAGTGTGCGAGCACATCTCTGGGGTATGAGATTGTGTTTAGATCATGATCGCTTCTATTTTGTTGAAATGCTTTATGCATTTCATGTATTCTTCTCGTGGATTGCCGGAGAAGAAATGTCTGGATTGTACTCGCTTTATGATCCGGACTTACCGAGTACAGGTTATATAAGAGACCCTTATTATACCCACCTTACTTGTGATTCAGCCTTCTGTTTGTTGAACTTTGTTTAGTTCCTTTTGTACCGTCAGCTCAATTACTTGTGATTGCATATTCTGTTATATTATATTCGTACTGGGCATTTGGCTCACTCGTATTGTTTTCCTTCCACAGTTAATCAAGGCTAAACGGGATTGAGATGAGTGATGTCAACCAGACTTTAGCTGCAGTCTATATAGTTGTTTAAATAAATTCGAGAACTTATTAGATTTGTTTTCAGACTTTACAGTACTTTCATTGTGATGATTAAAACATTGATATTTATCAGGATTATCGATTATTTTCTGTTTCCATTTAATATAAATTATAATCTATTTCAATATTCGTCTATTAGTTAACGATCCGAAAAGTTGGGCTGTTACATGCCCATAAAGGAATGTAGGAAGATTTTGAAGGCCAGAATAGCGAGACAAGATAGCTACTCGTAGGATAAGATTTCGAGAGCAAGCATATTTTAATTTATTAATATTATTGGGGGAAGCTGTAAGTAGAAGCAGAAGGAATGATATTGTAAGAAGTGACGAAATTAGAAACAAGAAGTTTATATGATTATAAGTGATGTTGCTAAGAGTATGGATATGGTGATAGTAAAGAGAATAAGGTTTGATTCTAGGATCGAATCAATTGATCGACTACGAGGTGCAAGAAAGATTGTAAGGACAAGCAAGTGAAGCTATGATTCCCAAGGAATGTAGAGGTTGTGTTTCGAGGCCGCAAGCGGATAAAGGAGTTTTAACAATCACGCAGACCAAGAGGTTGTTACGTTAGGAGCCAAGATCGCAAGGCATCTCATGAAATTCAGGAACATGAGAAGAGCATATATACGATTTCTAGGTACGAGCTTTGCAATTGGAAGAATTAAAATTTTCTGGATATGATGAAAGAATCGAAGTGAATGCCGAGACGACAAAGCAACAATGAATTAGGAAAGGCGTAAAATGCCAGCAGAGATCAAAAGTTTTAAAGGACCGGCTAGGAATTATTGAAGGTTGTCAACGGTATTACCAAGATAGCTACAATAGTAAACAAGCCTACAAATCAGGAAACAAATGGATAAAGGTGAAGAAATCTTTTAGGAGTCAAAGAAGAGATCGAAAACAGATCAAGTTTCAATGCAACCGGATGAACCAGGAAAGATTAAATAGGCATACAATGCTCAAGGAAATGTTCAAAGAATTTCGGAAGTTATAGATGGAAGATCCAAAGGTCTAGATTATTGTGAATGGTATTGGAAGGTTGTGACCCCGAGTAGTTTGTATCGTGAATAAGATAAATACGTTTCAAGGTAAACAATTATTAGTTTCGAAAAGGTTACTCAGTGAAACAATGGGATTAAGGATGGATAGAATTTTCCCAGTTATTCCCTCCTCGAGTAACATTGTACGTGAAAGGGGAGTAAGAATGATTGGGGGATTTCTTGATATTCTTTTTCTCAGAGTTTTATTTGGGGCAATCTGAATTATGAGTAGGAGCGTCGAAGTGGTATCAATTGATATTTGTTTTAAAGATTTAATTATTTACCCGTTTACTTCAAGTCAAGGCAGATTTTTTTTCGTTTTTATGTTCGCTGCAAATCAAGGTGGGTTTTGTTTTAGCAGTGTATACGAATGAATTGTTTATGGATGATTAGATCAGTAAATGAGGTACTTTCATGCAGGGCATAGTCCATTATACGAATAGGTCATGTCCGATTTTCGGTAGAAAAGGATTGTCGCGCACGAGTGATAAGTATCTAGAATTAATGAGGCATGTAAACCGAAAGTTTAAGTTTATGTTGGAATCTGCGGGCTTACAAGACAAGCCTAGCGAGATATGAAATGATATAAAGGAATTCTAGAATGAAAGAAATGATTTCTTACGGTCGATTCTGAGGACAGAATCCTATTAAGGGGTGAAGGATATAACGCCTTAGAAATTTCGTAATTATAATAATAATAATAATAATAATAATAATAATAATAATAATAATTATTATTATTATTATTATTATTATTATTATTATTATTATTATTATTATTATTTAATATTAGATGTGAAATATATGGCGTGAATTTTTTTTAGATGAAATGTATGTGACATCATGTTTACGTGCTTATATGATGATGTATATGTGAGATGTGGGTCGGTGAAATTTTATTTGAATTTTTGACGATTTAAATCTATTTAAATTATGCATTATTAATCTTCTGAGAATTTTAAAAAATCATTGGAGTTGATAAAAATAATGAAATCTTTTGTAATATTATCCTTATGATATTATTTAGTTTTTAAAAGTAGTGGGAGAAATATTTTGGGTGTTTGAGTATTTTAAAATGATTTTAAGAGTTTTATTGTATTTAAATGATCAAAACTTGTAAAATTCATATTTAATTCATTTTTTTATCCTAAAAATATTTTAAAAATATGTGGCTGTTCATAATTTCGTACTCTTTAATTTGAAAATGAAAAGTTTATTTTCACTATTTTCCCATTTAATTTCGAATTATTAAAAGTTGTTTAGATTGATTTTAAATTGATTTTATTTAGTTCTCAACATTGTCAAATTTTGTATATACCTCTGCCCCTTTTTATCACTAAATCCCTAATTGAATCCCCTGCTCTATTTTTGGGGGCTGTTCTCTCGAGATATCACAATCCTCTCCTCTTGTAAGAACCCAAAATTTCGGTAGAATTAAAACTTTTCCTATTATGATGAAGTGCATCAATGAATAGTGATTTGGTGGATGAATAGTGATTTTGAGGATTAAGAAAATTTTTCATGCCACCTATGTACGAGACGTAGTGTGGATATTCCGAAGTTATACTAGTAATCTACGGAGTAAATAAGTGTATGTAAATGCGATCGGAATTCAGAAATTCCAAATTCTATTTTCGTGTAATATTTGACCGAGCAGTGAATTATATATCAGTAATATCAAGAAATGAGATATTTAATTTTTGGAATTGAGGAGTTAATATTTTGGAATTTTATTATAAGTGATTTGAGAATTTGGAACGAAAACCACTGAGGAAGTGAAACAGACGTTCTAGAAACCGCTGAAACTTAACAATGAGATTAAGCGATTGAGCGAACGAAGCATGCATTAAGGATATGGTATATTAAGAGTCCAAGGAAGGATATATTATGAGAAAGAAAGAGGATTGAGAATAAACTCCTAGAATTGAAAAATAGAGAATGCTTGAGAAATCGGGAGAACGTTTTCTGAGATAAAGAGAAATAAACAAGGGATGTTGGAATTAATATTCATTCGAGGTATTGTGCCATATTAGAGCAATAATATGCAAAGTATAAGTTGTAACGTATTAATTTTATTCACGAGACAACAAGGAAATCAAATTGTTGGAAAAGGAAACAAACCAAGGGACTAATATGAAAGAAACAAAAGATGAGGACTTTGTTGCAATTGTTGTGGATAAGGAAATCCAAGTGAGCCAATGAGGTGTTGACAACACATTACAAGAAGATGCATCCAAATGAGATAGATATATAATACATGTATTAGTCATTATTTAGCAAACAAAACAAAACAAACACAAGAAAACACCCATTCTGCCCAGCAGAACAGCAGCTCAGTAAAACGGGCCTAGAGCCTTCATTACTCAATGGAATTTTGTGTTCTTTATATGGTTAGAAAGCTGTGAAGCTGCTCTACAACTCTCATTTAGAAGCCTCGATCAGAAAAGCTCGGTAAGGGCCTCGTTTTCCATGATATTTCAGTCGGATTCTAATAACTCCGAATTACTAACTTTGTTTTCTTCATTTCTTTTGATCTTCCAAGCTTATCCAAGGCTATACAAGGATTATACAAGGTTTAGAAAGATATTACACACATCAAGGAAGGTATAAACTCTCTCAACCCTTAGCATGACTTGTTTATAGTTTATATTGTTAGATCTATAAGTTTTGGAGTGAATCTTGGTGAGTTGAGTTGTAGATGATGAAATCTTTAAGTTATGTGCTTGTCATGATGGTTGTAAGGCTTGTACTTAGAGTATGTAACCCCATGTATGCTATAGAGACAAGTCTTGGTGATGTTGATGGTAGATGTGATGTATAAATTGAGTTCTTGAATATTTGAGAAAAGATGAGTGCTGTGTAAATTCCTGGGAGCATGTACTGTCTTGTAGGAGGGTTTTGAACCCCTAAATCTTGTCACCCGAGGACCTAATTTATATGGTTGGAAAGATAATTGAATGTAGTTTCTAGAAATATAAGCTTCATACCCAGGAGATGTGTAGATCTTGAGTTATGGCCGGATTAGTGCAGTGTGGTTCTGGAATTCGGACTGCACTGTGTTGTCCACTTGTGAACTAAGTTAGGACCCCTTAAAATTATGTTAGTGTTATGAAAATTTGAGGGTAGTCAGATTATACAGTTGTGAAGGCTGTCCAAAAAGAATTGGAATAAAATTTATATTTTTCAATTTTATAAAAATGTTAAAGCGAAGTGCGCGCGAGTGAAAAATCACCTAGGAGCTTAGTTTAACGTAGTTTTAAGAGTACTCACTTGTGTTTCAAGTTTGAGGGATGGATTCGAGTCGAATGGGTAATGAATGTGATAAAGTGATGACATGGTCATATAGGAGGGTTAGTTGTCACAAATTGGAGTCGTTAAGTTGGTCTAACATCCTTTAAAACCTTACGATCAAGTAGTGTTGTTAAGGTACTAACGTACGAATATTGATTATGTATAGATTTTCGTTCCACGTCGCAAGCTCGACCACCCCACCCTAACCAAGGCAAGTTTACCTTTCAAAACTGATATAAAGAATTTTCACTGTTGTGTTTGTAGCTTCCAAACGTATTATATGCTTATGCTTTACGAGATTATGTTGAAGTTTGAGATTTATGCATATGTGTTTGTACACCCTTGAACTTAGAATGAAAGTGTTTCCTTCGGACAACGACTCTAGCAATAGAGGTCGTAGCGGTCCAAATATACTATTGACCGGGGAGCGGTATATTATTGTATCATGATTAAATTGCGAAAACCCGAAGAGTCATTCGGGAAGTACCGTATACTTAAGTATTTTTACGTTGTTAAAAATACTCAAAAATATCTATCTTGGATTAAAAGTTAATTTTAATTAAATAATTATTTTATTAATTGTTTATATTAAATCTCAAAATATCATTTATTAATTATTGTTCATCATTTTAAAGACAAAACTAATCCAAGATACTTTCATCGTTTTCAAACTCGAACTCTTTCAAACCCAAAACATTTTCGAAAACCCCCGGTCAGGTTTTCCTTCTTGTACACTTTTCAAGAATTATCGGTCGACTGAGGTCGAACTTCAACTACTCGAATTTTCTATCAAAATGATTTTTGACAAGAAAGAAAAAAAAGGGGACTCTGGCAGGTGTGGGAATCGTTGACGAATGATTCCCGGGATGTGTAAGCGGCCGTGAGCCAGGCGGTCCATCAATTATTCCGGCCCAGGTGTTGCCGAAGGATGATTACGGATGTAGTTTTCATCGAGGGTGATTACGGATGTATTTTTCACCCGAGGGTAGTTACGGATGTAGTTTCTATCCTTCTACTAGTAGAGAAGACCCGCAGATTGTTGGACTTGGTTGTGGCGACTGATCATCGTCAATCCTTGTCAGGTTTTTATGTTTTCTTCCAGTCCCATCCTCCACTTTGGAAAAATACTCAAACACTGCTTCTTGGGCCTAAGTGCCAAGTTGCCGATATTGTGGTTTTTGATAAGAAAAATATTGACATCGTGCAGTATCTAGAACTGCAAGATTTTCTATAAAGATTGGCACGTGTTAGTGCACTCTTGCAATTATTTCAAAGAATGAAATGTTTTTGAATGAGAAACCTTCTAAGCTAATGGAAGGAAAGAGGTTTGCAATGATGTATTCCCTGTACAGTATGTTAACCGTAGAGTGTTTTGCAGAAAATGATATACTCATATGTATATATTTTCAAACTTGAGATATATTGAAATGGGAACCTTATAAAGGGTTCATATGTTATTCTTAAATCTCCTTAGTGAGTATAGATGTTTTATTCAAACTCGGACATATATATTGTCCAATTATGTTTTGAAATCTGAGATATATACCCATATAGTTTGGAATGTTTTCGAAATAAACCACATTATTATTTTTCAAAATGGTGAACTTGCTGAGCATTATGTAGCTCATTCTTGCTTTATAAAAACTTTTCAGAAAGAGAAGAATTTGGCCGATTAACTCCGCACCAGCAGAAGAGGAGTAGAAGATTTACCCCGGAGATGATTTAGTTCCTGATAAATACTACAGAGTAACTCTGATAGGTTTTCAACTGTAATAGTAAGACTTGTCTTCAAGTATAGTTGTATAAGTGGAAGTGCGTAAGACTCTGGATTGTACAGATGAATTGTAATATTTAGTGTTACTTTTGATTATCGTTTCTGAGGCTCTAACTTGTTTGTGCGTAAGATTGAGGTCTGGATGGATGTATTGTTGAGTTGTAAAGTTAATACAGGTATGATATGGTTTGATGGTGATGTGACGACCTGAATCTTTGACCTCGGATTTAGGGGTGCCACAGAAATGGTATCAAAGCGATAAGTTACAGTACTCAGAAACGAGAGTGTTGAGAGTTAAGTCTAAGTAGGAGAATGACATAAGAGATCGTAGTAAACTTATTATTGGAGTTCTGGAAGAGGTACCGGTGAGTAGAATGGACTGGAGTGTTTACTGGAGGTATTATACTATGGTCGATAGAATCCTTAGAGACCTTCAGAATGATGAATAGAGGTTTGAGAGTCGTACATGACCTATCATAGGTAATGATATAGGAAGCAGAGCGAAATCTCAAGAGCAGCTGAGGTAGAGGCGATATTGCCAATATGATCGGATGACTAGGCTGGCATAAATTTTGTGGCCCATAGTCCTCCATAGTTTAGGAGGCGGCATTTTAAGAATCAAGAAGTTTAGACTTCCCTACATAATTAAGGGTACTTAGTACTTGGAATAATGAAAGTCTTTTACTTTGGCTATAAGATCCGATTTTCGATAAGTAACGGGTTTACCTGAAAGTTGGTCACTATGTCGTTATGGATTTCATTACCCTTGATGGCGAATTTTACATGTGTTATACGAGAATGTTATCATAAGACGAGCGTGCTAGATAATTCCACGCATGATTCGGACGCTAGAGCATGGTAGTTCAACTTAGAGAACAAACAAGTAGAATTAACAAAGGGACTCAAGAGAAGTTGAATATGGTTGCAACGAGCGATACAGTGATCTCAGAGTCTACCAAAAGAAAAGACCAGTGGGTCTAGAGTGGGATCCTTTGATAGAGATGTTATCAGGGACTACGTATATATGTATTGTAGACCTCAATATTTTTGGTATATGTTCACATACACACACCCGCCACTGAACCTATGGACTGCACTGAGATCCCTGATAGATCTCTTTGATCTGTTCCCAGGGGGAACTGGCCACTTGTGATTCATGTCAGAAGGCATGAAGTAGGACCCTATGGACTTAGCAGGTGTCCCCGGAATGATGTGAAGCTTGGTCTTCAAGATAAATCACGGAAATGACAGATATATTTGTGAAACCCCAACTCGATAAATGACTTAAAGATGATGATTGAGAGATGCACTAGTTGGTGTCTTGTATTACGAAGACGAAGAGATGGAGTTGCCCTCATAATGGTGATAATGAGATGCACGAATGATCATTAACTTATTTTGGTAACTAGCGGCAGGATTGGACTGTTAGTTTTTTTTAAAAATGTGGACCGTAAGGGTCGGACCAGATTCGTGGTCAGAAATTATTAAGGCCAATGTGTGCCGTGGATCCATTAAGGACATTGCTGTGTGCGTTTGTCCGGGGTTAGTGCGTGACTGATCAGCAGCCTAACCTTATGAATGTTTTTATCTACAAAATGCATGATAGTCCAATCCTCTTCTACTTTATGATTCAGACAAAAGACGTATCTTTCAGTTGAGCTTATATTTTGTTGCTTGTTAATTCTTGACAGACTTGCAAACATTTCAGTTTGTTTATGCTTTTAATTATATATATACTTGCTGAGCATTTTAGCTCACTTGCTTGCTAATTCTGTTTCCTCAGCTAAGCACGAAGATGTCTAGAAGGAGTGGACCGTCTGGTTGGGGTAGCCATAGAGGCAGCCAGAGAGTCGAGGTGGTGGGATGGGTAGTGAGCTTATCACCCTATTTCATGTCATTTCTGAATTAGTAGACAGATTATTTATCTTATGGAGTTGTATATTATTTTATTCAGTATTGGGTTGTAATAGTTAATTAGTAGTTGTTTCATACTGTGGCCTGTGAGCGGTCTTGGTTGGTGTAGTTATATTTCTCTATGGTTTTGTTATTATCACGCAAGTGAACTATTTTAGTATTAGTTGGTTGGTTTGGTTGGTTTGGACAGGTGGATAGTCATATTTATGAATATATCATGCCAAAATTTTCTAAAATGACCCTATAAATATATATTTAAATTATTATAAAATGTTTGGACATTATTGTTGGATAGTGAGGGTGTTACATCTGATGCCGATGCTGATATTGAGTCTGACCCGGAGGAGATGTCTGAGACCGAGGTCGAGAGTCCACCTGCTCGTACTGATACCCCTGTACCTACCACCGAGCCCGTGCCTGTTCCTGTACCAGTACCAGTCGTGACCTCTATTGTCACTGAGCACGGTGAGTCATCTGTCGGATCCTACTTAGTTCCCGAGCCTGCCCCTGAGCGTACCTTTTCCAAAGTAGTCCGTGATTGCGAGAGTTTGGCAGGACAGAATACTGAGCTTAAGGAAATGATTGAGAAGATGAAGGAGGAGGCCCAGCTTCGAATGGACTTGACTGTGATTGACGGGAGGGGACGTATCAGGATGCTTGAGGATGTTGTTAGGCACCGTAGGCTCTCTAGTTTGGTTTGCTGGAAGTTGGACTGAGCTCCGTGAGACTCGTGGTTCACGTGACTAGGGATTTGTTGTTGTGAGTTTGGTGGTGAGTGGGACATCTGTTAGAGCCCACTAGTGTTAGTTGTTATACTACTAGTTTAGGATATTTTCATTGTTTCCTATTCTTAGTAGTCGGATAGTATGTTGTTTAGTTTTCTTTTTGCCGCCCAGTTTTTAGAAGGGTTTGAATACCCTTAACTTATTTATGTTTGATCTTTTTCGTCTTTAGTGACGTATACATATTTTGTATATCCCTGTGTTATATTTTGTATATCCCTGTATATCCCTGTGTTATACATACTGCTTTTATATACCGTCTTTCCATATTTATTAATGTGACGCCCCAAATCCGGGGTCCAGATTTGGTGCCACAACCAATACAATTAAGTATAACTTAATTATACAGATGACCCCTCAACAAGGGTCGATCTCAGGTTATAGTATGAAACAAGAATCTAAATTACAACAACTATTATAACTACTATACCTTCTAATCAGAAGCGCAGTCAAATACTGAATAAATCCATGCTGACTCAAAAATCTAACTTGAATAGAATGCCTTTTCACACTCATTCGAATTATAAGACGTCGGTAGACCATTCTTAAGTCTAGCTGAAAGGTTAGATGAATAAAACAAGAGTGAGCCAACAACACTCAGCAAGTGAATAGTGAAGTAACAACTTCTAAATAAATTGAAAACTGACAACAAACATAAAGCTGGCTTCTAACAATAATAAGATTGTAGAATGATATGACTGGAAGCAATAGAATAATACTGACGTGTGATAACAACAGGATATCAACTGAAAGGCAAAGAAACAGTTGATAATAAAATATGTGCAAGGCAATTGACATTTCCAATAATAAACCAATTTCATTTCACAGTCTTATAAACAAAGCATTTTAAAAGTGATTGGAGGTTTTTATTCATAACAGACAATACGGGTGATCAGCCCATAGAGTCCCCATTCCGGATACAAAGTCCCTCTGGACATTAATCCTCTCATTAGGATAGCTTGGGTTCCCAAGAGGCAACACATTGGCCTATAAAGGTGTCGAACAGGACAAACCAGAACTACACTATAACATACACAAACCGACGGAACCAGCATTACCCGTTCGCCCCGACTCTCCAATCATCAGGAATCCGTGGAAACCATTTAGACGGAGTTCCTAACATTTTATAAATCTTTCTTTAAAACTATTAAGTTTTACAAAACTCTTTTTAACTTCATAAAACATTTTAATACTTAATCTTTTCGAAAACTTTTGCTTCGAAGTACCTTCGACTCACTAATAACAAATCAGCCCAGTCTAAGTAACATCAAAGTATTTTTAAGAAAAACAACTCATTTTGATTTGCAATGATGAAAGTCTAAAGATTTGGTCAAGGGTTACAAATCTGATTCATCTAGAAAAGACTCAAGGATAATCAAGATAATGATTAAGGAATAGTTATAAAATTTCAAGATTTAGGTTGTACCAAATTTGAATTTAAGAAACTTGAGTATTCACTTTAAAACATTAAAGCAGGGTAATATATCAGTTTATGGACTTAAAGGTCTTGCCTTTATGAAACCATGGTCAGACAGGGCATAGTAAATAATTCTCTCTTTTATAAATCAAGGTTCGTTTGAATACGAATTTCAAAATAGGGTTTAGTAGCATATAGTTTCTTAAAACAATGTTTTGTTGAAATAAGGTTCACTGAAAGTCAAATTCAATAAAATTATGTTTCCTTAAAACAAGGTTCGTTAAAACCTGGATTCTTTAAAATAGAGGTTTAGTAAAACTTGGTTCTTTAAAACAATGCTCGGTAGGATAAAAGTTAAGAAAACATGGGTAAGTAATACTAGAGTTAATAAAACATGATTTGATAACTAGAAGAAGGTTTATCAATCAATAAATTATAAAACAAGCGTTAAATTTTAGAAATTGTATTTAATTAAGACTTAAAAGTCTTATTGGGTTCATAGGGTATAAGATGATAAACATAATAAAGGTCTAAGCTTAAAGCAGAGGACAGGTTGTAGAATCAAGATTCACTGTCAATCTAAATAAGGAAATGATAGGGTGCATAGCAATCAATGTACGTATATTGAAAGATAGTTCACAGAATAACTCAATGGAAGGGTACAACAAGGTACAAATTACTTGTAAACTGATTTGAAAGAAACATGTTATGAGCAACAGAAGCATATATACTTCACTTGAACAATAAGTGAGGGATAGAAACACTTGCCTCAATATACGTAGTTCTTTTTCCAATACATCGATTCGTTACTCACTTTGCGTCAGTCTCTACCTCTTTATATGACGGTTTTTAATCGACTATACATCCATCTTTCTTCTATAATTCATTCGTCCCGATATCAATATACTTGTCAACTCCAATAAATATCCTTGTTCTTGAAATTCCACTTACACGCATAATGACTTCTTACCCGCTTCTTACTTGCACCTATAATAAGGTAAAGTACTATTTCAGTACACTATAATCCTAAATCATCTAACTCTATCCTACCCAAACGGTTCATATAATGCTTAACAACTTAACATACATAACACGTACGAGTTATACTTACTAGACAATCTAGTACAATCAGATAAGTACTTAAGCACATAACACATACCTCTCATTAGACATGCAAATCACTTAAATACTTAGCAATTAAAACATGCAGTTCACATATGTCACTTAAACACTTAACACACAACATCATCTTGACTTATAATCAACTTATAGCCTTATGCTATAGACTTCACGACTTATAATTCTAATAAAAATCGGGCAGAGTTTCCTTTATAAACTAGAATATCCCGTCGGAACATAACCGACTCAAATCACAATAAACTAATCCGATGGATTAAAAATCCACCTACAAGCCCAATCATAATCTACTCATAACTAATACCATACTTATACTTAACCATTTCACCAATACGACCAATCTTAAATATCTTACAAATAGGCTGTTAAAGATAAAATCTAAACCGATCAGTCCCAAAGAATGTCACTTTACTGCATAAAGATGAATTCAAATGAAAAAGTACAGAACACGAAACTTGAAGAAAATTCCGAGACCATTCCAGAATGGTAAGGCTCATAAATGTTGAACAAGTACTCCATTAACTATGATTTTTCAAAGTTTAAAAATCGTAATCCCAAAGTCAACTAAAATAGCTCAACTTTGACCGACCATAACCCAATCATTTAAAATCCGATTGACATTATTCTACAGCCTATTCCCTATATCTTTTCGCAAGGAATTGGAATATGTAATCAGTTTTACCAACCGACTTCAAATGATTACTAAACAAACTGTTTAACAGTACCAGGTTTTTACTACTAAAAATCTGAAAAATCAACTTATAAAACATTACATGCATCTTCATATATTCATATTATGCTTAATTAAAATCCGTAATTAACATCTAACATCATAATCATCATTTAAGTACATAGATTATAATTATAAAAGATCATTTAACAATTCATATATATAGGTTTATATATTCGAATAAAATTCAAAATCTATAAAACCCTTACATGCAATCCAATTTAGTCACATAAAACTATACTAGATTATGTATATGTACTGTAGAACCCATAAACTACCTCCACCGGCCGGCCGGTCACCGGAAACCGCCATAGCTGCCGGTGGGGTTTCGACCCATCACCAAAACAACACAAAACCATACAAAAACTCGATTTCAAACCATAATTAACATCACACAATCATCTAATCACTGAATTGATAGCTATGCAGCCTTGCATGTCAAGATTCAAAGGTATACATCATCTAAACACAAGAACATGCTATAGGTAATTAAAATAGAGTTATTAGCACGTTTTGAAGCTTGAAAATCGAAAGAAATGGAAGAAGGGAGGGGAGAGTTACCAACAGCAGGTGAAAGAAATGAGCAGGGGTGAAGAAATGGCGGCGGTGGGTGTTTTATAGAGCCAAGGGTAGTTTGGTAATAATGTTGAAAATCTTTTTAAAATTCTGTTTTTAATCATTTTAAAATCGAAATAAATTAGAAAATTAGTAGAAAAATAATTTTTAAAATTATAAAATGAAATTTATGAAATTACAGACCTCCAAAATTTTTAAAATAATTTTGTGATCAAAAATGAATTTTATATGATTTTTACAAGTTTAACATCTTTAAATGGAATAAAGCTTTTTAAATCACTTTAAAATACTTACGCTCACAATTAAATACTCCCACAAATTATAAAAACTAAATAATATCACAAGGATGATAATGCAAAAGATTTCATGATTTAAAACGTCTCCGATGATTTTATAAAAATCTTAGAAGATTAAAAATGCATATTTGAAATACTTTTAATGCTCCAAAAATACGATTAAAATTCCACAAGCACATATAACACTTACCAATCATCACATAGTCATATAAACGTGATTTCAAATATATTTTACCTTCACAAAATATCCACATCACAAAATTTTCATTTAATAGCTAAATAAACACTTAAATAATTACGAAAATTTCTAGGTCGTTATATCCTTCCCCCTTTAAAAGGATTATGTCCTCAGAATCTCACCTAAGTAAACAAATGAGGATACTTAGCGAACATTTCGCTTAAAAGCTCCCATGTTGATTCTTAATCTTTAGGGTTCCTCCACAATACTTTAACCAAACTTACAGTCTTATTCCTGAGCTTCCCATCTGTCTTATCTTAGATCTCTACAGGTTGTTCCTCGTAGGATAAATCTGGTTGAATACCGATAGGTCCATACTCAATCACATGACTCATATCTGGATTATATATTTTGAATATAGATACGTGGAAAACATTGTATATATGACACATGTGCGGTGACATCGCCAATTCGTAAGTAACTTTTCCGACTCGCTTCAAAATTTCACACGGTCCTATATACCTTGGACTCAGCTTTCCCTTCTTACCAAATCTTGTCACTCCTTTCCATGGTGATACCTTAAGCAACACTTGATCTCCTACCTCGAAACTCATGTCCTTTTTGGCTTGATCCGTATATTTCCTCTGTCGATCCTAAGCAGTAGCCAATCTCTTTTGAATAATCTCAACTTTTTCCTTCGTCTGTTGGAGCAACTCTAGTCCTAAAATCTTCCTTTCACCAACTTCTTCCTAGTATACAGGTGATCTACCTTTCCTTCCAAACAAAACTTCATGCAGTGGCATTTCTATACTTTGGTGATAACTTTTATTATATGAGAACTTAAGTAATGATAAATGTTCATCCCAACTTCCCTTAAAATCTAATGCACAAGTTCTAAGCATATCTTCTATAGTTTGAATAGTCCTTTCACTCTGTCCGTCCGTCCGTCTGTGGATAGTAAGTTGTACTCATCTTAAGTTGGGTTCCTAAGCATTCTTGGAATTGTCGCCAAAATCTCGAATTGAATCGTTGGTCTCGATCAGACACTATCGAAACAGGAACTACATGACGTGACACTATTTCCTTCAGATACAGATGTACTAACTTATTCAATGAGAATCTTTCATTAATCGGTAGAAAATGTGCAGACTTTATAAATCAATTAATTATTACCCAAATCGTATCGTGATTCTGGTCTTTGGTAATCCTTCTATAAAATCCATAGCAAGATGTTCCCACTTCCACTCAGGAATATCTAATAGCTGTATTAATCCACTCGGTTTTGGATGTTTCACTTTAACTCTCTGAAAGGTGTAACACTTACTTATCCATTCAGAAATCTCTCATTTCATGTCTGGTCATTAAAAATTCTCCTTCGAATCTTTATACATCTTCGTGCTTCCAGGGTGAATCGAATATTTCAAACTATGGGTTTCGCTTAGAATCTCATTCTTCAACTCTGACACATTAGGAATCCATATCCTTTTACCAAATCACAAAATACCTTGATCATCCTTCTGTGTACAAATTTCCTCTCCAATCACTATATTTATCTTACAGTTCATAACTTCTTCCTGACCTCTCCGAATCTTCTCTAATAACTCTGGTTGAAAGTCTCTTCACACTTATCACTCCAAATAAACTTCTCATTCTTTCAGGTCAACTTAATCAATGGTATAGCTATCTTCGAAAAGTTTTGAACAAATCTCCGGTAATAACTAGCTAATCCTAGAAAAGTCCTTATCTCAGTGGTGGTTCTTGGTCTACTCCAATCTACTACGACTTCAATCTTCACAGGGTCCACTCTGATTCCATCCTTACTAATCACATGTCCTAAGAATTGAAATTCTTCCAACCAAAACTCATACTTTGAAAACTTTGCATATAACCTATCCTTCCTTAGGGTTTCCAATGTGATCCTTAGGTGCTCGGCATGTTCTTCGGGGGTTCTTGAGTATTTTAAGATGTCATCAATAAATACAATCATGAATTTATCCAAATATCTCTTAAAGACACGATTCATTAAATCCATAAATACAGCTGGCGCATTCGTCAATCCAAAAGCCATTGCTAAGAACTCATAATGTCCATATCTTGTACGAAAAGCAGTCTTTGGAATATCCTCGGACTTAATCTTCCACTGATGATATCCTGATCTCAGATCGATCTTAGAAAAGTAAGCGGCTTCTTTCAGTTGGACAAACAAATCATCTATCCTGGGCAGTGGATATTTATTCTTGATAGTCAACTTATTAAACTCTCTATAATCAATACACAGCCTTATGCTATCATCTTTCTTCTTAACAAACAACACTGGTGCTCCCCACGGGGTTACACTAGGCCTTATAACTCCTTATCCAATAGATCTTATAATTGCATAGCTAACTCCTTCATTTCTACAGTCTCGTCAAAAGTAATCGTCTCGATTGCATGAATGTCAAAATTTGTCTTATCTTGCCTTTATCCTTGAAATAAAACTTCCTTATCATTCTCAATTTCTTAATCTCACCTACGTTTGTCTATATCTCATAATCAACCAACCAATCCATACTTTTAATAGCTTCATTCATAACCATGTCGAAATTTTCTAACTCCCAAGTAATTGATAGGATAGTTATGTTACTCTTATCGTAGTGTTCATTGAGACAGGCATGATACAATCCTAGTGAAATGTCTTATCTTCCCGCGCTTATAGCCTACAACTATAAACTTCTGATTCTAATTCTCATAACATAGTATTCTCTCCGGTTACACTTGTAACTTTTTATATATACCTTAGTACAACTTTCAGTATGCTCCTTCTTGAAATTCTTTCTTCCGACAATGAAGGTCTTGTTGTTCTCTGCTAATTCATATCATGTGGGTGGTTACCTTGCCTTACTATTCCGATTTTAAATCTTCTAAATCCAACATTCACTTTTTAATAGAATTTCCTGTCTTCTGTCCAAGCGATTCTGAAAATTTCTTGATTTTCTATCTCCTTTTTCTTACCATCTTATTCCGTCTTAGTCAAATCTCCTTTTATTACCAATACTCCCGACAATTTAAACTATGCTCACATAAATTGTTAACTCCAATCCAGTCACTTTACTCTTTATCTAAAGCTTCACTATCTGTTGAAATTTCTTTAAAAACAACTGTCTAACTTTCCTCTATCAACAACCCATAATCGGGTGTTCATATATATTCCTTTATCAACAACCATTAGCACAAACTAAATCTCCATCATCACTCTATTTTTGACTTTAACAAAATTAATAATCTTGTAACCTTGTTACCTTCTCCTTATATTTACTCAATTCTCCAAAATATCAAATCTTGTACATGTATTATAAATTTAGTGACCAAACTGATTTAATATCCAATCCCTGTCTTAGCATCAATTTCTCAAACTTGATCAACCAATTCTTCATTGTCATATATGTAACCTTAACTACTTAGGATGTCATCCTATCTACCTTTGCTACTTCCAATCACTGACAGCGTTAAGAATCATAAGGGTTTCTAACGAAACGAATTAATAAAATGAGTAGGTATCAACATGTGTGGATATAAATTGAATCTTGTTTAGAAGGAATTTTCGTAAAAGAATTTAACCGAGAGATCAATATGATCATTGAACTTTTATCAGGTTGCATTTGTCAATTAGGTCAACCGCCCTAGTACAAAAAGGTGGCCAGCCTTTAGTACTTTCATGACAAATACAATCAGTGGCATCCCACTAGACTCTATCACAAAGATAGGAGGTCCCTGAATCCCCTATTTACATAAGGTTGTTCATCCCAGTTTGAATACAAGAGATCAAATATTTGGGAAAATTTAGAAAATGGTTCAAGAATGTCAAAAGCTTATATGAAAAATGTTGGTTCAAATTACCCCTAGAAAATAGAGGTATCTCTGAAAGAACAGAAATGTGTTTAAATAAATTTGTTATGAAAAGTTCATCATCAACTGAAATATAGTTGACTACCCAGTGTAATATGGTACCAATTAAACAAAGAAAATAGAAAAGAAGGTTGAATTTCCTCAAACGATAAATTAAATGAAATCATTGGTTAGTAGTGAATAACCGTGCCTATACTACAAACAATTGTCGTTAATCACGTTTTACATCGTGTTAATAATTCCTTAATACTCTCTATAACGTTCGCGATGTAGCTAAACTCAAAGAAGGAATTTTTTGAAAGTATACGAGATTTTCCAGACGACGTCTTCCAAATTTGTAGCTCCGAATTAGTTGCCTCGTCCACAGCCGGTCTTTCGGATGAATCAATCTCCTCCTCGCACGATATGTCGAAATACTAAATAAAGTCGCAACTCTCATCTTGAAATCCTAAGACGAACCTTATCTTAAATCATTTTACCTAACGCCTAGCTTAAATACTTACTTCTAATTTTCCTAACTTGTTTCAGTGACCATAACCTGTTGCTCTGATACCAACCTGTGACGCCCCAAATCCGGGGTCCAGATTTGGTGCCACAACCAATACAATTAAGTATAACTTAATTATACAAACGACCCCTCAACAAGGATCGATCTCAGGTTATAGTATGAAACAAGAATCTAAATTACAACAACTATTATAACTACTATACCTTCTTATCGGAAGCGCAGTCCAATACTGAATGAGTCCATGCTGACTCTGAAATCTTACTTGAATAGAACGCCTTGTCACACTCGTTCAAATTATAAGACGTAGGTAGACCATTTTTAAGTCTAGCTGAAAGGTTAGATGAATAAAACAAGAGTGAGCCAACAACGCTCAGCAAGTGAATAGTGAAGTAACAACTTCTAAATAAACTAAAAACATGCCAACAAACATAAAGATGGCTTCCAACAATAATAAAATGGTAGAATGATATGACTGGAAGTAATAGAGTAATACTGATGTTTGATAACAACAGGGTATCAACTGAAAGGCAAAGCAACAATTGATAATAAAATATGTGCAAGGCAATTGACATTTCCAATAATAAACCAATTTCATTTCACAATCTTATAAATAAAGCATTTTAAAAGTGATTGGAGTTTTTATTCATAACAGACAATACGGGTGATCAGCCCATAGAGTCCCCATATCGGACACAAAGTCTCTCTGGACATTAATCCTCTCATTAGGATAGCTTGGGTTCCCAAGAGGCAACACATTGGCCTATAAAGGTGTCAAACGGGACAAACCAGAACTACACTATAACATACACAAACCGACGAAACCAGCATTACCCGTTCTCCCCGTCTCTCCAATCGTCAGGAATCCGTGGAAACCATTTAGACGGAGTTCCTAACATTTTATAATATCTTTCTTTAAAACTATTAAGTTTTGCAAAACTCTTTTTCACTTCATAAAACATTTTAATACTTAATCCTTTCGAAAACTTTTACTTCGAAGTACCTTCTACTCACTGATAACAAATCAGCCCAGTCTAAGTAACTTCAAAGTATTTTTAAGAAAGAGAACTCATTTTGATTTGCAATGATGAAAGTCTAAAGATTTGGTCAAGTGGTCTAATACTAAAGGAATAGGGTTACAAATCTGATTTATCCAGAAAAGACTCAAAGATAATCAAGATAATGATTAAGGAATAGTTATAAAATTTCAAGATTTAGGTTGTACCAAATTGGAATTTAAGAAACTTGAGTATTCACTTTAAAACATTAAAGCGGGGTAATATATCAGTTTATGGAGTTAAAGGTCTTGCCTTTATGAAACCATGGTTAGACAGGGCATAGTAAATAAGTCTCACTTTTCTAAATCAAGGTTCATTTGAATACGAATTTCAAAACAGGGTTTAGTAGCATATAGTTTCTTAAAACAATGTTTTGTTGAAATAAGGTTCATTGAAAGTCAAGTTCAATAAAATTATGATTCCTTAAAATAAGGTTTGTTAAAACCTGGATTCTTTAAAATAGAGGTTTAGTAAAACTTGGTTTTTTAAAACAATGCCTGGTAGGATAGAAGTTAAGAAAACATGAGTAAGTAATACTAGAGTTAATAAAACATGATTTGATAACTAGAAGAAGGTTTATCAATCAATAAATTATAAAACATGCGTTAAGTTTTATAAATCGTATTTAATTAAGACTTAAAAGTCTGATTGGGTTCATAGGGTATAAGATGATAAACATAATAAAGGTGTAAGCTTAAAGCAGAGGACAGGTTGTAGAATCAAGATTCACTGTCAATCTAAATAAGGAAATGATAGGGTGCATAGCAATCAATGTATGTCGAAAGATAGTTCACAGAATAACTCAATGGAAGGGTACAACAAGGTACAAATTACTTGTAAACTGATTTGAAAGAAACATGTTATGAGCAACAGAAGCATATATACTTCACTTGAACAATAAGCGAGGGATAGAAACACTTTGCGTTACTCACTTTGCGTCAGTCTCTACCTCTTTATATGACGGTCTTTAATCGACTATACATCCATCTTTCTTCTATAATTCATCCGTCCCGATATCAATATACTTGTCAACTCCAATAAATATCCTTGTTCTTGAAATTCCATCTACACGCATAATGACTTCTTACCCGCTTCTTACTTGCACCTATAATAAGGTAAAGTACTATTTCAGTACACTATAATCCTCAATCATCTAACTCTATCCTACCCAAACGGTTCATATAATGCTTAACAACTTAACATACATAACACGTACGAGTTATACTTACTAGATAATCTAGTACAATCAGATAAGTACTTAAGCACATAACACATAGCTCTCATTAGTCCTGCAAATCACTTAAACACTTAGCAATTAAAACATGCAGTTCACATATGTCACTTAAACACTTAACACACAACATTATCTTGACTTATAATCAACTTATAGCCTTATACTATAGACTTTACGACTTATAATTCTAATAAAAATCGGGCAGAGTTTCCTTTATAAACTAGACTATCCTGTCGGAACATAACCGACTCAAATCACAATAAACTAATCTGATGTATTACAAATCCACCTACAAGCCCAAACATAATCTACTCATAACTAATACCATACTTATACTTAACCATTTCACCAATACGACCAATCTCAAATATCTTACAAATAGGCTATCAAAGATAAAATCTAAACCGATCAATGTAACACCCCCAGATCCGGGGTCCGGGATCCGGTCGTTACGGTTTCCATTTCTGTCCACAATACTTGCACTTACTACAACATAAAATAAATTACATCTTTGACCCAACACAACAATATAAAACACACCCGTTATAGTCCCAGAGATGAAATCAGAGTAACAATCAAATTTTATTAAGCACAATATGAGTTCTTACAATCCAAAAGAATTTCAATATGAATACATACTCTTTGCCATCCATTTGCATAAGTCATACTAGACCATATACTTGGTACTGAAAGAATAAATCTATCCTACCAATAGCTTCCTCTTCGGCTCTGGTAGTCTCATCGTCCTCGCCAACGTCGAGTGCGCCTTGTGCGAGTCATCTGGTCTAGCTGTTGTTGTGATATAATAATAAAGCTAGGGTGAGCAATAGACCACCAACAATAATATTTAACTGAACGATAATATATAACAGTTCAAAAGTATCTTTCAAACCATATGCCATGCATTTACGGAAATGATGCCAGTATAATATGAACGATGAAGTTACAAGGTAACTCAAAATGTAAATATATGTGGGAATATCTTCTATGTCGAAAATAAGCAAGATATTATCATTTATCATATAAAGAGGAACTTGCAAGGAAAATATTGCAATTCCAGTTATTAACATTTTTTTTTTCGAAGTCCTACAACCTGAAAAAAGTCTCTTCGATACGTGCTGCGGAAGACACCGTCAACCTGAAAGAAGTCTTTTCGATACGTGTTGCAGGGAATTCCTAATTTGGGAGATGAACCAATACTGGAGTTATCACGCGCCAGCTGTCCCGCTCCCTGATGATCAGTCGGGGATGGTACAGCCCAATATAGTTTACTACCGATAGAAGGAAGAACTGACGGCTCCACTTGTCGATTGCTTTTAATAGTAACTCCCTGGCCAATGGTTAGGCCTTGTGATGGACCGCGCGACTCGGCCTCTTACACACGACTCCTGGTTCGAATAAATCCACAGCATTGAAACGTAGAGTTTGTCCTCCCTTCCCCAAGAGAAATACTTGTTGATAAGACTCCACAAAGTAGTCGTATCTAGTTGGAAAGGAAAATTCACCAACATTTCCCAAGCTTTTGCTTGTTAATGGATGTCAGCTTGTTCCAACAATCTTACCCCTCGAATGATGAGAATGTACACATAGACTTAATGATTTCATAGCAACCAAGTTGCGAGTGAAAAGGATAAACTATGACCGGGAAGTCAACAAGATAAATAACCTTTCTCAAGTAAGGTTCCCTTATAATTTAAGAGATAGATTCGAGTGAAGAATGGAATCTTGAGGACCTTTCTTAATATAATATTAATCGTAGGACTCCGAAATATTTTGCATAATATTTGGAGGTGAAAGAAAATCTCCAAATAATATAAATTATTTTAAAAAGAATTTAAAAGAATTAAATAAATATTCCAAGAATATTTATTAACTCAATAATAATTACGAAATATTTTTAAATCATAATATTGCTCGTAAGTAATCCTCGAATGAATATATATAGGAATATTTTCAAAATAATATTCATTAATAATTAGACTCCAATAAGTATTTAAAATAATATTCAATAAATGAGTCAAACTTTAAATGAATATTTGAAAATAATATTCATTTAATAAATAATCTTCTAAATGAATATCCAAATAATATTCATTAAATAATCAACTCTAAATGAATATTCGAAACTAACATTCATTTAATATCTCTCGACTGAGATAATACTCGAATAACATTCCTCGAAAGATTTCCAAGTACATGATACTTTATGGAAATATAAATAACGTTTAATAATAAAATTCCTCAAATAAATAGTAATCTGCTATTGGAATCCCTCCGGGTTTCCACGACTATCTATATCTCAAAATACCGACTCCCGGACTATATTTAAGAATGAATATCATATGCCCTTCGCTAAGGGTCTTACCAAAACAATCTGGCTTATAACTGATAATTCGTATCTAGTCTATAAGCCAATATTAATTCAGGGAACAGGTATCATAATTTAATTTGACAATAGGCATGCATGCTATGGCATATGTAAAATGGCAATCACATATATATATTATCCCAACAACAGGTTCAAAGTTTTGAACACTTGCCTGGTAATCGGGTGTGGGTGGAGATAGCGTGTCCTGGGTCTGCTCGATGATCTAAAAACAATCAGAACATTCGAGATTAACCACTTAACACGTTTTAAAAGTCTAGGTATAAACTTCACTTAAATCGAAACACGTTTTCGAATTATCTCGTTATACACCTTTTAGTGTAACTCTTTTTATTACTGATACGATCTGACATTTGTTCGTTATTACGACATGTCATCATACCCACACTCAGTATATACTTAAGTCGTATAAGTTCTAAAGTCGATCGATTACGAACCGAGATTATACCTCGAGTTTTATCGTTCGTTTTCTAACTGTTTTACCAAAGTTATAACCAAGCGGGTTTTTAGGGGTTCGTTCTCGTTTAACTTTGATTCCAACATTTTTATAAAATCGAAAAACGATCCGTTTGATATGTGGTTTTCTTTCATACCTTCATTATGACCCCTAGTATTTATTTACCAAGATTTTCCACTGAGTAACATGCTTTACGAGGGTTCAATTGAAGTTACGAACATTTACTTACAGTTCCGAATCAATTTTAGTAATTTGACCATAACTCCTAAACCGTAAGTCGGAATGTTTCGATTATCATGCCAAAACGATCTATGGCTCGAGATATATAAGGACCAGTCATAATATCACCATGGTTAGGAACTTTTATTAACTGCCATGCTCGATTTCTAAGTGTTAACAAAAATTCGGCATTACGACAGCTATAAATCGGACGTTCTAAAAATCGTAATCGTCAAACCAAGCCACACCGGGCATACCATACATCTCCTAATCACATCATCCATCTTACAAGACCAATAACCACTGACCTTAACATTATAATCATCATCATGCTTAGATCAATTTAAACCACTAGCTGACCATGCTTATAACATCACTTATAACCATACTAAGCTAAATCTACCAAGAACATGCTCTTAACCTCAAAACAAGAGCTAGGGTTTCAAGTGATATACCTTCCATGAAGTGGTTAAAGACCTTTCTAAGCCTTGTATGATCCTTGAGTGGCCTTAAGCTAGCTAAATCAACCATAAAAATCAAAGAAAAACAAGATTAGTTCTTGAAGAACACTATTCATCCTCCTCTTGTAAAAATCATAGAAAATCGAAAAATAAGAGTTTGCCTCTCAAATTTTTACCACATCTTGGCCTCTTCATAATCTTTGTTGTGAGTCCTAGTTCATCAAATTTTAAGCTTCCTAGCTAGGGTTTTGAGCCCCCTTTTTCCGCTGGACAGAAACTGTCAAGAACAGGGCAGTTTGGTTTCTTCAACTTGGGGAGGAGATTTGACTAGGATATACTCATTATATTGCCATGAAATTTTGAGCGAATATTTCCCATGGAGTGGAAAGGCTGTGGTCAAAATTTGGTGATTTTATCATGGATAGAAATGGAGATATGAATTTTCTTCTTTGAGTGTGTTCTGCTGGGCAGTTTGAACAAAATGGAGAGAATGGAGTTTTTGATCTTTGATTGCTTGGTTATCTTGCATAATACACCTCATCTTGATAATATCTAGCTAAAGTAGCTTTATTAAAGGTGCTCATGTCATGCCTTGCATCATTTATGGACAAGTGTTGGTGTTTTAGTTGTAAGATGATAAAATCAAGCTAACTACTTGGTTTGATTCTAATTGTTCTAGTTACCTTGGTAACTACTTGATTACTTGGCCTTATCCACTTGCACATACTTGTATCTTGGCTCCCTACTTGTTTCTTTGCCCAGTTATTGCTCAATTCATTGATCGTTCGTAGGAATATTTCACGGATTTCTAATTAGGGTTTACCGGAAATCTTTTTAGTATTAATACTATCGTTCTCCATCTTTCTTACTAACTTTCGAATTCAAATTCCTTAAATCCTTTCGTTAAATCATTAAGTCTATCAGTGTCCAGGGAACTCTCGGAGAAAAAAAAAGTGCGATTTTTCAGAATCCGACAGCTTTTACATACACTTATTTTCCCCTGGATCACTAATACGAACTCGAAAATCCGATCCGAATACTTCTATATAGTGTCGTCTCATAATATTCTCACTTCCACCAAAAACACTATTCATTCTTTATTCTTCCTTTATTCCCTATATTTATGACAGTGTCCTTGTTCTTTCTCGGGCGTTCCTTAACCCTTTCACGGAACCACTAGACTAATCGTTATCGATTTGGATGACATGAGAATATTTTCCTGCTTGGAATTGCCATATCTTATTCCCCTAGGAGATAGATTATTCTTACCTAAGTTGTCAACCATTAGCATTCTTCAAGACATATAAATATTTAAATCGAATTCCATTCATTCATTCAGAAGATTAACTATTACATCATAGCCGTAACCACTATTCATTCTTACATCACTATATAATAAAAAAGTTTTAATTCTACCCAAAATCTGGGTTCTTACAGTCTCCCCTCCTTAAAAGGATTCCGTCCCGGAATCAGGTAGGAAGCAAAGAGTGGTTTGCCTGTCGTTCACTTTTTTGCTTCCCGGTCAATTCTTAGTCGTCCTACCCTTTCTCAGCACATCTTCTAGTGCTACAATCCATACTTTATCCTTTTTCCATCAACGTTGCTACTTTTCGTACCACACACTATCCGGGTTATGCTCTTACTCAATCTTATCCTTATTGATACCTGTAGTAACATTGGTATTACTATCACACTGCGAATTCGGAGGTAACCTCGCTCGCACTGTGCATTTCCAGATCGCTTTAATCTTCGCAATCTCGATCAATATAGAGAAGTGGAAAGATTTATTGAGAGATCTCTATGATCAATTGAACATTTGTTATATTGCATAGTTAGTTCAGAAGGGGCCAAACTTTAGTACTTGACAAGCAATTAAACAAGTTATGGTATTCCACTTAGACTTCTATCACACAGACAGATAGTCACGTAACAGTACCTCCCCTCCTTAAAGGGTTGTTCTTCTCAATTCATAAAGAAGATGAATAAGAGAGAAGAAAAGAAAAGAATTCTAAAGGATTATAGAAAGTTTTCATGATTGTAAAATATCATACTCAGAATTCACCTCTGAACTATAGAGGTTCATCAAAGAAGAAAATAGTCATAATTATATCCAATACTATTTGATCGCAATCTCACGCGTCAACATATCCTGCTGCTTTGTCCACTATTCTATGGACCTATACTCTGGTTCAATCTTAGCAACACTTACTTTTGGAAAATCTTTCAACCTCTCAGGTTAAATCTTAGTTTCTCGCTTGACACCATTGTTACTGACATTTCATATCACGCTACTAGCTTTTCAATATTTATAATACTAAGGCTATCAGGTTGTCATCCCGAGAACTCATTAGAAAGCCCATTTATTAATCCATTCATAACATTCCTTGCTTCACATTCCCTAGTTGCTTTCCCAGTCTTTTCTTTATCAATCACATCCTTCTTATTATCTGATTCTTATTTACTTCTGTTATTTACTTCCACCTTCATCTCTTTATTGAGACATCTTTTGCACTTGGCACCTCCTTATTGGTATCCCATCACATTTACTCTATAATCATCACATTATTCCAATTTAAACCCTCCGAAATGAATCTGGCCGATTTCTTTAACTTATATCCAATATAATCTTCTTCTGCCAAACTTGTTTCTCATCACTTATTCTTTTTTACCTGTGATTTTCCACAGGTTGTTCTTCGTAAGTCAGACCAGGTCGTATATCTACCTGCTCGTACTCTTATTATCTATCGAGCATCTGCATTTTACTGGCGTAGCCTTGCCACATGAAACACGTTACGATCATGCTATAAGTTTTGGGGGTAGAGCTGGCTCGAATGCCACCTTCCGAACACTTTTAAACTCTCAGATGGCCCAACAAATCTCGGGCTCAAATGCCCTTAATTCTTTCTACGGGAATACATTTAGCATCATGAATCGTCAACCTCATATTCTCTATCTTGTTTGCGCAGAAGTACACTAACACAAACTTGCTTGTCATTCCTCAACATGCCATTTAGTTTATCAATAGCATCACTTTCTTTATCTTTACGTTGTCATCTACTTTCTTAGAAGAATCACCATCGCTTGTTGTTTACGTAGGGCGTTAATAGCTAACCATACGGGTTTCAAATCCTTTAGGGAGACAAAGTAATCAATATTCCTTATCCATAAGGAACACTTCCTGAACTTGATGTAGATATTACATGAAGTAGATAAAATTGCAGAAGAGTTTCAAGCATCGCAGCTATGTCCGATTGATGAAACTATCACTCATGCATCTTCCATAAAAGACTAGAAACTTAATGGTTTACTTCATTAATTTTGTATCATGGTCCTGGTTTGCCTCAAAACGGGACCTTCTAAGGTGTGTAGTTTGCTTAAGACGATATCGGGAATCGAATCTTTACTTAAACTATTATTACCGTCCAATTCTTGCACAGTCATCAGAAGGAAGGTAATTTCCTCCACTCCGATATGACCTTCAAGGTCCTTCCAAATATCATTCTGTTTCTTTGGTATGAATATTTGTAATTATTCCTCTATACTTAGACTATCGGCCACCTCATTGGCCTTTCCTGATAATAATAATTTCTTGTAATCCATGTTCTCTGGATACATTCCAACTCAAATTTTTCTACCTCATTCTCATCACTGTTGGGCGAAAGCATTCTCCCTTAAGCTCTGCTGAAGGAAAAAAAAATATAACTATCAGTCTTTTTCCATAAGTCATTGCTTCCACCTTCCCGTGGGAACTTTATCAAAGTTACCCTCAATCATAGTTTCATACATGCCTCATCTGGCATTATTGTTATTGTGTCTTACATTCTCTACCAAGCTTCTATTTTGAAACTCAGAATGTTAACTTTTTTCTTGAAAGGTTTCTTAGGTCGTCCTCATCATTCCTCCTGCATTTTCTAGGTACAAGGTATATCAAAACGTCATTGATCAATACTCTAATAATTCTATCTATGTTTTTTTCCAGAACTCTTTTTAATAATCCTCACAGGTCATTGCTGTCTTAGCAAATCCACTCATATAATCTGAATTTACAATGTCTTTATTAGGGTTAATGCCATCCCTTGTGCATTCCCCAGGGTTTGTCTTAATTTATGGATATCCTATCCTTAATTCAACTGCCAAGAAATTCTTGCATCCAATAATTGGCAATCAAATCATTTATCCTTAATTAGGGTCTCTTTTCAATCATTCTCATTTGATAATCAATCGGTAGCTTAATGATAACCTCTTCTCTCAGATAGTTGTCAACCTATTTGACCTTCCAAAAGACAACGTATGTCTATCTGCTCTCTTACAGAACTTGGTAATGGTAGCAAGGATGTTTTGGAAGATATTGGTCGAGTTCAACGTGAACCTCTTAGTACTTATCGTTCTTCTCAAAGGTACTTACCTTAGGCAAACTTTCTACAGCATACTGATCAATACTCTAACCATTTCTATACTCTCTTCATAAACCTTCATCGTTTACTTTCCTTAGTCATAATATATTCATGGTATTCATAATGCCCTAACATCATACATCTCAAGTCACTATACTTCCATTTGTACTCGTAATCTTGGACAACCATATACACATGAGTCACTTTAGTACGGGTGACCCCATACAAAAGAAAAAAATTCTAGTAAATTCCCAATCAAAACATGGGTTGCAAGGGTTCAGCAGAAGATTCCTACGATCTCATTAATGTTTCCTTTATATCAGAAGCCCTTGCAGTCGGTGCTTACTTAAAAGCAACCCTGCTTTGTCCTTTCATTGCTGGTCTAGTCACTTGATAATCCTTTGTGACTTGGCCTCAACTGGCCACACTAAAAATAAAATATATGATTTTAGGGGTTGGCTAATAGCATTACTTTTCTAGCAATTGCCGGCATAGTGCCTTCTTCTTTGATACCTTTCTACCTTTCCAAAACTTTACTTCATATGAGTCTTAATCGACTACTCGGCACCGTCTCCGGTCACCTTTCCTCTATTTTTATCTTTTCAACTATTCTTATCAATCCCGCGTGCCACACTAGCTCACCATTTCTGGCATAACAGCCTTTTCATTTAAGTCAATCCCAGAATTCCTCAGTCCGGCTGGTTTCTTACTTGCATTTCCTTTTTCCGTCCAATCTCAACTTCATCATTATATTTCTACAATCAATCGCGATAATCGGGGTCTGTCCACCAACCCGTATAGCGGCTACCTTACCCAATTCACGAGGTTTGCCCCAGTTTCTACTCTCTTCCATGACGTGCTCTGATACTTAGAAAGACAAGGTTTGCCAAAATTTGCCGAACTCCTTTCCAGAATCAGGGAAATTTTGGTCAATCTATCCACCTACTGGTAACATTAAGGAGACCAGTTTCGAAACCTAGAGAATAGTTCTATGAACCTCCAAGCAGGTAGAACCATTAGCAGTCCTAGTTAACGAAATAATCATCATCAGGTTGGAAGTTTAACCATTGGAGAGGAACCAATTAAACATCCCTTAAAAGGGAATCAACAGTTTCAAACTGAAACCTGTCACAACGTCCTGATACCCATACGTCCTGAGATTCAATATTACCAAATGTCAGTCTACCTGACCACTAGTCTCAGAAGGAACACTACCGTCGGAGTTGGCTGTTCCACAAAATTGGCACTACTAAGGCCATCTGAACCTGGTGAACCGTGCTGTTCGAATGCATCCGCAAGTACTTTGTCGTGCTGCGCAAGCACACCTCCTAATCCTTTATGCGAAGCATCGTTGGAAGTACAAAGTCTTCTTTTTCCATTAAGCAATGCCAACTCTTGGTCATTACCAATTTCATCTTTTAGCTCCAGGAAGATTTTCTCTTTGACTGCTGATCGTATTACTTGATCCATTATAATTCCACGTCGGAGTAAACTTAAGGTAACTACTATAATCCATTCAAAGAAAGAATTTAATATTCCTCTGAATCACATGCATCTAACATTTCTGGTTCATCATTTTACTGAGTTGAAATTAACCCTATACTCAGTCTCTGGCAGTAGTCTCATTACGAGTTCATCTTGACTCACTGGTCTTATCTTCCGGTAGGTTCTGAGATCATTGTCTTGCTTACTACTTCCTTATATAACTTTATCCAATCATGCTGTCACTTCCCAATGTCTTTACTTTCTAACTGATTCATTCATAAGATGAACCTTTCCCGTAATAAAACCACCTCATTAACCTCAATTTGGTTCCATAAATTATAACCTATGACATCTACCTTCTCATGGCGAATTATTACTGACAATATTCATACTAATTCCTTTATCAAATGATATGGCACTTACTGCCTCCTCTCAACTATTTCTAGGGACTCTGCTCCTCGTCCTATATCGATGTCTTTGATAATCATACATCCCTCTAGCTCTTTCTTCGTTAATATGAAAGTCTCTAAGGATTCTCGTCTATTCCCGTATAAGATCTCAAGTAATTCTTCCAATCCGTCTTACTTGCTGGCACTACATCCAGTAGTCCGGCTACAAATCCAACATGAATCTTCAGTTCTCTTGCTAATAGCTTAGTTCTTTATGCTCACTTTTCTGAGCACTATACCTTAATCATCTCAGTCTTTCTGGCTGCGGCCCTCATTCCTCAAGGGGAAGCTCCTTATCCTAACAGGATTTTCCTTATCTGCTGGAACCTCTTTCGGGTCTCCAGTAGGGTACTCCATTGAATTACCCGCTGATCTTCATCATATAAAGCATCATCGCGCTGCTGCTCGTATGCTTCAAAGTCTGTCGCCTTACTCGTCGATACGATATAGAGCTAAGTTACTATCATGAGACTTAAGAGTTCCCATAAGGGTTTTATATGTCATCACTACATTAAGTAGTCCGACTATGAACTTGGCAAGAGTTCTTATTAACTTAGTGAATTTATTGTATTAACGTCGCCTCATCTCTGGGGTTTATAACGTACGCTCTGATACCACTTCTGTAACACCCCCAGATCCAGGGTCCGGGATCCGGTCGTTACGGTTTCCATTTCTGTCCACAATACTTGCACTTACTACAACATAAAATAAATTACATCTTTGACCCAACACAACAATATAAAACACACCCGTTATAGTCCCAGAGATGAAATCAGAGTAACAATCAAATTTTATTAAGCACAATATGAGTTCTTACAATCCAAAAGAATTTCAATATGAATAGATACTCTTTGCCATCCATTTGCATAAGTCATACTAGACCATATACTTGGTACTGAAAGAATAAATCTATCCTACCAATAGCTTCCTCTTCGGCTCTGGTAGTCTCATCGTCCTCGCCAGCGTCGAGTGCGCCTTGTGCGAGTCATCTGGTCTAGCTGTTGTTGTGATATAATAATAAAGCAAGGGTGAGCAATAGCCCACCAACAATAATATTTAACTGAACGATAATATATAACAGTTCAAAAGTATCTTTCAAACCATATGCCATGCATTTACGGAAATGATGCCAGTATAATATGAACGATGAAGTTACAAGGTAACTCAAAATGTAAATATATGTGGGAATATCTGCTATGTCGAAAATAAGAAAGATATTTTCATTTATCATATAAAGAGGAACTTGCAAGGAAAATATTGCAATTCCAGTTATTAACATTTTTTTTTCGAAGTCCTACAACCTGAAAGAAGTCTCTTCGATACGTGTTGCGGAAGACACCGTCAACCTGAAAGAAGTCTCTTCGATACGTGTTGCAGGAAATTCCTAATTTGGGAGATGAACCAATACTAGAGTTATCACGCGCCAGCTATCCCGCTCCCTGATGATCAGTCGGGGATGGTACAGCCCAATATAGTTGACTACCGGTAGAAGGAAGAACTAATGGCTCCACTTGTTGATTGCCTTTAATAGTAACTCCCTAGCCAATGGTTAGGCCTTGTGATGGACCGCGCGACTCGGCCTCTTACACACGACTCCTAGTTCGAATAAATCCACAGCATTGAAACATAGAGTTTGTCCTCCCTTCTCCAAGTGAAATACTTGTTGATAAGACTCCACAAAGTAGTCGTATCTAGTTGGAAAGGAAAATTCACCAACATTTCCCAAGCTTTTGCTTGTTAATGGATATCAACTTGTTCCAACAATCTTACCCCTCGAATGATGAGAAGGTACACACAGACTTAATGAGTCCATAGCAACCAAGTTGCGAGTGAAAAGGATAAACTATGACCGGGAAGTCAACAAGATAAATAACCTTTTTCAAGTAAGGTTCCCTTATAATTTATGTTAGGCCGAATACACAAATAATAATCAACTTTGTATGAGAGATTAACAAGTAAAAGCGTTTATGCACTTAAAAACTTCTTGTATTTCGAACCCTCTTCGTGATGTAAAATATCACAAAGAGCTGCTAGGTTACAATAATGATAATTCGTTATCGATACCCTTCTAGGGTTAACCTATCTGTATTTATATAACATACAGCTACGATACAATCTCTAATTGATATTCCTAATAATCAGCTATACAATGATATCAATTACAGATTGTCACACGTCTCCTATGTCAACTCAATCTCTTTGATAGCTATCCAATCTTCAAAGATATCGCTTCCATAATTAATCTTTAATCTCTATTGAACAGTAGATGCGCTTCCTCCAGACAGAATTTAACAAACTCTGTAGACCTTCCACCTGTCAGAGTTTAACTAAACTCTGACTGCTTTCAACTAAACTCTGATAACTCCCTGTAACACTTAAACACTGATTAAAACACATCAATTATATTTAACAATCTCCCCCAACTTGTTCATTAGCAAAAATGTACAAGTTAATGATAGTAATTGATGATGTCAAAACAAATAGACAAATACAGTGTTTATACAGATTCAGAGTTTAAGCTTCTACTTAATAAAAACTATAGAGAATAAGAAAATTCTTACAGAACTTAATCTCTAATCATTTCAAGATCTGGCATGGTTCTGAGATAATTAATCAGCAATCTTCTTTCTGCATTTTCAAGTTCAATCTTCATTGCTTCTTTGATTTCTCTGAGTTGAGGATCACTTTCATCTGTTTGGTAAATAGCAGCCCTAAGATCATAAATCTTGTTCCTTCTCATTTCATTACCCAGTCTGATAAATCTAACCTTTTATGCCTGTGTATTGAAATCAAGTACTGTGATTCCCAAATCAGTTTTTAACTTTGCAGTACCTTTCTTCATTTCAATGAGATTGCCTTGGTAATCCCTGTACTTAGGAATATATCTGCTATTGTATTTCTGTCCTCTAATTGCCAGATTCTGAGTCATTTTCTGTCTGAGTACATTAGCAACTAACTGAGTCCTTCGACTATTCACCTTGAGAAGATATAGAACATACTCTAGTTCTTCCCAACATTTCAAGCCAATATCATCCTCACCAACTTTGAATACTGTCCCATCAGCCATGAAGTATAAAAGAAAATCCTTGTCTAAACTCTTCTGATGAACCAACTGCACTGATTTCAGTCTATCCAAACTTTCTTGAGGAACACCACGACCTGGAACAGCCAGTGAAGAAGGATCTCTAGGACCAGTATATTGTCTTCTGTCTCTATGTGAACCTAGTCCACCCTTATTATTACCAACCTTGCCAGATAGAGCTTTTCCATCAGAAACATTCATTGAGACTCCAGATAACACATTTGGATCAGAAATTGTTCCTTTGCCAAAAACAGATTTCAATTGTGAAGAGTGTAAAGGTGTGATCATTGCTTGTGCTGCAACAGAAGTTGTAACTTTCTTCTGTGAACTTTCACCTTCAATACCTTTTAGCTTGAGTTTAGCCTCTGCTGCAATTTCTTCCTTTGAGAACCGAGAACTTTGACTAACATCAGTCTTTTCTCTGATCACAACACCTTTAACAACAGGTCTAGGAGCTTTTCCTCTTTGTACCTTATTAGACTTTAAAGCTTTAAAATGTTTTTCTTGTATACTCTTTTCCTCAGCTTCAATGTCCTCAATCGTTACTCCTTCCTCATTCTCTTCAATGAATAGCTTAGCAGCCAATTCTTCATCAGTTTGTGGATTTGAAGATAACAGTAAACTCTTGGTCCTTGAAGTTCCTTGAGTATCAGTATTTCTCCCAACAGACTGTGATTTTGATGACTTACTAGTTCTCAGAGTTTGAACCTCTTCAGCCTTTTTCTTTCCTTTGTTACTTGCCCCTCCATCTCCAGCACTGTCCCTTCTGACAACTCTCTCCCCCTTTTTGACATCTTCAGGCATAAGGATAAAAGTAATTAACTCCAGGGAGGTAGCAATAGAATCAATTTTAGCAGATAAATCAGACTGATTCTCTTCAACTTTAGCCAGCCTGGCAAAGAGATTATCTTGAGATTTAGAGAATTTTGTAGTCACTAGTTTCGAATCTCTTTCCATCTTCATCTCTCTAGCTACAACTTCAGTTCGCAAAGCAGTAATTGCCAAATTAGTATCATCAAACCGTCTATCCAGAGTTTTAACTTGAACTATAGTTGCTTTCAAGCAAGAAAGAATCTCTGGATTTGAGATAGTATCAGCACTTTGCTTAACAAACTTAGCTGCTCTGCCTGGTGGAAAAATACAATCTTCTTTGTACCATTCAGCAGCACTCTTGGCAAATTGTGCTCTTTCAACTTCATGAGAAGTACAAGGTTGAGTAAAAGGTGTATGTTTATCATCAGTTTGTACTGGTGCACTCAGAGAAGTATCAGAGTTTGCACTACTGTCACCTTCAGCTTCAACACTTGTAGCTTTAACTGGTTCATCTTCAGCCATAGGTTTAGCAATATCTTCTGTAGGCTTTTCAGGATTTTCTTCATGTTGCTCAGGCTCAGCAACAGGCATTGAATGAGAAGTGACTTTGATTGCCTGATCAATTTCTTCACCTTCTTCAACAGTGTGATGAGCATCAGATATTATCTCAGTATGAGATGCCACAGCTTCAGAAGGAACAGACGTAGGTTGATCAGCTACACCAATATCAGAGATAGGATCAGAGAATGGCATAAATGAATTAGGAATATCATTTATCGGAGAAACACCATCTCTTGCATCCTCTTCTGCAGGCATTTTGTCCTCTGCAGGCACTTCATCCTCTGCAGGCATTACATCCTCTGCAGGTATGTCATCTTTCTCAACCTCAACAGGAGGTATTTGCTGTGAAACAACCTCTGGAGCTTCAAGATCTTCATCCACAGAATCAGAGAATATCACTTTTCTTCGTTTTGCTAGAGGTACATTATCTGAATCCTCTTCACTAGTTGGTGGAGTTTGTTCTACCACTGAGAGTGACTTAGATATGTTTGCCCGAGCTTTCATTCTTTTCCCCCTTCTAGTGTAAACAGCTTCAGGAGATTTCCGTTTCGACTTGCTTTGTGTCTCTTCTGCCTGCTTTAGACTTGCACGTCGTTTAGTAACTGCCTTCTTAACTCTTTGCATTCTAGACTGTGATGCTGGTGGAGATTGTGACGAATCAGAGTTTGTGTTTGAAGTGGGTGAAGGTTGCTTTGCAGGTGATTCAGTGTTTGGTTCTGGTTGAGGTTCAGGGTGTTGTGGTTCTTGTTCAGGTTGTTGTTCAGGTTCATCTTGTTGTGGTGCATCTTGTTGTGGTTCTTGTGGTTGATTTAGAAAATTTCGTAGAGCAAGAGGCATGACAAAAGCAGGGAGATTTTCTTTACCAACATCCTTGTTAGTCATATCAGAGAATATTCGCTTATTGACTCTAAAAGGATCAATTTCATCAGTTTCATCAATTTCGAGACCAGGTACACATGCATTGAACAGCATTTGACAAAAACGAGCATAATAAACATTGGTAGACTCTGACAGTTTATCACCTAAGCTCATCAAAACATGTCGACCAAAATCAAAATTAGTACCATAGAGCATAGAATACCCGATTTGAAGACTATCCATTGGAATGGCATCCCAGTTTGTGACTTTCTTCTGGAACGTCCTTGTTATGCAATCAAAGAAGAAATTCCATTCCTTTCTGAGATTTGGTCGCTTTATACTGCCAAGCTTGTCAAGAGATTCCATGTAACCTATCTCTTGTAGCATGTCTCTCAGATAAGTTTCATTAACCAGAGTATAAGAAGTATGTGTGTCAAAACCCATTGTATCTCGTACAGTCTGTGGAGTAATCACATAATCTTGGTCTTCGTAAGTGAAGATAATGGTAGGAGTTCCACTCTCTCCTCCATCCACATAAACTGAATTCTGCCAGAATGAAGCAATTTGAGACGCAGAAAGAGTAGCAGGTCCAATCAGAGCCTGTCCAATCTCTGAATCCCTCAAGAAGTTCTGCATGAGATGAAACGATTCTGGAACGCGTTGATGATAGAGTGGAGCTTCATAGTTGTTAGGAACAAACCGTAAACCAAGAGCAGTGAATGCTTTAGATGCCATTGAGTTAAGAAATTTGCAAGAATTTCCAAGAGATATGTATGTAGAAAAGGTGTTTGCGTGAGTGCCCAAGAGAAGAATAAGAAAACTGTGAGAGTAAGAATAAAGCAAAATCGTTTGGACACAAAAGTGATTAAATTAAGGAAAAACTCAATCTCTTATGTAACAAACACTCAATCAGTTCCTTGATTAATGTGTAGTAGGACACAATAATAGGTAAGTGGGACACATTAAAGGGCAAGTGGGTCACGTGCGCCTATTTTTAAGAAGGGTATATTAAAAATTACTCCTAAAACATTAAAATATTTGATTTAAACAAAAATCAAATTATACTCTTTTAAAAATATCTGGACCCAAGTAAAATCAGAATTTGAAGCGTTTACCTGTTGCCTTTAATAACCATAATACGAAGCGATTAAGAACTTCGTTCTTACCCATCTCTATTTAAGGCCTAGAGACTTGCTCAGATTATTTCATTAAACCTTTAACCTTTCAGTCTCCCCTGTAAAATCACAAACCCTTCAAACCAAATACTCTTGAAAAACAATGGCCAAACTTACCATCAAAGAAAAGAACCTTCATCTTGTCGAGAAGAGGGACAGCTTCAGCTATACGCGTGAAGAATTTGAAGCGTTTGAGTGGGAAAGGCAGCTTGAGACGCTGTGGCTGCAAATGGATGCTGGTTTGGAAGAGCTCGAGAGAGAGAAACCTGCAAGGGTGATCGACATCGATGCTGCCCTCCAAGCAAGATTGGCATGGCTCTCCTCGAAGGCATCCTCATCCACCACCGCCAACCATTGTTAATGAATATGTCAGCAAAAATAACCTTATCCCTTCAACTTCCACCCAAATAAAGTGGCAAAGATGGGATCTGGGAATTTTTTGCTAACAATGGAGTGGTGTGGACGGACCTTTTACTTTCCTGTTGAATAGATTAGCAGATAGAGAGAACAAAAAGATGTAATATTTGCTTGTAATCTCTTTCTTATTATCAATGAAAATTTTGTTTCTCTAATCATATTCATTGTGTTCTGCAACTGTTATTTATGTTATATGAACTGTTCTTCAAGAAAATGAATCAAGAAGAGAATATGAAAACTAATTAAAGTAATCATATAAAGAACACATTCATCAACTATCCACTGATTAACAGTTGTCAAAAACCCTACTTACTCCAAGACTTTCAAATTGTCCAAGTGAAAAGTTACCTTAGAGTACAAATCACGAATTAACAGCGTTCGTCAATTCTCCAACTTTATCACCGAAACCCTTTCATAAATTGTACAGTTGTGAATATTTGTGTGTGTGAAGCAGAGTTTACTAAATCAATTTTTAGAGCATCTAATTTTTCATAAAATCCATAAAGTAAATCAATAAACACTGGATGCACGAACTGTCATAGTAAACACTGACTGTATGATGAAAGCTAAACTCTGAAGTAATCGAACTTTATTCAGTTATTTTTATTTTATACCCCCTTTATATACATTTTTTTTTCATATATATATATATATATATATATATATATATTTTTATTTTTCATTCCAGTAATCAGAGGTTGGAACCAGTCACCAAAAATTCAAAAATTTTAGCCCTTATCATTTTGATAAGTTCCTGGGTCATTCTAGTATTTAACTAGTCACCAAAAATCAGAGAATTTTAGCACATATTATATACCAATAGGTTCCTGGGTCATCCTAGTATCCAACATAATCTCAAAGGAGTATAACAACCTATATACATTTTCTTTGGGGTATTGCAGTAAACATTTTATTCTATCAGAGTATAACTAACAGAGTTTAGAGTTCATCAACATCAGTAGTTTTTCATGAAAGGTAATGCACACAGTTTTTATAGACTCAGAGTTTAGGACAAAATAAACTAAGAGATGCTATAAATATGAGCCAGTATCATGCTGTGTTAACTTTCTGCACAATCTAAGATTAGATCACAATAACTCAGAAAGATTCATGATTAATTGCTGAGAATCATGCTTCATACATATTTCTTCATTGGTGTTTTCATTCAGACAAAAATCAACTCAAAGTTCACAAGTTTATCAAACTTATTAACAGTGTATGACATACAGACATGCTGACAGAGTTTAACAGAGTATGCATAACAGAGTTTAATCAACAGAGTTCACTTAGCATTTAACCAATCAGGAAATATGATTAATACATCACATAAGTAAAGTTTGAATCTAACCAACATTTCTAGTCAGAACCAGAGACCATTCTTAGTTCATTAACCAGCCTTGTAAATGTAGCTTCACTCAATGGTTTAGTGAAGATATCTGCAAGCTGTTGTTCTGTAGAGACAAAATGTAGTTCAATATTTCCTTCTTCCACATGTTCTCTGATGAAGTGGTACCTTATGCTGATGTGCTTGGTCATTGAATGCTGTACTGGATTACCTGTCATAGCAATAGCACTTTGGTTATCACAGTAAATAGGTATCTTACTGTACCTCAATCCATAATCCAGCAATTGATTCTTCATCCATAAGATCTGTGCACAACAGCTACCAGCTGCAATATACTCTGCTTCAGCTGTAGATGTGGAGATTGATTTCTGTTTCTTGCTGTACCAGGAAACAAGTCTGTCACCAAGAAATTGACAACTTCCACTAGTGCTCTTTCTGTCTACCTTGCAGCCTGCAAAGTCTGCATCAGAATATCCAAGTAGCTTGAAATCTGATTCTCTGGGGTACCACAGACCTAATGATATGGTGCCCTTGAGATACTTGAAGATTCTTTTCACAGCTGTCAGATGTGGCTCTCTAGGATCTGCCTGAAACCTTGCACAAAGACAGGTTGCATACATGATGTCAGGCCTACTAGCTGTCAAGTATAGAAGAGAACCTATCATGCCCTTGTAGTTTGTCATATCCACTGAAACTCCTGTGTCTTTGTCCAATTTAGTTGCTGTTGCCATGGGAGTTGATGCAGATGAACAGTCAAGCATACCAAATTTCTTGAGAAGATTTCTGGTGTATTTTTCTTGATTAATGAAAATTCCATCTTCTATTTGTTTCACCTGTAGGCCTAGAAAGTAACTAAGCTCTCCCATCATGCTCATTTGATATCTGGACTGCATGAGCTTGGCAAACTTCTTACAGAGTTTGTCATTAGTAGACCCAAAGATGATGTCATCAACATAAATTTGAACTAAAAGGAGGTCACTTCCTTGATTGAAATAAAACAGAGTCTTGTCAATTGTTCCTCTGTTGAATCCACTTTCTAGAAGAAACTGAGCAAGTGTCTCATACCATGCTCTTGGTGCCTGCTTAAGTCCATATAGTGCCTTATCTAGCCTGTAGACATAATCTGGATATTTGGGGTCCACAAATCCTGGTGGTTGTTCAACAAACACTTCTTCTTCAAGCTTTCCATTCAGAAAAGCACTTTTCACATCCATCTGGAACACTTTGAATTTCTTGTGAGAGGCATATGCTAGAAAAATTCTGATTGCCTCCAATCTTGCAACTGGAGCAAATGTTTCATCATAGTCTATTCCTTCCTGCTGTGAATAGCCTTTTGCTACCAGTCTAGCCTTGTTCCTTGTGATAACACCTTCACTGTCAGTCTTGTTTCTGAAAACCCATTTAGTACCAACAATAGATCTGTTCTTTGGCCTTGGTACAAGGGTCCAAACTTCATTCCTTTCAAATTCATTTAACTCTTCCTGCATTGCTGTTATCCAGTCTGCATCTTGAAGAGCTTCTTCCACTTTCTTTGGTTCATTTTTAGACAAGAACGCATGAAACAGACATTCACTTGCAGTAGCACTTCTTGTCTTTACAGGTGTATGTGATTTAGTCCATTTCCTAGCAGAAGGCAAATGACTTCTATCAGCATGTGATCCTCCCCCTTGATCCATGCTCTCCTGATTTTGTTGTGATCTATCTTCGTTTTCTGAGACTCCCCCTGAATTTGACTGCCCAGAGTCAGAATTTGTATTTTCAGAGTTTGAAGCATCAGAGTTTGATCCAGATTTTTCAGTTGACTCAGTATCAGTGTTTGAGTCTTCATCTTGATCATGCTCCCCCTCAACTGGTTCTCCCCTTTGTTGTGATTGAGAAGTTTCTCCAGAATTTACCAGTAGAGGTTCAGAGTTTGTTTCAACAGAGTCTGTCAGAATTGTTTCATCAGAGTTTCCTTCATCAGAGTTTAAAACTTCATTTTCAAAGTTCAGTTGATCATATTCGTCTTTGTCTTCAAGTCCAGTTATCTTCTTATCATCAAAAGAAACATGTATAGATTCCATGATCACTTTAGTTCTCAGATTGTAAACTCTGAATGCCTTTGTTGACAGTGGATAGCCAACAAAAATTCCTTCATCTGCCTTTAACTCAAACTTGGTCAACTGTTCTGGATGAGTCTTCAAAACAAAACATTTGCACCCGAAAATATGAAAGTATTTCATGTTAGGCTTCTTTTTCTTCACCATCTCATATGGTGTCTTTCCATGCTTATTGATCAGTGTTGCATTTTGAGTAAAACAAGCAGTTTGAACAGCTTCTGCCCAGAAATAAGTTGGCAATTTTGATTCATCAAGCATAGTTCTGGCAGCTTCAATTAAGGTTCTATTTTTCCTTTCAACTACACCATTTTGTTGTGGTGTACCAGGTGCTGAAAATTCTTGTTTCACTCCATTGTCCTTGCAGAATTCTTCCATTGTTGCATTTCTGAACTCAGTTCCATTATCACTTCTGATGATTCTGACTTTGTTGCTTGATCCTTTGTCCAGAAGTTTCACATGCTCCATCAGAGTCGATGCAGTTTCATCCTTCTTTGCTAGAAAATACACCCAAGTGAATCTAGTGTATTCATCAACAATGACTAAAGCATATTTCTTCCTTGCAATAGACATAACATTTACTGGACCAAATAGATCAACATGCAGAAGATGATAGGGATCAGTGATAGAAAATTCTGTCTTGCTCTTGAAAGATGACTTCCTTTGTTTAGCCTTCTGACATGAGTCACATAGGCCATCAACATTTAACAGGGTCTTTGGGAGTCCTCTTACAAGATCGTTTCTGATCAATTCATTGATGTTGTTCAAATTCAAATGTGAGAGTTTCTTGTGCCACTTCCAACTCTCTTCACTAGACATTCTTGTAGACAGGCATACAGCTTTTCCAACAGAGTCTATCAAAAGCTTGATTTCATAAATGTTGTTTTGCCTGTGACCAACTGGAACAACCTTTCCTGTAGATTTGCTGATAACTTCACAATATTCAGGTTGAAAATCTACATGATATCCCTTGTCACAGATTTGACTCACAGATAGCAAGTCATGCTTGAGTCCTGGGACATGAGCTACATTGTTGATGATGACATTTCTAAGATTGATATTGCCATATCCCAATGTTCTTCCTATATTGCCATCACCATAGGAAACTTTTGGGCCAGCCTTCTCCTCATATTCTGATAGCAGGGCTTTATTTCCAGTCATGTGTCCTGAACATCCACTGTCCACGACTAGGGTTGCCTCCCTGTTACCCTGCAATCACAAACAATTACTGAGGATTAGTTTTAAGGATCCAGACTTGCTTGGATCCTTTTGCATTCTTAACTTTGTTAGCTTTTGCAGCGGAATTAACATTATCAGAGTTTGAGCTAACAGTATCAGTGTTTACACTTGCAGTATCAACTTTAACCCATTTTAGATTGGGTTTTAGTTCATAGTAATTATGATAGATAGCATGATATTTTCTGCAAGTATAGATGGAATGCCAAGTGCTTCCACAGTGTGTGCATAAAGTCTGTGGCTTAGTTCTAGCAAAATCCTTCTTTACCTCAGACTTTGTAGGTAAAGAATTTATATTTTTATTTTTCTTGCAGAAATTTGCAAGATGCTTAGTACTACCACAGTTATGACATGTCTTTCTTGGAGCATAACTAGCAAGCATTGGTTTATTTCCTGAAGTGATGCCTACTTTTCCATTTCTGTTCTTGTTTGACACTTTCTTTTTCTCAACAGATTTTAACTCCTTCAGTTTATGTTTGAGTTGTTTATCTGTCATTGAACCAATATTAACCTATTTAACACTAGTTTTTACTGGTTTTCTTTTGACAGCTTCCTTTTCATTTTCAGTCAAAAATTTACTGGCTCCATGAACAAATTTAGTTCTGACTTTAACTTGATTTTGAAATCTAAGTTCATCTCCCTCATTATATCCTAGACCAACAGTGTCCATTTGAAAAATCTGTTGAGTGTCCTTTCCAGAATTAGTCCAAGTTCTAATTTTATTATTTGCTTCCTCCAACTCTGACTCAAGTTGTTTATATTTCTGAAGCAAAATCTGTTCTTTGCAAACAGCATCATCTCTCTCTTTCTGAACTTGTTGCATGTTTTCAAGTTTCTCTTCAACAAGTTTATTTCTTTCTTTAAGTTCGGAATTTTCAGCTTTTATCCTCTCATTTTCTAAAGTCTGATCCCTATAACTTATATGCAATGACTTAAGAAAAATTCTTAATTAAGCAATGTCATCAATATTATAAGCATAGGTAGTTGGAGGTACCTGATTTTCAGAGGATTCTGATTCAGTAGTAGCCATGAGAGCATAGTTCACTTCTTCATCAGAATCTGAAGTATCTGCCCAATCTCTGCCTTTATTGTAGAGTACCTTTCCAGTTTTACCCTTCTTCCCTTTAGAATCTCTCTTATCAGACTTCCTGTAGCTTTTCCTGTCTTCATTTGAATCCCTAAAAAACCTTTTTCCTTTCTTGAAATTCTTGAAGCCCATTTTCTTGAAAGTCTTCACCATCAACACAGCCATTTTTCTCATTTCTTCTTCATCATCCTCAGAGTCAGATGATTCAGAAGAGTTTGAATCATAATCAGAGTTTGGTGAATCACTTTCTGAATGTATGACCAAAGCTTTTCCCTTCATTTTCCTTCTTGTTGCCTCTTTCTTCTGAGGCTTCTCTTCAACATTAAGAGCAACAGACTTTCCTTTTCTGCTTGATCTCCTGTTTCTCTGCTCCATTTCCAATTCATAAGTTTTGAGCAGTCCATAGATTTCATCAATCTCTGTTTCAGCAAGATCATAGTTGTCTCTAATAGTGGTTGTTTTCACATCCCACTTTTCAGGTAGAGAAAGAAGAAACTTGAGATTCGAGTCTTCTAGATCATACTCTTTGTTGACCAATGACAGATCATTAATCAGTTTACAGAATCTATCAAATGTTTCTGTCATGGTCTCTTCAGGTTTAGCCTCAAAATGCTCATACTCTTGTGTGAGTATGTTTCTCCTATTCTTCTTAATAGCTGCAGTTCCTTGACACCTGACTTCAAGAGCATCCCATATCTCTTTTGCAGTGGTGCAGTTAATGACTTTGTTAGACATAACATTGTCTAAAGCACTATGCAGTAAATGCCTAACTTTTGCATCCTTAGCAATTGATGATAGATCTTCAGGAGTCATGTCCTTCTTTTCTTTTGGAACCATTTTTGCTGCTTCACCAGCAACTGCAACAGATAGCTTTGTAGGATTGTGAGGACCTTCATAAATCCTGTCAAGATATTCTGGATCTGTAGCCTCCAGAAACATAGTCATCTTGACCTTCCACATAGCATACTCTATTGGCCTCAAAATAGGAACCATGATTGGTTCATAACGACTCACAGTAGTAGGAGCCTTTTCAGAAACAGTAGGTGTTGGTGGAGGAATTTCTGACATGATTATTGTTGTGTTTGGATCTTAACCTGTAATAAAGTAACAGATTGGCTCTGATACCATTTGTTAGGCCGAATACACAAATAATAATCAACTTTGTATGAGAGATTAACAAGTAAAAGCGTTTATGCACTTAAAAACTTCTTGTATTTCGAACCCTCTTCGTGATGTAAAATATCACAAAGAGCTGCTAGGTTACAATAATGATAATTCGTTATCGATACCCTTCTAGGGTTAACCTATCTGTATTTATATAACATACAGCTACGATACAATCTCTAATTGATATTCCTAATAATCAGCTATACAATGATATCAATTACAGATTGTCACACGTCTCCTATGTCAACTCGATCTCTTCGATAGCTATCCAATCTTCAAAGATATCGCTTCCATAATTAATCTTTAATCTCTGTTGAACAGTAGATGCGCTTCCTCCAGACAGAATTTAACAAACTCTGTAGACCTTCCACCTGTCAGAGTTTAACTAAACTCTGACTGCTTTCAGCTAAACTCTGATAACTCCCTGTAACACTTAAACACTGATTAAAACACATCAATTATATTTAACAATTTAAGAGATAGATTCGAGTGAAGAATGGAATCTTGAGGACCTTTCTTAATATAATATTAATCGTAGGACTCCGAAATATTTTACATAATATTTGGAGGTGATAGAAAATCTCCAAATAATATAAATCATTTTAAAAAGAATTAAATAAATATTCCAAGAATATTTATTAACTCAATAATAATTACAGAATATTTTTAAATCATAATATTGCTAGTAAGTAATCCTCGAATGAATATATAGAATTATTTACTAAATAAATCACTCCTTAAATGAATATTCAAAATAATATTCATTAATAATTAGACTCCAATAAGTATTTAAAATAATATTCAATAAATGAGTCAAACTTTAAATGAATATTTGAAAATAATATTCATTTAATAAATAATCTTCTAAATGAATATCCAAATAATATTCATTAAATAATCAACTCTAAATGAATATTCGAAACTAAAATTCATTTAATATCTCTCGACTGAGATAATACTCGAATAACATTCCTCGAAAGATTTCCAAGTACTTGATACTTTATGGAAATATTAATAACGTTTAATAATAACGTTCCTCAGATAAATAGTAATCTGCCGTTGGAATCCCTTCGGGTTTCCACGACTATCTATATCTCAAAATACCGACTCCCGGTCTATATTTAAGAATGAATATCATATGCCCTTCGCCAAGGGTCTTACCAAAACAATCCGGCTTATAACTGATAATTCGTATCTAGTCTATAAGCCAATATTAATTCAGGGAACAGGTATCATAATATAATTTGACAATAGGCATGCATGCTATGGCATATGTAAAATGGCAATCACATATATATATATTATCCCAACAACAGGTTCAAAGTTTTGAACACTTGCCTGGTAATCGGGTGTGGGTGGAGATAGCGTGTCCTGGATCTGCTCGATGATCTAAAAACAATCAGAACATTCGAGATTAACCACTTAACACGTTTTAAAAGTCTAGGAATAAACTTCACTTAAATCGAAACACGTTTTCGAATTATCTCGTTATACACCTTTTAGTGTAACTCTTTTTATTACTGATACGATCCGACATCTGTTTGTTATTACGACATGTCATCATACCCACACTCGGTATATACTTAAGTCGTATAAGTTCTAAATTCGATCAATTACGAACCGAGATTATACCTCGAGTTTTATCGTTCGTTTTCTAAGTGTTTTACCAAAGTTATAACCAAGCGGGTTTTTAGGGGTTCGTTCGCGTTTAACTTTGATTCCAACATTTTTATAAAATCGGAAAACGAACCAATTGATATGTGGTTTTCTTTCATACCTTCCTTATGACCCCTAGTATTTATTTACCAAGATTTTCCACTGAGTAACATGCTTTACGAGGGTTCAATTGAAGTTACGAACTTTTACTTACGGTTCCGAACCAATTTTAGTAATTTGACCATAACTCCTAAACCGTAAGTCGGAATGTTTCGATTCTCATGCCAAAACGATCTATGGCTCGAGATATACAAGGACCAGTCATAATATCACCAAGGTCAGGAACTTTTATTAACTGCCATGCTCGTTTCCTAAGTGTTAACAAAAATTCGGCATTACGACGGCTATAAATCGAACATTCTAAAAATCGTAATCATCAAACCAAGCCACATCGGGCATACAATACATCTCCTAATCACATCATCCATCTTACAAGACCAATAACCACTGACCTTAACATTATAATCATCATCATGCTTAGATCAATTTAAACCACTAGCTAACCATGCTTATAACATCACTTATAACCATACTAAGCTAAATCTACCAAGAACATGCTCTTAACCTCAAAACAAGAGCTAGGGTTTCAAGTGATATACCTTCCATGAAGTGGTTAAAGACCTTGCTAAGCCTTGTATGATCCTTGAGTGGCCTTAAGCTAGCTAAATCAACCATAAAAATCAAAGAAAAACAAGATTAGTTCTTGAAGAACACTATTCATCCTCCTCTTGTAAAAATCATAGAAAATCGAAAAATAAGAGTTTGCCTCTCAAATTTTTACCACATCTTGGCCTCCTCATAAGATTTGTTTTGAGTCCTATTTCATCAAATTTGAAGCTTCCTAGCTAGGGTTTTGAGCCCCCTTTTTCTGCTAGACAGAAACTGTCAAGAACAGGGCAGTTTGGTATCTTCAACTTGGGGAGGAGATTTGACTAGGATATACTCATTAGATTGCCATGAAATTTTGAGCGAATATTTTGAGTGTGTTCTGCTGGGCAGTTTGAACAAAATGGAGAGAATGGAGTTTTTGATCTTTGATTGCTTGGTTCTCTTGCATAATACACCTCATCTTGATAATATCTAGCTAAAGTAGCTTTATTAAAGGTGCTCATGTCATGCCTTGCATCATTTATGGACAAGTGTTGGTGTTTTAGTAGTAAGATGATAAAATCAACCTAACTACTTGGTTTGATTCTAATTGTTCTAGTTACCTTGGTAACTACTTGATTACTTGGCCTTATCCACTTGAACATGCTTGTATCTTGGCTCCCTACTTGTTTCTTTGTCCGGTTATTGCTCAATTCATTGATCGTTCGTAGGAATATTTCACGGATTTCTAATTAGGGTTTACCGGAAATCTTTTTAGTATTAATACTATCTTTCTCCATCTTTCTTACTAACTTTCGAATTCAAATTCCTTAAATCCTTTCGTTAAATCATTAAGTCTATCAGTGTCCAGGGAACTCTCGGAGAAAAAAAAAGTGCGATTTTTCAGAATCCGACAGCTTTTACATACACTTATTTTCCCCTGGATCACTAATACGAACTCGGAAATCCGATCCAAATACTTCTATATAGTGTCGTCTCATAATATTCTCACTTCCACCAAAAACACTATTCATTCTTTATTCTTCCTTTATTCCCTATATTTATGACAGTGTCCTTGTTCTTTCTCGGGCGTTCCTTAACCCTTTCACGGAACCACTGGACTAATCGTTATCGATCTGGATGACATGAGAATATTCTCCTGCTTGGAATTGCCATATCTTATTCCCCTAGGAGATAGATTATTCTTACCTAAGTTGTCAACCATTAGCATTCTTCAAGACATATAAATATTTAAATCGAATTCCATTCATTCATTCAGAAGATTAACTATTACATCATAGCCGTAACCACTATTCATTCTTACATCACTATATAATAAAAAAGTTTTAATTCTACCCAAAATCTGGGTTCTTACAATCAATCCCAAAGAATGCCACTTTACTTCATAAAGATGAATTCAAATGAAAAAGTACAGAACACGAAACTTGAAGACAATTCCGAGACATTTCCAGAATGGTAAGGCTCATAAATTTTGAACAAGTACTAGATTAACTATGATTTTTCAAAGTTTAAAAATAGTAATCCCGAAGTCAACTAACATAGCTCAACTTTGACCGACCATAACCCAATCATTTTAAATTTGATTGACATGATTTTACAGCCTGTTCCTTGTATCATTTCGTAAGGAATCTGAATATGTAACCAGTTTTACCAACTGACTTCAAATTATTACTAAACAAACTTTTTAACAGTAGTAGGTTTTTACTACTAAAAACCTGAAAAATCAACTTATAATACATTACATGCATCTTCATATATTCATATTATGCTTAATTAAAATCCGTAATTAACATATAACATCATAATCATCATTTAACTACATAGATTATAATTATCAAAGATCATTTAACAATTCATATGTATATGTTTATATATTCGAATAAAATTCAAAATCTATAAAACCCTTACATGCAATCCAATTTAATCACATATAACTATACTAGATTATGTATATGTACTGTAGAACCCATAACCTACCTCCACCGGCCGGCCGGTCATCGGAAACCGCCATAGCCGCCGGTGGGGTTTCGACCCATCACCAAAAACAACACAAAACCATACAAAAACTCGATTTTAAACCATAATTAACATCAAACAATCATCTAATCACTGAATTGATAGTTATGCAGCCTTGCATGTCAAGATTCAAAGGTATACATACATATATATTCATGTAAACTTTACCAAAACATCATTTAAACACAAGAACATGCTATAGGTAATTAAAATAGAGTTATTACAATGTTTTGATGCTTGAAAATCGAAAGAAATGGAAGAAGGGAGGAGAGATTTACCAACAGCAGGTGAAAGAAATGAGCAAGGGTGAAGAAATGGCGGTGGTGGGTGTTTTATAGAGCCAAGGGCAGTTTGGTAACAATGCTGAAAATCTTTTTAAAATTCTGTTTTTAATCATTTTAAAATCGAAATGAATTAGAAAATTAATAGAAAGATAATTTTTAAAATCATAAAATGAAATTTATGGAATTACAGACCTCCCCATATTTTTAAAATAATTTTGGGATCAAAAATGAATTTTATATGATTTTTACAAGTTTAACATCTTTAAATGGAATAAAGCTTTTTAAATCATTTTAAAATACTTACGCTCACAATTAAATACTCCCAAAAATTCTAAAAAATAAATAATATCATAAGGATTATAATGCAAAATATTTCATGATTTAAAACATCTCCGATGATTTTATAAAAATCTCAATTAAAAATGCATATTTAAAATACTTTTAATGCTCCAAAAATACGATTAAAATTCCACAAGCACATATAACACTTACCAATCATCACATAGTCATATAAACGTGATTTCACATATATTTTACCTTCACAAAATATCCACATCACAAAATTTTCATTTTACAGCTAAATAAACACTTAAATAATTACGCAAATTTCTACGTCGTTATATACTCCCCCCCCCCTTAAAAGGATTCTGTCCTCAGAATCTCACCTAAGTAAACAAATGAGGATACTTAGCAAACATTTTGATTAAAAGCTCCCAAGTTGATTCTCAATCTTTAGGGTTCCTCCACAATACTTTAACCGAACTTACAGTCTTATTCCTGAGCTTCCCATCTGTCTTATCTTAGATCTCTACAGGTTGCTCCTCGTAGGATAAATCAGGTTGAATCCCGATAGGTTCATACTAGATCACATGACTCATATCTGGTTTATATCTTTTAAATATAGATACGTGGAAAACATTGTATATGTGATACATGTGCGGTGACATCACCAATTCGTAAGTAACTTTTCCGACTCGCTTCAAAATTTCACACGGTCCTACATACCTTGGACTCAGCTTTCCTTTCCTACCAAATCTTGTCACTCCTTTCCATGGTGATACCTTAACCAACACTTGATCTCCTACCTCGAATCTCATGTACTTCCTGGCTTGATCCGTATGTTTCCTTTGTCGATCCTAAGCAGTAACCAATCTCTTTTGAATAATCTCAACTTTTTCCTTCATCTGTTAGAGCAACTCTGGTCCTAAAATCTTCCTTTCACCAACTTCTTCCTAGTATACAGGTGATCTACCTTTCCTTCCAAACAAAACTTCAGACAGTGGCATTTCTATACTTGCGTGATAACTTTTATTATATGAGAACTTAACTAATGATAAATGCTCATCCCAACTTCCCTTAAAATCTAATGCACAAGTTCTAAGCATTTCTTCGATAGTTTGAATAGTCCTTTCACTCTGTCCGTCCGTCTGTGGATGGAGCTGTACTCATCTTAAGTTGGGTTCCTAAGCATTCTTGGAATTATCGCCAAAATCTCGAATTGAATCATGGGTCTCGATCAGACACTATCGAAACAGGAACTACATGACGTGACACTATTTCCTTCAGATACAGATGTACTAATTTATTCAACGAGAATCTTTCGTTAATCGGTAGAAAATGTGCAGACTTCATAAATCAATTAATTATTACCCAAATCGCATCGTGATTACCTCTGGTCTTTATTAATCCTTCTATAAAATCCATAGCAAGATGTTCCCTGTAATAGTCCCAGATCCGGGGTCGGGGACCCGGTTGTTACGGTCTCAATTCCATCAACAATACTTGAATTTGAATCAAAAATAAATAAACAGCATGCTATGACCCCGCAATAACATCACATCACACACAACCAGTTATAGTCCCAGAGATGAAATTGGAATAATACTATAATCATAGGATCCACAAGTTATTACAAACCCAAAATGATTATAGAATAAGTTTAATAGTTTCTTGCCATTGATTAACATAAGTCATACATATATGTAACTCTGATACATAAAAGCTACCAGTCTAGCTTACTAGCTGCTTCTACCTCAGCAATGGCTGCTATGACAATAGCGGGTAACCCTCTGACGGCTGTCACCTGCTTGCGTTGAGTGCACCTCGTGCATCCATCAGATCTAGCTGTTGTTGTGATATAATAAATAAAGCAAGGGTGAGAAATAGCCTACCAAAAGTAATATATGACTGAACAATAATATATAACGATTCAAAGATATCTTTGAAAACCATATGCCATGCATTAACGAACATAGTGCCAATATAATGTAAAGGATGAAGTTACTAGGTATTTCAGAGTACTTTTAGTTCTGAACAGTTTTTCAAACCCTGTCAACGTGAATGATACTTCATTTTGCAGAAAATAAATAGATTTGGATGATGAACCAATGCTGGAGTATGTCGCGCCGGATGACACCACCTTACGATGATCAGTCGCAGGTCGTGCATCTCAAAATTCGTTTATCTACATGTAGAAGGAAGAACATAAGGACACCACCATACGCCGGATCTCCCTAGCCATCTTTGGGCTTAGTCGGGGTCGGCGCCACTCGGACCCTATTTCCAGGATGGACTGTCCCACAACCTCTTATACCAGTTTCAATGATGGACTGTCCCACAGCCTCTTACACATTATACAAATACTCCTAGTTCGAATAAATCCATGACTCTGAAACGTAAAGCTCGTCCCCCTTTCCCCAAATGTAATAAATGTTGATAGGACTCCACAAAGTCATCGTATCTAGTTGGAAAGGAAAATTCACCAATATTTCCCAAGCAGTTGCTTGTTAATGGATATCGACTTGTTCCAACAATCTTACCCCTCGAACGATGAGGGAGTAACACAGAGACTCATCTTGATAAATAGCAACCAAGTTGCGAGTGAAAAGAATAGTTTTAAAAGATTTATGACCGGAAAGTCAAACAAATAAATAATAGCTCTCAAGTAAGGTTCCCTCATAATTTGGAAGATAGATTCGAATGAAGAATGGAATTTTTGAGAACCTTCCTTAATAAAAATAACAATAATAAGAATCAGAAATAATTTACATAGTATTTGAAGGTCAAGGATAATTTTTAAATAAGGTGAATTATTTTTAGAACTAGTTAAAAGAATTAAATAAATATTCAAGGAATATTTATTACATCATAAATATTTTCAGAATATTCTTAATATAAAATATTGCTCATAAATAACCCTCAATAAGTATATATAAAAAAATATTCATTAAACACATAATTCCTCGAATGAATATTCTAAATAATATTCAATAAATAAGTAAGACCTTAAATGGGTTTTCAAAATAATATACCTTACAGAAATAAAGCTCAAATGAATATTCCAAATAATATTCATTAAATAAATAACCTCAAATGAATATTCCAAAATAATATTCATCTAAATCAATAACCTCAAATAAATATTCAAAACAATATTCATTAAATGAATAATCTCGAATGAACATTCAAATAATATTCAATAAATAAGTAATGGAAAAATATTTACTGAAATATTTTCCTCAGAAAATAATCACAATATATCAAGAAATACTGACTCCCTGTCTATATTAGAAGAATGAGATCATATGCCCTTCACTAAGGGTCTTAGTAATATCCGGCTTATAACTAGTATATCTCGTATCTAACTGATAAGCCAACATCAAATCATGGAACAAGTATCATAATATAATTTAAAAGCAGGCATGCATGCTATGGCATATGTATAACAACAATCAATCATATATATTATCACAACAACAGTTCCAAAGTATTGGAAACTTGCCTGGTACTCTGGTGGGGGTAGTGTGTCTCGGATCGGTCCGGTGATCTATAAATAACCAAAATTATTCAAGATTAATCACCTATCCCTTTGAAAAGCTAAGTACATACTTAACTTAGGTTAAAAACACGTTTTCAAGTTATCTTGTTATACACCCTCTAGTGTAACTCTTATTAACACCGTTATGATTCGATACTTGTTCGTTATTAAGGCATGTCATTACACTTACACTTGGTGGGTACTTAAGTCGTATATATTCTAAGGTCGATCGCTTACTAACAAAGATTATACCTCGAGATTTATCGCCCGTTTCCTAAGTTATAACCAAGTATACCTCAAAGGGGTTCTTTCGCACTTAACCTCGATTCGAACATTTTTATAAAATCGAAAAACGATTCGTTTGACATGAGGTTTTCTCTCACACCTTCCTTATGATCTTTAGTATTTATTTACCAAGATTCGCCACTGAATTATTCATGTTAAGGGGGTTCAATTCCAGTTACGAACTCGCACTTACTGTTTCGAACTACTTTTACTAATTTGACCATAACTCCTAAATCGTAAGCCCGTTTGCTTCGATTCTCATGCCAAAACGATCTATGACTCGAGATCTATAAGGGTAGGTCATATATTCATCAAGGTCCGAAATTTAACCCTACTGTTATGCACGAATTTTTAAGGGTTAACGAAATTTCGGCGTTACGACGGCTATAAATCGAACGTTTCAAAATTTGTTACATCACAACCAAGCCACACCGGGCATACCATACATCTTATACACATGATATTCATCTTAACAAGTCCAAGAGAATCTCACTTCATCATCATAAGCATCATATCTCTTAAATTAACTACATAATCATGCTTACATGCTTATTATAACACCATAATCATAACTAATCTAAAAACCACCAAGAATATACATAAAACTCAAGGTAGGATCTAGGGTTTAGGTGAGATATACCTTCATTGGAGTGTGTATGAGCCTTGATTAGTCCTTGTATATCCTTAATATAGCTTAGATCAACCAAAGAAAACAAGAAATCAAAATTAATTTCTTGAAATCACTATTCACCTTCAACCTTCTTGATTTTATATCTCAAGAATGGAATGGAATTTGAAGCTAAGATTCATAGGATATCTTAGTTATGAATTATGGAACATACCTAATTAATCTTGAGATTTAACAATGGTGGCAAGTGGGATTTTTGTTCTTGAATTTTGGAAGAAGCCGAATGGCTTCAAGAGAGAGAGAATGGAGTTGCTTGCCTTTGTCTTTGATCTCATCTTGTCCAAAATGTATTTTTGAGATAATATCTAGCATAAAGTGGCTTTATTAAAGTGATTTGCTCATCCATGATGCCATCCAAGGGACAAGTGTTGTGGTTTAGTGGCTTGATGATGTAATTAAGCTAAGTACTTAGTTTGTTTTCTAAGTATGCTAGTTACCCTTGTAACTACTTGGTTACTTGATCATATCCATTTGCACAAGCATGCACCTTGGCTCTCTGCTTGTTTCTTTGTCCGGTTATTGCTCAATTTCATTGATCGTTCGGATGAATATCTCGAGTATTTCTTGTTAGGGTTTTACCGGAAACCTCCTTGATATTTTTGCTAACATCTTTAATCCTCCTTTATAATTATTGAATTTAAATTCCTCAAATCTCTTTATTAAATCCTTAAATCCTTCAGTGTCTAAGGAAATCCCGGGGAAAATAAAAGTGCTGCTTTTCAGAATCTGATATCATTTACATACACTTATTTTGTCCATTGATCATTAATACGAACTCAGAAATCCATTTCGAAAACTTCTATTTAGTGTCGTCTAATAATATTCCAATTTCCACCAAAAACACTATTCATCACTTATTCTTTCTTTATTTCCTGTACTTAGAAAAAATGTCCTCATTCTCTTTCGAGCGTTCCTTATCCCTTTTACGGAACCACTTAACTTATAACATATATCGATTTGGATGACATGAGCTACCAGATATCGATTTGGATGACATGAGAACATTTTCTCCCTCTTTGAAATACCCTGTCTTACTTTCTAGGAGATAGATTATTCTAATCTAAGTTGTCAACCAATTGCATTGTTCATTGCATATAAACATTTGAATCCAAATCCGTTAAATATTCATTCATTGAACCACCGATACATTGTAGTCGTAACCATTATTCATTACATAATAAAAGTTTTAATTCTACCAAAAATCTGGGTTCTTACAGTCTCCCCTCCTTAAAAGGATTCCATCCCGGAATTAGGTAGGAAACAATTGGGTACTTGTTTGTCATTTCGCTTTCCAGTTCCCCGGTTGATCCTTAAACCTTCTCATCCTTTCTCAGCGCATCTCACCAGTGCTACAATACCCCTTTTATCCTTTTTATTCGATTTTGCTACTTTTCGTACAACACACTATCCGGGTTATGCCCTTACCCAACCATATACTATTACTCTTATTGGTATCTGCAGTGACTTTGGTATCACTATCGCGCTGGGAATTCGGACAAAACCTCACTCGTATTATGCATTTTGTGATCGATTTAATCTTCACAATCTCGATCAATACAGAGAAGTGGAAAGATTTATTGAGAGATCACTATGATCAATGAACATTTGTTATATTGCATAGTTAGTACAGAAGGGGGCCAGCCTTTAGTACTTGACAAGCAATTAAACAAGTTATGGTATTCCACTTAGACTTCTATCACACAGACACATAGTCACGTAGCAGTACCTCCCCTCCTTAAAGGGTTGTTTTTCTCAATTCGTAAAGAAGACTAAAAAGAGAGAAGAGAAGAAAAGAATTTCAAAGAATTATAGAAAATTTTCATGATTGCAAAATATCATACTTAGAATTTATCTCTAAACTATAGAGGTTCATTAGAGAAGAAAACAATTGTAATCGTATTAAATAATACTTTATCGTAATCTCACGTGTCAACATATCCTCGCTACTCTGTCCATCATTCTATGGACCTATATTCTTGTTCAAGCTTAGCAACATTCATTTTTGGAAAATCTTTCAACCTTTCAGGTTAAATCTTAGATTTCTCGCTTGACATCATTGTTAGTGATATTCCATGCCACACTACTAGCTTTTTCATATTTATAATACTAACACTATCAGGAGGTCATCCCGAGAGTTAGTTAGAAGGCCAATTCACCAATCCATTCATAACATTTCTTGCTTCACACTCCACAATTACTTTCCCAATCTTTTCTTTATCAATCACATCCCTTTTATTATCTGATTCTTATTCTCTTCTGTTATTTATCTCTACCGTCATCTCGTTATTGCAACATCCTTTGTACTTGGCACCTCCTTATTGGCATCCCATCACCTTTACTCAATAAGCATCACAGTTTTGGGGGTTCAAACTTTCCTTTGTTCAACCATCTAAATTCTCATTTTCTCGATCCATGAGTCTCCTTATTACTCAATCAATCTATTCCAAATTTCCCCGAATTCCCCCAATTTAAAGGGAGTTAATCTGTGTGTCATTTATACTTATAATTTCAACTTTCCGTTGTGACCAACAACCTTTGCCATGTCAATCTCATTCTTTTCTAGCTTCATTGCTGGGGTTTCTCAGGAGTCCTCATATCTAACTCACTTATTGTTCCCCAAACTTAGTTCTCTTTATGTCCTCAACCCTACGTTCCTTTCACCAGTCATCTTGTTTCTATTTCGACTATAATATCTTTATGAACCATCATATAATTATCATTTACCTCAAACCTCACGTCTTTCCGAAATTAAACCATCCTAAGTAAACCGTGACGATTTCTCTAACTTGGATCCAATACAATATATTTCTGTTTTTCATTCCGAAATCTCCACAATCGTTATCACCTAATTTCTCAGAAGAATCACCACTACATTAATGTAGTTCATTGTTGAATCACCATCGTTTGTCGTTTACGTAGTGCTTTAATAGCTAATCATACATGTTTTATAATTGTCAGATCAAAGCCTCTAGGAAGACAAAATAATCACTATTCCTTATCCATAGGAATACTTCTGGAACTTAATGTGGATATAACATGAAGTAGATAAAATTGCCGAAGAGCTTCAAGCATCGCAACTTTGACAGGTTAATGAGATTATTTAACATATATCTTAAGTAGGAGACTGGAAGATTAACGGTTTACTTAGTCATTTTGTATCATGGCCCTGGTTTACCTCAAAATAGGACCTTCTAAAGTATGTAATATGCTTAAGACGATATCAGGAATCGAATCTTTACTTAAACTGTTATTACAGTCAATTCTTGCACAATCATCAGAAGGAATGTAAATTCCTCCACCCCAATATGACCTTCAAGGTCCTTCCCAATATCATTCTGTTTCTTTGGTATGAGCATTTATAATTACTCCTCTATACTTAAAGTGTCGGCCACCTCATTGGCCCTTCCTAATAATAATAATTTCTTGTAATCGATGTTCTCTGGATCTATTCCAACTCAAATTTTTCTACCTTATTCCCATCACTATTGGGTGAAAGCATTCTCCCTTAAGCTCTGCTGAAGGAGAAAAGTATCTATCAATCTTTTTCCATAAGTCATTGCTTCCACCTTTCTGTGTGAACTTTATCATAGTTACTCCCAATCATACCTAGGATATTTATTCTCTTAGTTCTTTCTTGTTTTAGGATAATCTCAACCTTCATTGGTTCAATCCATACCTCCTCATGGTTTCACACATGCCTCACCTGGCATTATTATTATTATTATTATTATTATTATTATTATTATTATTATTATTATTATTATTATTATTATTATTATTATTATTATTATTATTATTATTATTATTATTATTATGCCGTACATTCCCTACCAAATTTCCATTTTGAAACTTAGGATATTAACTCTCTTTCTGAAAAATCTCTTAGGTCATCTTCATCATTCCTCCTGTATTTTTTAAGTACAGGGTATATCAAAATATCACTAATCAATCCTATAACAATTCTGTTTACGTACCTTCCGAAACTCCTTCCAATGAATCCTTAAAGGTTATTGTTGCCTTGGTCAATCCAACTTATATCATCTGAATTCACAATGTCTTTATTAGGGGTAATGCCATCCTTTGTGCGTCCCCAGGGTTCTTCTTAATTTATGGATATTCTATCCTCAATTCTATTTTCAAGAAATACTTACATCCTTTAATTAACAATCCGATCACATATCCTTAATAAGGTTCTCTTTTCAATCATTCTCCTCTTGATAATCTATAGGTAGCTTAATGCTAACCTTTATTTTTCAAATTAACATCAGTCTACATGACCTCCCAAAAGACAACGTATATCTATCTGCTCTTTTTACCGAACTTGGTAATGGTAGCAAGGATGTTCTGGAAGATAGTGGTCGTGTTAACATGAATCTCTTAGTACCAATTGCTTTTCTCAAGGATACTAGCTTCAGAAAATATTTCTGCATATTACTGAACGATCTTTGACCATTTTTTTTATTTTTTTTTGGTAAGCTTAGGTTGATCATTAGCCTTAGTCCTAATACATCCCTTGTATTTATAAAATCCCAACATCATGTACCTCAATTCACCTTACTTCTCTCTCTAGTCCATAAGCTGGTCAATCATATACACCTGAATCACTTCACTTTATATCAAAAGTTCTCGAGGTTGGTGCTTGGTTAGAAGCACCCCGCTTTGTCCTTACATTGCTGGTCTGGTCACTTTATAATTCTTTGCCACATGGCCCCAAATGGCCGCACTACCGTATGTGAGTTTAGGGTTAGCTAATGGCTTTACTTTTCTAGCAATTACCGGCATAGCGCATTTTTTGTCCATATCGAAGATAACTTATCTAGGGTAGGTTACGCTTATCAATATGCTTTTTCCCGCGTACTCTTTTCTTTTTGTTTTTGTTCACTGCTTTCCTTTACATAGCAAATCTTAGGTATCAGAGTAACACATTCACTAAACTTGAGCACTGCCACTCTTCGTTCATCCCTCTTCCTTGATACCTTCTGATCTTTTCAAAATTTTACTCCACATAAGTCTCAATCGACTTCTCGGTACCGTCTCCGGTCACCTTTCCTTTATTTTTATCTTTTCAACTTCTCTTTTCAATCCCACGTGCTACATAAGCTTAATACTTTTGGCATGATAGCCTTTTTATTTAAGTCAATCCCGGAATTTCTGAGTCGGTTTTGGTCCTTAAATACATTTCTCGTTTACCATCCAATCATTTTATCTTTTCAATCAGTTGTAATAATCACGGTCTATCCACCAACCCATATAGCGGCTACCTTACCCAATCCACAGGGTTCGCTCCAGTTTCTACTCCCTTCAATGACGTTCTCTGATAATCAGAAAGACAAGGTTTGCCAAAATTCGTTTGATTTCTTTCCAGAATCAGGAAAATTTTGGTTAATCTATCCACCCACTGGTAATACTAAGAAGATCAATTTCGAAACCTGAAGAACGGTTCTAGGAACATCCAAGCAAGTAGAATCATAAGCAGCTATAACAACAGAATGATTGACATAAAGTTGGAAGTATAACCACTGGAAAGGATCCGAATATATACATCCCATAGAAGGGGAAATCAAAAGTTTCAAACTGAAACATGCCACCTCTTCCTGATACATATATGTCCTAATAGCCGATACTACCAAATGTCAGTCTACTTAACCACTAGCCTCAGAAGGAACACTACCGTCGGAGTTAGTCGTTCTATAAAATTGGCACTACCAAGGCCATCCGAACCTGGTGAATCATGTTGTCCGAATGCATCCGCAATTACTCTTCCGTGCTGCATAAGCACACCACCTAAACCTATATGAGGTGCATCATAATATACCACGAAGTCTTCCTTCTTCCATTAGGCAATGCCAATGCTGGGTCGCCTCCAATTTCCTCTTTAGCTCCAGGAAGATTTTCTCACATTTTCATGTTCACTCAAACTTCTTAGTCTTACAAATAAGTCGGGTTACGAGACTGCAATCTTTGTAAAGTCCTGAACAAATCTTTGGTAATACATGGTGAATCTTATGAAATTTTTCACCTTAGTCGGTGTGGTTGGCCTTTCTCAATTGAAACTCCCTTTAACTCGGCGGGGTCAACCAGCACTACTCACTATTGATTGCATGTCCTAATAACTAAACTTTATTTTATCAGAATTCATACTTCGAGAACTTGGCATGCACTTGCTCTTTCAGGTTTCATCTCAAAACATTATCCATTACCTATTAACCACTGATCGTACTACTTGATCCTTTTTATGATTCAGCGTCGGAGTAAACTTAATGTAACTACTATAATCCATGCAAGGAAAAGAAGGAATTTAATATTCCTCTGAATCACATGCATCTAATATTTCTGGTTCATCATTCCACTGAGTTAAAATAAACCTATAATTACACTAGTCTTATTACAAGTTTATCATAGACTCACTGGTCTTTTCCTCTTGTAAATTCTGAGATTATTGTCTCGCTTACTACTTCCTTATATAACTTTATCCAATCATGCCATCACTTCCCAATGTCTTTACTTTCTAAGCTGATCCATTCATAAAATGAACATTTCCCTGAATCAAACCTCCTTCTCAATCTCAATTTGACTTCATAATTTATAACCTATTAAATCTGCCTTCTCATGGCGAACTACCATTGTCAATATTCACACTAATCCATTAATCAAATGATATGGCACTTGCTACCTCTATCTCAACTGCTCCTGGAGACTCTACTCCCCGTCCTATATCGATGTCTTTGATAATCATGCATCATTCTAACTCTTTTCACATTAATGTGAAATTCTCTACGGATTCGTATCTATCCCCATATAAGATCCCATGTAATTCTTCCAATCCATCATACTTGCTGGTACCATATCCGGTAGTCCGGCTTTGAATCCAATATGCATCTTTAGTACTCTTAACAATATCTCAGTTCTTTACACTCACTTCTCTGAGCACTATACCTTAACTTTTACAATCTCTCCGGCTACATCCCTTATTTCCTCAAGGGTAAACTCCTTATCCTACACAGGATTCACCCCTTAGCTGGGACCTCCTCCGGGTTCTCAGTAGGGTACTCTATCGAATCTACCAGCCGATCGTCGGTCATATAATAAAGCATCACCGTGTTGCTGCTCGTAAGCCTCAAGGTCTGTCGCCTTGCTCGTCGATACGATATCGAGCTAAGTTACAATTATGATACTTAAGAGTTCCCATAAGGGTTTTAGGTGAACTTTGCAAGAGTTCTTATTATCTTAGTGAATTTATCGTTATAACGTCGCCTCATCTCTGGGATATATAACTCTCGCTTTGATACCATTTCTGTAACAGCCCCAGATCCGGGGTCGGGGACCTGGTCGTTAGGGTATCAATTCCATCAACAATACTTGAACTTGAATCAAAATAAATAAACAGCATGCTATGACCCCACAATAACATCACATCACACACAACCAGTTATAGTCCCAGAGATGAAATTGGAATAATACTATAATCATAGGATCCACAAGTTATTACAAACCCAAAATGATTATAGAATAAGTTTAATAGTTTCTTGCCATTGATGACAATAGCGGGTAATCCTCTTACGGCTTTCACCTGCTTGCGTTGAGTGCACCTCGTGCGGCCATCAGATCTAGCTGTTGTTGTGATATAATAAATAAAGCAAGGGTGAGCAATAGCCCACCAAAAGTAATATATGACTGAACAATAATATATAACGATTCAAAAAAATCTTTGAAAACCATATGTCATGCATTAACGAACATAGTGCCAATATAATGTAAAGGATGAAGTTACGATGTATTTCAGAGTACTTTTTGTTCTTAACAGTTTTTCAAACCCTGTCAATATGAGTGATACTTCATGTTGCAGAAAATAAATAGATTTGGATGATGAACCAATGCTGGAGTATGTCGCGCCGGATGACACCACCTTACGATGATCAGTCGCAGGTCATGCATCTCAAAATTCGTTTCTCTACATGTAGAAGGAAGAACATATGGACAACACCATACGCCGGATCTCCCTAGCCATCTTTGAGCTTAGTCGGGGCCGGCGCCACTCGGACCCTATTTCCAGGATAGACTGTCCCACAGCCTCTTATACCAGTTTCAATGATGGACTATCCCACATCCTCTTACACATTATACAAATACTCCTAGTTCGAATAAATCCATGACTCTGAAACGTAAAGCTCATCCCCCTTTCCCCAAGTGTAATACTTGTTTATAGGACTCCACAAAGTAGTCGTATCTAGTTGGAAAGGAAAATTCACCAATATTTCCCAAGCAGTTGCTTGTTAATGGATATCGACTTGTTCCAACAATCTTACCCCTCGAACGATGAGGGAGTAACACAGAGACTCGTTTTGATAAATAGCAACCAAGTTGCGAGTGAAAAGAATAGTTTTAAAAGATTTATGACCGGGAAGTCAAAAAAATAAATAACAGCTCTCAAGTAAGGTTCTCTCATAATTTGGAAGATAGATTCGAATGAAGAATGGAGTTTTTGAGAACCTTCCTTGATAAAAATAATAATAATAAGACTTAGAAATAATTTACATAGTATTTGAATGTCAAGGATAATTTTTGAATAAGGTGAATTATTTTTAGAACTAGTAAAAGAATTAAATAAATATTCAAGGAATATTTTTTACATCATAAATATTTTCAGAATATTCCTAATATAAAATATTGCCCATAAATATCCCTCAATAAGTATATATAAAAAAATTCATTAAATAGACAATTCCTCGAATGAATATTCTAAATAATATTCAATAAATAAGTAAGACCTTAAATGGGTTTTCAGAATAATATACCTTACAGAAATAAAGCTAAAATGAATATTCCAAATAATATTCATTAAATAAATAACCTCAAATGAATATTCCATGATAATATACATCTAAATCAATAACCTCAAATGAATATTCGAAATAATATTCATTAAATGAATAATTTCGAATGAACATTCAAATAATATTCAATAAATAAATAATGGAAAAATATTTACTTAAATATTTTCCTCAGAAAATAATCACAATATATCAAAAAATACTGACTCCCGGTTTATATTAGAAGAATGAGATCATATGCCCTTCACTAAGGGTCTTAGCAATATCCGGCTTATAACTAGTATATCTCATATCTAACTGATAAGCCAACATCAAATCATGGAACAAGTATCACAATATAATTTAAAAGCAGGCATGCATGCTATGGCATATGTATAACAACAATCAATCATATATATTATCATAACAACAGTTCCAAAGTATTGGAAACTTGCCTGGTACTCTGGTAGGGGTAGTGTGTCTCGAATCGGTCCGATGATCTATAAATAACTAAAATTATTCAAGGTTAATCACCTATCACTTTGAAAAGCTAAGTACATACTTAACTTAGGTTAAAAACACGTTTTCAAGTTATCTCGTTATATACCCTCTAGTGTAACTCTTATTAACACCGTTATGATTCGACACTTGTTCGTTATTAAGCCATGTCATTACACTTACACTTGGTAGGTGCTTAACTCGTATAAGTTCTAAGGTCGGTCATTTACTAACAAAGATTATACCTCAAGATTTATCGCCCGTTTCCTAAGTTATAACCAAGTATACCTCAAAGGGGTTCATTCGCACTTAACCTCGATTCGAACATTTTTATAAAATCGAAAAACGATTCGTTTGACATGAGGTTTTCTCTCACACCTTCCTTATGATCTCTAGTTTTTAATTACCAAGATTCGCCACTGAATTATTCATGTTAAGGTGGTTCAATTACAGTTACGAACTCGCACTTACGGTTTCGAACTACTTTTACTAATTTGACCATAACTCCTAAACCGTAAGTCCGTTTGCTTCGATTCTCACGCCAAAACGATCTATGACTCGAGATCTATAAGGGTAGGTCATATATTCATCAAGGTCAAAAATTTAACCCAACTGTTATGCACGAATTTTTGAGGGTTAACGAAATTTCGGCATTACGACGACTATAAATCGAACGTTTCAAAATTTTTACATCACAACCAAGCTACACCGGGCATACCATACATCTTACACACATGATATTCATCTTAACAAGTCCAAGAGCATCTCACCACATCATCATAAGCATCATTTCTCTTAAATCAACTACATAATCATGCTTACATGCTTATTATAACACCATAATCATAACTAATCTAAAAACCACCAAGAACATACATAAAACTTAAGGTAGGATCTAGGGTTTAGGTGAGATATACCTTCCTTGGAGTGTGTATGAGCCTTGATAAACCTTGATTAGTCCTTGTATATCCTTAATATAGCTTAGATCAACCAAAGAAAACAAGAAATCAAAATTAGTTTCTTGAAATCACTATTCACCCTCAACCTTCTTGATTTTATATCTCAAGAATGGAATGGAATTTGAAGCTAAGATTCATATCATATCTTAGTTATGAATTATGGAACATACCTAATTAATCTTGAGATTTAACAATGGAGGCAAGTGGGTTTTTTGTTCTTAAATTTTGGAAGAAGCCGAATGGCTTCAAGAGAAAGAGAATGGAGTTGCTTGCCTTTGTCTTTGATCTCATCTTGTCCAAAATGTATTATTGAGATAATATCTAGCATAAAGTGGCTTTATTAAAGTGATTTGCTCATCCATGATGCCATCCAAGGGACAAGTGTTGTGGTTTAGTGGCTTGATGATGTAATTAGGCTAAGTACTTAGTTTGTTTTCTAAGTATGCTAGTTACCCTTGTAACTACCATGTTACTTGATCATATCCACTTGCACATGCATGCACCTTGGCTCTCTGCTTGTTTCTTTGTCCAGTTATTGCTCAGTTTCATTGATCGTTCGGAGGAATATCTCGATTATTTCTTGTTAGGGTTTTACCGGAAACCTCCTTGATATTTTTGCTAACATCTTTAATCCTCCTTTATAATTCCTGAATTTAAATTCCTCAAATCTCTTTATTAAATCCTTAAATCGTTCAGTGTCTGGGGAAATCCCGGGGAAAATAAAAGTGCTGCTTTTCAGAATCTGATATCATTTACATACACTTATTTTGTCCATTGATCATTAATACGAACTTAGAAATCCATTTCGAAAACTTCTACATAGTGTCGTCTAATAATATTCCAATTTCCACCAAAAACACTATTCATCACTTAATCTTTCTTTATTTCCTGTACATAGAAAAAATGTCCTCGTTCTCTTTCTAGCGTTCCTTATCCCTTTTACGAAACCACTTAACTTATAACATATATCGATTTGGATGACATGAGCTACCAGATATCGATTTGGATGACATGAGAACATTTCCTCCCTCCTTGAAATACCATATCTTACTTTCTAGGAGATAGATTATTCTAATCTAAGTTGTCAACCAATTGCATTGTTCATTGAATATAAACATTTGAATCCAAATCCGTTAAATATTCATTCATTGAACCACCGACACATTGTAGTCATAACCATTATTCATTACATAATAAAAGTTTTAATTCTACCAAAAATCTGGGTTCTTACATTCCCACTTCCACTCAGGAATATCTAACAGCTGTATTAATCCACTCGGTTTCGGATGTTTCGCTTTAACTCTCTGAGAGGTGTAACACTTACTTATCCATTCAGCAATCTCTCATTTCATGCCTGGTCATTAAAAATCTCCTTCGAATCTCTATACATCTTCGTGCTTCCAGGGTGAATCGAATATTTCGAACTATGGGCTTCGCTTAGAATCTCATTCTTCAACTCTGACACATTAGGAATCCATATCCTTTTACCAAATCTCAAAATACCTTGATCATCCTTCTGTGTACAAATTTCCTCTCTAGTCAATATATTCATCTCACAGTTCATAACTTCTTCCTGACCTCTCCGAATCTTCTCTAATAACTCTGGTTGAAAAGTCATTGCACTAAGAAACTCATCAGCATCCTTTGAATCATACACTTTCAAACTTAACTTTTCAAATTCTTGAAATAACTCCTTAGGCATAGACAACGTATTCAGCCTCTCTTTCCTACTCAACGCATCAGTCACTACATTCACCTTCCCGGTGTGATAACTTATCGTGCAATCATAATCCTTGATCAACTCCAACCATCTCCTCTGTCTCATATTCAACTCCTTCTGGGTGAAGATATACTTTAAACTCTTATAATCCGTGAAAATCTCACACTTCTCTCCATATAAATAATGTCTCCAAATCTTCAATACAAACACAATCACAGCTAACTCCAAATCATGTGTCGGATACTTCTGCTCATGGGGCTTAAGTTATCTCGACGCATACGCGATAACATTACCATGTTGCATCAAAACGCATCTTAATCCCTTATGTGAAACATCACTATAGATAACAAAATTTCCTTGATCATCTGGCAATACTAACACTGGTGCCAAAACAAACCTCTTCTTCAACTCTTGAAAATTCTTTTCGTACTTATCACTCCAAATAAACTTCTCATTCTTCCGGGTCAACTTAATCAATGGTATAGCTATCTTCGAAAAGTTTTGAACAAATCTCCGATAATAACCAGCTAATCCTAGAAAACTCCTTACCTCGATGGTGGTTCTTGGTCTACTCCAATCTACTACGACTTCAATCTTCACAGGGTCCACTCTGATTCCATCCTTACTAATCACATGTCCTAAGAATTGAACTTCTTCCAACCAAAACTCATACTTTGAAAACTTTGCATATAACCTTTTCTTCCTTATGGTTTCCAATGCGATCCTTAGGTGCTCGGCATGTTCTTCGGGGGTTCTTGAGTATATTAAGATGTCATCAATAAATACAATCATGAATTTATCCAAATATCTCTTAAAGACACGATTCATTAAATCCATAAATACAGCTGGAGCATTCGTCAATCCAAAAGCCATTACTAAGAACTCATAATGTCCATATATTATGCGAAAAGCAGTCTTTGGAATATCCTCGGACTTAATCTTCAACTGATGATATCCTGATCTCAGATTGATTTTAAAAAAAGTAAGCGGCTCCTTTCAGTTGGTCAAACAAATATCTATCCTGGGCAGTGGATATTTATTCTTGATAGTCAACTTATTAAGCTCTCTATAATCAATACACAGCCTTATGCTATCATCTTTCTTCTTAAACAACACTGGTGTTCCCCACGGGGTTACACTAGGCCTTATAACTCCTTATCCAAAAGATCTTATAATTGTAAAGCTAACTCCTTCATTTCTACAGTCTTGTCAAAGTAATCGTCTCGATTGCATGAACGTCAAAATTTTTCTTATCTTGCCTCTATCCTTGAAATAAAACTTCCTTATCATTCTCAATTTCTTAATCTCACCTACTTTTGTCTATATCTCATAATCAACCAACCAATCCATACTTTTAATAGCTTCATTCATAACCATGTCTAAATTTTCAACTCCCAAGTAATTGATAGGATAGATACGTTACTCTTATCGTAGTGTTCATTGAGACAAGCATGATACAATCCTAGTAAAAATGTCTTATCTTCCCGCGCTTATAGCCTACAACTCTAAACTTCTGATTCTAATTCTCATAACATAGTATTCTATCCGGTTACACTTATAACTTTTTATATATACCTTAGTACAACTTTCAGTATGCTCTTTCTTGAAATTCTTTCTTCCGATAATGGAGGTCTTGTTGTTCTCTGCTAATTTATATCATGTGGGTGGCTACCTTGCCTTATTATTTCTGTTTTAAATCTTCAAAATCCAACATTCACTTTTTAACTGAATTTCCTGTCTTCTGTCCAAGCGATTCTGAAAATTTCTTGATTCTCTATCTCCTTTTTCTTACCATCTTATTCCGTCTTAGTCAAATCTCCTTTTACTACCAATACTCCCGACTCTTTAAACTATGCTCACATAAATTGTTAACTCCAATCCAGTCACTTTACTCTTTATCCAAAGCATCACTATCTGTTAAAATTTCTTTAAAAACAACTGTCTAACTTTCCTCTGCTTCTCTCAAGTTATCATGTATTGAATCTAAAATTTATATTCAACAGTTGGTCTCATAACAATCCAAATCTTGTGATATTCCATCTACTATATCTAATGTAAAACGTAAAATAATCGGGTGTTCATATATATTCCTTTATCAACAACCATTAGCACAAACTAAATCTCCATCATCACTCTATTTTTGACTTTAACAAAATTAATAATCTTGTAACCTTGTTACCTTCTCCTTATATTTACTCAATTCTCCAAAATATCAAATCTTGTACATGTATTATAAATCCAGTGAGCAAACTGATTTAATATCCAATCCCTGTCTTAGCATCAATTTCTCAGACTTGATCAACCAATTCTTCATTGTCATATATATAACCTTAACTACTTAGGATGTCATCCTATCTACCTTTGCTACTTCCAATCACTGCCAGTGTTAAGAATCATAAGGGTCTCTAACGAAACGATTTAATAAAATGAGTAGGTATTAACATGTGTGAATATAAATTGAATCTTGTTTAGAAGGAATTTTGGTAAAAGAATTTAACCAAGAGATCAATATGATCATTGAACTTTTATTAGGTTGCATTTGTCAATTAAGTCAACCACCCTAGTACAAAAAGGTGGCCAGCCTTTAGTACTTTCATGACAAATACAATCAGTGGCGTCCCACTAGACTCTATCACAAAGATAGGATGTCCCTGAATCCCCTATTTACGTAAGGTTGTTCACCTAGCTTGAATAAAAGAGATCAAATATTTAGGAAAATTTAGAAAATGGTTCAAGAATGTCAAAAGCTTATATGAAAAATGTTGGTTCAAATTACGCCTAGAAAATAGAGGTATCTCTGAAAGAACAGAAATGTGTTTAAATAAATTTGCTATGAAAAGTTCATCATCAACTGAAATATAGTTGACTACCCAATGTAATATGGTACCAATTAAACAAAGAAAATAGAAAAGAAGGTTGAATTTCCTCAAACGATAAATTAAATGAAATCATTGGCTAGTAGTGAGTAACCGTGCCCATACTACAAACAATTGTCGTTAATCGCATTTTACATCGTGTTAATAATTCCTTAGTACTCTCTATTATGTTCACGATATAGCTAAACTCATAGAAGGAATTTTTTGAAAGTATACGAGATTTTCCGGATGACATCTTCCAAATTTGTAGCTCCGAAATAGTTGCCTCGTCCACAGCCGGTCCTTCGGATGAATCAATCTCCTCCTCGCTCGATATGTCGAAATACTAAATAAAGTCGCAACTCTCATCTTGAAATCCTAAGACGAACCTTATCTTAAATCGTTTTACCTAACGTCTAGCTTAATTACTTACTCCTATTTGTCCTAACTTGTTTCAGTGACCATAACCTGTTGCTCTGATACCAACCTGTGACGCACCAAATCTGGGGTCGAGATTTGGTGCCACAACCAATATAATTAAGTATAACTTAATTATACAGACGACCCCTCAACAAGGAACGATCTCAGGTTATAGTATGAAACAAGAATCTAAATTACAACAACTATTATAACTACAATACCTTCTTATCAGAAGCGTAGTCCAATACTGAATGAGTCCATGCTGACTCTGAAATCTAACTTGAATAGAATGCCTTGCCACACTCGTTCGAATTATAAGACATAGGTAGACCATTCTTAAGTCTAGCTAAAAGGTTAGATGAATAAGACAAGAGTGAGCCAACAACGCTCAGCAAGTGAATAGTGAAGTAACAACTTCTAAATAAACTGAAAACTGATAACAAACATAAAGCTGGCTTCCAACAATAATAAGATGGTAGAATGATATGACTGGAAGCAATAGAATAATACTGACGTTTTATAACAATAGGATATCAACTGAAAGGAAAAGCAACAGTTGATAATAAAATATGTGCAAGGCAATTGACATTTCCAATAATAAACCAATTTCATTTCACAGTCTTATAAATAAAGCATTTTAAAAGTGATTGGAGGTTTTTATTCATCACAGACAATACGGGTGATCAGCCCATAGAGTCCCCATACCGGACACAAAGTCCCTCTGGACATTAATCCTCTCATTAGGATAGCTTGGGTTCCCAAGAGGCAACACATTGGCCTATAAAGGTGTCGAACAGGACAAACCAGAACTAGATTATAACATACACAAATTGACGAAACCAACATTACCCGTTCGCCCCGTCTCTCCAATCGTCAGGAATCCATGGAAACCATTTAGACGGAGTTCCTAACATTTTATAAAATCTTTCTTTAAAACTATTAAGTTTTTCAAAACTCTTTTTAACTTCATAAAATATTTTAATACTTAATCCTATCGAAAACTTTTACTTCGAAGTACCTTCGACTCACTGATAATAAATCAACCCAGTCTAAGTAACTTCAAAGTATTTTTAAGAAAAACAACTCATTTTGATTTGCAATGATGAAAATCTAAAGATTTCGTCAAGTGGTCTAATACCAAAGGAATAGGGTTACAAATCTGATTCATCTAGAAAAGACTCAAAGATAATCAAAATAATGATTAAGGAATAGTTATAAAATTTCAAGATTTAGGTTGTACCAAATTGGAATTTAAGAAACTTGAGTATTCACTTTAAAACATTAAAACAGGGCAATATATCAGTTTATGGAGTTAAAGGTCTTGCCTTTATGAAACCATGGTTAGACAGGGCATAGTAAATAAGTCTCACTTTTCTAAATCAAGGTTCGTTTGAATACGAATTTCAAAATAGGGTTTAGTAGCATATAGTTTCTCAAAACAATGTTTTGTTGAAATAAGGTTCATTGAAAGTCAAGTTCAATAAAATTATGATTCCTTAAAACAAGGTTCGTTAAAACCTGGATTCTTTAAAATAGAGGTTTAGTAAAACTTGGTTCTTTAAAACAATGCCCGGTAGGATAGAAGTTAAGAAAACATGAGTAAGTAATACTAGAGTTAATAAAACATGATTTGATAACTAGAAGAAGGTTTATCAATCAATAAATTATAAAACATGCGTTAAGTTTTAGAAATCGTATTTAATTAAGACTTAAAGTCTGATTGGGTTCATAGGGTATAAGATGATAAACATAATAAAGGTCTAAGCTTAAAGCAGAGGACAGGTTGTAGAATCAAGATTCATTGTCAATCTAAAGAAGGAAATGATAGAGTGCATAGCAATGAATGTATATCGAAAGATAGTTCATAGAATAACTCAATAGAAGGGTACAACAAGGTACAAATTACTTGTAAACTGATTTGAAAGAAACATGTTATAAGCAACAGAAGCATATATACTTCACTTGAACAATAAGTGAGGAATAGAAACATTTGCCTCAATATACGTAGTTCTGTTTCCAACACATCGATTCGTTACTCACTTTGCGTCGGTCTCTACCTCTTTATATGACGCTCTCTAATCGACTATACATCCATCTTTCTTCTATAATTCATCCATCCCGATATAAATATACTTGTCAACTCCGATAAATATCCTCGTTCTTGAAATTCCATCTACATGCATAATGACTTCTTACCGGCTTCCTACTTGCACCTATAATAAGGTAAAGTACTATTTCAGTACACTATAATCCTCAATCGTCTAACTCTATTCTACCCAAACGGTTCCTATAACGCTTAACAACTTAACATACATAACACGTACGAGTTATACTTACTAGACAATCTAGTACAATCAGATAAGTACTTAAGCACATAACACATAGCTCTCATTAGTCATGCAAATCACTTAAACACTTAACAATTAAAACATGTAGTTCACATATGTCACTTAAACACTTAACACACAACATCACCTTGACTTATAATCAACTTATAGCCTTATACTATAGACTTTACGACTTATAATTCTAATAAAATTGGGGTAGAGTTTCCTTTATAAACTAGACTATCCCGTCGGAACATAACCGACTCAAATCACAATAAACTAATCCGATGGATTACAAATCCACCTACAAGCCCAAACAGAATCTACTCATAACTAATACCATACTTATACTTAACCATTTCACCAATACAACCAATCTCAAATATCTTACAAATATGCTATCAAAGATAAAATCTGAACCAATCAGTCCCAAAGAATGCCACTTTACTGCATAAAGTTGAATTCAAATGAAAAAGTATAGAACACAGAACTTGAAGAAAATTCTGAGACCTTTCCAGAATGGTAAGGCTCGTAAATTTTGAACAAGACTCGATTAACTATGATTTTTCAAAGTTTAAAAATCGTAATCCCAAAGTCAACTAAAATAGCTCAACTTTGACCGACCATGACCCAATCATTTTAAATCCGATTGACATGATTTTACAACCTATTCCTTGTATCTTTTCGCAGGGAATCTTAATATGTAATCAGTTTTACCAACCGACTTCAAATGATTACTAAACAAATTATTTAACAGTAGCAGGTTTTTACTACTAAAAATCTGAAAAATCAACTTATAAAATATTACATGCATCTTCATATATTCATATTATGCTTAATTAAAATCCGTAATTAACATCTAACATCATAATCATCATTTAAGTACATAGATTATAATTATCAAAGATCATTTAACAATTCATACGTATATGTTTATATATTCGAATAAAATTCAAAATCTAAAAAACCCTTACATGCAATCCAATGTAATCACATATAACTATACTAGATTATGTATATGTACTGTAGAACCCATAAACTACCTCCACTGGTCGGCCGGTCACCGGAAACCGCCATAGCGCCGGTGGGGTTTCGACCTATCACCAAAAACAACAAAAAACCATACAAAAACTCGATTTTAAACCATAATTAACATCACACAATCATCTAATCACTGAATTGATAGCTATGCAGCCTTGTATGTCAAGATTCAAAGGTATACATACATATACATACATATATATTCATGTAAACTCTACAAAAACATCATCTAAACACAAGAACATGCAATAGGTAATTAAAACAGAGTTATTACCACGTTTTGATGCTTGAAAATCGAAAGAAATGGAAGAAGGGAGGAGAGAGTTACCAACAGCAGGTGAAAGAAATGAGCAGGGGTGAAGAAATGGCGGTGGTGGGTGTTTTATAGAGCCAAGGGCAGTTTGGTAATAATGTTGAAAATCTTTTTAAAATTCTGTTTTTATTCATTTTAAAATCGAAATAAATTAGAAAATTAGTAGAAAAATAATTTTTAAATTTCTAAAATGAAATTTATGAAATTACAGACCTCCCCATATTTTTAAAATAATTTTGTGATCAAAAATGAATTTTATATGATTTTTACAAGTTTAACATCTTTAAATGGAATAAAGCATTTTAAATCATTTTAAAATACTTACGCTCACAATTAAATACTCCCACAAATTCTAAAAACTAAATGTTAGTCAATGAGACATGCCTGTACTCATATAATAACAAGCCTAAGTAAGTGTAATGCTATGCATTACCTACATGACCTCTTAACTGAGGGAACCTCTAGTTGTAGAGTTTCTATTTGTTTTGTACTTGTAATAGGCATCAAATCCTAGTTGTGTAACTGTACTTAGAAAGTCAGAGTTATCGATCAAGCCAATTCTAGTTCTCGAATCACCAACAGAGTTACTTCTCGAATACAATCTTGGAGACAAAATACTGAAGAATTGTACAAGTCAGAAACCTGCAACAAGCTAAAGCACTTTATGGACCACAATCTGTAATGTACTTTGGAAAAGCCTACAAAGAAGCTTGGAGAGATGTACAAGGGACAAAGAGCTAAAGAAGTGGATCTGAACAGAGCCTTGCAAAGTCAAACCTGTAGCCGTTTGGATGCTTACTCAAAAAGGATAGACACTCTAGAAAGTAAAATTGTTTAGCTACCATATTTGCAGTAAGTAGGTTGTATTCATGCTCTATAAGGATACAGCCTCACTTCCTTAGAAGTTAAGTTTTTCATACACAATAGAAAACATCTCTCTGAGAAAAATGAAGCTGAGAATACTGACATTTGTATTCATAAATTGTAGCAAAATCTTTATCTAATAAAATATTAGATTAAAGTAATATTGTGTCTTGTGTTATTCTTAATCCGCATTTACAAATCTACACACAAAAACACATATTGTGCTACACTTACTCAAGAACAAAGAAAGTTCAAGAATCCATTCACCCCCCACCCCTCTGTATTCTGTATTGTATTTATACTCAATAAGTGGTATCAGAGCAGGTTGTTTATTCAAAAAAAATAGAAAATGATCATGAATACACCAAAGACTACAGGAGCGGTGAAGGTCCCTAAGTTTGATAAAGAGAACTACAACCTCTGGAAGATCAAGATGCAGTTGTTCATCAAAGCTGCTAATCCTCTATATCCTGAGATACTCAAGGATGGTCCCTTTGTTCCACAACAAGAGATTCCTGAAAAGACTGTTGGAACTATAACCTTTCCAAGATCTTATGTGCCTAAAGAACCATCTAAGTGGACAGATACAGAAAAGGAGATGGTTGCCCATGATAGTCATCTCATGCTGCTGATCATAGATTCAATGAAGATGTCAATGTTTACCAACATAGCCTCCTGCAAACTAGCAAAAGAGATGTGGGATCATATTGAGGTATTATGTGAAGGAACAGAGGAAGTTAGAGAAAACAAGAAACAGATACTGGTCACACAGTATGAAGCTTTCATGGCTCAATCCAAAGAAAGTATTACTGATATGTTTGAAAGGTTTCACAAGCTAGTGACTGAGCTATAGATGAATGGAAAGGTATATAGCACCAAGGATCTGAACATGAAGTTTCTACTGTCTTCTCCAAACCATCTAGAGCAAAGGGTCATTTCTCTAAGAGAAAGAGATTTGAACAAAGTCACATATGATGTGCTCTATGGGGTTTTAAAAACTCATGAGCTTGAGTTGCTTCAGAAGAGGGCTATCCAAGCCAACCAAGGCATAATGATAAACACATCATGTGCCTTGATTATCAACAAATCTATTCAAGACCTAGAAGCATTTACAAGTCAGCTGAGGATAGAAGAGATAGTAGATGATGAAGAAAATTAAGGAGAGGTGACTGAACCTGTTGAGGAAAAGGAAGAAGAAGAGTTCTATACTCTTGAAGAGCTAGATGGCATGGAAAACACATCATATGCTTTCATGGCCAGAAAGTTTCCAAACATCAAATTCAAGAGGAACCAACCCTTCAAACCTCGACCCCAAAGCCATTCATTCAACAAGAGCAAGGCACCTGTGAAAGCGAACAAGAATAAATTCAAAACCAGCCATGTGGATAGGTCATCTGTAAGATGTTATAGATGCAATGACCTAGGGCATTTTGCCAGTGAATGAAAGAAGCCTAAAAAGAAGGATAAGGAGTTTCTAGAGCTTGAAGCGAAGTATGAGGCCCTTCTGAAAAAGCAAACACAAAGTAAGGCCTACATAGCTGAAGGGAAGTGTTGGGATGACTCTGATAATGATGGAGAGGAGCAAGAATTCTGTAACTATACCTTGATGGCTGATTCCAAGGATGAATAATCTCCATCTGACTCTCAGGTACCATCTCTCACTACCATATATATGTCTATTTCTGAATATAAATGCATGGTTGAACAACTATCTATTGAAATGTTTAATATTCATACTAGTATGACTGCTGCTAATGAAGAGGTTTCCAAACTGTCTGCTAAGAATGAATTGTTAAACAAGAAGAATGAGAAACTTGAGCTAAATGATATACATGTAGATAACCTTAAGAAAGAAGTTGAATATTTACAGAATAAGGTTCTATGTGCTAGTCAGGTTGAGAAGGCTCTTAGGGATGAACTAGCTGAGACTGAATTCAAACTGAAAGCATTTAAGAACTCCTCTAGTCTACTGCAGTCCTACCATGAGAAAAATCAAGCTAAACCCAAGGCTGCCATTGGACTTGACTATGGCACTCTTAAATAGAGGAAAGGCTATGGTGTCATTGAAGATGACATAGTTGTTCAGGATGAAGTGCCTCACATTTTGAAAAAGATTGAGTCTCCAATTTTTAAAGAACCAACATTTGAAATTGATGAGGATGCCTTACTCATTAAGAAAATGTTGAATGATGAGGATGAGGCACAGTCCAGTGAACAACCAGCATCCTCTACGAGTGAGAGTGTCAAGTCAAAAACCAAGGAGCCAGTAGGTGATAAGTCTAGACCTGAGAAGTTTGTTAAGTTTGTATCAGATGGGATAAATGAATCTGAAAAGAAAGTGGCTAATAAGAAGAAACTGAACAGAAATGGCAAACTAGGGATTAACAAAGATAATAATTATGCTTATATGCCTAATGCCCCTAGAAAAAATTTGTCAAAATTGTTTCAGTACCAATCATTTAACTTATGCATGCAAGAAACCTGTTGGTAGTATGCCCAAACCTTTCTATGACTGTTCTGTGCCTTTACGACATAGAGATGCTCCATTCTGTGATAAATTTGACTGTATGCCATGCAATATGAATGTCATGACTAGTTGTTTCAATCTTAGAAGGCAATTCATTGATGATTGTATCAGTCACAACTCTCACACATAATACACAAGGTCAAAGTCTTCAAGTCCTCCTAGAGCTAGGAAGGTACCTCTATCACCTAAGTCTGAAACCTCAGGTTCTAAGACTTCTAACAGTGACAAGAAGACTAACACCAAGAAAGTTGATAAGCATGTTGGTTATGATAAAACTGTTTCTAAGCCAAATGGACCCAAACTTGTTTGGGTACCAAAGAAGAAGTAATACCTTTGTGTTTGCAGGGCAAAGAAAGTGAAAAGAAGGTCATGTGGATTTTGGACAGTGGATGCTCAAATTATATGACTGGTGATATGGCCCTGCTATCACGATATGAGGAGAAGGTTGGCCCAATGGTTGCTTTTGGAGATGACAGCATGGGTAACACATTGGGATATGGCAAGTTAAAAGTTGGTAATGTCATCATTGAAGATGTAGCACTAGTCAAGGGTCTCAAGCATAATCTGCTAAGTGTTGGTCAGTTTACTGATAGAGGATTCAAGGTAAATGTTGACAAAGATGAATGTTTGATCACTCATAAGAAGACTAGTGATTTTGCTCTATCTGGAGTAAGGAAAGGAAGCCCGTTTGTAGCCAATATGGACTCTGCAAACAAGGACAAAGTTTGTTGCTTCTACTCAAAAGCATCAAATGAAGATTGTTGGCTATGGCACAAGAAGTTATCACACCTGAACTTCAAGGCCATTAATTCTCTGGTCAAAAGAGAGTTAATGAGAGGCATGCCCACACTTGAATTCTGTCAAGAAGGAGTGTGTGAGGCTTGTCAAAAAGGAAAGATGAAAAGGTCAAACCACAAGTCAAAGACAGTGACATCAATCACCAAGCCCCTACAATTAATTCATATGGATTTGTTTGGGCCTGTCAATATTATGTCACTCTCAAGAAAGAAGTATGCCCTAGTGATGGTTGAGGACTACATAAGGTATACATGGGTGGAATTTCTAGCATCAAAGGATTAGGCTCCACAATTAATCATTGAGCACATAAAGAAAGTTGATAAGGAAGCAAAAGCCAACAATGCAAGTGTGATTGCATTGAGAAGTGATAATGGAACAGAGTTCAGGAATGCCTTACTTCAAGCATTTTGCAAAGAGAATGGCATCTCTCAACAGTTCTCAGCTCCAAGGACTCCACAACAAAATGGAGTAGTTGAGAGAAAGAACAGAACTCCAATTGAGGCTGCTAGAACAATGTTGCTTGATGCAAAGATGCCTACATGTTTTTGGGCTGAGGCTGTGAGCACTGCATGCTACATTCAAAACATATATCTAATCGACAACTCAAGTCACTCACATATATACAATTCCACAATTGTTCAAATCATTTCATTCGATTTCTCAGGCAGCTAAATCTCCAAAACCTCTGAAAACCCTAACGTCAAAAGCTAAATTTCTTCTTCAACCTTCATTCTCTTCTCACCTCTCTGTGTAACAATGAAAAATACCCAACTCACAATTCCTACCCACACCAATTTCATAGCAATGACCAACGATGTTGAAGCACCCAATGCAAACTTTAAGTGCTTCGTTCGATGGATGGATGAATCATACATCAAGGATGCACTCTCAGCTAACCCAACTCTGTATCTTGACCTACTAGAATAGTTTTGGAGGACTGCTACTGTGGAGGTTGTGGCCTTAGAGAATGCTATAACCTCATACGTGGTCTACTGCAAGATTCAGGACAATGAAATCACTATCACTACTGAAGACATGAATCAAGCACTGGGGCTACAACAAGGAGTGTATGACCCACTAGCCACGAATGCGGAATTGGAGGACTTCTTTGATTTTATCAACTACTCTGATAAAATCAAGCTTGGAAATTTGAATAGGAAGTACTAGAAAAAAGAATGGAGCTATGTCTTTGCCACTCTTCTTCAAGTCTTCACAGCAAGGAAGTCTAGCTTTGATCAAGTCAGCACACCTGTTCAACAAATAGGCTATGCTCTAGCATATGGGAGAAAGATTGATGTTGGACTGATCATAATGCAAGAATTGTATGGGAGACATGGTAAGAACTCAGCCAAGAGAGGTAATGAAATTTTCTTCCCTCGCTTTATTCAATCTGTACTTAATTTCATAGATAATAAATTGATTGAATTTCCTGGGTTAGACAAAAAGAGAATAGGCTATCCGAAATCCATGACCAAACTCATTTTTGGTAGCTTGGAGACTAGGAATGATGTGGATGTAAGACTCGAAATAACTCCCCATATGGAGAGCTTATTTAGGACTTACCCCCACAACATGCCAACATTTGCCTCAAAATCAGAGTTAGCTAGGCCCAAGCAAGTAGAGCAAAATGCTAACCCAGGGCCTGCTAACCAACCCCCTCAGCCAAACACTTTACCAAACACAGAGCCACCTCCATCATCCTCTCAACAGGGTGGTGTCAGTACAAAGGAGAAGAAGAGAAAATAGGTTGCTTCTGAACCTCTAAAAATCTTAACTGAAGCCATGGCTGTAGAATTAGGATTAGGAAGTGAGGAACCTGAGTCATCCTTACTAAGGCCAAAGAAGAAGAAGAAGAAGAAGAAATCTAAAACCACCTCTTCAGTCACACAAATGGCTGAAGTTGTAAAATTAGGGGCACACAGTTCACTAGATGTATCCTCTCAACAGGGTGCATCTATAGAATCAAGCATCCTCCCCAATGCACAATCCTATAAAGAGTCAGCACATGGGAGTGATAAGGCTGGCACAGCACTAAGTGAAGAGCACATCATATTGAAACAACCTCTATTTCTAAGGGGGAGTTGCCAAAATCCATTCTAAAAGACACTACTCTTCCAGAATCTCAAACTCAAATTTCTTTGGAGCCTGCAACTCAAGCAATTAAGGAGCAAGGCATTGATCACCAAGAATTTTCTTCTCTTGGTGAGCCAATGGACTCAAGTGACTTAGTGCATGACACTTTGCGCACCACCCAGGAACTACATTTAGATGGTGAGGGAATGCGAGTTGGGGAATATGCTAATGAAACCATCAAAAACACAGAGGATTCACTAGTTTTCACTAGAGACTCTAAGCCTATGTCAACTATTGGTGTAACTCATCCCACCTCTGTGGAGAAACCAGTAGTAGAGTCATTCCATCCGGTTACAGAAGTTGCATCTATAACTGAGGAGTCTAGCTTGCCTAGCTCTAGCCTTGACTTTATGTCACAATGGCTGAAGCCTGTGCAACATGGCAGTGCTTCAGGATCAGGATCTGTTCCACCACAATTGACGGTTGAAGCACTTCAAAGTTTAACTGTGGATCAGATTCCTAAGTTCACAAAGATTGCTCAACTCCTTCTTACTTCAAATCTGCCAAACCCAGACTATGAGGCTATTCTCCTATGCCACAGAGATGATGTGGAGATACAAAAGGCAAAGATAATAGATGATGCTGAGAGAGATGGCAATGTAGATGCTTGGATGCAAGGAAAATGTGATCTCAATCTCAATGAAGCTCTTCAGTATCTAAGATAGGAATACATCACTTCACTGGGTTCAAATACTAAATCCCTAACTCCTGGTGAAGTGTATGAAGCCATCAATGACTCTTACAAAGGATTCCTCAAGGCTGCACACTACCTTGGCAAAGGTGTCAAATCAGAAGTAAACAAGGTAAGTGATGCAATAGACAAGTCTGTGTGAGAGATAAAGAGGGCCTTTGATGCAAGGTTCCCTCAGTTGGAGAGTGTTCTCAAAGACATCAAAGTCTGGGACTCCACCTGCACCAAGATGGATAATGGTCTAGCTATACTGAAAGCTGCTGTCACAGGTCTGGGGCATAAATTCCAAATCTTATCTGATCAGACAATTGATGCAAATGCCATGCTCAGGACCCTCTTTGCAAACCAGTATGGAGACAAGCTGATCACTGAGGTCCCAGTGCATGAGATGACCAAGTTTGAAGTGCAGAGACTCAAAGAACAGTCACTTTCTGGTTTCAAATCTAATGAGTTATTCAAAAAGGTGGCTGCCCTGGAAACAGAAGTGACATCCCTCAAGAAATCCAATGCTCATTTAACAGACACAATAGCAACTATCTCTGAGCAGTTGAGCACTCAAGCCTCCACCACAGCTGATGTTCTTCTACATCAACAATCTATGTTGTCTGCAATGATGAAGCATATGGGTCTCCCTCTTCCAGATGAATCTGCCAATCTCACCTCTTCTAACCCAAGGGCCCCTACTAAAGCCTCAGTGCCTGACTCCAAGCCTAAGGGGGAGAAGAGAAACCTAAGGGACTCAAAGCCTAAGGGGGAGTCAAAAAAAGAGAAGTCTAGAAAGGAGAAACCCAAGGAGAAAGGTATTACAATATCTGAGGGTGGTCAACCAACAATCTCAAAACCCACAATCTCTCATGTTAAAGGCAAGGGCAAAGCCAAAGTCAATGCACCTCTACCTTCTCTACCAACTGTCACTCTACCTCCTGTACACATCACTACCCCAAGTGGCAAAAAACAAACCATCACCTCTACAGTGGTCGCAGGATCTATGCCAATTGAGCAAGCTAAAACCTCCAGAAATGAAGAAGATCAACCAGTTGAAGTGGATGTAGTTACTGAGGCCAAGCTGATAGAAGTAGCAAATTCAGAAACTTATCATGATGCTGCATTCTTGAAGTTTCTGCAAGTCTCACAAGCAAAGGTTGGAGGGGATACATTAGAGTACAGAAGGAGTCTGAAAGAGCAAATCAATTATCTGACAGTGATTCCAGGGAAGCTAAATCAAATCTATCTCAAGGAGATTATGATGGTGACCAGTAATAAAATATGGCATCTATCTTATGATACCTTGGAGGCTCTAAAAATCGCAGAGATTGATGCTATCCTGGGGATGATAAAAAAGATGGGAGAGAACAACAGAAGCCTATATACTGATCTGAGGAATGGCCAGCAAGGTAGATTGCTGAAGTTTGCACTTATACAAGAACAAATATCTATCAGTATGGCATAAGGATTGAGGATATCAAATAATTGGTCATTCCCAATGATCTCACTTCTCGAAATCACAGACTCATTATTGACATCATTGATCTACTGCAAAAGAAAAAGGGGATGAGGACAGCTGAGGAGATAGAAGCACTACAAATCCTAAGATCATTCATTGCAACTGGTGTAATTATAGAAATGGCCAAGCCAAGGAGGAATAAGGATGACAAAGATGAGGACAAGAGTGATGGGAAGGGAAAACATCACAGGAGTGATAAGGGTGGTGAGGATAAGAAGAAGAAGAAAGACAGCAAGGACAAGAAGGATGATGATCAAGGTGAAGTCTACGAGAGGAAGAATGGAAAACAGCAAGCCTTAGGCATTGCTAGCAGTAATCTCACCACAACACAAGACTCTAAGTCTAGGGTGAATGCTGTTAATAATGACCTACCAAAATCTAATCCCATGGCTTCTGCAACTGTTTTACCACCTCAAGAAGAGAAGAAGATTCAAATCAAGAAACCATCTGTATGTTTCAAAAAGCAAACTGTTAATGGAATACTACAATGGTCTACCAGCAAAGGTCACATACTACTGCCAGGCAACCACACTAAAAGGATCAAATTCAAACAAGCAGCAAGAAAACCAAAGCTTTCCAAATCAAGAACCCTAACAATCTATCCAGGCCTAAAACTCCAACCACTAGATGAAGACTACAATGAAGACCAACTGGAATACCTTAGAGCTCAAAGAATCTATCATGTTTCAATTATTGATGACTCCCTTGAGATCAAGTATACTGATGGAAGACAGAAGAAGTTTAAATAAGGACAGTGTCAAAATTGGGGCAATTTATATGACATAGAAAGGATTATTGCCATGTTGGATGCAAATGATAAAGTGAAAAGAGTATGGAAGCTGGAACTGATTGACTTTGTGAAGATGAAGAGAGATCATGAAGAGCTGATAAGAAAGGGGTGCCTTGAGAAGTGGTTGAAAAGGAAAAAAGAAATTGATAAACTGGAAGCTGAAGCAGAAGTGTTAAGGGCTAAGGGATTGTGTACAGTTCAATTCAATCCCTATGTTGTAAAGTATAGGAGGAGAAATGGAGATCATGTCAATATAAGAATGAATTTACTCAATCACTATTCTGCTAACATTCTGAAACCAGTACTTGAAGATTTCAAAGACTCTATCTTGCTTGAAGAATTGGATGCAATGGCAGAAATTATAAGAGCTATGGATGAGAATGCAAGGAAGGAAAAAGAAAGAAAACAGAAGGCATATGATGATCTACTAGCCAAGGAAATGGAGATGGAATCAAATGATAAAGGCTAGCATCTCATCATAGTCTGTAAGATTACACACTTGTATTTCTATTCATGTTCTTAGTTCAAATCTACATACCTTTACTTTTCAAGGTTTTATCTTTATGTATGTTAGGCTTGTTATCAGGCATGAAATTGTGACTAAGGGTCTTACTCACAATTTGGGGGAGATTGTTAGTCACAGAGACATGCCTGTACTCATATAATAACAAGCCTAAGTATGTGTAATGTTATGCATTACCTACATGACCTCTTAAATGAAGAACCTCTAGTTGTAGAGTTTCTATTTGTTTTGTACTTGTAATAGGCATCAAATCCTAGTTGTGTAATTGTACTTAGAAAGTCAAGAATAATGCTTGAAAGAAGTTCCAAGGTTCATGCCTCAAGCAAGGAGATAAAGACTGTCAAATAATCACAGTTGGGATTTGAAGAAATGAAGAATTTGCCTAAGTACCAATTCGAGAAGTATGTTTGTTATATTCGAGAAGTCTAGCATTCGAGAAGTCAGAGATTCGATATCTCAAAAGACACTGTTCGATATCTCTGAAGGTCAACTAGTCAAAGCCCTATTCGAGAACTCTGAGATTCGACAAGTCCAAAGACTTTATTCGAGAACTCATGGAGTCAACAAGTCAAAGCATCATTCGAGTTCTCTAAGAGTCAACAAGTCAATGCTCTATTCGATATCTCAAGGACTAAGGAAGCTATTCGATATCTCAGGGATTCCATAAGTAAAATGCTCTATTCGATATCTCAAGGATTCCTGGAGAAAAGACTTATTCGAGAAGTCATTGGATATGTCAGTTTAACAGTATTCGAGAACTCAGAGTTATCGATCAAGCCAATTCTAGTTCTCGAATCACCAATAGAGTTACTTCTCGAATACAATCTTGGAGACAAAATACTGAAGAATTGTACAAGTCAGAAACCTACAACAAGCTAAAGCACTTTATGGACCACAATCTGTAATGTACTTTGGAAAAGCCTACAAAGAAGCTTGGAGAGATGTACAAGAGACAAAGAGCTAAATAAGTGGATCTGAACAGAGCCTTGCAAAGTCAAACCTGTAGCCGTTTGGATGCTTACTCAAAAAGGATACACACACTAGAAAGTAAAATTGTTTAGCTACCTTATTTGTAGTAAGTAGGTTGTATTCATGCTCTATAAGGATATAGCCTCACTTCCTTAGAAGTTAAGTTTTTCATACACAATAGAAAACATCTCTCTGAGAAAAACGATGCTGAGAATACTAACATTTGTATTCACAGATTGTAGCAAAATCTTTATCTAATAAAATATTATATTAAAGTAATATTGTGTCTTGTGTTATTCTTAATCCACATTTAAAAATCTATACACAAAAACACATATTGTGCTACACTGACTCAAGAACAAAGAAAAGTTCAAGAATCCATTCATCCCCCCCTCTGTATTCTTTCTTGTATTCTTTACTCAACACTAAATAATATCATAAGGATGATAATGCAAAAGATTTCATGATTTAAAACGTCTCCGATGATTTTATAAAAATCTCAGAAGATTAAAAATGCATATTTAAAATACTTTTAATGCTCCAAAAATACGATTAAAATTCCACAAGCACATATAACACTTACCAATCATCACATAGTCATATAAACGTGATTTATATTTTACCTTCACAAAATATCCACATCACAAAATTTTCATTTAACAGCTAAATAAACACTTAAATAATTACACAAATTTCTAGGTCATTATAATTAACCTGTTCACATATTAACCTGTTGCATTACTTTAAACTTTACCCATAATATGTTGGTTCAATGGAACCGATCGTCTATTGGTACCAGACGGTTGAAACCAGTTTTCTTTTGTATAAACCTGCATGTTGTTTACCTATTGTTCATTTTCTTATCAGAAAAATGCCACCTTGAAGAAACCGACAAAATGATACCCCAGAAAACCAAAATCCAGACAACCCTACAATGGCCCAAATGTTTCAACTACTACAACAACAAACTGCTGCCTTTGTTCAACACCAACAGCACCAAGCTGCCCAACCTGCTACAACTTTTAAATCTTTTCAAGCTGTTCACCCACCTGAGTTCAAAGGTACCTTAAACCCTATAGAAGCTAAGTCCTGGTTGATGGATATCGAGAAAGCTTTCACGTTAGTTAGGGTTGAGGATGGCCAGAAGGAGGAATTTGCTAGTTCTATTTGAGGTCGGAAGCAAATTTTTGGTGGGAATTTGTTAAGGCCGCAGAAGAAGATGTAATAACTTGGCCTAGGTTTGTGGAGTTTTTTAATGAAAAATATTTGCCTGGATATTTACAAGATCAGTTGGAGATTCAATTCTTAGAGCTGAAGCAAGAATTGTGGTTGAGTATGAAGCCATATTTACAGAGTTGTCAAGGTTTGCACCCCAGGATGTAGGTAATGAAGCTAGCAAGGCTAAGAAGTTTCAACATGGATTAAAGCCTTGGTTGAGAAGTAGAGTGGATTTGATTTAAGGACTTACACTGCTATAGTTCAGAAGGCCATGATTTTAGAAGGAAAGAGTGATTTGAATCAGAAAGAGAATGTCGGAAAGAAAAGGAAGTTTGAAAAAGTGGAAAAGAGCCAAGAACTAGAAGGACAGAAGAGTTTTCAGAACAGAGGAAGGTTTGGAAATCAACAAGGAGGACGTAAGGATTTTCAGAGGTTTAGAAGTGGTAACGGAGGTCAAGACCGTAGACCTCAAGGAGTTAACCCTCAGGCTGTAGCAAAACCCGTACTACAAGACTGCATGATCTGTGGAAGAAAGCACCCGGGTATCTGTAATAAGACTAACATCGTTTATTTTAAGTGTGATTAGAAAGCACATTATGCTCACGAGTGCCCTGGAGTGAAGCCTGTAGGAATGACCTGTTTCAAGTGTGGTAAAGTAGGCCACATAGCTCGTAACTGCAAGGAACCGGTTGAGGCTTCTAATGTTTTGAGAATTGCTGCACCTCCAACACCATATCAAGCACCTCAACCTAAAGATCGTACATTCAATATGTCTATTAAAGAAGCTGTTCATGATGTGGATGTAGTTACAGGTACGCTGCCTGTAAACTCTTTTGAAGCAAAAGTTTTGATTGATTCCGGAGCTACTAAGTCATTTATATCTAAAAGATTTCTTGATAAGTTGCACTGTGAGATTCGACCATTAGAAAAGGCATTAGTGGTAGAAGTTACCAATCAGGATAAGATTTCCGTAGATCGGGAGTGTCCTAACTGTAATATAGAAATCGGAGGGTATCTTTTCTATGCTGATCTATTACCATTTAAGTTGGGAGAATTCGACGTCATTCTAGGAATGGATTTGTTGACAGAGTGTAATGCTCAGATTGAGTGTAGAAAGAAGCAAGTTAAGTTGTATACTGAAGATGGTAATGAAGTGGTATTTCAAGGACATAAGCAAGATAAGAAATTCTAACGTTTATGCAAGCGAAGAGGTTGTTAAGACAAGGTTGTGAACCTTATTTAACACACGTAGTTGATTTGGAAAAACAAGCCCCTAGGATGGAAGATATTCCAGTTGTAAATGAGTTTCCCGATGTATTTCCTGATTAGTTACCAGGATTACCTCCCGATAGAGAAGTGGAATTCATGATTGATTTAGCACCTGGAACCGAGCCTGTTTCGAAAGTACCTTACCGTATGGCACCTGCCGAGATGAAGAAGTTAGCTACCCAACTACAAGATCTATTGGATAAAGGAGTTATAAGGCCGAGTGTGTCCCCGTGGGGAGCTCCAGTGTTGTTTGTTAAAAAGAAAGATTGAAGTATGAGGTTCTATATCGATTATAGAGAGCTCAATAAGTTAACTATCAAGAAAAAGTATCCATTACCAAGGATAGATGACCTGTTTGACTAATTGAAAGGGGCTGCTTACTTTACCAAGATTGATTTGAGATCAGGATATCACCAGTTGAAGATTAAGCCCGAGGATATTCCAAAGACTGCTTTTCGCATGAGATATGGACATTACGAGTTTTTAGTGATGGATTTTGGATTACCGAATGCGCCAGCTATGTTTATGGATTTGATGAATCGTGTCTTCAAGAGATATCTAGATAAGTTTGTAATTGTATTTATTAATGACATCTTGATATACTCAAGAAACCCCGAAGAGCATGCCGAACACCTGAATCGCATTAGAGACCCTAAGGAAGGAAAGGTTATATGCCAAGTTTTCAAAGTGTGAGTTTTGATTGGAAGAAGTTCAATTCTTAGGACATGTGATTAGTAAAGAAGGAATCAGAGTGGATCCTGCGAAGATTGAAGCTGTAGTGGATTGGAGTAGACCCAGGACTCCTACGGAAGTGAGAAGTTTTCTAGGATTGGCTGGATATAACCGAAGATTTGTTCAAGATTTTTCGAAGATAGCTATACCGTTGACTAAGTTGACCAGGAAGAATGAGAAGTTTATTTGGAGTGATAAGTGTGAAGAGAGTTTCCAAGAGTTAAAGAAGAGATTGGTTTCAGCACCAGTGTTCGTGTTGCCGGATGATCAAGGAAATTTTGTTATCTACAGTGATGCTTCACATAAGGGATTAGGATGCGTTTTGATGCAACATGGTAACGTTATCGTGTATACTTCAAGACAACTTAAACCCCACGAGCAAAAGTACCCGACATATGATTTGGAGTTAGCTGTAATTGTGTTCCTGTATGGAGAGAAGTGTGATATTTTCACATATCATAAGAGTTTGAAATATATCTTCACCCAGAAGGAGTTGAACATGAGACAAAGGAGATGGTTGGAGTTAATTAAGGATTATGATTGCACGATCAGTTATCACCCTGGAAAAGCGAATGTAGTAGCTGATGCGTTGAGTAGAAAAGAGAGGTTGAATGCGTTGACTATGCCTAAGGAGTTGTATCGAGAGTTTGAGATGTTAAATTTAGAAGTGTATGATTCAAAAGATGCTGAAGAGTTTCTTAGGACGATGAATTTTTAACCAGAGTTGCTAGAGATGATTCGGAGATGTCAAGAAGAAGTTATGAGTTATGAGATGAATACGTTGATTGGAGAAGAAATTTGTACACAGAAATTTGATCAAGGTATTCTAAGATTTTCTACGAGAATATGGATTCCTAATGTACCAGAGTTGAAGAGTGAAATCTTAAGAGAAGCCCATAGTTCGAAGTTTTTAATTCACCCTAAAAGCACAAAGATGTATTGAGACTTAAAAGAGAATTTTTAGTGGCCTGACATGAAATGAGAAATCGCTGAATGGATAAGTAAGTGCTACACCTGTCAGAGAGTCAAAGCGGAACATCAGAAACCAAGTGGATTGTTACAACCATTGGATATCCCTGAGTGGAAGTGGGAAAACCTTGCTATGGGTTATCATTGACCGACTGATGAAGTCTGCACATTTTTTACCGATTAACGAAAGATTCTCATTGGATTAGTTAGTACATCTGTATCTAAAGGAAATAGTGTCACGTCATGGAGTTCCTGTTTCGATAGTATCTGATCGAGACCCACGATTCAATTCAAGATTTTTGCGACAATTTCAAGAACGCCTAGGAACCCAACTTAAGATGAGTATAGCTTACCATCTGTAGACGGAAGGACAAAGTGAAAGGATTATTCAAACCATAGAGGATATGCTGAGAGCTTGTGCACTAGATTTTAAGGGAAGTTGGGATGTACATCTGCTATTGGTTGAGTTTTCATGTAACAAGTTATCACGCAATTATAGGGATGCCACCGTATGAAGCTTTGTATGGGAGGAAGTGCAGATAACCTGTGTATTGGGAAGAGGTTGGTGAAAAGAAGATTTTAGGACCAGTGCTGCTCCAACAGATGAAGAAAACGATTGAAGTTATTCAGAAGAGACTTATTACTGCTCAAGATAGATAGAAGAAGTATGTTGATCAAGCCATGAAAGATATGAGTTTTGAGATAGGAGATCAAGTGTTGCTTAAGGCATCATCAAGGAAAGGAGTAACAAGATTTGGTAAGAAAGGAAAACTGAGTCCAAGGTATGTAGGACCGTTTGAGATTTTGAAGCGAGTTGCAAAAGTTGCTTACGAATTGGCATTGCCACCCCACATGTATCACATTCATAATGTTTTCCACGTATCTATGCTTAAGAAGTATAATCCAGATATGAGTCATTTAATCGAGTATGAACCCATCGAGATTCAGCCAGATTTATTGTACGAGGAGCAACCAGTAGAGATTCAAGATAGAGCAGAAAGAAAGCTTAGGAATAAGACTGTTAGCTTGATTAAAGTTTTGTGGAGGAACCCCAAAGTTGAATAGTCAACTTGGGAGCTTGAGAGCGAGATGCTTGCTAAGTATCCTCATTTATTTACTTAGGTGAGATTCTGGGGACGGAATCCTTTTAAGGGGGGAAGGCTATAACGACCTAGAATTTTTCGTAATTATTTAAAGCGTTAATTAATTGTTAAAAGAGAATTATGTGTTATAAATATTTTGTGAAGTCAAAGTATGTGTGGAAGCATGTTTATATGAATATGTGATGATTTGTAAGTGTCATATGTGCTTGTATATTTTTAGTTTGAATTTTGAGCATTTAAAACTATATTAAACATGCATTTTTAATCTTATAAAAATCTTATAAAATCATTGGAGTCGTTTAAAATCATGAAATCTTTTGCATTATCATCCTTGTGACATGATTTAGTTTATGAAATTAGTGGGAGTATTTGTTTATGTGTTTATGTGTTTAAGTATTTTAAAAAGATTTTAAAAGCTTTATTTCATTTAAAGATCCTTTATTTCAAAAATTCATAATAAATTCATTTTTGACTCAAAAATTATTTTAAAAATATGGGGATGTTCGTAATTTTCTGAAATTTATTTTAGAAATTTTATTTTTATTTTTCTCCTCATTCTTTATTTTATTTCGAATTTATATGGGTTATAAATTTGAATTTTTTTAGAAAAGTATTTAATAATTGCTAAAGGACTGTTTTGCCGCTGGGTGTTTTTATCACCACCGCCAGTCCATTTTCTTCTTCCTCATTACTGTCTCTCTGTATACTTCTCTCCTCCCTTTGACAACTAAATTTCGGTCGGTTTGTTGATTGGAGACCAGATTTATGCTCGGTTTTCAGTTCTTTAGATATCCCTGTCTTTGCATGTCAATTTTGTGATGATATTTTGAAAACCCATTTCGGGTTTGCTTGATTCCGAATAGTTATGGTCGAGTTCTTGCTGTTAATTCATGATTTTTGCTTTCCCAGTGATGTCTTGATACTATATATTCGTGAAAGGTGAAGTTCGTGAAGGAAACCCAATTTCGGGCACCTCCGAACTATGCCACCGCCGGCCGTGAGCTCCGGTGAGCCAGCGGGAATGGCGATGATGTCTCCTGAGCCTTATAAATATTAATAACTTTATTTTTTTATTGATAATTGATGAATATTTGTTTGTTATGTAAAATTTCGAGTTTTATCTATTTAATTCGATGTATAGGAATTCGTTAAATACTTGTTATTGATTCGATATTGATATGGAATAGTTGATATGTTGAATTGATTGTCAAAGTGAATTTTTGTAATTAGATTCTGAATTTTTTGAAGTTGCATGTGTGTTCAAATTTTGTTATGTAATAATTGTGATTATATGATAATTAGTGGTTAAACGAATTGCATGTATGAATTTTTTTTTTATTTTATAAGTTAAATTCGAATTTTCATGATAAATATGAATTATATGATTTTAATGATTAATTAAGTATGATTTAATGATTTTTATTCGAGAATGAATTAAGTTGTTAGTTATCGATAGTTGCTTAATGATATCGGATTAAGTAGTAGTGTAAATGGTATGAGTTTGGCTTGTAGGTGGATTCGAAATCCATCGGATTGTATTGAGTCGGTTATATTCCGATGGGATAGTCTATTTTATAAAGGAAACACTATCCGATTTTTTTGAAAGATTTATAAAACGTAAAGTGTATAGTAGTATAGTATAACTGTTTATAAGTCGAATTGGCCTTATACGCTAAGTGTTTAAGTGACATACCTGATTTGCATGTTCTATGTGCTACGTGATAAAGTGATTAACTGATTACGAGATGATTGAGTAATATAACAGGTATGTGTTATATATGTTAGGTAATAACATGTTATAGGAATCGTTTGGGTAGAATAGGATTAGACGTATAAGAAGTATAGTATACTAAAGTAGTGATATGGTTTATGTAGATACAAAGGACGTAGGCCCTAGCAACAAAGAAAAGGCTAAGGTTGAGTAGAGCTGTTGAGCTGTTGCATTCTACCGGAGGCAAGTAACTATGTCTTTTCTCTGAAGTATATTCTTGAAACTGTTATGCCCTGTTGATTCAAGCATGCCTATCTTATGCCATGTTGATCATAAATCTTATTGTACCTATCTTTGCATGTACCCTAAAATCTACTAACAACTAAAGCTTGACCACCTATAAACCCTAAATAGCATAATTCTTTCTAATTGCTTCTTAACCATATACGTCATACAGATTTCATTAAATAAACCAAATTGATTGACGAATAAACCAGTGTTCTACTTGACCTGTGTCCCGTACCCTGTTGAACCTGTATTGACCCAAAATTTATAAAACTTCATTGTGACCTAATCACTGATCAAAGAACTTGATTACCTTTATTATTGTTCCTTAAACTCTATAACTTGATCAATTGCCCTAAAAACTGTTATGACACATCTTTGACCTTGGACTTTGAAACTCTTTATTATTCCCTGATCATTTGCCCTAGAGCCATTGAGTCTATATCTTCATGATTCGGACTTGTAAACCCTATTCCTTTGAATTCAAAATAGTTAGTCAAACCCTTAGACTTTTATCATTGCAAATCAAAATGTTTTACAAGCCAAAGTATTTTTAAAATTGAAAGTTTTTCTAAGCTTTAATGTTTTCAAAAGAATGTTTTATAAAATTTTAGGAACTCCGTCAAAATGGTTTCTACGGATTCCTAAAGACTGGAGAATCATGGTAAGTACTATTCAGACAGTGAGGAAGCGTACTTTCCATAGTGCTACTGTGGTTTCATTCGAGTTGCCGTCCGAGGTAGATGCACAGACAGCTCAATAGTTGAGAGTTTTTGAGTTAGTTGTGAGAACTTGTAGTTAGAACTTTTGAACAAGGATTTGTAATGATGATTTTAATTTTAATTTGGTTTTGTAATAATAAGTAGTTATACGTTGGCTTGCTTGTTTCATACCATTACCTGTGAAAGATCCAGTGAGTAGAGTTGGGGTCAGTCAGCATGCTACATCTATATTTACTTATTTTTAGGTTGTTTGTATCTAGTGTGTTAGTGACTCCCCGATCTAGATCCCAGATTGGGAGGGCGTCACATCAGTGGCTATAACCAAATCAAGATGCACAAGGAGGACATTCCTAAGGTATTGTGACGCCCCTAGATCCGGGGTCAGGAATCCAGGTCATCACGATCCAATTTCCATTTTTAATAACATTATATTCTTGATAGTTGAAATATAAATACTTGCTAATACTCACACAATAGACCCCACACTATAACATTACACACCAGTCATATGCTCAGAGAACAACATCCCTAATAATAACAGTTTAAAGTTAAAAGAGTTATTACAACCCAGAATCTTACTTAAGTAGTGTTGCTGAATATTACTTCTAGAAGAAGCATTTCAACAACCAAAAGTTATTACACAAGCTTACACACTTAATTTACATATGTCTACTAATACGCATCCGTCCTCAAGAGCTACCTCAGGGATAGGCGCCAACACTCTCTCCAAAGCCCTTACCCTCTTACGGGGTGTAGTACGAAGTATCGGCATCTGCCCTAGCTGTTATATAAATAAATAGCAATAGTGAGCTATAATAGCTCAGCAAGATCATATTGTAAACCAGAAATCAAAGTTAAAACATATATATATTAATAAACAGAAAATCCACTATAATAATTAAGAAAAGAATTAATCATTACTTATTCAATACACCATCCATTTTTCCTTTATAAGAAAAAAATATATATATAAAACAATATAATATCAGTTCCTCTCTAATATAATATAATATTAGTCCATCATTCCATACCAATTTTCCTTTCACCTTTCAGTATATCAGTCTTTAATCATTATCAATTCTTCCTTTAAAAGTTTTGGGGATATCCACTATCGCCTGATACGTTAGGACGATGATCAGTCGCCTAATCGTACCTGCTCCTTGTTTACTACTAGTAGAAGGAATGGCAATCATCCCTGAAGGAAGGTTCACCACTACATCCTCCTTCGGCATCCGTTGGGCCGTAATAAAATAATGAGGAAGGTTCTCCACTACTTCCTCATAAAATGATGGATGTTGGACTGTGCTAACACAGCCACTTACGCAAGTATGTTGTAATCCCCCTTTTTGTAAAATCATTATTCCATTTAAGAATTTCATTTCCATTTCCACCCTTATCCATACATATATCATTATACTTTAAATACAACTTCCTTTAAAGAAACCGGAGATCATTAACTCAAAAGACAGAAATATTCCAGATACTTTGAAATAAGTTCAGAAATATCCTCCGTATTTAATGGAGTCAATTATGCTTTTAAATACATAATTATTCCATCCATTTTTAAAGTATTAAATAATAATCAAATAATATTTATTAAATCACAAATGTTTAAAGATTATAATTAACAGAATATTATAAACCATATAACCCTATATAACAACTGATACCATCCTTTTTAATATCTCTTTAAACCAGAAGATATATTAGCTCTATCCATATTCATATACATATCCCTAATCCATATCCATAATCCATATCCATAATCCATATCCATTTTCACATTAACTAATCTCAACAAACAGGGAATATCCCTAACCATATAATGATATAAGATTCATATATTATCTAGCAAAACCACTTTTCTTTAAACATAAACAGTTTATCAAAATAAGGATAAAAGAAATCTTGCCTCGATCTCTAATCCCAAGAGGAATGATCAGGTGTTCGTCTCGAGTATCTATAGAAACGAAAAGGACCACCATCAGAATATATTTCACTTAACCACTTAACCCTTAAATATATATATAATGACACCCTTGACACATAATATAAGTTTAACATACTATTTATAGACCAAAAGTTCCAAGAACTTATCCCTTATTAGACTCCATAAAAGTTTCAGTGTTTTTTCACCATTTCCTTATTAACCACACATGATTGTAAAATTTCTCATAAATTATCAATTTCGAATTTTGACACAAGGTCAGTGGGGTTTGACTCTCTATTCACCCTACTATACTGTCTAAAAATTTCATTACTTTTAAAGATGTTTAAGTATGGTAATTATAGCCTCAAAGTTGACACAATTGCATTTTCTCGGTTTCCAAAGGACTTTCACTAAAACTCACTTTCCTCCTAAACCGTTCATTGGATTTTGACGTACTTTATATCAAAACGATCTATGAACCAAGCTCTATCCTCTCATGGTCAGTTAGTACTCTAGACAGAACCCTAACCATACAGGTATGGGTGTCAAAAACAGGGCATCTTTTGGTTTAACGAAAATCGGGCATTATAACGGCTATATTTTTATACTTTCCATAATATAACTCCTCCAAATCCAACATCCAACACATATACCAAACCCTACACCATGTGATCATCATACCAACCATGGTTACAAGCACTCACAACACCTCCATGATCCATCAAAACACTTATAAACATTTATATAACCATGATTTTATATTTTACACTAACTTATTCCAAAAACCAACCATAAACTCAAGATTCAAGCTAGGGTTTCAAGTAGTATACCTTTCTTGGAGTGTTTACAAGCCTTAATACACCTTTTATAACCTTTATATCACCTTAGTACAGCTTAGATCTTCCAAAGAAACCAAGAAAACTAAAGTTAGTTTCTAAGATTTACTATTCATCATCAATCTAGTAAAATTCATAACAAATCGAAAAATAAGAGTTTGGCTCTCAAATTTTTACCACATCTTGGCCTCTTCATAATCTTTTATTTGAGCTATAGATCAGCAAAAACAAAGCTTCCTAGCTATGGTTTTGATCCCATTTTTTCCACTGGACAGAAACTGTAAAGGACTAGGCAGGTTCGGTTCTTCAACTTGAGGAAGCGATTTGACTAGGCTACACTCATTTGTTGGCTATCACATTTTGAACGTTTGTTCTCCATACAATTAGGAGGCTATGGTTAAAATTTGGTGATTATTGAAGCTCTAGATCTTGAGATATGAATTTTTCTTTGAGTTGTATTCTTGGTGGGCAGTTTGGGAGAGATTGTGTTTTTCTTGATTTTCTCTTGTGTAATGACTTGTAATGCTTGTATCAATCCTTATAAATCAGTTGTTATCTTTTAATTAGGAGGCTTTGGAGTCCACCAATCAAAACACTTCTTGTTTAGCTTCTTTTAGAAGATTTATCCACTTGGTTGTGTGTTTACTAGTCTAACCTTGCCCTTTCACTCTATTTGCTCTTATAGCCTTGCCCCTTCAATATTTCCATGAGCCACTCACTTAATTAAATTGAAATACAGCTCCATGAAGTGCTTGGGCCTTGCATGGGCTTACTCCCATGGTCTTAGGGCTTTTAGTTGGGCCTTATGCAAAGTTCTCTCATCGTTTGATTCATCGAATGATTTCTGTGATCGTCTCAGTGGTTTCTCCTTTGTAAATTCCTTGGATATATATTATCCCCTCCCACATTGTATTTTAGGGTTTTGGTGTAGTTCTAATCCTCAAAAAAATATTAAATCCAATATCCTTGGTATATTCTCTTTATCTCAGAATTTGCTCTCCCGGTTTCTCAAGCGTTCTCAAACTCGTTTGCATTCTCTTTGCTCTAGGATTATATTCTCAATCCTCTTTCCTTCTCATAATATATCCTCCCTGGGACTTCCAATATTTAATATTCTTAATCCATGATTCGTTCGCTTGATCGCTTAATCTCGTTATAAAGTCTCAGCGGTTTCTAGAACGTTCGTTTCACTGTCTCAGTAGTTTTCGTTCTAAATTCTCAAATCAAATATAATAAAATTCCAAAATATTAAATCCTCAATTCCTCAAATTTAATATCTCATTTGCAAGTGGTTCTAAATTGTTTAACAATCTAAATTCCTCTGGCATTCCCTTGACTTAATAATCCCCTGGTTTAACCTAACTTCACATGTTCCCCAAAGTATACACCCTTTTCATATTCCATACTCTTTAATATCCAATACAATAGTTGTAAGAACCCAAATTTTTGGTAGAATTAAAACTTTTTATTAAGTATTGATAAAAGGAGGAACAATGATTCCGACTACAAGGTATGAACAGTTCTAATGAATGAATATCGAATGGATATAGATTCCAATATTTATATGTCATGAAGAATGCAATGGGTTGACAAATTAGATTAGAATGATCTATCTCCTAGAAAGTTGAGATAGGGTTTCTTAGAAAGGAATGGACACTCTCATGTCATCCAGATCGATATCTGTTATAAGTCCGGAGGTTCCCCAAAAAGAGTTAAGAAATGCTCGAGGAAGCACAAGGAAATCTTCCGAATACCAGGATTAAAAACAGAATAAATTGTGAATTGTGTTTTTGATGGAAAATGAGAATATTATCAGACGACACTACATAGGAGTACCCCGAACGGATTTCTGAGTTCGTACTAATGATCCAAAAGGAAAAAGAGTGTATGTAAAAGTTATCGGATTCTGAAAAATAGCACTTTTATTTTCCCCGAGATTTCCCTGGATACTGAAAGACTTAAGGGATTATTAAAAAGATTTAAGGGATTTAAATTCAAAGATTATAAAGGAGGAATGAGAATGGTAGTATAAATATTAAAAAGGTTTCCGGTAAAACCCTAACTAGAAATCTTTTAGATATTCCTTCGAACGATCAATCAAATTGAGCAATAACCGGACAAAGAAACAAGCAGGGAATCAAGGAAATCAAATTGGTGGGAGGATAAAGAACTAAGGTGACCAAAGAGTAAGTCAACTATAAGCTTGGTGGTGTGTTTGCACTTGTACAAAAAAGAGAATGCATAATGTAGTGCCAACAAGTGGTCAAGTAGATGGGTGACACTTGGTCCAATGGATGGCTAACAACACAAAAGCAAGAGATGCATCCAAGTATAGATAGACATTACATGTATTAAGTCATTTAGAAAACAAAACAAAGAATAAAAACCAAGAACAACCAATCTCTCCCAAAATTGCCTAGCAAAACCAAGCTCAAAGAAAAATTCTGATACCAATTTCTATCCATGAAAAAATCACCAAATTTTAACCAAAGCCTCTCCACTCAATGGGAAATATTCGCTCCAAATTTCATAGCAATCCAAGTAGTATAGCCTCTCCACCTCCCCAAGTGAAGAAACCAAACTGCAAGAATTCGTAACAGCTTCTGTACTGATTTTCAAACGGCCATATCTCCTTCGTTTCTCAATGGAATTTGGTGTTCTTTAGCTTGTTGGAAAGCTGGTTAGATGCTCTACAACTCTACTTTAGAATCCTTGTCCAGAAAACCTTGGTAAGGCCTTCGTTTTTCATGATCTTTCGACTGGGTTTGAGCAGATCCGAAAACCTCTAATTATATTCTTGTTGATTCTTGTTAGTTTAAGGTTGTTAAGGAGTTCTGAGGACTACCCAAGGTTTATTAATGCTTACCCACACTCCAAGGAAGGTAATCATCTCTTGAACCCTAGCTTTGACTTTAAGTTTTGGTGGTTTTAGATGATATAAGTTGATGATGTTAGTACAAGCATGTTTATGAGATTATGTAGTAGTTTTAGTAGTTATAAAACCATGATTCAAATGATGGATATGAGAGATGTTCTTGGACTGTTAAAGATGAGTATTATGTGTGTAAGATTGATGGTATGCCCGGTATGGCTTGGTTGTGTTGAAATAAATTTGGAAATGTCCGATTTATAGCGGCCGTAATGCCGAAATTTTGATAACCCTTAAAAACTGAGCTTAGAAGTTGGTATAATTTTCTGGACTTGATAAATATATGACATACCCTTGTAGATCTCGAGTCATAGATCGTTTTGGCGCAAAAATCGAAGCATTTGGACTTACGGTTTAGGAGATATGATCAAATTATTAAAAGTGGTTCGAAACCGTAATCGAAAGTTCGTAATCGAAATTGATCCTCTTTAATATTGTTTATTCAGTGGCGAATCTTGATAATTAAATACTAGAGATAAAAAGGAAGGTGTGAGAGAAAACCTCATGACAAATGGATCGTTTTCCGATTTTATAAAAATGTTCGAATCAAGGTTAAACGCGAACGAACCCCTAAAAAGCATACTTGGTTATAACTTTGGTCAAGCACTTAGAAAACGGGCGATAAAACTCGAGGTATAATCTTGGTTCCTAAATGATCGACCTTTGAACTTATAAGGCTTGAGTATATACCAAGTGTAAGTATAATAACGTGTCGTAATAACGAACAAGTGTCGGATCGTGTCGGCGATAAAAAGAGTTACACTAAAGGGTGTATAACGAGATAATTCGAAAACGTGTTTCGACTTAAGTAAGTTTATACTTAGCCTTTCGAAATATTAAGTGACTATTGATAGATCACCAGATTGACCGAGGCACACTACCCCTATAGGATTCCAGGCAAGTTTCCAATACTTTGGAACTGTTGTTATGACAATATATATATCTGTTGTATTCTGATACATATGCCATAGCATACATGCCTATCTTCAGGATATATATTGTGATACTTGTTCCTTGAATTATTGTTGGCTTTTGAGCTGCATTGATAACGTATCGGTTATAAGCCGAATATTGCTAAGACCATTAAGTGAAGGGCATCTGAATCTCATTCTTTGAGTATAGACCGGGAGTCGGTATTTCTTGATATATTGAGATTATTTTCAGGGGAAAATATTTGAGTAAATATTTTCCATTATTAATCTGATGAATATTATTTGTATATTCCTTTGGTATTATTCAATGAATATTATTTCGAATATTCATTTGATGGTTATTTCTTCGATAAGTATTATTAAGTGAATATTCATTATTTATTCAATGAATATTACCTCGAATATCCATTTGATAATTATTTCTTCAATAAATATTGTTATTAATTTGAAGATTCACTACTGTCCAATGAATATTGTCTCGAATATTCATTTGGTAATTATTCCTTCAATCAGTATTATTAATTCGAATATTTATTATTTATTCAATGAATATTATTTTGAACATTCATTTGATAATTACTTCTTCAATGAGTATTATTAATCCGAGTATTCACTATTTATTCAGTGAATATTTTACGAATTTTCATTCGAGTTTTATTGGTATGATAAGTACTATTTATTTAAATATTCTTTAATTATTTAATGAATAGTATTTGTGAATATTTATTTGAGAATTATTCTGAGTAATATTTTATATTAGGATTATTCCTACAATATTTTGACTTAATAAATATTCTTTGGGATATTTATTTAATTCTTCTAGCTCGTTTAAAAATGATTTACTTCATTCGAATATCATCTTCGACCCTCGAACATTAAAAAGATTATCTCTGAGTCTTATTATCAATATTATCTTATCAAGGAAGGTTCTCAGAAACTCTATTCTTCGTTCAATTCTATCTCTCAGATTATAAGGGAACCTTACTTGAGAAATGTTATTTATCTTGTTGACTTCCCGGTCATAAATTCTTTGAAACTATTCTTTTCACTCGCGACTTGGTGTGTACCCACTCATCATTCGAGGGGTAAGAGTGTTGGAACAAGTTGATATCCATTAACAAGCAGCAGCTTGGGAAATATTGGTGAATCTTCCTTTCCAACTAGATACGACTACTTTGTGGAGTCTTATCAACAAGTATTAAACTTGGGGAAAGGGGGGAAGATCTTTACGTTTCAGAGTTATGGATGTTATTGGAACTAGGAGTCGTGTAAGAGGCCGAGTAGCGCCGGTCCATCCCATTGGCCCAACCGTTGGCCGGGGAGATCTAACAGGGCGGTAGACAAGTAAATCCGTCAGTTCTTCCTTCTACCGGTAGTAAAACTCATTTGAGCTGTACAATCTGTGACTGATCATCGTAAGGATTGGAACATCGGGCGTGGTGAATACTCCAGTATTAGTTCATCATCCAAGGTTGGAATTTTCTACAACATTATCATTGTTGGCAGGGTTGAAAAGGTGTTTAAAACTGGAATTGCAATATCTTTCTTGCAAGTTCCTCTTTTATGAAAATGATGCTATCTTTCTTATCTTTGGCATAGCAGATATTCCCACAGACGATATAATTTGAGTTACCTTGTAACTTCATCATTTACGTTATACTGGCACTATCTTCGTAAATGCATGGAATATGGTTTTAACGATATTGTTGACTTCTATATATATATATATATATATATATATATATATATATATATATATCATTGTTGCTCAGCTGTATATTATTGTTGGTGGGCTATTGCTCGCCCTTGTTTTATTTATTATGTCACAACAACAGCTAGATCAGACGGCCCGTGCTAGGCGCACTTGGCGTAAGCAGGTGTTGGCTGTCAGAGGATTACCGCTGAGGTTATAACTACCATTGCTGAAGAGGAAGCTATTGGTAGGCTAGTTGCTAGCATCTGAGTGTCAAATGTATTTATTATATTACTCCTATAAATGGATGGCAAAGAGCAAGTAGAATTTCATTGTAATTCTTTGAGTTGTATGAACTCAAGCTTGTGATTAATAAAATTTGGGAGTTACTCTGATTTCATCTCTGGGACTATAACGGGTGTGTTTTATGTTGTTTGTTTTGGGTCACAAGGTTGAAATTTAATTTATGTTGGTTTGTGGAAGGAAATTGAGGCCGTAACGACCAGATCCCTGACCCCGGATGTGGGGGTGTTACAGAAATGGTATCAGAGCGAGCGTTATATATCCCAGAGATGATGTGACGTTAAAATAATAAATTCATCAAGATAATAAGAACTCTTGCCAAGTTCATAGTCGGACTACTTAATGCAGTACTGACATATAAAACCCTTATGGGAACTCTTAAGTATCATAAAATAACTTAGCGCGTTCTCGTGTCGACTTGTAAGGCGACGGACCTTGAGGCGTACGAGCAGCAGCACGGTGATGCTTTGATAATATGCTAACGATCGAATCGTGGATTCGAGAGAGTACCCTACTGAGGACCTGGAAGAGGGTTCAGCTAAGGAGGAAAATCCTGTAAGGATAAGGAAGTTTACCTTTGAGGAAATAAGGGCTGCAGCCAGAGAGACTGTAAGAGTTAAGGGATTAGTGTGAATATTATCAATGGTAATTCGCCATGAGAAGGTAGATTTCATAGGTTATAATTTATGAAACCAAATTGAGATTGTTGAGGTGATTTTATTCAGTGAGATGTCCATTTTATGAAGGGATCAACTTAGAAAGTAAAGATAGTGGAAAATGATGAACCAGAAACCTTAAATTCATGAGACTCGGAGGGATATTAAGTTCTTTCTTTTCCTTGAATGGATTATGGTAGTATCTTAATTTCATTCCGACACTGAATCATAAATGGATCGAGCAATACGATCAGCGGTTAAGAGATAATGGAAAATATTTTAAAGATGAGGCCTAAATGAGCAAGTGTCTGCCAAGTTCTCAGAGTATGAATTCTGACAAATGAAGTTCCGTTATTAGGATATGCGATCAATAATGAGTAGTGTTGGTGGACCCCACCGATTTAAAAGGCAGTCTCAATTGAGGAAAGTCAACCACTCCCACAAAGGACTAAGAAGTCGAATAGGCAGAAAAACGTGAGAAGATCCTCCTGGAGCTAAAGATGAAGTTGGTGACGACCCAGCGTCGGCGTTGCCTAATGGAAGAAGGAAACTTTGGGACATATTATGATGCATCTCATATAGGTATAGGTTCTGTGCTTATGCAGCACGGCAGCATAATTTCGAATACATTTGGACATCACGGCTCACCAGATTCGGATGGCCTTGGTAGTGCCAATTTTGGGGAATGACTAACTCCGATGGTGGTGTTCCTTCTGAGAATAGTTGTTAGGTAGACTGGTATTCGGTAGTATCGTGTATTAGGACGAATATGTACCAGGGAGAAGATGTGGCATGTTCAGTTTGGAACTTTTGATTTCCCTTCTATAGAATATATATTTGGTTTTTTTCCAATGGTTAAATTCCCAACTTTATGTCAATCATACCGTTACTGTAACTGCTTATGGTTCGACCTGTTTGGATGATCCTAGAACTATTCTTCAGGTTTTAAAATGAATCTTCTTAGTGTTACCAATGGGCAGATAGATTGACCCAAAATTTCCCTGATTCTGGAAGGAAATTCGACGAATTTTGGCAAACCTTGTATTTCTGATTATCAGAAGATATCACTAAAGAGAGTGGAACTGGAGCGAACCCTGTGGATTGGGTAAGGTAGCCGCTATGCGAGCTGGGAGACAGACCCCGATTATCATGATTGATTATAGAGATAAACGGATGAAGTTGAGATTGGATGATAAAAAGGGAAATGTAATTAAGAAACAAGCCGGACTGAGAAATTCCGGGATTGACTTAAATGGAAAGGTTGTTATGCCAGAAGTGTTAAGCTTATGTGGCACGTGGAATTGATAAGAGTAGTTGAAAGGATAAAAGTAAAGGAAAGGTGACCGGAGATAGTACCGAGAAGTCGATTGAGACTTATATGGAGTGAAGTTTTGAAAAGATCAAAAGGTATCAAAGAAGAAGGCACTATGCCAACAACTGCTAGAAAAATGATGCTATTAGCCAACCCCTAAACTCACATATTTTAGCATGGCCAGTTGGGGCCAAGTCTCAAAGGATTATCAAGAGACTAAACCAGCAATGTAAGGACAAAGCGGGGTGCTTCTAACCAAGCGCCAACCGCGAGGACTTTTGATATAAAATGAATTGAGATACATGACGTTGGATTTTATATATACCATGGACGTATTAGGATTGAGGATAGTGACCAATGAAAGGTTATGAAGATTGTCAGAGATAGTGCAGTGTGATGCATAAATGTTATCTGAAGCTTAGTGTCCTCAATAGGAGCAATAGGTTCTAAGAGACTTATGTTGAACACGACCAATATCTTCCAGAACATCATTTCTACCATTACCAAATTCTGTAAGATAGATAGACATATGTTGTCTTTAGAAGGCCATGTAGACTGGCATCCGTTTGAAAGAAGAGGTTAGCATTAAGCTACCTTTAGATTATTATGATGAGAATGATTGAAAACAGACCCTTATTAAGGATACATGATTTGATTGCCAATTTCAGGATAATGTAAGTATTCCTTGAAAATAGAATTGAGGGTAGAACATCCATAAATTAAGACGAACCTGGGGATGCACAAAGGATAGCATCACCCCTAATAAAGACATTGTGAATTCAGACGATATAACTTGAATCGACCAGGGTATCAATAACCTGTAAGGAATTGTGGAAAGGAGTCACGAAAAGTACATAGACAGAAGTGTTATAGAATTGAGTAATGAGGTTTGATATACCCTATACCCAGGAGATACAGGAGGAATGATGAGGATGACTTAAGAAACCTTACAAGGAAAAAGGTGATACTCTGAGTTTCCAAAATGGAAGTTTGATGGGGAAAGTATGACATGATAATACAAATAATGCCAGAGGAGGCATGTGTGAACCATGAGAAATTACGGATGGAACCAATAAAGTTTAAGATTATCCTAAAACAAGAAAGAACTAAGAATAGAAATATCCTAGGTATGATTAGGAGTAACTGTAGTAAAGTTCACACCAAAAAGCTGGAAGCAATGACTTATGGAGAAAGATTGGTATATGTTTTCTACCCTTCAGTAGAGTTCAAGGGAGAATGCTTTCACCCTAAGTTGGAATAGATCCAGAAAACATTGATTGCAAGAAATTGTTATAATCAGGAAAGGCCAATGAGGTGGCCGACACTTTAAGTATAGAGGAGTAATTATGAATGCTCATACCAAAGAAACAGAAAGATATTGAGAAGGACCTTGAATGTCATAATGTGGTGGAAGATTTACATTCCTTCTGATATTGGTGCAAGAGTCAACCATAAGAATAGTTTAACTAAACATTCGATTCCTGATGTCGTCTTAAGAATATTGCCTGCATTAGGAGATCCTATTTGAGGTAAACCACGACCATGATTCGAAATTGATTAAGTGAACCGTTAAGCTTCCACTCTTCTACTGAAGATATAAGTTTAATAATTTCATTGACCTGTCATAGCTGTGATTTTGTTTGCTTCATGTATTATCTACGCCAAGTTCAGGAAGTGTTCCTCATGGATAGGGAATAGCGATTATTTTGTCTTCCTAGAGGATTTTGATCCGATAATTAGGGAACCCGTATGAATGACTATTAAAGCGATATGTAAACGACAAACGATGATGATTCAGTAAAGGACTACATTAATGTAGTGGTGATTCTTCTAAGAAATTAGATGACGACGAAAGAATAAAAATGGTGCTGCTATTGATAAGCTAAATGGCATGTTGATGAATGACAAACAAGTTTATGTTGGTGCAGTTCTGCGTAAACAAGGTAGGGAATATGAGGTTGGAGGTCCATGAGGCTAAAGGTGTCCCGTGGAAAGAATTAATGAGATCTGGAGAGAATGGTAGTTGAGCCCGAGATTCATTGGACCATCTGAGAGTTTAAAAGTGTTCGGAAGTTGGCATACGAACCAGCTTTACCCTAAAACTTATAACATGGTCATAGCATGTTTCATGCGGCAAGGCTACACCAGTGAAACGTAGATGCTCGATAGATGATAGAGTGCGAGCAGGTAGATATACGACTTGGTCTGAAAATCACGGATAGAAAAGAGCTAGTGATGAGAGACAAGTTGGCAGGAATAGATCATATCGGGTCTAAGTTAGAGAAGTTGTCAAGGTTTATTTCGGAGGGTTTAATTTTGGAACGACGTGGTATTTGAAATAAATTATTAGGCTATGATGGTTCATAGAGTGATTATAGTAGAAATAGAAACCAAATGACTGATAGAAATGAATAAAGAGTTGAGGAATCAATAAGGGAGTAGATATGCGGACTCCTGAGAAACCCCAGCAGTGAGGTAAGAAAAGTATGAGATTGACATTGTAAGTTATTGGCCAAAACGGAAAGTTGGAATTAGAAGCATAAATGACATACAAATTAACCCCTTTAAGTTGGGAGAAGTCGAGTACATTTGGAATAGATTGATTGAGTAATAAAGAAAAAGGCAACAATCTAGATGGTTGAATAAAGGAAAGTTTGACCCCAAACGAGTGATGCATATTGAGTAAAGGTAACGAGCGTCTCAATAATGAGATGACGATGGAGTTAAATAACAGAAGTGAATGAGAATCAGATAATAAGAAGGATGTGATTGATAAAGAAAAGATTGGAAAGATAATTATGAAATGTGAAGCAAGGAATGTTATGAATGGACTTTCGATTGAACTCCCGGGATGACAACATGATAGTGTTAGTATTGTGAATATGAAAGAGTCAGTAGAGTGGCGGGGAATATCATTAACCATGATGTCAAGCGAGAAATCTAAAATTCAACCTGAGAGGTGGAAGAACTTCCAAAAGTGAGTGTTACTAAGATTGAACAAGAACATAGGTCCATAGAATGATGGACCGAGCAACGAGGATATGATGACACGTGAGATTACGATAGAATAGTATCTGATACGATTATGATTATTTTTCTTCTCTGATAAACCTCTATAGTTCAGAGGTAAATTCTAAGTATGATATTTTACAATCATGAAATTTTCTATAATTCTTTGGAATTCTTTTCTTTTCTTCTCTCTTATTCATCTTCTTTATGAATTGAGAAGAACAACCCTTTAAGGAGGGGAGGTACTGCTACGTGACTATCTGTTTGTGTGATAGAAGTCTAAGTGGAATGCCATTAATTGTTTAATTGCTTGTCAAGTACTAAAGGCTGGCCCCCTTCTGTACTAACTATGCAATATAACAAATGTTCATTGATCATAGTGATCTCTCAATAAATTTTTCCACTTAAATATATATACATCGAGATTGCGAAGATAAAAGCAATCGGGGAATGCATAGTACGATTGAGGTTTTCTCTGAATTCGCAACACGATAGTGATACCAAAGTCACTATAGATACCAATAAGAGTAATAGTATAAGACTGGGTAAGAGCATAACCCGGGCAGGGCGTTGTTCGAAAAGTGACAAAGATTGATAGAAAGGATAAAGGGTATATTGTAGCACTAGTGAGAGGTGATGTAAAAGGTTGGGTTTGATTAAGGATTGACTGGGAACGGGAAAGTGAAATAACCAACAAGTACCCAATTGTCTTCTACCTGATTCCGGGACGGAATCCTTTTAAGGAGGGGAGACTGTAAGAACCCAAATTTTTGGTAGAATTAAAACTTTTTATTAAGTATTGATAAAAGGAGGAACAATGATTCCGACTACAAGGTATGAACAGTTCTAATGAATGAATATCGAATGGATATAGATTCCAATATTTATATGTCATGAAAGAATGCAATGGGTTGACAACTTAGATTAGAATGATCTATCCCCTAGAAAGTTGAGATAGGGTTTCTTAGAAAGGAATGGACACCCTCATGTCATCCAGATCGATATTTGTTATAAGTCCGGAGGTTCCATAAAAGAGTTAAGAAACGATCGAGGAAGCACAAGGACATCTTCTGAATACCAGGATTAAAAAGAGAATAAATTGTGAATAGTGTTTTTGATGGAAAATGAGAATATTATCAGACGACACTACATAAGAGTACCCGGAACGGATTTCTGAGTTCGTACTAATGATCCAAAAGGAATAAGAGTGTATGTATAAGTTATCAGATTCTGAAAAATAGCACTTTTATTTTCCCCGAGATTTCCCTGGACACTGAAAGACTTAAGGGATTATTAAAAAGATTTAAGGGATTTAAATTCAAAGATTATAAAGGAGGAATGAGAATGGTAGTATAAATATTAAGAAGGTTTTCGGGAAAACCCTAACTAGAAATCCTTTAGATATTCCTTCGAACGATCAATCAAATTGAGCAATAACCGGACAAAGAAACAAGCAGGGAATCAAGGAAATCAAATTGGTGGGAGGATACGGAACTAAGGTGACCAAAGAGTAAGTCAACTATAAGCTTGGTGGTGTGTTTGCACTTGTACAAAAAAGAGAATGCATAATGTAGTGCCCACAAGTGGTCAAGTAGATAGGTGACACTTGGTCCAATGGATGGCTAACTGTTGGTGTATACTGAAAATATTTATTTGAAGTATATACATTTATTTCTGGCCTATTTTATTGAGAATCATTTAAATGTTTACATGTTGTCTAAATATTATATATTGTGAATAATCTAGTATCAAATGGGATACAGAATATTAGATTATTAAATACGGTTTATATAATATAATATGGTTCACAGCACAGGTGGTGTTAGACAATCCACTGGAATGGCTGTAGTATTATTTAGATTAGTTTATATTGACTAATAAATAATACTAGTATACTTTGTGTATATTGAACAGGATCAAATTTAGAATTGTTCCCTTATACTGATTAAGAAGGTGAACTAAGATTCTATGTTATTATTAATGCTTAGGTTCTTAATCCAGATATAGTAATTGACACGTGTATATTATTTACATGCTTTGATTTATATATGAAATAATTCTTTTGATTTATTTCATTATATTTTGGGTGATGGAATAATATATATGGTGAATATTATTTATTGAAGGAATCCATGTCCTTATAATATTCGGGTTAATGATGTCCCCTTGAAAGCTCAAAAAGATTTAATTATGTGAAACCCTGCAGGTGGATTTATTCCGGCATAATTAAATAAAGGTTGAGTGGATGATCAAGGATAAAAGATATTAATTAAATGAATTATCAGTAATTTATTTAATTAATGGACATGCAATATTTTAAACATGGGGAATTTAATAAGCAAATAATATTGGAAACGAATTAATTAATTAAATTACGGTATTAGGAAAGGTAGTGCAAATATTAATTCTTTAGTGGATTGAATTAATATTTAATTACATTGGGCTATGCCTAAGATGTAATAAGAAGGCCTAACCTAATTGTCCATGATCCCTATTATAGCCCTATATATATTCCTATTCTCTTCTTGCTAGGGCTGGTAGAAAAAATTTTGTAGCCACCCAGGAGCAAGAAGAGAGGTTAACTTGAGAAGACGAAGGCCACACTTCGCTCAAGGGAATTTGGGAATACAGTAGAAGAGCATGGAATCAACCGTTAACAAGGTGATTTTTCTATTCGTACTCGTTAATGTATTGTATCAAAAATCGCAGTGTCAAGATCTGATTGTCCCAACAATTGGCATCAAGAGCTAGGTTCAATGGTTCTGCGATTTTTGATACGATGTCCATGTCGTAATTATATATGCATGTATATAGTGGTAGGCTTGTATATTCTGTTTTGCAGGTTGTTATCCACTATTATGACCATGTATATTTTAATTATGTGTTTGGTTTCCACGTGGTTTATCGTGGTTGTAAAACATGAGGGTTGATCGTGTTAATAGATTTTACAAAATTAGTTTTGTATTAGATCTAATTTTTTTGTAAATGTTTGATGGATTTTGTATAAATTCGGGTATTTTGTAACAATTACGTGCGGCTGAAAATCAAAATCGGAGAAACATATTTGTTCGCTGCGAGGCTGGTTGAGGCTACTGCAGTTAATAATTTTTTTTCTTCCGCTGCAATTGAGCTTCAGGCGACAAAGATCAGGCGCGTGGGAACTGGGGCTGGCGCGCGCGACTGTATCAATTTCCACCGAATGAACACCTTTTGGTTTTGTTTAATTCGGCTGTAATTCATTTGTTTTAAACAAATGAATCTCCTGATTCCTACCTAACCTCTGGAAGGCTAGTGATGCCCAGCTTAATTCCGGACCACAGGGCTGCAGCAAATTAATTTTGGAGGCCATAATAGTGGATTTAAATTATGTTTTATATTTTAATTCCATTATTTAATTTTTTAATTATTGCTTTAAATAATTATTATGTGTGTTGTTAATTATGTGTGTAATTTTTAATTGCATGTTTAACATAATTAGGACGACATGGACATAATTTTTTTTTATTGCTTTAATTAAATGTTATATGTTGTTAAATTATGTGTGTATTTTGAATGCATGTTAGACATAATTATAATGACATGGGCCTCATTTAATTTTAAAATTCCTCATTTTTTTTAAATAAAAATTCTAAGTGGGTGAGGGAATTAATTAGGAATTAAATCCCATGGTCTCCATTATTTTGTATGTAATATAACCTTTTAAATAATGTAGATGGTATATATGATCACCTAACGTGGTGTACTATTTACGGTATTTTAAAAGGTTGCAGAAATTACTAGAACAAAATTCTTAAATTAAATAACGAATATTGAAAGGTATATAGATCATCCTAACGTGACATACCAAGTTTCATAGAATTCGTTACGAAAATTGAATACTCTTTTGATGTTGACTATGGAGAATTCTGTCTAGGAATTGGGTATTAAGCGAGGCCGTTGTGACTCCTCCGAGACCTGGGAATTATCCATTAATATATCAAACGGATGTATTTAGTTGGAGTAATTTAAGAATTTAAATAATGGTATACACTTAGCTATGAAAAATAATATATAGTCCACCCTAACGTGGCGTATTATTTAGTAATAGGACCGAAGTAATATTTAAACGAATTTAAGTGGTATATATGTCACCCATCGTGGCGTACCAGATACTTATGGTGTTTAAATATTAGTGCATTAATTTTAATTAATTGTTAGAGGAAACCAATAGGTTTTAAGATTTGTGCAACTCTCTGATTATGTGTTACATGTATGATTCTCAGGATTAGATCATTATGGGCTTTAATCCACTATTCACCATACTTAAGGATAACAAACTTACTGGACCGAAATATATTGAATGGAAACGTAATTTGGACATAGTGTTGACTGCTGAGGAGTACAAATTTTGTACTTATGAACCCAAGCCAGATCAGCCTGTTGAAGATGCTCCTGAAAGTGAGAAGGAGTATTATAAGCGGTGGGTTAAGGCTGATGAGATGTCGCGATGTTACATTCCGGTAGCAATGTCGGGTGTTTTGCAGCATCAGCATCAGGCTATGGCCACTGCTTCAGATATGCTCTTTAATCTCAAGGAACTTTTTGGAGAACAGAATAGGGCTGCTAGGCAAGTAGCAATGAAGGCTTTAATGAACACTCAGATGGCTAAAGGAACACCTGTAAGGGATCATGTTCTCAGGATGATGTCTCATCTGAATGAGATGGAGATCCTTGGTGCTGATATTGATGGGGAAACCCAGATCGATATCATCCTTATGAGTCTGCCCAAAAGTTTTGAGCAGTTCCGCTTGAATTACACCATTAACAAAAGGATGTATAGTCTCGCGGAACTTCTGACAGAACATCAGGCAGCTGAAGGACTCTTTAAGCAGAATATTCAAGTGAATGTGGCTGAGAAAGCTTCTTCCTCTAAGCCGAAAGGCAAGAAGAAGAAAAAGGTTCAGACACAGAAAGCTGGAAAGGTTGCTAATGCAGTGGGAGTTCAAGGTGCCGTGAAAAAGCCTAAGGGCAAGTGCTTCAGGTGCAAGCAGTCAGGTCACTGGAAACAGGATTGTCCTCTTCCTAAGAAGACAAACAATACCGGTATGTCTCTTTCTCTAGTTACAGAAACATATATAGCGGCTATATCTACGACCACTTGGTGTGTAGATACAAGAGCCACTGACCATGTTTGTAACTCTATGCAGGGGTTCCAGCAATCCAGAATGCTTAGAGATGGCGAGATATATGTGTTCATGGGAGATGCTACGAAAGTAGCAGTAGTTGCAGTTGGAATAATTACATTATCTTTTGGAGATGATAGGATTTTGGTTTTGAACAATTGTCTTTATGTACCTTCGTTTAGAAGGAATTTAATTTCGGTTTCTAAACTTGCCATGGATGCTTATAATATTTGTTTGGATCGTAATGTTTCTTTTATGATGAATAAACGAGTTATATGTTCTGGTACATTGCAAGACAATTTATATATTATTAATCCTATCCAACCAATGCTGCAACATAAGGAAACTAATAACATTCTTTCTAGCTCAAATAAACACTACGCCATAAACAGCTTACGGTAACACCACGACTGTGTTAGCTTAGACCCTAAAAAACGTTACCAAAGGCCAAAAAAAGGCTAAGGTAACACCTGAGCTGGGATAGTTTTATCCTATGTAGCCTTTGGGGTCTAAGCTAACACCTCGACACACATAAGCTAACATAGACAAATTCGTTACCATAGACCTATAAGGTAACACTAAGCAATTCTATAGCAACACCAAATCTATGTTACCTAAGATATTATAATTTTGCAAAACTATTAATTAATTATCTGGGTCCCACATGTGGGCCCCACAGACATTGTCTATTTTAAAACTAATAATTCAAATTTAATTATTTTCTACCATTTCCTTCCTCTAATATTCATTAAAAAAAATGCATAGATACAACAAAAAATAATAAATAGACAAATGTCAAATCTAAAATAATACTACAAACTATAAATATCATTAATTTATAGAAAAATTTACAAATCGTACAACCGGTTACATTTACTTAAACATCCCAGCATAAACTAATCTATCCCCAAGATGCCTAGATGGGATCATCAAGAACAAAAACAACATAAAAAAGTGGCCAATATCAAGAATACTTGCAATGTGCAAGTCCTCCTTCAAAATCCAAGTTGCAAATTACAGCTCCTGGACGTCCTACTATATTCACTAGTGGCCATTCTGCAAAATCCAAACAAAAGAAATTAAGAAACCAAGCATATTAAAAAGAAATAGAAATATCACAAGCAAATGACGTTGTCTAAAAGAAATCAGGTGGCTAGGTAGAGTAGAGTCCCATCAATAATTTTAGACACTAATAATCCACCAATTATATTACATGCTTTTCTTTCTACGATCACCTTTCAGTTCCTCTAATTTAACATAACTAGACGGAAAAGAAAAGAAGTCATAAAAGCAATTACCCTAAATACCAATATCATCAGTAGCAATGGAGATTTTCTTGGACCCGTATTCATAACAACATTCAAGAAGTGTAACACTAAACCGCTGCAAATACAAGTCCATCCAAAAATCATGTTAACATACAAATATTAAGAGTTGCATGTGTGTGCTTAAAGCCTTGAAGTACCTGTTTGCAGAGGTGATGTGCAGCACCAACGGCAGTCCAACCAGAAAACTTTTACATAGCATTAAATAATTGTCAGCAAGAAAGTTAAAAAAATGCATAGCTTTAAAGACTAATGGAAATATGAAACAAAAATTTAGAAAAATTATACTATATCTGGAAAGATTACTACAACATACTACCTTGCAAATCGATTGGGCTCAAAACCAGGAACGTCGGGTGGACCATTCAGTTTCTTTCAAATCGAGAGGGATGCACTATTTTTTATAAGTGTTTTTATCATATAAGTGTTCTTAAAATTATTAATCAATTATGTGGACCCCATATTTGCAAAGCTAATGCACTACCAAGGCAACCTGATCTCTGGTGTGTAAAACAATAAGATTAGCTAATGACAATGCATATAGCAAAAAACATAATTTAGGAATTGTTTAATGGAAAATACGACTTACATTGCTCAACTCTTGCTGCTTGATCCGGAGCAGCAGTTCTTCCAACCCATGGAGTTTGCTGTCATGGATTCCAATCCAGCACCGATCCCTGTTGTAATCAGGAACCACAATATTGAAGTATGAGCATCACATTTTAAAGAGTTGACAAGATTATAACGAATACATAAAATGAATGTAACCATACCAATGTCATAAAATCCAGCTTTGATAGCTGCAACAACATCAACTACTACTTGAAGAGCTTATGAACATTGCCTATTCATAGTTCTAACTGGCACGGTTTCTGCGCAAACACACAATTATAATGATCAGCAACACTATTTGCTACTCATTTTAAGAACTTTTTTCTTGTGCATGCGAGTAATTATGTACCAGGGAAACCAGCGTAGAAAGCTGCCATCTTGCAGTTTAACCATTTTCATCAATTTCACTCAGGTTTACACCTGTCTTATCTATTACCGCCTGCATATATATCATCAAAACATATATTATTAAACAGTGTTTACTACTTCATATTCATTTTAACCATTTTTCCAGACATTTACAGTAACAACCTTCAGTGCTGGTGCAAGCAAATCATTAGCATATGTATCCTTAAATCCACCTCTAATTAACTGCAATTGATGCTTTCCATGATGAAATTTAAAAGCTTGAATAACATTGGCATGAATTCCAAGATATACCTAATTCATAAACTACTACCTCTACAGAAAAAAATACAGATTGAAGCCGAAAAACTACCTTAACAGTAGGAGGGTTTATGGCCCGAGTAAGCTATTAATTTGCTTTCCCAATCGGATGTATAGTATTTGATTCAACCCCAGCAGCTAGCTTCAGAATATCAATACAGACCAATCACAATCTAAATGTAGCCTGCACAAGAATGGACAATTAATATTGTAATCATACACATTACATAACCCCCAAATTGCTTACTTCCATAACAGACTGTGCATTACTGTACTAATATGTATTTTTGCATCATAAAAATAAAAATGCCAATCATGCACTCATTTCATTGTTGAGATGAGTAAGTGCAAGGGTTTTTTAACTCAAAAGCTTTGAACTCGTCTTCCCTCTAAGAATCTCCAGACAAATGTAAACCATATCTAGTTGTATACGTGCACGTGTGTGAACAGAGGACTCAAATATGTATTGCTGCAATTATTAGGTTGCAGAACAGAGGGCATAAACAAGAGAATAATCACTAGTGATGTAATAAATCTCATTGCATCCAACCATAAACAACAAAAATAACTACCAGAATAATAAATAGACGAATGCAACATAAAAGGACCCGTAACTTTACAACATAAACAGTCCACTAAATACCTCCTTTTCACTTGCTCTTCTTCTATGCTGTTCACTATCCACTACCATGTTGATATCTTCAAAAGGATCCATTTGCATCTGGAAAAACAATTGATAAGAGTTGGGAATGCTAATATTTAAACAATATTCACAACTAAGATGCATCACTTACAAAGTTAAGCTAATTGAAATAGAAATACACTTACAAAGTTAAGCTAATTGCAGAGAATCCGATTAATTGAGCTGGATTCGTGTTATATGGAAATTCAATTGGGTTGCAGAGTAAAATCACAAATTAAATTAATCAGCGACTAATGACTAATGTTGTTTAAACAAGATGGTGACAGTTACCTGCATCTACCATGCCTTCTTTTCGTAGCACAATAGTTCTCTTCTTCTCATGGTCAATTATAGCAATCTTTGTTGGTGTGCTCAAATGCACTCGATCAATCTAAAAAAGAACAGGACATAAGCTCGTGGAATATGCAGTATTACTGAGTTTAAGAATGCAGCTATTTAGATATCTACATGCAAGTCTTTGAGTTTTAACAATCAGGAATGCAAAAAAAAAAAAATAGTCGTTAATAAGTAACACTTATTAGCATTATAAAGAACTGACTATCTTAGGGTGCATTTTTCTTTTTCATTTTTTTCTTATAAATTACATATCATTATTGTTTAACCATTTGTAAAGGATTCTCTTTTCTTCTTTATTCTTTTACTTTGGCATTGATCAAATAGTGAAGTACAAATATTTACATACTTTTTAATATGATTCTCTATGGTCAAAAAGTTATCTATATTGCACGCTCAAATATGAGTAACTTTGCAAAACATATATTAAAATTAATTTATATTGTATCAAATTAAATTTCTTACTGAAAAATTCATAAAATTCCGGTTATCCGGTACGCAACCGAGTTGAAATTACAATATTCAAATGTTTAACCATCTATTCTTTAAGATAACCATCTATAAAATTTCCAGCACTATTTGTTTGGTAACGGACAGGTTGTACTATTTTCCTGTTTTCTATTAATTCAAGCAATGAAGAATTAATTACCTTAAGATAATCTAGTTAAAAACTAGCTGCTACTGACTGTCGACCATAATCAGTCTAATCGTAATTTCACAGCTGAGAGAAGGGTGAGAGAGAGATGGAGAGAGAGAGGGAGAGGGAGCGAGAGGGAGAGAAGAAGAGAAAGAAAGAGAGAGAGAGCCCGAGAGAAGGGTGAGAGAGAGACGGAGAGAGGGGTCAAAATCGAAGCATACAACACATATACATACAAATCGAAGCATTAACACAGTTATATTTACAAATCGAAGCATATAAAGAGAGATTTATACCTTAATTGCAAGTGAGAGAGACTGATTGAGTGAACCTTTCAATTAACCCTTAATCAACCCTAACCCTAATAAGCAAGTGAGGCAGACACTGAGCAGAGCGAGATTAAGTGTGAGATTGAGTCGGCGAGAGTGAGATTGAGTGTGAAATTTGACCTACTTGAGCGAGAGAGGGAGAGGTGAGTGAGTGGGGTTCGAGAGAGAGAGGTGTGAGTGATAGAGAGGTTAGTGAGAGAGAGGCAAATAATCCCCAATTCCCCGACTTAAACAATTTTGGCCTAAATTTGATTTGCCCGCTTTTCATTGCTTTCATTTTCTTTTGCCGCCCAGCCAGTTCCTTTTTCTTTTCAATATTTCATTTTGTTATATTTTTTCATTTTCTAATATTTTAAATATTATTAATTTTCTTATAAAAAATTATATGACTATAAATTTTATTATTTTAACTATTGAATAATAATTTAAATTTATTATACCCTGTTATTTTCTCCAATAATTTTATAGATGTATTTAATCAAATTTTAAATTTTTTTGAATATTACTTTATTTTAAGATATTTTAAATCAAATTATTAAAAAATATATTGATATTGTAAAAATATAAAAAAAATCAAGTATTTGATAGAATATTATTTTTATAATAATAAATTCAATGACTTGATTAAAATTATTTAATTTTAAAATTTAATAATTATTAAATCGTTAATTATAAATAAAATTTAAAATAATGTTAATTATACTCTAAGGTAACACAGCCCTTGGTGTTACTAAGTTTAACACCTTTCACAGCTATGGTAACATACCTTTAAGGCTATGGTAACACCAAAACTAGAGTGTTGTGGTAGGTCCAAAATTTCATAGCTATGGTAACACCCGAGAAGGTAACACCCCCCCTAAGTGTTGTATAAGGCCATCTATGGCGTAGTGAAAAGAAAGAAACCTTCTGAATTGAACCAAACATATCTTTGGCACTTAAGATTAGGTCATATTAACTTGAGGAGGATTCAAAGACTGGTAGTAGATGGGCCATTAGGCTCGTTGGCAGTGGAGCCATTTCCAGTTTGTGAATCCTGCTTGGAAGGTAAGATGACTAATAGGCCTTTTAAAGCAAAGGGGAATAGAGCCAAAGAAGTGTTAGAATTGGTTCATAATGATTTATGGGGACCTATGAGTATCCAAGCAAGAGGAGGTTATGAGTATTTTGTCACTTTCATTGACGATTATTCTAGATATGGGTACATTTATTTGTTGTGTCGTAAGTCTGAGTGCTTTGAAAAATTCAAAGAGTACAAAGCAAGTGCGGAGAAGCGACATCTTGGAATCAGATCGTGGTGGCGAATACTTGCTTGGAGAATTTAGGGAATATTTATCAGAAAATGGGATTGCATCCCAGTTGTCTGCACCTGGCACACCTCAGCAGAATGGTGTAGCAGAGAGAAGGAATCGGACTCTTTTAGAGAGTGTTAGATCGATGATGAGTTATTCAGATTTATCCAAGTCGTTCTGGGGATATGCTATAGAAACAGCGGCTTACCTTCTGAACTTGGTACCTTCTAAGTCGGTTCCCAAGACTCCAATAGAATTGTGGACTGGTAGCAAACCAAGTCTAAGACATATTCGAATTTGGGGTTGTCCAGCACATGTGCTGAACAAGAACACGACCAAGTTAGAATCTCGTACAGAAGTAAGGCTGTTTGTAGGCTATCCCATGGGAATGAAAGGTTATATAGTCCTAGGGATCGAGATATCATTGTTAGCACCAATGCTAGATTCTTAGAAGAAGACTATATAATGAACCATAAACCCATGAGTAGTATCGTTTTAGAGGAACTAGTGGGAGGGACAGATAATCCCCAAGTGCCAATAGTACAAGTAGAACAGCCACAAGAAAATGCACAACTTAACACTAATACTGCACCAGTGCCTCGTCGTAGTGGGAGGGTTGTTCAACAACCAGATAGATTCATGTTTTTGGGAGAGTCCTCGGACTTGGTCTCTGGCAAACATGATGAGGATCCCAGGACATACGAAGAGGCAATTCTAGATAAAGATGCAGATCTATGGCAAAAGGCAATGGAATCTGAGATGGAATCTATGTATTCCAATCAAGTTTGGGAGCTCGTGGAACCACCCAAAGGTGTAAAACCCATTGGATGTATGTGGATCTACAAGAAGAAAAGAGGATCTGACAAAAAGGTGAAAGCCTGGAAAGCACGACTTGTTGCGAAAGGGTATACTCAGAAAGAAGGGATCGATTATGAGGAAACCTTTTCGCCGATTGTTATGCTTAAATCGATCCGGATTCTTTTATCTATAGCAGCTCATCTCGATTATGAGATTTGGCAAATGGATGTCAAGACATCTTTCCTTAATGGAAGTCTTGAGGAAACCATCTATATGCAACAACCAAAAGGATTCATTAAGGAAGGCCAAGAGCATCTTGTTTGTAAGCTTAAGAGGTCTATTTATGGACTAAAACAAGCTTCTAGGGACTGGAATATTCGTTTTGATCAGGCAGTCCAGTCATATGGATTTGATCAAAGTCCAAGCGAATCATGTGTGTATAAGAGAAGTGAGGGTAATGCAGTGGTTTTTCTAGTACTGTATGTAGATGACATTTTACTCATTGGAAACAATGTTAAGATGTTGTCGTCAGTAAAGGCATGGTTGTTCAAACAATTTGAAATGAAGGACTTAGGTGAAGTGGCATACATCCTTGGGATCAAAGTAATAAGGGATCGCAAGAAAAGGATGTTGGCTTTATCTCAAGAGCCCTACATTGATGAAGTATTAGCTCGTTTTAACATGCAAAACTCTAAGAAAGGTTTTCTACCTTTTAAGCATGGAGTGGCTCTATCCAAGGAGCAGTGTCCTTCGACACCTAAGGATATAGAGAGCATGAAAGCAGTTCCTTATGCTTCGGCATGTGGAAGCTTAATGTATTCTATGTTATGTACGAGGCCTGACATCTGCTTTGCTGTAGGCATGGTTAGTAGATATCAGTCGAACCCAGGTCAGGAACATTGGAGTGCAGTAAAAACTATACTCAAGTACCTGAGAAGGACTAAGGAGTATATGTTAATTTACAAGGCCTCAGATCTATTTCCTTTGGGATATACTGATTTAGATTTCCAATCAGATAGGGATAAGAGGAAATCGACCTCGGGATATGTTTTTACTTTGGGAGGTGGAGTCGTTATATGGAGGAGTGTAAAGCAGAAATGCATTGCAGACTCTACCATGGAAGCCGAGTACGTGGCGGCCTCTGACGCTGCAAAGGAGGCTGTATGGTTCAGGAACTTCCTTTTGGACTTGGATGTGGTATCTAATTTGCCTAGGAGCTTGACAGTGTATTGTGATAACACTGGTGCTGTGGCAAATTCGAAGGAACCACGAGATCACAAAGCAGCTAAACATATTGAACGTAAGTATCATCTCATACGAGGAATCGTAAAGCGAGGAGATATAGTTGTGGCTCACATATCATCAGAAGACAACCGGGCAGATCCTTTCACAAAGAGTTTCCAGCCAAAGTTTTTGACCGGCATGTGGAAGCGATAGGAGTCAGATGGATGGACACATAGTTTTTTTGTGTAATAGTGGGTTAAATAAACACTGATATACTCATAGAATATTTTGAGTATAAGTGGGAGATTGTTGGTGTATACTGAAAATATTTATTTGAAGTATATACATTTATTTCTGGCCTATTTTATTGAGAATCATTTAAATGTTTACATGTTGTCTAAATATTATATATTGTGAATAATCTAGTATCAAATGGGATACAGAATATTAGATTATTAAATACGGTTTATATAATATAATATGGTTCACATCACAAGTGGTGTTAGACAATCCACTGGAATGGCTGTAGTATTATTTAGTTTAGTTTATATTGACTAATAAATAATACTAGTATACTTTGTGTATATTGAACAGGATCAAATTTAGAATTGTTCCCTTATACTGATTAAGAAGGTGAACTAAGATTCTATGTTATTATTAATGCTTAGGTTCTTAATCCAGATATAGTAATTGACACGTGTATATTATTTACATGCTTTGATTTATATATGAAATAATTCTTTTGATTTATTTCATTATATTTTGGGTGATGGAATAATATATCTGGTGAATATTATTTATTGAAGGAATCCATGTCCTGATAATATTCGGGTTAATGATGTCCCCTTGAAAGCTCAAAAATATTTAATTATGTGAAACCCTGCAGGTGGATTTATTCCGGCATAATTAAATAAAGGTTGAGTGGATGATCAAGGATAAAAGATATTAATTAAATGAATTATCAGTAATTTATTTAATTAATGGACATGCGATATTTTAAACATGGGGAATTTAATAAGCAAATAATATTGGAACCGAATTAATTAATTAAATTACGGTATTAGGAAAGGTAGTGCAAATATTAATTCTTTAGTGGATTGAATTAATATTTAATTACATTGGGCTATGCCCAAGATGTAATTAGAAGGCCCAAACTAATTGTCCATGATCCCTATTGTAGCCCTATATATATTCCTATTCTCTTCTTGCTAGGGCTGGTAGAAAAAATTTTGTAGCCACCCAGGAGCAAGAAGAGAGGTTAACTTGAGAAGACGAAGGCCACACTTCGCTCAAGGGAATTTGGGAATACAATAGAAGAGCGTGGAATCAACCGTTAACAACGTGATTTTTCTATTCGTACTCGTTAATGTATTGTATCAAAAATCGCAGTGTCAAGATCTGATTGTCCCAACACTAACAACACAAAAGCAAGAGATGCATCCAAGTATAGATAGACATTACATGTATTAAGTCATTTAGAAAACAAAACAAAGAATAAAAACCAAGAACAACCAATCTCTCCCAAAATTGCCTAGCAAAACCAAGCTCAAAGAAAAATTCAGATCTCCATTTCTATCCATGACAGAATCACCAAATTTTAACCAAAGCCTCTTCACTCCATGGGCAATATTCGCTCCAAATTTCATAGCAATCCAAGTAGTATAGCCTAGGCAAATCACCTCCCCAAGTGAAGAAACCAAACTGCCAGAATTCGTAACAGCTTCTGTACTGATTTTCAAACGGCCATATCTCCTTCATTTTCATTTTTCAATGGAATTTGGTGTTCTTTAGCTTGTTGGAAAGCTGGTAAGATTCTCTACAACTCTCCTTTAGAAGCCTTGTCCAAAAAACCTTGGTAAGGCCTTCGGTTTTCATGATCTTTCAACTTGGTTTGAGCAGATCCGAAAACCTATAATTATATTCTTGTTGATTCTTGTTAGTTTAAGGTTGTTAAGGAGTTCTAACGACTACCCAAGGTTTATTAATTCTTACCCACACTCCAAGGAAGGTAATCATCTCTTGAACCCTAGCTTTGACTTTAAGTTTTGGTGGTTTTAGATGATATAAGTTGATGATGTTAGTACAAGCATGTTTATGAGATTATGTAGTAGTTTTAGTAGTTATAAAACCATGATTCAAATGATGGATATGAGAGATGTTCTTGGACTATTAAAGATGAGTATTATGTGTGTAAGATTGATGGTATGCCCGGTGTGGCTTGGTTGTGTTGAAATAAATTTGGAAATGTTCGATTTATAGCCGTCGTAATGCCGAAATTTTGATAACCCTTAAAAACTGAGCTTAACAGTTGGTATAAATTTCTGGACTTGATAAGTATATGACATACCCTTGTAGATCTCGAGTCATAGATCATTTTGGCGCAAAAATTGAAGCATTTGGACTTACGGTTTAGGAGATATGATCAAATTATTAAAAGTAGTTCGAAACCGTAATCGAAAGTTCGTAATCGAAATTGATCCCCTTTAATATTGTTTATTCAGTGGCGAATCTTGATAATTAAATACTAGAGATAAAAAGGAAGGTGTGAGAGAAAACCTCATGACAAATGGATCGTTTTCCGATTTTATAAAAATGTTCGAATCAAGGTTAAACGCGAACGAACCCCTAAAAAGCATACTTGGTTATAACTTTGGTCAAGCACTTAGAAAACGGGCGATAAAACTCGAGGTATAATCTTGGTTCCTAAATGACCGACCTTTGAACTTATAACGCTTGAGTATATACCAAGTGTAAGCATAATAACGTGTCGTAATAACGAACAAGTGTCGGATCGTGTCGGCAATAAAAAGAGTTACACTAAAGGGTGTATAACGAGATAATTCGAAAACGTGTTTCGACTTAAGTAAGTTTATACTTAGCCTTTCGAAATATTAAGTGATTAACCTCGGATATTGTGACTATTGATAGATCACCGGATTGACCGAGGCACACTACCCCTACAGGATTCCAGGCAAGTTTCCAATACTTTGGAACTGTTGTTATGACAATATATATATCTGTTGTATTCTGATACATATGCCATAGCATGCATGCCTATCTTCAAGATATATATTGTGATACTTGTTCCTTAAATTATTGTTGGCTTTTGAGCTGGATTGATAACTTATCGGTTATAAGCCGAATATTGCTAAGACCATTAAGTGAAGGGCATCTGAATCTCATTCTTTGAGTATAGACCGGGAGTCGGTATTTCTTGATATATTGAGATTATTTTCAGGGGAAAATATTTGAGTAAATATTTCCATTATTAATCTGATGAATATTATTTGTATATTCCTTTGGTATTATTCAATGAATATTATTTCGAATATTCATTTGATGGTTATTTCTTCGATAAGTATTATTAAGTGAATATTCATTATTTATTCAATGAATATTACCTCGAATATCCATTTGATAATTATTTCTTCAATAAATATTGTTATTAATTTGAAGATTCACTATTGTCCAATGAATATTGTCTCGAATATTCATTCGGTAATTATTCCTTCAATCAGTATTATTAATTCGAATATTTATTATTTATTCAATGAATATTATTTTGAACATTCATTTGATAATTACTTCTTCAATGAGTATTATTAATCCGAGTATTCATTATTTATTCAGTGAATATTTTACGAATTTTCATTCGAGTTTTATTGGTATGATAAGTACTATTTATTTAAATATTCATTAATTATTTAATGAATAGTATTTGTGAATATTTATTTGAGAATTATTCTGAGTAATATTTTATATTAGGATTATTCCTACAATATTTTGACTTAATAAATATTCTTTGGGATATTTATTTAATTCTTCTGGCTCGTTTAAAAATGATTTACTTCATTCGAATATTATCTTCGACCCTCGAACATTAAAAAGATTATCTCTGAGTCTTATTATCAATATTATCTTATCAAGGAAGGTTCTCAGAAACTCTATTCTTCGTTCAATTCTATCTCTCAGATTATAAGGGAACCTTACTTGAGAAATGTTATTTATTTTTTTGACTTCCCGGTCATAAATTCTTTGAAACTATTCTTTTCACTCGCGACTTGGTGTGTACCCACTCATCATTCGAGGGGTAAGAGTGTTGGAACAAGTTGATATCCATTAACAAGCAGCAGCTTGGGAAATATTGGTGAATCTTCCTTTCCAACTAGATACGACTACTTTGTGGAGTCTTATCAACAAGTATTAAACTTGGGGAAAGGGGGGAAGATCTTTACGTTTCAGAGTTATGGATGTTATTGGAACTAGGAGTCGTGTAAGAGGCCGAGTAGCGCCGGTCCATCCCATTGGCCCAACCGTTGGCCGGGGAGATCTAACAGGGTGGTAGACAAGTAAATCCGTCAGTTCTTCCTTCTACCGGTAGTAAAACTCATTTGAGCTGTATAATCTGCGACTGATCATCATAAGGATTGGAACAGCGGGCGTGGTGAATACTCCAGTATTAGTTCATCATCCAAGGTTGGAATTTTCTACAACATTATCATTGTTGGCAGGGTTGAAAAAGTGTTTGAAACTGGAATTGTAATATCTTTCTTGCAAGTTCCTCTTTCATGAAAATGATGCTATCTTTCTTATCTTTGGCATAGCAGATATTCCCACAGACAATATAATTTAAGTTACCTTGTAACTTCATCATTTACGTTATACTGGCACTATCTTCGTAAATGCATGGCATATGGTTTCAACGATATAATTGACTTGTATATATATATATATATCATTTTTGCTCAGCTGTATATTATTGTTGGTGGGCTATTGCTCACCCTTGCTTTATTTATTATGTCACAACAACAACTAGATCAGACGGCCCGTGCAAGGCGCACTTGGCGTAAGCAGGTGTTGGCTGTCAGAGGATTACCGCTGAGGTTATAACTACCATTGCTAAAGAGGAAGCTATTGGTAGGCTAGTTGTTAGCATCTGAGTGTCAAATGTATTTATTATATGACTCCTATAAATGGATGGCAAAGAGCAAGTAGAATTTCATTGTAATTCTTTGAGTTGTATGAACTCAAGCTTGTGATTAATAAAATTTGGGAGTTACTCTGATTTCATCTCTGGGACTATAACGGGTGTGTTTTATGTTGTTTGTTTTGGGTCACAAGGTTGCAATTTAATTTATGTTGGTTTGTGGAAGGAAATTGAGGCCGTAACGACCAGATCCCTGACCCCGGATCTGGGGGTGTTACAGAAATGGTATCAGAGCGAGCGTTATATATCCCAGAGATGATGTGACGTTAAAATAATAAATTCATCAAGATAATAAGAACTCTTTCCAAGTTCATAGTCGGACTACTTAATGCAGTACTGACATATAAAACCCTTATGGGAACTCTTAAGTATCATAAAATAACTTAGCGCGTTCTCGTGTCGACTTGTAAGGCGACGGACCTTGAGGCGTACGAGCAGCAGCACGGTGATGCTTTGATAATATGCTAACAATCGGATCGTGGATTCGAGAGAGTACCCTACTGAGGACCTGGAAGAGGGTTCAGCTAAGGAGGAAAATCCTGTAAGGATAAGGAAGTTTACCTTTGAGGAAATAAGGGCTGCAGCCAGAGAGACTATAAGAGTTAAGGGATTAGTGTGAATATTATCAATGGTAATTCGCCATGAGAAGGTAGATTTCATAGGTTATAATTTATGAAACCAAATTGAGATTGCTGAGGTGATCTTATTCAGTGAGATGTCCATTTTATGAAGGGATCAACTTAGAAAGTAAAGATAGTGGAAAATGATGAACCAGAAACCTTAAATTCATGAGACTAAGAGGGATATTAAGTTCTTTCTTTTCCTTGAATGGATTATGGTAGTATCTTAATTTCATTCCGACACTGAATCATAAATGGATCGAGCAATACGATCAGCGGTTAAGAGATAATGGAAAATATTTTAAAGATGAGGCCTAAAGGAGCAAGTGTCTGCCAAGTTCTCGGAGTATGAATTCTGGCAAATGAAGTTCCGTTATTAGGATATGCGATCAATAATGAGTAGTGTTGGTGGACCCCACCGATTTAAAAGGCAGTCTCAATTGAGGAAAGTCAACCACTCCCACAAAGGACTAAGAAGTCGAATAGGCAGAAAAACGTGAGAAGATCCTCCTGGAGCTAAAGATGAAGTTGGTGATGACCCAGCGTCGGCGTTGCCTAATGGAAGAAGGAAACTTTGGGACATATTATGATGCATCTCATATAGGTATAGGTTCTGTGCTTATGCAGCACAGCAGCGTAATTTCGAATACATTTGGACATCACGGCTCACCAGATTCGGATGGCCATGGTAGTGCCAATTTTGGGGAATGACTAACTCCGATGGTGGTGTTCCTTCTGAGAATAGTTGTTAGGTAGACTGGTATTCGGTAGTATCGTCTATTAGGACGAATATGTACCGGGGAGAAGATGTGGCATATTCAGTTTGGAACTTTTGATTTCCCTTCTATAGAATATATATTTGGTTTTTTTCCAACGGTTAAATTCCCAACTTTATGTCAATCATACCGTTACTGTAACTGCTTATGGTTCAACCTGTTTGGATGATCCTAGAACTATTCTTCAGGTTTCAAAATGAATCTTCTTAGTGTTACCAATGGGAGGATAGATTGACCCAAAATTTCCCTGATTCTGGAAGGAAATTCGACGAATTTTGGCAAACCTTGTATTTCTGATTATCAGAAGATATCACTAAAGAGAGTGGAACTGGAGCGAACCCTGTGGATTGGGTAAGGTAGCCGCTATGCGAGCTGGGAGACAGACCCCGATTATCATGATTGATTATAGAGATAAACGGATGAAGTTGAGATTGGATGGTAAAAAGGGAAATGTAATTAAGAAACAAGCCGGACTGAGAAATTCCGGGATTGACTTAAATGGAAAGGTTGTTATGCCAGAAGTGTTAAGCTTATGTGGCACGTGGAATTGATAAGAGTAGTTGAAAGGATAAAAGTAAAGGAAAGGTGACCGGAGATGGTACCGAGAAGTCGATTGAGACTTATATGGAGTGAAGTTTTGAAAAGATCAAAAGGTATCAAAGAAGAAGGCACTATGCCAACAATTGCTAGAAAAGTGATGCTATTAGCCAACCCCTAAACTCACATATTTTAGCATGGCCAGTTGGGGCCAAGTCTCAAAGGATTATCAAGAGACTAAACCAGCAATGTAAGGACAAAGCGGGGTGCTTCTAACCAAGCACCAACCGCGAGGACTTTTGATATAAAATGAATTGAGATACATGACGTTGGATTTTATATATACCATGGACGTATTAGGATTGAGATAGTGACCAATGAAAGGTTATGAAGATTGTCAGAGATAGTGCAGTGTGATGCATAAATGTTATCTGAAGCTTAGTGTCCTCAATAGGAGCAATAGGTACTAAGAGACTTATGTTGAACACGACCAATATCTTCCAGAACATCCTTGCTACTATTACCAAATTCTGTAAGATAGACAGACATATGTTGAATCGACCAAGGTATCAATAACCTGTAAGGAATTGTGGAAAGGAGTCTCGAAAAGTACATAGACAGAAGTGTTATAGAATTGATTAATGAGGTTTGATATACCCTGTACCCAAGAGATACAGGAGGAATGATGAGGATGACCTAAGAAACCTTACAAGGAAAAAGGTGATACTCTGAGTTTCCAAAATGGAAGTTTGATGGGGAAAGTATGACATGATAATACAAATAATGCCAGAGGAGGCATGTGTGAACCATGAGGAATTACGGATGGAACCAATAAAGGTTAAGATTATCCTAAAACAGGAAAGAACTAAGAATAGAAATATCCTAGGTATGATTAGGAGTAACTGTAGTAAAGTTCACACCAAAAAGCTGGAAGCAATGACTTATGGAGAAAGATTGGTATATGTTTTCTACCCTTTAGTAGAGTTCAAGGGAGAATGCTTTCACCCTAAGTTGGAATGGATCCAGAAAACATTGATTGCAAGAAATTGTTATAATCAGGAAAGGCCAATGAGGTGGCCGACACTTTAAGTATAGAGGAGTAATTATGAATGCTCATACCAAAGAAACAGAAAGATATTGAGAAGGACCTTGAAGGTCATAATGTGGTGGAGGATTTACATTCCTTCTGATATTGGTGCAAGAGTCAACCATAAGAATAGTTTAACTAAACATTCGATTCCTGATGTCGTCTTAAGAATATTGCCTGCATTAGGAGATCCTATTTGAGGTAAACCACGACCATGATTCGAAATTGATTAAGTGAACCGTTAATCTTCCAGTCTTCTACTGAAGATATAAGATTAATAATTTCATCGATCTGTCATAGCTGCGATTTTGTTTGCTTCATGTATTATCTACGCCAAGTTCAGGAAGTGTTCCTCATGGATAGGGAATAGCGATTATTTTGTCTTCCTAGAGGATTTTGATCCGACAATTAGGGAACCCGTATGAATGACTATTAAATCGATATGTAAACGACAAACGATGATGATTCAGTAAAGGACTACATTAATGTAGTGGTGATTCTTCTAAGAAATTAGATGACGACGCAAGAATAAAAATGGTGCTGCTATTGATAAGCTAAATGGCATGTTGATGAATGACAAACAAGTTTATGTTGGTGCAGTTCTGCGTAAACAAGGTAGGGAATATGAGGTTGGAGGTCCATGAGGCTAAAGGTGTCCCGTGGAAAGAATTAATGAGATCTGGAGAGAAGGGTAGTTGAGCCCGAGATTCATTGGACCATCTGAGAGTTTAAAAGTGTTAGGAAGTTGGCATACGAACCAGCTTTACCCTAAAACTTATAACATGGTCATAGCGTGTTTCATGCGGCAAGGCTACACCAGTGAAACGTAGATGCTCGACAGATGATAGAGTGCGAGCAGGTAGATATACGACTTGGTCTGAAAATCACGGATAGAAAAGAGCTAGTGATGAGAGACAAGTTGGCAGGAATAGATCATATCGGGTCTAAGTTAGAGAAGTTGTCAAGGTTTATTTCGGAGGGTTTAATTTTGGAACGACGTGGTATTTGAAATAAATTATTAGGCTATGATGGTTCATAGAGTGATTATAGTAGAAATAGAAACCAAGCGACTGATAGAAATGAATAAAGAGTTGAGGAATCAATAAGGGAGTAGATATGCGGACTCCTGAGAAACCCCAGCAGTGAGGTAAGAAAAGTATGAGATTGACATTGTAAGTTATTGGCCAAAACGGAAAGTTGGAATTAGAAGCATAAATGACATACAAATTAACCCCTTTAAGTTGGGAGAAGTCGAGTACATTTGGAATAGATTGATTGAGTAATAAGGAAAAAGGCAACAATCTAGATGGTTGAACAAAGGAAAGTTTGACCCCAAACGAGTGATGCATATTGAGTAAAGGTAACGAGCGTCTCAATAATGAGATGACGATGGAGTTAAATAACAGAAGTGAATGAGAATCAGATAATAAGAAGGATGTGATTGATAAAGAAAAGATTGGAAAGATAATTATGAAATGTGCAGCAAGGAATGTTATGAATGGACTTTCGATTGAACTCCCGGGATGACAACATGATAGTGTTAGTATTGTGAATATGAAAGAGTCAGTAGAGTGGCGGGAAATATCATTAACCATGATGTCAAGCGAGAAATCTAAAATTCAACCTGAGAGGTGGAAGAACTTCCAAAAGTGAGTGTTACTAAGATTGAACAAGAACATAGGTCCATAGAATGATGGACCGAGCAACGAGGATATGATGACACGTGAGATTATGATAGAATATTATCTGATACGATTATGATTATTTTTCTTCTCTGATAAACCTCTATAGTTCAGAGGTAAATTCTAAGTATGATATTTTACAATCATGAAATTTTCTATAATTCTTTGGAATTCTTTTCTTTTCTTCTCTCTTATTCATCTTCTTTATGAATTGAGAAGAACAACCATTTAAGGAGGGGAGGTACTGCTACGTGACTATCTGTCTGTGTGATAGAAGTCTAGGTGGAATGCCATTAATTATTTAATTGTTTGTCAAGTACTAAAGGCTGGCCCCCTTCTGTACTAACTATGCAATATAACAAATGTTAATTGATCATAGTGATCTCTCAATAAATTTTTCCACTTAAATATATATACATCAAGATTGCGAAGATAAAAGCAATCGGGGAATACATAGTACGAGTGAGGTTATCTCCGAATTCGCAACACGATAGTGATACCAAAGTCACTATAGATACCAATAAGAGTAATAGTATAAGACTGGGTAAGAGCATAACCCGGGCAGGGCGTTGTTCGAAAAGTGACAAAGATTGATAGAAAGGATAAAGGGTATATTGTAGCACTAGTGAGAGGTGATGTAAAAGGTTGGGTTTGATTAAGGATTGACTGGGGAACGGGAAAGTGAAATAACCAACAAGTACCCAATTGTCTTCTACCTGATTCCGGGACGGAATCCTTTTAAGGAGGGGAGACTGTGAGAACCCAAATTTTTGGTAGAATTAAAACTTTTTATTAAGTATTGATAAAAGGAGGAACAATGATTCCGACTACAAGGTATGAACAGTTCTAATGAATGAATATCGAATGGATATAGATTCCAATATTTATATGTCATGAAGAATGCAATGGGTTGACAACTTAGATTAGAATGATCTATCTCCTAGAAAGTTGAGATAGGGTTTCTTAGAAAGGAATGGACACTCTCATGTCATCCAGATCGATATCTGTTATAAGTCCGGAGGTTCCATAAAAGAGTTAAGAAACGCTCGAGGAAGCACAAGGACATCTTCTGAATACCAGGATTAAAAAGAGAATAAATTGTGAATAGTGTTTTTGATGGAAAATGAGAATATTATCAGACGACACTACATAGGAGTACCCGGAACGGATTTCTGAGTTCGTACTAATGATCCAAAAGGAAAAAGAGTGTATGTAAAAGTTATCGGATTCTGAAAAATAGCACTTTTATTTTCCCCGAGATTTTCCTGGACACTGAAAGACTTAAGGAATTATTAAAAAGATTTAAGGGATTTAAATTCAAAGATTATAAAGGAGGAATGAGAATGGTAGTATAAATATTAAGAAGGTTTCTGGTAAAACCCTAACTAGAAATCCTTTAGATATTCCTTCGAACGATCAATCAAATTGAGCAATAACCGGACAAAGAAACAAGCAGGGAATCAAGGAAATCAAATTGGTGGGAGGATAAGGAACTAAGGTGACCAAAGAGTAAGTCAACTATAAGCTTGGTGGTGTGTTTGCACTTGTACAAAAAAGAGAATGCATAATGTAGTGCCAACAAGTGGTCAAGTAGATGGGTGACACTTGGTCCAATGGATGGCTAACAACACAAAAGCAAGAGATGCATCCAAGTATAGATAGACATTACATGTATTAAGTCATTTAGAAAACAAAACAAAGAATAAAAACCAAGAACAACCAATCTCTCCCAAAATTGCCTAGCAAAACCAAGCTCAAAGAAAAATTCAGATCTCCATTTCTATCCATAACAAAATCACCAAATTTTAACCAAAACCTCTTCACTCCATGGGCAATATTCGCTCCAAATTTCATAGCAATCCAAGTAGTATAGCCTAGGCAAATCACCTCCCCAAGTGAAGAAACCAAACTGCCAGAATTCGTAACAGCTTCTGTACTGATTTTCAAACGGCCATATCTCCTTCATTTTTCAATGGAATTTGGTGTTCTTTAGCTTTTTGGAAAGCTGGTTAGATGCTCTACAACTCTCCTTTAGAAGCCTTGTCCAAAAAACCTTGGTAAGGCCTTCGTTTTTCATGATCTTTCAACTGGGTTTGAGCAGATCCGAAAACCTCTAATTATATTCTTGTTGATTCTTGTTAGTTTAAGGTTGTTAAGGAGTTCTAAGGACTACCCAAGGTTTATTAATTCTTACCCACACTCCAAGGAAGGTAATCATCTCTTGAACCCAAGCTTTGACTTTAAGTTTTGGTGGTTTTAGATGATATAAGTTGATGATGTTAGTACAAGCATGTTTATGAGATTATGTAGTAGTTTTAGTAGTTATAAAACCATGATTCAAATGATGGATATGAGAGATGTTCTTGGACTGTTAAAGATGAGTATTATGTGTGTAAGATTGATGGTATGCCCGGTGTGGCTTGGTTGTGTTGAAATAAATTTGGAAATGTTCGATTTATAGCCGTCGTAATGCCGAAATTTTGATAACCCTTAAAAACTGAGCTTAACAGTTGGTATAAATTTCTGGACATGATAAGTATATGACATACCCTTGTAGATCTCGAGTAATAGACCGTTTTGGCGCAAAAATCGAAGCATTTGGACTTACGGTTTAGGAGATATGAACAATTATTAAAAGTAGTTCGAAACCGTAATCGAAAGTTCGTAATCGAAATTGATCCCCTTTAATATTGTTTACTTTGTGGCGAATCTTGATAATTAAATACTAGAGATAAAAAGGAAGGTGTGAGAGAAAACCTCATGACAAATGGATCGTTTTCCGATTTTATAAAAATGTTCGAATCAAGGTTAAACGCGAACGAACCCCTAAAAAGCATACTTGGTTATAACTTTGGTCAAGCACTTAGAAAACGGGCGATAAAACTCGAGGTAAAACCTTGGTTCCTAAACTTTGGTCAAGCACTTATAACCTTTGAACTTATAAGGCTTGAGTATATACCAAGTGTAAGTATAATAACGTGTCGTAATAACGAACAAGTGTCGGATCGTGTCGGCGATAAAAAGAGTTACACTAAAGGGTGTATAACGAGATAATTCAAAAATGTGTTTCGACTTAAGTAAGTTTATACTTAGCCTTTCGAAATATTAATTGATTAACCTCGGATATTGTGACTATTGATAGATCACCGGATTGACCGAGGCACACTACCCCTACAGAATTCCAGGCAAGTTTCCAATACTTTGGAACTGTTGTTATGACAATATATATATCTGTTGTATTCTGATACATATGCCATAGCATGCATGCCTATCTTCAAGATATATATTGTGATACTTGTTCCTTGAATTATTGTTGGCTTTTGAGCTGGATTGATAACGTATCGGTTATAAGCCGAATATTGCTAAGACCCTTAAGTGAAGGGCATCTGAATCTCATTCTTTGAGTATAGACCGGGAGTCGATATTTCTTGATATATTGAGATTATTTTCAGGGGAAAATATTTGAGTAAATATTTTCCATTATTAATCTGATGAATATTATTTGTATATTCCTTTGGGATTATTCAATGAATATTATTTCGAATATTTATTTGATGGTTATTTCTTCGATAAGTATTATTAAGTGAATATTCATTATTTATTCAATGAATATTACCTCGAATATCCATTTGATAATTATTTCTTCAATAAATATTGTTATTAATTTGAAGATTCACTATTGTCCAGTTAATATTGTTCCGAATATTCATTTGGTAATTATTCCTTCAATCAGTATTATTAATTCGAATATTCATTATTTATTCAATGAATATTATTTCGAACATTCATTTGATAATTACTTCTTCAACGAGTATTATTAATCCGAGTATTCACTATTTATTCAGTGAATATTATTACGAATGTTCATTCAAGTTTTATTGGTATGATAAGTACTATTTATTTAAATATTCATTAATTATTTAATGAATAGTATTTGTGAATATTTATTTTAGAATTATTCCGAGTAATATTTTATATTAGGATTATTCCTACAATATTTTGACTTAATAAATATTCTTTGGGATATTTATTTAATTCTTCTGGCTCGTTTAAAAATGATTTACTTCATTCGAATATCATCTTCGACCCTCGAATATTAAAAAGATTATCTCTAAGTCTTATTATCAATATTATCTTATCAAGGAAGGTTCTCAGAAACTCTATTCTTCATTCAATTCTATCTCTCAGATTATAGGGGAACCTTACTTGAGAAATATTATTTATCTTGTTGACTTCCCGGTCATAAATTCTTTGAAACTATTCTTTTCACTCGCGACTTGGTGTGTACCCACTCATCATTCGAGGGGTAAGAGTGTTGGAACAAGTTGATATCCATTAACAAGCAGCAGCTTGGGAAATATTGGTGAATCTTCCTTTCCAACTAGATACGACTACTTTGTGGAGTCTTATCAACAAGTATTAAACTTGGGGAAAGGGGGGAAGATCTTTACGTTTCAGAGTTATGGATGTTATTGGAACTAGGAGTCGTGTAAGAGGCCGAGTAGCGCCGGTCCATCCCATTGGCCTAACCGTTGGCCGGGGAGATCTAACAGGGCGGTAGACAAGTAAATCCGTCAGTTCTTCCTTCTACCGGTGGTAAAACTCATTTGAGCTGTACAATCTACGACTGATCATCGTAAGGATTGGAACAGCGGGCGCGGTGAATACTCCAATATTAGTTCATCATCCAAGGTTGGAATTTTCTACAACATTATCATTGTTGGCAGGGTTGAAAAAGTGTTTGAAACTGGAATTGCAATATCTTTCTTGCAAGTTCCTCTTTTATGAAAATGATGCTATCTTTCTTATCTTTGGCATAGCAGATATTCCCACAGACAATATAATTTGAGTTACCTTGTAACTTCATCATTTACGTTATACTGGCACTATCTTCGTAAATGCATGGCATATGGTTTCAACGATATTGTTGACTTGTATATATATATCCTTGTTGCTCAGCTGTATATTATTGTTGGTGGGCTATTGCTCACCCTTGCTTTATTTATTATGTCAAAACAACAGCTAGATCAGACGGTCCGTGCAAGGCACACTTGGCGCAAGCAGGTGTTGGCTGTTAGAGGATTACCGTTGAGGTTATAACTACCATTGATGAAGAGGAAGCTATTGGTAGGCTAGTTGTTAGCATCTGAGTGTCAAATGTATTTATTATATGACTCCTATAAATGGATGGCAAAGAGCAAGTAGAATTTCATTGTAATTCTTTGAGTTGTATGAACTCAAGCTTGTGATTAATAAAATTTGGGAGTTACTCTGATTTCATCTCTGGGACTATAACGGGTGTGTTTTATGTTGTTTGTTTTGGGTCACAAGGTTGCAATTTAATTTATGTTGGTTTGTGGAAGGAAATTGAGGCCGTAACGACCAGATCCCTGACCCCGGATCTGGGGGTGTTACAATAGTGCTCAATTGAAATCAAACATCTTAAAAATCTATACTCATGAATTTCTGAAATCCGTCATCGTTTCGAGTCAGTCATTTTCATAGTACGACGCTAATATGGTTTCTAATTATTCATTTTCTATTTCACTTATAGGGTACCTACATACCATTTCCCTAAATCCTCAAAATCACTATTCATTTAAGCATTGTAGAATTTCTAAAGTTAGGGTTATTACAGGTATCATTCACCACTGACTTTGGTATGTATTGTTACCTTGTTAAGGCCTTTGGACTAAAGAATGCAGGAGCTATCAATTAATAGTTGATGAATAAGATCTTTGCCCATCTCACTAGGAAAACTATGGAAGTTTATGTCGACAACATGTTGGTGACAGCCTACACAAGGAAAATCATATTGAGCATCTGCGAGAGGCATTTGAAGTGCTGAGGCACTATAAGATGGTGCTGAATCTGGCAAAGTGTGCCTTTGGTGTAGGATCTGGGAAGTTTTTGGGTCTTATAGTCTAAAAGCGAGGAATTGAGGTCAACCCCGAAAAGATTAAGGCTATCCTTGACATGGAACCTTCGCGTTCCATAAGGGACGTATATAAATGGACTAGAAGATTGCAGCATTGGGGAGATTCATCTCCAAATCTGGCGACAAATGTTTGTCATTCTTCAAAACCCTGAATAAAGTAAAAAAACATTGAATGGATAGAGGAAAGCCAAGACGCCTTCGAACAACTGAAGAAGTACATGGTTGAAGCCCCATTGTTAGCCAAGCCAAGTATGGCAGTATCAGATCAGGTCATGAGTGCCGCACTTGTGAAAGAAGAAGATAGTGTTCAGAAACTAGTTTATTACGTGATTAAGGTCTTGCATGGAGCAAAGTTGAACTACTCCACTATTGAGAAATTTGCATTGGCATTGGTAACTGCCTATTACAGAAGCTACGACCCTATTTTCAGGCACACAAGATTGAAGTCCTTACGAGGCAGGCGTTAAGGAATATTTTGCACAGCCCCAAATCCAGTGGGAGGCTAATCAAATGGGCTATTGAGTTATGAGAATTTGATATCAAGTATAATCTTAGGACATCTATTAAGACTCAGGCATTGGTTGACTTCGTGGTTGTATGTACCATTGATAACCAAGAAGTTGGGGGCAGGAGATAGTACCTCATGAAGGTAATGATCTGCAGAAGAAGGGTGAAGAAGGTGAAGAACTTGTAGTAAAGGAGAAGGAATATTGGATGCTCTATTTTGATGGGGCATCAAAACCAAAAACGAGTGGTGCAGATCTTGTCCTGCAAAGTCCCGATGGATTCACAATTAAATATGCCCTGAAGTTCTGAAGTTGGACTTCCTAACGACTAATAATGAGGCAGAATATGAAGACTTGGCCTAGTAGAAGTCTTCAGGGTCAAGAACCTAAAAGTTTGTGGAAATTCGAGATTAGTAGTCTCACATGTCAATGGAGAGTTTGAAGCGAAAGATAAAATCATGGCCAAGTACTTAAGGCTCGTGAAAGCTGTGATGACTCAGTTAGATGAATGCTATGTAGAGCACAATCCTAGAGAGTAAAGTGTCAAGGCCGGTGCATTATCCAAGTTCGCCCCCTCTGAAATAGAGAATAATTCAGGAAGTGTTTCCTTCCAGGTTTTGAGAACCCCCACCATTGATTCAAAGCTAGTTGCACTTATTGGAGTAAGAGAACGATGGATAAAAGCTATCAAGGCATACCTCAAAACTGGATGGCTCCCAAAAAATGCCTTGGAGGCACGAAAACTATCAGTAAGGGCACTAAGTTATGCATTGATCGTAGGGATCCTCTATAAGAAATCCTATGTAATTCTGTATTTAAAGTGCCTAAGGCCTCAAAAAGCTGAGTTAGCTCTCAAAGAGGTCCATGAGGTAATCTATGGGCAGCACTTGGGGGCAGAGGCCTAGCTCACAAGATAGTTAGATTTGGATTTTACTGGCCTAAGATGTTAGCAGACGTGAAAGATTATGTGTAGAAGTCTGATCGGTGTCAAAAGCATGCACTAGTGGTTAGGCAACCACCTGAGATGATGACATCCATCAATTCCCCTATTCCGTTCGCCATTTGGGAAATGGATATACTTGGACCCTTTTCTTGTAGCCACGACTCAAAAGAAGTTTTGAATGTCACAATCGAATATTTTCCTAAGTTGAAGGAAACCAAGCCCTTAGCCAAGATCACAACCAAGCAAGTTGCACATTTCCATGAATCCTAGTCACGGATAATGGAGGATAATTTATTTATGAGGAATTTAATTAAGAAGTATTTCGATGAGAATGATATCGAGCTTCGTTTCACCTCGGTTGCCCATCCCCAAGCCAACGGGCAGGTGGAGGTTTCTAATCGAATTATCCTTGATGAATTGAAGAAGAGGGTGGAACGCTCTAGAAACACTTGGGTGGATGAACTTTTGTCCATACTATGGGTGTATCGTACCACCTACAAAGTGACAACTGGGGCAACCCGTTCCTATTAGAAACACTTGGGTGGATGAGCTGTTGTACCTGTGGAGATCACACATGCATCTCCTTGGGTGGATGCCTTTGAGCAAGAACTAATGAAGAAGGAATGAGGCTTGCTCTCGGCTTGATTGATGAAGTGAGGGACGAGGCCAACGCGAGGAATGTGGAACATCAGAAAAAAGGCTTCTTTTTACTATAACCTAAGCATGAAAGAAAGGTTCTTTCGTCAGAAGAACCTGGTATTCAGGAAGATTGAAACATCTAGAGTTGGATAGAAAGGAAAGTTGGCCCCTAACTGGGAAGGGCCGTATCAAGTCAAGGGAAAGTTGGGTCAAGGATCATATGTGTAACAACCCGAAATTTTATGAATTATTATTTAAATATTTTATTGGTTTTTACATAGAGGAGGAATATGATTATGGATATTTTTTAGAAGGAAAATTATATATGTGATATCATGTTTAAATGCATATATGATGATTTATGTGCGCCGTGTAAATTTTATTTGCGTTTTTATGATTAAAATCTATTTAAATCATGCATTAGTGATCTTATGAGATTTTTGTAAAATTATTGGTGTTGATAAAAATCATGAAATCTTTTGTGTTATCATATTTATGAAATTATTTAGCTTTTAAAATTTTTGGGAGAATTATTTTGGATGTTAAGTATTTTAAAATGATTTTAAGAGTTATGTTGTATTTAAAGGATCAAATTTTGTAAAATTCATATTTAATTCATTTTTTATCCAAAAAATATTTTAAAAATATGGGAGTGATTGTAATTTCATGAACTTTATTTAGAATTTTTCAAATTTTATTTTTCACTTATTTCCATTCAAATTCGATTTTTAGAAGTGATTAAATTGTTAAATTTATATTTTCAGTAGTGGGAAATGACAGTCCTGCCCTTGTCTTTTCTTATGCGCATAACCCATTCTCTTTTTCCTCCATTTTTCTTGATTATTCTGGAGACTTCTTGAGTTCTCTGCAGTGTTCAGGACAATCTCTCTCTCGGTCTTATCTCTATCTCTCTTCCGAGCTCTCAATCTCCCTTGCTCAAAAAAATATCTCTCTAGATCTTTCTGTCTCACTCTCCTCTCCAACTGCGTATATATATATATATATATATATATGGTGTCGTGTGTGTTCCCTGCGTCCTTATGGTGAGTATTGAAGGTGCTGAAATCCAGGAGTGGTATGCGTGGGTTCGATTACAAGTGCGTGTGTGAGTATATCGCATGTGCGTGTTAGTCTCTGTTCGTAGTCTTGTTATTTCAACGGGGTGTTGTGTGTATGCCGCTGCGTATAGATGCTGGGTGTGTATGTATACACGAGGTGTGTGCTTTGTGTATGTAAACTGCTGTCAAGTGTGTGTGAGTAAGCTGCTGTCGAGTGTGAGTGTGTGTGAGTAAGCTTCTGTGATTTCGGTTCTTCCCTAGTGTGAGTTGGGTTTGAATTGGAATGTACTGTTGTGTATGATTCTGCAGTGTATGCATAAGTTCGAGTGCTTAAATTGTTACAGTGGTTTTATACTGATCTCCTGATGATTGTATTAGGTCAGTGCTGTAATGGTGAGTAAAAGAGAAGAAAGAAATAGGTGTTGGGGGGAGTGTATAGGTGTATGGACTGGTGTGCGGTGTGTTTGTATATCTTATGGTTGTGATGCAGAAGCAAGACTGAGCAAAGAGAAGGGGTGAAAGAGGAGCAGGAAGCCGTGTTAGTGTGTGTCATGGTAGTGAAATGGAGATGGAGGAGTCAGAAGGAGGCTGGGGTGATCAAGAAAGATAGTTGGAGAGGCTTTAAGGTGATACAAGTGTTGCAGGTGTGGTATTAGGGTGTTAACTGATGTGGGTTCACGGTGCAAAACAGCTATAGTAAAGGAAGGGGAAGCCACCACCTTTGTTTGACGCGCGGGCTTGATATCGGCAGATCAGACTTGTGGCAATTGCAAGAGCGTTAAACCAAATGATGATCGAAATAAAAGATTGTGATGCAGTAAGATAGAAGAAGAAAATAGTATTACTTCGGCGTTACATAATAGCTAAGGACTAGAGGCAAGTGTTACTATCCATCACTTATCGTTCAAGTGAGTTGTTTATTTAATTGTGATACCAATAATGATGAGTAAGTATATACCATACTTACTTTACTATTGAAAATTTGATTAAAATATTTCTTTTAATATCGATGATTTGTTGATGATTTTCTGATGAAAATTGACTATTTTTTTACCATGACTTTGTGAATCAATGGTGCTTCCTTGTTGGAAGTGAAGCTAAACCAAATGTTTAGCTAGTCGGGATCCCACTAGTAGAACATTGAACCTATCATGTCTGAATACTCATTTCATACTTTCTTTTAATCAATTTTATGATGAAAGATTTTAGATTCAAAATACTTATCTTGTGGTTTGAGCTTTTGACAAAAGATATCTGTTTTATTTGCAATGATTTATTAAAATTCCTGTTTTACTATATGCTTGCTGAGCATTTCTTCCGCTCATACTTGTTTGTTTTGAAATTCTAACTTTTCAGTAAGTTAGTTTGGTGAGATGTATTCGCTCAGTTCGGAAAAAGACGAAACGAGACGCTATTTTTGAAGATGACTCGACTCAGGATGTCCGGATTTCGTATAAGATCTATTTTATATAGTTGGGTACTAATGATTATTATTATGTAATAGATTAGTTGGCCCGGTATACTTCTTGTCGAAGTTATACCAGTGGTTTAAGAATTGATCAAAGTGAATGTTGTAAAGAAGAAAGTTTTTATTTAATGGAATTTCGATTCTTGTTTCTAGCACTAAAACCTAAAAGATCTTGGATGGTTGGGGTCACAGCTGTTATATTTCAATTTTGGACAATTACAAGGAATATTGTGTTATTAAACATGTGAATATATTTGAGGATTTTTGCGTAACGACCAAATCTCCTGACCCCGGATTTGGGGGCGTTACAATATAAGTTGGAAACTTTGGAAGGGAACGAGGTGCCTCGCACTTGGCATGCATCGAACCTCAAAGTTTATTATGTTTAATTTATCCAGAGTAGGACGTAGCTTGTATTTATTAGGAAAGTAGAAATAAGGTTCGATGAAATCATTTTAGAGTTTGTAAACTCTGAGTAGGAATTTGAGTATTATGTAAGGGTTGAACCCATTTTAATTTTATTTATGCAAATTGATTTTCAGTTTTCTTTATTTAAGTTTTCATGTCTGTTGTGTATCAAGCATAATGAGATTGGAAGCTTTGTAAGCCTAATACGGAAGACAAAAACTAAATAAAAGATAAACTAAAGATGGCATCAATAAAAGCCCGAAGGCTGTAAGTTTAGTACAAAACAAATTATAAATACAAAGTTAGGCCACTTAGGGCCAAAAATCAAAACCTAAAAGCTAAGCCGCCTTCGAGGAGACTGATCCCTCCTCGTCCCCTTTCAACTCTGAAGCCCCGTTGTCACCACCTGAGGTAGAAGTGGCTGTAGTGGATAAAGAAGCTGCCCTACAAAGAGGAGAGCCGGAGAGGTGTTAGGATCAAGGATCCTCTCCCCTTCCTCCATTTGTACATCCTCCTCCTTATCCCTGTCTGCAGTAGGGATAACCGGGGGGGTTAGGACTAGGAAATTTGTTAGGAGAAAACAAGCCCGGGTGCTCCTTCAGCACGACTTTGATCGCCTTGTTCCACCCCTCCGTGCATTGGCTGGGGTAGAGAATATCATCATGGTGCTCCATGAGGGCCTGAAAGTCACCGGAGTCCATATAAGTGTTAATGATGTCCTCCTTCTTGGCCCTTCAATCCATCAACTCAGCGTGGGCTATGGCAAGCTATTCTTCCTTGCCTTCGAGCTTTTCCTCCAAGTCCGTGTGCTGGATCTGTAGCTTCTAGAAGTTAGTCTCGAGGGTCTTAGCCTGGTTTTTCCAGGACTTAGCCTGGTGAATCATCCCCTGAAAGTGGGTGTCAGCCTGTAAGAAACGTTAGTACATAAGAGATTAGTACATGAAAATATCGAAAAATGTGAAACATGTAAAAGTCAGAAAAAGTAAAGCTTACTATGGCTAAGGCCTGCGCACCCATCAACTCACCCCCGCTCAATGCTACCCCCCATTACAAAATCCCTGTAGTCAGAGAGGGAGATAGAGTTGAGCGACTAGTCGAGGAAGTGTTTGGTGGAGCCCACCTCCAAATCCTGCTTCCGGGACCCCCAAGGAGCCCTGTAGATAGAGGATTGGACATTCACTTCCTGGGGTCCCCCTTCCAAGTCTGTGACGACCAAATCTTTCTTCTGAAGCTTATGAGGCCTTAGAAAAGAAAGTTTAGTCACCTTGCCCCAGGGGTCAGCACCCCGCTTCACCCTTTTCATCTGGGCGGTCTCCTCCTCCTTAGGCTACGTAGCCTACAAGATCTTCTCCGCAGCTGCAAGCATAAAAAGAAAAACATGTTGGTGTAAGTTAAGTAAGAAACCAAAGAAATTACAAAGAGTAAAAAAATTGCCCTGATCTGAAACTATAGAATGGCTAACGGCCTTCAAGGACTCCTCATTTATAAGAATCTAGCTCAGAGTTTGGCCATTGTCTTTAGTAAGAGCCTCATAGGTAGCCTGCTCCTCCGTATTCAAAATTATGTTTTCGGGGCTGCCATCAACAACCTTTCAAAAAGATTTTCTGAAGAGGGTGCCCCAATCACCCCCTTCCCATTCCAAATACATGAACTCCTCTTTCCATTTGGGGTTATTCTCCACAATGGAATGACCGTTGAAAATGTGGGGAATTTTGGGGCGTTGTCTAATATAGACCCATCCTGGTTGTGCAGAAGAACTATTATAAGACTGAAAGATTTATCTAAAAAGAGAGAAAAAATAGGGAAATTATTCCTTGGATAGAGGACCATGAAACAAAGAATGGCCCTCCAAGAATTTGGGGAAGCTGGCAAGGACTAATTTGTACGTCAGCCAAAAGATGAGGAATAAAATCTTTAAAAGGGAAACTAAGCCCAGCTAGAAGGGCGTCTCGAAAGACACATAAGGCATTGGGCCTCCAATGACAGGGTCTATCACCGGGCCCAACCAAAACAAACTTATAAGGGGATTTGATTTTGTAAAGTTTATTATATTTATGATTGGTATTCTGATCATGAAATTTATTACAACAATTATAAGCATCTAACTCAGATAAACTATAGTATTCATCTCCGCGAGCATTGATCATTTCGAATAAAGACATGTACGAGGAATGGATGGTGATATCATTACCTCGTTTCGAAGCAAAGTTCATCTTTGTAAGATGTTGAGCTGCTTTATCCGCCATTGATCTTCAACAGATGAGAGCTTTAACCCAAAAAATGAAGTGAAAGAGATGAAGATTCAAGAAATCTTCAAAAGAAACCCAGAAATTTTTGAAGATATTCAAAAGGAACCCGAAAAATGGTGGAAATTGCCGAAAAATGAATGCCAGAAAAGGTGAAGAACCTCTCCGGAAATTGCCTTAACTTAAAAAGATTTTGAGTGAGAGTATTTTTAAGAAATGAGTGAAGTGAGTAATGAGAACTCACTCCACTCATTTACAGGGTTCCTCAGCCGGTCACTGGCCGGTTGAAATCCCACCTTTACCTATAATAGCTAGTAAAGGCCCAAAAATTGGCCCATGAGCCCAATTAGAAGAAGGTTGTAGAATTTTCCAAAAAAAGTTGAAAATTTCATATTCCAAAAATAAAATTACTTAAAGAAAGTTCCAGAAACCTCTCGATAAAAAGTTAGAAATTTGGGCCTTGTGAATTTTAGCCCAGTCAAAGAAAAAAAAAGAGAGCCATAAGCCCAATAAGGCCCACTACAATATGCCCAATTGTTAAAAAAAGCTAAGAGTTTTTCAAAATTAAAAAAAAATTGATTGGGATTCTAATCGATTTCGACTGGAAATCCTAATCGAAAAACCTTCTATTATGCTATAAAAATGGCTTTAAATTGACCAGGTTCTTTATCTAAATTGACCAGGTTCTTTATCTAAATTGACCAAGAATCCTGATCTAAAAGCCTTTGACTAGACTAGAAAATATGGCCTTAATTCGACTAGAACCCTGATCGAAATCGACCTTGAAATTTTGGTCAAAAGGCCCATAAAAAACAATCCCAAGTTAGAGGCCCAAAAAATTAAGCAAAGAGGCCCAATAAAAAAAGGGCACAGAGTTGAAATGCCAAAAAAAAAGGTCCAAAGAGAACTTTTGGAATTATAAAAGAAAAATAAAAAATAATCTTCAATCTGGATGCTCATGGATTTCGACCAAGAATCCTAGTCTAAAAACTTTCAATCGCATTGTCAAAAACGGACTTAATTCTATAAGAATCATGGTCGAAATAGACCAGGAATTCTCATCGAAAATCCTTTGATCAGACAACAATTATGGATGTTAATTCGACCAGAATCCTGGTCGAAATTGGCTAGGATTTCTAGTTGAAAATCCTTCGACTAGAATGTAAAGTTGGCCCTAAATTTGACTAGGATCCTGGTCGAAATCGACAAGGAATCCTGATCGAAATGGCTACGATCAGAAAAATCTGGGAAGCTTAATTCAACTAGAATTCTGGTCAAAATCGACCAGGAATCTTAGTCGACTTGGACCAGAATCTTAGACAGAGCCTAATTCAAATAGGATCCTGGTCGAATTCGATCAGGAATCCTGGTTAAAAATGAAGAAATTGATTTAAAAATGATAATTTCGGTGAAAAATTGTAAATAGGATGCCATAAATTCTAGAAAAATGAGGAATAATTTATAAAATTATTTCCAAAGGTAATGTGCCCATAATATTTTTTATGAAATTTATCAAAAATAAAGAAAAATACTAGTGTGTACATGAAAAATTCAAAGAATGCATGAAAATTAAAAATAATTTTCTATAAGAAATAAAAATTATTTCTTAACCTCGAATAAGGTAAATCATCATGAATGTGTAGGTCAGTCCACACTTTTTATCAAGACGATATCTGTGAAACACTAGTGTACGTAACAAATCCTAAATAAATGAATTGAAACAGACCCCGAGTCTTGATGAAAGGCAATTGTAACTTTAACAAAAACCTGATCAGTTTTCCTAGAAGTGAGAGGGGCAAATGGTATGGCATTGACTAAACCCAGATTGGTCCAAGGTTAAAGCCCTTTGTGGCCCAAAACCCTAATTAAATAATAACTTCACAATTAATATTTTAGCTGATAATAAGACTCCGTTATTAAGTCCAAAGAGGTGTCAACTCCTACAAAGAGTAGCCCCCAAGACACCTTAACCTACAAGGAAACTGATTCCTACAGAGAAGGATCTAGAATCACATTCAAGGAGGTGACTTGTCCACCAAGTCTTCTAACCCTATTCTAAATCTTAGGCTTTCAACGCCTATATAAAGGACCTGGCCCCTCATTCTCAAAACTACTTTTTTGGCTTGATTCTTGACATTCATCAAGGTACTTAGGCATCTTGTGAAGGCAGATTCAGTCACGAAACACGAGAGTAGCCATTAAAGCTCGAATCTCTCAGATCCTTACAATAAATACATGCATTAAATACATCCTTTTTTATTTCACACCATCTTATTTGGGTTATCCCTTAGGCATCAAATATTATCAAAGAAGGCATCTCTCAACTATTGCACCATGGTCCAATTATTGCACCATGATCCTATATTTAAGATGAGAAAAATTGTCTAAGTCCCCATAAATTTTAATTTTGGTTATCCATCAAAGTTGAGCATTAACTACTACGAAAGAAGGCATCTCTCAACTGTTGCACCATGGTCCTATTGTTGCATTGTGGTCCTACATTCAAGATGTGAAATATTTGTCTAAGTCCACGTATACTTTGTTATCCATCATACGCGGGCATCAAGAAGACCTCTTTATCATTGCACCATCGTCTCATGCAAGATGTGAAAATTTTTCTAAGCCTCTAAAACTTTGTTTTGGGTCAACCATCAAAGTAGGGCATCAACTATCAAAAAATAAGTCATCTATGTACTTACTCGTACATTCAAATGGGAGAATTTTTTAAGTCTCCATGTACTTTGATTCGTGTTATCCACCAAAGAATGACATCTGGCACGAGCAACCAAGTCATCTATCTTATATTGCACCGTGTCTTACATTCAAGATGTGAAAAATTTCCTAAGTCCATATAAACTTTGATCCGCATCATCTATCAAAAATTGGCATAAACTATTAACAAAGAAGTAATCTATCTTCTCTTGCACCACAGACTTACATTCACGATGAGAAAGTTGTCTAAAGTCCCAAAAAAAATTTGATCCAGGTATTGCATCAAAGTAAGGCATCAACTATCAACAACAAATTTACCTATATACTTACTCCTACATCCAAGATGAGAAAATTTTTCAAGTCCCTGCAATCTTTGATCAGAATTATCTGCCTTTAAGGGAGGTCTTCAATTGTCAACAAATTCGGGCCACATTTTGTCAAAGAAAGACAAATGAACTTACACCTGCAATAGCAAAGTATCAGAGGCTTTAACAATCAAGAAGTTCCAACCTACCAAGTATACAAATACTATCCTATCAATCTACACAGAATCACCCGAAATGTATAAAACAAGCAAATCACAAGTCACAAGAAACAACAAATCATATGCTACCTCCTTTACACAATTACATTTAGAACAATTTCGCAAGTAAAAGGCAACAAGAGGAACATAAACAGAACTTGGAAAGGGCTTATCAATATCACAACAAGTTTCCGTAACAGGTTCAAAATCTTACATTTTCAATACCACTATCATTACAGTGCTTGCATAATTTTTCTTTATTAAATGCTTATAAAATAGCAAACGTACATTTACTTACATTTATGCCCGCTACACATTACTCCTAGGTGCACCCATTCACTTAACTTCTAACTTGCACATTAACTCCATGATCAAACATGCCTTAAAATTTAATTTGTTATCGGTACTTACAGTATATATCACTAAAACCAGATTTACTTGTTCCTTTCACCCGCCATCTTTAAACTTCCCTTGATATACCACACTACCTTTCTTGTCCGCCAAACACTCTCTTCAATAACATCTCTGTTGTGTCATTCTACTATTACATTACACAAGAAAAAATCCTTGGTCCTGGTCATAATGTCACGAGCAGCTAGCAGAACAACACCAGTACGCTTGTAATATATCACCACCTTTCAACCTGTCACCTTATTATATTGTACTATATGTCTCGTTGCGTACAAAATTATTTTTACAATAACAAGAGCCCGCTAGCAATTCATTTTTGGGATTTTTACAATAACAAGAGCCCGCTAACAATTCATTTTTGGCATTCCATTTAGTCTTCTGTTTTCTACTGACTTATTATTTAAGCATGTCTTCTTTTATTACTCCACTGCCATGCTCAAACGCTCTTTCTATTTTAATTACTTCAATTATACTGCTTCAAAATTTTACACATTACAATTATTAATTTAAACTTCTATTTATAACCTTCTGCAAAAAAAAAAAAACAAAATATATCACTTCATTTAATTATTTCAAAATATATCACTTCATTTATTGTTGCCTCAAAAAATATTTTTCATTAATTTTCCTAAAACCAAAATTTTACTTTATTCATTTGCTTCAAAAAATGTCACTTCATTTATTTGCGCTCAAGAAAAAGAGAACAACGTCACATCCATTATTTGCCTGCAAAACTATCATTTCATTTATGTTACTTTAATTATTTGCCTCAAAATATCACATCAATTATTTTCACCTCAAAACATTATTTATTGTTGCCTCAAAAAATGTCACTTCACTTATTCACTTTATTTATTTTCCTCAAAATTTCGCATCATTTATTTTTGCCTCAAAAAAATCATTTCATTTATTTGCCTCAAAACAAAAATATATTGCACTAATTATTTGCCTCAAAATATCACATCATTTATTTTTACCTCAAAACATTATTTATCGTTGCCTCAGAAAACGTCATTTCATTTATTCACTTCATTTATTTGCCTCAAAATATTACATCATTTATTTTTTCCTGAAAAAATAAAATTATTATCATTTTATTAATTTTCCTCAAAAAAAATTCACCATATTTATTTGCCAAAAAACATTCCATTTTAATAATTTGCGTCATAAAATTTCACTTCAGTTGTTTGGGAAAAAAAAGATTATCGCTACCTCTTGCCATTATTACTTTTTAGGTAATTGCGTCATTCTCTATTGCACTTTCATTACTATCCAACTTTGCAAAACTTTAAAATGAATATTTTCCCGCAGCATCACTATACTACTTGTCCACCAAGGATTCATATATCTATCTTTTACACCTTGCAATTATTTTTTTTAAAGGGAAATTAATTCAATAATGAAAAGTCATACGGCATCTACAAAAACAATCGAGTTGAACAAACATAAAACAGATCACATCGTTGATTAATCCAGTCTTCAGGGAGAGATAATCAAGTGATTTGTTGAAGTTAATATATGTACGGGTTAAATGGCAGCTAGGTCACTAAACTGACTGAAAACTTTCAGTTGGGTCATCCAACTCAAAAAACTTTCATCCAGGTCACTTAACAAATAAAAACTTTCAATCAGGTGATAAAACATGTTAAATGACCTGATTTTGACGTGTTTAATGACATGATTTTAACGTGTTTAATGACCTGATTGAAAGTTTTTAACGTGCTTAATGACTTGATTGAAAGGTTTTATTTGTTAAGTGACCTGATTGAAAGTTTTTTGAGTTGAATGACTCAACTGAAAGTTTTGAGTCAGTTGAGTGACTTAACTGCCATTTAACCCGTACATATATTAACTTCAACAAATCACTTGATTATCTCTCCCTGAAGACTGGATTAATCAACGATGTGATCTGTTTTATGTTTGTTCAACTCGATTGTTTTTGTAGATGCCGTATGACTTTTCATTATTGAATTAATTTCCCTTCACTAAAACCAGTTTGAATTATTCACCGTAATTGCAATCCCATAAAAATCTTTATCACTAAATCAAAATCTTGAAAATTTCACAAATCTAACATCCCAGACATTAAATAACACCAAACCACACGAAACTCTCACGAGGAGATGATAAATAAAATCCAAATAAATTGAGAACAAAACTTACCAAGATGAGATTTAATTGAACAATTAAAAACAATTTGAAAAAGCAGAAACTCTTACCAGGGAGGAAGATTATTGAAAAAACAAGAATAAACTAAAGAAATTAACTGATCTAGGTTTTTCATCGGTGAAAACCGATGGAAACACCCGGCTGCTGCTTAAAAACGAAAGAAGGAGAAAGAGCTTTTGTTAATAAATACTTGAAATTTGTTATTTATTAATTTATACTTTTAGTTACATACTTCTGTCTCAAAATAAAAGCATCAGAATTCCAAATTTACATTTTCTCCAAGTTTGCTACAATACATTCACAAACATTGTTAAATTTTAGCTCTTGTGGTACATTTTTAATCTCTCTACATACTTTTAGCATTTAACATATTCTTTAATCTCTTTACATTTTTTGGCAAAATATTCTAACTCCTAAGCGTTGCCTGCAACACTTGGGGGGGCATAGTTAATTTTTTTGGCAAAATAAGTCTAACTTCTAAGTGTTGTCTGTGTTAGGATCGCATCCACTATAGATCAACGTTAATCAAACAAAATAACAAACACGAAAGTAAAGAACACAACGAATTAACGTGGAAACCCCTCAAGGGAGGGTAAAACGACAAATCCAATAAATATGAATGTATTACAAGATTGGAGTCGCTCCCTCACTCAACACTCTTGAATACAATCACCTCACCTTGCTCACAAAAGTTCTCTCTTGTGTATCGCAGACAACTCTCTAACTTTTGCAATGCACCAAAATCCCTAAAATATCTATATTTATAGGCAACACAAATATTCTAATCCTATTCTATATCAAATCCTATTTGTGACAATTACCATCTTTTCTTATCTTGGATAGAAATCCTTCCATAATTAATATTCCTACCAAAAATAAGAATTACCTCAATTATCACAAAATAGAATTCTGCTCATAATAGGATTTTTAACTTAATTAGGAATTCGGGGCGGACCCCAACAAATCCTCCCTCGGCTCGAATTCCCTAATACCTCAACCAACTCCGAGAATCTTACCTTTTTCTCGGTCTTCATCGTCGTTGCTTCCCCATCTAAACAATAGATGTTCTTCTTATTCATCATCCCTTGTAGAATCAAGCTCTTTCCATTATACACCTTGCAACTTCGCCCTCGTCCAACGAATCTGTACCCACGTGATGCCTGTAATAACCCTAACTTTTAGAATGCTACAGTGCCTAAATGAATATTAATTTTGAGGATTTAGGGAAATGGTATGTAAGTACCCTAGATTTGAAATGGAAAATGAATAATCAGGAACCATATTAGTGTTGTACTATGAAAATGAGTGACTCAAAATGATAATAGATTTCAGAAATTCCTGAATATGGACTTTAAGGATTTTCGATTTCGATTGAGACTCTATTGAATGTGATATTAAGGAGTATAGAAATGTTAAATGGTTTATATTTGAGGAAATAGTGAAATTAGGATAAACCAAGGAGTAATCAAGTCAAGGAAATGCCAAGGGAATTTAGATTGTTAAACGAGTTTGAGAATGCTTGAGAACCTGAGAGACAACCGGGAGAGCAACTTCTGAGAAAAAGAGAATATACCAAGGATATTGGATCTAATATCTACTTGAGGATTAGAATCACCCTAACACACTAATATATTATGTGGGAGAGGATATTATATATCCAAGGAATTTACAAAGGAGAAACCACTGACACAATCGCAGAAATCATTCGATGGATCAAACGACGAGAAAACTTTGAACGGAGCCCAAACAAAAGGCCCAAAACATGGGGGAATGCCCAAATTTCGGCCCAACACTATAAGTAGCTGATATTAGAGTATTAAGGAAGGAAACCATGTGAGTGAATAAGAGAAAGAGGAAGGGCATTGGTGGAACATTTCAAGATAAGGCAAGGACAAGCAAGTAAATAGCAAGAAATGGAGTAACATGTTTTAAGCTTGGCAAGTGGACCAAAGGATCACCAACACTTGGACAAATGGATGATCAACACCACATTAAAAGAGGATAAGAGTGAATAAAGGGATAGATACATGTATAAGCAAGTAGAAATCAAGCTAAACCCATAGAAATACAAACTGCCCATCAAGAGCAAGGAGGAAAGAAAAATTCATATCTCAAGATCTAGAGCTTCTAAAATCACCAAATTTTAACCATACGTTCTCCACTCTATGGGGAAGATTCGTACAAAATTTCATGACAATCCAAGTAGTATAGCCTAGTCAAATCCATGCTCAAAGTGGGAGAACCAAACCTGTCCAGGTTCTGGCCAGTAGCAAGATGGGGCTCAAAACCCTAGCTCCCATGGTTGGATTCTTGTGTTCTATAGCTTAAAACAAAGGTAATCAAGACCCCAAGGTATGTTCAAAATCTTAGCTTCAAATATTGACTATAGCTATGTCAAAAGATGGATCAAAAATGATGATGAATAGTAATTTTCAAGAACTAACTTTGTGTTCTTGATTTCTTTTGATTGATTCAAGTGTACTAAGGCTACTTAAGGACCATTCAAGGCTTACTAGGGGTTATTCACTCTTCAAAAAGGTATAAATCTCAAGACCCTTTAGTATTACTTTGAATATATGATGGATTATAGAAAGTTTAGTGATTAAGGTTATGATAAGTGATTATTCATGATGATATATGTGTTTGTAAGTGGTTTAAGTTGAATATGGAAGTGGGTTGTGATTGTAACCATGGTTGGTATGATGACCACATGGTTTAGGGTTGATATATGTGTTTGGTGATGGATTTGGAGGAGTTGAATTTTGGAAAGTATGAAAATATAGCCGTTATAATGCCCGATTTTCGTTAAACCAAATAGATGCCCTGTTTTTGGACACCAATGCCATACGGTAGCTCCCTGCCTAGAGTACCAAGTGACCATGAGATGATAGAACTTAGTTCATAGATCGTTTTGATATAAAGTACGTTAAAATCTGATGAACGGTTTAGGAGAAAAGTCAGTTTTAGTGAGAGACGTTCGAGAACCGAGAAAACGTAATTGTATCAACTTTGAGGCTATAATTATCATACTTAAACATTTTTAAAAGTTACGAAATTTTGGGATATTGTAGTGGGGTGGTCAGGGGACCATTACCAGTTGACCTTGCCTTAAAATTTGGAATTTATATTTTCTGAGAATTTTACAGTCATGTGTGGTTAATAAGGAAATGGTGAAAAACACTGAAAGTTTCATGGAGTCTAAAAATGGATAAGTTCTTGGAACTTGTGGTCTATAAAGGGTATGTTAAACTTATATTATGTGTCAAGGGTGTTATTATATATATATTTAAGGGTTAAGTGGTTAAGTGAAATATATTCTGATGGTGATCCTTTTCGTTTCTATAGATACTCGAGACGAACACCGGATCATTCCTTTTGGGATATAGAGATCGAGGCAAGATTTGTTTTACCCTTATTTTGATAAATTGTTTATGTTTAAAGAAAAGTGGTTTTTCTAGATAATATATGAATCTTATATCAATATATGATATGGATTGTGGATATGGATATGAATATGAATGGAGCTAATGTACTTTATGGCTTCAAGAGATATGAAAAAGAATGGTATCAGTTGTTATCTAGGGTTATATGGTTTATAATATTCTTTTAAAGATAATCTTTAAACATTTGTGATTTAATAAATATTATTTGATTATTATTTAATACTTTTAAAATAGTTAAAATATTTTGTATATAAGAGCATATTTGACTTTATTAAATATGGAGGAGATGTCTGAATTATAATCAAAGTATAATGATATATGAGAATGGAAATGATATGTGTGAATGATATATGGAAATGTGAATGGAAATGTGAATGGATATGTGAATGGAAATGGAAACGGAAAAATGGAAAATGTGGAATGATGTTTTATAAATGGAATAACGATTTGAAAAAGGGGGATTGCAACAGTATGCGTAAGAGGCTGTGTGGGAGTTGCACAGTCCGGCACCCAATATTGCGTAAGAGGCTGTGTGGGAGTTGCACAGTCCGGCACCCAATATTTTATTATGGCCCAAGAGTTGCCGAAGGAGGATGTAGCAGGTGGCCTTCCTCCAGGGATGTTTGACATTCCTTCTACTAGTAGTAAACAGAGAGCAGGTACGGTCAGGCGACTGATCATCGTCCTACGTATCTGGCGCTAGCAGAATCCCCAAAACTTTTAAAGAAAGAATTGATAATGGTTTCAGATTTGCATTTTGAAAAAGGAAATGGTATGAAATTATGGAATTATTTTTATGGATTGAAGAGAAACTGATTTTATATTATTTTTATATAGTTGTTGTATAAAAGGTAATGGAAAGATTATATTGAGGGATTTATTTCAAATGTTATATTATCTTGAGACATTATACTGAGAGGTGGTATTGATTATTATCTGGTGATAGAAGAGAAACTGATATTATATTACATTAGAAGAGAAACTGATATTATATGGTTTTATATTTCTTTTCTTATGAAAATAAATAGATGGTGTATTTAATAAATAAAAATTAATTCTTTTCTTAAAGATTATGATGGGTCTTCTTTTTATATATACATATATAAGTTTTCCTTTGATCCTAGTTTACAAATTTATCTTGCTGAGCTATTATAGCTCACTCTTGCTATTTATTTATATAACAGCTAGATCAGGTGCCGAAACGTCGCAGTGCAACCCGGAAGAGGGTAAAGAGGAAGTCTACCTTATGAGAAAGTATCGACACCTGTTCTCAAGGTAGTATATTCTTTTATACGGGTGTAATAGATGGTATTCTGGGATTGTAATAATAGTTTATCTTTAACGGCTATCATTTATGGATGTTGTTCTCTGAGCATATGACTGGTGTATGTGATGATATTAGTGTGGGGTCATTTGTGTGAGTATTAAATAGTATAAAAAAAAAAGAAGACCAAGAGATATTGTTAATAAATGGAAATTGGAGTATGATGGCCCGGATTCCTGACCCCGGATCTGGGGCTGTCACAATGCCAACACACTCAAAGACAACACATTCTTTGATGCATCTGGTACGTATCCCACATTGAGAGCTTTCTTGATCGTACCATCATGCAGTTTAAGATGAATAGTTCCAACTCCTTGAACCTTCATCTCTCATCATTCCCCACAACGATATTACCAAGATTTTCATCAGTGCATAAAGTCTCAAACATCACTCGATCTCTACATATATGCATGGAAGCAGCAGAATCCATCACCCATTCTTATTTATTCTTCACCGAACCAGGAACGGTATCCTCACCCGGCATCAAAAACTCTCCATCCTCGATCACATGTGTAGAGTTCGCACCATCATCTTTGTTCTTTCCCTTCATCTGCTTAAAGGACTTCAAAGCATCTTTAAAACTTGGACAGAACATTCTCACATGACCTGTTTCACCACAATAATAGCACTCAACAGTGCTCATATCCTTCTTACTCGGCCGAGATTTACTTCTTCTTTGCAGGTCATTGCGACTGCGACTCCTCCCTCTTTCAGCACTTTGGATAGCTAAAAAAGCCTCACCACTTTGAGAAACAGCATCCTTTGTCATCTTCTCATTATCTCTTAACGCTTTTAACACATCATTAAGCGTAAGAGTTGTCCTCCCTACTAACAGCATCTGCTTAAAATACTTGAAGGAACTCGGCAACGATGACAACAGCAACAGAGCTTGTTCCTCGTCTTTCATCGGCTCATCAACATTAGCCAAATGACATACTAGCTGATTAAAACAACTAAAGTGATCATGGAGATTACCTTCCTCATCCAGTTTTAAAGAGTACAACTCCATCTTCAAATTAAGTCGGTTGGTCAACGACTTCGACGCATAGATGCTTGCTAACTTGTCCCATATCTCCTTCGGTGTCGACTCCTTCAACACGCTATACCTCACCTCGGGTGCAGGTGCCAGCCTGATTGTACTCGCCGCTCTCTTCTTGATTTTTGCCAAATCTGTATCGCTCATCTTTTCTGGCTTCTTCTCCTCTAAGGCATCATCAAGTCCTTGTTGAATTAACACATCCTTGACGGTTAACTGCCACATAGTAAAATCTGTCTTCCCATCATACTTGGGTGCATCAATCCTCAACGACTTTAGATCCTCCATCAATCCAAAGAAATCAATTCAAGACCAACTAACAACGCACAAACAGTCTACTTCGTGACTGCCTTCTCTTTAACGCCGAATCTACTTCTCGAACCTAAGCTCTGATACCAGTTTGTTAGGATCACATCCAATATAGATCAATGTTAATCAAACACAATAACAAACATGAAAGTAAAGAACACAACGAATTAATGTGGAAACCCCTCAAGGGAGGGTAAAACCATAAATCCAATAAATATGAATGTATTACAAGATTGGAGTCGCTCCCTCACTCAACACTCTTGAATACAATCACCTCACCTTACTCACAAAAGTTCTCTCTTGTGTACCTCACACAACTCTCTAACTTTTGTAATACACCAAAATCCCTACAAATATCTATATTTATAGGCAACACAAATATTCTAATCCTATTCTATATCAAAACCTATTTGTGATAATTACCATCTTTTCTTATCTTGGATAGAAATCCTTCCACAATTAATATTTCTACCAAAAATAAAAGTTACCTCAATTATCACAAAATAGAATTCTGCTCATAATAGGATTCTTAACTTAATTAGGAATTCGGGGGGGACCCCAACTGTCTGCGGACACCCAGAAATATATTTTTTACATCATCACAAAATGTTTTGTGCATCAAGCATCTCTTTTTTTTTTTACTCCCCCCACCCGCTAGAGAGGGAGTGTGTCACCTTTTAACCTAACTGCATGTCCGCGACCTACATGTCTTCTTTTAGCCTAACTCTTCACATACACCCGTTATCATACCTACATGTCTTCTTTTAACGTAACTGTCTACATACATCCGCTACCTGCATATCCTGCTACCTATATGTCCCGCCAACTAGTCATAGTACTTAAAAATATATACATACATGTTTCAAATATATTCCTTATTTTATACATCTTGATTATAATAATATTGTCATATATATATATATATATATATATATATATATATGCATCATATTATAAGCAAATAGCAGATTTCAATAAAGCCAAGACTGTCAAGCACCATACCTATCACCATGGTCAAAGGACACTAAACTGTTGATAGCAGGTACATCCACTATAGTACAAAGGTAAGGCCATCCCTCGCACTATAGCAACAATGGGGATGATGAACATACTACATATACATGTCTTTGCACACACAATTTTACTTTCAAACAGGATTAAACATTTTACTCATACAAACAATACCAATTATCTCTCTTGATTACTATTACTTGAAAGATTATCATTATTTCGATTACTTACTCTCACACCGAAGGTGTTTGACGGACACATCCCCGGGCAAGCATGATTTTGCACTTTCTGAACTTAGGTGGAGGCACTCCGGAATACTGATTGGAACCGGTGAGTTATCAAATACCAAACGGAGCCTTAATTCTTAAGGGACAAGTGTATTTTACTTTCCACAAGTTTCGTTGAAATAGTTGTAGGTGTATATTGGTGAGTTATCATAAAAATTATTACAAATATAAATTTACAATTTTTTTTATTAACACATATATAAATTGTATTTAACATCATATATTAAAGCATATTAAATTTTTATTAATTAACTTAATTTATAATGAAAACATATTTATAACATTTTATAATTGATTAAAAACATATTTACAACAGCTTTAATGAAAAAATGAAATATTTTATGACGAGTGTTCAACAAATATATAACTTGAATTCTTAGATGTATGAAGTCAAAAGTACAAGTCAAAAATGTTGAATAGTTCCAAATAAAAATATCAGCCATTAGGAATATCTCTACAAAATTTAAGTTTACAAAATTCATATTTTAAAATTGTCAATGATAAATTATGTAAAAAAATTATAATATTAAACATATATATATATTTATATATATATATATATATATATATATATATATATATATATATGCATCGCACCGGTTCTAAGTTAGTATTACAAATTTTTGGATAGCCCGTGCGGAAATATATTATTCTAATTAGATCCATGAACTATACATATTAGGTTCTTATAAAATCCATATTACTATTTGATCCATTTTTAATTATAGCAAATTTGTATATGGAAAATACTAGGTACTCCGAATTGGTTCCCAAAAACTTTCCTGAATGCCTAGTGTATGAATTTAATTGGTTATAATAATGTGACCCCCTGCATTCACACCAACTATTCCAATAAAAATTTTCCACTATGCCATGTAATCGGTGCCACGTCATTCGGGAGTAATTTTTAGGTACCAATTCGGGGTACCTAGTATTACTCTTTGTATATAAACATTAAATATCACAAATGTAATGGAGTATAATATTTATGTTGAGTTCATTAATTAAAATATAAATGAATCTTTTAATTTTGTTAAAATCATTGATGATGTATAAGAATTCGTACATGAGTGTGAGGAGAAAATTTCATAAGATTTTGTGGGTGCAAAAAAAAAAAGATTCCGTAAAATTTTGTGGGTGAGAAAAAAAAAGATTCCGCAAGAGTTTGTGGGAGAAAAAAAATCTAGGAGGGCTCTAGGTTGTGGAAGAAAGAAAATAATGAGAACGAAGATGATGATAATTAAAACCTCAGATAAACATGATCAAAGAGGAAGACCGTATCTCTCTCTCTCTCTCCCTCTCTGTCTCTCTGTATACATATATAATTAGGAGTGTAGTATACTAGAAGCTATTATCCATGTATACCCCGGATTCTCTGGAGGTGTTGAGGAGACAAGGTATCGATTTTGAGAAGAATCGAGAGAAAGGAATTGAGTCGGTTGCGATAGCTGAGCTAATGATATCGTCTGGGCTTGTGCTGGATGATTCAGTAAGTTGGGTTATTTTCATAGTGGTTATGATTTCGGTTGCTTGATTAAAAAGTTGGAGTCAAAGTTGTTTGGTTTTTAAATCTTGCACATGAGTAGTAAATTGTTTCCAGAATTGAGATTTCTCCATATTTATCTCTGTTCTTTCATTTAGTTGGTCCTCAGTTGGTTCATATTTAGAAAAAGATGAATTTTGTGCCATGAATATCGATAGTTCATGGGGGCCATAAATGATGGCGTTTTTGTGCCTTTAAGAGGTAGTATATCCCACTGGGTTTGGATACAATTACAGTGTATCACAATTCATAACTGTGCTCTCAAGATGAGGTATATTATGCTTTTTCTGAAATAGTAATGAAACAACGTACCACAGAATCTCTTTGAACCGGATCACCAATCTGTTTAAACTATTGATATTGATAGGAAAAATAAAGTTAGTTAAGCATAGAGATGTGAACCTATCAACAAACGTAATGTTGACCATTTTACAACTTATAAAATTTTATTATAATTGTGATTATAATAAACTTTTGGGGAAGAACATATTGTGATTACTTGGTAACCATCGATATTGGTAACCTTTTCTTAAAATTATATATCACTGAAAAGTTTTATGTTAGGTTCAAATAAGAAATGTTTTGAATAAATATCTATTAAAGGACAATAAGTTTTTGGGAAGTATATTGAATTGTAATAGTCTTGATGCTGATGTAAAGGCATTTTTAAAATATAAATATTTAAATTATTAATTTAGATTAAGGTTAGTAGAAAAGCTGAGATAAAGGCTATAATGTAGGAACAAGACATCTCTAGTTAATACAAAAATATGCATCTGTAGGCAAAATTTCAGCTGTGGTTTTAAGTAGGACGTTAAAATCTCTAATAAAGCCAAAAGTTTGATTAAGTTTAAAATTGCTAATTGAGAGGAAAGATTGGCTCCTTGATGATTATAGGAATTGTAGGTAAATAACATAATTACGATGGGATTGATGCTCTGGCTTAGGAAAGGTAAGTAGTACTAACATTATTGGTGTTAAATAGGAATGTAGTTAAAAGCTTATAGTATTAGAATAGAGATGTGAATTAGTGCCACAAATCAAGCCGAGGAAAAGGCCAGAAGAGATGATATTATGATTTTGATAATTAAATGGTCATTAAATTCTGGTTTATGAGGTTTATTTGGTCTGGGTATATATAGGTTGAGCTTATAGTTAATATTGGAGAGATGATTATAGGATGGAATTAATAATTTTGAAATTGAAAGTTGTAAAATAATAGTTGAGTTGAGTTTTAAACAAAATCATGAACTGGGGATAACACAATGTTTTAATTATATACGGAGAATAATATACTTGGAGTAATATATACGGAGGTTATATATTGTTCTTATTTTCCCTTCTAAAGTAGGAGTAGGTTACCATGGGTTAAAGTTCGTTAATCCTATATCCAAAAATGTTTATATTCTAGCTGACGTATTAATGGAAATTCAGGATGGACGGGAATATGTTTGTTGTAACAAAGTATCTAACCAAAGGACCTTCCTTTGGTTAGAGGTTTTGTTTTTATGCATTTATATAGTACTAAAATATGGCTGGAATATATTAGATATTTCAAAATGTATATCTAACCAAAGGATCCTCTTTCGTTAGATTCAACTTTATTTTATTATATTATGTTATGATATTATTTTGTTTTTTTGAGATTTTTATTTTACTATATGATACAAATGGATTTATGGTTTCTCTCTGTAGTTTTTGTGATTTTCAGTTAAAAGTTCATAAGGCACTGTATGGAGATTTGGATGGCGAGAGGTAGATGAAAGGGGTTGGAAGGAGGACCTCGATGTGTAAGTCAGTTTAGCTACAAATATTGGTGGCAGTTGGGACTTCACTATAGCTACCAGAAGTTACGAATTTTACTTTGGCCTCTTTGTAAACAATGTATTTCTATTTTGGAGGGCACTCTTTTTCCCCCTTGAGTTTTTTTCCCATAGGGTTTTACTCTCGCGGGGTTTTAACGAGGCCTTCTTTTGTGGGTTATCTTTTCAGACATTAAAGGCGTTATTGTCTAAACGTCCGGGAGTACTTGCCTTACTTTCGATTAGATGATAACCTTTTTTGAATGAAGGAAACTCTTTTGTTCGAACATTGTATTTCGATGCAATTCAGTAATGAAAATGTTGCTTTAGTCAAAAAAAAATCATTGATGTATATAATCACATGACATTTATCGTAAGAATTCCAATTTACTTAATATTCAAATGCATTTATTATAATATATAAAATAATAATTTGTTATATTAATAATATTATTATTATTTTGAAGATTATATATTTTGATTTTAAATATAATACAATATCATTCATTTAATTTATTATTGTTATTAATACTAGCTTATAACCCGTGCAATGCACAGCTCATTTTTTAATATCCATAATTATATTAATATTTTTTAATTTTATATGTTATTAATTTACATATCAAATTGTTATTAAAAAAATTGATATATATAGAATTTTACACGTTCGATTTAATATTTGTACTCTATCTTAAATACTTAAAATTTGATTTGGACGATTACAGCCCACGTGAAATTAACAAAATAATCTTTAATTCAGTAATGGTTTAATAATATTTTTTCTAATTAAATCTACGCAGAAACAAAGAAGAGAATAAATTTGACCATTTTTTACGCTGAAAATTCTATTTTATTTATGAATACTACTTTAATTCATTTTGATTATCAAAATACACTTATAATTATTTGAAGATAGTTCTACTAACAACCAAATACAATTTTAATAATACTAGATTAAAACCCGTGCGATGCACGGATTTTTTTAATATTATATGAATTTTTTCATTAATTTAAATTAATTTTTTTAAAACATGAATTTTGGAGGCTTAAATTTTTAGATGAGATGATTTAATAATAATTATATAAATGTTATCCGTAATATTTCTAGAAAAGGATGGATTTTATTTAGAAAATATAGAAAAGATGATAGGTTTTAGTTGAAAAAGGTAATCGGGTAATTATTAGCAATTATAAAATTATTATTTTATTTTATTAAATAGAATACCTGTGATATGATTAGAAAAAGAGATGATTTAGTTGAGAAAATTAAAAAGGTAACATGTTCGAGGTGAAAAAGGTAATTGATTAGTTTATAGTAATTATAATTTAATTACGTTATTTTACTGAATACAATTGCTCGTGATGTTTTTAGAAAAGAAGAAATTAATATTGTCCGTGATATTTCTATTAAAACAAGGATTTTAGTTAGAAAATATAGAAAAGATGATACGTTTTAGCTGAAAAAGGTAATCAGTTTATTAATATCATAATATTATTAGTTTATTGTATTAAATAAAACTGCCCGTGATATACTAGGAAAAGATAGATTTTAGTTAGAGAAAATAGAAAGGTAACGTGAAAATTAAAAAGATGACATGATTTATGTGAAAAAAGGTAATTGATTTGTTTATAGTAATTATAATTTAATTATGTTATTTTACTAAATAAAATTGCTCATAGTTTTTAGAAAATGAGAAATTAATGTTGCCCATGATATTTCTAGAAAAAAAAGGAAATTTAATTAGAAAAAATAGAAAAGATGATACATTTTAGCTGAAAAGGTAATCGGTTAATTATTAGTATTATAATATTATTATTTTATTTTTTTAAGTAGAAACGCCCGTGATATAATTGGAAAAAGAGAGGTTTTAGTAAGAAAAAAGTAAAAACGTAACGTGTTTTGGCTGAAAAAGGTAACCGTCCATGATATAATTGGAAAAGGAAAGATTTTAGTAAGAGAAAAGAGAAAAGGTAACGTGCTGAAAAGGTAATTAATTAGTTAATAGTAATTATAATATAATTATGTTATTTTGTTAAACAAAATTGCTCGTAGTGTTTTTAAAAAAGGAGAAATTTAGTTATATAAAATGTAAAAGATATTGTATTTTACCTGTAAAAGGAAATTATTTAGTTATTGAAAAGTAGAAAAGGTAATATGTTTAACTTGAAAAAAAATTGATTAATAAAACAGAACTTTTAGTTAGATAAAATATAAAAGATATTGTATTTTACCTAAAAAGGGAAATTATAATTGGAAAAAGAGAGGTTTTAGGAAGAAAAAAAAGGTAACGTGTTTTGGCTGAAAAAGATAACAGTCCATGATATAATTGAAAAAAGAGAGATTTTAGTTAGAGAAAATAAAAAAGATAACGTCTGAAAAAGGTAATTGATAAGTTAATAGTAATTATAATATAATTATGTTATTTTGATAAACAAAATTGCTCGTATTGTTTTTTAAAAAGGAGAAACTTTAGTTAGATAAAATGTAAAAGATATTATATTTTACCTGTAAAAGTAAATTATTTAGTTATTGAAATAAAGAAAAGGCAATATGTTTAACCTGAAAAAAGAAATTGAATAATAAAGCAGAAATTTTAGTTAGATAAAATATAAAAGATATTGCATTTTACCTGAAAAAGAAAATTATTTTGTTATTGAAAAATAGAAAAGGTAATATGTTTAACCTCAAAAAGAAAATTGATTAGTTAGTAGGATGGATTTTATCTGTGATTGAGTAAGTGTAATGTAACACCCCTAGATCCGGGGTCGGTGATCCAGGCTGTCACTATATCCTTAATTCCCACTTTAATAAACATTACTCTCAACCTTCATTTTAGCATGCTGTGACCCCTCAATCAAACATAACATTTACAGATTATAGGCTCAGAGACGAAATTTAAAACATTACTAAGTTATTGCAACCATCTTGAAATAGTTATTACAAACCCAAATTGTCATAATCTGAAAAGTTCCACTTAAAAAGGAATTACCATCTAAGGTGGCACTTACGTCCAAAAAGAGGTTTGGTTTTCAGAAACTTACACAAGTCATTCTTGTAAATAAATCTAACCAATGATAAGTGGATTTTATATCCACTTGGATCGCTTAATTTCGGCTTAAATTGATTGTCTTGGACTCAAGCTGTTGTAGATTTGATGTGTTTTGATTAGTTGTGCAGGATTACGAGAATGTTGACTAAGGTGGATGTTTTTATAATTTTTTGGGAATTAATTGATTTAAATTCGGATTTTTGAGAAGGGTTGTGCAGTTTACACTGTTTTGGCCATATCTTGAGTTCTAGAAGTCCGTTTGAGGCCCGTAAGCATCCACGCGAAGATAACGAGATTTTCTATCATTCTAAGATAGTCCAGAGGCCCAATTACGTGGGGAGCGTTCCAGAAAATCTGAAGAAAAGTCAGCCACGAAATTTCCTTACAAAACAGAATCAAATTAGGAAACGTCTCTTGCAGAAATTCTATTATAATTCTGTTTTAGTATTTTCTTGTTGGGCAAGACTTGTAGTGCCTATATAAACACATCATACCTTGTAATTTGTATTAGATTATTATTATTGTAACGTAGAACTGCAAGAGAGAAAAGTGGAGAAGGATTCAAGCTCGGTGACAAGCAAAGATCTAGATCTACTTCATCTTCTATATACTTTGGATTATAGATTTGTTTTCTCAACTCTTGTTTTTATTAATATTATTGTTTCTTTCTTTCATATCTTGTTAATTATTATGTTTTCATCAAATCCCATGACGATGAATAGTTCAATTATGGGCTAAACGTTGTCATGGGATTCTAACGGAGTTATTTATGGAACTTAGTATCTTGATGCTGTAAAGATCTGTGTGTGATGTGAAATTGATATCCTCGTATGGTTAATCTAAATGCTTTTAAATGCGTAGCTAACATCTAAATTGAATTGTTAATCTCTTGTGAAGTGAAAGTGGATCTTGAGATTTAGAACTTGCCATGCTAGCATAGGTTCATAATTGATTGTCAATATGATTTGTGGTGTGAGATGAAAATACTTATACTACCCTATGTGATCTTAATGGATAACCTGTTCTTCAACCGTTATGTTTTCAAATTCTATAGACATATAGGGTCTAAGCATAATTGGTGTCTATTCATCTTCTATCTCTTTTGTGGATGTATGTTTAGTTTGGTATGCGTATGCTGACAGGTAGCGTATACTGGTTTCGTGTTATCCGATCAGGTATCAAAATCATTGCATATAGAGATTAAAGGCGTCAGATCTAAGGGAAGTATTTAATGAAGTTGGGATCCCATGTTTATTCTCATATTAGTAATTCGAATTCAATCTCATTAGTTAATTTAATTCTTAGTTTAAAAATTGCATCCTAGTTTAATTTAGTTAATCAAAACCAAAATTGTTATTTGTCTTAGCAGTGGATTAAAACCAAACATTGTTGCATAGGCATATTTACTGATTAAACTTAACCAGATCTCTGTGGAACGAACTTTAATTATATTACTTGTGACTACGTGCGCTTGCGTAATTTTGTGCTAACAAGTTTTTGGCGCCGCTACCGGGGATCATCGGTGTTTTGTTTAGTTTATGTGCTTGTCATCAGTGGTCGTTAGCGTTCACTGACTCTGATTTCTTACTTAGTTGTTTGTTTCGCTGTGTTTTCAGGTACTTGAACATGTATGCGAACACGATTGCAGGCTCGTAAGGAAAAACTGGCAGAAGACGGTCTTGTAGTAGATAATCAGAAAGAGGAACTTGAAACTACTGTAGAGATGGCAGATTTACCAGCAGCAGTTAAGGCTTTGAAGGACTATTCGCAGCCGAAGATTACTGACATACAATCTAGTATTGTCAGGCCAGCTAATGCAGCGAATAACTTTGAGATCAAGCCGAGCACAATTCAGATGGTGCAGAATTCGGTTCAGTTTGGGGGTGCTTCGACAGAGGATCCTAATATGCACATCAGGGACTTTATCGAGATCTGCGACACTTTCAAATTTAATGGTGTGTCGGATGATGCTATCAAGTTGAGGCTTTTCCCATTCTCCTTAAGGGATAAGGCTAAGGGCTGGTTACACTCTCTACCAGCTGGTTCCATTACTACATGGGATGATCTTGCTCAGAAGTTTCTTACTAAATTCTTCCCTATGGCGAAAACTGCAGCAATAAGGAACCAGTTAACTCAATTTCAACAGCAATCTGGCGAATCTTTGTGTGAGGCTTGGGAACGTTATAAGGAGATGCTACGAAGGTGCCCTCATCATGGCATGCCTGATTGGATGGTTATTAATGGCTTCTACAATGGGTTGGGAGCACAGTCTAGGCCTTTGCTAGATGCAGCATCTGGTGGAGCTCTGTGGGCGAATAGCTATGAGGAAGCTTATGATCTTATTGAGATGATGGCTGCTAACGAATATCAAAATCCAACACAGAGGCTTTCTCAAGGTAAGGTAGCAGGTATTCTTGAAGTTGACACAGCTTCAGCTATTGCAGCTCAGTTGAAGGCTCTTTCGATGAAGGTGGATTCTCTTGCTAATTATGGAGTTCAGCAAGTTGCCAGTGTTTGTGAGTTATGTGCGGGCGCACATGAGACGAATCAGTGTGCTATCTCTTCTGAATCAGCACAGTTCGTAAGTAATTTTCAGAGACCTGCTGCACCAGTACCAGCCACCTATCATCCAAGCAACAGGAATCATCCTAATTTCAGCTGGAGCAACAACCAAGGTGCTCAACAACCTCAGCAACCCTATCAGCAGTTTCAGGGACAGCAAGCAAGGCCATTCAATCAAGGTTATCAGCAGTAGTATGCTCCAAAGCAATCATATCAGCCTCCTGGATTTCAGCAGCAACAGCCCCAGGCTCATGCGGGGCAATCTTCTAATGAAAAATCAGATGATGTGTGGATAGCGTTAAAGAACCTACAAGCTGGTCAGAAACTCTTGGAAACTCAGATAGGACAGATTGCAAGTGCCTTACTTAGTAGGCCTCAAGGAACTCTTCCTAGTGATACGGAAGCAAATCCAGGTAGGAGGGATAGCAAGGAACAGGTGAAGGCTGTGACTTTGAGATCGGGAAAAGTTATAGCAGGCCCTAAATCAGCAGTAGAAGAAGATGAAGATATTCAGAATCAGCAGGGTGAAAAATCTGCAGTGCCCGAAATTGCTCAATCTGATTTGGGGGCTGATCAGCAAGGTGGTGAAGTAGAGAAGAGCAAGGAACCTGTTGAAAATTCTGTGGAGAAGTCAACGAACAACACTCAGATTTATCCTCCTCCTCCTTATCCTAGGAGACTCCAGAAGCAGCAGTTGGATAAGAAATTTGCAAAGTTCTTAGAGGTGTTCAAGAAGTTGCAGATTAACATTCCCTTTGCCGAAGCTCTTGAACAGATGCCGAGCTATGCCAAGTTCATGAAGGGAATTCTTTCTCGTAAGATGAAGCTCGAGGAATTAGAGACCATTGCTCTAACGGAAGAGTGCAGTGCTGTGCTGCAACAGAAATTGCCTCCAAAACTAAAGGATCCAGGTAGCTTTACTATTCCATGCACTATTGGTAATTTGTCTTTTGCGAAGTGCTTGTGTGACTTGGGAGCTAGCATCAATCTCATGCCCTTGTCAGTCTATATGCAACTTGGTCTACCGGAACCAAAGCCTACCAACATCTCTTTGCAGTTGGCTGATCGTTCAGTTACATATCCTAGAGGCATAGTGGAGGATGTGTTGGTGGTTGGTGAAAGTTGACAAACTCATATTTAATGCTGATTTTGTTATCTTGGATTTCGAGGAAGATAAGAAGATTCCCATAATCTTGGGAAGACCATTCTTGGCTACGGGAAAGACTTTGATTGATGTGCAGAAAGGGGAGCTCACCATGAGGGTGCAAGACCAGAATGTCACTTTCAATGTTTTTAATGCAATGAAACTTCCCTCAGATGAAGAAGAATGTTTGAAGGTGGATTGGGTTGATTCTGCAGTTACTATGGAAATGGAGAAGTTGCTTAAGTCAGACTCTTTGGAAAAAGTTTTAGTTGGTGACTCTGATTTTGAAGATGAGGAATTAGTCGAGCAACTTCAGCAGCTAAATTCAGCCCCTTGGAAAAGGAGATTTGAGTTGCCTTTTGAATCTCTTGGGTTAGGAGATCGTAAAAATTCGGAGGGGCGCCTGAAACCATCTATTGAGGAAGCTCCCACACTTGAACTCAAACCACTTCCGGAACACTTGCGGTATGTTTTTCTTGGTGATGCATCTACATTACCTGTTATTATTGCCTCTAACTTGTTAGCTAGTGCGGAAGAAAAGCTTTTGCGAATTTTGAGGGAATTCAAGTCAGCAATTGGTTGGACTATAGCAGACATCAAGGGAATCAGCCCTTCTTATTGCATGCATAAAATTCTGCTAGAGGAGGGAGCTAAGCCTACTGTTGAGCATCAGCGGAGACTTAATCCGATTATGAAAGAGGTGGTGAAGAAGGAAATTCTAAAGTGGCTGGATGCGGGTATTATATATCCTATCTCAGACAGTTCTTGGGTGAGCCCGGTTCAATGTGTGCCAAAGAAAGGAGGCATGACAGTTGTTGCTAATGAAAAGAACGAACTCATCCCTACTCGAACCGTCACGGGGTGGAGAGTTTGTATGGACTATAGGAAGCTCAACAAAGCCACGAGAAAAGATCACTTTCCTCTGCCATTCATTGATCAGATGCTAGACAGGTTGGCGGGACATGAGTATTATTGCCTCCTTGATGGTTATTCAGGCTACAATCAGATTTGCATTGCTCCGGAAGATCAAGAGAAGACCACATTCACATGTCCTTTTGGTACCTTTGCTTTCCGACAGGTTTCTTTCGGACTTTGTGGTGCTCCCGCCACTTTTCAAAGGTGCATGATGGCTATTTTCTCAGACATGATTGGCTCGAATGTGGAGGTTTTTATGGATGACTTCTCAGTTTTTGGTACTTCAGATGACGAGTGCTTGCATAATCTTGGCTTGGTTTTGAAACGTTGTGTGGAGACTAACCTGGTGCTTAATTGGGAGAAGTGTCACTTCATGGTGCGAGAGGGAATTATTCTTGGGCACAAGGTATCTGGTAGAGGACTTGAGGTGGATAGGGCTAAGGTGGAAACAATCGAAAATCTTCCTCCACCTATCTCTGTAAAAGGAATTCGCAGTTTTCTTGGTCATGCGGGTTTCTATCGGCGATTCATCAAAGACTTCTCAAAAATTTCTAAACCCTTTTGCAATCTCTTGGAGAAGGATGTTCCTTTCAAGTTTGATGATGAGTGTCTTGCAGCTTTTGAGCTATTGAAGAAGAAGTTGACTACTACACCAGTCATTACCGCACCTAATTGGGAGGAGCCGTTTGAACTTATGTGTGATGCTAGTGACTATGCTGTTGGAGCTGTGCTTGGTCAAAGAAAGGAGAGAATTTTTCATGTGGTTTACTATGCTAGTAAAACCCTCAATGATGCACAGCTGAACTACACTACTACGGAGAAGGAGTTGCTAGCAGTGGTCTATGGTTTCGAGAAATTCAGGTCTTATCTGCCTGGTACGAAGGTGATTGTGTATACTGATCATGCTGCAATTCGATATCTTATGTCGAAGAAGGATTCCAAGCCTTGATTGATTCGTTGGGTGCTTCTCTTGCAAGAATTTGATGTGGAAATCAAGGATAGGAAAGGCACGGAAAATCAAGTAGCGGATCATCTCTCACGCTTAGAGGACCACGGTAAGGAATTGCATAACAAATCTCTTATTAATGAATCTTTTCCAGATGAGCAGCTGTTTGCAGTGCAAGATGAAGAGCCATGGTTTGCAGATTATGTAAACTATTTGGTTAGCAATGTTATTCCTCCAGATCTTTCGAGTGCTCAAAGGAAGAAGTTTCTACATGATGTGAAGTGGTACCATTGGGATGAACCGTTTCTATTTAGACAAGGAGCAGATCAGATGATCAGACGATGTATTCCGTATAGTGAGACGGAGGGTGTGTTGCGAGATTCCCACTCAACTGTTTATGGTGGTCATTATGGTGGAGAAAAGACAGCGGCTCGTGTGCTTCAAGCAGGTTTCTATTGGCCTTCCTTGTTTAAGGATGCTCATCAGTTCGTGTTGAGATGTGATCGTTGTCAAAGGGTTGGCAATATTTCTAAAAGGAACGAGATGCCTCTTAACATGCTTCTTGAGGTAGAGATCTTCGATGTCTGGGGGATTGACTTCATGGGACCTTTTGTCTCTTCATGCAACAATCAATACATCTTTCTAGCTGTGGATTACGTGTCTAAATGGGTCGAGGTTAAGGCGTTGCCGACCAATGATGCAAAGGTGGTATTGAATTTCTTGCATAAGCAAATTTTTACGCGTTTCGGAACTCCACGTGCTATAATAAGTGATGAGGGAACTCACTTTTGCAATCGCCAGTTTACTACGTTGATGGCGAAATATAATGTGACGCATCGTGTTGCCACTGCTTATCACCCTCAAACGAATGGCCAAGCTGAAGTTTCTAACAGGGAAATCAAGAGAATTCTAGAGAAAGTGGTGAATCCGTCTCGTAAGGATTGGTCATTGAAGTTGGATGAAGCTGTGTGGGCATACAGAACTGCCTACAAAACTCCTCTAGGTATGTCTCCGTTTCAGTTAGTTTATGGGAAAGCATGTCATTTGCCTGCAGAGTTGGAACATAAAGCATATTGGGCGTTGAAGAAATTGAATTTAGATATCACGGCTGCGGGTGCAAAGCGGTTGCTTCAGTTGAATGAACTTGAGGAATTTCGTGAGCAAGCTTACGAAAATAACAAGATGTATAAGGAGAAGGTTAAGAGGTGGCATGATAAACGGTTGGTACCAAAAGCATTTTTGCCAGGTCAACAGGTGTTGCTATTTAATTCTCGCCTCAAGCTTTTTCCGGGAAAACTCAAGTCGAGGTGGTCGGGTCCATTTATTGTTAAGACGGTGTATCCACGCGGAGCTATTGAAATTTATGAAACAACACCGGATCATGCTTTTAAAGTGAATGGACAGCGGTTGAAGCATTACTATGGCGGGTCGTTTCAACGCGATAAGGTTTCCGCCGTTTTGGCGTCTACTTGATTTGGGAGAAGAACGTCAAGCTAATGACGTAAAAGGAGCGCTTCGTGGGAGGCAACCCACGCTCTTGTATTTTGTTGTATTATTGTTTCTCTCTTGAAAAAAAAAAAGAAAAGAAAAAAAAAAGAAAAAGAAAAAAAAAGAGAGAAAAGAGTGTGAAAAAAAAAGAAGAAGAAATTGTTGTTGTGAAAAAAGAAAGAAAAAAAAAAGAAAAAAAAAACAACAACAAAACAAACAGATTGGAGCTGTGCTACCTGCGCCACAAGGCAAGGAGCACCATGTCACGCAGGCCAGGGACGCGCATCTTGCGCCAGCGCGCAGGTAGCGCCGTGTAACGCAGATCGTGTCTGCGCAACTAGCGCCGTGGCGCAATCAGCCCTGTAACGCAGGTTGAACCTGCGCAACAGGCTTCAGCGCGCAGTCAGCCCTATTTTCTCCTGCATTCCTTCGAATTTTTGCCCCTAAACCTCAATTCTTTCATTCTTTTTACCCCTTTTCTTATCCTATATACTAATGCAACTACAATTCTAAACACTATCATCCCCAAATCCTATTCTACCTTAAATTCAATCCTAAACATCCCCAATCATATTCTACATATAATTTCATCTTTACATCTCCTATATATATACATACACCCATACATACACAAACACTTCTATATTACCCAAACTTCTCAACTTTCATCCATTCATAATTCGAAATTTTGGGGATTAATCTAGCAATTTCACCTCTTTGATTCAATTGGGTAATATTTTCTCTCATCTTTTATTTGAATTTGTGAATTTTGCAAATTAGGCCTCTTGAAGTGTGTAATTTGAGGGTCTTTGTTTGGTGAATTGTTTGGAGATTGTTGTTCTTTGCTTGATATTTGTTGATTATGGCTCCTAAGCGACCACGATTAGTGGGAAGTAATTTGGATGAGAACGATGTGGTGGGGGATGGAGTGAAAAAATTCGTGAATGAGGATGCTAAAGCGGAGTATGGTAGGTTGGTTGTCAAGGGGGTTATTCAGGAAAGGAGGCTTGTGCCACGTAATAATGCGGAGATGGAGGCTATGATTAGTGAGCGGGGTTGGACTTTATTTTGTGAGTTTGCTAATGATGCTCCATTGAATGTGGTGAGGGAGTTTTATGCTAATGCTTCGATAGCAAGGAATAACTCCACGATTGTTAGGGGCCAGAAGGTGGATTATTCGCCTCGTGCGATTCGTACTTTGATTAGGCAACCGCCTAAACCTAGAGGTGCTACTGATTGGGGAAAAAAGACTAGGGATGAGGTTGTTCTTGATGCAATCATTGGTGAGCTTTGAATTCCAGGTACGGAGTGGAAGTGTAGAGTGGGTACCACCGAGAAGAGGACTTTTCCGGCGGCATCATTGTCTAAGTTCGCACGGGCATGGTTCTACTTCATCAGTTCTAATATTCTTCCATCAACCCATGTGACCGATGTTACTGTTGAGAGAGCTATTCTGCTATGGGGTATTCTCAGAGGTGAGTATGTTGACCTTGGGTATCTTATTAATCAAGCTATTCTTCGGTATTTGGGCAGTAATTCATCGGCTAGTATTCCTTATGCGTCTATCATTGCGTACTTGTGTGATGCTTCGAAAGTGAAATGGTACGAAGGTGAGCCAGTGCATAAACCTATGTCTTCCATTAATGATGTTACTATTGACCGGATGGGGGAGTGGTCGGGCGGCATTCCTCATCTTAGGGGTTTAGGCTTTATAGTTGGTGATGCTGGTGGTCAGGGAGCGGGCGCTCCGCCACCTGTTCCTAGGGCACCAGGAGTAGCGATTGCAGAACCTCAGCGGCGAATGGTGGATATGTCTGTCTTCGATACTTATTTTCGTCGAATGACTAGGCGGTTGGATGCTATGCATGTTTGCAGTCGCCAGTATTCCGAGGACATGGCCGTAGCTTTGGATGCAGCTTTTCAGTCACCAGGTACTGCTGTTCAGTGGCCTATATTTGGAGCTCGGACTCCGTACCCTCCGCCTGATTCATCTGAGGAGGATGACGAGGGTGACGATAGCGAGGACGAGTAGGTATGTTTCTACTATCCCTTGTATTTACTTCCATTCAATGCGGACATCGAATATTTTAAGTTTGGGGGTGGTTTGAGGGATTAGTAGTTGTTGTTGTTTATATGTGTTCATGTAGGATATCATGTTTTGCATGCTTAGTAGTAATTCATTCATGTTATGTTCGTATTAATTATGTTTGTTTCATGTAGGGCATTCTGTTTTTTGTTTCGTATACCATGTGAGTTCATATTAGTTGCATTTGCATATCATGCATGTTTCATGATCCCTTAAGACGAGCTAATTCTGATTGGTAGGTAAGTGTCTAATTGAGTGTGGTAATGATGAGTAGAGGGTTGATTTATAGTTTCTATGAAATTGACTTGCATGCTTCAGAAACAAAATCTTTTCACAGTCTCATTGGGTGCTTTTGGGCTAGGTTGAGATCATGCTTGTTTGGATGTTTTGAGATTTAATCACTTGATTATATTTAGAATTTTCGTTATTCCCTTGATGGCGTAGGATCACTAAAGTCTAAGTTTGGGGGAAACCAGGAATTTCATGCTTAATTGTAAATAATTGTCAATAATGGCTAGGCGTCAAATGGCTAGTAGCCGGCTCATATTTATATGAGTAGTCTAGGGTTGGAATTGAGAATTCTCATTCCAGATTGCATAGAAAAAAAAAGAAAGAGAAAAAAAAACAGAAAAAAGAAAAAGGAAAAAAAAGAAAAAAAAAGTGTCAATTGTTTATATGCAAAATTAACCAGGTTGAGCTCTTTAATACTCGAGCAATTAAGTTCGCGGGGACTTTGTGCCTAGTGACCTAAGGCTTTTATAGTCTGGGATCCACTAACCCAACGCTCGCTACATGGGTATTATTGTATAAGCCTTTCGGGGTCTCATCCATTGCACGGTTAAATAAGCATGCTTGTATATTATGTGTCGTAGTTGTTTAGTAATGAAAGCATGAATTTCTGTCTACCTTGGATAAGGATGGAGGTGTTCTTAGGTTATGAAGTGTCTACAGTCTATTCTATTTATAATCCTGTGATTGTCTTGACGAAGAGCATGTATGATTTTTGACCTAGTTTTGGGAGTATTTCTGATGAGCATTGCACACACGCACGTTTCTGTTCATGTATTGTTAGTATACGGGAACTTGGTCGAGCTCTATTTGGATTTAGTTGCATTCTCTAAGATATTTGCTGGCTTGTTGGTTTTGGTTAGTTTGAAGGGGATTGTTGCATTTTTCATTCTAGTTGCATTCATGCATTGCATTGCATTAGGTTAAATGAATTTTGTGGGTACATTCGCTATAGGCCCTCACGAGACCTTACTCGTCCACTAGGGCTGCCTAGGGGTTTAAAGGGCTTGTTGCATATGCCAAATGCAACCGTGATCACCTACGGAAGTGGTACTAGCTAGTTAGTTAGTTGTAATTGTTTATGCTTGAGGGCAAGCATCGGTTTAAGTTTGGGGGTGTGATAAGTGGATTTTATATCCACTTGGATCGCTTAATTTCGGCTTAAATTGATTGTCTTGGACTCAAGTTGTTGTAGATTTGATGTGTTTTGATTAGTTGTGCAGGATTACGAGAATGTTGACTAAGGTGGATGCTTTTATAATTTTTTGGGAATTAATTGATTTAAATTCGGATTTTTGAGAAGGGTTGTGCAGTTTACACTGTTTTGGCCATATCTTGAGTTCTAGAAGTCCGTTTGAGGCCCGTAAGCAGTCCACGCGAAGATAACGAGATTTTCTATCATTCTAAGATAGTCCAGAGGCCCAATTACGTGGGGAGCGTTCCAGAAAATCTGAAGAAAAGTCAGCCACGAAATTTCCTTACAAAACAGAATCAAATTAGGAAACGTCTCTTGCAGAAATTCTATTATAATTCTGTTTTAGTATTTTCTTGTTGGGCAAGACTTGTAGTGCCTATATAAACACATCATACCTTGTAATTTGTATTAGATTATTATTATTGTAACGTAGAACTGCAAGAGAGAAAAGTGGAGAAGGATTCAAGCTCGGTGACAAGCAAAGATCTAGATCTACTTCATCTTCTGTATACTTTGGATTATAGATTTGTTTTCTCAACTCTTGTTTTTATTAATATTATTGTTTCTTTCTTTCATATCTTGTTAATTATTATGTTTTCATCAAATTCCATGACGATGAATAGTTCAATTATGGGCTAAACGTTGTCATGGGATTCTAACGGAGTTATTTATGGAACTTAGTATCTTGATGCTGTAAAGATCTGTGTGTGATGTGAAATTGATATCCTCGTATGGTTAATCTAAATGCTTTTAGATGTGTAGCTAACATCTAAATTGAATTGTTAATCTCTTGTGAAGTGAAAGTGGATCTTGAGATTTAGAACTTGCCATGCTAGCATAGGTTCATAATTGATTGTCAATATGATTTGTGGTGTGAGATGAAAATACTTATACTACCCTATGTGATCTTAATGGATAACCTGTTCTTCAACCGTTATGTTTTCAAATTCTATAGACATATAGGATCTAAGCATAATTGGTGTCTATTCATCTTCTATCTCTTTTGTGGATGTATGTTTAGTTTGGTATGCGTATGCTGACAGGTAGCGTATACTGGTTTCGTGTTATCCGATCAGGTATCAAAATCATTGCATATAGAGATTAAAGGCGTCAGATATAAGGGAAGTATTTAATGAAGTTGAGATCCCATGTTTATTCTCATATTAGTAATTCGAATTCAATCTCATTAGTTAATTTAATTCTTAGTTTAAAAATTGCATCCTAGTTTAATTTAGTTAATCAAAACCAAAATTGTTATTTGTCTTAGCAGTGGATTAAAACCAAACATTGTTGCATAGGCATATTTACTGATTAAACTTAACCAGATCTCTATGGAACGAACTTTAATTATATTACTTGTGACTACGTGCGCTTGCGTAATTTTGTGCTAACAACCAACCTAAGCTGTAAACCTATCCAACTTAGTCTGCTCACCTGTGGTAATGCTACTGGGTGCTGCCCTGGCACCTGCCTCGTAAACAATCTCCTAAACTGCTGACCGGTTAGCACGCTTTTGCGGAGGGTCTGCCTTGTTCTTGCCATGAGTATCTGTTGTTGTGTGGTGGTATATATGAAAGAAAAGCAAGAGTGAGCAATACAGCTCAGCCATATAATAATAGTTTTCAAAGTACTTTTGTTAACATAAACCATATGCCATATTGTATACTGATATTGTATCATCATTAAACATTTTTCATTCTTTATCCAGAAATATAACGAAGAATTTCTGAGGTACTTTGAATAGTTCATCATTCTGTTAACACTATCGGTAATTGAGCATCTAGGCTTTCATTACAGTGTTACAGTACAATTCCAATTGGAAGAATGGGATTATGCTGGAGCCTCTTCCACGATATCTGGTGATCAGCCAATATATCGTGCCTCTGCTTCTCTACTAGTAGAAGGACGACGTTCCCTTATCGGGTCGCACCCTGACCGCATATGGGCCTTAATATTTGGACTACGCCCGAAGGCGATGTCCCCTCTTCCTCCAATCCCTGAGAGAATTCTATGCATCGTAGGAACAGAATTTAATTCAGTTTCCCCCAAGCACAAAGCTTGACAACTGGTTTGATAATCATTACTAACTTTACTTCCATGAGTAATTGAGGAAGTAACTCTGATGTGTGGGTTGACTTTAGTCAACGGATTTTGATTACTAAGAATCGCATCATCAAACATCATTTTGGAGTTGGTCAGAGTTTTTGAGTGTTTAGTCAAACCTGTGCCCCTCCTTACTAGGTAGGGTGCATTTCTTATTGGTAGCGAAGGGAGAAAATAATTAATACTAGCTCCCAAAACCTTGGGTTCCCGAGTTTTGATAAGTTTGAGCGAGGTAGCGATACTTTTCGATGAATGAATCTGTAGTCAGTGAAGAAATGGGAACCCGATCCATTTTTAAATACTTTTTCGACGATCAGAAAATATTTAAAATAATTTTTTTAATGTTTTAAATAATTTTGAAATAAATAATATGATTTGTAAATCATCCTGGAATATTTAATAAATATTCAAATAATATTTATTAAATAAATGATAAGCTTAGAATATTCAATAAATAATAAATATTTACTCACAATCCTCAATTGAAAATCATATTCAACTTATTAATAAATATTCAAATAATATTTATTAATATCATCAAAGGAATTTTTAATCCGAAAATATCCAATTTATATTTATTGGATTATTTTTAAAACTAAATATAAGTCATATATCATCTCCGGAGACTTCCGGGTTTTTATGTCCTTATCCGGACGAAATATCTCCGACTCCCCTACTAAGAAAGGGTGTTATCATACCCTACTTGGAACTTTTAACACATCATCGCATACATGTATATATGTATTCATGCATACGTACTTGCTAAACAGGTTTATAAATCAACATAAATAAACCATATATTTCATGCTGATTCGCAAAAATAATTTTAAAACAGTTCATAACAGTTATACCACAACAACAACAGTTTGAAAATACATGAAGTACAAGTTTCGAAAACTTGCCTTGAAATCTCGGAGTAGTCGGGGTGCGAGGGATGGTCCGATAATCTATAACATAAGCATAAAGGCATCGTTAATTCTAAGCTTGAATTATCGACTCTTTACGAGTACTCGACTCGTAAAACGTGATAACGAACCAAATAAACTCTTCACCTCCTTAACATATTCGCATAGGTCAAATACTCCCTATAACATGCATTACATATTAATTCCATTTTTCAAGACCATTTCACTTAACCAAATCTCCATTTCACTTTCCAAGTTTTTATTCTAATGGCGATTTGCTTTGAACAACCTTCGCTCCCGAATTTTTATAAAATCGACCATTTACCCTGTTAAGCTCAAATTTTGCAGAGAACTTCCTGGACATTCCACCTAGCTACTGTAAAAATTTCATAATAACAGACCAATTTTAAAGGGCTCGTTTGGCTTTGTAAAGTCAGTCCATCTTAACGATTCATCCGTTTTAACCGGTTTCACTAAAACAAGCATAACTCATAGACCGTAAATCCTTTTTAGGAGATTCAAACTCTCAATTACTCTACAAGGTCAGATCTACAAGTTTCCAATAAATTTTGCCCAAAAACAATACTCATATAATTCGGGTGATTCTGCACAAGTGGTTTAACAAAATTTTGGCATTATAACGACTATAAATCGAATCTTACCAATATCCATGAACTCCATCTAACCACTTAATTCAACCACACACCATCAAGATCATATAAACATCATCAAGGGTCTATAATGCCAGTGGTAATATCCATTTATCACTACTCAAAATTTACCCATACTTATAAATGTTAAAACATCACAAACCCCTTAAACATGTACATACTTGCATCAATCTTTCAAATCAACTTATAACTCATGAAGTTTAAGGTGGGTGTGAGTATTTTACCTTCCTTGGAGTCTTAACAACCTTAACCAAGCTTAAAAAGGCTTGAGATCAAGTCCACAAGCTATTATAACCCTCAAACTTCAAGATCTAAACAAAGGTTCATAAGAAGTTATTCTTTACTCAAGAACTTCTTGATTTTATTTGAGCAAGCTATACTTAGTGTAAAATCATGAAATTAAATCCTCACCCTGGATATATCATGAAGTAATCCCAGAAATATTTTGATGATTTTAGGACGAGTAGAGCTTGGAGACAAAATTCATTTTTCTTGGCTATCTTGGAAAGTATCCAGAAAAGTGGAAGAGCAGCAGCAACTTGTCGAATTTATTTGACCAATCAAACGACCTTGAAAATTTACGAAATTAAATCCGCAACTCCGTATTGATGTATAGAAGAACTGGAATTTTTTTCATAATTTTCCATGAGGGGTAGTGGGTGAAAAAAAATCGGAAAGACACCCCTATAGAGTTTGGTCGGGAATTGCTTGAAAATGGGAGAGAGAGTTTCTTGTTTTTCTTGGATGCTTGGGTGTGATTAGCAACTGAATTATGAAGTTAAATTACACTCAAGGATGCAGCCATACCATGGTAAAAGTGTAGGACACCCACTTTCCAATTTGTCTCCCTAAATCAAGAAAGTTTGTCCCCTTTACTATTCACTCTAATTTGATTGAATTTGAAATAATTAGTTTGATTTAAAACTAATTATTTTGCATGGCACTTGCATGGCATATTGCATGGTACTTGCATGTATATTACTCACCTTAATAATCAACCAATGCTTACCATTTAATTCCATATGCAAGTTTGGAGATTTTCTTGTAAAAACGTTTCATCGTGTAGAAATTTCTTTCATCGTTCTTGAACATTTGTCATTAAAATTCTTCTAATAAATTCCATAATTCCCTGCCTTGGTGTTTAACTTAGCTTAGAGATTTTCTTAACCTCAATATCCCATATTTATACCAATATTTAATAAAAGTGAAAATCTACGTAATTTGACGGTTTCTGCATTCCCTTTCTTCTTTGTACAACGATACTTTATTCATAAAAGTATAAATACTTCTTCATTCATATAATATGATCTTAAAAATTTTACATGGCTTCCACCGATCGTTGTTTATGATCATTTTAGAAATATTACAAAAACCTGGGTTCTTACAACCTTCCCTCCTTAAAAGGATTCCGTCCCGGAATCATTTCTAGAACAGATGGGGGTACTTCTCATGCATGGCGCTTTCCAATTCCCAGGTTGATTCCTCGACATTGTGATTAGTCCACAAAACTCTTACCAGGCTGATGGTCTTGTTTCTGAGTACTTGCTCTTTCCGGTCTATGATTTCCACCGGTCGCTCGACGTAGGACAAATCTGGCTGTAAATCTACATGCTCATGTTCCACTATATGTTTCGCATTGCGATTGTACTTCCTCAGCATAGACACATGGAAAATGTTATGTACTTGCTGCAGACTTGGAGGTAAGGCTAACTCGTAAGCCACTTGTCCAATCCGCCTTAATATCTCGAAAGGTCCGATGTATCTCGGACTCAACTTCCCTTTCTTCCCAAACCTCATCAGTCCTTTCCAGGGAGATACCTTTAGCAGCACCATATCTCCTACTTCATATTCTCTATCCTTCCGAGCTAAGTCGGTATACTTACGTTGTCTGTCTTGGGCTGCTACCAATCTTCCCCTGATTAGAACTATCACATCTCTTGTCTGTTGTACCGGTTCAGGTCCTAATATCTTCCTCTCACCAACTTCTTCCCAACATAAGGGAGAACGACATTTCCGGCCATAGAGGGCTTCATATGGGGGCATTCCGATACTCGAGTGATAACTGTTGTTATAAGCAAACTCAATCAATGGTAAGTGCTCTTCCCAACTTCCCTTGAAATCCATAACACACACCCCCAGCATGTCCTCTAAGGTCTGAATTGTTCTTTCACTTTGTCCGTCAGTCTGGGGGTGGTATGCAGTACTCATATTTAGCTTGGTTCCCACACAGTCTTGAAAGCTCCTCCAGAACCTGGAGTTAAACCTCGGGTCTCTGTCGGATACAATGGTCACGGGAACTCCATGTCGTACCACAATTTCCCTTATATAGATGTCTACTAATCTATCGACCGTGTACCTCTCATTAATTGGGAGAAAGTGGGCGGACTTAGTCAACCTATCGACGATTACCCATATCGCATCGTGGTTAGTCTTGGTCCTTGGGAGTCCTACTACAAAATCCATGGCTAGGTGCTCCCACTTCCATTCTGGAATCTCTAGGGGTTGCAGTAGTCCACTAGGTCGTTGGTGTTCTGCCTTTACCCGTTGGCAGGTCAAACATCTATTGACCCATTCTGTCACATCCTTCTTCATGTTGGGCCACCAATAGTATTCTTTCAAATCTCTATACATCTTCGTGGTACCTGGGTGCACAGAGTACCTTGAGTTATGTCCTTCATATAGGATTTCATCCTTTAGTTCCTGAACATTTGGGACCCAAATTCTCGTTGCATATCTCATGATTCCTCCTGCATCTCTTTCGCACTTAATTTCCTCCCCGGTCAATATCTCTTCCTCCGAGTTCTTTTCCTCTTCCATCTTTTGCTCTTGGCATATTCGAATCTTTTCCAATAATGGAGGCTGGATCTGAATTCCCATTAACACTTCTTGGCTCAATGTCTTAACTTCGATTTCTAGCTTCTCCATTTCCTTTATTAATTCTTCTGCTGAAGTCATCATCTTGAGCCTTTCCTTCCTGCTAAGGGCATCGGCCACCACATTGGCCTTTCCTGGATGATAACGAATCTCACAATCATAATCCTTGATTAACTCTAGCCATCTTCTCTGTCTCATATTCAATTCTTTCTGGGTAAAGATGTACTTGAGGCTTTTATGATCTGTGTAAATTTCACACTTTTCTCCATATAGGTAATGCCTCCATATCTTTAATGCGAAGACTATCGCGGCTAGCTCTAAATCATGGGTAGGGTATCTTACTTCATACTCCTTTAACTGTCGGGAAGCATATGCAATCACCTTACCGTGCTGCATGAGCACGCAACCTAGTCCTTTATGCGATGCATCACTATAGATCACAAAGTCCCCCTTATCATCTGGCAGTGCTAGCACTGGGGTGGTCATTAATCTTTTCTTTAGCTCTTGAAAGCTCTCGTCACATTTCTCATTCCATACAAACTTTTCAGTCTTTCTGGTGAGTCGGGTCAATGGGCCTGCCAGTTTGGCAAAGTCTTGCACAAACCTCCTATAATACCCGGCTAGTCCCACAAAACTTCTTACTTCGGTCGGGGTGGTCGGTCTTTCCCATTTTGATATTGCCTCTATTTTGGCAGGGTCAACTAGTACTCCTTCACTACTAACCACATGACCTAAGAATTGTACCTCCCTCAACCAAAATTCGCATTTAGAGAATTTGGCATACAATTTTTCTTCCCTCAGGATTCCTAGGACTATCCTCAAGTGTTCCGCATGTTCTTCCTCAGTCTTTGAATAAATCAAAATATCGTCAATGAAAACTATGACACACTTTTCTAGGTATTGTTTGAATACTCGATTCATCAAGTCCATGAATGCCGCGGGGGCGTTAGTCAGTCCAAAGGACATCACTAGAAACTCATAATGGCCGTACCTAGTGCGAAAAGCAGTCTTGGGTATATCTTCCGGTTTGATCTTTAACTGATGGTACCCCGTTCTCAGGTCTATCTTCGAAAAGTGAACTGCTCCCTTGAGTTGGTCAAAAAGGTCGTCAATCCTAGGCAAGGGGTACTTGTTCTTAATGGTTAACTTATTCAACTCTCTGTAGTCTATACATAACCTCATACTACCATCCTTTTTCTTTACAAACAACACTGGGGCACTCCATGGGGACACACTTGGTCTTATCATGCCCTTATCCAACAGTTCTTGCAACTGAGTGGCCAGTTCTTTCATCTCAACGGGGGCCAATCGATAGGGGGCTTTAGAAACTGGTGCGGTTCCTGGTGCTAATTCTATCGCAAACTCGATTTCCCTATCGGGTGGTAACCCAGGAAGGTCTTCTGGAAACACATCTTCAAATTCCCTGACAACTGGAATGTCCTTCAGTTCAGGGTTTCTTTGCTTCGTGTCTAATACATAAGCTAAGTAGGCCTCGCTGCCCTTTCGTACTAACTTTTTCGCTTGAGCAACAGTCAAGAATTTTTGAGTCTGTCGCTGTCCTTTGAATATGACCTCTTTCTTTCCTGACACCTTTATCCTAACTTTCTTGCTCTTGCAATCAATCTGGGCACCATTACTCCCCAATCAATCCATCCCTAAAATGACATCGAATCCGCCTAACTTAAACGGAATTAGGTCTGCCTGAAAATGGTGACCTCTTATTACTATATCGCAGTTAGGGTATATCTGCCTCACAGGAACCACTTCATAGTTAGCTATTTCTACCATTAGTCGTTCCTTTAACATTTCTGGTTTCAAGTTTAGTTTGCATACAAAATCTTGTGATATAAAAGACTTAGTAGCTCCAGAATCAAACAAAGTATTTGCACTCAAGGTGTTAAGGGAGAGGGTACCTGCGATGACATCCTCATCCCTCACTGCATCTTGCACTATCATGTTGAAAGTTCTAGCGGTGGGTGGTCGATTGAATGCAGTACCGCTCATCCTTGATCCTGTCTGTTTAAGTTTAGGGTAGTCTTTCTTCCAGTGGTCCGTACCTCCACACTGGAAACATTTCATGATTGAGTTCCTCTGGGGGCAATTGTTGGAATAGTGTCCGGTCTGTCCACACTTGAAACACGTCGTCGTACCCTGGAGACATACTCCTGAATGTTTCTTCCCACAAGTCTTACAATTAGGTAGGGGAGGGCGCGACTGTCCTGATATGGGTGCCCTGGTTGACCCACCTCCTTGGCCAACACTCTTGCTTTCTGCTCTGTTAAACCCTGTGCTTTTGGCTGGCCGGGTTACTGTTCCTCTAACAAACTTGCTGGAGAAACTCCCACTTGCAGCACCACTACTTCGACTTTCAAACTTCCTTTTCTTCATGATCTTGTCCTTCTGAGACTGCTCACTTCCTGCCTCCACAATTGACGCCTTTTGTACTAGAGTGGCGTAATCTGTAATTTCTAACACCACGACTCGATTCTGGATCCACTGTTTCAATCCTTGTTGAAACCTCCTTGTCCTCTTAATTTCAGTGTTCACATAATCTGGAACGAACCTTGATAGCTCAGTGAACCTAGCCTCATATTTAGCTACAGTCATATTGTCTTGTTTAAGCTCTAGGAACTTGAGTTCCATCTGGGTCTCCATAAACCTTGGAAAGTACTTTTTCAAGAATAACTCTGTGAATCTGTCCCATGTAACCACTCCAGCTGGTTCCACATTTTTCTTGGCCTCCCACCAATAGTTGGACTCTCCCTTAAGCAGGTATGTAGCAAAATAGTTTCCTGGGCTTCCTCAGTGCCCATAATCTCAAAGGTCTTCTCCATCTCCTTCAACCAGGCCCTGGCCTCAACGGGGTCTGCTGTACCATGGAATTCTGGGGGTTTAAGTGATTTAAAGGCCTTAAAGGAATTGGCGACTACATTATTGGGGCCGCGGGGTGGTGGCTGTGGCCGTGGCTGGCGCTCCAGATTTTGCCTCATCAGGCGCATAAATTGTTCCATAGGATCCTCTTCTTCTTCCTCATAATTCTCATCATCAAACTCATTGTACTCATCTCCCTCATCCTTCGGTTCTGGGTGACGGCGTTCCTCTTCCCTGGGAGTATAGCCTCGCTCGTCTCTCCTCAGCTAGCTGGAACCTCAGCTCCGCTACTCGGGCCTCCGCTGCCACCAGATCGGTGGTCATCCGGGTCACCATCCAATCTTACTCAGTGGATCTAACAACCTGTATGGGAGGACTAACTGGCTCGCTCTCCGGGGCAACCTCAGTTTCTCCATCCTCTGAAATAGGCTTCTCTGAGTCACCATCCATATCTGTATCCCAATGAAATCCACTAGGGGATGAATCCTCTCTGAGGAGAGGGGAGTGCATAGGAACATCAGTCCAAACCACCTCCTCATCCTCAGGCTCCTCTCCGGGTGTGGGGTCAGCTGGAACATCGTCCATGGGGTCCTCCTCTGGGTCACTATCTGGCTCATCTGAATCCACTGGGTCCTCTACAGGAATAGGGTCATCAGCTCTGGGATCCTCCTCGGGATCCTCCTCCTGGACTATCTCTCTCTCTCTGTCTCAACATCAGGCTCATCTACAGCTCTCAGAAGAGCATCATCATGTCACTGCTCGGAACTCTCAGGTAGCTCTACATACTCGGGTATCTACACAAAAAGGGAAAAATGTTACTATCCTTGAGGTTCTGATAAGTAGTTCCCTTTTGGGCTTAAGGTTGTTAGGGCTATGTCTATTAGTCCGAATAGGTTTCGGTAAGGGTTTGGGTCCTTAAACCTTCCTATCGTCTCTGAGATTATAACCTAACGCTCTGATACCATTTCTATAACACCCCTAGATCCGGGGTCGGAGATCCAGGCTGTCACTATATCCTTAATTCCCACTTTAATAAACATTACTCTCAACCTTCATTTTAGCATGCTGTGACCCCTCAATCAAACATAACATTTACAGATTATAGGCTCAGAGACGAAATTTAAAACGTTACTAAGTTATTGCAACCATCTTGAAATAGTTATTACAAACCCAAATTGTCATAATCTGAAAAGTTCCACTTAAAAAGGAATTACCATCTAAGGTGGCACTTACGTCCAAAAAGAGGTTTGGTTTTCAGAAACTTACACAAGTCATTCTTGTAAATAAATCTAACCAACCTAAGTTGTAAACCTATCCAACTTAGTCTGCTCACCTGTGGTAATGCTACTGGGTGCTGCCCTGGCACCTGCCTCGTAAACAATCTCCTAAACTGCTGACCGGTTAGCACGCTTTTGCGGAGGGTCTGCCTTGTTCTTGCCATGAGTATCTGTTGTTGTGTGGTGGTATATATGAAAGAAAAGCAAGAGTGAGCAATACAGCTCAGCCATATAATAATAGTTTTCAAAGTACTTTTGTTAACATAAACCATATGCCATATTGTATACTGATATTGTACCATCATTAAACATTTTTCATTCTTTATCCAGAAATATAACGAAGAATTTCTGAGGTACTTTGAATAGTTCATCATTCTGTTAACACTATCGGTAATTGAGCATCTAGGCTTTCATTACAGTGTTACAGTACAATTCCAATTGGAAGAATGGGATTATGCTGGAGCCTCTTCCACGATATCTGGTGATCAGCCAATATATCGTGCCTCTGCTTCTCTACTAGTAGAAGGACGACGTTCCCTTATCGGGTCGCACCCTGACCGCATATGGGCCTTAATATTTGGACTACGCCCGAAGGCGATGTCCCCTCTTCCTCCAATCCCTGAGAGAATTCTATGCATCGTAGGAACAGAATTTAATTAAGTTTCCCCCAAGCACAAAGCTTGACAACTGGTTTGATAATCATTACTAACTTTACTTCCATGAGTAATTGAGGAAGTAACTCTGATGTGTGGGTTGACTTTAGTCAACGGATTTTGATTACTAAGAATCGCATCATCAAACATCATTTGGGAGTTGGTCAGAGTTTTTGAGTGTTTAGTCAAACCTGTGCCCCTCCTTACTAGGTAGGGTGCATTTCTTATTGGTAGCGAAGGGAGAAAATAATTAATACTAGCTCCCAAAACCTTGGGTTCCCGAGTTTTGATAAGTTTGAGCGAGGTAGCGATACTTTTCGATGAATGAATCTGTAGTCAGTGAAGAAATGGGAACCCGATCCATTTTTAAATACTTTTTCGACGATCAGAAAATATTTAAAATAATTTTTTTAATGTTTTAAATAATTTTGAAATAAATAATATGATTTGTAAATCATCCTGGAATATTTAATAAATATTCAAATAATATTTATTAAATAAATGATAAGCTTAGAATATTCAATAAATAATAAATATTTACTCACAATCCTCAATTGAAAATCATATTCAACTTATTAATAAATATTCAAATAATATTTATTAATATCATCAAAGGAATTTTTAATCCGAAAATATCCAATTTATATTTATTGGATTATTTTTAAAACTAAATATAAGTCATATATCATCTCCGGAGACTTCCGGGTTTTTATGTCCTTATCCGGACGAAATATCTCCGACTCCCCTACTAAGAAAGGGTGTTATCATACCCTACTTGGAACTTTTAACACATCATCGCATACATGTATATATGTATTCATGCATACGTACTTGCTAAACAGGTTTATAAATCAACATAAATAAACCATATATTTCATGCTGATTCGCAAAAATAATTTTAAAACAGTTCATAACAGTTATACCACAACAACAACAGTTTGAAAATACATGAAGTACAAGTTTCGAAAACTTGCCTTGAAATCTCGGAGTAGTCGGGGTGCGAGGGATGGTCCGATAATCTATAACATAAGCATAAAGGCATCGTTAATTCTAAGCTTGAATTATCGACTCTTTACGAGTACTCGACTCGTAAAACGTGATAACGAACCAAATAAACTCTTCACCTCCTTAACATATTCGCATAGGTCAAATACTCCCTATAACATGCATTACATATTAATTCCATTTTTCAAGACCATTTCACTTAACCAAATCTCCATTTCACTTTCCAAGTTTTTATTCTAATGGCGATTTGCTTTGAACAACCTTCGCTCCCGAATTTTTATAAAATCGACCATTTACCCTGTTAAGCTCAAATTTTGCAGAGAACTTCCTGGACATTCCACCTAGCTACTGTAAAAATTTCATAATAACAGACCAATTTTAAAGGGCTCGTTTGGCTTTGTAAAGTCAGTCCATCTTAACGATTCATCCGTTTTAACCGGTTTCACTAAAACAAGCATAACTCATAGACCGTAAATCCTTTTTAGGAGATTCAAACTCTCAATTACTCTACAAGGTCAGATCTACAAGTTTCCAATAAATTTTGCCCAAAAACAATACTCATATAATTCGGGTGATTCTGCACAAGTGGTTTAACAAAATTTTGGCATTATTACGACTATAAATCGAATCTTACCAATATCCATGAACTCCATCTAACCACTTAATTCAACCACACACCATCAAGATCATATAAACATCATCAAGGGTCTATAATGCCAGTGGTAATATCCATTTATCACTACTCAAAATTTACCCATACTTATAAATGTTAAAACATCACAAACCCCTTAAACATGTACATACTTGCATCAATCGTTCAAATCAACTTATAACTCATGAAGTTTAAGGTGGGTGTGAGTATTTTACCTTCCTTGGAGTCTTAACAACCTTAACCAAGCTTAACAAGGCTTGAGATCAAGTCCACAAGCTATTATAACCCTCAAACTTCAAGATCTAAACAAAGGTTCATAAGAAGTTATTCTTTACTCAAGAACTTCTTGATTTTATTTGAGCAAGCTATACTTAGTGTAAAATCATGAAATTAAATCCTCACCCTGGATATATCATGAAGTAATCCCAGAAATATTTTGATGATTTTAGGACGAGTAGAGCTTGGAGACAAAATTCATTTTTCTTGGCTATCTTGGAAAGTATCCAGAAAAGTGGAAGAGCAGCAGCAACTTGTCGAATTTATTTGACCAATCAAACGACCTTGAAAAATTACGAAATTAAATCCGCAACTCCGTATTGATGTATAGAAGAACTGGAATTTTTTTCATAATTTTCCGATGAGGGGAAGTGGGTGAAAAGAAATCGGAAAGACACCCCTATAGAGTTTGGTCGGGAATTGCTTGAAAATGGGAGAGAGAGTTTCTTGTTTTTCTTGGATGCTTGGGTGTGATTAGCAACTGAATTATGAAGTTAAATTACACTCAAGGATGCAGCCATACCATGGTAAAAGTGTAGGACACCCACTTTCCAATTTGTCTCCCTAAATCAAGAAAGTTTGTCCCCTTTACTATTCACTCTAATTTGATTGAATTTGAAATAATTAGTTTGATTTAAAACTAATTATTTTGCATGGCACTTGCATGGCATATTGCATGGTACTTGCATGTATATTACTCACCTTAATAATCAACCAATGCTTACCATTTAATTCCATATGCAAGTTTGGAGATTTTCTTGTAAAAACGTTTCGTCGTGTAGAAATTTCTTTCATCGTTCTTGAACATTTGTCATTAAAATTCTTCTAATAAATTCCATAATTCCTTGCCTTGGTGTTTAACTTAGCTTAGAGATTTTCTTAACCTCAATATCCCATATTTATACCAATATTTAATAAAAGTGAAAATCTACGTAATTTGACGGTTTCTGCATTCCCTTTTTTTTTTTTTTTTTGACGAAATTCCCTTTCTTCTTTGTACAACGATACTTTATTCATAAAAATATAAATACTTCTTCATTCATATAATATGATCTTAAAAATTTTACATGGCTTCCACCGATCGTTGTTTATGATCATTTTAGAAATATTACAAAAACCTGGGTTCTAACATGTAAATAAGTAAAATCAACAGGTACCGTACCAACCGACCGACCGACCAAACTTTTAATGTTTCGGCAATTGATTAGTTAGTAGGATGGATTTTATCTGTAATTAAGTAAGGGTAAATAAGTAAAATCAACAGTACCGTACCGACCGACCAAACTTATAATGATTCGGCTTTTATATAATATAATAGATAAAATGTAAAAGATATTGTATTTTACCTGTAAAAGAAAAATATTTAGTTATTGAAAAATAGAAAAGGTAATATGTTTAAACTGAAAAAGGAAATTAATTAATAAAGGAGAAAATTTACTTAGATAAAATATAAAAGATATTGTATTTTACCAGAAAAAGGAAATTATAAATGGAAAAAGAGAGGTTTTAGTAAGAAAAAAAAAGGTAACGTGTTTTGGCTGAAAAAGGTTACCGTCCATGATATAATTGGAAAAAGAGAGATTTTACTTAGAGAAAAGAGAAAAGGTAACTTGCTGAAAAAGGTAATTAATTAGTTAATAGTAATTATAATATAATTATGTTATTTTATTAAACAAAATTACTCGTAGTGTTTTTAAAAAAGGATAAATTTTTGTTAGAAAAAATGTAAAAGATATTGTATTTTACCTATAAAAGGAAATTATTTAGTTATTAAAAAATAGAAAAGGTAATTTGTTTAACCTGAACAGGGAAATTGATTAATAAAGGAGAAATTTTAGTTAGATAAAATATAAAAGATATTGAATTTTACCTGAAAAAGAAAATTATTTAGTTATTGAAAAATAGAAAAAATAATATGTTTAACCTCAAAATGGAAATTGATTAGTTAGTAGGACGTATTTTATCTGTAATTGAGTAAGGGTAAATAAGTAAAATCAATTGTTCGTAGTGTTTTTAAAAAAGGTGAAATTTTAGTTAGATAAAATGTAAAAGATATTGTATTTTACCTGTAAAAAGATATAATTTAGTTATTGAAAAATAGAAAAGGTAATATGTTTAACCTGAAAAAGGAAATTGATTAATAAAGGAGAAATTTTAGTTAGAAAAATATAAAGATATTGAATTTTACCTGAAAAAGGATATTATTTAGTTATTGAAAAATATAAATGATAATATGTTTAACCTCAAAAAGGAAATTGATTAGTTAGTAAGATGAATTTTATCTGTAATTGACCAAGGGTAAATAAGTAAAATCAACAAGTACCGTACAGACCGACCGACCAAACTTTTAATGTTTCGGCTTTTATATAATACTAGATTAAGAGCCGTGCGATGCACAAAATTTTTTTAATATTATATGAATTTTTTTCATTAATTTAAATAATTTTTTTTAAAACATGAAATTTGAATGCTTAAATTTTTTTATGAGATGATTTGATAATATATATATATATATATATATATATATATATATATATATATTTTATCTGTGATATTTATAGAAAATGAGGGATTTTAGTTAGAAAATATAGAAAAGATGATAGGTTTTAGTTGAAAAAGATAATCGGTTAATTGTTAGTAATTATAAAATTATTATTTTATTTTATTAAATAGAACGCCCGTGCTATGATGGAAAAAAGAGAGGAATTAATTAGATAAAATTAAAAAGGTAACATGTTCTAGGTGAAAAAAGTAATCGATTAGTTTTTAGTAATTATAATTTAATTACGTTATTTTACTAAATACAATTACTCCTAATATTTTTAGAAAATGAGAAATTAATATTGTCCGTGATATTTCTATTAAAAGAGAGATTTTAATTAGAAAATATAAAAAAATGATATGTTTTTGCTGAAAAAGGTAATCGGTTAATTATTAATATTATTAGTTTATTAGTTTATTATATTAAATAGAACCGCTTGTGATATAACTGAAAAAATAGAGATTTTAGTTAGAGAAAATGAAAAGGTAACATGAAAATTAAAAATTTGACATGATTTATGTGAAAAAGGTAATTGATTAGTTTATAGTAATTATAATTTAATTATGTTACTTTACTAAATAAAATTGCTCATAGTGTTTTTAGAAAATGAGATATTAATGTTGCCCGTGATATTTCTAGAAAAAAATGAATTTAATTTGGAAAAAATAGAAAAGATGATACATTTTAGCTGAAAAGGTAATCGGTTAATAATTAGTATTATGATATTATTATTTTATTTTTATTAAATAGAAACGCCTGTGATATAATTGGAAAAAGAGAGGTTTTAGTAAGAGAAATAAAAAAGGTAACGTGTTTTGGCTGAAAAATGAAAAATAGAAAAGGTAATATGTCTAACCTGAAAAAGGAAATTGATTAATAAATGAGAAATATTAGTTAGATAAAATATTTAAGATATTATATTTTACCTGAAAAAGAAAATTATTTAGTTATTGAAAAATAGAATCGATAATATGTTTAACCTGAAAGAAGAAATTGATTTGTTAGTAGGATGAGTAAGGTTAAATAAGTAAAATCAACAGGTACCGTACCGACCGACCAACCAACCGACCAAACTTTTAATAGAAATGTAAGAGGGACTTTGTCAAAAATTTTGATAATCGGTAGTCTAGTCCTCCGTTCTATAAAGATCCTAAAATAAATAGACGACCATTTGTTCTAGCAAATAATTTTTTTTTATATATTTCAATGTTATACACTAAAAAGTGTATTTATATTGTAATAGAAAAATGTATATGTCAATTATTTAAATCATATATAATTAGGTTTTCTACATTGAGCAGCATAATCAATGTAGGACTTTTACATTGAATAGGATTAATGTAAAAATTCATAATTATATTTTAACTTGAGATTCTGAGTATTTCCATTTGAATAATAATTATTAATTCATCACTAAATTAAAGATAATTTTATGAGGTTCGCGTGGATTGTAAAATCATCTGGATCTGATTTCTAGATCTCGAGATAAAGCCCAAATAGTAAATATGAATTTTTTATATACTAATAAAAAAATAAATAAAATTCAATTCTTATACAACATTTTTAATTATATCATTTTCAGATTATAATTTTCTTTTTAAAATTCAATTTTAATACAACTTTTTTTAATTTTATTCTTTTTAGATTATAATTTTCTTTTTAAAATTCACTTCTAATGCAACATTTTCGAATTATATCCTTTTTAGATTATAATTTTCTTTTTAATGTGATCTAATATTGATCGTGAGACTTTGTTCAAAACTTTGATAATCGTTAGTCTAGTCCTCCGTACGACAATAATCTTAAAATAAATAGATAAAAACCGTTGGATCTAGCATAATTTTTTTTATATTTTAATATGTTATAAACTAAAAAGTGTATTTATATTGTAATACAAAATGTATGATAAGTGGATTTTATATCCACTTGTAGAGTTCCATATCGGCTTAAATTGATTGTCTTGGACTCAAGTTTGTTGTAGTTTTGATGTGTTTTGTGTAGTTGTGCAGGTTTGCACGATTGTCGATTATGGTGGATGCTTCTGTCGTTTTTGGAGGTTAAATTGATTAAAATTCGGATTTTCCGGGAAGGTTGCGCAGTCTACACTGTTTTGGCCATATCTGGAGTTCTAGAAGTCCGTTTTGAGCGATCTTACTGTCCACGCGAAGCCTGGGAGATTTTCTACAACTTAGAATAGGATTCCCACGTGCAGGCTGCGTGTGGTGGGCGCAGGTAGCACGACAAGCAGACTGATGGGAGCAGGAAATTACTGTTTTGCCCTTTTTAAGTTCTAATTGTATTTTGGGCAGTTTTTAGTACCTAAATCGAATTCTAATTGTAATAGAAGGTAATTTCTTGCTGGGCAAGAAATCTAGAGCCTATTTAAACACATCTTAGCATTGTAATTCATATCATTTTTTTTTATTGTATCATAGCTTAGATCTGCAAAGGAGAGAAGGATTCAACGCTCGTGACAAGCAACGGATCTAGATCTACTTCATCTTTTGTGTTATTCTGGATTCTAGATTTGTTTTCTAAGCTCTTTGTTTTATTAATATTATTACTTCTTTCATTCATATCTTTTTTATATCATGGTTTCATCAGATCCCATGATGACGAGTGGTTCGATTATGAACTAATCGTTGTCATGGGATTCTAACGGATTTATCTATGTAGCTTAGTAGTTTGTATGCTTTAAAGATTTATGTGTGGTGAATTCTTGATATCCTCGTATGGTTGTGTTTCATGTATTTAGATGCGTCGCGAACATCTAATTTGTTAATCTTTTGCGAAACGAGAGTGGATCTTGAGATTTAGAACTTGCCATGCTAGCATAGGATAGGTTGATGTTTTAACATCATGATTTGTGGCGTAAATAGAGATATTATGCTACCCTATGTGATCTAAGTGGATAACTTGTGCTTAAACCTTTATGTTTTCAAATTCTATAGAGATATAGGGTCTAAACATAATTGGTGTCTACCTATCTTCTATCTCTTTTGTGGATGCATGCATAGTTTGGTATTAGTATACCGAGAGGTAGCTTTTACTTGTTTCGTGTTATCCGATCAGATATCAAAACCATCATATGTATTGATTAAAGGCATCGTCTCTAAGTGAAGTAGATAATGAAGTTAGGATTCCATGTTTATTCTCATATAAGTAATTCAGATTTAATTCTCATTAGTTAATTAGTTCTTACTTTGCATCTTAGCTTAATTTAGGTAATTAAAATCTCAATTTATTAATTGTATTAGCAGTGAATTAAAATCATACATTGTTGAATAGGTGCATTAACTGAAAAGAACTTAACCAGATCTCAGTGGAACGAACTTTAATTGTATTACTTGTGACCATGTATACTTGCGTGATATTGTGTAAACAAGTTTTTGGCGCCGCTGCCGGGGATCATCGGTGTTTTATTTTTGGTTTATGTGCTTGTCATCAGTGGTCGTTAGCATTCATTGACTCGGATTTCTTATTTAGTTTGTTTGTTTCATGGTGTTTGTAGGTACTTGAACGTGTATGCGAACACGTTTGCAAACTCGTAAACTGGCAGAAGAAGAACTTGCAACAGCAAAAGAGATGGCAGATTTACCAGTAGCAGCTAAGGCTTTGAAGGATTATTCTCAGCCTAAGATCAATGACATTCAGTCTAGCATTGTCAGGCCAGCTATTGCAGCTAATACTTTCGAAATCAAGCCGGGCACGATTCAGATTGTGCAAAACTCAGTTCAGTTTGAGGGTGCTCCTACGGAGGATCCTAACATGCATATCAGGGACTTCATTGAGATCTGCGACACTTTCAAGTTTAATGGTGTGCCGAATGATGCGATCAAATTGAAACTTTTCCCATTCTCTCTGAGGGATAAGGCTAAGGGCTGGTTACACTCTTTACCAGCCGGTTCCATTACTACATGGGAGGATCTTGCTCAGAAATTTCTTACTAAATTCTTCCCTATGGCGAAAACTGCAGCAATAAGGAACCATCTAACTCAGTTTCAGCAGCAATCTGGTGAATCTTTGTGTGAGGCTTGGGAACGTTATAAGGAGATGCTTCGTAGGTGTCCACATCATGGCATGCCTGATTGGATGGTTATCAACAGTTTTTACAATGGGTTGGGAGCACAGTATAGACCTTTGCTAGATGCAGCATCAGGTGGAGCTCTATAGGCTAAGAGCTACGAGGAGGCTTATGATCTTATTGAGACGATGGCTGCTAATGAATATCAAAATCCAACCCAGAGACTATCTCAAGGCAAGGTAGCAGGTATTTTTGAAGTGGATGCAGCTTCAGCTATTGCAGCTCAGTTGAAGGCGTTGACGATGAAGGTGGATTCTCTTGCTAATTATGGAGTTCAGCAGGTTGCTAGTATTTGTGAGTTATGTGCGGGCGCACATGAGACAAATCAGTGTGCTATCTCTTCTGAATCAGCACAGTTTGTGAGTAATTTTCAAAGACCTGCTGCATCAGTTCTAGCCACTTATCATCGGAATAACAGGAATCATCCCAATTTCAGCTGGAGCAATAATCAAGGTGCTCAACAACAGCAGCCTTATCAGCAGTTTCAGGGTCAGCAAACGAGGCCATTCAATCAGGGCTATCAGCAGCAGTATGCTCCAAGGCAACCATATCAACCTCCTGGATTTCAGCAACAGCCTCAGGAAAGTGCGGGTCAATCTTTTAATGAAAAATCAGAGATGGATGAGTTGAGGATGATGGTTAAAAGTCAAGTAGTTGCTCTCAAGACCTTGGAGAACCAGATGGGACAGCTTGCAAGTGCTTTACTTAGTAGGCAACAAGGAACTCTTCCTAGTGATACAGAGGTTAATCCAGGCAAGAAGGAGGTCCATGAGCAGGTGAAGGCAGTTACTTTGAGATCGGGAAGGGTTACAACAGATCCAAAATCAGCAGCTAAGGAAGATGAAGATGTTCAGAATCAGCAGGTTGAAAAATCTGCAGTGCCAGAAATTGAGAAATCTGATTTAGTGGCTGTTCATCTTGATGGTGAGAAGAGAAAGAAACCTGTTGAAAAGTCTACTCCGGAGCAATCTTCAAAGAATAATCAGATCTATCCTCCTCCTCCATATCCTGGACGCTTGCAGAAAAGTCAAGAGAAACAGTTTCAAAAGTTTATGGATGTCTTCAAGAAATTGTCCATTAACATTCCTTTTGTTGAAGCATTGGAGCAGATGCCGAGATATGCAAAGTTCATGAAGGATATTTTGTCACGAAAGAGAAGGTTGGAAGAATTTGAAACAGTGGCTTTGACGGAGGAGTGTAGTGCCGTTCTATAGCAGAAGTTGCCACCTAAACTTAAAGATCCGGGGAGTTTCACTATTCCGTGCATGATTGGTAACCTTTCTTACAGCAAATGCTTGTGTGACTTGGGAGCTAGCATCAATCTCATGCCTTTATCTGTTTTCAAGCAACTTGGTCTGCCGGAGCCAAAGCCAACCAACATCTCTTTGTAGTTGGCTGATAGGTCGATCACTTATCCGAGGGGTATAGTGGAGGATGTCTTAGTGAAAGTTGATAAGCACATATTTCCTGCCAATTTTGTGATTCTAGATTTTGAAGAAGACAAGAAGATTCCCATAATCTTGGGAAGGCCGTTTTTAGCTACGGGTCGTACTTTGATCGATGTGCAAAAAGGAGAGCCTACAATGAGGGTGCAAGATCAGAATGTCACCTTTAATATGTTCAAGGCCATGAAATTTCCGACAGAGGATGAAGAGTGTTGCAGTGTGGAAATAGTTGATACGGGTCAGAGAAAGAATTTTGATCAGTTGTTGAGCAAAAAGTCGGACACACACGTGCTAAAGCATCACATCAGTGATTCCATTGACAGTTCTTCAATTCGAGATCTCTCGAGTGTAAAGCTTGGGAAACTTCCACCACATTTGAGGTATGTCCTTTTGAATAATGAGCTAGTGATTTTTACAGAAGGGCATGATAACGTGTTGCGAAGGTGGAAAACCGATGATAAGGAAGAGGAAAGTGTTATTCAGCCGTTCGAGTCGGAAAAGCACCTTAGAGGTGTGAAGAAGAAAAAGAAGAAGATTAGGCCATTGGGTAGTAAAATCAGGTTGAAGTCTGACGAAAACGATTTGTGGAAAACAAGCAAACAAGATGTTAACGTTCGTATGAATGGTCTTTCTGTTGAGGACGGTTCAGTTATTCTTTTGAAACCGCCATGAGTTGAGGAAGTAACGTCAAGCTATTGACGTTGAAGAAGCGCTTCGTGGGAGGCAACCCATGCATTAGTGTAAGGAAAAAAAAAATTTGAGTGTTGTATTTCAAAAAAAAATCGAAACAGTTGATTTTCACGCAGGCTGACGCAGTTTGCGCCTGCGTGTCTGTTCTTCGCGCAGGTTGCGCCTGCGTTACTGGTTGTCGCGCAGGTTGCGCCTGCGTGACGCAGGTTGCGCCTAGTGCAGTTTACTCCTGAGTTGAGCGCTGTTCTATGTATAAAAAAAATTTTCTTTCACCCCAATTCCTTTTCTCCTCTTATACTCTCATCTCTACACCTAATTCTAATCCTATATCAATTCCAAAACCCTCCATCTCCTCTTCAAATCTCTAAACCTATATCTATTCTAATTCATATCCTCTAATTCCCTAAATCCTATTTCTATCCTACATCAATTTCAATCCCTCTCAAATCTCTCCTATACACATTCAAATTTAAATTCAATCCTAATCACTACATTATAAATACACAGACCTATACACACAAATTCAATTCCTCTTCTACTTATTTAAATCTCTAAAAATTCAATTGTAAAGAGGAATTCATTACAAGTTCACCTCTTTGATTCGTAGTTGGTTTATCTCTTCTCTAATCTTATTTTTATTACGAATTTGTGTTCTTGTAAATTGGGGATTTTGTATTATTCTTGGTATTTGGGCTATTTTTGGTGTGATATTGCTTGGTGATTATTGGTTGAGCTTCTTGTGAGTTGGGTATTGATTCTTATGGCTCCTAAGCGTGGGAGAGGTGGTGCTAGTGATGCAAAATTTTTGTCTTCGACGGAGGAGGTTGAATTTAATCGGTTGTTGTTGAGGCCAATTGCTACAGAAAGGGGATTTTTTGCCGAACAAGCATGCTGAGTTGCGATGGGGAAGGATATGTAAGGCGCCTTGTAGGTATGTTTTCTGCTATCCCTCGTATTTACTTCCATTCAATGCGGACATTGAATATTTTAAGTTTGGGGGTGGTTTGGGGGATTCGTAGTTGTTGTTGTATTATGTGTTCATGTAGGATTTCATGCTTTGCATATTAGTAGTAGTAAATTATGCATTTATGTTCGTGTTATCTACGTTTGTTTCATATAGGACATTCTGTTTTTATGTTCGTATATCATGTGAGTCCATAGTAGTTTGCATTTGCACCCATGCTTGATAGGAATTTTGTGTTGTTGACGCTTTTGATTGAGAAGTGATATGCTTTGTTCTTGTGCACACACATACAATAGTAAGTTGAAGCTAGTAGACTTATTGAATGTTGTAAGTGATTAGAAGGACATGAATATGTGCAAGTTGATTTAGTTTGCATGCTTTGATTACAAGTAGATGCATTAGAGAGATTTTTGCTTGGGATTGAGTATGTTTTTCCCACCAAGTGAGCTTTTGAGCCTTATTGCATATTTGTTGAAAGTTATTCGTTTGCTTGAGTGTCCACGGATTGTTTGCATTGCTAGCAGTTGTTTGAGGTCTTTCTTGAAACGCATGACATTATTTGACGATTAAAATGATAAAGGCATTTAGGAATAACCGTATATTTTCCCATATTACCACACCATATTTACATGATCAATTAGTTAACCCATTGAGCTTAATCCTATTTTTCGGTGACATACCACATTACTTGCCTAGACCTTTTCTTGTATTGGCCTTACATTAATTTGAACCCACGTTGTCAAAGGCTAGTAGAGTGTTTAAGGGAGTAATAAGTTGTGTAAGGAGGGGTTTATTGTTGGTCTTACTTTTGGGGGAAATATTGAATATTAGGTTTAGTGGTTTACTTGATAGTCGGCATGTGTAATAAAATTGTGGGATCATTGTTATTATTGATATTATTGTGTTTTGTTATATTTAGCTCTCGAAAATATATATATATATATATATATATATATATATATATATATATATATATATATATATTATGAGAGCATATTTGTGTTTGTTGTGATCCTACTTTAGTCGACTAGTCGAGTGTTTTTGTTGGAAGAAAAATAGTAAAATTTTGTGTGGGGGGAAAGTAGGGTATTGTGCATGGTTATTATGGCTCCTACTAGCTTTTGACACTTCACCTGATTTGGCTTATTTGTCATACCTTGTCCCTAGCCCCGTTACAACCCAAATAAAGACCTTTTGATTATCGTCATTGATGTATGTTTTGTTAAGAGTTAGATTGATACCAAATGTCAAGCATGCTTATGATTTTGTTGGAATTGAGTGATACACGTACCCTTGTTGTGACGCCCCCAATCCGAGGTCAAAGATTCAAGTCGTCACATCACCATCCAACCATATCATACCTGTATTGACTTTACAACTCAACAATACATCCATCCAGACCTCAATCTTACGCACAAACAAGTTAGAGCCTCAGAAACGATAATCAAAAGTAACACTAAATATTACAATTCATCTGTACAATCCAGAATCTTACGCACTTCCACTTATACAACTACACTTGGAGACAAGTCTTACTATTACAGTTGAAAACCTATCAGACTTACTCTGTAGTATTTATCAGGAACTAAATCATCTCCGGGGTAAATCTTCTACTCCTCTTCTGCTGGTGCGGAGTTAATCGGCCAAATTCTTCTTTTTCTGAAAAGTTTTTATAAAGCAAGAATGAGCTACATAATGCTCAGCAAGTTCACCATTTTGAAAAATAATAATGTGGTTTATTTCGAAAACATTCCCAACTATATGGGTATATATCTCAGATTTCAAAACATAATTGGACAATATATATATGTCCGAGTTTGAATGAAACATCTATACTCACTAAGGAGCTTTAAGAATAACATATGAACCCTTTATAAGGTTCCCATTTCAATATATCTCAAGCTTGAAAATATATACATATGAGTATATCATTTTCGGCAAAACACTCTACGGTTAACATACTGTACAGGGAATACATCATTGCAAACCTCTTTCTCATTCAAAAACATTTCATTCTTTGAAATAATTGCAAGAGTGCACTAACACGTGCCAATCTTTATAGAAAATCTTACAGTTCTAGATACTGCACGATGTCAATATTTTTCTTATCAAGATAGAACACTATCGGCAACTTGGCACTTAGGCCTAAGAAGCAGTGTCAGAGCATTTTTTCCAAAATGGAGGATGGGACTTGAAGAAACATAAAACCTGACAGGGATTGACGATGATCAGTCGCCACATCCAAGTCGAATAATCCGCGGGTCTTCTCTACCGGTAGAAGGATAGAAACTACATCTGTAACTATCCTCGGGTGAAAACTACATCCGTAATCACCCTCGATGAAAACTACATCCGTAATCATCTTTCGGCAACACCTGGGCCGGAATAATAATTGATGGACCGCCTGGCTCACGGCCGCTTACACATCCCGGGAATCGTTCGTAAACGATTCCCACACCTGCCAGAGTCCCCTTTTTTTTCTTTCTTGTCAAAAATCATTTTGATAGAAAATTCGAGTAGTTGAAGTTCGACCTCAGTCGACCGATAATTCTTGAAAAGTGTACAAGAAGCAAAACCTGACCGGGGGTTTTCGAAAATGTTTTGGGTTCGAAAGAGTTCGAGTTTGAAAACGATAAAGGTATCTTGGATTAGTTTTGTCTTTAAAATAATGAACAATAATTAATAAATGATATTTTGAGATTTAATATAAACAATTAATAAAATAATTATTTAATTAAAATAAGCTTTTAATCCAAGATAGATATTTTTGAGTATTTATAATAATGTAAAAATAATAAATACTTAAGTATACGATACTTCCCGAATGACCCTTCAGTTTTCGTAATTTAATCACGATACAATAATATACCACTCCCCAGTCAATAGCATATTTGGACCGCTACGACCTCTATTGCTAGAGTCGTTGTCCGAAGAAAACATTTTCATTCTAAGTTCAAGGGTGTACAAACACATATGTGCATATATCTCAAACTTCAACATAACCTCATAAAGCATAAGCATATAATACGTTTGAAAGCCACAAACAATACAGTGAAAATCCTTATATATAAGTTTTGAAAAGTAAACTTGTCTTGGTAGGGTGGGGTGGTCGAGCTCGCGACGTGGAACGAAGATCTATACATAATCAATATTCGTACGTTAGTACCTTAACAACACTACTTAATCGTAAGGTTTTAAAGGATGTAAGATCAACTTAAAGACTCCAATTTGTGACCACTAACCCTCCCATATGACCATGTCATCACTTTATCACATTCGTTACCCATTCGACTCGAATCCATTCCTCAAACTTGAAACACAAGTGAGTACTCTTAAAACTACGTTAAACTAACCTCCTAGGTGATTTTTCACTCGCGCGCACTTCGCTCTAACATTTTTATAAAATTGAAAAATACAAATTTTATTCCAATTCTTTTTGGACAGCCTTCACAACTGTATAATCTAACTACCCTAAAATTTTCATAACACTAGCATAATTTTAAGGGGTCCTAACTCAGTTCACAAGTGGACAACACAGTGCAGTCTGAATTCCAGAACCACACTGCACTAATCCGGCCATAACTCAAGATCTACACATCTCCTGGGTATGAACCTTATATTTCTAGAAACTACATTCAATTATATTTCCAACCGTGGTCAGTGGGTCTCAAGGGGGCAAAACTCAAGGTCCGAATTTGTCTCACAAGACAGAGCAGTTTACAAAAGTTCAAAACAACACCTTTACAACTACATCACTTTCAAATCTCATTGTACACTTAACCATAACCATCAAAGCCATCAAGATCCTTACCATTAACACATATATGACTACATAACTCAAGAACATGGCTTACAACATGGATACAAGCATAATATCTCAAGATCTAACCATCAAAAGTCTAAAACCTCCAAGATTTACACTAATACTTTCAAACCTTAAAAGATCCATCAAATCTTGACACAAACTAAAAGTGAGAGGATGTTATACCTTTCTTGAGCCTAGGGAAGCCTTGTACGAGCTCGGGTAGCCTTAAGAACACCTTAGCTAGCTTAGATGAACCTTAAACTTCAAGATCTAAAACAAAAGTTATGGTTAGTCATTATACATCTCCAACTTCCACCATTTTTCTCACCATGCTACACTTTGAATAAAATTATGAAACTTAGTACATACCTTCACAACACCTAGGGGAAGCTTGGGTTTTAATCTTGAGAACTATAGAGGAGTAGAAGTAGAGAAAATGATTTTTCTTCCTTTCTTATTTTTCTGCTCAGATTAGAGCAGTTTGGTAAGGGGGGAAAAGAGCTTTTCTTTTGTTTTTGTTTGGTCAAATAATTGTGTGGTGTATGGATATATTGGTGGTGTATTAGATGATAAGTAATCACATGTCTCCACCCTACTAGCTAGCCCTAAGTTAGGCCATGTCTCCCTTGTACTTAAAGCATGGCTAGATGTACTACTAACCCATGCTACTTAGTTTGCTTTTTGTACTTCTAGTTAGCATTTCTAACTTAATGGTTTGCATGGCATCTTGCATGGAATATTATCTCGTCTCATTACCCAACCAATTTTCGTTACGTAATCCTTCATTCTTGACGTATCTATAATAAAACTCCTCGTAATAATATTTTGTCGCGTAGAAATTTCCTTTGTAATTCATTAAGTGCTAAATTGTATAAATTCCTTAAATATCCATAACTCCTTGTCATAGTCTCTTAAAATCTTTCAACACTCTAGTAGCTCTCAAATCCCAAGTTTTATAAATCTTAATAACAATAAGACTCTTGCCTTCAGCAATCTTCCCTTTTTCTTACATAGTGAATGTAACAACATAAATTTCTCAGATAATCAATTCCATTAAATAACATGGGTGACTCAAAAGGTTCCAAATTCACAATGTCATATGATATTATATAAAAAAATATTACCAAAAATTAGGGTTCTTACAGCGTCCCCTCCTTAAAAGGATTCCGTCCCGGAATCAGGTTGAAAACAGTTGGGGGTACTTTTCACGCATCGTGCTCTCTAGTTCCCATGTTGATTCTTCGACATTCTGGTTCCTCCACAAAACTCTCACTAATTTGACAACCTTATTCCTCAGCACTTGTTCTTTTCTATCCATGATTTCCACTGGTTTCTCCTCATAAGTCAAATCTGGCTGTAGGTTTATCTGGTCGTATTCTATCACATGCCGAAAGTCCGTATGGTAGGGTCGTAGCATGGACACATGAAACACATTATGCACTTGCTGCGAGCTCGGGGGCAAGGCTAGTTCATAATCTAACTTTCCAACACGCATCAAAATCTCAAAAGGTCCTATAAACCTCGGACTTAGCTTCCCTTTCTTTCCAAATCTCATTAATCCTTTCCAGGGGATACCTTTAGCATCACGAATCCCACCTCATACTCCTTTGATATCTTATAAAATTTGACCATTCGAAATAATGGGTTTCGTAAAAAAAACTAATGACTTATACATACACTCGTCTGTACCGTAAAGACGTAATATCAATTCGAAATCTTCATTTAATAATTCGTACATATTTCTCATCCACCCATAAAATTACTATTCATCCAGGTTTCGAATATTCACGAAAATTAGGGTTAATGCAGTCTCCTCTCCTTAAAAGGATTCTATCTTAAGAACCTAAAGATAATAGTTATGGATACAATTCCAACCTTACCCTTTCCAACTCTCAGGTTGACACTTCAACCCTATTGTTCTCTCCCTTGGTCTCACCAATGCTTTAATGTTGTTTCTCAACGCATACTCTCCTCGACCTGTATTCCTTATCGGTTGTTCTATGAATGAAAATTTATATCCCACTACTTATACGTTCCTCCTCTACCTTGTTCATAGTATCCATGTTGAGTCCTTGTATCGTTGGCCCGTGAATACTTTGTGGTCGTGTTTTATAATCTGAGACAACGTCAATACGCACGGTATTCCTCATATTCCTTGGCTTGATTAGCACAAATGTGTTGCCTCCCGTCAGCCGTTACCACTTGCTATGGATACTGTATAGTCTTCGGTATACGTCGAACCAGTTCAGCTACTATATCCCTCGTTCACTGACTTCTTCGTAACACAAGAAAAGCGAAACTTCTTCTTTCGTAGTACGCTTTACAAGAGACGTCCTTACGTTCGCATGGTGACGATCGTGATAACAACATTCATTTCATGGATAAGTTTTTATTCTCGACTACCCCGTGAAATCTAAGGCACGACACTAAATATAAATTCGATCGTCTGGATAATTCTTCTTCCCTGTCCGTCAGCCACAGATCAAATTAGTACATACGCTTAATCACTTTATTAATTATACTTGAAAGCACCTTCAATATTCGAAGTTTATCCTTAAGTCTCTATCTGACGTAATCACTGCAAAAGTTTTATATTGCCCCACCATCTCTTCCGTATATAAATCGATAATCTTCTAAATGGAAAGTCTCTCGTAGGTAAATCACTTGGTCCATCAATTATAAATCAACTAGGGCCATCTCTTTGCTCGGTCTTCGGCGACCTACTCATGAAGTTCATTATAATTCTGTCCACGTTCAAGATTTTCTACAGGCGGAATTAATCCACTAGATCTCTATCATTTTGTTTTTGACATGTTGCGTTTGTACTTAATAGTTTGCCAATACCATTCTTCATATCCGTTTGCCAAACATTCTCTTAATTCTCTGTACATCTTTGTCCTTCCCCATAATTTAGTCATTTTCCTCTAACATTATTCTTTATTGTATATACTCTATTTTCTTGGTCAATACTGATTGAATTCCAATTTCGAATAATCCATTCTATAGGTATCGGCCACCACTACACTGGCCTTTCCTGGGTAATAACAGATTTCTCCATTATACTCCCTGCTCCCTTTCGTCGCCTTCTCTTTCTTATGTTTAGTTCTAATATGAAGATATACTTATGGCACTTGTGGAAAAAATTTCACACTTTTCTCATAAAGTTAACGTCTCAGTTTTATGCGTGAACGCCATCATGACTAATCCCAGACTCACGGTTAGTATATCCTATCCCGTAACCTTTATGTTGTGTAGAAGTATAGGCTATCATCCCCTTTCTACTGCATCAGCACACCTCTTAAACTCTTGAAAGACGCATCATCGTGACTCTCAAAGTCCTCTTTTTATCATCAAGTATAGCTAACAACGAGGTTGTTGCTAATATCTCATTTCATTCCAAAACTTTATTCATTAATCCATAAAGGCTTCTGACTCATTAGTCCACTCAAATGATACTACCATAATTTTATAACGTTTATATTAGTGTGAAATGCCAACTTTGGCACAGTACAGAGGTCGATCTTGAGTTGGTGAAACCCGCTTTTCAACCTTATCTTTGAAAAACAACTACGCGTTTTAACTGGTCAACAATTCCTACATCTCCAGTTAGGGGTATCGATTCTCGATGGTATATGTAAGATGTCATACGCTCGTCCTCTTTCACAACTGGCGCCAATCAATCTGAGGCCTGCATGCTGCTGCGATTCCCAATAAACTTGATTAGGTGGTAATCTCGAAGGATCATTGGGATATATCCATGCATCCATTTGCTATTAGGGGCCTTTTAAACTTTATGTCTCTCTATGTGCGTCAATCCCTTTAAGCTAAGTAAAGCTTCACATTCTTGCCACGATATTTCTTCCTTTCTTGTCCATCTCACTTCCATGTTAGTTTCCTCTAAGGATATGTCTTACATCAAAATCGATTTGAATTTCTTGAATCAGGAAAAGGCTTGGTAACTCCAGAATTCATTAATATAACATCCTGACAACGGTTGGTAGGAGCGTACTCCCAACCACCTCATCATTTCTTATAACCTTCCTCACAATAATATTAAAGGTCCTTGTGGTATGCCCCGACATGTTATTCCTGCTTTAAATAATTACTCGGCATAACGCTCTGGCTGCACAATTACAACATTTGGCTTCTTTTTTTTTTTGATCTCATATTGGTGCAATGGTTCACAATTGTACCTCCTGTTCACCTTAGAGTAATCACTTTTGAAAGGAATGGTTTCAAAATAACAAGGTCCAATAGATAATTTCAATAAGAATTCCACATTGGATGTTCCAAGAATGTTGATGGTTCCAAATACTAGGAGTCTCGATTTTTGGAGATGTAAGGATGGACAGAAAGAATACAACAAGGTTTATTCCTTCATGTCCTGATAATTTTGTAATGTGATATCATAGAGAGTGTTGCACGAGGGCAATGATTGTTGGATACAAAAGTCATAAAGACGATCTTTATACCATTCTTACATCTGGTGAATACTTTTCCTCAAAAATAGAGGATCTAAAAGTCCCATTGATAAAGGTCAATCGATCGAAAGCAATTCTACTCTATGACAATAAAAAAATGAAGCAGTTTATCATTCAAGTAATCTATGGTTTCAAATGAATCTTCATTATATGAATGAAAGAACAGAATATTCAAGTGACATAAAGTCTGATACGAAGATGGGTAGAATTCAAGTTGAGTGGGCGACGTCACTAGGTCTAAATCAAGTTATTCGTCAAAACTTTCATCATCATACTTTACCACATGCAAAATGCATTGCGGAATGAATTAAATTGGGAGTTGGACCAGTGAAACAATAACTAGTCCTTTTCAAGAAACACTAGCAACTAGCTAGACAAAATTTGCTAGTTCACCTGTTTGAGACATCACCACTAGCTAGGACAATTAGCTAGGTGTTCTTCACAACATTACAATTTTGACTAGTTAGAACAATCAACTAGTCATTCATATTGACATATCGACTATCCAGTTTCAATTGGCTAGAACGGAATTTCAACATCGTAGCCACTGAAGAAACTTTAGGCTACTCGGACAACGAATGGAAATAAGAAGTTATTAAGTTTGAAAAAGAAAACTATAAAATCTGAAGAGAATGTTCTAGGTATCGGAACAATCGATAACCTCTCATCAAATATTACTTACCAGTGAAACGGTCCACCCAAGGGTGCCTCCGTACACATGCTTTATCAGATCCTACAATAGAATTAAATTCAGAATACCAATATCAAAATGATATCCTTACTATGATTTCAATGTACGATGTAAAATCTCATCTTGAATAGAAGAAAAGAATTCATGAAGGATGTCTGGACATTAGATCATCCATGTCCTCAGTAATTTGTTAAATATTTATGAGCTCAACTGAAGAGTGCAAGTATGAAAGAAGCAAACAAATATCAATATTCGTTAAGTAATATTCATCGATTAATTAAGGAAATATTTGTTGAACCTTCCTTGGATAATTGAAAGAAAGTGTAAATAGGCCTGAGCCGAACAAGATCATCATAAATTTTTGAATAGAATATTCATGGATCAAATAAAATTACTTCGGATAAGTCCTGCTTTAGGGAAAGTATCTCACTGGTTGTTATTCCACAAGTTTGAAGTAGAAAGCTAGAAGGGTTACCTGATATAAACTAATCGTGGTAACAGGGTTAGTGAACAGTTTAAAATGAAGTAGTGCACCTACCGGTAGTTACCAAAATAAGTTAATGATCATTCGTGCATCTCATTATCACCATTATGAGGGTAACTCCATCTCTTCGTCTTCGTAATACAAGACACCAACTAGTGCGTCTCTCAATCATCATCTTAAAGTCATTTATCGAGTTGGGGTTTCACAAATATATCTATCATTTCCGTGCTTTATCTTGAAGACCAAGCTTCACATCATTCCGGGGACACCTGCTAAGTCCATAGGGTCCTACTTCATGCCTTCCGACATGAATCACAAGTGGCCAGTTCCCCCTGGGAACAGATCAAAGAGATCTCTCAGGGATCTCAGTGCAGTCCATAGGTTCAGTGGCGGGTGTGTGTATGTGAACATATACTAAAAATATTGAGGTCTACAATACATATATACGTAGTCCCTAATAACATCTCTATCAAAGGATCCCACTCTAGACCCGCTGGTCTTTTCTTTTGGTAGACTCTGAGATCACTGCATCGCTCGTTGCAACCATATTCAACTTCTCTTGAGTCCCTTTGTTAATTCTACTTGTTTGTTCTCCAAGTTGAACTACCATGCTCTAGCGTCCGAATCATGCGTGGAATTATCTAGCACGCTCGTCTTATGATAACAACTCGTATAACACATGTAAAATTCGCCATCAAGGGTAATGAAATCCACAACGACATAGTGACCAACTTTCAGGTAAACCCGTTACTTATCGAAAATCGGATCTTATAGCCAAAGTAAAAGACTTTCATTATTCCAAGTACTAAGTACCCTTAATTATGTAGGGAAGTCTAAACTTATTGATTCTTAAAATGCCGCCTCCTAAACTGTGGAGGACTATGGGCCACAAAATTTATGCCAGCATAGTCATCCGATCATATTGGCAATATCGCCTCTACCTCAGCTGCTCTTGAGATTTCGCTCTGCTTCCTATATCATTACCTATGATAGGTCATGTACGACTCTTAAACCTCTATTCATCATTCTGAAGGTCTCTAAGGATTCTATCGACCCTAGTATAATACCTCCAGTAAACACTCCAGTCCATTCTACTCACCGGTACCTCTTCCGGAAGTCCAATAATAAGTTTACTACGATCTCTTATGTCATTCTCCTACTTAGACTTAACTCTCAACACTCTCGTTTCTGAGTACTGTAACTTATCGCTCTGATACCATTTCTGTGACGCCCCCAATCCGAGGTCAAAGATTCAAGTCGTCACATCACCATCCAACCATATCATACCTGTATTAACTTTACAACTCAACAATACATCCATCCATACCTCAATCTAACGCACAAACAAGTTAGAGCCTCAGAAACGATAATCAAAAGTAACACTAAATATTACAATTCATCTGTACAATCCAGAATCTTACGCACTTCCACTTATACAACTACACTTGAAGACAAGTCTTACTATTACAGTTGAAAACCTATCAGACTTACTCTGTAGTATTTATCAGGAACTAAATCATCTCACTACGCCATAAACAGCCTGCTGTAACCCAAAAATTCTGTTACAGTAGGGTGGTAAAATGTTACAATAGACCCATTTTTGGGCTAGGGTAACATAAATTACATGTTACATATTTCGATGTTACCCTAGGGTACCTAAGGTAACATATTTCACCCCTAGGGTAACATGCCCTATCGGTTACCTTAGAGGTCAACTGTAACATAAAAATGACATATTGTAACATAAAATTCGGTTACGTTAGGGTGCTTCAATTTTTTTAAAAAAGTGGGGCCACCTGTGGACCCCACCTGTGCCCCCTATTTTTTAACCAGGCTAATGTAACACTTTAACAGGCTAATGTAACACTTTAACAAAAAAAACAATTGAACAGCACCTCTTCGAAACTATACAATCCCAAAATACCATTCAACCACAATGAACCACAAAGAGATCAATCTCAACATCCAAACAAACTTATAAATTCTGATTCAACATCCAAACAAAACAAACTTATAAATTCTGATTCAACATCCAAACAAAACAAACTAATTTAACATCCGAATTAGAAGATAAAAGCTAGTTAACATCCATAAGTACTTTTACATCCCAATTCTAAGTTAAATAATGTACTAGAAGCTTAAACTTAGAAAGCAGTGATACTAGAAGCTACTGCCTCCAGTGATAGGTGTACCATCATCAGCTTCACTTGTAGCAATTGCACACAACTGCTCGACATCAACTGTGATGTCCGGGTTGGTTACTCTGGAATGCATTCCATCAGGCAGCACGTATGTTGGAGAACCATCCACCAATAACTGAAAGGATACGGTCATTAAACATCCACTGGACCCTTCTGTTCCAGATGCGGGTCTATCAGGAAGTATTGCAATTCCTGATGGAAGAATGCGGGGGTTATCTGAATTTCTTCCACTCAAAATCAGATTCATAACCTCTTCAGTCCCTTTTAACTGACATCACATAAACATCAATGCCTCTACTGAATATGCAGCAAGATCAAGATATGAACTTGGTTTTAGCAAGTTCTACTTCTGAAGAAGAGGCCTTACACCCAGAAAGTGTGTCTTGCGCCTTCTTTAACACAGACTGTAAATACTTTCCTTGTGCTTCAATCCGCAGTTGCAAATGTCTCTGTACCTGAAAGAGATTTCTAGATAAGATTCTCTTAATTATCATAAAATGAATTCAAATAGAAAATGTCATGATCACACGAGATTTTTACTTCAATTTGCTCATGAAGTTTCCTCTGCACCTCCATTTGAATCTGTAGAGCCTGAGCAATCTGCAAGCTCCTGAATGAAATATAAGAAAATTGATCAAAAATGGTCTTTTTATTCCCACTGCAATAAAGACAACAAAAATTTTATCTATCAATTATCATTACTCGTTAATTTTGTTCTGATTTCCATTGCTATACTCTCTACTAGGGAGAGTCATCTGCCTCTCTTCATACTCTGCGTGCATTGATAAATTTTCGATTAGTCCTGATTCGAATTCTCACGTATATTTCATAATCAACGTGCATTATATATAGACCACTAACCTGCTTGATCATTGTCGTTGCAAGATTGTGATTCTTGACTTTTACCTAGTCTATACTTCTGCATCAATAAATATCAAATATAAGTTTGATTCTTTGCCATCGCAAAATTCGTATCTGACCTAGCAATGCTATATAGAACAGAGAAAGATAAATGCCTGTAAATGACTCTTCAAGTGGTACAGAGTAAGTCCTTGAATGCCCATCACCCTCATCAAAGCTTTAGGTGTTGCCTCTGCCCAATCAAAAGTTTAATCAAGAATGTTAAGTACAGACTCTAATTAAACACTACCAATAATGACGGCATTTAAGAAATCAACTGGATTGCAGAGTTTGAATATAGTTACTGTTTGCACCACCTAACTGTTTATGCGAGTGCTGAGAATGTAAGATAAATCTTTATCTGAGTTAAAAGGGACTTGAAATTATGCGGGGGTTATCTGAATTTCTTCCACTCAAAATCAGCACGTATGAGCTTTTTGAACTTTGGAACTTCGTGCTAACACCCCTGTGGTCCGCCTCTACATGCTCAACCCATGTAATCTTGAAAAACATAACATGAGTAAACAATAGATAGGTAAAGTAATTATATATACACATATTACAACTGAGTCATCTACTTTGGCTTTTTAAAAGAAAATATTTATCAAGCTTATAAGATAAGATACATAATAATGATGCATTTAGTTCACCTGTGAGAATCCATTAGATAATCCTTGAATAAAGCAACCTGATGGCCTTTTCTTGCAACTCATTCGTTTTCCTTGGTGTACACTGTCCACTGTTTTCCGTGATCAACAGATCAGTGAGGACTTACAATATTGTAACTTGTCAGAGCCTTGTCAATCTTTGGCTCGTCCATGGCAGGCAATATCATACATCTCTTCTTCTATTTTTTTTCAAATTACAAATTTATAAACAAAGAGAGAAGAAAGTCAAGCAAAGAAAACGGACCATGTTGAATTTAAACAATATTCATATATAATTGAAAGAAACTTCGTATAATGTGTTGTGTGCTAGAAAAACTAAGGTACAAGAAAGATGACATGATAATGAACTTAATCAAGAGGTCTTAACGGGATCTTATATTTTATTCTAACAATCAAGATGATGGTAAAAACTAAAACACAACACTAAGAAGATTAGTTTTACTACCCTTTGACTAGATTTCGGCAATTCTAATCCAGCCATCCTCTCTATAACAAGCTCCTCTCCCTGATTCGCCTCAAGGTGTGTACTGTACTCATCCAGAGGGTGTAACTTTCTTTTTCCTAGAGCTTTAGCTGCAGCAGCTGCCGACACAAAGCCTTGATCATCACTATTTCCACCAGGGCCAGATTGGCTACCGGCACTATATTGGCTTCGGACTTCTTCATGCCCTCCTTCTGAGTTGTTCTGTCCCAGTTCCTCCTGTGCCACACCATTTTTAATCAAGCTATAAATTATTTACTTTATAATATATTCTTGCTTGTGGACATCACAAAATCATTTCTACCGATTTATTATTTTTACAAAAATAAATAAAACACACATTAAAACACACATGCACAAGTCACAAACATTCTTTTATAAGAACAACAGCTAGATCTTTGATCAGCCACTGATCTTTGAACAATAGCTACAAAGTCCATATACTCGAAAAAGATAGTAAATTCGAAGAATTCACCGTGACATTAGTCGAAAATCGAAGAGAACTGCTTTCGACTCCATCCAGGGATTGTTTAGCCGGTGTCACCATTCTTGCAAGTTGTCTGAATTCACCTGTAGGAATTTAAATATATGAGATTTATGTGGTCAGGATAGTAAAAGGGCTACACTGAAAATGCTGTATTGCACTGATGTATTATATACTTGGCAAATTTATGTTGTCAGGTGAATGCAATGGCCAAAAAATGAGAGCTACTCACTGATAAACTGTATGTTGTCGTGTTTGCTACTAGTATGGAATATGAAGGTCTGATTATTAGTTATCAGCATACAACAGGGAGTAACAACTAGTGTGGAATCTAACTATGTAGATGAATGTAAATTTGCTTCAATTACGTATAACAATGCACGTCTAAATTTTTGTTCGTTATACCAATTAAGTATAACACTGTCTAATGAAACAAAGAGTGAGTGTTCTTGCAAACCTGATGGCCATATGGGTTTTCTTTGTCCTTGGGAACCATTGCTGCTTTCTTCACCCATCTTATGAAACAAAGAGTGAGTGTGCGGGAGAGAAATAGATAGAGAGCGAGAAAGAAAAAGAGAGTGAGGGAGACACACTAAGAGAGGGAGAGAGAGAGTGAAAGAATGAGACTACGAGAGAGTGAGACAGAGACATACAAACACAAATAAAATTGAATTTGTAAATAAAATACAAACCAAATCGAAGTTGTAAACACAAATACAAACCAAATCGAATCATACAAACACAAACGCACCCAAATCGAAGATAGAAAAGGGGTTGTACCTCAAAGTTGAACCCAAACAGAGATGATAGAGTGTCCCAAATTTCACATATTCAAACCCAAATTGCAGGAACCCCAAATAGCTAGAATCCTAATTGAAACCCAATTGCTTAAACCCCTAATTGTTTTGCTCGAACCCTTATTTTCAGAGTGGCGACCAAGTTTATTTTGAGAGTGAGTATTTTAGTTGGAACCCTAATCTGAATTTTGGTTTTGGTATTCTACCTTCTCATTTTGGTTTTGCCGCTTCTCATTTTTGCCTTTGCCGCTTATAAAATTGAAATACCTGTTTCTTAAACTATTTAATTTCCAAAAGAATCTATTCATTATAAATTTGATAAAATCTATTAACATCTATATGGTTAAATCGTAGAAAGAAATAATTTTAAATAATTATAAATTTCACTACTATTATAAATTTGGGGAGAGCTGAGTTTTTGTTAAGAATATTAAGATTGAAATTTTTAGTCTGGGCGCTAGTTTTTGCCGCTTATAAATTTCACCGATCCGTGTGCCTTTCAATGTTATTATAAATATATTTATTAATTTTGATGTTTTTATGATTTTTCATTTAAAATTTAACAAATACATTGAATCTGAAAAAATAATAAATAAATATTTTTAATATTTAAAAATATTAACTCATGTATTTGGAAAATTCTAGCTTTTTATAGACAAATTTAATTTAAAGGTAAATGTAATTTTAAAATAATTTTAAATATTCATTCTTTTTTCAGGTAAAACGTAAAAGTTTTAAATTTGTTAAATTTAAAATTATTGAAAAATACATTACTTTACAAAAAAAAATTCAGAGTAGGATTTTAAAAAAATTGAAAAAATTACAATTTCTAAAAAAATATTACAATTTCTGAAAAAAAAATTATTTTTTTGACAACTCATTTTACAAAAAAGTTAACAAATTTTAAAAACTAAATTTATTTAAAAAAATTCAAAAAAAATTAAATTATATGAAAAGAGTTGTCATGGCCAACTCTAATGTAACACGTACATATTTATGTTACATGCTTCAACACTTTCTAACTACTGTAACATCATATTTTAGGCTAAGGTAACATAAAAAAATGCAATGTTACCTCAGGATGTAAGTAGTATAGCTAATTAACATATTGGGGTAACATTTTTTCTGTAGGGGTTACGGTAGGCCATATATGGTCCGGGGTAAATCTTCTACTCCTCTTCTGCTGGTGCGGAGTTAATCGGCCAAATTCTTCTCTTTCTGAAAAGTTTTTATAAAGCAAGAATGAGCTACATAATGCTCAGCAAGTTCACCATTTTGAAAAATAATAATGTGGTTTATTTCGAAAACATTCCCAACTATATGGGTATATATCTCAGATTTCAAAACATAATTGGACAATATATATGTCCGAGTTTGAATGAAACATCTATACTCACTAAGGAGCTTTAAGAATAACATATGAACCCTTTATAAGGTTCCCATTTCAATATATCTCAAGCTTGAAAATATATACATATGAGTATATCATTTTCGGCAAAACACTCTACGGTTAACATACTGTATAGGGAATCATCATTGCAAACCTCTTTCCCTCCATTAGCTTAGAAGGTTTCTCATTCAAAAACATTTCATCCTTTGAAATAATTGCAAGAGTGCACTAACACGTGCCAATCTTTATAGAAAATCTTACAGTTCTAGATACTGCACGATGTCAATATTTTTCTTATCAAGATAGAACACTATCGGCAACTTGGCACTTAGGCATAAGAAGCAGTGTCAGAGCATTTTTTCCAAAGTGGAGGATGGGACTTGAAGAAACATAAAACCTGACAGGGGTTGACGATGATCAGTCACCACATCCAAGTCCAATAATCCGCGGGTCTTCTCTACCGGTAGAAGGATATAAACTACATCTGTAATGTTAGTGTAGGTGCCCTAGAGGCAATACATTGTTTCTTAAATAAACCTTATGTCATTTGATTATTAAATAAATGTATTTATTATGACTCGAATTACTGCGATATTTGTTAGCATAATAAATGTCCTTAGAATAATGATACACATTATATAGTTTAAGTTTACAACTTGAATTTGAGATTATATAATATCATATTCTTAAAGGTCCCTAGTCGAGTATTATTATACAGGACAATAATAATACATAAATAGACTAGTATGTTTTTGACTGATAACCACATCTCATTGGTTATAAGTATGGAGATACTAAAGTCAATACATAGGTACATGTAGGGTACATGGTACTGGACAGACCCACCGTGAGATTCTTCATGTTAATTAAGTCATAAGAAAGACTCACAGTGATAATGGTGTAATGATCCTTTGACTTGAGATCATTATATTTCTATACGAGGATAATATACTTTGACTACATTAAAAGTTACCTTTGACCGGGTAATGATAAAAGTGGACATCGGGTATATTGTGAATCGTATGAGAAATATGAATGATAGATAAAGGATTTAACCCTCCTATTATTTGGAGAGATATTATTGGCCTCTTGATTGAGTGAGACTATAAAATGCATGGCCGTGCTCAAATAATGATTTGTTATTAATAGTCTACTCATGGATCAAGTAAACCCGGATTAAATTATGAAGAGGATGACATGAAACATGCCTCGAGTTTAATCTATAATATTTGGTTAAAGGGATTATATTACACGGGAACATTGATCACAAAAGGTTTTATCGAATCACGATTTAATTATTATTTAATTGGGTAGCAATGATGTATTACTAGATGCCGCTCATTGTTTATAATTTTATTAGAGAATAAAATTATTGCCAATTAAATGATAGCCTACAGGGTCACACACATAGAACATTTTAAGGAAGAATTAATTTAAATTATGAAATTAAATTAATTAAATGATTAGTTGTATTTTATTATATTAATTAAGTGGGACTTAATTAAGATATAATAAAATACAAATAAGATATGATTTTAATAATTAAGTATGACTTAATTATTATTTATTTAAATAATAGGATTTGATTCTATTATTTAATTAATCAAACTTGGGCTAGGTTTTTGGTTGGCTTTTACCTTACACTATCATATAAATATATGATGATAGGTAAAGAAGGTAATTAATTTTGTACGACAAAAATAATCCCCAGCCGCTTGAACCAAAACCTAAAAAGAAGATCTCATATTTTCATTGGAGGCTAGTACCTCCCTTCCAATCAAGAATCGTTCTTGGAGTGTTCGTGTGGATACCGTAGAGGAGGCTTCGAAGAGGAGCACTCAACGATCGTGATAGCTTGGATATCCATTAGACATACAATCGTAAAGCTTCTTTAAGGTAAATCATCAATCTCCGAATTAAATATCATGTTTTTGCATGGATCCTGCGATAGGGTTTCGATAATTATTGTTTTTGTTTTAATTTTCCGCTGCGTTTGATGCTCGAAACCCTTCAATGGCATCAGAGCTACTTGCAAAAACGTTTTAATTCGGTTATATGTTACAGTTTTGATATATATACAAGCATGTTTGATGATTGTCATGTATGATGCGTTGATTTTGATATATATATGTATAAACTGTATGTTAATGATGATTGGGATGATCATATGATGATCATATAATCTGTATGTATATTGATATATACATGATTTTTGTTTGTTCATGATATGGGGATTGTATACGATACGATTTCTGTATACACTGCGCAGATCTGGTGAAATTTGTGTCCAGTGTCAGATTTTCGCAAACGATATGTGTTTTCTGACTCGAAACGAGTGTCTGAACAAAACTGATACCATAGGTATCACCGACTCGTCTGTAAGGCGTTTGACGCAGTTTAGTGCATGAAAAACGCGATTTGTTGTTTTCAGAATTTGATTCTGATTTTCTGATTTTTGCGTTATATGATTTCTTTGATTGGATCATCTGAAATATGATATGGTATAACATGATTAGATAATATGACATGTTATTTAATTGTTACTTGAGCATGGTGGATGGTTATGGCCTTGAGACCCATAGGATAGAGGTTTTTGTTTATGGTTTGGTTTCTAAATACGACTTGCATGTCGTCATTCCTTGTAATGATTAAATCTCGAATGTAACTCGAGTTCTCCTTGTAAGTACATTAGTATAGTTGTTTTTTTTATGTAATGTACATGAATACATGAAGACAAGCAAGCAAGGAGGCGATCCAAGGAGGCATTGTAGCAGCAAAGAAGAAGACATGTAATAGTATAGTATTTTAAACCACCCATAGATTGTCCTTGATCCTTTCATTAGCTTGAAAGGATCATATAGGATAAAGGCCATAACCAATCACATTTACATAATGCACTTACTTTACATATGATGCATGTGTAGAGTAGCAAATGTATGCATGTTTTAATTAGATTAATGATGTATGCATGTATTAGATACGTCACCCATACCATGCTTGCCATGCTAAACAAGATAAAATCTGTAACGATCGAGATTTTAAAATAAACAAACGATCATGAGATTTCTATGTTTATGAAACACGGAATTAAATACGAATTTTCAATTATTTAGATATGGGGAGATTTTGTCAAAAAACGGGTTTTACCTGTAAGGAAGTTGGGTATTAAGTGAGGCCACTTGTGACTCCTCCAACAACCTGGAAATCAAACTATTGATGAATATTGATTTTAAGTATTTAATTCAAGGAAAAATTGGGAATCTCTTTATGATGGGATCATGGTCGTTTTAATACAAAACCCCTTAACAAAATATTAAGTTCTTTTATCGGATGCTTTCCAATGAATGAACACTCATTGAATCCTAGATCGATAAGGGGAATGACTGCCAGTGGCAGGGGACTCCTGTCTATCGTGGTGAGATGTGACGAATATAAGCGGTTATATTCGACCGTTGTATCATTGGGTTTAACTTAACTGAGTCGTCATAATAAGGTGAAAATAAACGGTTATATTCAATTATTATGAACTTAGAAGCATAGAGTTTGGTTCAAAATCTATTAGATAGACAAGAACAATTGTTGTTCACCAAACTATCCAAGAATTATATATGATATAATTGACAACTGTTGTCTACCTAAATAATCATGTTTTAAGGACTACCAGTGGTTGACTTAGGATATGACGAAATATGGATCTTGGCTCACTAGAAAGATTTATGAGATATTCTTTCCGATTTAATAGTAAGGGCTATTAATTTGATAAAAATAGTGGGAGATATATTATGAATATGTCATAATCACTTGAACATAATTAATGTAACAATCTAACGTATCTTATGCATTTTATCATTGTAGAAAACAAATGGCACAAAATACAAACAACACTTTCTCTGTGCGATCAGTCCTTGAGAAGGACAAGCTGACAGGATCGAACTTCCTTGACTGGTCTAGGAATTTGAGAATTGTTCTCATGCAGGAAAAGAAATCTTATGTGATTGATATTCCTCCACCGGCAGCCCCTGCTAACAATGCCACTGCTGCTCAACGAAATGCTTATCAGAAGCATTTGATGATGCAACTGATGTGGCTTGTCTTATGCTTGCTACTATGGATGCTGAGCTCCAGAAGCAGCATTTTGATATGAATGCTTATACTATGTTTGAACATCTTTCAACGATGTTTCAATCACAGGCTCGTGTTGAAAAGTTCAACACAAGCAAAGCACTCTTCTCGTGTAAGCAGGGCAATGGACCAGTCGGACCACATGTTCTAAAGATGATTGGGTATTGTGATTACCTTGCTCGTTTGGGTTTCCCGCTTCAGCGAGAGGCTCAAGTCGATATAATCTTGCAATCTTTGAACAGCGACTATGCTCAGTTCATAATGACTTTCAATATGGTTGAGCAAGATAAGACTCCTATGGAATTGTTGGCCATGCTGAGGACCACTGAAGCAAATATGGTCAAGGCACCTGAGAAGGCTCCCATAATGATGGTGGGCAAGAAAGGTGCTAAGGGAAAGGGGAAATGGAAGGGCAAGAAAAAGGTTACACCGAAAGATCTTGGTCCTTCTAAGCCCTCTTTCAAAAAGGCTAAAAAGCCGAAGGGAGATGTCGCAAAGGCTGACAAAGGTGATTGTCACTATTGTCACAAGCCTGGTCACTGGAAGAGAAACTGTCATGCTTACTTGGAGGATCTGAAGAAATTGAAGGGTGTTCAGATTTCTGGATCAGTTATTTATGTTATAGAAGTCAATCTGTCTATTTCTACATCTTGGGTATTGGATACTGGATGAGCTTCTCACATTTGTATAAATGTGCAGGAACTGCAGAGAAGTAGGACTTTGGCTAAGGGAGAAGTGGACCTACGAGTAGGCAATGGAGCAAGAGTTGCTGCTCTAGCCGTAGGAACTTATTATTTATCTTTGCCCTCTGGGCTTGTTTTAGAACTAAATGACTGTTATTACGTGCCTGCGATTCGTAGAAACATTATTTCTGTTTCTTGTTTGGACAAGAAAGGTTTTTCGTTTACAATAAAGAACAACAGTTGCTCTTTTGCTTTGAATGATTTAACCTATGGTGTTGCGCGTTTATTTAATGGTTTATATGTTCTTGATTTAGATAATCCTATCTGTAACATAGAAAACAAACGACTTAAAGTTAATGATTCAAATCAAACATACCTCTGGCATTGTCGTCTAGGCCATATAAATGAGAAACGCATTTCCAAATTACATAAAGATGGATACTTGGATAAGTTTGATTTTGAATCATACGAAAAATGCAAATCTTGTTTGCTTGGTAAGATGACTAAAGCTCCTTTTACTGGTAAGGGTCAAAGGGCCACTGAACGTTTGGAGCTAATACATAGTGATGTATGTGGCCCAATGCGTGTGATGGCTAGAGGAGGCTACTACTACTTCATAACATTTACTGATGACTTCAGTAGATATGGATATGTATATCTTATGAAGAACAAATCCGATTCTTTTGAAAAATTCAAAGAATACAAGGCTGAAGTAGAGAAGCAAATAGGCGGAGGTGCAAGTATTAAAATCTTACGATCCGATCGTGGGGGTGAATACTTAAGCACCGAATTTAAAGAGTATTTAAAGGAGTGTGGTATTGTATCACAACTCACTCCGCCAAGTACTCCTCAATGGAATGGAGTTTCAGAGAGGAGAAATCGTACCCTGTTAGACATGGTACGATCGATGATGAGTCATGCAGATCTTCCAATAAGTTTCTGGGGTTATGCTCTAGAAACAACAGCTTTCACACTTAACCGTGTTCCAACTAAGAAGGTTCAAAAGACTCCATATGAGATATGGGAGGAGAAACGGTCAAGCATGAACTTTATGAAAGTTTGGGGATGCAAGGCGTTTGTAAAACGTCAAGTATCTGACAAGCTTGGACCTAAATCCGAAGAGTGCAATTTTGTGGGATACCCTAAAGAAACAAAGGCGTATTATTTTTATAATCCTTCTGAGCAGAAAGTGTTCATTGCTCGAGATGCTGTTTTCATGGAAAGAGATTTTGTTTCCAAAAGAAACAGTGGGACGACTATAGATCTCGATGAAGATCGAGAACCACAAAATAGCATTGAACCTGAGGTGGAACAAGAGCAGAATAACGATAATGCTCAAGAAACACAGGTTGTTCGTAGATCAAGTAGGATTCGCCATGAGCCAGAGAGATATTATGGATTTCTCCTGACTCAAGGTGGTGATGTGATGCTTGTAGATAATGATGAGCCTCTCACCTACAAGGATGCTATGAATAGTCCAGATTCTGAGAGATGGCTGGAAGCCATGAAATCTGAGATGGATTCCATGTATGAAAACAAAGTATGGACTTTGGTTGCACCACCTGATGGGATTAAACCCATAGAGTGCAAGTGGGTTTTCAAGAAGAAAACTGACATGGATGGAAATTTACAGACCTACAAAGCAAGACTGGTGGCGAAAGGTTTCAAGCAAATTCATGGTATTGACTATGATGAAACTTTCTCACCGGTAGCTATGGTCAAGTCCATCAGGATTTTGCTTGCGATAGCGGCTTATTATGACTATGAAATCTGGCAAATGGATGTCAAGACTGCTTTCTTAAATGGAAGCTTAGAAGAGGATGTGTACATGACACAACCTGAGGGTTTTGTCGATCCAAAGTTTGCTAGAATGGTTTGTAAGTTGCTACGATCTATTTATGGATTGAAGCAGGCCTCAAGGAGGTGGAACGTCCGTTTTGATGAAACAGTCAAAGAGTTTGGCTTCAAACAAAATGAGGATGAGCCGTGTGTTTACAAGAAGGTTAGTGGGAGCCATGTGGCATTCCTAGTATTATATGTGGATGACATATTACTAATAGGGAATGACATTCCTTCTCTACAAGCTGTGAAGACTTGGTTGGGAAAAAGTTTCTCGATGAAAGACTTAGGCGATGCTACCTATATCTTAGGGATCAGGATCTATAGGGATAGATCTAAAAGATTAATCGGCCTAAGTCAGAGTACATACATTGACAAAGTATTGCATCGTTTTGGAATGCAAGAGGCAAAGAGGGGCTTTGTCCCGGTGTCTCATGGGATAGTGATCTCAAAGGAAAACTGTCCTAAATCATCAGATGATAAGGACCGTATGAGTAAAGTACCATATGCTTCGGCAATTGGTTCTATAATGTATGCAATGATATGTACTCGTCCTGATGTCTCGTATGCTTTAAGCATGACGAGCAGGTACCAGTCTAATCCAGGTGAGGGTCACTGGACAGCTGTCAAGAATATTCTTAAGTACCTTAAACGGACAAAAGATTCGTTCTTGATATACGGAGGAGATGAGAAGCTGGTCGTAAAAGGTTACACTGATGCTAGTTTCCAGACAGATAGGGACGATTCTGTGTCCCAGTCTGGATTCGTGTTTTGTCTAAATGGAGGTGCTGTAAGCTGGAAAAGTTTGAAGCAAGAGACAGTAGCTGATTCTACAATGGAAGCTGAGTATATTGCCGCTAGTGAAGCAGCCAAAGAGGCTGTTTGGATTCGGAAATTTATTACCGGACTTGGTGTGGTTCCGTCGATCGCAGATCCAGTTGATCTGTATTGCGATAACAATGGAGCCATTGCGCAGGCTAAGGAACCAAGGTCCCATTCCAAGGCAAAGCATATACTTAGAAGATATCATCTTCTTCGAGAGATAAACGAGAGAGGAGATATACATATATGTAAAGTGCATACCAATGAAAATGTTGCGGACCCACTGACCAAGGCTTTATCGCAGCAGAAGCACGACGGTCACACTAGTTCCATGGGTATTAGATACATGGGTGATTGGCTCTAGTGCAAGTGGGAGATTGTTAGTGTAGGTGCCCTAGAGGCAATACATTGTTTCTTAAATAAACCTTATGTCATTTGATTATTAAATAAATGTATTTATTATGACTCGAATTACTGCGATATTTGTTAGCATAATAAATGTCCTTAGAATAATGATACACATTATATAGTTTAAGTTTACAACTTGAATTTGAGATTATATAATATCATATTCTTAAAGGTCCCTAGTCGAGTATTATTATACAGGACAATAATAATACATAAATAGACTAGTATGTTTTTGACTGATAACCACATCTCATTGGTTATAAGTATGGAGATACTAAAGTCAATACATAGGTACATGTAGGGTACATGGTACTGGACAGACCCACCGTGAGATTCTTCATGTTAATTAAGTCATAAGAAAGACTCACAGTGATAATGGTGTAATGATCCTTTGACTTGAGATCATTATATTTCTATATGAGGATAATATACTTTGACTACATTAAAAGTTACCTTTGACCGGGTAATGATAAAAGTGGACATCGGGTATATTGTGAATCGTATGAGAAATATGAATGATACATAAAGGATTTAACCCTCCTATTATTTGGAGAGATATTATTGGCCTCTTGATTGAGTGAGACTATAAAATGCATGGTCGTGCTCAAATAATGATTTGTTATTAATAGTCTACTCATGGATCAAGTAAACCCGGATTAAATTATGAAGAGGATGACATGAAACATGCCTCGAGTTTAATCTATAATATTTGGTTAAAGGGATTATATTACACGGGAACATTGATCACAAAAGGTTTTATCGAATCACGATTTAATTATTATTTAATTGGGTAGCAATGATGTATTACTAGATGCCGCTCATTGTTTATAATTTTATTAGAGAATAAAATTATTGCCAATTAAATGATAGCCTACAGGGTCACACACATAGAACATTTTAAGGAAGAATTAATTTAAATTAATTAAATGATTAGTTGTATTTTATTATATTAATTAAGTGGGACTTAATTAAGATATAATAAAATACAAATGAGATATGATTTTAATAATTAAGTATGACTTAAATTATTATTTATTTAAATAATAGGATTTGATTCTATTATTTAATTAATCAAACTTGGGCTAGGTTTTTAGTTGGGCTTTTACCTTACACTATCAAATAAATATATGATGATAGGTAAAGAAGGTAATTAATTTTGTACGACAAAAATAATCCCCAGCCGCTTGAACCAAAACCTAAAAAGAAGATCTCATATTTTCATTGGAGGCTAGTACCTCCATTCCAATCAAGAATCGTTCTTGGAGTGTTCGTGTGGATACCGTAGAGGAGGCTTCGAAGAGGAGCACTCAACGATCGTGAAAGCTTGGATATCCATTAGACATACAATCGTAAAGCTTTTTTAAGGTAAATCATCAATCTCCGAATTAAATATCATGTTTTTGCATGGATCCTGCGATAGGGTTTCGATAATTATTGTTTTTGTTTTAATTTTCCGCTGCGTTTGATGCTCGAAACCCTTCACGTAACTATCCTCGGGTGAAAACTACATTCGTAATCACCCTCGATGAAAACTACATCCGTAATCATCCTTCGGCAACACCTGGGCCGGAATAATAATTGATGGACCGCCTGTCTCACGACCGCTTACACATCCCGAGAATCGTTCGTAAACGATTCCCACACCTGCCAGAGTCCCCTTTTTTTTCTTTCTTGTCAAAAATCATTTTGATAAAAAATTCGAGTAGTTGAAGTTCGACCTCAGTCGACCGATAATTCTTGAAAAGTGTACAAGAAGCAAAACCTGACCGGGGGTTTTCGAAAATGTTTTGGGTTCGAAAGAGTTCGAGTTTGAAAACGATAAAGGTATCTTGGATTAGTTTTGTCTTTAAAATAATGAACAATAATTAATAAATGATATTTTGAGATTTAATATAAACAATTAATAAAATAATTATTTAATTAAAATAAGCTTTTAATCCAAGATAGATATTTTTGAGTATTTATAATAATGTAAAGATAATAAATACTTAAGTATACGATACTTCCCGAATGACCCTTCGGTTTTCGTAATTTAATCACGATACAATAATATACCGCTCCCCGGTCAATAGCATATTTGGACCGCTACGACCTCTATTGCTAGAGTCGTTGTCCGAAGAAAACATTTTCATTCTAAGTTCAAGGGTGTACAAACACATATGTGCATATATCTCAAACTTCAACATAACCTCATAAAGCATAAGCATATAATACGTTTGAAAGCCACAAACAATACAGTGAAAATCCTTATATATAAGTTTTGAAAAGTAAACTTGCCTTGGTAGGGTGGTGTGGTCGAGCTCGCGACGTGGAACGAAGATCTATACATAATCAATATTCGTACGTTAGTACCTTAACAACACAACTTAATCGTAAGGTTTTAAAGGATGTAAGACCAACTTAAAGACTCCAATTTGTGACCACTAACCCTCCCATATGACCATGTCATCACTTTATCACATTCGTTACCCATTCGACTCGAATCCATTCCTCAAACTTGAAACACAAGTGAGTACTCTTAAAACTACGTTAAACTAACCTCCTAGGTGATTTTTCACTCGCGCGCACTTCGCTCTAACATTTTTATAAAATTGAAAAATACAAATTTTATTCCAATTCTTTTTGTACAGCCTTCACAACTGTATAATCTAACTACCCTCAAATTTTCATAACACTAGCATAATTTTAAGGGGTCCTAACTCAGTTCACAAGTGGACAACACAGTGCAGTCTGAATTCCAGAACCACACTGCACTAATCCGGCCATAACTCAAGATCTACACATCTCCTGGGTATGAACCTTATATTTCTAGAAACTACATTCAATTATCTTTCCAACCGTGGTCAGTGGGTCTCAAGGGGGCAAAACTCAAGGTCCGAATTTGTCTCACAAGACAGAGCAGTTTACAAAAGTTCCAAACAACACCTTTACAACTACATCACTTTCAAATCTCATTGTACACTTAACCATAACCATCAAAGCCATCAAGATCCTTACCATTAACACATATATGACTACATAACTCAAGAACATGGCTTACAACATGGATACAAGCATAATATCTCAAGATCTAACCATCAAAAGTCTAAAACCTCCAAGATTTACACTAATACTTTCAAACCTTAAAAGATCCATCAAATCTTGACACAAACTAAAAGTGAGAGGATGTTATACCTTTCTTGAGCCTAGGGAAGCCTTGTACGAGCTCGGGTAGCCTTAAGAACACCTTAGCTAGCTTAGATGAACCTTAAACTTCAAGATCTAAAACAAAAGTTATGGTTAGTCATTATACATCTCCAACTTCCACCATTTTTCTCACCATGCTACACTTTGAATAAAATTATGAAACTTAGTACATACCTTCACAACACCTAGGGGAAGCTTGGGTTTTAATCTTGAGAACTATAGAGGAGTAGAAGTAGAGAAAATGATTTTTCTTCCTTTCTTATTTTTCTGCTCAGATTAGAGCAGTTTGGTAAGGGGGGAAAAGAGCTTTTCTTTTGTTTTTGTTTGGTCAAATAATTGTGTGGTGTATGGATATATTGGTGGTGTATTAGATGATAAGTAATCACATGTCTCCACCCTACTAGCTAGCCCTAAGTTAGGCCATGTCTCCCTTGTACTTAAAGCATGGCTAGATGTACTACTAACCCATGCTACTTAGTTTGCTTTTTGTACTTCTAGTTAGCATTTCTAACTTAATGGTTTGCATGGCATCTTGCATGGAATATTATCTCGTCTCATTACCCAACCAATTTTCGTTACGTAATCCTTAATTCTTGACGTATCTATAATAAAACTCCTCGTAATAATATTTTGTCGCGTAGAAATTTCCTTTGTAATTCATTAAGTGCTAAATTGTATAAATTCCTTAAATATCCATAACTCCTTGTCATAGTCTCTTAAAATCTTTCAACACTCTAGTAGCTCTCAAATCCCAAGTTTTATAAATCTTAATAGAAATAAGACTCTTACCTTCAGCAATCTTCCCTTTTTCTTATATAGTGAATGTAACAACATAAATTTCTCAGATAATCAATTCCATTAAATAACATGGGTGACTCAAAAGGTTCCAAATTCACAATGTCATATGATATTATATAAAAAAAATACCAAAAATTAGGGTTCTTACACTTGTTCTTGAGAGAGTATTCTTTTTTGAGTGGATTATGAGTGTTTACTTGTTTTTGCGTATGAGATCCCGAGTTTTGTCTCAAAGATGTACTCTTGTAGGCTTAGCATGTTTACTAACTTATTCTTACATTTGACATGGGCTTTTGAGAACTTATGCATGTTCATTGAGTAGACTATGTGAATACTTACACTTTCAACACCAAGACATTGCGTTATTACTTTGATTCTTAAGTTGATATGGCATGAGAGGATTTGAAGGTATGGTAGGATATTAGTACTAGATTATTTGCATTTTGAAGATATTACCTTTTAGGTGTAAATGGTAATAAGTTAGTTATTAGTAATTATAATATTATTTGTTTATTTCATTAATTAGAACGATGATACTTTTGGAAAAAAGAGAATTTAGTTAGAAAAGTTAGAAAATATAAAAACTAACAAAGGTAATTGGTTAGTTATTATTTAGGGGAAGGGTTGAGAAGAGATGTGTGTAATATTTTAAGAAAATATTGTGTTTTATTTTTTATAAAATATTGTGTTTTATTTTTTATAATTAAGTTAAATAATTAAGGGTAATAAAATAAACAATTAAATAAGGTAAGTACCGTACTGTACCGTACCAAAAATTTTAATGTTTCGCCTTTTATAATATAGTATAGATTTGTTGTTGTCGGGATTCGAATATTAAACATGTAAAAATATTTTATATATTATAAAAAGAATATTCTTTTAACATTACATCCAACGGTTCTTATTAATCTGTCTTAAAATCCAACGATGGTTATTGAGTATACCAAATAAAGTGACCAAACTACCAACCAACCAAATATACCCTAATTTGCTTATAATAGTATAAAAGTATAGATAGTACAAATAAGGATATAATTATTACTATTATTATATATTAATATTTTCATTAAATAAAATTTTAAGATAACGTAGCACGAGGTGTCAAAAAAAAAAGATAACGTAGCATGACTATAGTTAGATATATTACAAATTTAGGTTTGCTACCCATATTTAAGTTTGGATGAAATTTGTATCCTTATTTTTCTTATATAAATTATTCATTTTCAAGTTTTATATATGTTTTTAGGTTCATGTTAGATTCATATTAATATTTGACCTATTTTCATTCATAGCTAGTTTATATATAGGGATAATATCCAAAATACCCCATCCACAAAAACATGGTCCTTATCTACCCCTTAAATAGGCAATTTCGTGTACCGTGATCGATTTTTTAAAAATTTTGCACTATTACGCATGTTCGTATAACGTGTGTCTGTTGTGATAGGCAATACGGTATGCCACATTAGACACTAATACGCTATACGAGATGACAAATTATGGGGGTAATGCGCAGGACGAAACGGCGCAACAGGTGTTTTGCAGCATGAAATAGCGTATCCATAGGGTATTTTGGGCCCTTTTTTTGGAATGGGTAGAGAGGGTCATGAAGATTGAAAATGGGGCATTTTGGGCCATCACCTAATGTAGGGATAACTTAAATATAATTCAATGTAATTTATAATATTTATGATATGTTTATTAATAAAAAAGAATAAAATTTTGATTGGATCTTTCAATTTTGATAAAAATCATCCATCCATCCATCCATCCATTCTCTCTATAATAGGAGAACACAGGGGCAAAGTGAGCAAAAAAACCCCTGTGAAAGTACCAAAGTACCCCGTTTTTTTAAAGATTTACGTGTTTGCCATTACAACAAAAACAGTGTTGCTGCGCCATTTTTTTTTTTGGGTTTTCTTTTTGGGGTCTTTTCATTTTTCTGGAACCTATTTTCAACGCTCTCCACACCTTTTCGTCGCGCTTTAGCAGGTAATTCTCCGAAGCCCTACTTTCGATTACACTATTTATGTTCACTACTTTGCCAGAATTTTAAATTCAATTTTGTGTTTTTGTATGTATCTATATATTTGATGGAATTCCCGTGAGAGATTTGGAAGTTCCCTTTCTCTTCTTGGGTGTCTGAATTTGTATAATTACAAATTAGCAATTTGTAATTTGATCAAAATCCTGCATAATTACAAAGACATGTATGTGTTTGTGTGTTTATCGGATGGCTTAACTTAGTAGTTAGGATTCTATATTCTTTTGGTAGTGCTTATAGGGGAGAAAGAAATAGAAACGAGAAGAAGTTTGGGAGCTAGGAGCTCGAAATCATAGATAGACAGGCAGATTGTTTTTTATTTAGGGAGAAATAAAGAGGATGTTAGGCATGGACTTGTCTTTCCTTCTCCATATAGGCTTGTCATACGCAGCAACTAATATTAAATGTTTGCTAACTTTGAACCTTCTGTTGCAAATTGCAAGTTTCTTGACCAAGACTAAACCGAGATTAATTAACTGATAATGTCCAAAGTTGCGGTACTAAGTATAGAGATAAGCATTGATTTATTGTTTGCTATACCAGCTAAAGTTGTTGATTTTTCTTTATTAATCAAACATACGAAGAACATCCAATTCCATGGACAGAACTTGTAGAAAGTCAGGCCCTTCAGATTTGAACAGTATATTTACAAACAAATGGTCTCCACATCCCCTCACATAATCATGTGCTTTTACATGATCATCCAGGAAATTAGAGGAGAGATGACACCTAACCATAGAAAAGTCTGGTCTTGTAGGATACTTACCAGTAAATTAATAGCATAATGATTTCAAGGATTTTCTATATTCTACATACTATAAGCTATGAAAGAGATATCTTATTCACAAACCCAGAAAGACCGCACTTTTCTGCACATTGAACATCCCAAAAAGGGTACTAGATCATTACTTGGTAAAGTTGCTTATATTTACAGGTAACAGATGAGGATTCCTTGGTGTATAGAGGCAGTAGATTTTATTTTTTTTGCTAAGTGAGGCAGCATAATATTACTTAAGGTTTCCTGGAATATTATCAAGAGCCAGAGACAGAAGCTTGGTATTTTTAGGATGTTCTTAGCAACTATTTCATATTACACAATCCTGTTTACTACTCCAATCTATGGAGCTTAAATAAAAAAAAACTCCCACCAATATAGATCTTATCTATTTAATTCATAAAAATTTACAAAAAAATATAAATAATAATTGGAAGGTTATTTGATTGTTAGTTACCTGCATGAGTGGATGATTGATGCAAATGAAGTTATCTATCCTTTTTGAATGAGTTTATATTCCCTTCTAACTTCCAGATTTTTTGTTAATAGTTTTAATTACTTTATATCTTCTGCAGTTGCAAATGAAAAGATTGACTGTAGGAAGGATGATTATGGCTCTGTTATTATTCAATTAGTTAAATAACTATGGCCCTCATTTCCTCAAAGGTAGTTCTCTTCAAGTATGTACTTGTATATATCGATTTTCTTCCTAACATGTTTAAAGTTGTAATCATTCTTAATGAAATATAGAACCACTTGAAAAGACAATGCAGAAAAGAACCTGTCAGAAACTAAAATATGGCCAATTGTTAAATGGGTTAAACATCAGTCCACTGGTAGCAGTTGCTTGGCGTGGACATTTACTTGATTTCATGTGAACTGAAATTCCTTTGTTTTGCATGCTTCTTAACTAAATGCGGCGGGAAAAATAAACTTGAGGAGATGATGAATTCGAGTTAGCTATCAAGTGCCATTCTCGAGGCTCCGCTCTAATCTATAGAGCTTAAATAAAAAAACTCCCACCAGTATAGATCTTATCTATGAGAATTTTCCTCTTGAGATTTGTGTGCCTGACCTTAGAATTATGTGCATGCCCAATTCTCCCAATTTTATAAGCATTATCATTGGCTATGAAGTTGCAAAATGTTTTGATTGTTAAAGTGCTTGTAAATTGGAAATTTCGGTTTTCGATTAGTTTGTGGATATATAGATCGGTGATTAGGTGGATTTAAAGTTGTTCGGAAATTTCAGTTTTCCCTTAGTTTGTGGATATATAGATCGGTGATTTGGTTGATTTGTAGTTATTTTACGGTGGTCCGAAAAGGACCTAATTTTCTTTGTTTTGTTGATTGAGGAATAGTGGAATATGCATACTGTTTATTTAAGCTAACAATAGTTGGTAGTAACTAAGGAGACAATATGAGTGCCTATGGTAAAAGTCAATAGATTAAATTCATGCTCGGATATAAACAGTATTTAGTCGGTATTCATTTGATTGTTTAGTTTGCCGTGTGAAAAAATATGTAAATTGTAACATTAAACCTAATTTGTTGTTGCATCTATTTTTTATGTTTCACTGAGTCTGTGTGCATGTTTGTATGCATATTTGACCTTCTATATGTATGCGTACATGGCCTTGAAATCGACCACTATTGTCCCTATCAGGCACACTTTTAAATTACCTCCATTGTAAATTTATCTGTGTATTTAGTAATTTGTTTGGGTGCTCTGTAGACCACAAACTCAACATATGAAAACCAACTAATGCATCCTATATATCCAACGTGTAACTCGACTATACATCCAATTTACGAAATACCAATTACCCGAAATGCTTAATGAAAGATATTCAACTTTGTCTACAAAACTAATCTCCAATTTTAGAGGATGCAATCATGATGAAACCATGTCATTTGGTTGCTTAAATAACCTTATTACATCCATGCTATTGACTTCCTTGAAATAGCTTACTTAATTGTAGCTCAAACATTATCAAGAAAAAAAGTGTAGAAGGTGATAAAGGATAATATATATTCAGTCAAACGTCTGATGCAACTCTTTATTCAAAACTTTCAGACATTAAAAATAGCTTCTAAATTTGTAGTATGTTCCTTTAATATGATTCTTCAAAATGGTTTATTATACTATTCCCTAGGCCTGGCTATGCGGCACTCAATTAGCTTATTCCGATCATTTACGCGGAAGCAGCCACCAATCGCTAACTACTTCACTCTTATTCACACATTTAATAAACAGGAATGAAAAAATGGTGGTCACCTTGTGGGAAGGGAGAGCAAATAAATTCCTACCTGAGGTTGCAAAGACAGAAGACGGGCCACTCTTTGTGGTCATCACTGGACTGCTAGCCAAGAAGTTTTCAGGTAAGCCTCAGGCTCTCATATCTCACACTACTACTCTGTCTTTCATCTGCTCCTACAAATAAACATGCTTGCACAATAGAAATGGTCAGATGTACTTTGCATACCTCTAGCTACATTTGTTCAACCTCATTACTGAATTTTTATTCCCAGCCCGGGCATCCCTTTCAAGCACCGATGCGACAAGGTCATATTTCAATATTGACTATACACCTCTCAACAATCTCAAACACGAGTTGTCAATTGCAAGTGGGAAAACAATGGACGCCAATGGACGCCTTACCATCACCAATAGTCAAGCAATTCGTATCCGCAGATGAGATCGATACAAGGGAAGTCTCTATTAAATCTATCCTAGAGGCTGAAATTCAAAAAGGAAAAGATGTAAGCAGGACACAACTACGAGGCCTCCACAAACCTCACAAACTTTTATGTTTAAATAACTTATACAACACTACATAACCATAATAATTCTATTCGTTGTTGCATCATTGTCAGCTGCTACGCTTTCTTTGCAAGGGTAAAATCACCGATATACTCGATGGAAATGGATGGTACTATATCTGTTGCTCAAAATGTGCGAGAACAATCAAACAGCTTGAAAGAACATATTACTGTGGTCATTGTGCCGAGGAATCCAGCACCTACGCGCAACGGTAATAAGTTCCTATATTACAAAATGCTCAGAATCCCAAATTTAGACCTTTATTAGTTGTATTATTTTATCAACAAGGATATTCAAAGGAAACAACCAAACAACTATATTTCACTGAAACAGTATAATGGTCCTTTTGTAATAACAAATTAATACCAAGGTTTGCTCTGTACAACAAGGAACAATTAACTTCTTACCATATTTGATAGGGCACATTGACATAATATATAGAGGGTGCACTGTAATTGTCTGTTTTGCTGTCACTAAGTTCTAAGTTCTAGACATGTACATATATTATACTGAAGGAATTTATGGCAGTAGCGGAAGCGTAAATCACATTTACTTGCATAAAAACCTAATTAATCATGTATATAGATTTAAAAATTGTATGAACACAAGAAAAATACCTTGATAGCTTTCCTGGGATTGTTATGAATGTATCTTTGATTTCCAGCAATCACCCCTCAAGTGTGGAGTGCTCTAATGGTATCCACCAAGATCAAATATCATATAGTAGATGAAGAACAATTGAGAAAATAATTAAAATGATTTGGAATGATTTTGATGAACTTCAAAAGCTCTCAATGATCCTCTCAAACCCCTGGGATGTTTTGTGTTTTTGTTGTTGTTGTGTGTATCTTCCAACTCTTGGAATGATTGATATTTAAAGAAATAAAGTCTTTACTTTATCTAATTAAATAATCATTTAATAATTAAAACCTTTTTAATTATTAATCCCATTCTGAAAATAATTCTCTCATAAAATTTAATTTCTCAAACTAAATTTTGTAATTAATAATTATTAAGAACTTTTCTTAATTTATTTATAATCTATTAAATCTCATTTAATAAATTATAAATAATTGCTAATTAATTATTTATTCAATAAATAAATAATTCATAGCCATTATTAATTATTCTCATCATCTATAAATATTTAACATTTTTATGGTGTGACCCTTTAGGTTCAATATTAAGCCGGTAGTAGAAATAAATAATAATAAACTATTTATTATTACTTATACGAATTACTAATTAATTCGTTAAATACAATTACATAAGTAATTAATATTTATTCTACATCGTGAGTGATACTTTTCAATATATCGCGACTATCCGGATAATATGAATTCATTGCTTAGAATATATAAAACCTATTCAGCAAATGGTTACCGTACAATCAATTCCTTCTACCCGACAATATCCCGATTAAATGCAAGGCATGGATCGCGTGTCAAGCCTATTTAATTTAATCATATAATTTCTTATACATTATGTCTAGTTCATTTGAATTAGAAACTCTTTCTAACTTCAATTACTCTGGCCAGAGATTCCAGAACTAACATAGTAAGAACATCATAGGATATTCACTTTCTTTTACTGAAAGGGGTAGATTCTTTATCGATCGTTAACTATCTTCATATACAAATTCCTATACCCGGAATAGAACTAATGATTGTCCCTTGAGGACTTAGAACTAAACCAAAACATAGTTCATTGTATATAAGATTACTTTAACGGTCTCAAGTCTAAGGACACTTGTACCACCATCAACTTATGAACAACTATTAACACGTGAGTAAACTCCATTAGTCGTTCATTAGATCAAGTCACGTTCAGTGAACTTATTCTCCAATAAGCACCTACATACTAGCTATAGTGTCACCACACGAATGTCTATGAGAACAGACATCCTTCCGAGGAAGCAAGCATAGTATGTACCGATCTTTACGGATTGACTAACTCCCAATTAGTTATCCTACGATCGGGAACTATTTAAGTTTAGTGTTATCATCTTCTAGATCTCATTATTATAATCTCATTATAATTCTAGAAGCTTTACTCTAAACTATGGAACTTCTTATTTAAACACTTTAAATAGATAAAGGCCCGTAATAAAAACAACAAGTCTTTTATTAATATAAATAAAATCAAATAAGATTACATGAAAGTATTTCCTAACTCATCACACATGATTGGGTTTAGGACAAAATACTATCAAACTCCCACTTGTACTAAAGCCAATCACTCTGGTATCTTATACCCATCTTATCTCTATGTCGATCAAAGTGAGCCTGAGACAATGCCTTAGTAAATGGGTCCGCTATGTTGTTATGTGTGTCAACTCTTACGATGTTGACATCCCCTCTTTCTATGATCTCTCGAATCAGATGAAAGCGCCGCAACACGTGTTTGGAATTCTTATGGGATCTTGGTTCCTTAGCTTGAGCTATCGCAGCGTTGTTATCACAATACAACACTATAGGATCCTCAATGCTAGGAACTACTCCCAAATCAGAAACAAATTTCCTCATCCAGACAGCTTCCTTTGCAGCTTCACATGCAGCTATATATTCTGCTTCCGCTGTGGAGTCAGCCGTTGTAGGCTGTTTGGAACTCTTCCAACTAATCACTCCCCCATTTAGAGTAAATACATACCCTGACTGGGATCTGCTACCATCGCCTTCTGATTGAAAACTAGAGTCAGTATAACCCTCAATTTTCAATTCAGATCCACCAAAAACAAGAAAAACATCTTTAGTCCTTCTCAAGTACTTCAATATGTTCTTCACTGCTTTCCAGTGTTCTTCACCTGGGTTGGACTGATATCTGCTCGTCACACTAAGTGAATGAGCAACATCAGCTCTAGTACATAACATCGCATACATGATGGATCCTATTGCTGAGGCATAAGGAATCCTACTCATGCGCACCCTTTCCTCATATGTCTTTGGAGACATCTTCTGGGAAAGAGTATCCCATGACTAATAGGAATGAGACCTCTTTTCGAGTTCTCCATGCTAAACCGTTTTAACACTTTATCGATGTATGTACCTTGGGATAGGCCAATCGTTCGATTAGATTTATCTCTATAGATCTTCATCCCTAAAATATAGGATGCCTCTCCCAAGTCCTTCATAGTGAAGTTCTTTGATAGCCAGACCTTGACTGATTGTAACATCGGTATATCATTTCCTATTATAAGTATGTCATCCACATACAATATAAGAAATGTTACCGCGCTCCCACTAACCTTCTTGTAAATACATGGTTCATCTAAGTTTTTGATAAAATCAAACTCTTTGATTGTCTCATCAAAACGGATGTTCCATCTTCGAGAAGCTTGCTTCAAACCATATATGGTTCGCAGCAGTCTACATATTAGATTTTCGTTTCCACTGGAAACAAAACCCTCTGGCTGTGTCATATACACTTCCTCTTCAAGTTTCCCATTGAGGAAGGCCGTCTTTACGTCCATTTGCCAGATCTCGTAATCATAGTAGGCTGCAATCGCAAGCAAAATCCTAATGGATTTGAGCAAGGCTACAGGCGAAAAGGTTTCATCAAAGTCAATCCCTTGTCTTTGTTTGAATCCTTTTGCCACAAGCCTGGCCTTATAGGTCTCCACCTGGCCATCTGCTCCTAACTTTCATTTGTATATCCATTTGCACCCAATGGGTTTAACTCCTTCAGGTGCCTCAACCAAAGTCCACACTTGGTTTATATACATCGAGTCCATTTCGGATTTCATGGCATCTTGCCATTTCTCTGAGTCATTACAACTCACGGCCTCTTCATAAGTCATAGGGTCCTCATCATCAACAAATGACAAATCATCATCATTTTCAATGACAAGCCCGTAATATCTTTCGATTGGGCGGGACACTCTCTCTGACTTACGTAAAGGTTGTTCTACAGAAGGTTGTTCTTTCTGAACAGGTATTTCTTCTCTAATCGTTGCATTTTGTGGTTCTTGAACTTTATCAAGTTCAATATTTCTCCCACTGTTTCTATCAAGGAGGAACTGTTCCTCTAAGAAGTGTACGTGTCTAGAAACAAATATCCTTTGATCAGAAGGATCATAGAAATAATATCCATGACCTTCTTTAGGATATCCCACAAAACTGCATTTCACGGATCTAGGTTCCAACTTATCATGTTTAACTTTCTTGACATAAGCTGGACACCCCCAAACCTTAACATGTTTAAGACCTGGTTTCTTCCTACTCCACATCTCATGTGGGGTCGTGAGAACCGATTTAGAAGGCACCTTGTTCAGTAAATGCGCTGACGTCTCTAAAGCATAACCCCATAGTGATACTGGAAGATCAGTAAAGCTCATCATGGACCTCACCATATCTAATAGAGTACAATTCCTTCTCTCAGATACTCCATTTAATTGTGGAGTATAGGGAGGGGTCCATTGAGAAACTATACCATTTTCTTTAAGATAACCTAAAAATTCTCCGCTTAAGTACTCACCTCCTCGATCTGATCGAAGAACTTTTATACTACGTGTGGTTTGTTTTTCTACTTCATTTCTATATTCCTTGAACTTTTCAAAAGCTTCGGATTTGTATTTCATAAGATATACATATCCTAACCTGGATCGATCATCCGTAAAAGTAATGAAGTATGAAAATCCTCCTCTAGCACTTGTTGACATTGGTCCACACACATCTGTGTGTACCAAGTCTAACAACCCCGCAGCTCTCTCTCCATGTCCAGTAAATGGAGATTTAGTCATTTTACCCATGAGACAAGACTCGCATGTAGGATATGATTCAAAATCAAAATGTTCTAGTAACTTATCCTTATGCAATGTGCGAAGTCTGTTCTCACTAATATGACCTAGTCTGCAGTGCCATAAATAAGTTGGATTTTTATTATCTCTTTTTCTTTTATTATTTGGTTGTTCAATTTGAAACAAATTATGTTCTAAGTCACATATATACAAACCATTATGTAATGTATCGTATCCATAAGTAATATTGTTTCTCTTAATTAAACATTTATTATTCTCAACAATAAATGTAAAACCATCCGAATCAAGTACAGGAATAGAAACAATATTTCTTACAATTGATGGTACATAATAACATTTATTCAACACAATAGTTTTGCCCGTAGGCATATGCAAAGGAAATGATCCTACAGCTGCAGCAGCAACTCTTGCTCCATTGCCCATCAATAGAATCACTTCATCTTCCCCCAGAGATCTACTTTGCTTTAGTCCCTGCAACGAATTGCAAATATGAGACCCACAAGCAGTATCCAATACCCAAGTAGAAATCTGACTTAAAGACATATTTAGTTCAATCATAAACATACCTGAATCAGAAGCGATAATCTCATTGCCCTTCTTATTCTTTAACTCTGCAAGGTAAACCTTACAGTTCCTTTTCCAGTGTCCCACCTTGTTACAGTGGAAGCAAACTGCTTTGCTTTTTGGGTCAGCCTTTGGTGGAACAGGCTTATTCTCACCCTTTTTCTTATTCTTCGGCTTCCATTTCCTCTTCCTCTTAGTAGAGGTACTGGCACCGATCATAAGAACAGAACCCCTTTTGGAGGGAAAATTCGCCTCAGCAGTTTTCAGCATGTTGTGGAGCTCAGCTAAGCTGACATCCAGCTTGTTCATGTGAAAGTTCATAACGAACTGCGAGAACGAATCCGGGAGTGACTGCAAGACTAATTCTTGGCTTAACTCCCCATCCATGACAAAACCTAACTGCCCTAGATGCTCAATCAGATTGATCATCTTAAGCACATGGTCATTCACAGACGACCCTTCAGCCATTCTACATTGGAATATCTCTTTCGATATATCATATCGAGCGGTTCTCCCTTGTACATCATAAAGCTCCTGTAGATGTATCAGAATGGTAGGAGCATCCATTTTCTCATGTTGCTTCTGTAACTCAGGTGTCATGGATGCTAGCATGACACATTGAGCAACATTAGCAGCATCTAACCAGTCATTATACACTTCTCGTTCTTGGAAAAGTGCATCATCAGAAGGAGGTACAGGTAAAGGCGAGTCAAGCACATAATCCTTCTTCTCAGCCCTGAGAACGATTCTCAAGTTTCGAAGCCAATCAGCATAATTGGGACCAGTCAATTTGTTCGCATCAAGTATGCTACGGAGTGATAGAGTAGAAGACATGATCTATAAATCTGAAATTTGTGAATACATAACAACATTAGTAGATATCCAATTTTATTATAACACTTTATGAATCGGGTCTTTATTCATAGGTGGCTCCCATAGTTTTATTAAAATTATACAACCCTCAAATGTGTAACTTAAGCATTCTCAATGCCTGTGAGAATAGGGATCCTACTTTCCATTATATAACCTCGGCTGTAGCACGAAACGCTATGTAATGTTCCATAGGCAGATAACTCTTTATCAATTACATCTCATGTTATTCCCTAATTCCATTTAGCCTCTTGAATCATTGAATCACGGCTGTAGCACGTCTAAATTCAATATTCTAAGTAAAGTGAGACCCAACATCTCGTTAAATTAATAAGATCTCAATAGCCCACGGCTGTAGCACGTAACGACAATTGGATTCTAATTAATTATACGCATCTCATGTAATAGACAAGTAATTCCTATTTTGAAAACGAAGCCCTCGGCTGTAGCACGAAACGACAAAGCTCAAAACTAAGAATTACTTTCTACCATGTTGGAAGGCTATGACCGACACAAGCCCGTTGTGACATTGGCCATTTTATTACTTGATATTAAATAACGAGGGATTTTATATTATTTAGGTTACGAAACGTTTTCGTTAAAAGCTAAAGTCAAACATGCATTTTATATACGATATATAAAACTATATATATTATCTCATGGCATTTCTATGCACACATATATATAGGCAAACATGTTATATCATGTTAAACATTGTTAAACATCTATATGAAACAATATTACTATTTTAAAGCATTTTAACACAATTAAAACGGGCTTTAAAACACTTTCGGAAGCTATAACCATTTTAAAATTAATTTTTAAAATTTATTTGACCACTCCATTAGATCCGTCTCTGAAAAACGAATCCAACGATATATTATACGCCTCAAACGGAGTTACGGATCAACGGGAAAAATCAAAATACGAATCAGGGCCATTTTTGTAATCTACAGCCCCTGTAACGCATTTACAGAATGCGTTATAAGCCAAAAATACCATATTAATTGAGTCACGCATTCAACAGATGCGGTACACTGTGATGACGTCATGCTGACGTCAGCATCCGGCCCGACCCATGACCCGACCCGAAATCTGACCCGACCCGACCGGTCCGACCCGGCGCGTGAACTGCACGCGCGGCGCGTGAGTCGCCAGCGCGTGAACCCCACGCGCGAAGGACAGTCGCGGACAGTCTATTCTGTTTCAGTGTGTCGGAAGAAATTTTTATATATATATATATATATATATATATATATATATATATATTCAGCCCACCAGCCCACTATTTCCTTTTGGGCCCCCAACAATAATTACCCATTAATATATTTTATAAATAATATATATATTTATAAAACAGATTATTATTTATTAATTTCTAAACTCTTTAAAAATCAATAATTCATAATCTATACATGGGAAAATTATGAAACTTTTTCTGGGACTTCTACAACACTTGTAGAAAATATATCAGTGATCAAAATTATTTTTAAAAATAATTTATTAATTAATTCGTAATTAATATGATTATAGCCTCCAAGAACTTCAAAAATTCATAACTAATTCATACAAGCTTGAAAAATTCCGAAATTTTTTCTGGGATCTATATACATGCAACCTATGCTCTGATGCCATTGAAGGAATTTATGGCAGTAGCGGAAGCGTAAATCACATTTACTTGCATAAAAACCTAATTAATCATGTATATAGATTTAAAAATTGTATGAACACAAGAAAAATACCTTGATAGCTTTCCTGGGATTGTTATGAATGTATCTTTGATTTCCAGCAATCACCCCTCAAGTGTGGAGTGCTCTAATGGTATCCACCAAGATCAAATATCATATAGTAGATGAAGAACAATTGAGAAAATAATTAAAATGATTTTGAATGATTTTGATGAACTTCAAAAGCTCTCAATGATCCTCTCAAACCCCTGGGATGTTTTGTGTTTTTGTTGTTGTTGTGTGTATCTTCCAACTCTTGGAATGATTGATATTTAAAGAAATAAAGTCTTTACTTTATTTAATTAAATAATCATTTAATAATTAAAACCTTTTTAATTATTAATCCCATTCTGAAAATAATTCTCTCATAAAATTTAATTTCTCAAACTAAATTTTGTAATTAATAATTATTAAGAACTTTTCTTAATTTATTTATAATCTATTAAATCTCATTTAATAAATTATAAATAATTGCTAATTAATTATTTATTCAATAAATAAATAATTCATAGCCATTATTAATTATTCTCATCATCTATAAATATTTAACCTTTTTATGGTGTGACCCTTTAGGTTCAATATTAAGCCGGTAGTAGAAATAAATAATAATAAACTATTTATTATTACTTATACGAATTACTAATTAATTCGTTAAATACAATTACATAAGTAATTAATATTTATTCTACATCGTGAGTGATACTTTTCAATATATCGCGACTATCCGGATAATATGAATTCATTGCTTAGAATATATAAAACCTATTCAGCAAATGGTTACCGTACAATCAATTCCTTCTACCCGACAATATCCCGATTAAATGCAAGGCATGGATCGCGTGTCAAGCCTATTTAATTTAATCATATAATTTCTTATACATTATGTCTAGTTCATTTGAATTAGAAACTCTTTCTAACTTCAATTACTCTGGCCAGAGATTCCAGAACTAACATAGTAAGAACATCATAGGATATTCACTTTCTTTTACTGAAAGGGGTAGATTCTTTATCGATCGTTAACTATCTTCATATACAAATTCCTATACCCGGAATAGAACTAATGATTGTCCCTTGAGGACTTAGAACTAAACCAAAACATAGTTCATTGTATATAAGATTACTTTAACGGTCTCAAGTCTAAGGACACTTGTACCACCATCAACTTATGAACAACTATTAACACGTGAGTAAACTCCATTAGTCGTTCATTAGATCAAGTCACGTTCAGTGAACTTATTCTCCAATAAGCACCTACATACTAGCTATAGTGTCACCACACGAATGTCTATGAGAACAGACATCCTTCCGAGGAAGCAAGCATAGTATGTACCGATCTTTACGGATTGACTAACTCCCAATTAGTTATCCTACGATCGGGAACTATTTAAGTTTAGTGTTATCATCTTCTAGATCTCATTATTATAATCTCATTATAATTCTAGAAGCTTTACTCTAAACTATGGAACTTCTTATTTAAACACTTTAAATAGATAAAGGCCCGTAATAAAAACAACAAGTCTTTTATTAATATAAATAAAATCAAATAAGATTACATGAAAGTATTTCCTAACTCATCACACATGATTGGGTTTAGGACAAAATACTATCATATACACCATGCCAATTCTTCGAGCTGGCGGCTTAAATACTGTAAATTAATTTAGGCCTTATCTTCTCTTCTGTTGCATTCTACTTAAATCCAATAATACATTGCTACACAACCCACACTCCTACCACATGATACCAACCCAAAAAAAAATATAACCATCTACCACTATGTTTTTAGAACTAAAAAATTTGTTTCCCGGGACACAAAAAACCCAAACTTTCCACCCTTGAAGTAAAAATGGCAACCAGCTCATTCATTAAAGTCTTGCTTCCAGATGCAGGGTGGTAATTCGCATTGAGGATTCTTCTGGTACTACAACCGTAACACTGTTCAACAAGGAGGCCGAACAGCTTATAGGCATTCCCCTCCAGAAAATCTTAGCTGAAATGGAGGAGGTGCCATTATCCACTTACTGAACATTTTAAATGCCATGTCCAAGTAATGATATACGTAATTGATGGCCTCCCTTCTTTTTTCATAGAATGAAGATGTAGCACAAATACCAAGTCCAATAAAGAACATTATTGGGAAGCTCTGTGCATTCCAAATCAAAGTCACACCTTACAACATCACCCACGGCTGTGAGAAATACGCTGTGACACGTGTCTCTGAGTCCTCACCACTTGTCGAAGCTGATTCCCCTACGATGGTGACCAAGAAGCAAAAGACTGGTTGAACACGCCCAGCAATGCAGTTTTCCTCTTAAAATAAAAAATATACTATCTCTTCTAAATTCATGCTTTAGAACTCTGCATTTGCTTAGACATTTGCATTTCAATTATTTGGGTTTTCTTTAAACAAAAATCATTAGTTGCAACTGTCTACCCGTCCGCATTGCAACTGAATAAATTCAGTTACTTTCACAGGACATTAATCTTTTTCTAGAATGTTTCTATAATGGTTAGTGTTTCTTTTTATATAATGTTTCATTATCTAATGATAAAAAATCTATCTTCATGGCGATTCTGATGTTTCTTTCATGGTGAAACTAGTGACTTTCTGGATCAAAACCTAATGGTATGTCTTTCTTTCTTACTCAATATTCTCTTTTCATTACTGCAAGTCTGCAATAATTAATACAAAATGGCCACAGATTAACTGCCAAGACTCAATATACATCGATTAAGCCAACACAATAGAAATCACTACAGGTGGTAGAACATTAAAGAAACAATCCAAGTCTATACGCAAATATTATAATACCCCAAACTTATTTGTCTAATTTACTTTGTAGATCATATAATACTCTGCAATGACATGTTTGGCATTGCTGCCAGATAGCATCATCAGTTGTAACTCAACAAAAGTTTTAAAATCATCTTCTTTTGATTTGAATATTATTCAATATCATTCATTGCAGAGAAGCTTACGCACAAAAATGACCCCCTTACTCCTTCCAATTCTCCTTTTTATAGCTTTTGTACCCGATAATTTTTTCATAAATCTACACAAAATTATCTCTACTATTGTAGTATGTTACAACCGAATTTCTGTTAATCAATTTATTATTTGATTACAGCATTTATGAAAAAATGGCATACAAACTTGAAATGTATATCCGTCAGCACACGCTACCTTCCATGTTTCTCATTTTGGACATGTAAAGGATTTATTAGATTCCAAAACAAAGAAGAGACCCGCCACCTTGGTGAACTGGAAGACTACTATGAACATAAATTCTCATGGGTACAAGCACCGGAAATTAGTGCTGCATCTTGGGATTTAAACACTCCTAAACTAAACAGAGGGAAAGCCATTTCAAAGGTGGAATAAATAATATCATATGACTGTTATGAGTTGATAACATGATGATTAAATACTAAATCAAGTGGAAAATTGCTCAGAATATATAATTACAAGCAAATTCACATAAAATTTTTAATAGCGGTTACTTCAGTCTTGGCCAGAAAATTACTTACAAATGTTTAAAACTTCATATAACAAATTTGTTTATAAAGCTTTCAAAGTGCAAAGTAAGCATCTAATGGTACTCGTATCCAATTTCTCTCTTTTGTGTCCCGCTATTACTTTGATAGTTAAGTTTCGGGAGCCTGAGCTCATCTATCATTGTTTGCTAAAAAACCCTATAAAACATATAAACAATGAATTGCAGGGCCATTGTTCCACATGGGATGGTACCAATTTTCCTGCCAATATAGCCCAAATTCGACAGTTCGGGGAACAATTACATTAGGCCATGCCGTATCCAAAAATCTCATTAATTGGTTTCATCTTCCCATTGCAATGGTTCCCGATAGTTGGTTTGACAGTGATGATGTTTGGACTGGCTCTGCTACAATCCTGCCAGACGGTCAAATTATAATGCTATACACAGGTGGTGCTGATGGTAATCAGTTGCAGAACGTGGCATATCTTGTAAATCTTTCACATCCACTCATCCTGGAATGGTCTAAGTATTCTTCTAACCCTGTTATGGTTCCCGCTCCAGCCATTAAGGAGTCTAGGGACCCTAGCTCAGCTTCCCTTGGCCCTGAAAAAAAGCGACGGATCTCAGTTGTATCACTGCCACATATACTTATATTTTACTAACTACATGCCACAAACTTAGATTTAACAACAATAACACATCCTAAATTAAAAAAAAAAAAAAAACAATAACACATCCTAAAAATTCCAAACTTAAACCTTCACATTATCACCTATATATTATAACTCACTCCTAAAATTCATGCAATGAAGAAACAACATCATTCCAACATCTTCAATATCAACATTTCTTTATGACGCTAGAGAATGGTCCGTGCCTCACACGAACTATTATGCTAGGTTTTATATAATATCACATAATATATATAGTAAAATATCCAACTAGATTAATCTTTGAATATTTTTGTTATAATATATAAAACAACAATCCATTGTTTTTTTTAAACGACAACATTCCATTGTTAATATTAGTTTTTCAAAATTGTATTATTTGATCTCAAATATAAAAATTATTCCATTTAATTAATTCACGTTTATTGTAGAAAGTTTCTGTGCATTGACCCTTTAAAAAGTCAAAGCAGATACAGTGGTAGAGAATAGAAATTAGTACTACTCACCGTCATACTCAAATCATCCGACGACCAAAATATTATCTAATAAGATCCAACGGCCCATCTGATTCCCTGTACCCCCTCACTTCTCTCTCTTAAACCCTCAAAAACCACAAACCAGCGATTCATTTCTATCCTCCAGTTAGGGTTTTTAAACAAATCCAAAAGGTTCTCTCTCTCTCTCTCTCTCTCTCTCTTATATGTATTTATGGTTGTTCTGGCTGTTTAGTATTTCAATTGAATCATTTAGGGTTATTGTTTGTGATAAAGATTGAATCTTTTTGTGCATCTGATTTATGGGTCTTGATTTTGATGTTATAATCTTGTATCATCATGTTAAAATATGCTCGTTTGTTGTTATTACGTTTCAAGATTTTGATTTTTGTGAGTTTTTATATATATGTTACTTGTGTAGTGGAGATTATAGACTTAACATTATTCTTGATCCTTTTTATATTTGTGTATAAATTTAATATATTAGTTTTTGAAACACATGGGGATGCGAAACGTGAATTTGAACCTAACCTTCTTGTTAGTCAAGGGGAAGGAGGAGCCTTGCAACTAGTCATCAATGTATCCGTATTTTCTTATAATTAGTAGCATTTGTTTTGAATCAATACGCATTGACTCTGCAAGCTGCATAATATTTTTACTTTCTATGCTTCCATTTTGTGACTAGTGGGGGAACCTGGGGCCTTGGGTTTCATAATTAGTAATTGTTTTGCATATGTTTTGGGGGTTTTGAGTTCCGCAAGACGCACATTTCTCCAATATTTGCTATGTTTTTCCTCTATGATTCCAAAGTTTAAATCAGTCTCGCTGTCTTTATTCTTAAGATGGGAATTCCAACCCATTCGGCCAAAGAGATAATTCTCACTTTAAAAGAATGTATCCGTATTTTCTTATAATTAGTAGCATTTGTTTTGAATCAATACGCATTGACTCTGCAAGCTGCATAATATTTTTACTTTCTATGCTTCCATTTTGTGACTAGTGGGGGAACCTGGGGCCTTGGGTTTCATAATTAGTACAGTAATTGTTTTGCATATGTTTTGGGGGCTTTGAGTTCCGCAAGACGCACATTTCTCCAATATTTGCTATGTTTTTCCTCTATGATTCCAAAGTTTAAATCAGTCTCGCTGTCTTTATTCTTAAGATGGGAATTCCAACCCATTCGGCCAAAGAGATAATTCTCACTTTAAAAGTCATTCCCCCCACCCCCCCAAACTTTAGAGTCAATTCCACTACTGCTTGTGACAGGTTTTTACTACTATGTCAAAGGAAAAATTTAAGATACTCTTGTAACGAGTACGATGATATGCAAGTGGTTGTATTGTTTATATAGTTAGTTTGAGAACTTTTTGTGACAAATGTAAGTTTATGGGATGTATCTGGAAGAGCTGAGATTGAAGCGGGTGGTATTGTTTTTTAATTTGTTAAAGTGAACACCAATGTTCTTGTATAGTAATTGTAAGTTTAGATGTTGAATTTCTTGTCAATTGCATGCGTGAGTTAACCGTAACTAATAAATTCTCACAAAGTATAATACTCTGCTGAAATATATTTTAGGTACTGCAATGGCTTTCTTCAATAAGGCTGGGAGTATACTAAGGCAAGCTGCGTGTAGTCGGGAAATTTCAGTATCCGGCTCTTCAATATTTCAAACAATAAGATGCATGTCAACAAAACTCTTCATTGGAGGTACATTTGGGTTTTCTCTGGAAGTAAACTACAGATTTTTATAAATTTTGTTTTATTATTGTTCATTTACATGTGATTTTGCAGGGCTGTCATATGGCACTGATGAGTATAGTTTGAGAGAAGCTTTTGAAAAGTATGGAGATGTCACTGAAGGTATGGTGAAATATCGACAACTTGGAGGCAAAGAATTATTGTATTTTCTATGCATTATGGTCTGCTTAAAAATCATTTCGTAATTCTTATTTTAAATATGTTTATTGGATTTGACATTCATATGTTAAAGATCGATGTTTAAGAACATAGGCTACTTCATTCCAGGAAGATAAAAGTTAGTTTGTCGAAATCATGTCATCCTTAAAGGATACATGAATTTTTTGTTTAATTTAACAAGTATTGTTAGGGCATGTCATTATCTCTTTGATAGAAAGGATCGTAGTAATTCCATATGTCAAGTGTCATGGGTCTAGATGGTCATTTATGGGTATATGCCATGTGATGGCAATAGACATAAGCTTGATGTCTGATAGTTAAGTCTTAGAGATGTATAATGTAGCAAGTTATGTTTTGGGCTGAAATATATATTACAATGTAGAAACTTAATGAAATTTGTTTTGGTGCTTTTGACAGCAAAAATCATATCTGACAGAGACAGTGGTAGGTCGAGGGGATTTGGCTTTGTTACCTACAGCACTCCTGAGGAAGCGAACAGTGCTATTCAGGCGTTCGATAACCAGGCATGTTTTTCTTTTGCTATGTTTTTTTTTTGTTTGCTCCCAACATCTCAAGTATATTGAACATGATCCAACTTGGTATTTCGGCGAATATTAGTGGGAGCATAACTCTATATTTGTATCCAGGATTTTCAAGGCCGAACTATAAGGGTGAATTTTGCCACAGAGAGGGCACGGAATCCTGGATATGGAAGTGGCGGATATGGCGGTGGTGGTTATGGTGGAGGCGGTGGTGGCAACTATGGCAGCGGCAACTATGGTGGTGGCGGCGGCAACTATGGTGGTGGCGGTGGTTTTGGTCAAGGTGGCGGTGGCTATGGAGGAGGTGGTGGTTATGGTGGCAGTGGTGGAAGTGGTGGTTATGGAGGCAGTGGTGGCAGCAATTTTGGCTTTGAAAATAACAGTCAGGACTTGGGTGTGACCAGCACTGAGTATGCCAGTGGTGGCATTGATACTGATGTGACCAGTGGTGTTGGTGGTGCTACTGCAGGATATAACCCAGGCATTTCTGAGGATTTCAAGGATGACAATGATGAGCCTAATGACTTTGCCAGTAGAAAGGCTTAAGTACCTTCCTTGAAAAGGTTGGCTTTGTGGACCAATGGAAGGAGAGCAGCAATGTCTTTGTTTGATGACTTCTTATTAATCACCTTATCTTTCATTGTCAACTTTAAATTTAATACGTTTGCCAATTGACTGTTAGCTGATGCATTTTCATGTAGTAGTGTTTGGTAATAATTTCAAGACACTAGAAATTCTGGAGTACTCTAGAAGTCTGGAGAGTGTAAACTTATTACGTGTAATGCATTCTGAACTTGAGCTTGTGGGCACAATAATTATGCAAAATTATGAGTCTTGTTTCTAGTGGTTTTGGGGCTAAAAGAGTAGCATTGTTGAAAGTTGACAGTTTTCAAAGGGTTCACAGGCCAGGGTTATGTCTTATGCCAACTCCTTTTGGGAAGTTCAAAACTTGTGTAGAATGTCTATATCTCAGGAGGCCGATGTCTCAATCTTCTCCCAAATTTTAATCAATGAGAAAATCGAAGGTTCAGTCTTAAAAGGAAAGGTTTGGTTTTTCAGTTTGATAACTTGAGCAGAAATATTGAAAGGTTGGTCCTTTGATTATTCTGCTTCGGTTGGGACTTTGTAGAGGTTGGAAGCTTCTGTTGCATTTGCCAGTACCTGGATTTATACGTATACACGTATTTACTTCCTCCCGGTTGAGTTGCATGATTCTCATACTTCCAGAACCTTTTCACAGCTTTCTTTAGTTTTAGCATGTGAAATTCGTAAATAAATTTCTTGTAATGAAGTTTGTTTTCCTAACTATTTCGGTGTCAGAATCTGAGATTGCAGACTTGGCCTCAACTACCTTTTTTTATATTGCGGCCTTTAAGTAAAGCAGGAGTAAGAAACAACGGGTTTCCACGATGCAAGAAAGAGGAATTGTGCCATGTTTTCCATAAGAGTCGACTGGTAGTTTTGAGGTTTTACCTGTACCACTGCAGGTCAGACTCTAATTATATACAATGTTGTGTTTTTGTGTGGTAGAAAAAACTTAAAGGCACGGAATGACATTTTTCTTTGCAAGTGTATTTCTTGTGATATTTGGATTTAGTTCTAAACTCCGAGGAAACTAATTTCGAGGATTTACATGATATTAAATTGCTGTTCTTTGTGAATACTTTCATCCTGCGAAAATTGGCCTTGGTTTTTACGGAGGTACCTTGTGGCCACTGATGCATGTAGTGCAGCACCGTATGGTGGTGTTGTGCGTCTACTGTTCTGTTTAGTGTAACAGTGTGTGATACACTCCGATGCGAATGGAATTGTGCAAGGTAATGAAGGTTTTGCACACAAGTAGTGTAAGATGTATGCTTAGATGTACGCATAAAGGAGATGATACCAAACATCAGACACTCCTGGAAGACGTGTACACAAACTGAATATCTAATTGGATTTGCCAATTCCCCTGCGATTAGGATCTTTCTATACCTTTTGTAAATGATTGGATAATTGCTCTACACTTATCCAATAGTTCTGTTATATTCACAAATTGTACCTTTAATTAATTACTTTTTAACTGTTGAACTGCATTTTCAGCTACTGCCACCACCCATCATTAGTCTCTCTGATCCACCACCCTAAAACCCTCCATCCACTGTCGGCTAAGTTTTTCTGTAGCAAAGCAGAAAAGAAAGGAGAAGAAAGATTCTAGATTCTGGTGGTACTGCTGGTGGAATATATATTAGGACTTGGGAGAATGTGTGGTTTTGATAAATTTTGTAGTTGTGTTTCTGAGTTTCTCAGTTTACTTTGTGTTGCTGGATACTGGATACACTGAAATCTGAATATATACTTATCTAAAACACTGGTTCCAAGCAAATCTAATCCTCTTTGTTCTCCATACATTTTTATGTAAACCAGTGTACTATACTATTTCGTTTTATCTTTATTATTTTATAGAAGTTTGAGGTTCTGAAAATGATCTGCAAAAGTAGCTCCTTTTTAATTCATTTTTAAAATGCACATTTTTAAATATTGTTGCTCCGGTTCCGGTTTTATTTTGAAAATTTACAAAACAAAGATTCCTATAAATATAGTAAAATAATAGATATAATAAATATAATAAAATAAAGATTTCTTAGAGCAAGTTTAACAACTTTTTAGTTTGTTTCCTATAAATATAATAAAATAAAGATTTTAGTGATTTAAGAATCTTATTTGTATATCAACTCAGTGACGGATATAGAAACAAAATTTACAGGTGGAGCTGTAATTCGAGCCGGGCGGCTCGTGAGCTCACCCGGCTCGAACTCGTTTAACTGGGCTCGACTCGGCTCGTTTAGTTAAACGAGTCGAGTTCGGGTAGAGGTTCCGGCTCGTTTAATTAAACGAGCCGGCTCGACTCGACTCGTGAAATTAAACGAGTCGAGTTCGGGTAGAGTTTTATGCTCGATTAAGTGTAAAATTAAACGAGCGGCTCGCCCGACTCGTTAAAACCGGCTCGTTTAGCTAAACGAGCTGGCTCGACTCGACTCGTGAAATTAAACGAGTCGAGTTTGGACAAAGGTTTAGGCTCGATTAATTAAACGAGCCGGCTCGACTCGAATAAACTCGGCTCGATTAACAAATTAGTACATCCAGTTGACTTGACTTTATGTACATTACTTAATTTTCTTATAAGCCTTGCTCCCAAGTTTTAATGGGGAGACAAGAGTCTGTTATGGGTAAGTACGAGGTTTGAAGGTTTTGCAGATTGGCTGGATAAAGTTCTGAGAATTTCAAGAAAAGATGAATATGCGGACATTGTTACCTTGTATTGGAGTATATGGAAAGCCAAAAATAATGTGGTATGGAATAAGAACATGTCTTCAGTCTATGGAGTAGTTAATTCGACGAAGCAATATCTTGCAAAATGGACAAAAGCTCAAAAAAAATTCTACAAAGGCTCTATTTCAGTTCGTAGAGGAAGGGAATGGAGCATGTAACTGGGTGAAACCATAGAAGGAAGTAGTCAAGATATCTGTCGATGCAGCAACTTTTACTGAATCCTCATCTTATGGTGTTGGAATGTTGGCTCGAGATTGGGAGGGTAAAGTGATTCTAAGGCGATACGAATATTATCAGGGGTATGCAAATCCTGAGCTTGCAGAAACTATTGCGGTTAAAGAAGCTTTGAGCTGGTCAAAAGCAAACAGGTGGGATTAGGTAGCTGTGGAATCAGATTGCCTGACAGTAGTTCAAGCAATTAGGAGTAGAGTACCAATGTTATCTCCTTTTGGTTTATTATGGAGTGTCGAAAAATACTTAGTGACTCAAACATCATATTGTTTTTTATTAGACGATCTGCTAACATGGCTGCCCACTTCTTAGCTAGGGAGTCGTATTCATTTCCAGGTCGAGTTTTTGATATGAGGTTTTTGATAGGAGGTCTGTCCCTGTCAAAACTATGTTCTCTTTTATTGGCTGATTTAATAGAGTATTACAATCTTCTTTTGGTAAAAAAAATCACTATTTTTATCTTCAATTTAAAAAATATGAAAAAACTAAAATTACTAAAATTAAAACCCCCAGCCCGCCCCACCCCACCCCACCCCACCCCACCCCACTCCACTCCACTCCACTAAAATACAAAACCTCCCCACCCCCCACCCCCCACCCCCGCCACCACCACCACCACCACCACCACCACCACCACCATCGCCATTCCACACTGAAGATCTGAATATACACACACGACATACACACACACACACACACACACACACACCAGATCTATCATGGCTACCACAAATTGAAGCTCACAACGTCACCAAAATCGCCATAGGTTCGTGACCACCACCATTGAGATTAGCTCTCGGCGGCACCGTAGGCGGCATCTTCATCCGAGAAGATAGGTAGTCGTGAGGGCCGAAGGCCCTGAACACACCTGTCAATCGTCTATTGCCTTTACCATTAATTGCCATTCCTTACAGTTTTAGAATGGTAAAGGCACGAAGCACCGTACAAGAAGGTGCGAAGCACAGTTAACCGGTGACGATTTGCTCGATGATTTGTGACAATTTGTGTTTGTGTTTGATGATTTGTGATTTGTGTTTGTGAAGATTTGTGTTTGTAGATCTGGTGGTGTTGGTGGTGATGGTAGTGGGGTGGTGGCAATGGCAGTAGGTGGTGGTGGGTGGGGGTGTTAAAATTAGTGGTTTCTGGAATGTATTTTAGTGATTTGGGGTGGGTGGGTGAGTGGGGTGGGTATTTTAATATTTTTTGTCAAAAATAAAATTAGTGATTTTTGTTGTAGACATGTAAGAATCCAGATTTTTGATAGAATTAAAACCTTGATTATGTATTAATGTAAATAGGAATAGTGGTTACAACTACGATGTAACAATTGTTCTGATGAATGAAAAAGGAATGGATTTGGATTCAAATGTTCATATGTCTTGAAGAATGCTATTCGTTGACAACTTAGATAAGAATAATCTATCTCCTGGATAAGTAAGATATGTTAATTCCAAATAGGAGAGTTATTCTCATGTCATCCAAATCGATATCTGTTATTAGTCCAGTGGTTCCGTAAAAGGGTTAAGGAACGCTCGGGAAAGCGCAAGGACATTTTTTTTTCTAATTATAAGGAATAAAGAGAGAATAAGTGATGAATAGTGTTTTTGGTGGAAATAGGAATATTATTAGACGACACTATATAGAAGTACCCGGAACGAATTTCTGAGTTCGTATTAATGATCCAAGGGGAAAAAGAGTGTATGTAAAAGTTATCGGATTCTGAAAAATAACACTTTTATTTTCCCCAAGATTTCCTTGGACACTGAAAGACTTAAGGATTTATTAAGAGGATTTAAGGAATTTAAATGCAAGAATTATAAAGGAGGAATAAGAATGATAGTAGAAATATTAAGGAGGTTTCCGGTAAAACCATAACTAGAAATGCTTGAGATATTTCTACGAACGAACAATCAATTTGAGCAATAACCAGACAAAGAAACAAGCAAGGAAGCAAGATGCATGCATGTGCAAGTAGAAAATATCTAGTAACTAAGTAGTTACAAGAGTAACTAGCAAGAGTAGAAACCAACCAAGTACTTAGCATCTCTTTCTCATCTTACCACAACAAACCAACATTTGTCCACTCCAAATACATCATCCATTGCATCATACCTTTATTAAATTAGCTTTTGGCCAAGATATTATCTTACTCTCATCACAATAATTCATTTTACCACACAACAAAGCAAGAGAACAAGCAACCCACTCCATTTTCTCTCTTGTAGCTCCATTCGGCTATTCATCAAATTCAAAGACCAAAATTCCACTTTCAACCTTTTTTTGATCTTGAAACTTTTATGGTGAGTCCTATATTTCATAAAAGTAATCTCCTAGAAATCTTAGCTTCAATATCCATGTTTTCCATTTTCAAATAAATCATCCAAGGTGATGATGAATAGTGTTCTTCATGAACTAACTTTGTTTTTCTTGATTCTTTGGTTGATCTATGCAAGCTTAAGCACACCCAAGGACAAATCAAGGCTTAGTAAGGTCTTATCACTCTCCAAGAAAGGTATAATCCTTAAGAACCCTAGATCTTACTTTGAGATTATGCATGTTCTTGATGGATTTTAACTTAGTTATGATAATGGTGATGTTATAAGCATGATTAGTTAGTGGTTTACTGATTTAAGTAATATGATGCATATGGTAGTGAAACATGATATTCTTGGACTTGTTGAGATGAATAACATGTGTATAATTTGTATGGATGCCCGGTGTGGCTTGGTTGTGTTGAAAAGATTTTTGGAACGTTCGATTTATAGCCGTCGTAATGCCGAAATTTCGTTAAACCATAAAAATCGTGCATAACAGTTGAGATAGTTTCTGGATTTGATGAATAGATGATATACCCTTGTAGATCTCGAGTCATAGATCGTTTTGGCATGAGAATCGAAGCAAACGGACTTACGGTTTAGGAATTATGGCCGATTTACTAAAAGTGGTTCGAAATCGTAAATGCAAATTCGTAATTGAAATTGAACCCCCTTAACTCGAGTAATTTGAAAAAGCACACCTAGAGGGGGGTGAATAGGTGTAAATGGCTAACTATATTCAACTAAGTCCGATTTTAAAAATTACCAGAAACAGCTTACTGATTTCGTTTTATGCAGAGACAAATGGTAAGCTGATTGTAAACAGTATGCTGAATGTAAAGATAACAAGTACAGTAAAGTGCATAAACAGTAAGCTAAATGCAAGCAGTAAGTAAAGAGCAGAAAATAAAGAACACAGACACTTTTAGCCAGGTTCGACCCCTAACCCCTATGGTCTACGTCCTGGTCCCTTACCAACTTGGTAAGAGAATATATTATTGATCACTGAAATAAACCAATTACAAGATACAACAATATATCTCCCTCAATACCCAGCTGTTGACAAATGGCGTGCTGAACTCCCGTTTCTGAACTTGCTCTCTAAGCTATACTTCCCAAGTATACTTCTCTAGCAACGATCACCAAACCCTAGTTCCCAAGCCAAATTGTCCAACAACTAAACCTTACAAATCGAACAATACAATCAATAATGGATACAACTCAAACTATGAACTCTTTAAGATATAGCACGTATGAATATACTAAGAGCTCGAGAGAATCAAAGGATATAGCAATGAAAACTGAGTTGTTTGAATTCTTGTGTGCTTGAATATTTTCTCTGAAGTGTTAAGAACGAATGAACACAAGAACAAGGTTTATAAAGCATCACACCAACGTTCAGAAAATCAATCACCAATTATTCGAACGATTAGAATCAATTTCCAACGTTCAATTGGTTAGAGATTTTACAAACGTTCTTGTGAACGTTAGATAGAAGGTTTGAAAGAAAGAGATCGATGAAAGCTTAACCCTTCTGATTTGTATAGATATAAAAACGCGTATAGGAGATTTTGAAAGAAAGAAATCTTTTAAATAAGGAAACTCCTATAAGTTTTATGATTTTGTTTTAAAGAAAGATATTTGAAAAGATTTGAGCTCTAGAATATATTATATACGTATTATATAATAAAGAGCCCTCACAATATATTTCCTGAAATAAATCCTTGAGAATCGAACTTGATCTTTATCTTCAGAAATTCTGGCAGTTGCAAATGGCTTGCTGTTTGTGACTGACTGTCAGAAATGGCTTGCTGTTTGTGAACTGTCAGTGTGCAAATGGCTTGCCAGACTCTCTCTGTTGTAATACCAAATGGCTTGCTATTTGTATATTCTGTGTAAATAATCAGTAGGCTAATATACCCTGCAAAACCACGTTAGTACAATACAAGCATAACACGATGTTTTATATCAAACTACAATCAAATAGCTTGCTGAATGTGATCATCAAAACCATAGGAGTATCATAATTTAGTGACGAATCTTGGTAATTAAATATTAGGGATCATAAGGAAGGTGTGAGAGAAGACCTCATGTTAAAAAGATCATTTTTCGATTTTATAAAAATGTTCGAACCAAGGTTAAGTGTACCCCTAAAAAGTACACTTAGTTATCACTTCAGTTAATCACTTAGAAAATGGGCGATAAAACTCGAGGTATAATCTTGGTTCGTGAACGACCGACCTTAGAATTTATACGACTTAAGTATATACCAAGTATAAGTATGATGACATGTCTTAATAACGAACAAAGATCGGATCGTATCGGTGATAAAAAGAGTTACACTTAAAGGTGCATAACGAGATATCTCGAAAACGTGTTTCGACTTAAATTAAGTTTATACTTAGCTTTTTAAAAAGCGTTAATTGATTAATCCCGAATATTCTGATTGTTTATAGTTCACCGAGCAGACCCAGGGCACACTACCTCTACCCACACCCGACTACCAAGCAAGTTTCCAATACTTGGAATTGTTGTTGTGATATTATATATATGATTGTTGTTATACATATGCCATTGCATGCATGCCTACTTTCAAGTTATATTGTGATCCTTGTTCCCTGATTTATTGTTAGCTTATAAGCTAGATAGATAACGTATCGGTTATAAGTTGGATATTGCTAAGACCCTTAGGAAAGGGCATTTGAGTCTCATTCTTCGAATATAGACCAGGAGTCAGTATTTCTTGATATATCTTTATTATTCCGGAGAGAATATTTAAGTTAATATTTCTCCATTATTTATTCAATAAATATTATTTCAAATATTCATTCGAACTTGATGTAGTCAATGAATATTATTTCTAGTATTCATTTAAAGTTGATTCATTTATCAAATATTATCTCGATTATTCCTTTGGAATTTATTAATTATTTATTTACCGAATATTATTTCAAATATTCATCTGATCATTATCTAAATATTATTTCGAATGGTTTCAAAAAAAAAATATTATTTCGAATATTCATTCGAGTTTTATTTATTTGATAAGTATTATTAATTTAAATATTCATTAATTATTTAATGAATATTATTTGTGAATATTTATTCGAGGATTATTCCGAGTGATATTTTATTTTAAGATTATTACTTCAATATATTTTTTACTTAATAAATATTCTTTGGAATATTTATTTAATTCTTCTAACTCGTTTCAAAAATGATTTACTTCATTCAAATATTATCTTCGACCTTCGAATATTATGTAAATTATTTCGGAGTCTTATTATTAATACTTGCATCAAGAGAGGTTCTCAAAATTCCATTCTTCATTCAAATCTAACTTTCAAATTATAAGGGAACCTTACTTGAGAAATGTTATTTATCTTTTTGACTTCCCGGTCATAAATCCTTCGAAATTATTCTTTTCACTCACAACTTGGTTGCTAATTGCTTATTGAATCTTTGTGTACCTTCTCATCATTCGAGGGGTAAGATTGTTGGAACAAGTTGGTATCCATTAACAAGCAGTAGCTTGGGAAATATTGGTGAATTTTCCTTTCCAACTAGATACGACTACTTTGTGGAGTCTTATCAACAAGTATTATACTTGGAGAAAGGGGGACGAACTTTACGTTTCAGAGTCGTGGATGTTATTCGAACTAGGAGCCGCGTAAGTGGCCGAGTGGCGCCGGTCCAGCAATGGCCCAACCATTGGCCGGGGGTTCTAAAGGGCGGTAGACAAGTAAATCCGTCGGTGCTTCCTTCTACATGTAGAGAACAAAAGTGGGGAGCATAACATGCGACTGATCATCGTAAATGTTATGTCTTTTGGCGTGTCAATGCTCCAGGATTAGTTCATTTTCTCATAGTTGGAAATTTTCTGCAACATTATCATTGTTGGCAGGGTTGAAAAGTGTTTGGAAACTGAAATTGCAATATTTTTCCTACAAGTTCCTCTTTTATGATAAATGATAATATCTTGCTTATCTTTGACATAGCAGATATTTCCACGGATTTTATATGTTGAGTTACCTTGTAACTTCATCGTTTACATTATATTGGCACTATCTTCGTTAATGCATGGCATATGGTTTCAAAGATATTTGAACTATTATATATCATCACTGTTCAGTTATATTATTGTTGGTGGGCTATTGCTCACCCTTGCTTATTTATTATGTCACAACAATAGCTAGGACTGATGGCCCGTGTAAGGCGAACTCGGCGCAAGCAGGTTACCCCAACTCGAGGACTACCCGCTGATATCATTGTTGCCATTGCTGAGGTAGCATAGATAGTCAGCTTTTGGTTTACCAGTTTAATTATATGTATAATTAATCCTAATCAACGGCAAGAACTTTTAAACTTATGATGTAATCCTTGTGGGTTGTAATAACTTTTGATCGTGGATTTTATAATTAGCAGACTTATTTCAATTTCATCTTTGGGATTATAACTGTTGTGTGTGTGAGTGGATATTATTGCAGGGTCACAGCATGCTACTTATTTATTTTGGACTCAAGTCAAGTGTTATTTATGGGAATGGAGACCGTAATGACCCGATCCCTGACCCCGGATCTGGGGGTGTTACAGGAATGGTATCAGAGCGAGAGTTATATATCCCAAGAGATGATACGACGTTATATAATATAAATTCACTAAGATAATAAGAACTCTTGCCAAGTTCACCTAAAACCCTTACGGGAACTTTTTAAGTATCATGATAGTAACATAGTTCGTCTTGTGTAGGCGAGCGACATCTTCGATCCAGAGGCTTTTGAGAGACAGCACGATGAGGTGATTCAGGCCACCGAGGACAGAGTGGTAGTTGATTCTGATGAGTTGTTTAGGACCAGAGATCCTTATTATGAGCGTCTGGGTGACGAGGATGAAGATACAGAGGTTGTTGAGTCTGAGGAGGAGGTGGACCCTCAGGAGGTCCAGGCTGATGTAGATACTGAGGTTGTTGAGCCTGAGGATGAGGAGGATCCGGAGGAGACACAGCTTATAGATGATGGAGGAGGACACTGATATGACTACTGAGCAAGTTATGGCTACTGTTGTTGGACAGACTGTGGATGAGGGTACTGAGGGAGATGTTGATGAGCTAGTGGATGATGCTGTGGGGAGTTCAGGACTTCGTGTGCCACCCCTCTCTGTTGAGAGAGCTGATAAATCCATATTTTTATTACCTATTTATTGGTTGAACTCGTATTTTAATAAATTATTTTGTTGCATTTCAAGAAATTCGTAAATAAATAAAGAAATGGCAAAATAAAGAAATAAAGAGCAAGGAAGGGAAAAAGAGGAAGAAAAAGGACTTCAATGAAAAAAGGAAAAAGAATTAGGAGCTTGGTGGAAAAGGAATCTTGGAGGACATGTGGAAGGTGGAGATCATCCCAACACACTACATAAGTGTATGGCCAAGATCAACTCTTCAAAGCTTAAGGGGGAAGGAAACAAATAGATGGCTAGGATTTCACCACCACACACCACAAATGTATGGTGGGGATTTACCCAACACCCCCCCTTAACCCTAATTCCTATCCTATAAATACACCCTCACCCCCCCTTGTATTTATCAACTTAGATTTTAGGGTAGTTTTAATTTCTTGTATTTTCTTTAGTTTCAAATCTTGTAAACACTCTTTTTAATTTTAATGCAATTTCATTTCCTTTAATTTCTTGTCTTGCTCTTTCGTTACTTTACCTTGCTTCGTTATTTTCGTAAATCCGTTTAGTGGACAAGGTAGCGAAAAGCTAACCACTATGAAGTAAGGATTTTTATTTTCTTGTTCGTAGTTTTAATACGTAATTTTGCCCCTTTAAATCTCCATTTTATTGTGGGCCATTTAATTTCAAATCAAATCGTCATTTTAGTGTAATATAAATTTTGTAGTTAATTTCTTTATTATCATATTTAGTTGTTTTAAAAAAAAAACCCCCACAAAAATAATAGTTATTAATTTTAAGTTCGTAATTTCTTTTCTTGTTGTATTAATTCGAAGCACCAAAACCCTTGTTTTTAACATTTCCCCTGTTTTTCCTTTTTTCTCGTACAAACACAAACCCAGTCAATTCTTTTTCTTCTTCTTCTTAGAACAGATTAACCAGAACTCCGGCGCATTCTTCTTCTTTTTTAAAAAAAAACACAAACTTTCTTTTTGGTTTCTTAATTCCATCTCTCTCTCTCTCTCTCTCTCTCTCTCCTCTTTCAATACATACACGTAATAAAACTTCCCCCTTCTGTTCTTGTTTTCACTCTTTTCTTCTTCTTTTACTTTTCTGTCCTTTAATTCCTGTTTTGTGCGAAGCGAATCCCCCCATGTTTCCCTTATTTCCCCTGTTTCAATTTTATTTGTCTCCGTCTGTTTATTTCTTTCTTATTTCTGTTTGCGTCTTCTATTTCCGAGTTCCCCTTGTTTTTTTCTACGATTTCTTTGAGTTTTCGAGTTCGTGTGATGCGTTTACTGTTTGTTTTTAGAATTACTATCGCTTTAGTCGATTCGCGAGTCCTGGAGTCTGAAATCATTGGTTGCTGAGTTGCGTTTTGAGTTTTATTTTGTGTTTGTTTTATTTGAGTCGCTGTATTGCTGTTTTGTTAATTGCTTGTTCCGAGTTCTTCCGAGTTGTTGATGTTCTCAGTACTTACGGTTTTATAATTACGGTATTGAGTATTGAATTGAATTTACGATTTTGCTAAGTCTTGTTGAGTCGTGAAACTGCTGTTTTGATGACACTGAGTCGAGTTAATCCATTCTGAGTCCGAGTTTATAGTACAGAGTTTGCGTTGAGTCAACTGGGTTAACATGAATTTTGCTGTAACATAGTTTTGCTGTGATTGGTTGTGTTTTGGCTAGGCATATTTACAAGTGGGTCATGCCGAATTTTTCTAAAAATTTTCTATAAATAAGTTTTAATTCAGATTTTAAAAAAAAAATGTTTTAGAATAAAATTTAGTTTTAATTTAGAATTTTTAGAATAATTTTAATTTTAGAATAATTTAGAATTCAGATTTAATTTGAATTTAGAATTTTTAAATTTATAGAATAATTCTAGAATAATTAAGTTTTAGAATAATTTAGAATAATTAGATTTTCATTTAGTATTTAATTAGGGTAAAATCAAAAATCCAAAATTCTCAAAAATCAAACTTGTTCTAATTCGATCAAATTAAAAATTAAGGAATACGAAAATAAAATAGTCTCTGCGGAACGAATCTCACATTTTACAACGAAAAAAATTGTTCGCTTGCAATTTAAAACGCTTATTTTTTAGAGCAACAAGTTTTTGGCGCCGCTGCCGGGGACTAATTATTTTTCGCACCTTAACTTTTAATTTTTCGGATTAGCTCTTTTCTCACCCTTTTTCTTGTTTGCATTTTTTTGAGGAATTTGGAGGAAAATTCGGGTGACTTGGATTAAAGCGGAAGAATTTTCTCTGAATTTTGGAAGCTTTGCTTGGGTAAACCGTATCTCCCTCCTCTTTCGTTCTTTTATTTATTTAGAAAATCACAAAAAAAATCGAAAAAATTGAAAAATCACATAAAAAATTTAAAATTTAAAATCCAAAAAAATTAGTTTTAATTACATAATTGTTGCATCATTCATTTAATCACTTAGGGCACATCATCTAGATTTTTATTTTCTTGTTTTTAATTTTTCGTACCTTATAATTGTGGTGATTGCTGGAGGACCCCAAGGTACGTTAAATTCTTTCTTTTCTTTAGTTAGAGCACGTAGTTAAGCATTCATAAATGTTTATAGTTTTTTATACCTCTTTGTTTTTTTTTTTGCATCATTTTGTAAATAAATCTTAAGGGCAAAACCACTTACAAGATAAGGGAAGAGATTTCATCACTCTTTCCTTGGCCCAAAAACAATTTAATCCCTCATTTTGCATTTTCCCTATCCTTTAATAAAATTGAATTAAACATTGACCCTAGGAATCTCGCGCTCATTTAGGAAGGTGCTTAAGAAACGAAGTAATCTTTAATTATTCCGACTTTTTGGTGTCTAGGCAAGCGAAAGCTTACCTGGCCAATTAAGATTTGGTGTCTAGGCTGGTGTTAAGCTTCTTGGCAATGCTTGCACCTACCTGGCCAAGCCGGTTCGAATAATTATTGATTTACCTAGTTTTTGGTAACCCTTAAAGTTAGGAGCAAGGTCTAGTTCAATTTTTTTAGGAAACCCTAGATATAGGATTTTTCTTTTGATTTTTCTCCCTTTTTTGTTTATGTGTTTATTTTATCGCATTTATTTGCTACGTGTTTCCTTATATGGTTTATGCGAACTATTTGGATTAGGGATAATTCTTCTAGACTAGTGAGATCGTTTGAGAATTCTTCCTCTTCTGATTCCGAGTCTTTAGATAATTCCGAACCAATAGTAAACATGGCCATGTCTCTTAAGGACCGTTGTTATCCCACCCGTTCCGCCCAATCCTCGTGTATCACCCTTCCTCCCGTAAATGGTAATAATTTTGAAATCAAAGCTCAACACATTAGCATGTTACCCAAATTTACCGGGAGTGACGGTGAGGATCCTTATCTTTTTCTACAAGAATTTGAAGAGGTTTGCGCATTGCAAAAACTCCAACAACTTTCCGAGGACTCCATACGGCTTAGACTAATAAACTTTGCCCTTAAAGATAATGCAAAAAAGTGGTTGTATAGTTTACCCGTCAATTCGATTTCCACTTGGGAGGGTTTCGTATTCATCTTTCTTAAAAAATTCTTTCCAAGGCACAAGACTACGAAACTCATGAATGAGATTAATCAATTTTGTCAAAAACACAACGAACCATTTTGGACGTGTTTTGACCGTTTTAAAAATCTTCTATCTCAATGTCCCCACCATGGAATCGAAAAATGGAGGCTCTGTAAGCTTGTGTACGAGGCCCTGGATAGTTCAACAACCGCGTTGTTGGAATCTATGTGCCAAGGGAAATTCATGGAGAAAGACGAGGATGAGGGTTGGGCATTCTTTGAAGAGTTCACGGAAAAGACTATGTTATGGGAATCGACTAGGGAGCCCACTAGAGAACCCGAGAAACCGAATGATTCAATAGCTACCATGCATCAAAAGGGTTTACATCAAGTTGGTAACTCTATCGCGACCGAGGCTAAATTAGCCACTCTCACTCGACGCTTAGAAGCTTTAGAAACCAACGGGTCCTCCTCCCAAGTATCCATGTGCTCGAATTATAACCCAACCAATCAAGGGATACAAAGTCCTCAATATTTTCAACAAGTCAACGCGATGTTCCAATCGGGTCTTCGAAATGATCCTTATTCTCCCACTTATAACCCCGGTTGGAAAAATCACCCGAACTTTTCATGGAATCAAGGTCAAGGTCAACAATCTCAACCTCCTCAATTCCAATCTCAACCTCCGGTTTTTCATAAACCTCACTTAAATTCGTTTTCACATCAAAATCATGCTCCTTATCCGACTCAAGCTCCCTCCCACCCTCCCAACTTTTCTGAGTCGGATAAGCGACTTACTTCGTTAGAAGAGAGTCTCGATGCGCTTCTCAAAACAACCACTAATTTGGCTCAATCGCAATAAACTTTCATGCAAACCATGACTCAAGATAGGCAAATCTTAAATGCTAGCAACCAAGCCATATCTAAGTTAGAGGTTCAAGTTAGCCAATTAGCTAATACCAACCATGAGCGTGAGAAAAACAAGCTTCCGAGTCAAACTGAGGTCAATCCTAAGTTTCCTCTCAATCAACGCCCTCATGAGAGTGTGAATGCCATCATCTCTTTAAGATCGGGAAATCGAGTTGATAACCGAGTAGGAGTCGAGTCCCCCGAAGAGGAAAAGTCAAACGTTGAACCAACCCCTCTTCTCGATCTTTCAAATCAAACTCCAATTCCCGTATCATCACCTCCTTCTAGCAAACCATCTTTTTCGAATGGAACAACCTCGGAACCTATTCCAGAAGAATGAATCTTTAAATCGAAGGCTCCTTACCCACAACGCCTCATCTCTCCTAAACAAACGGCCCAAATAGAGCAAATTCTAGAAGTATTCAAACAAGTCAAGATAAACATTCCTCTTTTAGACGTAATTCAACAAGTTCCCTCCTATGCGAAATGTCATAAAGAGTTGTGTACTCATAAACGAACCACCCAAGTCCCTAAGAAAGCCTTCTTGACGTCCCAAGTGAGCTCAATTCTTTCTAACCAAATTCCCGTGAAGTACAAGGACCCCGGTTGTCCAACTATTTCATGTGTCATAGGTAATACTTTCGTGGACAAGGCTTTACTTGACTTAGGTGCTAGTGTGAACTGCTTCCATTTTCCGTTTATCAAGCCCTAGGTTTAGGCGAGCTCAAAAAGACCAATATGACACTTCAACTCGCCGATCGTTCTATAAAAATGCCCAAGGGATTAATTGAAGATGTCTTGATTAAAATTGGTGATTTTATCTTCCCGGTTGACTTTGTTGTCCTCGAGACTCAACCCGTCACGAATCCTAAGAACCAAATCCCGATCATTCTAGGACGACCTTTTCTTGCTACATCCAATGCCTTGATTAATTGTAGGGATGGTTCGATGAAACTCACTTTCGGGAACATGACCATTGATCTTAACATTTTAAATGTCGGAAAAGAACCCAACGAGATTTTTGAGCAACCAATAGGGGTTAATGTGGTCAATAATTTTGTCACATGGTCTAGCTTTGAAGATAGTGAGGTTGGGTCTCTTCTAAAAGAAGATTTCAAAGTCAACTATGCGTCTAATAAAGAGCTTCATGAGTCGTTTAGGGATATGAACTCGGAAGAGATGTTGAGAGAGTTGGAAGACATTTGTTCCCCGTGGGAGACCCCACCCGAGGTTGTTCGTGTTGCGCATGTTGTTAAGAGTCCAGTGGGAACACCTCCTACATTTGACTCGACTCTGTATCTTCCCGAGTTTGATCAACAGCCCTTGGGAAAAGATGAACCTTTAACTTATGTCATTCCTAGTGATTCAACCCATGACCAAACTTTCATTGTCTCTAATTTGCTTAAACAAAATAAAGAAGCCTTAAGTTGGTTTAGGGAGAACATTAGTGACACTTGTTCAATAAAGTTGAATGATTCTATGTTGCTTGAGAAAATGTTCATAAATTTCTTGATATTTTCTCAAAGTTGCACCCCAATTTTCCAATCAGCATCGGCTAATTCGATTTTATTCCTTTGCCTCCCCTCGTGAAATTCAGGTATGGGGGAGTAGTTGTGTGCGTGAGTCGTGTTAATTAGTTGTTTTTCATTTTCATTCGTCTCCGTCATCCCTTATCAGGTATTACCTCGTTCTTATTTACTCATTTCTCTTGCATTTGCATACATTGAGGACAATGCATGATTTAGGTATGGGGGAGGGTTTTTTTAGTGTAAATATAAAAATTAGAAAATCCAAAAAAAATTAAAAATGAAAAAATCACAAAAAGAGTAGAGTTCTAATCTTATTCTAGTCTTGTTAATCGATTGCTAGTTGCTTAATGCACCCTTACATGCTATGATAATCTTGTGGTCCTTTAGCTTTTGATTGAGAAGTGATTTGTTAAGTTCTTGTCCACACACTTACACTAGCAAGGTGAAACTAGTAGACTTATTTGATTTGTGCAAGAAATTAGAAGGACATGATTAGGTGTAAGATGATTTAGTTTTCATGCTTTGAGTACAAGTAGGTGCATTGAGGATACCTATATGCACCAAGTGAGTTTTGAGCCTATATGCACTTCTTTTGCATTTATATTCTTTTGCTTGAGTGTCCACTTGTCATTTGCATTGCTAGCACTTGTTTGAGTTCTTTTTTGTAACACATGACATTGATTGATGATAAGATGATAAAGGCATTTAGGAATAACCCATATTTTCTTAAAATATCCACACCATTCTTATGTGATCAATTAGTTACCCCTTTGAGCTTAAACAAATTCTTTCGGTGACACACCACATTACTCGCCTAAGACCTTTTTCTTGTACAGCCTTACGTATACTTGATCCCAATTTGTCAAAGGCTAGTAGGAACTTAAGGGAGTAATAAGGTGTGTGAAATGGGTTTACTTTTGTTCATAACTTTTGAGGAAATATATGTTTCGCTGGTTACCTTGTTAGTCGATTTTCAAGTTAAATCTAAAGGAGGATTATGGTTTCTTATAGCTCTCATAAGAAATAAAAAAAAATATTTAAAAAAAAGAAAAAAAAAAGAAAAAAGAAAAAAAGAAAAAAAATATTTATACATATATGAGAGCATACTTATGTTTTTGTAATCCTCCTTCATTCGACTAGTCAAGTCTTTTTGTTAAAATAATAATAATAATAATAATAATTGTGTGGGGAGGAAGCTTGGTGTTGTGCATGTTTTTCATGGTGACTACTAGCTTTTGACACTTCACCTTGTTTTGGCCTTACTTGACATACCCTGTCCCTAGCCCCATTACAACCCCAGTAAAGACCTTTTGATTGTCATCATTGATGTATGTTGTGTTTATGTTAGAATGATGCCAAATGTCATGCATGCTTTTGATTTTGTTGGAATTGAGTGATACACTTACCCTTGTTCTTGAGTGAATGTTCTTTTGTGAGTGAAATGTGAGGTATTACTTGTTTTGCATATGAGATCTCAAGTTTTGACTCTAAGATGTGCTCTTGTAGACTTAGCATGGTTTCCAATAATTTTTGCACTTGACATGAACTTGTAATCACACGTGCATGCTTCTTTAAGTAGACTATGTGAATCCTTGCACTTTTCACACCAAGACTTTGCAAATTCATTTTGATTCTTAAGTTGATGTATCATGAGAGGACATGTATGTGTGGTGATGCATTGCCATGTAATCTTTTATACAAGCTATATGGATTTTGTGGGTACATTCACTATAGGCCCTCACGAGACCTCACTCGTCTACTAGGGCTGCCTAGGGGTTTAAAGGGCTTGTTGCATATGCCAAATGCAACCGTCACACCTACGAAAAGGAGTATAGAACTTTATATCTAGATTTTTCTTTTTTGTTTTTGTTATACTCGAGGACGAGCAAAAGATAGGTATGGGGGCATTTGATAAATGCATATTTTTGCATATTTTTATTACCTATTTATTACTTGAACTCGTATTTTAATAAATTATTTTGTTGCATTTCAGGAAATTCGTAAATAAATAAAGAAATGGCAAAATAAAGAAATAGAGAGCAAGGAAGGGAAAAAGAGGAAGAAAAAGGACTTAATTGAAAAAAGGAAAAAGAATTAGGAGCTTGGTGGAAAAGGAATCTTGGAGGACATGTGGAAGGTGGAGATCATCGCAACACATTACATAAGTGTATGGCCAAGATCAACTCTTCAAAGCTTAAGGGGGAAAAAAACAAATAGATGGCTAGGATTTCACCACCACACACCACAAATGTATGGTGAGGATTTACCCAACACCCCCCTTAACCATAATTCCTATCCTATAAATACCCCCTCACCCCCCCCTTGTATTTAGCAACTTAGATTTTAGGGTAGTTTTAATTTCTTGTATTTTCTTTAGTTTCAAATCTTGTAAACACTCTTTTTAATTTTAATGCAATTTCATTTCCTTTAATTTCTTATCTTGCTCTTTCGTTACTTTGCCTTGCTTCGTTATTTTCGTAAATCCGTTTAGTGGACAAGGTAGCGAAAAGCTAACCACTATGGGTTGAAAGTAACGATTTTTATTTTCTTGTTCGTAGTTTTAATTCGTAATTTTGCCCCTTTAAATCTCCATTTTATTGTGGGCCATTTAATTTCAAATCAAATCGTCATTTTAGTGTAATATAAATTTTGTAGTTAATTTCTTTATTATCATACTTAGTTGTTTTAAAAAAAAACCCACAAAAATAATAGTTATTAATTTTCAGTTCGTATTTTCTTTACTTGTTGTATTAATTCGAATCACCAAAACCCCTGTTTTTAACATTTCCCCTGTTTTTCCTTTTTTCTCGTACAAACACAAACCCAGTCAATTCTTTTTCTTCTTCTTCTTCTTAGAACAGATTAACCAGACCTCCGGCGCATTCTTCTTTTTTTTTTTTTAAAAAAAACACAAACTTTCTTTTTGGTTTCTTAATTCCATCTCTCTCTCTCTCTCTCTCTCTCTCTCTCTCTCTCTCTCTCTCTCTCTCTCTCTCTCTCTCTCTCTCTCTCTCTCCTCTTTCAATACATACACGCAATACAACTTCCCCCTTCTGTTCTTGTTTTCACTCTTTTCTTCTTCTTTTACTTTTCTGTCCTTTAATTCCTGTTTTATGCGAAGCGAATCCCCCCTATTTCCCTTATTTCCCCTGTTTCAATTTTATTTGTCTCCGTCTGTTTATTTCTTTCTTATTTCCGTCTGCGTCTTCTTATTTCCGAGTTCCCCTTTTTTTCTGTGATTTCTTTGAGTTTCCGAGTTCGTGTGATGCGTTTACTGTTTGTTTTTAGAATTACTATCGCTTTAGTCGATTCGCGAGTCCAGGAGTCTGAAATCGTTGGTTGCTGAGTTGCGTTTTGAGTTTTATTTTGCGTTTTGTGTTTGTTTTATTTGAGTCGCTGTATTGCTGTTTTGTTAGTTTCTTGTTCCGAGTTCTTCCGAGTTGTTGATGTTCTTAGTACTTACGGTTTTATAATTACGGTATTGAGTATTGAGTATTGTATTGAATTTACGATTTTGCTGAGTCTTGTTGAGTTGTGAAACTGCTGTTTTGATGACACTGAGTCGAGTTAATCCATTCTGAGTCCGAGTTTATAGTACAAAGTTTGCGTTGAGTCAACTTGGTTAATATGAATTTTGCTATAACATAGTTTTGCTATGATTGGTTGTGTTTTGGCTAGGCATATTTACAAGTGGGTCATGCCGAATTTTTCTAAAAATTTTCTGTAAATAAGTTTTAATTCAAATTTTGAAAAAAAATGTTTTAGAATAAAATTTATTTTTAATTTAGAATTTTTAGAATAATTTTAATTTTAGAATAATTTAGAATTCTTAGAATAATTTAGAATTTAGATTTAATTTGAATTTAGAATTTTTAAATTTATAGAATAATTCTCGAATAATTAAGTTTTAGAATAATTTAGAATAATTAGTTTTTCATTTAGTACATAATTAGGGTAAAATCAAAAATCCAAAATTCACAAAAATCAAACTTGTTCTAATTCGATTAAATTAAAAATTAAGGAATGCGAAAATAAAATAGTCTCTGCGGAACGAATCTCACATTTTACAATGAAACAAATTGTTCACTTGCAATTTAAAACGCTTATTTTTTTAGAGAAACAAGAGCCCCTACCCCACCACCACTACCTGTGAGCCCATTTTCTGAGGAATTTGAGGAGCTGACCCCCGAGCCGCAGCAAGCAGAGGCCGCACCTCCAGCAGAGCCATCTACCCCACCCCACATTCCGATAGAGGGCATCCCAGTGTGTATGCATAACTATGTTGTGGCCAGACTTTCTACAGAGGTAGCGGTGGCTGAGGCCAAGTTGGTAGAGTTCAGGAGGGAGCTAACAGTTGTGAGAGCCGCCCGGATGAGATACCAGGGTAGGAAGCGTAACGATGATCGAGCTTGGCACAGGGAGGTGACCCGTATTGAGCTGAAGGCTCGGGTTAGGATGCGATAGTTACCTAATGATGGAGATGGCAGGGTGTCCAGGATAGATGCTGAGGAGATCTTCTGTATTGCTAAGCTGAGGGTCAGGGCTTTGGGTTCCACTGGTGACTGATTTCAGAGATAGTGATGTAGTAGTCTAGTCTTCTAGTCATGTACGGACATAGTTGTGCCGACTTTTGTGGGACAGTTTCATTGTATTTTGTTTCCCTTTTATTGACTAGACGGATAGACCATGTATTTCACTTTTGACTAGATGTTGTTAGGATGGTTGTACTCCTAAACTGTCGATGTAACTCAGATGATGTATCTTTCAGTACTATGTATATATTGGTTTCCTTTCAGTCATTTTAGTTCTGTTGTGACGCGATCACCATTTTATTAGCATATTTACAACACGTATTGCTTTCGATTAAGTTGCCATGACATATAGAACTGTGGGATCCTAAATCCAAATATGTAACGATTTTTGCAAGGAAGAATCCTTTAAAACAAGTGAATTAGCCTAATGTGTAATTGTCCAAATTTTCAGTAAGATGCCTGCACGAAGAATGGGAACCAGGGCTAACCCCCGTGAGTCTACCGACCAAGAAAGCCACAACCAACACAGAGAAAACCCTGAGTATGAGCAAGAGCAAGATGAAGATTATAATGAGCAAGAGGATTCCCAGTATGGGACAGCAGACGAAACCTTTTTCACTGGAGAATTCGAAGAAGAAGTATAAAAAGAAGAAATTGAGGTTGAACAGGAAGGGGAGAACCAAGATAGGGACCCCATGGGTCAGTTTATGGATCTGCTTAGGCAAAATTTGAACCGTTACCCCTAACCACCCCAGGGAAACAACAGTACTGTGACAAACTCTTTCAGGGCCTTTAAGTCCCTTAAGCCCTCAGAATTCTACGGATCAGCTGTCCCAGTAGAGGCAAGAGCCTGGATTAAGGAAATGGAAAAGTCCTTCGAGATTTTGAGCATTGACGAGGCACAAAAGACTGTTTTCACCACTTACCTTATGAAAGTAGAGGCCAATTATTGGTGGGAGGCTAAGAAGAACATGGAGATAGATGCTATATTAACTTGGGAGAGGTTCAAGCAATTATTTCTGGAAAGGTACTTCCCGAGGTTCATGAAAACTCAAATGGAGCTCAAGTTTTTAGAACTAAAATAGAACAATTTGTCAGTAGCTGATTATGAGGCCAAGTTTACCGAGTTATCAAGGTTTGTACCAGAATTTATGGATACTGAGGAGAAGAAAGCGAATAGGTTTCAGCAAGGGTTAAAGCAATGGATCCAGAATCGGGTAGCAGTCTTAGAAATTACTGATTATGCCACCTTGGTGCAGAAGGCAACCATTGTGGAAGAAGGAAGTGATCAGATGTAGAGGGAAAGAGAAAAAGGGGGAATAAAGAGAAAGCATGCCAGCAGGGGCGGAGGTTCCGTGGGAGGAAAGCCCCCGAATAAGTTTAACCGAGGAGCAGTTTCCCTACCTGGGAGGAGCGTAGGGTTTAAACCATCTATGAGTGCAAGTGTGAGCCAGGGTGGCCAGCAAGCAGGAGTATCCCGTTCCCACCTTTCCAGACCTCCATTACCTGTATGTGCAACTTGCGGGAGGAGGCAATCTGGAGAGTGCAACCAGAGAATGGTAACTTGCTTCAAATGTGGACGAGTGGGTCACTATTCCACCAATTATACCACGGTTACTCCTATTGCCAGCAAAGGCGCAGCTTGTTTCCAGTGCAGACGGTAAGGTCACAGAGGAAGGATTGCCCAATGAACAAGCCAGCGGCATCAGGGGCAAGCAAAGCTACCTCCAATAGGCCACTAACTGCTAGAACTCTTAACATGATAGTGCAAGATGCCGTTAGGGACACAGACGTGATAGCAGGTACCTTTTCTCTCAATTCAGTTAGCGCAAATGTCTTATTTGATTCCGGAGCAATTAAGTCTTTTATATCAAGGGATTTTGCTAGTAAATTGAAACTTAAAACCCAACCGCTAAGGGATTCTTTACAAGTAGAAATAGCCAACCAGGAAGTCGTTCCAGTTAATCAGATTCACCCCAGTTACAAATTAGAAATAGGAGGACGATCTTTCTATGTCGATTTGATTCCTTTTAAGCTAGGGGAATTTGATGTCATTTTGGGAATGGACTGGTTATCCCGCAATAACGCTCAGATAGATTGTAAAGGGAAAAAGGTTAAGTTGAAAACCCCAGGAAAGAAGGAAGTAGTGTTTCGAGGGATACGACAGACCCAGAATATTCTAACCATGGCGCAGACCAAGAGATTGTTGCGAAAAGGGAACGAAGCTTATTTAGCTTATGTTATAGATACCTAGAAGGAAACGCCCAATATACAAGACATTCCGGTAGTTAATGAGTTCGAAGATGTGTTTCCACAAGATCTTCACGGATTACCACCTGATAGGGTAATTGAGTTTGCTATTGAGTTAGCCCCGGGGACGGTGCCGGTTTCGAAGGCCCCGTACAGATTAGCCCCAGTTGAAATGAAAGAGCTAGCTAAGCAATTGCAAGAATTGTTGGATAAAGGTATGATATGACCCAGTGTGTCGCCATGGGGGGCACCAGTGTTGTTCGTTAAGAAGAAGGACGGGAGTATGAGGTTGTGCATCGACTATCGAGAGTTGAACAAGCTAACCATAAAGAATAAGTACCCGCTACCCAGAATAGATGATTTGTTTGACCAGTTGAAGGGTGCTGAATACTTCTCCAAGATTGACCTGAGAACATGATATCACCAACTGAAGATTAAACCCGAAGATATCCCAAAGACTGCATTCCGTACCAGATATGGACATTATGAGTTCTTGGTTATGTCATTTGGACTAACCAATGCCCCAGCAGCTTTTATGGATTTAATGAATAGAGTGTTCAAGGAGTATTTGGACCAGTTTGTGATAGTTTTCATCGATGATATTCTTATCTACTCAAAGACAGAGGCAGAACAAGCTGAACATTTGTGGATATCCTTAGAAATACTCAGGAAAGTACAGCTGTATGCCAAATTTTCGAAGTGTGAGTTCTGGAAAAATGAGGTGCAATTATTATGGCACGTGATCAATAGGGAAGGAGTGTTGGTTGACCTCTCCAAGATAGAGGCAGTTTCAAACTGGGAACGACCAACCACTCTAACAGAGGTAAGGAGTTTCATCGGATTGGCAGGGTATTATAGAAGATTTGCTCAAGATTTTGCGAAAATCGCAGCCCCATTAACTTGACTTACCCGTAAAACTGAGAAATTTGAACGGACTGAAAAATGCGAGAAGAGTTTCCAAGAGCTGAAGAAGAGGTTGGTAACGGCCCCAGTATTGGCGTTCCCGATGGAAAAGGAGATTTTGTAATTTACAATGATGCTTCGCATAAAAGATTAGGATGCGTGCTTATGCAGAACGGTAAGGTAATCCCGTATGCGTCAAGGTTGCTAAAGGAATATGAGATCCGATATCCCACTTATGATCTAGAATTAGCATCAATAGTTTTCGCTTTAAAGATTTGGAGGCACTACTTGTATGGAGAGAAGTGCGAGATTTACACTGACCATAAGAGCCTCAAGTACATTTTCACTCAGAAAGAGCTTAATATGCGCCAGAGAAGATGGCTGGAATTAATCAAGGATTATGATTGTGAGATTTCCTATCACCCGAATAAAGCCAATGTGGTGGCTGACGCCCTCAGTAGGAAAGAGAAACTCAAAATGATAACCTCAGAAGAAGAATTGGTGAGAGATTTTGAAAAGTTGGAAATCGAGGTTAAGATACCCGGAGATGGTCAAGAAAGGTTAATGGAAATTCGAATCCAACCCCCATTGTTAGAAAAGATTAGACTATGTCAATAACGGATAATGGAGAAAGAAGAGAACTCCACGGAAGAGATAATGACCGGAGAAGAAATTAAGTGTGAAAGAGACAAAGAAGGAATCATGAGGTACACATACAAGATATGGATTCCAAATGTACAGGAGCTTAAGGACGAGATTTTATATGAGGGACACAACTCAAGGTACTCAGTGCACCCCGGTAGTACCAAAATGTATAGAGATTTGAAAGAGTACTACTGGTGGCCTAACATGAAAAAGGACGTAGCAGAGTGGGTAAGCAGATGCTTGACCTGCCAAAGAGTGAAAGCAGAGCACCAGAGACCCAGTGGACTTTTGCACCCCTTAGAGATTCCCGAATGGAAATGGGAACATATAGCCATGGATTTTGTAGTAGGCTTACCAAGGACCAAAGCTAATCATGACGCCATATGGGTAATTATAGACCGACTAACAAAGTCAGCTCACTTTCTCCCGATCAATGAAAGGTATACGGTCGATAGACTAGTGGATATCTACTTAAAGGAGATAGTGGCGCGACATGGAGTCCCAATCGCCATAGTATCCGATCGAGATCCTAGATTTAACTCCAGGTTTTGGAGAAGCTTTCAAGAATGTGTAGGAACCCGGCTGAACATGAGCACAGCCTACCACCCCCAGACAGATGGGCAATGTGAAAGGACCATTCAGACACTGGAGGATATGTTGAGAGTCTGTGCTATAGACTTTAAAGGAAATTGGGATGATCACTTGCCATTGATTTAGTTCTCCTACAACAATAGTTTCCATTCAAGCATAGGAATGCCACCTTACGAGGCCCTTTATGGAAGGAAATGCCGATCTCCCTTGTATTGGGATGAAGTTGGAGAGCGAAAGATGCTCGGACCTGAAGTGGTCCAATGGACTAAAAATGCAGTAGATCTAATCAGAGGACGACTGGTAGCAGCCCAAGATCGACAAAAGAGATATGCCGACTTAGCTCGGAAAGGCAAGGAATATGAAGTTAGAGACCTAGTGTTTTTGAAGGTATCTCCTTGGAAAGGTTTAATGAGGTTTGGAAAGAAAGGAAAGCTGAGTCCCAGATACATTGGACCCTTTGAGATATTAAAACGTATCGGGGAACTAGCTTACGAACTAGCATTATCCGCAAATATGCAACAAGTACACAATGTGTTCCATGTTTCGATGTTAAGGAAATATAATCCGGATGCCAAGCATATTGTGGAATATGAGCACGTAGACATGCAACCAGACTTGACCTATGTAGAGCAGCCTGTGGAAATCATAGACTAGAAAGAACAAGTGCTCCGAAACAAGGTCATCAAGCTTGTCAGAGTTTTGTGGCAGAACCACAACGTAGAAGAGTCAACATGGGAGCTAGAAAGGGTAATGATGGAAAAGTACCCCCATTTGTTTTCAGACTAATTCCGGGACGGAATCCTTTTAAGGAGGGGATACTGTAAGAACCCAGATTTTTGATAGAATTAAAACCTTGATTATGTATTAATGTAAATAGGAATAGTGGTTACAACTACGATGTAATAATTGTTCTGATGAATGAAAAAGGAATGGATTTGGATTCAAATGTTCATATGTCTTGAAGAATGCTATTGGTTGACAACTTAGATAAGAATAATCTATCTCCTGGATAAGTAAGATATGTTAATTCCAAATGGGAGAGTTATTCTCATGTAATCCAAATCGATATCTGTTATTAGTCCAGTGCTTCCGTAAAAGGGTTAAGGAATGCTCGGGAAAGCGCAAGGACATTTTTTTCTAATTATAAGGAATAAAGAGAGAATAAGTGATCAATCAATTTGAGCAATAACCGAACAAAGAAACAAGCAGGGAAGCAAGATGCATGCATGTGCAAGTAGAAAATATCTAGTAACTAAGTAGTTACAAGAGTAACTAGCAAGATTAGAAACCAACCAAGTACTTAGCATCTCTTTCTCATCTTACCACAACAAACCAACATTTGTCCACTCCAAATACATCATCCATTGCATCACACCTTTATTAAAGTAGCTTTTGGCCAAGATATTATCTTACTCTCATCGCAATAATTCATTTTACCACACAACAAAGCAAGAGAACAAGCAACCCACTCCAATTTCTCTCTTGTAGCTCCATTCGGCTATTCATCAAATTCAAAGACCAAAATTCCACTTTCAACCATTGTTTGATCTTGAAACTTTTATGGTGAGTCCTATATTTCATAAAAGTAATCTCCTAGAAATCATAGCCTCAATATCCATGTTTTCCATTTTCAAATAAATCATCCAAGGTGATGATGAATAGTGTTCTTCATGAACTAACTTTGTTTTTCTTGATTCTTTGGTTGATCTAAGCAAGCTTAAGAACACCCAAGGACAAATCAAGGCTTAGTAAGGTCTTAGCACTCTCCTTAAGAACCCTAGATCATACTTTGAGATTATGCATGTTCTTGATGGATTTTAACTTAGTTATGATTAAGGTGATGTTATAAGCATGATTAGTTAGTGGTTTAGTGATTTAAGTAATATGATGCATATGGTAGTGAAGCATGATATTCTTGGACTTGTTGAGATGAATAACATGTGTATAAATTGTATGGATGCCCGGTGTGGCTTGGTTGTGTTGAAAAGATTTTTGGAACTTTCGATTTATAGCCGTCGTAATGTCAAAATTTCGTTAAACCTTAAAATTCATGCATAACAGTTGAGATAAATTTCTGACTTTGATGAATAGATGACATATCCTTGTAGATCTCGAGTCATAGATCGTTTTGGCATGAGAATCGAAGCAAATGGACTTACTATTTAGGAATTATGGCCGATTTACTAAAAGTGGATTGAAACCGTAAATACAAATTCGTAATTGAAATTGAACCCCCTTAACTCGAGTAATTTAGTGACGAATCTTGGTAATTAAATATTAGGGATCAAAAGGAAGGTGTGAGAGATGACCTTATGTTAAAAAGATCGTTTTTCGATTTTATAAAAATGTTCGAATCAAGGTTAAGTGCGAACGAACCCCTAAAAAGTACACTTGGTTATCACTTCGGTTAATCACTTAGAAAACGGGCAATAAAACTCGAGGTATAATCTTGGTTCGTGAACGACCGACCTTAGAATTTATACAACTTAAGTATATACCAAGTGTAAGTATGATGACATGTCTTAATAACGAACAAATGTCGGATCGTATCGGTGATAAAAAGAGTTATACTAAAAGGTGCATAATGAGATATCTCGAAAACGTGTTTCGACTTAAATTAAGTTTATAATTAGTTTTTTAAAAAGCGTTAAGTGATTAATCCCGAATATTCTGATTGTTTATAGATCACCGAGCAGACCCAGGGCACACTACCTCTACCCACACCCGACTACCAGGCAAGTTTCCAATACTTAGAATTGTTGTTGTGATAACGTATCAGTTATAAGCTGGATATTGCTAAGACCCTTAGGAAAGGGCATTTGAGTCTCATTCTTCGAATATAGACAAGGAGTCAGTATTTCTTCATATATCTTGATTATTCCGGAGAGAATATTTAAGTTAATATTTCTCCATTATTTATTCAATAAATATTATTTCAAATATTCATTCGAACTTTATGTAGTCAATGAATATTATTTCTAGTATTCATTTAAAGTTGATTCATTTATCAAATATTATCTCGATTATTCCTTTGGAATTTATTAATTATTTATTTACTGAATATTATTTCAAATATTCATCTGATCATTATCTAAATATTATTTTTAATATTCATTCGAGTTTTATTTATTTGATAAGTATTATTAATTTAAATATTCATTAATTATTTAATGAATATTATTTGTGAATATTTATTCGAGGATTATTCCGAGTGATATTTTATATTAAGATTATTCCTTCAATATTTTTTTTACTTAATTAATATTCTTTGGAATATTTATTTAATTCTTCTAACTCGTTTCAAAAATGATTTACTTCATTCAAATATTATCTTCGACCTTCGAATATTATGTAAATTATTTCGGAATCTTATTATTAATACTTGTATCAAGAGAGGTTCTCAAAATTCCATTCTTCATTCAAATCTAACTTTCAAATTATAAGGGAACCTTACTTGAGAAATGTTATTTATCTTGTTGACTTCCCGATCATAAATCCTTCGAAATTATTCTTTTCACTCGCAACTTGGTTGTTAATTGCTTATTGAATATTTGTGTACCTTCTCATCATTCGAGGGGTAAGATTGTTGGAACAAGTTGGTATACATTAACAAGCAGTAGCTTGGGAAATATTGGTGAATTTTCCTTTCCAACTAGATACGACTACTTTTTGGAGTCTTATCAACAAGTATTATACTTGGGGAAAGGGGGACGAACTTTACGTTTCAGAGTCGTGGATGTTATTCGAACTAGGAGCCGCGTAAGTGGCCGAGTGGCGCCGGTCCAGCAATGGCCCAACCGTTGGCCGGGGGGTTCCAGAGGGCGGTAGACAAGTAAATTCGTCGGTGCTTCCTTCTACATGTAGAGAACAAAAGTGGGGAGCATAACATGCGACTGATCATCGTAAATGTTATGTCTTCTGGCGCATCAGTGCTCCAGGATTAGTTCATTTTCTCATAGTTGGAAATTTTCTGCAACATTATCATTGTTGGCAGGGTTGAAAAGTGTTTGGAAACTGGCATTGCAATATTTTTCCTGCAAGTTCCTCTTTTATGATAAATGATAATATCTTGCTTATCTTTGACATAGCAAATATTTCCACGGATTTTATATGTTGAGTTACCTTGTAACTTCATCGTTTACATTATACTAGCACTATCTTCGTTAATGCATGGCATATGGTTTCAAAGATATTTGAACTATTATATATCATCACTGTTCAGTTATATTATTGTTGGTGGGCTATTGCTCACCCTTGCTTATTTATTATGTCACAACAACAGCTAGGACTGATGGCCCGCGTAAGGCGCACTCGGCGCAAGCAGGTTACCACAGCTCGAGGACTACCCACTGATATCATTGCTGCCATTGCTGAGGTAGCATGGCAGCTTTTGGTTTACCAGTTTAATTATACTAGCTTATAGCCCGTGCAAAGCACGGACTGCTTTAATTTTTTTCCAATTTTGTTATAATATAGTATAATATAATAAATATTAATTTTAATATGTTATTTGAGAGTTACTTCTAAATTGTTTTACTTTGTTTACAGTGTAGTGATATTATTAATGTTAATTTTACTATGTTGTTAGCGGATTTGAATCGTAGATCTTTGTATAGTATTATATATAAATTAATATGCTGTTAGCGGGAATCGAACCTTAGATCTTTGTATATAACAATTTTTAGTATTGTTATATCTAACGATCAAGATCTATTTGAGTTGAAGATCTAACGGTTGTGAATGAGGGATAACCAAAATGAGGGGATAACCAAACTACAAATTATACCCCATTTTGCTTATTATAATATAGTATAGATGTATAATTAATCCTAATCAACGGCAAGAACTTTAAAACTTATGATGTTATCCTTGTGGGTTGTAATAACTTTTTTTCATGCATTCTATAATTAGCAGACTTATTTCAATTTCATCTCTGGGACTATAACTGTTGTGTGTGTGAGTGGATATTATTGCGGGGTCACAGCATGCTACTTATTTATTTTGGACTCAAGTCAAGTGTTATTTATGGGAATGGAGATCGTAACGACCCGATCCCTGACCCCGGATCTGGGGGTGTTACAAGACATTAGTGATGGTTTGTAGTTTGTATTCTAAGGAGGTTTGTATTGGAGTAGCCCTCCATATATATATATATATATATATATAATTATTTAAAAAATTCACAAATGATATGATATTATTTAGAATAAAAATATTTACATTCAGATTTATTCTCTACGAGTTTTCATTTTCTGAAAAGGTCCTATTACATCTTCATTGGTCAATCACGAAGTGCTTCTTTTTCTATTGCAGCAATAAGACTATCATTCATCAAATCATCACCAATTTGATTCCGCAAATCTGACTTTACAAGTTTCATTGTAGAAAAACACCTTTCAACTATTGCAGTTGCAGTTGGCAAAGTCATTGCTAACTTCGCGAGTCGATAAACCAAATGATAATGAAGATTTTTTTTTTGCACCATCACTCTAGCAAGATCCCCAATACCAATTAAATTGGCAAATCTTTCATCTTTTTTAAAATTATCAATATAAATGATAAGTTCATTCTCAAGAGCTATCCTTTTTGTAGAACTGAAATAAATTGGATATAACTAAGCTAATCTAAATAATTTTGATGAGTCATACTCACGAAATGATTCACGAGGGTTTAAAGCAGCCATACAAGTGAGAAAATTCGAGTTTATATCATTAAAGCGGTCATTAAACTCTGCAATTTGCATATCCACAACAACGTTGAAGCAATCAATGAATAATGATGCTCATAGGTGAAACCTATTTTTTGTCATCAATTTTTTGAATTAATATAAGGCTCTGTCATGTTTAGTATCTCAATATCATGCTTTTCACAAAATGAAGATTTTTTCTTTAAAAGAAAATCCCACCCATTGAGTCTTAATTTCTGCAGTTTTTGCTTAGTTGAGTTCACCAATGAAATAGCATTCAATATGTCTTGATCTTTTCTTTGTAGAGCTTGAGCCAAAAAATCTGAGATCCCTAAATGTGCAACATCAAGTGCAAATAAAACACAAAATCAAATCATGTGAAGTATATCTGTGAAGGGTTTCGGGGCAACAAACGCAGCGGAAAACAATAATTAAAACAATAAAATCGAAACCCAATAGCAGGATCCATGCAAAACAAGATGTTTAATTCGTAGTTATGAACGTTTACCTTAAAACGAAGCTTTAACAAATTGATGACAGATAGAGGCCTAAAGCAATCATCACACAGCTCTCTTCGAGATCTACGTTGCCAAAGTAGTCCACACGAATGCTTGATCATCCAACGATCACCTTTACTAGTCGAAGAACCTGCCTCTCTCTCTCTCTAGCCTCTCACACGTTTTAACGAATTGCAAAAAGTGTGTCCCTAAACAATACATCATAATGTATTTATAGGGAAGAGAGATTGAGCCAAAATCCTAAATCGAATTAGGCTTCTCCAAACCCATTCTGATTTGGTTTTATTATTAAATTCGAATTCTCTTTAATAATTATTTAAGACGAGTTCAATTAATTAATAACCAATTTCGAATTTAATGATTTAATTTAAATTCATAATTTCAATTAAAACTCATTTTAAACGTTCTTATTGTGTAACCCTTTTGGTTATTATTACGTTGACAATAATTTTAATACTCAATAATAAAATTATAAACAGTGAGCGGCATCTAGTAATACATCTTTGCTACCCAAGTAATAATAATTGGTAATCCAATTAAACCTTTCATGATATAATGTTATGGGTAAGGACGAGGTTTGAAGGTTTTGCAGATTGGCTGGATAAAGTTCTGAGAATTTCAAGAAAAGATGAATATGCGGACATTGTTAATTTGTGTTAGAGTATATGGAAAGCCAGAAATAATGTGGTATGGAATAAGAACATGTCTTCAGTCTATGGAGTAGTTAATTCGACGAAGCAATATCTTGCAAAATGGACAAAAGCTCAAAAAAAATTCTACAAAGGCTCTATTTCAGTTCGTAGAGGAAGGGAATGGAGCATGTAACTGGGTGAAACCATAGAAGGAAGTAGTCAAGATATCTGTCGATGCAGCAACTTTTACTGAATCCTCATCTTATGGTGTTGGAATGTTGGCTCGAGATTGGGAGGGTAAAGTGATTCTAAGGCGATACGAGTATTATCAGGGGTATGCAAATCCTGAGCTTGCAGAAACTATTGCGGTTAAAGAAACTTTGAGCTGGTCAAAAGCAAACATGTGGGATTAGGTAGCTGTGGAATCAGATTGCCTGACAGTAGTTCAAGCAATTAGGAGTAGGGTTCCAATGTTATCTCCTTTTGGTAAGGTTATTATGGAGTGTCGAAAGATACTTAGTGACTCAAACATCATATTGTTTTTTATTAGATGATCTGCTAACATGGCTGCCCACTTCTTAGCTAGGGAGTCATGTTCATTTCCAGGTCAAGTTTTTGATAGGAGGTCTGTCCCTGTCAAACTGTGTTCTCTTTTATTGGCTGATTTAATGGAGTATTACAATCTTCTTTTCGTCAAAAAAAATCACTATTTTTATCTTCAATTTAAAAAATATGAAAAAACCAAAATTACTAAAATTAAAACCCCCAGCCCACCCCAGGCCACCCCACCCTACTCCACTAAAATACAAAACCTCTCCACCCTCTACCCCCCACCCCCACCCCCGCCACCACCACCACCATTCCACACTGCAGATCTGAATATACACATACGACATACACACACACACACCCCAGATCTGTCATGGCTGCCACAAATTGAAGCTCACACCGTCACCGAAATCGCCATAGGTTCGTGACCACCACCACCACTGAGATTAGCTCCCGACGGCACCAGAGGCGGCATCTTCATCCGACGAGATAGGTAGTCGTGAGGGCCGAAGGCCCTGAACACACCTGTCAATCGTCTATTGCCTTTACCATTGATTGCCATTCCTTACAGCTTTAGAATGATAAAGGCATGAAGCACCGTACAAGAAGGTGCGAAGCACCGTTAACCGGTGACGATTTGCTCGATGATTTGTGACGATTTGTGTTTGATGATTTGTGATTTGTGTTTGTGACGATTTGTGTTTGTAGATCTAGTGGTGTTGGTGGCGATGGTAGTGGGGTGGTGGCAATGGCAGTAGGTGGTGGTGGGTGGGGGTGTTAAAATTAGTGGTTTCTGGAATGTATTTTAGTGATTTGGGGTGGGTGGGTGGGTGGGTGAGTGGGGTGGGTATTTTAATATTTTTTGTCAAAAATAAAATTATTGATTTTTGTTGTAGACATTAGTGATGGTTTGTAGTTTGTATCCTAAGGAGGTTTGTATTGGAGTAGCCCTATATATATATATATATATATATATATATATATATATATATATATATATATATATATATATATATATATATATATATATATTTGAAAAATTCACAAATGATATGATATTATTTAAAATAAAAATATTTACATTCAGATTTGTTCTCTACGAGTTTTAATTTTCTGAAAAGGTCCTATTACATCTTTTTCTATTGCAGCAATAAGACTATCATTCATAAAATCATCACCAATTTGATTCCTCAAATCTGACTTTACAAGTTTCATTGTAGAAAAACACCTCTCAACTATTGCAGTTGCAGTAGGCAAAGTCATTGCTAATTTCGCAAGTCGATAAACCAAATGATAATGAAGATTTTTTTTTTGCACCATCACTCTAGCAAGATCCCCAATACCATTCAAATTGGCAAATCTTTCATCTTTTTTAACATTATCAATATAAATGCTAAGTTCATGCCCAAGAGCTATCCTTTTTGTAGAACTGAAATAAATTGGATATAACTAAGCAAATCTCAATAATTTTGATGAGTCAAACTCACGAAATAATTCACGAGGGTTCAAAGCAGCCATACAAGTGAGCAAATTCGAGTTTATATCATTAAAGCGGTCACTAAACTCTGCAATCTGCATATCCACAACAACGTTGAAGCAATCAAATGAATAATGATGCTCATAGGTGAAACCTATTTTTTGTCGTCGATTTTTCGAATTAATATAAGGCTCCGTCATGTTTAGCATCTCAATATCATGCTTTTCATAAAATGAAGATTTTTTCTTTAAAAGAAAATCCCACCCATTAAGTCTTAATTTCTATAGTTTTTTCTTAGTTGAGTTCACCAATGAAATAGCATTCAAAATGTCTTGATCTTTTCTTTGTAAAGCTTGAGCAAGAGAATATGAGATCCCTAAATGTGCAACATCAAGTGCAAATAAAACACAAAATAAAAGCATGTGAAGTATATTTGTGAAGGGTTTCGGGGCAACAAACGCAGCGGAAAACAATAATTAAAATAATAAAATCCAAACCCAATCGCAGGATCCATGCAAAACAAGACGTTTAATTTGTAGTTATGAACGTTTACCTTAAAACGAAGCTTTAACAAATTGATGACAGATGGAGGTCTAAAGCAATCACCATGCAGCCCTCTTCGAGATCTACGTTGCCAAAGTAGTCCACACGAACGCTTGATCGTCCAACAATCACCGGTACTAGCCGAAGAACCTACCTCTCTCTCTCTCTCTCTCTCTAGCCTCTCACACGTTTTAACGAATTGCAAAAAGTGTGTCCCTAAACAATACATCATAATGTATTTATAGGGAAGAGAGATTGGGCTAAAACCCTAAATCGAATTAGGCTTCTCCAAACCCATTCTGATTTGGTTTTATTATTAAATTCGAATTCTCTTTAATAATTATTTAAGACCAGCTCAATTAATTAATAACCAATTTTGAATTTAATGATTTAATTTAAATTAAAACTCCTTTTAAACATTCTTATTGTGTAACCCTTTAGGTTATTATTACGTTGACAATAATTTTAATACCCAATAATAAAATTATAAACAATGAGCGGCATCTAGTAATACATTATTGCTACCCAAGTAATAATAATAATAATTGGTGATCCAATTAAACCTTTCATGATATAATGTTTCCGTGTAATATAATTCCTTAGCCAAATATTATAGATTAAACTCGAGGCATGTTATTAGTCATCCTCTTCAAAGTTTAATCAAGGTTTCCTTGATCAATTAGTAGACTATTAAAACAAATCTATAATTGAGCATGGCCATGCATTTTCATAGTCTCACTCAATCAAGAGGCCAATAATATCTCTCCTAATAATAGGAGGGTTAAATCCTAGATCTATCAGTCATATTTCTCATACGCTCATAATATACCTGATGTCCACTTTTATCATCACCCAATCAAAGGTAACTTTTAATGTAGTCAAAGTATATTAATCCTCATATAGAAATATAATGATCTCAAGTCTAAGGATCATTACACCATTATCACTGTGAGTCTTTCTAACGACATTATCAACATGTAGAATCTCACCGTGGGTTAATCCAGTACCATGTAGAATATTACATGCACCTATGTTCTTGACTTTAGTATCACTATACCTATGACCAATGAGATGTGGTCATCCGTCAACAAATATACTAATCTTTATGCATTATAATTGTCCCATACTAATAATGCTCGATTAGGTATATTTAGGAATATAAACACTATTCAGATAATCTCATTTTTAAGTCACATACTTAAAGATATAGAATACGTGTTCTATATTCCAAGGACATTTATTACTCTAACATTTATATCGCAGTAAATTAAGACATAATAAATTAATGTAGAATAATCCATAGAACATAATCATCAAATAACAAAATAGTCTTTCCTAGAAGCACAATAATATTGTCTCCAGGCACTAACACTATCAATCTGAAGGCCATTTGCTTGACGTTGTTGCATATCACTTCCCCCCATATGTTTCAACATATTTAAGTACCTCAATAATAGTTGGGAACAAATCACCTATGCGTAGAAGTGTTTTGTAATATGAACCCCATCGTGTATCTTTAACTCTTATAGAATCTCTTAATTTAACCCATTTCCAATTTTAAGCTCTTGACTAGAACTTTTGCAGAGTCATTGATAGCAACTGAGGCTGTGACAGCATCTTTCAGATGGTGAGATGCTCCTTGGAGGTCAAGAATATTGCTGGCAGTTTTTATATTTGTCGAAGTTGCAACATGATCTTGCTCAGTGTTTTAAGGAGTGGTATCCTTGAAACTTTGATCAGTGGGTTCTTGTGGACCTCTAGATGGGGGCTTATCCATGATTGAAGATGGATAATCAAAACCTGAAGGGTTTGGACTCTCCCCCTTTCTAGGCTGTGAAGAAGAAACAATAGATGGATTAGGAAAGGAAGAAGGTGAAAGTGTAGATAGGAGTTATGGCTGTTCCACAACTATAAAATGTGAAAATCAACATTAAAAGATGTTTCCTTTCTATGCTTTCTCTCATTGTATGTTTCTGCAAGTGCAGGCTCCCCATGAGTGCCTTCATAAGGTTGTGCAAACTCAGTACAGGGTGCCTTGGGAGACATGCCAGTTTCAATAAATGTCCCTTGTTCAGAAGAGACATTTAAGGATGTGTTTAACTCCCTGTTATCCACTACTGCCTTCTGAGAGACTGCAGGGTGGCTTACAGTGGTCTTAGCCCTCTTAGCTCTCTTCTTCTTAGGCTCAGGAGGGACCACTGTGGGTTCATTCTCAATTCCATCCTTACTTGCTACACTAAATGTAGTTTCTCTCTCTTTACCCTCAGAACTACCACCAACGGCAGCTTCTAAAGGTATTTTCTTTGATTCAAGTATGGCTTGCTGTTGGGATTAGGTAGTCTAGAGAACCTAGGTGGAATGTATGGAGTTGAATGTGGGTTAGCTGAATTTTGGTCTAATTCACCCTCATACTCAAGAGAAAAAGGTTTATACCTAGAAGGCAATGGAGAATCAAGGTTGGGCACTTTATTGACCATGTGTTATGTGAAACTGAGTGGAATATCATGATTTGAATTTTGTGAGTTGAGTATAGTGTGTGTATTTTCTCTTTAACACCAAGTAGTCCTACTGAAGAGGAGCATTCTCACGCACACCACATAAGTAATTTATGAACATCATGATAAACCTGGGGTAGAGAATTACTTACTTTCTTGAAGAGGAATCGACAAGAGCCACTTTGAATTGAGCCATAAGTAGCTTTCCTAGGTTACCTTGTAACCATGAACAACTAAATGAGTGAGTCTCTTGATGTAAGAAGGTATACCGTTCCATCCAGTAGTTTTAGCAGAGAAAACCCTTGTCATAGCATCCAGAATCATACTCCATTCCTTTCTCAGATACTTCCCATATATTTCTCCAAAAAAGAACCATTTAGTTGCATATGCTTCTAAAATGGGTCCAGAATACCCAAATTTCAAGAAAAATTTCTTTAGGGTTTCATCACTTAAAAGTTCTTGAAATTTCTCATTTTCCTCTAGAGTTGCCCCCAGAGCTTCATTGATGGTTTTAGAAGTGATGAAGTGGGTTTGAAGTTAATTGAGCCTCCATCAATGTCACCAACATGGTTAGCTGAGAGCTAGAATTTCCTTTCAACGTCAAGAATATGGCAATGTGTGATAGCCTGTCCAAGATAGAATTTGTTCAAGGAAGAAACAAGTCCTTTAAAACCTTCACCAGCATCTGCATGCGAAAAGATGCCGGCAAAGTTTGTTTGGCCAATGGTTACAGTTGGTTTGTAATTTGGGGAAGTAGTTTGTGTAGATCTTTTGGGTGCCATTTTTATGTGTATAGGTTTGAGAGTGTTTAGAGAAGTTCGAGAGATTTGTTGTGGTGTAATTTGAGTCAAGTTGGTGTGTTAGATATGAATTATATGTTTGGCTAATTGAACAGTCTCACTGTTAGACGGGAAAGTGATTTCGTGTCTTAACCCACATTTTTGCACATGTGATGTCATGGTTTGGTAGATAAAAATGTTCCGTATTCCATGATAGTAACCTGTGCGCTTCATTTGACATGTTAGTAATAATATATTGTGCCAGTACGATTGTGTTGGCAGTAAATTTGTCGCGAAAAACATACTGTCACCCATAATGACAGTATTCCTTGAACTTCACGACGGTAAGTTTTGTGCAATTGTTAGGACAACAAATTTCAGGTTTCATGATAGTGCCATTTACTTGAGAGTAGAGTCCTTGATTGTAATTTAGGCGAAAAAACTTGCAGTTATGATTTTCAATTAATTTTTATAATAATTTAGCTTCAGGTTAAATACATTAGATGAAATAATCATCATTTAACACATAAGACATTTATGTATGTAGATTAAAATAGGGATTAACTTGCAGGTTATAAAGACAGAGATAAATACAAGAAAATAAACACAGAAGAGAAGAAGAGAAGTATACATTTTATTAAATGAATTTTAACAAGTACAATTAGTTAATATTCATCATTTTCTCTATTAAACGTCTAAACTCTTCTTGGCCTTCTACCATGTTCTTTCCTTCTGCTTCTAGAAGTTTCCTAAGTTCTTTTTCTTTTTCAGCAATCTTGGCTGCCTTTATTGTAGCCCAGGCTTCTATCTTTTCATCTTCCTCCTTGAAGATCTCATCCACTTGCTTGAAGAGAAGTTTTGCTTGCTCTTCCCATTCCAGTGACTCTGGCTCTTCTTTAGAAATGCTCAAAAAGTTTTGTGACTTATTGTCTGTCATGGTTATTTGGTGGTCATTTCTAAAAGTGATTTAACCCTTTACCCCTCTATCCTTTATATAGTAAGTCCTTGAAGGGATTTAAGAACTAGTGGTTAAATTTAGAAAAATCATACAACTTTCATATTCATGACTATTGACTGTTCGAATTATTAATTACCAATGGGTTTATCAATTCACCCAATCACCACGTCTCATTAAACTTAATAGCTTGACTCTCAAAAAAATTAATTATTACTGTACACATGAATATGTCTAGATACTTAAATTTAGCATGCACTTCACATAAAAGTTCTAATTAAAGCATGTTATTAACAGATAAGCACATAAGCATATATGTATGATAGTAACTTCTCATGACAATATCTTTTCTGAGAAATGTTGTTGTCACGAGCTGCAGCTTTTAGTATAATCACTAATTCTTTTGATAAGATCATCATATACTATCCAAGATAATCATGGAATCGATGTCTTGAACACATGAATTGTGATAATACTACTAGATAGCATTACTACACAAATAGAAATGTAAATACAAGGGCAATAATTAGCATACCATATTTAGCATTCCTAATTCACCAACCAACCTGTTAAAGGTTGGTTCATCCAATGGCTTGGTAAAAATGTCTGCAAGTTGCTTGTCTGTTGGAATGTAGAACAGCTTTATAGTTCCTTTTTCCATATGCTCCCTTATGAAGTGATGCCTTATGTCAATGTGCTTGGTTTTGGAGTGTTGACATGATTGTCTAAAATTACAATGGCAATTGTACTGTCACAGTAGATTGGTATATTATCAATCACAAGTCCATAGTCTAATAGTTGGTTCTTCGTCCACAATATTTGAGCACAACAACTTCCAGCTGCTATGTATTCAGCTTCTGTAGTTGAACTAGATATAGAATGCTGCTTCTTGCTAAAGTAGGAAACTTCCACCTAGGAATTGACAACTTCCAGTAGTTCTTTTCCTGTCAATCTTGCATCCAGCATAGTCTGAGTCTGAGTATCCAATTAGATCAAAACCAGTATTTTTAGGGTACCAAAGGCCTAAATTTGGAATGCCTTTTATGTATCTAAAAATCCTTTTGATTGCAATCAAGTATGACTCTTTTGGATAAGCTTGAAATCATGCAGAGGGACATGTAACAAATATTATGTCAAGTCTGCTAGCAGTTAGGTATAGCAAAGAACCTACCATGCCTTTATAAACTGTAGAATCGACTTTCTTTCCCTTTGGATCCAGATCCAGTTTGGTAGCAGTTGAGATAGGTGTCTTGGCTGGTGATGAATCTTCTAAGTCAAACTTCTTGAGTAGATACCTTATGTATTTGGCTTGACAAATGAAGATCCCATCATCCTTTTGGTAAATTTGAAGACCAAGGAAGAAAGATAATTCTCCCATCATACTCATCTCATACTTGTTCCTCATCATATTAGACAACCTTTCACACAGCTTTTCATTGGTTGAACCAAAGATTATGTGTAATAACCCAAATTTTTTGTACTTGAGAAAATTTTTATTTTATGAATGAATAGTACCTTGCATGGATGAATAATGAAATGCATGGATGAATAGTGATTTTGAGAGTTGAGAAATTTTTCATGTTACCATATGTACGGGACAGGGAATGGATATTGTAAAGTTATACGAGTAATCTACGAAGCGAATAAGTGTATGTAAACGCAATCGAAATTCTGAAAATCCGAACTTTATTTTTATGGAAAATTTGATCGAGCCGTAAAGAGCATATCAATGCGATCAAGACAAGAGAATTATAATGTTAAGGATTCAAGGATTTTATTTTATTAAATATGATTTGAGGATTTAGAACGAAAACCTTCGAGTTAGAAAAATGAACGTTCTAGAGATCTCTAGAACTTTATAACGAGATTAAGCGATAAAGCGAACACAAAACAAATTACGGATTAAATACGTAACAATATTAAGAACCATGCATGATCATCTAGGCATTTATATTTGAAAACAAGAAAAGAAAAAGAAAAAGGAAGTGATGAGGTGTATGGACACGAGCAAGACAACAAGGCTACACATCACCATTTTCTCATGCACCATGGACACTTGACACATGTAATTAGAAGAGTATTAGTAGCATATTAACATCACAAATATCACACAAAACATATACCAACTATTCAAGTCAAGAGCAAGAGAGAAAAAGAGAGAAAAACACCACCACCATCATCAAAAAGCCATTCGGCTATTACCTTAAATAGGAATTCAAAACCCTAGCTTCCAAGCTTCAAAAATTATGATCCATGGCTTAAAAGAAAGCCACTAAGGAGACTAAGGTATGGTAAAAATTTGAGCTTCAACTTGCTTCCTCGCTATATCAAAAATCCTTCCAAAGATGAGCATGAATAGTGATGAATAGTAACTTACATTGTTTTCTTGTTTTGATCTTAAGGTTTAAGCTTTGTAAAGAATATCTAAGGCTTGTTAAGTGATTATAAACACTTGACAGTGTTGTTAGAGCTTCCAAGAAGGTAAAACCCTAACCCACCCTTCGAGTTCATATGAGTCTTTGATGTGGTTTTGATGTTATATAAAGATAAGTTCATGTTAAAGAGTTTTATGATTGTTTGGTTGAATAAAATGTGTAAAATGATTGGGTATTGGATTTGAACATTACCACTGACCTTAGAGATGTATAATGGATGTTGATTGATGTTGAGGAGATATGGGTTGCCTTGGTTGGTTGTTTGGAGTGTACATAAAATGGAAATGTGCGATTTATAGCCGTCATAATGACGAAATTTCTTTAGTCCATAAAAACAGTTATGCCCGAAACCGTAAAATTGTTTCTGGACTTACCACTGCATATGGTTGTATAGGTATGGTTGTCTAGTTTATTTCGCCATGAGAATCATGTCAAAAGGATTTACGGTTTAAGAGTTATGTTAGTTTAGTGAAAATGGTTCGAGAAGTTTTATCGCAGAAATGTAATCACTTTGATGCTAAGTTCGAGACCTTAAATGAGGTTAAGAATTATGAAATTTGGTGATAAAATGTTGAGGACTGTTAGTAAAGTTTGTGCGAAGGTTTTGCATTAAAATTGTTATTTTTCGATTTTAGAAAAATGCATAAGCCGAGGTTGCACAAGTGAAAACCTCTAAGAACACGACTTAGAAACCAATCTTATAAGTGTTTAAGTATAACTTGAATTCGAGAATCGGTTTCGAATCAAACTTATGACTTAAGTGTTTGACGATTAATATGGACTTAGTACGAGTCTAGAATGAGCCCATAGTGCTTTGGTTGTGAATTGTTTAAGTATACGAGTATTGAGTTATAATGGATCGTCTAGGGGATTAATCGTGCAGTCTTGATTTTGTTTAGATTATCGGACATCGTCGCGAGCCCCTACTACGACCAGTGTACCAAGAAAGTTTTCTAAACCTATCCTTTTGAAGTATTGTTGTATAATACTGCTTTTGCCATATAAAGTATTATACCATTTTGCGATAATTGTTCTATCATGTTAAATTGAGTTTTGATTCTTGGTTTATATACTAGCTTCTAGATAAATAGTTAAAAACCGGTTTACCTTGTAGCTCTAGAGATAAGAGCATACCTGTTGTTTCGACCCTAGAGCAGGAGTCAGTATTTTGAGATTGTCAGGGAAATCCAAGGGATTCCAGGGACAAGATTATTATTCATTCTGAATAATGTTTTCCTTTCATAAACATTATTCGTATATTCATAAAGTATTATTTTCTTGGAAACGATTCGAGAAATATTATTCGAATAATTCTTTATTTTCAGATGATTATTTTAAATCATTATTTTATTCTTGAGATTTATTTAATAAATATTATTTGAATATTTATTAAATCTCTTTAAATGATTCAAAATCCATATTATTTAATAAAAAAAATCATTCGAGGTCTTTAAAAATTATTTTAAATATCTTCTGACCTTCAAAAATATTTTCAAAAATTATGAGGATTCCCAAATATTTACTCATGAATTATTATCAGCTCACTTGAGCCATTATACATTTTCAATTCTATTGAGACTGGGAATCCAGAGTTCGTGAGTCATTGTTGATTCCTTTTTATTGAGATCTTCAAGTGTATCCAGAGAATATAACCCTACTATTAATGGTTTCTAGTTTCGTTAAAAGAGTATAAGATTCAATGTTGATTTCGTATAAACCATTCGTTATTCAAATTGAGATTTCGGCCGAAGGCCAGCGAGGAGTTTTGGTTAGCTTACATTTGATTCCGGAAGTAACCAAAAGATACGAGTAAGATCTGCAAATGGGTAGGAACCCGGGGAACTTGAAATTGTTTCAGTTCCAAAGCCAACAGATATTCATTCAGAGACAAGAACTGGGAAAACGGATTTAGAGACGAAGGTAGCGCGTCATCCATCCACGACCCTGATGAGATCGGGGCAGACTGGAAAATCGGGATTCTCCCCTACATGTAGAAATTTTGATCACGAGAGCCCCATGCATATCGACTGATCATCGAGCAGGGGTGCGCCTGAGAAATTCCCGCTACAAGTTCAAGTCAATTCTCTTTCCTACAAAGCATTATTCATTTTGTCTGGCAGCATCTAAAGCTGCTGATTTGGTTTTTCCCCCGAAGGGAGTCTTTGCATCCAGCTTCTATCCTATCCCATTAAGGGTGACTATTCGAGTTTCAATAAAGGATGCATGTTTTATAAATTGCTTCGATAGATGTGAGTTTCACATATCTTTCATAAAAGATAGTATTTGATAATTGAAGTACTGAGTCAATACTGTTTTTCGAATATCTTTCCAGTAAGAGAAAAAATTTCTTTTGATGAGTTGTTAAGATAATTTTGGCAGTAATTGTCTAGTATAAATTCATACTGAGACTTTCATTTATAGGCAGGTTATGCCATACTTTCTTTATCTTGCTGAGCTTTCGCTCACTCTTGCTATTGTTTTATATATTATATAGCAGCTAAGAAGGATGCCAAAGATCAGGCACACAGCCCGCAAGCGAGTGGGAAAAGCAAGACGTTTCCATGAATAGTTCATGGAAGCGATTGTAAGGACCAGTTGGATCAGTCTAAAACATTTGTTAGTCCGCCTTATTTATAAGTATGACTTGTGTAAGTGTACAACCAGAATCAGATAGTCGATCCGCTGATGTGCCTTCACTTAGAGGTTACGTCAGCAGCAGTATTCAGCAAACATTTGGGTTTGTAATATTTTATATTTTGAGGATGTTTATTGTAAGTGTGTCATTTTTTAGACTCTAACCCGTGTGAGTGTGTTTATATTGTGGGGTCATGAGCAGGTGGATTATATATATTGTAAGAAATGCAGGTACAACAAGGAATAAATGGATCGTGACTACCCTAGATCCCTGATACCGGGTCTGGGGGTGTCACATTATGTCATCAACATAAACTTGGACTAGTATAACATCTTTCCTATGATATTTGTAGAACAGTATCTTGTCTACTGCTCCTCTTGTAAATTGATTTTCAAGTAAAAATACTGAAAGTGTATCATACCAAGCTCTAAGAGCTTGCTTTAGTTCATATAATGCTTTAAATAGTTTGTAGACAAAATCATACAATTTTTCATCTTCAAAACCATGAGGTTGTTCAATGTAAACTTCCTCTTCTAGTTCTCCATTCAGAAATGCACTTTTGACATCCATTTGAAACACCTTAAAATTGCAGCGTGCTGCATAGGCTAGGAATATTCTGCTTTCCTCAAGTCATGCAATAGGGGCAAAGTTTCATCATAGTCATTGCCTTCCTGTTCATAGTAACCTTTGGCTACTAGCCTTGTTTTGTTCCTTGTAATAGTGCCACTTTCATCTAACTTGTTTCTAAAGACCCACTTTGTGTCAACGATTGATTTTCCTTTTGGTCTAGGGACTAGCTTCCACACTTTATTTCTCTCAAACTAATTTAGTTCTTCTTGCATGGCAATCACCCAGTCTGGATCTAACAATGCCTCATCTATTGTTTTGGGCTCAGATTGAGACAGAAAATAAGAGAATAAACATATATTAGCTGCATTCCTCCTTGTTCTTACTCCAGTAGTTGGATCACCAATTATTAAATCATCAGTATGATCCTTGTTCCATTTGGTGGTCTTGGGTAGATTCCTTGCTTGAGAATTTTAATTTGTAGCAGTTTGAGGTGTGGATTCTCCCCTTGAGATGTTGTCAGAGTTATCAGCTTCATTTGCTCCTGTCTCACTAAGCATTGGAAGAGTTCCAAAGATATCTTAAGATTGAGCTGGAATATGGCTGGACTCTTGTTTGACAACATCTCTGCTTGAGTTCAAGTCATGTACAACTTGGTTCTTCCTCAATAATTTTAACTTTCTCCAAGTATCCTTGGTTTTCAAACATTAAGGGCAACATATCATCATGTTCATGCAGCCTTGGGACCTTGGTTTCATCAAAAGTGACATTCACACTTTCATCAATTGTCTTGTATTCATTAATGTAGAATCTATAGGCAGTCCTCTCAAATCCATGTCCCATGAAAATGCCTTCTTAAGCCTTGGAGTCAAATTTCCCTTTTCTTTTTGTGTTGTCTTTCATTACGAAGCATTTACTTTCAAAAACATGAAAGTACTTGACAGTAGGTTTCTTTCCTATCAACAAGTGATAAGGGGTGCTTCCATGAGATTTGTTCATCAATGCTCTGTTCTGCGTGTAACAGGCTGTGTTGATGGTTTCTACCCAGAAACAGGTTGGTAGCTTTGCTTCTAGCAACATGGTCCTTGCAACTTCAATGAGGGCTCTGTTCTTTCTTTTGTTATGGTATTTTTGTTGTTGAGAATTGTTGGATAATTCCTAGTTTCCTGTAAAAGTTTCCAAGAGTTGCATTCCTGAACTCAGTACCATTGTCACTTCTTAGAATTTGAACCGCATCCTGGTGTTTTATCAAGAACATTGATGTGATCAATGATTTCCTAAGCAGCTTCATCCTTTGACTCTAGAAACTTCACCCAAGTGTATCTTGAGTGGTCATCAACCATGACTAGTGCATATTTCTTTTTGGCCAGCGATAGCATATTCACAGGGCCAAACAGATCCATATGTATTAACTTAAGTGCTTCAGTGTTTGTGTTGAGTTACTTTAACTTATGTAAAGATCTTCTGGGCTTTCCTTATAGACAATCCTCACACATTCCTTCCTGGCAGAATTCTTGTTGAGGCAGTCCTCTCACTAGCTCTTTCTTCATTAGCAAATTCATTGTTTTGAAGTTCAGATGTGAGAGCTTCTTATGCCAAAGCAAACCATCAGCTGTTGAAGCTTTACTGTAGAAACAGTAAATCTTATCCTTCTTCGCAGAGTCTAAGTAAGCTACAAACAAGCTTCCTTTCCTTACTCCCATGAGAGCTAAGCTTCCAGTTTTCTTATGAAAATTGAATAGTCAATAATTCCAAAATCAACCAAGTATCCTTTGTCACAGAATTGGTTGATACTGAGTAAATTGTGCTTCAATCCATCCACAAGAACAATATCTTCAATGATGACATTACCAAATTCTAATGAGCCATATCCTACAGTGTTGCTGGGTTTTGAGGCATAAAATGCAGCGAAAACAGTGCTTAAAACAATAAAACTTTGAAACCCTAACTCAGGATCCATGTATAAATCGAGCAGATTATGGAGAATGGAATCAGTACCTTTTAAGAAGCTTTAAACGTATGAAAGATGGAGGTCCAAAGATGCAATCACCACACTGCCCTTGTAGCAAGATTTGCATCCCCAAAGCAGTCTACATGAACGTCCGATCGTCCAATGATCAAGGGAGCCGGTACTAGCCGAAAGGATGCCTCTCTCTCTCTCTCTCTCTCTCTCTCTAGCCTCTCAAAGAATAGAGCAGCTAGGGTTTTTTTGCTAAAAACAATTTTTGCAAAGTTGTAACCCTAAACCACACATCATTGTGTATTTCTAGGGAGAGAGTTGGGCCTTAAAACCATAAATCGTTTGGGCTTCTCTAAACCAGTTTGATTTAGGTTTTAATGTTAAATTCGAATTCCTTTTAAAAATTAATTAAGACCAGCTCAATTAATTCAATAACCAATTTCAAATTTAATGATTTAATTTAAATTCATAATTTAAATTAAAACTCCTTTTAGACGTTCTATTTGTGTAACCCTTTAGGTTATTATTACGTTGGCAATAATTTTAATATCCAATAATAAAATTATAAACAATGAGCGGCATCTAGTAATACATCATTGCTACCCAAGTAATAATAATAATTGGTGATCCAATTAAACCTTTTGTGATTAATGTTTTCATGTAATATAATCCCTTTAACGAAATATTAAACTCGAGGCATGTAATCAGTCATCCTCTTCAACGTTTAATCCGGGTTTCCTTGATCAATGAGTAGACTATTAAAAACAAATCAATATTTGAGCATGGCCATGCATTTTCATAGTCTCACTCAATCAAGAGGCCAATAATATCTCTCCTACAAATAGGAGGGTTAAATCCTTTATCTATCATTCATATTTCTCATACGTCTCATAATATACCCGATGTCCACTTTTATCATCACCCGGTCAAAGGTAACTTTTAATGTAGTCAAAGTATATTAATCCTCGTATAGAAATATAATGATCTCAAGTCTAAGGATCATTACACCATTATCACTGTGAGTCTTTCTAATGACATTTCATATTATTAATGCTTGATTAGGGATATTTAGGAATATTAACACTATTCATATAATCCCATTTTTAAGTCACATACTTAAAGATATAGAATACGTGTTACATATTCCAAGGACATTTATTATTCTAACATTTATTTCGCAGTAAACAAAGACATAATAAATCAATGTAGAATAATCCATAAACATAATCATCAAATAACAAAATAGTATTTCCTAGAAGCACAATTACATTGTCTCTAAGGCACTAACACTATCAAGTGTAACCCTTGTTGTCATCTCCAAAGGTTATTGTTGGGCCAACTTTCTCCAAAAAGTGTGATATCAGGGATTTAACACCTGTCATGTGTCTTGAGCAACCACTATCAATGATCCACATGACTTTCTTCATCTTCTTGCCCTGCACAATAAATGAGATTAATTTGCATTTGGTACCCAATCCTTGTTGGGTCCTGCAGATTCAGTAGCATTTGTGCATTCATCATTTGTGTCACGTCCAACTTTGTCAGTTGGTTCTTGTTTGACTTTTCTCGTTGCCCATTGTGGTTTGGAATAAGAAGTAGTCTTTTTCCCTTTGGGTAATTTGTCCTTTCTACTTGCAGAAGGGCTTGGAGTCTCAGTGTGTGTATTAGTAGATGGCATAAATGAGCATTTCTCAGTAGATAGAATAAGCAAGTTAAAGCATGTGCTCATGATAATGATTTTACAAGGCATGCAATCAATATTGTTACAAACACTCATGGATCTTTGTGTAAAGGGGTTCTATGCAGGTTTTTATTTTCAGATAGCATTCAGTTTATCAGATGGTTGTTTATTGCAAACATGAGTCAAATGACTGGATGAACTATAGTTATTACACAGTTTCCTAGGAGCATCTTTAACATAAGCATAGTTATTTTTCGAGTTTTATATCAAAGTGGCCACCCGTTGCACTCGAATGTATCAAGTAGACCATCCATTCAAAAACGATATCATTTGAATCATTAAAGTCATAATAAATATCAAAATGACCACTCATTATAGTACTCAAGAAGTAAAAGTAGTTTTTCATCGAGTTCTACAAACTTTTCTTGAATGCTTCCACAACCAAACAAAAGGTTAATAATTCTAGTATTTCTGATAATATATTTAGAATTTTAAAAATTCATTTACTATTTATTTTTTATTTTATTGTCATTTTCCTTGTTTTAATTAAAAATAAATAGTAAATAAACTTTTTAAATTCTTAATATATTATCAAAAATACTAGAATTCATAACCTTTCATTTGATTATAGTAGTATTTAATAAAAATGTGTAGAACTCGATGAAAAATTACTTTTACTTTCCGAGTACTATAAAGGGTGGCAACTTTGATATTTATTATGACTTTAATGTTTCAAATGATATCGTTTTTGAATGGATGGTCTACTTAATACATTTGAGTGCAATGGGTGGCCACTTTGATATAAAACCCATTATTTTTCTTGTTGATACCTACCTTGCCATTCCTGTTCTTCTTAGTCTTGCTAGAGTTAGGAGTGACAGTGTGTTCTGAAGTTGCTGCCGACTCGCCTTTGACATTGCCTTCCAATCTTGCTATCTTGATAGAGTCCTTGACAGCAGGTTTGAAAGTTGCTGTCTTGGCAACAATTTTGACAGTACGTTTTGAGATTGTTGTCTTAGCCTTCTTGACAGCATCTTATAAACATTCTGTCAGATTGTCGGACAAAGTTTTTGTTATGGGATTTGTGACAGAAACATTGCCAACAGATAATGCACTATCAGTGCCCTTACCCTCATCCAGACGCTATTATTTGATGAATAAGGCTTCTTCATCAAAATCTACTTCAGCATTCTTGAAGATGGGTTTCTTAACATTTTTCAATATATGAGGTTTAATAGTGACATTGTCTGCACAATCATATGAAGCAATCTCCTTTTCTGGTCTCCTAGAGTAATCAAAGCCTACTCCTAATTTTTGATTCTCTGTATGTTATGTATGATATTTTTTAATAATTTGGATGAGTTTCTAACGGCCTTTAACCCGAGTTCATTTTCTTCTAATTTATCTCTCAAAAATTTTTCAACCTCTTTAGCACACACTATATCATTTTTGAGACAAGCATTCTCTTGGACTAAGTTATCTAGAGGACCAATTTTAAGTTCTAACACATCATTTCTACTTTGAAGTTTATCATTTAACAAGTTTATTCTAACAATTTCCTCATTAGCACTACTAGAAAAAAGCTAATAGACATCGGTTTCTGGCCGATGTCTATTTGATTTTCAGACCGATGTCTTTGTCGGTGATGTTAAAAGTCATGACCATAGACATCGGTTTTTAGCCGATGTCTGAACGTCCTTTTGACATCGGTTCCTTTGCATTATTCCGTTGTCTGAACATATAATAGACATCGATTCTCTAATAAAAATTCGTTGTCTATACATACATTTCACATTGATTTTATTCTAAAAAACTGATGTTGTTTTTACTGATACTTCATATCAATTTATTGCTCTCTTTACACATTATAATTACCAAAACTAAATCACACAAGAAAGTAAGTAAAACTGATTTTTTCACGAAAGAAATCCAACATTCTTACATCACTGAGTAAAACTAAAGTGGCTTGCTCTACATGAGCCTATATACAAAAACCAAACTTTTATTACATTATCCGAAAAATCAAACAACTAAAACTAGCAAAACAATTTTAAAACAAGATTTCTGTAATGTATCCATGTATCCTGAGTATCATTGTTCTCTTTCTATGTCAATTTAACCCAAAAATTTAACCTTCACATAAGGACATCGTGGAATTAAAGCTGCTCGTATCTCTCACCATGATAGCCTCCTCTGTTAGAAATTTTCTGATAATTTCAACTAACTGGGACCCTTGCATTACCCATCTGCAAGTAATCACAAAATATTAATTAGTACCTGAAATAATCCAAAAACGCCATAGATTAAAAATAGCTCCTTATGCACAAACATACCACCACTTAGTACAGGCTTATGATTTGTACCTTTAGTACAATGGCTTTATACTATATACAGGATATGCACAAAACATATAAGATCTAGAAAGGCAAATACCATTACGAGGTGATCGGGTCATATTAGCTGCTTCCGGGTCATTTTCATATTTGTCAGGATGGTACCTTTAGATAACAACTCAATCATAATCACGCACTACATAAAGAACACAACACCAAAAAAGAATATCAGCTCAATACCATCAACAAACTAGCAAAATTGAAGGTCTGTTTGTACATAAAAAGATAAGTGTACTCCAATACATTATTTCGGAAACACTTGGGTAAGTACTACACTAACTAAAGCCGCAGAATATAGAACCGTCGGCTCAATCAACCATATTATCAATTTATCACAATTATTTAAACTTCTCTATCGACTATATTGTAATATTATCTTGCAACTTCATTCAATTCGAGCCAAACACTACTAAACTCTCGAAAAACTTCAAACAACAAAACATAAAATTATCTTCAAAGAACCTCATACGGATCTTTCCGTACAATTATCATAAAATATGTAACACTACTAAATCTTGTAACAAGTGTTGACAAAAATCAGTTTTAACTACTAGAATAAAAAAATATGATAATATGAGGGGACACATATTAAGGGAAAAGAAATATACCAAGTGGTCATGCAGAGCATACAATATCTCTTCCATTTATAGTTTCCACAAGTAACAACCCGGCCTTTGTCGTTTCTCCGACATTGATGACACATAACTGACAAGGGATCCCCCTGTTGACATAAAACAAGTAATTCAAAGTTACAAGGATAGAAGGTAAATCATAAAGTAGAAGGGGGGCAAGGGAAGGAACATAAAAATACATTGTCATCTGTAAGATGGCGTCGCTTGGGATCTGTTTGGGTCCCCTCACAAGTCTTGTTGTGTCTCCTACTTCTGATCGTTGATTCAATCATTCAACTTAAGCTACTTGATCACATACATAAACCAGTGAACCCCTAGTGTAATAGAACAACATCAGTCAAATGAAAGAGCACTGGCATATTAATACATATTGTGCTAAAATTGATATTTGTTACTTTAACAATTTTAAAATTATATATTATCTTTTCTTTATAATTTAGACCTGTCAGTACAAACAGTGGAGACAAATATTAAAGAACCCATGTAGATACAGATTTCTAGGAAATAAAAATCACTACAAATCTTTAAAAAAGTGTCGTTATTGATAACGTCAAATAAGAAACAACACATAAAAGAATCCCAACTTTTGGAGTATAGACTCCTTAAGGAATATGAAAGATAGATTAAAATTATGGATTATTAATCTTTCTCCTCACCTAACACATCAAGCAAAATGCAGAAACCCCAACCTTTGTGGTCACACTGAATGCCCTCTCATGCCGAAAGAACTGCAACAGGATTATACAAATTAGATTAGATCATTACAATTTATTCTTTAAAAAAAATATCATAACAAATCTACAGAGTACTAACCTTGTGTTTATCATAACACTCATCAAGTGCTTGAGTAAAAGCATCATTCACAATCTCTTTTCTTTCCCTCTCCCTCTCAATCTGTTTGTCATCTTCAAGCTGCCGCTTCTCACCCAAAACACCGCCGTCACCCAAAACTCCACTTCAAAGAACCTCATACGGATCTTTCCGTACAATCTTTTCAGCTCCTTCTTTACTTTTCTTCTCCAATTTCGTCATTATCTTCGAGTTTTCAACCTCAATTAAACTATTTCAAATCTGGTCAATTTTATCAAAACCTTAAAATTGATATTTGGGGAAAATAGGAGATTATTCCAAAGCAAGTTGCAGTTAGAAAGTAAAGCAATGATAAACAGAGTGAAAGAGAGTGAAAAGAGCTCAAAATTAGGGTTCTTAAGGGAGGTGAGATGAGAGAGACATGGGTGAGGTCGAGAGAAAGAGGGGGTGAGGTTTTGTTTAATTTGTTTCTGTATTAATTTGGTTTTAGTTTTTGATTTTTGTCTGAAAAAGGAGTTCAAAAAAAAGGGGGGAACAAAAATTTGGTTAAGGGGGGAACATTGTGTAAGGGGGAAATTTTTTTGGTATTAAGGGGGAGTACTTATGGGCGCGGGATAAAATTTTTTAAAGTTTACATTAGACATCAGTTGTCTTGTAATGTGATGTCATAAAATATAAAGACAACGATTTTTTTCAACCAATGTCATTGATAGTTTATACATCGGTGACATATTCAACCGATGTCTAATGTGTGATGTCTATTGAACTTTTTCTAGTAGTGTAGCAACAATTGAACTAGTATGAATGTTAAGATCTTAGTACATAAACTTTCGACAATCAATTTATATTCAGCGCTTGACATATCAAGAGATACAAGTGTTGGTACCTGTGTCGAAGAGGTGGATGCTTCATCATCAGATTTAGACATAAGGGCTAGATTCACATATTCTTCGTTCTCTTCATCGCCAGTGTCATCCCAGCACTTTCCTTCAGCCACATAGGCTTTCCCATGACCTTTCTTTAACTGATTCCCAAATCCTCTTTCCATCTTCTGATTTTGCTCGGTTCTTCAGCACTTAGTGGCAAAGTGTCCAAGCTCATTGTAGTTGTAACTTCTAAGTTTTGATCTATCCACCAACCCAGTTTTGTAGCCTCCGCTTTGTTGCATTTCCTCCATTCTTAGATGAACTGCCTCTGTTGAACCTTGATGTCTGACCCTTAGGCTTGTTGGCTCTGTTTCTTCTAAACCTCAGATTTGTAAAATTCTTAGCCATATAAGTCATGGTTGGTTTATCCATGTTCTCCATATCTTCTGTTGTATAGAAGTCATCATCTTCAACATCCTTCAATTCCAAATTTTATCTTCTTCAACTATTTCCTATATCTTGATAGAAGGCAGTTGAGGGTGTTAGAGGTTTCTCAGAGTCTTGTTAATGAGCAACGAAAACACTTGACATGTTTACCATTTTGCCTGTGTGTCCTGCCTGGATAGCACTTTTTTGAAAAAGTTCAAGTTCATATGACTTAAGCACACCATAGATTGTTTCAAGTGACACAGTTTTCATGTCTCTTCCTTCTCCAATGGCAGTGATTCTGTGCTCAAGATGTTCAGGGAGAGTTAATAAGAACTTCATCTTTATCTCCTTCTTTTCATAGAACTTTCCATGAATCTGTAATTCACTTAAGAGTTTACTGAACCATAAATCCTAACAGTATGTCTCACGTAGTTAAATTGTCTTCTAAAGTAATCACCCATAAATCCTAACATCATGAATAATAAATGAATGATTTTATTCGAATGGAAGGTATGAATTATCAGTTGTTGGGTCAGACGAAACTGGTGAAATATAAATTATATTGAAAAATCAGCAAGCAAGGACACTAATAGGGAGGAGAGCTGAACAATTTCATAAAGAGGTATTCAAATAGGCTGAATACAATACATAACAATGACATAAACTTTTCAATTTGTCACTTCCTCAGTTCCAAGTATTGATAAAGTTGGAGAAGAAAAATATTACGGTCAAGTCATTCATTTGAAAAGTAAATATTTATCAATCATGTTGCAATGTACTAGGCAAACAATATATATCATTTATATATTGATTATATTCCAGAGGATGAATCGACTGAGAGCACGAAGCAATCAACAAACATCTCGTGTATGAAATCATATCAAATTTGTACCATTTTTGTTACGAATTATGTAAAACAAATTTTTACTATATTCTTTATGTTAACGGAGGAATTTGGTGATAACAGATTTCCGAGGTTGCTGGAATAACAAAATCATGAAAATAGGGGGATTTGGGATTTTGGATGTTTGGGGCTGGACTTGAGAGGTGTCTCGACTTGTTAGATGTGTCGGATCCTTTTTCAAGATGCCTGCGTACCTTATATTTATAAGGATCAAGCCAACGCAGTTCTGTTAAAAGGATTGGTTTTTAATCCCTATGATTGTTAAGGGATGTATTTTTGGGAATTAGTAGATTTTATCTCTTTAAATTATATTCGCATTGGGATACCTTTCTGATTTGAAGGATATCGTTTAGAGATATTTTCTATCATAAATTGGAGATAATTCCTCGTTTCAGAGAGAGGAAATAATTAACTTGGGGATTAAGTTAATTATTATTAGATTCATATTTGGAAATTTGGGAGATATTAGAGGCAACCGAAAATATGGCGTAACAACTACCCCCCAGTTCTTCATTGTAGCTTGCTGCAGTGGAGAACTAAGCATGGTTCGATCTTCCAAATTTCCTGAGTCACTAAAACAGCTAGGAGAGGAAGATTAGTTAAAAATATAGAGCACTAAGGTGCTCGTAATATGCATGTAGATGTAAACGAGACAATATGCGAGATGTAAAAAATAAGTTTTATAGGTGTGAGAGAACGTATCCTGGAGAGCCATCCAAGCATTATTCGAAGAGTCGTGCAAAGCTTTCCGAGCAATACCCTGAAAAGCAAATATTCAAAGAAATATCCTCCATTAAGCACTCCGAGAAATACCCTCCTCAAAGAAGGACGTATTCTAGAGTTTCCATAACGTATTCCGGAAAATATCCTCCTCAAAGAAGGTCATATCCACCAGAATTTCCATAAATGCTTCAGAGATATCCCTCCTCACAGGAGGTGGATTTTCCGAAGCTCGAACCTTGATGAGGCGCCGGAAGTACGGACATCCCCCCGGAAGTACGGTTTTTGCAAGGATTTAGTAATTTAGGGTACTCTCCTCAAAGGAGATCAGTTTTTGTTCAGAAATACCCTCCTCACAGGAGGTGGACTTTCCGAAGCTCGAACCTTGATGAGGCGCCGGAAGTACGGACATCCCCCCCGGAAGTACGGTTTTTGCAAAGATTTAAAAATTTGGGATACCCTCCTCAAAGGAGATCGTTCCCCATTCCAGAAATATCCCTCCTCACAGGAGGTGGATTTTCCGAAATTCGCTTCATTTTCATTAAGACTCTCCCTAGAGGAGATCATCTTTTAAATAAATCACAAAGACCCTCCTTAGAGGAGGTCGTCTAACACAAAAAAATAAGGGAGAGACCCTCCTTAGAGGAGGTCATCTTCCCAAAGTCATATCAATCCCAAGATTCTTCCAAAAAATATCAGCAACAGTTGAAGGCTCTTCTAAAAAATCAACTCTTCGAATAAAAGTCTTCCAAAATATTACTCATACAAAGGAGGGCCTTCCAAAATAATTAACTCTTCGAACAAGAGCCTTCCAAAATATTACCCCTGCACAGGAGGGCCTTCTAAAATAATAAATTCTTCGAATAAGAGCCCTTCAAAATTTATCCCTAGAAAAGAGGGTCTTCCAAAATTTTACCCCCACAAAGGAGGGCCTTCCAAAATAATAACTCTTCGAATAAGAGCCTTCCAAAATCATGTACCACGAAGATTACACCAAAAATCTTGAAAATCTTCACAATTCAAATTCTGCCCAGATCTGTTTTTGACGTTTTTGACCACCTAAACGATTTTTTCTGGAAAAACACAAAACACGAAAGTTGTAGAGAACGAAAAGACCTTTCCGATGATATATGGCTCATCAAAAACGGACTTATAACGAATCGGGAATTAAATAAAACGTCTGCTGATCTCCTTCTTGATGCTGAAAAACGAGATCTGATTGTTTTTTGTGATTTCGAGAATAGATCAAGATATAATCTGAGAAAACTCAAAGAACGAAAGTTATAGACAATTTAACAAGCTTTCCGAATCATTAAAAATCATCGAAATCCGACATGTATTGAATTTACTACGAATTTTATAAGATAATTAACTTGTATGGACAAAATCACAAGAAAACTTATCTTAATTCAGAATAGATTCACCGCTTAGCTCCTCCATTACAGCAGCTCCAGATCCATAATAACCCCCCATGCGTGTGAGTTGATTGTCCTCCACAATCAATAAATAATCCCCTCCTTCTAGCGCCAATTGTTAATGGAGGAATTTGGTGATAACAGATTCGGAGGTTGCTGGAATAACGAAATCATGAAAATAGGGGGATTTGGGATTTTGGATGTTTGGGGCTGGACTTGAGAGGTGTCTCGACTTGTTAGATGTGTCGGATCCTTTTTCAAGATGTCTGCGTACCTTATATTTATAAGGATCAAGCCAACGCAGTTCTGTTAAAAGGATTGGTTTTTAATCCCTATGATTGTTAAGGGATGTATTTTTGGGAATTAGTAGATTTTATCTCTTTAAATTATATTCGCATTGGGATACCTTTCTGATTTGAAGGATATCGTTTAGAGATATTTTCTATCATAAATTGGAGATAATTCCTCGTTTCAGAGAGAGTAAATAATTAACTTGGGGATTAAGTTAATTATTATTAGATTCATATTTGGAAATTTGGGAGATATTAGAGGCAACCGAAAATATGGCGTAGCACTTTACAAAGATTAGACCACAATAATTTACAAATACTTCAAAATTTGTCACTTGGATTGTTTGAATTGTATTACCATCTGAAAATATTTTAAAGTCTAAATATTCATATTGTGAACTATCAAAATTTGAATGTTTGATATAAGCTTTTTATTATACTTTTTTAGAATTCTCAACATAGCAACATAATGTAATAACTTGTCGATAAGTAAATTTTGAGACACAATTATTTCACATATATATGATATTTGACACAATATAGCACTTGCTAAAATTTTAAGTAAACTTGAGAATAAGGGACCTGAGATGTATTTTAGGTAACTTTCCTTACATGTTGTACCAAATGAATGTGTTTTGATACACACCATACATAATTATTTTTAATATACAGAATTTTTAAAAAATAATATTAAAAAATAATTAACGCACATTCATATAATTACACAATATCAAAGAAAAAGTTACGTGGAATATATATCAGATTCCTTAAGTCTTTTAAACTTTACCATATAATTAATTTTGAACTTGTTTTTATATTCTAGATATAATATTTTTAAAATTTTGAACAAATTACTTATTTAAAATTAACATTTATTTATACTTTTGTTTTCAAATAGATTTTTATTAAATAAATCTGGAAAATAAAATAAAATTAAAATTCAAACTATTTAAATATTGAAAGAGAGAGAATTTGAATGGTATCTATACTTCTATATAATAAGCAAACTAGGGGATAATTGGTAGTTTAGTTGTTTGGTTCAACCAACCGTTAAATGAATAATGACCGTTGGATATTTAATAAATAGATGATAACCGTTAAATCTAATAATAAGGAATATTCTATATTTAAATCCCTCTTCTAAAGATCAAGGTTCGAATCTAGTCAACAACAAATTTACATTAAAATTTTATATTATTAATTTTAAACAATACACTAGCTTATAACCCGTGCAATGCACGGGTTTTTCTTATATGAAATAAATTTATTTTATGTTACAATTATATTTTTATATAATTATTATTTTTAATAATTATTTTTAATTTAAATATTATATATAAATTTAATTAATGATATGCATGGTTTAAAACTTATATTATGAAATTTTAAATTAAATACGTCGTTGACGAAATTCGAATCTTGAATATTTTGTCAAGTAACTTAATCATATAAAATCTTTAATCATCAGATCTAACGGTTCTGATGTTTTTACTAAAAATCTAGCGGTAATTATTCGTTGTATACGGATTTCTATTATATAATTTTATTAGTGATTGAAATATATGGTGTGATATTTTTGGGTATATATTATTAATTCCAAGATCATGTTTTATATTAAATGGTAACATATTTTGATTAGAAAATAAATATTAATGATTGGAAGATTATGATAGTAAAATTATGTTTTAAATTAAAAAGTAACATGTTTTAATTAGAAAATAAACATTAATTATTGGAAGATACGATATTTTAGGTGCGTATAAAGGGTAATATGTTCAATTAAAAGTAAACGTCGTTTAAATTGATTAAAAGACACGATGTTTTAGGTATTTATTAAATTTAATTTAATATTAAAATTATGTTTTTATATAATTATTATTTTAATAATTTTTTAAATTTTAATTTAATATAATTTAATATACTCATATTTACGGATTATACTAATGTTTCCTTATTATAAACAACGTATAGGAATTTTTAATATATTTTATTAATATTTAAAAATATGGTATTATATTTTTAGGTATATATTAATGATTATAAGAATAGTTTTAAATAAAAAAGGTAATGTATTTTAACTAGAAAGGAAATACTAATAATTTGAAGATATGTTAGGATTGATGTTTTTATAAAAAGTAATATTTTCAACTAAAAATAAATGTAAAAATGGCAATGGCTAATTACCATTAATTATATTATATCATTATTTATTTTAATAATTAGGATAACCAAACCAAAAACTCTTTGGGCTTTAATATAATAGTATAAAAAAGGTAACGTATTTTAATTAGAAAGAAAATATTAATGATTTGAAGATATAGTACGATTGATGTTTCTATAAAAAGTAATATCTTTAACTAATTATATTATGTCATTATTTATTTAAATAATTAGGATAACCAAACCGAAACCAAATCGACAAACTTTCAATCTTCCGGCTTTAATATAATAGTATAGATAGATTTGAAGGAAACTTTCATATAATATATCTACTTATTAGATCTAACAATTCTTATTTTTTACTAAAAATCTAACTGTCATTATTCGTTGTATACAGATTTCTATTATATTTTGTTAGTGATTAGAAGATATGGTGAGATATTTTTGGGTATATATTAATTGTTGCAAGATAATGTTTTAAATTAAAAGTTAATGTGTTTTAATTAGAAAAAATATTACTGATTGAAAAATAAGATATTTTAGATGTTTATAAATGGTAATATCATCAATTAAAATTAAACGTCTTTTAATTAGAAAGGCAATTGGTTAATTATCATTAATTATGTTATTCTATAATTTATTTTAATAATTAGGATAACCGTGCTGAAAACCGAACCGACAAACTTTCAATGCCCGTGCGATGCACAGGCTTCCTTTCTTATGTTATAAATTTTATTTAATATCACAATTATGCTTTTATATCATCATTATTTTTAATTATTTTTAATTTTAATATAATATAATTTAATATGCTCATGTTACGGATTATACTAATGTTTTCTTATTATAAACAACGTATACGAATTTTTAATATATTTTATTAATAATTGAAAAATATGGTGTGATATTTTTGGATATATATTAATGATTATAAGATTAGTTTTAAATAAAAAATGTAACGTGTTTTAAATAGAAAGAAAACATTAATGGTCGAAAAGATAGGGTACGATTGATGGTTTTAGGTGTTTATAAAAGATAATATTTTTAACTAAAAGTGAATGGGAAAAAGCCAATCGGATAATTCCCATTAATTGTATTATGTTATTATTTATTTTAATAATTAGGATAACCAAACCAAAAACCAAACCGATAGACTTTCAATGTTTCGGCTTTAATATAATAGTATAGTATTCATATCATTTAATAAATAACTATTATTATTACTATTAATTTTATTAATTAATATTATAAAGTTAAATTATATCCATAATAAATTATTTTATTCTATTTTATTTAATTATATAATTTTAAAAATATTTAAAAGTAGTCCATGTGGACGGGCTATAAACTACTCCCTCTCCCCCCTTGATTCTTTACCTAGGGGGACGTAATTCTGGAACGGATTTTAAGGTGCATTTTGCGGATAGTTTCATATCTTATTTGTAATATTTTCTTTTTTTTGTATAAAAATAGAATTGTTCTATTTTTATGCAAAAAAGAAAATTTTAAAAATAAGCTATAGAACTATACATTTTGGGAGCCTTAAAATGCGTGTCAAGCAATGAAAAAAAAAACTGTAAAGAAATGAGGGGGACAGAGGGAGTAATAAATAATAAAATGCGGGAGTAATGATATGATTGTAATCCCGCCTAGGGCTCATCAATGGATCAGATTTCCGACCCGATTCGATCCGTAGCTAAATTAGCGGGTATGGATCCTTCCAAAAAAAATTCGATCCGTTAATGATCCGATCCGATAAGGGTTCGATCCGATAACGAACGGATATGGATTTTGTATGATCCGATCCGATAACGATCCGATCTGAATATATTATATTACTATATATTATATATATTTATGTAATATATAATATATATTAAATATATATATAACATATATAATATATAAAATTTTATATAAATAATATTATTTCGAAATATAAATTTGGATTTGTCAATGTATATGTCATAGTTTTAATTTATATTTCATTAAAAAATTTTAAAATACAATTTTTTAAATTAAAAAAACAAAAAATTATATTTTTAAAATTTATTAAACGGATTGGAGGTCCAATCCGATAACCCGAAATCGGAACGGATCGGATATGAATTGACCTAAAAAATATCCGACTCCTAATCCGATCCGATCCAAATCCGAAAAAATCTTAATAAATTCGAATATGGATTTAAAGTAATCCGATTCGAATCCGACCCATTAACTCGCCTATATTCCCGCCTTGTTCGTAAGTCACACACAAAGACAACCAAACACAAACCCTAAAACACAATTTTATATATATTGAGAAAGGGGGAGAGTGTGTGTGCGTTTTGGTGGGTTTGTCCACGACCACAACCATGAGCTTGAGTAAATCAAAATCAGAGCCCAAGCCTTCTCCGCTTGTTTTATCTTCTCACAATCAATTCTTTGGTTTGTCTTGCCTCCTCTCCTCGTCCTCCTCCTTTTAATTTAATTACTATATAGTTGTTGTTTATTTGATTTTTGTTTTTCTGTTTGAATTAATGTATGTGGACAACTACTGTATAGCTTTGCAATCCTCAATTATTAGAATGAATTATATACCAACTACTACTACTACTACTACTACTGCTACTACTACTTAATTGGACAACTCCAAGGCAAAAACCACACTCGCACTGAATTTTTTCTTATGTCTAGTTGTTTTAGCCTTTTCCATTTTCACTTTCCTCACACTTGCGGTGTTTATTATAATATTACTAATTATCTAAGTATTGGGTGGAGTATTTATGGTTTTTCGATTTTCAGAATCCTCATTTTGGGGAATGTATCTACTTGTTGATGTTGGGTTTCTGATTTCGTCTCATAGATTGCTTAATGCCTGCTTGTCTCAAATGCTGTTATTGGAAATTTGATTATACTTGGTAATTTTGATTGGGAATTAGAGCTAGCATTTGATATTATTTTATTTTGTTAAGATCTACATTGTACCTGCTGCTTAGGAATGACTTAAATGAATCATGTGTTTTTCTTCAACTCTAGTATGGAGAGAGTTTGTTTTTGGGGCAATTGCTGGTGCTTTTGGAGAAGGGGCGTTGCATCCTATTGATACCATTAAGACCCGGATACAGAGTCAAGCTATTCTTAGTGGGTCACAAGTAATCATCATTTATTTCCATCTTTTGGTTTGATGTTTCATAATTTTCATTAATATGCAAGTCCGTAACTGTAAACTCATAAAAATCTTAGCTTAGTAGTTATACTTTAGACTCTAGAGCCTGACTGTATATTCTGCGTGATTTCAGAATCAGAAGAGCATTTTGCAGATGGTCCGAACAGTTTGGGCATCTGATGGTTTAAGAGGTACTTCATTTCACCTGGTCAACTGGCTATTATTACAATGTGAGAGGTTCGCACGTGTATCTTCATACAACCATGCGTACCTCTAAATTAGTAGAACTACTGTAGCTAAAAAATGTACTCACAGTCATTCTATTTTTTGTATTTTTTTTAGGATTATAAATGTCTTTATGTATATATTAGTTCTAATTAGTTAATCTCTAGGTTTTTATAGAGGAATAGGACCTGGTGTAACAGGATCGCTTGCCACTGGGGCAACATACTTTGGGGTTATAGAGTCCACAAAGAAGTGGATTGAAGTGTCTCAGCCTAGTCTTGAGGGTCACTGGGCACATTTCATTGCTGGAGCTGTTGGTAAGTTATCCCCTTATTTCATGTTTAATCTGTAGCTGCTCTAGAAGCTTCATTCGAATTTCGTTAACCTATCTACTTTGCCTCCAGTAGTCCAGTATACAGGTGATGCTAATATTTATTTACTTGTTAATAATATATATTTACTCGTGGATAACTAATTAAATACTTGGTTTACGTAGCCACTTTACCTTGCCTGTATTACCAGTGGTTACTCCCCAGTGTGTCATCTCTTCGGTCAATAAAAATTAGGCACTTTAGCATCAATATAAATCAAAGTACATATCATGATTATGATATCGTTATAAGTCATGAACTCGTGATAATCTTTAAAGTTAACATTATGTTTGGTTTTGGAGTTTTTATCCATGGCTTGTCCTAAGGATCTGACGTGACGTTAATTTTGATTTCCTTGTTTTATGCATCTCAGGAGACACACTAGGGTCTGTTGTATACGTACCATGTGAAGTCATAAAACAACGCATGCAGATTCAAGGCACAAGAAAGTATTGGAGTTCTATTATGCTGAAAAACAGCAACCAGTTAAAACCTGGTTTCCAAATGTATGGTTATTACCCTGGAATGTTTCAGGCTGGCTGTTCAATATGGAAGGAACAAGGTCTTCGAGGATTATATACAGGGTAACATCTTGACATAGTTATATGCAACTTATGTTTCTGAAGGCTTTGTGACTTCATTTGTATTTGTTGTTCTTCTTAGGAAAAGTATAGATAACGCCTGTTTAAGGTGCCTTCACTGCCTTGTTAGCTTTCAAATTAACACATTGAGAGTTGTAATGAAATAGATTTTGTGGAAAGAACAGTAATGTCTTTCCTATACTAAGATCTTCACTTTTTCTTATTTTAAATGTTTGCTTACCATCAACAAATACTTTGTTGTTGAAAGTAATCTGTTTAATGAATTAAAATCTTACAAATCCAGATAGGATATGTTATCAGGACTCGGTATGAAGTGTCCAAGGTGAAGACATGTTTAAGTGTGACTCTGATTTTTTTTGAAAAATTGCATGTTTTTTAGGTGCAAAATGAAGTGTTTGAATGTTCGTAGCCATGTCCAAATGCTTGGTGTCTGACATGTGTACTCTAGGTGAAATGAAGTATTGGGTAACAAAGGCTAGGAATTTCAGGACCTTCGAAATCACCATATTATTATCAGCGCACTGTTAAATCCAATTTTATGTGAACAAGTATGTTGCTCCAGAAAAAAAAAATGAGCAGTAACCTTATTATACATGTCCCATACATGACAATTAAACTAAAAGCGTTCAATGGCTGCAACTGATCCTTAACTAATAGCTTTATATAATGGCTTAGGTTTGTCCTGTAAATCTGTAATTTATATCTATTAGCCATTAGGACAGGGCTTGAGGTTTGTTTCTGCTATTGGTAATGCTGTGTTAAATTATGATATCTTTTGTTTGGTCACAGATACTGGTCTACTCTTGCAAGAGATGTGCCATTTGCTGGTTTGATGGTACGTCGTTAAGTCCCTCTGTTCGATTTATGTGATCTTCAATATATATGGGAAGCCATATCTATCTATCAATACCTTATATTCTGTTTGATTGTATTACCAGTTACCAACTATCTCTAGATTCTAAACTATTACATGTGATCCATATTGATCATATATAATTATGCGAGTTTGTCTGGTCATGCTTTGTGTGTGCATGCGTGCGTGCTTGTATTGAATTATCATGTTTGTGGAGGTGAGTGACTATGCATCTTCCAAGGTGTATGTAAAGTTGTAAACACACGAAAAAAGAAGAGAATAAATCCTAGTCCGGGAAGAATGAACTCTTGGAAAATTATATTTAGTATCTTTTCCTATTTGGGGTGCTAACTGCTAATTTACCTGAGAAGTTGATTCAAATCTTGAAGATCAACTACATTACTAGAATATCTTGTGGACAAAGGTCTTGACTATTATATAAAAACGTGACATGGGTTACTCCTAAAAGGTGCTTCACCAAAATGTGGATCCAGAATTAGTTCATGCTTGTTAATTTGGATTGAGGGTACGAAAATCTGGAAGCTTACATTGGTTTCTTTTGTCACTTCAAATTTGTTGTCATTGCATTATGTTCATTGTTAGCATGTAGTTCTGCATTCGCAGTGCAAGATAGTGCCTGCATATCTGTTGGTTTGACAACATATTAAATTATTTATTAGTTGCTACTTGCTACAGCATTCAATTACTTCCTAAGTTTCCTTCTCTGATACTTCCCTATATATTTATTGCCATAACTTCTCTATATATTTATTGTTCTTTACTTTTTACAGGTTACATTCTATGAGGCTCTAAAAGATTTATCTGACTTTGGGAAGCAAAAGTTGTTTCCTCACTCAAATTACAATGTCAATAGCTCTATGGAGGGGCTGTTATTGGGAGGATTAGCTGGTGGTGTGTTTCTTGCTGTGTTCTGATACACCATAATTCTCAAAATCACCAAGAACAATTTTACAGTATTCCCTCATTTAGTTGGTTGCAATTGAATCTCATAGTTATTGTTTGTTTGGCAGGGTTTGCTGCATATCTAACAACTCCCTTGGATGTTATAAAGACTAGATTGCAAGTACAGGGAACAGCCACAAGGTATATAGTGTCTTTGAGGATCCTGTAATTACTGCGATGTTTTATACTTTAAATCTATGATACATTTATAGGATTTGCTGAAAATATTTGAATGTTTCATATCTATACTATACACTATTATAAGCAAAAAAGGGTATATTTAGTTAGTTCGTTGGTTGGTTAACACCTTCCTAAAAGATTTGTAAATACCTTCCAAAAAAATATTTATCATAAAATTATATACTAATGTATTTTAAAAAAAGAAAGTGCCAACAAATATAATATGCATATTAACTCCCTTAATAAATAAATAGTGGTATACATGAAACTGGTCATCCGGTGCATACTCTTTCGGTTACATACTAATTAGAGTTTTCCCCACAACCCATGACATGTAATCAATCTATTGTTGCTACATGTATAACAACTAATGTAATTGACTACTCTAAAAAGTTTGAAATTTATTGAGAATAAACCACAAATTCATTGTCTATGACGGTCATCACTTAGTAAAAAGTATTGGCACTCACATATCATAAATTTCATGATGAAATAGTGGACATCTATACATACTAAACTATAATAAGCAAATTAGGGGATAATTGTTCGTAGTTTGGTTTAATGGTTCAACCATACAAACAATAATGACCGTTAGATTTTTAGTAAATCGATGAGAACCGTTAGATCTAACACTAAGGAATATTCCATATTTGTGCTAATTTAATGAATACCTAAGGTTCGAATCCCGTTAACAACAAATTAAAGTTAAGAATTTATATTATTAGTTCTAAACAATGCATGAGTTTTTGGCTAATGTATATTAAATTAAAATTAAAATAACTATTAAACTAGAAAATTAGATAAAAAATTAATTTTATTATAAGAAAATATTATATCATATTTAAAAGAAGCCCGTGCTTCGCATGGGTTATAAGCTAGTATTATATATATATATATATATATATATATATATATATATATAGGTTTTTGCTCAAATACAAACCAATCCTTAAATACAAACTACAAACTAACATTAAATATTTTATATTTCATTTATTCTAAGGGCCTCGCCAGGGGCACCTTCACAAAAAATGCATAAAATTCTTGGCTCCATTCAGGAAAAAAAAAACTGTTCACGCTGATGTCACTGCCACGTCAGCAGCGAACAGTTTTTTTTTTTTTTTTTTGCTGAATGGAGCCAAGAATTTTATACATTTTTTGTATTGGGGTACCCCTAGTTTGATCATTAGATTAACTTGAATGTTGGATTAGTGTTTGGTTTTTAGTTTGTGTTTAAGATTGGTTTGTAGTGGAGTAGGACTCTATATATATATATATATATAAGCTAGTGATCAAATAGAAACCAAAATTAAAATAGAAACTAGAAACTAATCTAAGCCCTTAGATTAATCTAATGGCCCCGCTAGGGGCACCACACACAAATCACTCATATAAAGAACACCAATATAACACTCATATTTAATCGAATCTAAGAGTTCCGTCATGGCATCCAATACAAAAGTTCTTAATTTTTGACCCTCTATCCATTCAGCAACAAAAAAAAATTCACTGTTCATGATGACGTCATTGCTGACGTCGTCAGTGAACAGTGATTTTTTTTTTTGTACTGAATGGAAAGAGGATAAAAAAATAAGAATTTTTTGTATTGGGTGCCTCTGGCGGGGCCATTGGATCTATTGGAATAAATGATTCCATAGTGTTCTTTATTGTTTATTATATAAGAATGTTTTTTTTGGAGCAATGACCTATATATATATATATATATATATATATATATATATAATATGACATGGCTATATTCTTTTGGATTGCTGTAATTACTTATGGCGGCTCTAAGTGCTTCAATACTGCTTAATAATTTTTATGTTAAGTCTCTCCCTCTTACCATTCTTGCATGCAACCAGATGTGCATCACCCTTAAAGAGCCACACTAAATCATAAGAGCATCTCTAATAGAGGTTGCTATAATAGTTGTCAACTTCTACCACATCATCACATATATTAACTTTTTATTTCTTCTCTCCTCTATCTCATTGTTGGCAACTTTTGTTACAAATCTACTCCAATAGTTGGCAACTTTAAAAGTTGCCAATGTGGTCCCATACATAAATTTTATATTATCTTATAAATACATTTAAAATATGGGAGATATAAAAAAGGGTAAAGTTAACTACATTTTTGGGGAGTTGTATGTGTTTTAACTAAATGGGGAAGTTGCCAACTTTTGGCAACTTTGGTTGGCAACTTGTTGGTAACATTGATACTCCAATAGGTGGGCAACCAAGGGTGCCATGCCACATAGGACTTAGCAACCTCTTGGCAACCCTATTGGAGATGCTCTAAGAGTACTTTATTTTCTACACAATAACCAAAAGGCGACTTTTTACTTTTCATATTGTTGGTGACTGCTTCCTCATCCATCTTGGTGGTAGCTTTGTGCTTGTTCCTTTATGAGGTGTTTAAAATGCACGAGGCATATGTAGAATAACTCATTGTACCTATCATCAGACAGAAATCACTTGTACCTTTCATTAAATTGCATCCTTAGCACCTGGATAAAGAACAGGTGTCGTACTTCATTTTATTTCCACACAAAACATGATTGTTGTGCACCTATCATTCGTCCCAAGTGTACTGGATGAAACCAGGTGATAAGTACAGTGGCAAATATCTGGTTTCTCTGTTTTCTTGATGTAAACTCATAGTAGTTTAGAAATGATGAATTAGTTGGTGAGGTTCCCTCATACTTTGTCTTTGGAGTTTAATATGAATACTGATCAATTGGGTAATATTAGATGCTGACTTCACCATATTCTTATAGGTACAGCAGCTGGTTGGATGCCGTTTACAGGATATGGTTGGCTGAAGGTGCCAAGGGAATGTTTAGAGGTAGCATTCCCAGAATCACGTGGTATATACCGGCCTCTGCTCTTACATTCATGACGGTGGAATTTTTGAGACAAAATTTTGGTCAAAAGTTAAATGACAAAAGCGATTTTAAAGAAATCTCAAGCATTTCTATAGAAAAGAAAGAATTCCATGAAGCATCTTAAGAGTATCGTCTGATTTGTACTAATCTTCTGTCTAGTATTTTATAGGACACTTTAGAATATTAAATCTGTTTTACTAATTGTATCCCATACTTGTCCTGGAAAGCCTTGGCAACAAGGAAAAAGAGATTTTGAGCATTTATGTTTCCTGAATGTGTATGTATAGCAGAAAGCAGGATATTTTTGCAGCAATTAATGAGATAATACTGTGCAATGTAAAACATAGTCTAAGAGGAAAGAAACGGTGTGAGGTGTTGGTACATATTTTCACGGTGATTGGTAACCTATCATACACAGTATACCAAGGCACTAATAATTTTTTAAAAAAATTAGAATTTATTACTTGTATCATAAATTGTTTGAGAGTTTTTAATAAGAATATTTGTACATTTCATTTGTACAAAATATTATGTTAAGAGTAATGTTAGGTACCCCAAATTTGCATAGTAAAATTTTTTGATTGGGTGGTTGGTGTGAATGCAGGGGGTCCATTATTATTATAATCAATTGAATTGCTATACTTGTCATTTGGGAATTTTTTTGGGAACCAATTTGGGGTACCTAGCATTTTCCTTATGTTAAACTGTTAAAAAATAAAATGATACTCCCTCCGTCCCTCGTGGTTGTTTACGTTGGGTTTTTTCACGGAGACCAAGGATTATGATTAAAATAAGTGTAGTAGTGGGTGTAATAGTGATTTTATTGTTAAAATAAGTGAAGTAGTGGGTGTAATAGTGATTTTATTGTTAAAATAAATGAAGTAGCGGGTGTAATAGTGTAAAGTGTTTAAAAAGTAGAGTGAAGTAGTGGATGTAATAATGTATTTTATTGTTAAAAGTTACTATTTATAGTATGTAAATAAATGGGAGGGACGTCTCAAATTAGAAATCGTAAAGAAATGAGAGGAACAGAGGGAGTACGAATGAATTGAAAGACAAGATAAGCGACTAGTGGGCAAAGAGTGCAAAATTTATATCCACAACCCAGAAAGAGAAAGAGTATAAAGTTGTTGCAATACAATTGGAATAAGCAACTAGATTACAGAGGGGTCAAAACTAATCATGGTCCCATCCCAACCTTAATATTAACTTGTATGTTGTATGTACTATATTTTTAAATTCTTTTCTATTTTTAATTATATATTTATATAAGAAATATATTTTTTTGAGAAGATATAAGAAATATTTTTAATTATTTCTTGTATGTTTTGTATGTACTATATTTCTAAATTATTTTTAATTATTTTCTATTATTTAATTATTTTTCTCTTCTTAAAATTTTTAATAACAATTTGCATTCCATTTTATCTATCATGTAATTTATTTATTCATTTATTACATAATTTTTTGTAACACTTTTTTTACGGTATGTAAAATTGTGTAAATACAGAATAGAACTACTTAATATTTTGTAAATTATATTTTTAATAAACAGCACTTAACATTGCGTAGATACAGAATACAAACCATTATTCTGTTTTTTGAACAAAATCATATTGTTTTTAAAATTTTTGTTCATTAAATACAAAACCTAATTTTTTTTATATTAATTGAATTATATTTTTAATAAACATAATTTAATATTCTATAAATACAGAACACACATCCTCACAAATGTAGGATAAAATACAGAACATGAATTGTGTATACAGTGTACAAAATTATTTTTCTTATAATTTTTTGAAATACAAAACTAAATAAATGCATGTTCTGTATTTTACATACAATACTTAATATTTTGTAAAAACAGAACACAAAAAAAATATAATTTTTTTGAATTTAAAAAAATGATGTATTTTAATTTTTTGTTTACCTAATGTAGACATTAATTTTTTTATATTCTTTAAATTATATTTTTAGAAATAAGTATTAATAAAAAGAGAACACAAATTCTCACAAATTTAGGATAAAACACAAAATACAAATTTTGAATATAGTAAACACAAATTATTTTTCTTATAGTTATTTTAAGTACAAAAATAAATAAATGCATGTTTTGTAATTAATATTCATTTATAATGCATGTTCTGTATTTAAAATATGTTTATACAAAAGACTACAATTCTATTAAATGTGTTCTTGATATGTATTTGAAGCATTTTTTATTTTTATTTTATAAAGCTCATCTACAAATTCTATGTAATATATCAAAATTAAAAATTCACTTTGAAAATGTAAAACACAATATTCTGATTCTGTTAAAATACATATTAAGAGAATTTGTAAATTTAATAAATTTTAAAAATTGTTATTGGGTAGAAAAAAACAGATGTATATAAGCACATTCGTTGACAACACGTGTACCACTTAAATAAATAGTCTGGACTAGAAGTTAGTTATTCAATGTATGGTGCATTTTTAGTTACCCAGTTACCCAACATATTAAAGTTTCCAATTCAACCGATCCCTATATATATATATATATATATATATATATATATATATATATATATATATATATATATATATATATGAGTTGCACTCCATAACAAACACCTTATATAACAAACAATAAATAACACCTCATGTCTAATCAAATATATTAGTTCCGTCATGGCACCCAATACAAAAAGTTGTTATTTTTTTACCCTCTATCCATCCAGCAAAAAAAATAAAAAAATAAAATTTTTTACTGTTCATGATGACATCACTGCTGACGTCAGCATGACGTTATCATGAACAGTAATTTTTTTTTTATTATATATTTTTTAGTAAACGCAACTACACACGCGCACATCACACCATTTATTCTCTTTCCCCTACCATTCTGCATTTCTACCAACCACACTACCCCTTCCCTACCCCACCCACCCACGTACCTAGTACCAACCCCCTGTAATCTATCATCTCTCTGATTTACCAGTCCAGAATACATAAATCACTAAATAATATTAGAGAAATCAACCGTTTATACTACGAAAATCACTAATTTATACGCTGAAAATCACTGACTATATTACCTGTTCAGCAGAAAATCAAAACTTATAATACATCACGATTTGACGATGAAGATGGTGCCCCTGCGGGGCTAGAAGTAAGAATGGAAGAGGAGATCGATTAGGAATCTCGTCGGAGCCAGATCTTTTAAAATCAAGCTCGCCGAAAAATTTGAACTCATCGGAGAAGAAGACCGGTGGTGTGGTGGCAGCTGTGGTGGTGGTGGTGGTGTGGTGGCAGCGGTGGTGGTGTTTGCTGGTGGAGACGGTAGTGGGGGTGGGGGAGGTGCCGGGGCCGGAAAAGGAAGATGGAGGTGATGGGTGGTGATAGGTAGGTGTGGGTGAGGGGGAGAGGTGAGGGGGCTGGGGGGTGCTTCGGTGGTGGTGCTGGGAGTGGGGGCTGGGTTTTTTTTAGTTAAGTAATTTTAGTTTTTTTTTATATTTTTTAAGCTAAATATAAAATAGTGATTTTGGTTCTATAAATTAGTGATGGTTTGTAGGTTTGTATTTTATCATTTACTTATATATATATATATATATATATATATATATATATATAATATTTTTTATTAATTTTCAATTTTTTTATTACATAGATTAATTTTTCTATTTTTTAATTTTATAACAACATATTAATATTTTATTGGAACAATATGAGTAAAAATTCGATTTAATGATCATATTTTTTAACAACACATTATAAAATGCATAAAAGTATCACATATGTTTTTAAATTCTAAGTCAATATTTTTAAATTACTGTCTGGAGCAGGAAAGGCTGTCTTGATTAAGAGTGTAGCCCAAACCATTCCGTCATATGCTATGTCGTGTTTTCTTCTTCCAAAATCGATCTGTCAGGAAATAGAGAGGTTACTTAATGGTTTTTGGTGGAGGTCTGGGGTTCTAATTCGAAAGGTATCCACTGGTTGGCTTGGGACAAAATGAGTGGCTAAATCGAAAGGTGGGTTGGGTTTTCGTAACCTAACTGGTTATAGTTTAGCTATGCTAGGAAAACATGTGTGGAATTTCATCAACAAACCTGATACTCTAGTCGCCAGAGTTTTCAAAGCAAGATATTTTTCGAACTCTCATGTTCTTGATGCAAGGAAAATGGAGGGATCTAGTTTCATATAGTTAGGCATTTGGCAAGCTAAGGAGGAGATCAAGTGTAAGAACCCTGATTTTTGGTAGGAATTAAAACTTTTATTATGTAATGGAATATAAGTGTGACAGTGGTTCCGATGAATGAATATTTAATGGATATGGGTTCCAATGTTTATATGCCACGAAGAATGCAATAGGTTGCCAACTTAGATTAGAATAATCTATCTCCTGGAAAGAAAGATATAGTAAATTCCAAAGAGGAAGATTATTCTCATGTCATCCAAATCGATATCTGTTATAAGTCTAGTGGTTCCATAAAAGGGTTAAGGAATGCTCAAAAGAGAACAAGGACCTTATTTCTAATTATAAGGAATAAAGAAAGAATAAGTGATGAATAGTGTTTTGGTGGAATTAGGAATATTATTAGACGACACTATATAGAAGTACCCGGAACGGATTTCTGAGTTCGTATTAATGATCCAAGGGGAAAAAGAGTGTATGTAAAAGTTATCAGATTCTGAAAAATAGCACTTTTATTTTCTCCGAGATTACCCTGGACACTGAAAGACTTAAGGAATTATTGAAAGGATTTAAGGAATATAGGTTCAAGAATTATTAAAGAGAATGAAGAATGATAGTATAAATATTACGACGGTTTCCGGTGAAACCCTAACTAGAAATCTTCGAGATATTCCTTCGAACGATCAACGAATTAAGCAATAACCGGACAAAAGAGCAAGCAGAAAGTCAAGGTGCATGCATGTGCAAGAGGATAAGAGCAAGTAACCAAGCTAGTTACAAGGGAACTAGAACAATTAGCAAGCAAACCAAGTAATTAACTTAAAAACCATAAGAATGCAACACTTGTCCCTTGCAATTGCATCACCCATGACCTAATCACTTTAATAAAGTTGCTTTAGGCTAGATATTATCCATACAACACAATAATTCAAGAGATTAGATCAAGAAACAAGCCAAGCAACTCCATCTCTCCATTTTCTTCAAACTGCCCAGCAGGAGCATCAAGGAAAGAAAAATTCATATATCCACTTCTACCCATTATAAAATCACCAAATCTTAACCATAGCTTCTCCACTCCATGGGTAAGATTCGTTCAAAATTTCATGGCCAACAAAGGAGTGTAGCCTAGTCAAATACCTCCCCCAAGTTGAAGAAACCAAAACCCTAGCTAAGAAGCTTCAAATTTGATGAACTAGGACTCAAAACAAAGCTTATGAAGAGGCCAAGATGTGGTAAAAATTTGAGAGTTAAACTTATTTTTCGATTTTCTATGATTTTTACAAGTTTAGGGTGAATAGTAACTTTCAAGAAACTAACTTTATTTTTCTTGATTTCTTGGATGATCTAAGCTTGGTTAAGGTTGTACAAGGATTATTCAAGGCTTAGTAAGGTCTTACACACACCAAGGAAGGTATGGAACTCATGAAACCCTAACCCTTACTTTGAGATTACGCATGTTTTGATGGATTTTAACTTAGTTATGATTATGGTGATGTTATAAGTATGATTAGTTAGTGGTTTAGTGATTTAAGTAAAATGATGCACATGATGGTGAAGTGTAATATTTCTGGACTTGTTGAGATGAATAGCATGTGTATAAGTTGTATGGATGCCCGGTGTGGCTTGGTTTGATTGTGGTAAATTTGGAAACGATCTATTTATAGCCGTCCTAATGCCCGATTTTTGTTAGACCTTAAGAATCCGTTCATAACAGTTGGTATAATTTCCTGACCTGGTTGATTATATGACATGTCCTTGTAGATCTCGAGTCATGGATCGTTTTGGCGAAAGAATCGAAACAAACGGACTTACGGTTTAGGAATTATGGCCGATTTACTAAAAGTCGTTCGAAACCGTAAGTACGAGTTCGTTATTAAAGTTGAACCTCGGTAAAATATGTAAGTTAGTGATGAATCATGGTAATTAAATATTAGAGATCATAAGGAAGGTGTAGGAGAAAACCTCGTGTCAAACGAATCGTTTTTCAATTTTATAAAAATGTTTGAATCGAGGTTAAATGCGAACGAACCCCTAAAAGCACACTTGGTTATAACTTTGGTTAATCACTTAGAAAACGGGCGATAAAACTCGAGGTATAATCTTGGTTCGTAAATGACCTACCTTAGCACTTACATGACTTAAGTATATACCAAGTGTAAGTGTAATGACGAGCCGTAATAGCGAACAAGTGTCTGGTTAAAACGGTATTAATAAGAGTTACACTTAGCTTCTTAAAATCGTTAAGTGATTAACCTCGAATATTTTGATTATGTATAGATCACCGGACCACCCCGAGTCATGCCACTAGCATAAGCTGGAGTACCAGGCAAGTTTCAAATTCCCTTTTTAAAGGCTGTTGTTGTGATAATAGATATATGTTTTCTGTTTACATATGCCATAGCATGCATGCCTACTTTTAAGTTATATTGATACGCTTGTTCCCTGAATTATTGTTGGCTTATAAGTTAGATAGTGAATAATCATTTATAAGCTGGATATTGCTAAGACCCTTTGAGAAGGGCATATGAATCTCATTCTTTGGTTATAGACCGGGAATCAGTATTTCTTGATATATCGAGATTATTTTCATAAGGAAATATTGAGCAAATATTTCCCATCAATTATTTGATGAATATTATTTGAATATTCCTTTGAGATTAATCATGAATATTATTTTGAATATTCATTGGAACCTTATATAATTTATAAATATTATTTTGAACATTCATTCGAACTCAAGTTATTTAATAAATATTATTTTAAATATTCACTTGAGCTTTCTTTAGACAATAAATATTACCTTCAATATTCAATTAAAGTCGATTCAATTATTGAATATTACTTCGAATATTCTTCGAGAGTTATTCCATCGCTAAATATTGTTAAGTTAAATATTCATTACTTATTCAATGAATATTATCTCAATTATCGATTTGATAATTAATTCTTCAATAAATATTATTATTACTTTGAATATTCACTATTTATTCAGTGAATATTATTTCAAATACTCATTCGAGTCATATTTATTTGTTAATTATTATTAATTTGGACATTCACTATTTATTCAGTGAATGTGATTTCGCATATTCATTCGAGATAAGTACTATTAAGTTAAATATTCATTAATTAGTTAATGAATATCAATTGTGGATAGTTATTCGAGGATGATTCCGAGTAATATCTATATTAAGATTATTCCTTCAATATTTTTGACTTAATAAATATTCTTTGGAATATTTATTTAATTCTTCTGACTCATTTAGAAATGATTTATCTCCTCCGGATATTACCTTCGACCTTCGTGTATGATGTAAATTCCTTTGAGCCTATTTAATATTATTATATCAAGGAGGGTTCTCAAAACTCTATTCTTCATTCCATCCTGTCTCTCAAATAATAAGGGAACCTTACTTGAAAAATGTTATTTATCTTGAGACTGCCCGGTCATAAAATATTCATTTCACTCACAACATGGTTGCTATTATCCTTGGAAATCTTGTGTACCCACTCATTATTCGAGGGGTAAGAATGTTGGAACAAGTTGGTATCCATTAACAAGCAGCAGCTTGGGAAATATTGGTGAATTTTCCTTTCCAATTAGATACGACTACTTCGTGGAGTCGTATCAACAAGTATTACACTTGGGGAAAGGGGGAAGAACTTTACGTTTCAGAGTTATGGATGTTATACGAACTAGGAGTCGTGTAAGAGGCCGAGTAGCGCCGATCCATCCCATTGGCCCAACCGTTGGCTGGGGAGATCTAGCAGGGCGGTAGACAAGTAAATCCGTCAGATCTTCCTTCTACCGGTAGTAAAACTAATTTGAGCTGTACAATCTGCGACTGATCATCGTAAGGATTGGAACAGCGGGCGCGGTGAATACTCCAGTATTAGTTCATCATCCAATGTTGAAATTTTCTGCAACATTATCATTGTTGGCAGGGTTGAAAAGTGTTTGAACTGGAATTGCAATATTCTTCCTACAAGTTCCTCTTTTATGATAATTGAGAATATCTTCCTTATCTTTTGCATAGCAGATATTTCCACAAAAATATGTGTTTTGAGTTACCTAGTAACTTCATCTTTTATGTTATACTGGCATCATTTCCGTTAATGCATGACATATGGTTTCAAAGATATTTTGAGCTGTTATATATTATCACTGTTCAATTATATTTTTGGTGGGCTATGGCTCACCCTTGCTTTATTTATCTATATCACAACAACAGCTAGATCTGATGGCCGCGCAAGGCGCAATCGGTGCAAGCAGGTTATAACTGTCAGAGGGTTAAACCGCGGAGGTCATAACTACCATTGCTGAAGAGTAAGCTATTGGTAGGCTAGTTGTTAGCATTTGAGCATCAAATGTATTTATTATATGGCATATACAAATGGATGGCGAAGAGTATGTAATAGTTAATTGTAAACCTTTTGGGTTGTAATAACTCTTTCTTGCGATTAATAATATTTGGTAATTACTCTAATTTCATCTCTAGGACTATAACGGGTGTGTTATGTTGTTGTTTTGGGTCACAAGGTGGTAATTTAAATTATGTTGGTTTTGTGGATGGAAATTTGAGACCGTAGCGACCAGATCCCTGACCCCGGATCTGGGGGTGTTACATCAAGAAAGGCTTTCGATTGGTGTTAGGAGATGGGAGAACATTAATGTGGATACTGACCCGTGGCTGAAGAGTAAAGTCAATTTTTTGGTCGAGAATAAGAATTACTCTGTTAGCACAGAGACACTAAAGCATGTCATTTCTTTAAACATGATGCACTTGGGTGGGACGAAGACCGAATTAAAAGGGTTTTTGATTATGGATCTAAAAGCCATCTCACAGAAAAGAATTCCGCAACGTGAAGTTCATGACAGAGTTGCTTGGGTGCACACGAAGGATGGTTGTTACTTTGTAAAGTCTGGGTACCATGTCTAGCAGGAAACTAATCTGACCCAGGTTCGAGATGCTCATTCAATAGGCTGGAAAAGATTGTGGAATTTGAGAGTTCCACCGAAAGTGAAGTTTTTTCTGTGATGGTTTTGTCGTAACAATATTCCTGTCCGTGTTGTTTTGCAATGGAGGTGTAATGGTGTGCCTATGATATGCCCGATGTGTAATATTGATGTAGAGCATGTGCTTAATGTGTTCTTTCATTGTGAATTTGCTGCACTTTGTTGGCAACATATGGGGGCTCAGTATGACATGTGGGAGATAGAATATGCTTCAAGCTGGCTTTTGGAAAAGGTTAGTTCTGAGGTGTATGATAAACTGAGATTGATGGCAATGACCTTATGGGGTATCTGGTTTTTTTAGAAATAAGAAGGTCTGGAAAAATAAGGTGGTAATGTCTGAATTTGCTATGGACTGGAATTTAATGTAGCTAATGGATTGGAGTGCAGCCTGAAGTAAGTTGCATCAGAAGGAGATTCTAGTACATGAAAGCAACCAACGTGGTAGTGACAAATGGGTGGCACCGGAGCTTGGTACCTTGAAGATCAATGTTGATGCTTCATTATTAGAAGGTTCCACATTTTTCTCGGTTGGCATGGTATTATGTGATCACAGAGGTAATTATTGGGGGGGGGGAAGGTGATGAGATTTGAGGGAGCTGTGAGTGTGTTGGAGGCAGAGGCAATTGGAATTGATGAAGCACTATCATGGATAAATTCTTGGCCAGAAGTGAGGATTTGTATTGAGTCTGATTCACTCATTGCAGTATAGGCTATAAATAATCAGTCTACATATCAGCTGGAGATAGGCCATACTTTCGATGCTTGCAGGGTGAAGCTAAATTCTAGACCTAATATTAGTATTAAATATGTGAGAAGGTTAGCCAATATGACACCCATTTAATGGCTCGTGTTCCTTGTGAGCTAAATTGCTGTATTGATATGATTTCTCCTCCACGGAATGTGTTGGAGACTTTGATGTATTGTAACGCCCCCAAATCCCGTACAAGGAATTCGAGTCGTTACATCTCCATCCATTCTCAGATAGCAATACATGTTCACAATATATTCTACTACTACAATAAGAGTAGTCTCCACACATCTACTCCACGGGTTATAGCCTTAGAACTTTCATATACATTACCAAAATCATTACAACATCAGAGTATCTTCCAGAATTTCATCCTAACATCTACTTAAGGTTTATACCAAATACCCTAAAAGAATACATAATCATTTCTACAACGAGTTTGCTTGACATTATTTAACAATTATGCCAGCTTAACCTAGAAACCGGAGCCTTCCTTCTACTATGCTGCGTCAGTTGAAGGACCTTTCCCCTTGTCTCGAAATGGTTGGTACGATCCACTCGCACCGTCTCCTCTCCTTGCTGCTTTATTAGATTAACAACATAGAAACATATAGCAAGAATGAGCCAAAGAATGCTCAGCAAGGTTATATAATGGAAAATGTATTTATTTAAATATCTTGAACTCTTTTAAAAATAAGGTTTTTCAAAAGATGCTTTTAACTCCAAGTATCACCATTTTTACTACTCCACGAAATGAAAACATAGGTTCTCGGCATTATGCCAACTACTGAAAATGAACACATAGGTTCTCGGCATTATGCCTACTACTGTTGGACTTTATATATTGGAGCATCTACACGCCACTGTGCTATAATAGGTGATCAGTCTGTTATAACCAATCTGGTTTTACTACTGGTAGAAGAGTGAGCCGACTTGTCCGGACCATCACCCTGTAGTTACTACCATAGAAGGGGGAGCCGATTTTTCCAGACCATCTCCCTAAGGATGAGCCGACTTGTCCGGACCATCATCCTTAGCCATCCTTGGCTACATATTTGCTGGGCCGGACGTTACTCCGGTCTCTTATGCCGCTCCAGTCCAAAATACAAGATATCAAAAATAAAAATAATAGACAACCTTCAATACTACTCATCTTAGATGCCACGTGTAACACCACGTGCACCTCAACTTACTACTTTAGATAATACTTTTACTATTGAAATATAATCCTCAAAGATATTTCGTACCTAATAATATTTAATCACATAAACAATTTTTTTTGGTATATAAGAACTTAGGATTTTAATTAAAATTACGATTTTATACCTTCTAAGTAAAACTTATAAAATTAGTGTCTTGTTAGAATTTTAAGTGGTAAAATTGATCAATTTTGATTAAAAGTTGCGTATATTATATTGTTGAAGAAAATTATAAAAATATATCGGTGAATAGTTAATCAAATTTATTTTAATGTATATTTTTTAGTTTTTTAAAGTATATTTATTTTAAAGTATATTTTTAATTAACCAAATAATGATTTTTGATTTTTCATAAAATTATTAGTTTGTAATAAGACTATTTTTTTCATTTTTATTTTTTCACTTAAAGATTATTAGCAATAATTTAAAATGGAGACATAATTATTACATACTAATTAACCAAATAATGATTTGTGATTTTTTGGGAGAATTTCATGCTACAACAAAGTTTTAACGAATTTTAAATTTAAGTTTTTTTTAATACTTAATACTATATTACATAAAATTTATTTATGCTTACCAGCTAAAATTTTAGGCCAAAAATCTAATTTCCCACCTAATTTTGGTGTCCCAACATGTTAGTGGATAGTGGATAGTGCGTGCTCTGAGAAGAGAAATAACAAAGCCCCTTCTTTGTAGCAGGTAGTTACTTGGTTGTATACTAGCATTTAGCACCGAAAGTGGATTTCTATGAAAAGCTTTATTTCCTCCTCAAAGCAGCTGAATTTATCAAATTGAAAGATCATTCTTCGCGACAGGTATTAAATTGAACACAGTAATTTTTGAATTCTTAGGTTTTGATATGCATGTTCGTATGATTCTTGCTACTTGTGATGATAAAAGTCGTGGTCTTTATACAGTATCACCCTTCGATTGCTTTCAATTGATTAATAATGCATATTTGATTTTTGTTATGCTTATAAGTTTGACATTAATATTTATGATTAATATTTTTTTTTGTTTCTTCCTTCTTTGTTTGAGTTTTGGCTGCCAATTTAGAGAATTTTTCTTTGTTTTTATATTAATTTATCAATCCTCTCCATTTGGTATACATGAACATGTATATATATATGAATTTGGGAATGTTATGGATATCTTGTTTGGTTTTGGAATTTTTTGACATTGGATTGGGGACATTGTTATAAGGACATTAATGCTTCACGCCTGATTAAAATCTAAACAGTAGGTTGCTTTGTACAATTTAATCTAAGGAAAATTGTTAGGTATAAATGATAATGCTCTGTCCCTTAAAAATTTAAAAATTGGTTTTGTCCCTTAAAAATCTAAGAGTACCTTTTTTTAAGTTTCTTTTTAATTTGTTTATGCTGCTTTTAATATCTTCATGTATTTATTACTATTTAGTTGCTACTCTTTGCTTCACATTTGTTTTACCGATAAATGCACATATTTTTATAGGTTACAGATGTCTAATATAGACAAAAGATGGATTAAAAGTAATAATAGAGTATCAGATGAGTACATTTTAGGGGTAGATAATTTCTTGAAGTTTGCATATTCAAGTAAGCCTCTTGAAGATAATCGGGGCACGGTTAGAACACATTGTATAGTTTTGGGATTTGAGAAATGGTACACTAATTGGACCTCTTATGGAGAAGTGAACATTAATGTGCACTTGTCAGATACACGAGTTGACGATGATAGACATGATAATATTAGAAAAATGGTGCAGGAAGGTTTTGGCATTCCAAGCATAAATGAACAACTACTTGAAATTGATGAGGTGGTGCAATCTGATAAATCAACTGCCCAATTTTTAAAACTTTTAAAAGATGCTAAAACAGAGCTCTATGAAGGATGTGAAGGATGTGAAGATTTTACAACTTTGTCCTTTGTTGTAGAACTTATGCATTTAATGTTAGAATTCAAACTCTTCTAGAATGGAGGCTAAAAATCAAAGCAACACATGCATATTAATGTCCAACAATTGTAGGCTTGGTTGGTGAAGTCATAGATTGTAGGCTTAAAATAAATAGAAGTTATGTAAGCAATGATGTCAAGGTACTAGGATGGGGCTTATAAATAGGTTAATTCATTGCATTTGTAAAATATACCAAGAGAAGAGAAATAAAAGAGAGAAACACAAGAGTTGTTTTCAACATTTGGTATCTGAGTTTGGTTGTTAAATTCTGAAAATTTTACAAATTTTCCGGCAAGTTACTATTCCAGAAGTTACTATTCCAGAAGTTACTATTCCGGCAGGCACTATTCCGACGGTCACTATTCTGGCGAAGGTTGAAGATGATGAATAGTAGTAAATAGTAATTTACTATTTCGGCGAAGTACTGTTCATACAGATGACACTGTTCATACAGACGACACTGTTCATAAAGACGAAACTGTTTATACAGACGACACTGTTCATACAGATGACACTGTTCACACAGACGACACTGTTCATACAGATGATACTGTTCATACAGACGACACTGTTCACTCCGTAGAAGACGAAGTACTGTTCACTGTGAAAATCATGGGAGATTTTACAAACTCTATTCAGAAACTCAACAACAATAATTATGGGTCATGGAGTACCCGTATAAAGTTTTATCTGCTTGGACAGGATTTATGGGATGTTGTAAATGGCAGTGATACAACACCACCAAGGGAGGCTAGAAGTATAGACACAAGTTCCGTCGATTCAACCTCAACACCGGCACGACCACAGGCTACACCTCAAAGACCAATAGCTGACCCTGAGATCTTAAAGAAATGGAAGGTTAAGGCAGGCAAAGCCATGTACGCTTTAACCGTGGTTGTGGAGGATGAATTTCTACAGCGAATCAAAGATGCCCAAACGCCGAAAGAAGCGTGGGACATATTAACAGGATTTTTCGCTAAGAAGAATGAAGCGAAATTACAAAGGCTAAAAAATGAGCTTTTGTCTATCTCCCAGCAAAATATGACCGTGAGTCAATATTTCTCAAAGGTAAAATCTCTCTGTGACGAGATTTCCAAACTAGATCCAGAAAATGGTATTACACCAACCAGGATGAAAAGAATTATCATCCATGGACTAAAACCGGAGTATAAGAGTATTATCACGGCAACTCGGGGCTGGGCCACCTAGCCAACTTTAGCAGATCTGGAGAATTTGCTAATTAACGAAGAGGATCTAGAAAAACCCATGTCTAGTCAACCAACCATTCGTGAAGAGACGGCTCTTTTCACCAACAGGAGAGACGGCCGAGGACGCAATCGTGGTCGTGGTAGAGGTCGAGGACAAGGACATGGTGCTGGGAGATTCAATAGTCAAGAAAGAGACGTTCGAGGAAATTAATATAGAGGTTTCCAATCAAGGGGAGCTCGAGGAGCTCAAAATAATCAGGGTGGTCAGAACCGGTAGCAACAAAAATATCATCAAAGTGATGAATGTTATAACTGTGGTAAGAAGGGATATTACGCAAGAAATTGCTGGTCCAAGAAAATTGAAGGAAATATCGCAACATCTTCTAAGAATGAACACGCTGGAGAAGAAGATTGGAACTTTGACACTTCTTTCTTTATGGAAGAGAAAGACATTATTGATGTACGAGGGAAAGGCCCAACAGAAGAACATGCACTTACTATTGTATGTGAGCAGTCAGTCGACTACAAGAATGATTGGATCGTTGATTCAGGCTGTTCCAATCATATGACCGGAGATGAGTCAAAATTGTCAAGCATAACAAAGTACACAGGAGATCGTGTTATCGTAACAGTAGATAACACATATTTGCCAATATCCTATGTTGGTAAGTCGCAGCTATCATAAAAATATGGACATGCAGGTATACAACTCGAAAATGTTTATCATGTCCCAGGGATGAAGAAGAACCTATTGTCAGTACCCCAAGTAACAACTTCAGATAAATATGTACTATTCGGCCCAGATGATGTGAAGGTGTATAAAGAATTAAAAGTCATAGGTACACCTTTCATAGAAGGACCAAAAATGAAGGCTATCTATGTGATGTCAGCTGAAGAGGCCTATGTAGACAAGGCCAGAAAGAGTGACACAGGTGACTTGTGGCATGCACGACTCGGGCATGTCAACTACCGCAAATTGAAGATTATGATGCAAAAGTCAATGTTGAAGGGACTCCCACAAATTGAGATCCGCCATGATACTGTATGTGCTGGATGTCAATATGGTTAGGTGCATCAATTGCCGTACAAGGAGTCAAAGTTTAGAGCAAAGGAGCCGTTGGAGCTGGTGCAATCAGATGTTGTTGGAAAAATCAAACAACCATCAACTCGTGGTTATCAATATTTGTTAACCTTCATTGATGATTTTTCGAGGTATGTATGGGTATACTTCTTAAAACATAAAGATGAGGTTTTTGAAAAATTCAGGGAATTCAAGGACACGGTAGAACGCGAGCTCGGGAGAAAAATCAAGTGCCTTCGCATTGATAATGGAGGAGAATACACTTCAAATGAGTTCAATAACTACCTTAAGGAGTTCAACATCCGAAGATAACTCACTTGTGCAAAAACTCCGCAACAGAATGGAGTAGCGGAGAGAAAGAACCGCCACCTAGCAGAGACGTGTAGAAGTCTTCTACATGCCAAGAATGTTGATACAAGGTTTTAGGCAGAATGCATGAAGACGGTGGTCTATATCACTAACATGTTACCACAACCAAGGTTGGAATTTGTTTCACCATTTCAGAAGGTGCATAATGTAAAACTAACGGTCAATTATTTTCGGGTATTTGGTTCTGTATGTTATGTGTTTATTGCAGATGAAGACCGTAGTAAGTTTGATAAGAAAGCTATCCGCTGCATTTTTGTGGGATACGATGAACAGAAGATAGGTTGGAGATATTGTGATCCCAATACAAACAAGATATATGTCTCACGAAATGTTGTATTCGATGAGACATCTTCATGGTGGGAAAATAATGTGGTGTTACCAGATTCACAGGAGCTGCAAGAAAAGTTACAAATTAAGTTGTAGATAGATTCCTCCCAAAATAATGATGATATAGAGGAACCAGAATCCCCGATGGATCAATTGGAGGTACGATCCAAGTCAAGAAGCCCTTGGAGAACAGGTGTTCATGAAACACCAGATAAAGTACAGTCTAATCAACCGGAAGAGCAACAACAAGAGCCTTCACAACCTCAAGTGCGAAGGTCTAACAGAGATAGACGGCCAAATCCAAAGTATATAGATGCTGCCTATGCTGAGGTCAAAGAGCCAACTAACTTTGATGAAGCATCAAAGAGTCCAGAGTGGAGAAAGGCCACGGAAGAAGAGATTTCGGTACTTAAACAAAATCAAACATGGAATTTAGTGCCAAAACCTGAAGCTATTAAACCCATATTCTGTAAATGGGTTTACAAGTTAAAGATTCGCCCAGATGGTACGATCGAGCGATACAAGGCTCGTTTGTTGTTTACGGGTTTGCTCAGGAATGTGGCATAGATTATGACGAGACATTCAGTCCGGTGGCAAAGATTACTATAGTTCGTGTCTTACTAGCCTTAGCCGCAAGTAAGTCATGGAAATTATGGCAGATGGATGTGAAGAATGCTTTTCTACATGGAGAACTTGATCGTGACATTTATATTGATCAAACCCAAGGATTTGTGAATCATGAAAAGCCAAAATACGTATGCAAGTTGAAGAAGGCATTATATGGCTTGAAGCAGGCACCCAGAGCATGGTACGGGAAGATTGCTGAGTTCCTAGTCTGAAGTGGTTATCATGTTGCCCCAGCAGATTCGAGTTTGTTCGTGAAATCTCAAGGGGGAAAATTATCAATTGTCCTTGTATATGTAGATGATCTAATCTTCACCGGAGATGACGAAGATGAGATTCAACGAACAAAGAAAAACTTATCAATTTGATTTCAAATGAAGGAGCTTGGTGAGTTAAAGCACTTCCTAGGATTAGAAGTTGAAAGAACAGAAACTGGTATATTTCTTGGTCAACAAAAATATGCAAGAGATATCATTCAAAAGTATGGGCTAGCTAAATGCAAGCCGATCTCTACCCCAATGGAGCCAAATTTAAAGTTGTGTGCCTACAATGGAAAGGACTTGAAGGATATAAAAATGTATAGGCAAATAGTAGGTAGTCTTATCTACCTAACTCTTTCTAGACCAGACATAGCTTTCGCAATAGGCGTTGTTAGCAGATTCATGCAGAAACCAAGAAAGAGACACCTTGAAGCAGTTAAACGTATATTGAGATATGTCAAAGGTACAATTGATTGGGGACTCTTCTACAAGAATGAAGTACAAAGCAAGATCAGCGGCTACTGTGATGCTGATTATGCAGGAGACCATGACACCAGGAGATCGACTACAGGATATGTATTTAATCTTGGGTCAGGAGCTATATCATGGTGCAGTAAGAGACAACCTACTGTTTCTCTCTCAACCACAGAAGCAGAATATAGAGCAGGAGCGATGACAGCACAAGAGTGTGCTTGGTTGACTCAACTCTTGAAGGACTTGAACCAACAAATAGAAGATGGAGTTCCATTACACTGTGACAATATATCAGCAGTCCGTTTGGCCGAGAATCCGGTCTTTCATGCTAGGACCAAACATGTCGAAGTACATTATCATTTCTTACGAGAAAAAGTACTTAAAGGGTATATTGACATGAAAGCAGTCAGGACCGAAGATTAGGTTGCAGATATATTTACGAAGAGTTTATCTGTAATAAAGATTTACGAGTTTCGAAAATCACTCAGAATGGAAAGTCGAGTTTGAGGGGGAGTGTTAGAATTCAAACTCTTCTAGAATGGAGGCTAAAAATCAAAGCAACACATGCATATTAATGTTCAACAATTGTAGGCTTGGTTGGTGAAGTCATAGATTGTAGGCTTGAAATAAATATAAGTTATGTAAGCAATGATGTCAAGGTACTAGGATGAGGCTTATAAATAGGTTAATTCATTGCATTTGTAAAATATACCAAGAGAAGAGAAATAAAAGAGAGAAACACAAGAGTTGTTTTCAACATTTAAAGTCTATTTCCAAATGGTAAAACTCATCTTTCACTGAGTTGTTAAAGCTTTTAAAACGTGCAATGCCAAAACCAAACAAGTTACCAGATTCATGTAATGGTGTCTTTAAATTGACAAGGGACTTGGGATTCAGTTATAAGACATGGGATGCATGCATTAATCATTGCATGTTGTACCCAAATGAAAATGAGAGCCTTGATAAGTGCAAAATTTGTGGCGAGTCAAGATATAAGTACGTAGATGGTGAAAAATCGGGCAGCCTCAAAGGGTAATAGGACAGATATAAAGAAGATGTGGTACTTTCCCCTTAAACCAAGATTACAACGATTGTTTTGGTCATCTAAAATAGCAAATCTTATCCGATGGCATGTTGAGGATAGAGTAGATGATGGTATCTTGAGGCACCCTGCTGATTCTCGTGCGTGGAAATGTTGTGATGAAAGGTATCCTGATTATGCAAGTGATGCTCGTAATATAAGATTAGGGTTAACATCTGATGGATTTAATCCATTTAGAACTATGGACATTTCTCACAGTACCTAGCCTGTCATACTTATTCCATATAATTTGCCACCATGGTTATGCATGAAACAACCCAAATTTATTTTATCTATTCTTACCCAAGGCCCTAAAGAACCTGGAAACAAAATTGATGTGTATCTGGAACCTTTGATTGAAGAGTTAAAAGAATTATGGGAAGAGGGTGTTCAAACTTATGATGCATCAAAGAATGAGATGTTCACTTTGCGTGCAGGTTTGATGTGGACAATAAATGATTTTCCTGGTTATGCCGGTATGTCGGGATGGAGTATAAAAGGTGAGTATGCATGTCCAAAATGCAATAAAAGACCACAGGCCCGGTGGCTGAAAAAAAGTGGTAAATGGAGCTACATTGGACATATGAGGTTCTTACCTACTAATCACAACTTTCGGAAGGACAAGAAAGGTTTTGATGGTTCTCGCGAAGTTAGAAAAAAACCAAAACTGTTGTCGGGTGTTGAAAGTGTGTATAAGGTACATGATGTATAAGGTACATGATGTCTTGTATTTACCTCATCACCTGGGGGAGTAGTTATATTTGGTTGGTTATAATAATAAGAACTTTCATTCATCCATTAATTTGTCTCTTTAAATATTCACTACAGAGTAACACAAATGTATCGGCGCATGCAAAGCGATACTGCATTGATAGTATGGCTGACAAGTGGAGGGATTGGAAATGTCGCGTCAAAGATAAAGGTTATTATGCTTATAGTACTAACGAAGAGAGACTAGCTAACTGTCCTCTGGATGTTGTTGAGAATCAATTGCCTTTACTTGTGTCTATGTGGGCAAATGAAGAGATTCAGGTAAATATTAATACATTACATTTAATGCCTACAACTACGTAATTTACTTACCTTTTTGTTATATTTTCAGAAAATAGCAAAAACTAATAAGGTTAATCGATCAAAGCAAGAGTGTTTACCTCACACCGGAAAGAAACCAATGTCTGTACTTATGAAGGAGGTACATGTTTAAAAGTTAATTTAATAGTAATGTTTTCATTATTTCAAATAGAGTACTAACATTTTACATGCTAAAGAGAGCTGATGAGGGATTGCCTACTGATCGAGTTAACTTGTTTATCGCCTCTCGTAAAGGTGCTAAGGATGAGACTACCTTGAATATGATAGTAAGTATTACTTTATGTTGTTTGTTTAGGTTTGCTCATTTATGGTATTGAATATTTTGTTGACTTGCATATATTGGTTGTAGGCTGAACTTCAAAAGGAAGGTGATGAACTGAAAGCAACGGACCAGGATACGCCAGAAGAGTTGGAGAAATTGTTCATTGATCATTTTGGTGAAGATGGACATGGCCGAATGCGTTGTGCAGCACGTGGTGTCACAAAAACAATGGTGTATGGCCGAAAATTAGCATCTCAAACTACATCTACAGAATCTATTGCGTAGAATTTGAAGAAAAATTCGAATTGCAGAAGAAAGAAATGGAGGCACACATTCAAGCTGAACGAGATGCATGTAAGGCAGAAATGGAATTACAGCTCCAAGCTTTTAAACAGGAAATGCTCTCACAACTTCAGTCACAGCTTCAATCCAAAACAGGTGAAAAAGAATTAATTTCTTTAATTTGTGGGATGCCATGTCATATATCATGTTAATCTTGAGGTTGTTGATCTGAGTCATAGGTTTGGTTTCCGTGTTGTCGAATTAATTTGGAGACATGTTTTACTAACTACCCATTGGTCCAAATATTATAGTCACACATGGAATTTAGCATGCCTTGTTACTTTTACTACACTTGTTCAATATATCCAAGGCTGCCATGCTATAGTAAGCATAAGTATAAAATTAGTTATTGATGATTTTGTTATATAGTTTGTTACACATCATTATGTGATATACAATAAAACTTTGTAGGGCTTTATTAATTAATTAGTTGTATGCATCAGTTGTATCTTTTGTAGTATATTTTATGATTGCAATAACAGCTACAAAATATACAAAAATTTAGTATAATATTTACGAGGATGTTTAATAAATGTCCAGTAGGGGTTTGTTAGTGAAATTAGCTTCTGTATTGTGTAGCTAGATAAATGCCTTGAATTATATATAATTTACAAAGTGTTTTATTTTTTCTTAAGCACCTGTTGTGTAATGTTCCAATATATAATTTCTTTTTTAGGTTGATGCTGCAGATGTGACTCAGATGGCCAAAAAAGTTATTCGAAGCTGACATTTTTCTAGTGAAGGTTCCATTTAGTATTTTAGGGTTTTAGAATTTAAGTAAAAACTTTCCATGTTTTCCTAAACATGTTGGATACTTTTTAATTTGTTTGTGATATTTGGTTTGCAAGAATGTTGAATATTAACGTGTTGTTTTAAGATTTGGATGTTGGTAATTTAGTATGGATGGTTGATATTTATCTTGATATTGGTTTTATTTGGTTTCAATTTACAAATTTTTCATTTATTACAAAATTTATTGTAATAAAAAAATATATAAATCTAATATAAAAATGTAAAAAAAAAATTAATTTTTTTATTTACGACGGTTAAACGACATGTGTAGTATATATATATATATATATATTAATTATGCAACAAAGCATCCACGTCGTATATATTCTTTTTACGACGGCAACTAGTTTGTCGTATAAAGATTTACAAATATTTACGACGATGATACATCTGTTGTATAAACTGTTACGACAGACTAATATTTATCGTATATAATAGTTAAAGCAGTGCAATTTACTCTATCGTATATAATATTTGCGACGGACAGATTGTCGTCGCATATACTATATACGACGGTTAACTCTGCCGTATAAAGTATATATTACGAGACTTTATTCCACACCCTATTTTCCGTTGTATGACCGTCGTATATAATATATAAGACGGATTTTTACCTTTATACGACGGTTTTTAACCTTTGTAAATAGTACAAACTTTTGTAGTGTAAGTAATCAACTAGATCAAATAATTTCATTAAATCATCTTGGTTATTTCTCCGGAACAAAGCGGTTTTAAGAAAACGTTTTGAAAATGATATTCATCTAATTAAATAAATATAATTAGACGAATAAGGTTTATTAGTGATGTTGCCTTTAGGTTAATTATTGTGAAATTCTTTTTTAAAAAGCTTTGTCCGGGTTTTCGAAAATTCAATTCTCCTCAGCACTTCGTGCTCATCGCCTACTCCTTATGTTACATCATCTACTTGGAACGTAGGTTACTTCTAACCATACTTCCATTATCTTCTCATTTTTTTTACTGGCATTTAAGTACTATTACGAACAACTTTCATTACAAAATATCTCTACTCCGAACGATAGAGTAAGAGTTAGTGTACTTGCCTGGTACTCCTGCTACGAATATTCGTGCATGTGTCGGGGTCCGGTGATCTATAACAAACAGAATACAAGATCAATCTTCTATGCAATACACTTACAACTCAACTTCTATGCACGTATACAAAATATAACACTGGCTCTAGTGGTTCTGAACCACTGGTTCATACTTGACTTATTCTAAGTCCATGTTAATCCTCGAATACTTAAGTCACAAGTTTAGTCCGAAAGCGTTCCTCAAATACAAGTTATACTTAACCATTTATAACCTCGTTCTTTACACCAATATGTTGCCTTGAAAATTCTTAACAAGTCTCGTGTTTTAGTCGACTCGAAATTCCTCTTTTAACTTAGCCAGAACGGATGGTCAAAGTAATACCTTTAGAGTTGACTTTCCTGAAAATTACTATTCCTTGACTCATACTCCAACACTTTTAATAAATCACTGGAAACGTATTCATATACGAAACCATCTCTAAAGTCATCTTTGGTATTTATACTATTCATCATAAAAATCTTTATTCGAAAACACGGGTCTAGATAGGTGAAATGTATTTTCGAAGTTGGGTTAACTGCGGATTTTTACTATTTACACCACTTTTACTAAAACCTTCATAACTCCATAACCGTTAACTCAATTGACGCACCGTTTTCGCGTGCACGATCTAGAGAATGTCTAGAAGGTAACCAACTCAAGACATGGCTCTAGTCAGAAGAGGTACTTTTCGTAATTAACAAAACAGGGCAGGGCTTTAGCAATGAATAGTGTCATCTCCTTAAAGGGCTTTTCCACTTGCGCAACCTCGGATTATGCATTTTTATAAAAGCAGAAAATAATTTTTTAAACTCGAAACTTCACTAAAACCTTGATAACTGACCTTAATATTTATCCTCAAAATTTCACATTATAAATCGACTCCTAAGGGTCTCAATCATAGTCTCAAAGTGGTTACATTTCTGCAAAGAAATCTCTTGAACCACTTTCACTAAAACTAGCATAACTCTTAAACCGTAAACTCTTTTAATGCGATTCTTGCGGCAAAATAAACTAGACATCCATACCTACATAAAAATATTCAGTGGTGATTTTAAAAATAATTTTATGGTCTCGGGGCTCATTGTTTTTAGGAGCTAAAAAATTTTTGCCATTACGACAGCTATATCTCGGACATTTCCATTTTACAAACACTACAACCAAGCCATACCAGGCAACCAATCATCCTCAACATAAACAAATATCCATTACACTTATCTAAGACCAGTGGTGGTGTTCGAATTCAAAACCCATCATTTTAAACATTTTACAAAGCCAAATAATCACTAAAGCACTCAATATGACCTTAACTTTGCATGAACATCAAAACCACTTCAAAACTCATATAAAACTCAAAGGTGGGTTAGGGTTTATACCTTCCTTGATGTCTTAACAACACTAACAATACTTGGGAATCCTTAAACAAGCCTTGGATAGTCCTTAGGAAGCTTAAACTTGAACATTAAAACAAGAAAACAAGGTTAAGTTACTATTCACTACTATTCATCATCACTTTGTAAAATTTGTATAAATTCAAAAATTCAGAGAATGGTTCTCAAATTTTTACCACACCTTCTACTCTTCAAGGGCATTCTTTTGAGTCATAGCTAATCACCAGGGGATCCTTGAAGCTTGACTTATGGGCTTGCTAAGGTGAGAGGTCGAAACTTCCAATTGCTGGACAATTTTGATTCTCCAACTTGGAGGAGAGATTTGACTAGGCTACACTCCTTTGTTGGCCATGAAATTTTAAACGTGTGTTCTAAATATAATGAGGAAGCTATGGTTCAAATTTGGTGATTTATGAATGGGTAGAAGTGGAGATATGAATTGTTCATTCATGGTTGCTCATGCTGGACAGTTTTGGTGTTCTTTGTTTTCTCTTGCTTTTCTCTCTTTAATCTCCTTGTTGACTAGTTGGTGAATGATTTGGGTGAGATTTGTGATACACACCAGATACTAACACTTTTTAATCCATGTGTCTAGCTTGTGTGGTGGATAAAATATGGTGACAAGAAGCCTTGTTGGCATGTTCTTGATCAAACACCTCTTAAATCCTTTTACTTTTGATTTCTTGATTTCTTTTTCCACCAAATTCACTTGATATAAAAACCTAGATGATCATGCATGGTTTCTAATCTCGTTACGTATTTATCCGAGAGGGGATTCGGTTGAACCATCTTTGGGCCCCTCCCTTCAGGGTTGATGCAAAGAATATGCATTTGGTAATGTCGTTGTAGTAGTAGATGAGAGCAATCTGCTCGAAGTAATTAACATGTTCTTCGGGGTCTCCCAGCCCGTCAAATGAATCAAAATTGTAGTGTTTCAGGTTCTTTTGCCTTGGAATAGCTTCCAAGGAACGGCTGAAGGGCGTCAGAGTGCCTTCAATTTCAAGTCCGGAGTCATGGCCCACTTTTTTCTGTAACTCGTGAATCATTTGCATGAGATTGTCTTCAGGTTCTTCTTCATCTGAGATAAGTTCAGGAATAATTTCTCTTAGAACTCTCTTGGATCCGGACCGCCTCAAGACTCGGTCCTCTTCCTCCTGGACTCTTTTCTGAATCTTGAGCTCGAGTTTTGCTTCCTCCTCTTGCCTGATCTTTTCTTTGAGTTCAGCTAGCTTTTTGAGTTTCTCAGCTTCATGATTTTTACTTTGAGCTTTGTTGGCGGTTTGTTTTTCTTTGCCTTGGTTGCCAATCCGGTCGAAGATTGACCTTCTGGACCGGTGGGAGTGTTCAGAACCTTGTGAATTTTCAGCTTGTTCCGGTTCGGGAGGTGGTGCTATCCGGTTTGCTCGATATGCCCGGATAGCATCCGCCAACTCGTCCCGGGTAAGATTTTGCATGTGCACCGCAGCCAGAGGCACATTAGTGTATTTGTATTGGTTGACTTCAATGTCAATTCGGGCATCCCCGGGGCCAATCCCTACCCTTTCCAGAGCTGGAGCTATTTCTGCCGGCACCAAAGGCATGTCCAGAGCGGGATTAGGGTCCTGGGCCCCGGTATTGGTTCTTTGAGTAGATTTGCTTCCTCTCGGCATGATTTCAAGTTTTCCAACAGAGTATTTCACAAAGTATCGATTATAACAGAACTAGGCTGAGTTTTGGGTAAAGCAGTTTGTGTATGCACTTAATATTTAGATAAGAACACGGGTTGGTAGATATAAACAGATAAGCAGGTAACTACGAGCATAGATCTAGATATCAGCTATGTCTAGAGGCTAAAAATCGTAACTTCATCAAGAGCTGAGCTAGAGAGGCTCAATAATGCTGAATATGTGTACACACAGCAAGGAAATGTGTAAAGCTGACATCTTTAGTAAAGGTTTTATGGTTGTTTTAGATCTTACAGCTTGGTTTCGGACCCTCTTTCGAGAGCTTGCTGATGTAGATGAGTCCTGTGGCACCGAGACCAAAGGACAGAGCTCCCCTCCTTCTAGCACCAATGATAACTCCAAGACCCGATCTAGTGCCTCCTCTGCCGTTCCCACACCTGGTAGGAGGTGAAACTGGTGGTTGGGCGTTTGCAAAACAACACTGGAGGGGGGGTTTTTGCCCCGCGGTGCCTCCGGCGTGAGAGTAAGTGGCGGCTTTGGAGAATAAAAGACAAGGACTAGAGTATCTAATTATGGAGGGTGTGTGTATATGAGTGTGTAAAAGAGAATGTAACCCCTAAAACTTTTTCTCCTCGTCTATTTATAGGCCAAGGATTAGGGTTTAGGGGTTGGTACCTGCAATCTTGAGCGTTGGATCCGAGGTAGGTGGGACACCTATCCGCTGCTGATAATTCCCACCTGTCTAGGTGATGTTTGTGGTGGCGTGTGCCCAGGGCATGTCAGCACGTGGTTTGATGGAGACATGATTGTGGCAATACTAGGATTCCCTTATCTGTCACTGTCATGTAGGACCCTAGTCATGACTCGTGTCTGCCATACTCCCATGCTCCTTGGGCCTGGGTTGCGGGTTCATTTGGCTTGAGTCCGATCCGGACTGGGTGGAGGCCGGTCTCAGGGCGACCTTGGGCCGAGCCCAGTCGAGATTGGTTATAGCCTATCAATAAGAGTACTGAAAACTAGGTTTCTCAAAAATTATTTGATCATCTACAACTGATTACGATCCATGAAAATCCGTATACTCCCGATGGGGTTAGCAAGAATTCCCATGTTCGTGTGTATTTGACTTGCAAAGTTCCCATATCCATAACAAAACACTATAAGAAAGAGGTAAGATATGGATGTTTGTCTTGTTTTAGTTGGTCGTCCTTGAAAGTTTGAAAATAATTTGACGTAGAAGGAATGTGATAATGTCATATTGTTTGGATGAGGTAATCATAAATTCGGTATGGCTCATATTCTAGATTTTGACAATACCATATACTAGAAAAAGTCCAGTTTCTTGATAATGGCCAATATCAAAAAAAGTTTGAGGAGGCAATCAAAGAAACTGAATGATTTTTTACCCAATAACAATTTAGTAGTTCCAAAAGAGATTGTACATGAGTTGCCTATGGCCCCATAAGTGTATAAGCATAAGCAGAATAATGTTTCAAAGAAGGTGACGACGTGATGGTGTTTTTGTTCAAAAAGAGTTTTCCAATTGATTCCATAGACATCTTCAATACATTCAATGTGGTTGATATCTACGTGTACGATGTTGATTCTCTTCTAAATTCGGGTGAGAACTTGGAGTTGAATTCTTCGGAAGAAGTGAAGGTGTTAGAGGCCCAACTTCTTACTGGGCTGGACCGAAGGCCCAGTCGTGGAATGACCGAAGGCCCAGTCGTGGAATGACCGAAGGCCCAGTTGTGGAATGGGTACCGGTTTGGCGAAGGCCCATGTCACCCGGTCCCTTCATTTACAACGGTTCGTTCGGTTGTGCATCCCTGGGAACGTGGGAACGTGGAACACGTTCGCCACTCACTTTACTCTCCGGTAACTGCCAACATTGAGGATAAAGAGGTTAACCAAGGTTTGGGTTCAGGCATTCAATCACTTACACACAACACAAACACTCTGCGTTTACCTTTATTCATAAAAACCAGTTAACTTATTCTTACACCGGAGGTGAATCGGGGGGCCACACCCTCGCATTCTTCTTCAATTGCAGGTCCGGCCGAACGGATACACCGACGGAAATTGGTTGCAACATTTGGCGCCGTCTGTGGGAACACAGAGTTACGTTTGTGTTGGATTATATTGTTAGTAATGGCAAACGAAACCGAGATACCAACGGCTGACGATGGCACTATGGCTGTAAACACTCGCACCACTCCTCCCATCACCCCAAGACATTTGATTTTCGATGAAGAGGGGGACATACCGTCTCCCGAAGAGCAACGGGAAATTTTGATGAAGTGGCGAGAAGAACAAAAAGCCAAGGGGAAACGGAAAGAGATAGAGAAAGAGAAAAGCAGCAGGGAGGCCGAACGTCTGGCCAAAAAAAGGGAGGCCGACCGTTTGAGGCTAGAAGCCCTAAAGATCCAAAGGGAGGAGATCGAGTTACAAGAAAAGGTACTCCGCGAGGCTCTAGAAGCCGAAGACCCGGAGTTAGACGACCGAAGAGACAAAAGACCAAGAACCAGAATTGATGAAGATGAGTCAGGGGACTCTGAATCAAACTCGAGGAGAACTCGGTCAAAGGTGGTTTATTCCTCCGATTCGGAAGAGGAGGGTCCACATACGGACGATCGCATCCGGAGAATTGAGAAGGCCATGTTTGGAGAGAGAAAGGTTAGCCACGAGCCAGTGGTGACCGAAGACGTCGAACACTTTCGACCGCCTCCCGGAAGGCAGTTCCCGAAGATGAATGAATTTAACGGAAAGGGTGACCCCGAAGATCATTGTGAGAAATATGAATCGCTCATGACTGGGATGGGGCACTGCGATGTGATGCTATGTAAGATGTTCAAGACCTACCTGAAGGGGAATGCATCCATGTGGTACAGGTCGCTGAGACCTAGGTCGATAGGCTCGTATGAGCAAGTGAAGAAAAAATTCTTAGGGCACTACTCACATTTGTGCCGAAGAGAGAAGGATACTGAAGCACTGATCCACTGCAGGCAAGGGCCGAACGAAGATTTGGGTGATTACTTAGCAAGGTTCAAAGAAGAAGCTGGCACGGTCACCAACTTGGACAAAGTCAAGGCGGCTGGATTCCTCGCAGCGGGCCTCGACCCTGTCAAAGGTAAGAAGCTTCGATCCTCTCTTTATGATATGCCTCCCAAATCTTTAAATGATATATATGTGAGAGGAGAGGCCATTAGAAGAAAATTGGAATCAATTGGGGGGTACAAGGAGAAGAAAAGTGATAGGTATGATAGGAGAGATGACCGAAGGGATGACAGAAGAGACGACCGAAGGGGTCGAGGAGATATCAAGAGCAGGTTGAATGATACAAGGCCCGACAAAGGGGCCGAACGAAGAAGAGATAGAGATAGCACCGTGTTCACACCGTTAAACACACCTATCTCGAAGATTCTCCATGAGATAAAGGGTAAACCTGGGTTTGTCAGACCACCCAAGTTGAAGACCCCTGAGAACAGAAGAAGCGACAGCAAGTATTGTGACTACCATCGGGACAAAGGTCACAACACCGAGGAGTGCTATCATTTGAAGAAGTTAATTGAAAGAATGATCAAAGATGGGGAACTGACCCAATTTGTGGGCGACTTGAGGGACAAACTCGAGTCCAGGGAGAAAAGGAAGGAAGCTGAGAGTTCGGAGAAGTACAGAGGGGAGGTCAGGACAATTTCTGGAGGAACAGTGCTTGATCGGGATAGTAAGACAGCAAGGAAAAAGTACGCCAGACAGATCTACAACCTGTACCAATCAAGTTCAGCTAAGCAACCATTGCCTATCTCCTTCACAGAAGATGACTACGAAGACGTGATATGGCCGCACGAAGACCCACTTGTTATAAACCCAGTAATCGGGGAAAACAAGATATGGAGAGTGCTGGTGGACGAAGGGAGTTCAGTCAACATTCTATATCACCGGACATATTGCAAGATGAATTTGGGAGGTGAACAGTTGGAGCCATGCCACGAGGCGCCCTTGTATGGTTTCGGTAATCAGCCTGTACCGATAGAAGGGACCATCACTTTGTCTGTCATGATGGGAAAAGCGCCGTACACTGTGGTGAAGGAAGCAAAGTTCTATGTCGTCCGGGTCGATAGTCCGTACAACGGAATTTTGGGAAGGCCGGCCTTATCTTTGTTCCAGGTCGTGTCCTCTGTCCCTCATCTAAAGTTGAAGTTCCCAACAGAACATGGAGTTGGAGAAATGAGAGGTGATCAGAAAGCCGCCAGAATAATCATGTTGGAGGATTTGGAAAGAGACAAAGACATAGAGATGACTGAAGCCGGAAAAAGGAAAAGAAATGGGACCGAAGCTGGGGGCAGCCACCAACTGCTGAACATTGAGTTGGAAAAGTTTGGGGCCGACCTGTCAAGCCCGATTGCTGAGCCGGCTGCGGAGACCGAAGAGGTAGAACTATACGTGGGTCAGTCGGGAAAGATGATCTAAATTGGAAAGAACATGGAGCCGAAATTAAAAGAAAAAGTCATCAAGGTCATTAGGGAATTCCACGACGTATTCGCATGGAATCCCGAAGATATGCCAGGTCTGGACCCTGCGGTTGCCAAACACTGTTTAAATGTAACTCCCGAAGCCAAGCCCGTAAGACAAAAGAAGAGGAATTTCGCCATGGAAAGGCAGAAAGTAATCCAAGTTGAAGTCGAAAAATTACTGGAAGCAAAGTTCATTGAGGAGATAGACTATCCCGATTGGTTGGCAAACGTAGTGGTGGTGAAGAAATCTAATGGCAAGTGGAGGATGTGTGTCGACTACACCGACCTGAATAAGCATTGCCCGAAAGACCACTATCCCTTGCCAAACATTGACCAACTGATAGATGCTACTTCGGGGCATCAAATACTCAGTTTCCTGGATGCATTCTCAGGATATCACCAAATTGCCATGAATGCCGAGGACGTTCCCAAGACAGCATTCATCACACCGAATGGTACTTATGCCTACATCAAGATGCCCTTCGGCTTGAAGAATGCCGGGGCAACATTCCAAAAGATGATCAACAAAGTGTTCAAAGCCCAGATCGGCCGGAACATGGAATGCTACGTGGACGATATGATTGTTAAGTCCCTTTTCAGGGATCATGCCGAAGATCTGAGGGAATGTTTTGAAACGCTTAGAAGAAACAACATGAGGATCAATCCGAACAAATGTACGTTTGGAGTGAATAGTGGGAAATTTCTGGGATACATGGTTAGCGCCAGAGGAATTGAAGCCAATCCGGAGAAGATTAAAGCAGTCATTGATATGGAGGCACCGAAGACAATCAGGGACATTCAAAAGCTGACCGGACGGCTAGCAGCCCTGAGGAGGTTCATCTCCCGATCGGCCGAAAAGGCCTTACCATTCTTTGAAGTGCTTCGGGGGTCCAAGAATTTCGAGTGGGGGCCAAATTGCCAGAAAGCATTCGAGGATGTTAAAGAGTACTTAGTGAAAGCCCCACTCTTAATGAGACCCGACCCGAAGGAGACATTGCAGCTGTACTTGGCTGTGAACGACCGAACACTTGGGGCCGTGTTGGTCAAAGAACATGAAGGAAACCAGCATCCGGTATTCTATGTCTCTCATATTCTCAAGGACGCAGAAACAAGATATCCGAATGCAGAGAAGTTCGCTTATGGACTGGTAGTGGCCGCAAGAAAGCTAAGGCACTATTTCCAGGGAAGGACAATCAAAGTTGTAACCGATCAGCCGTTAAAGAAAATATTGCAAAGGCCAGAGGCATCGGGCAGAGTGGTGGCTTGGGCGATCGAATTGGGGGAGCATGATTTGGAATATACACCAAGGACTTCGATCAAAGCCCAAGCATTGGCGGATTTCATAGTAGAATGCTCTTTTTCGGGGCCGAATGACTTAGCTCCTGAAGAACAAATGATTCAGACACCGGGAAAATGGAAGTTGTTTGTCGATGGTTCGGTCGCCAAGGAAAAGTGCGGGGCAGGTCTAATTCTTACAAGCCCAGAAGGATTCGAGATTTGTCAAGCTATCAGGTTCACTTTCCCGTTGACGAACAACGAAGCCGAATATGAAGCACTCTTGGCCGGGCTAGATTTGGCAAGAAATTTGGAAGTTAAGCACATAAGGGCGTTCAGTGATTCAATGTTGGTGGTAAAACAGTTCTCAGGAGAGTATGGGCAAAAAGATCCCCGAACCAAGGCATACGCCCTTAAGGTACGTGAACAATCTTTGCTGTTTGAAACTTTCGAGTTAACTCAAGTAGCTAGAGAAAACAACAGTCGGGCAGACGCCCTCTCGAGGTTAGCTTCGGCAGAAACCAAAAACCTAAGTGGGTCCATCTATCTGACCGAAGTAAAGACACCTTCGATAGACAAGAAGCAGTGCATGGAAATTCATCAAGGGGTCAATTGGATGACTCCCATCAGGGCCTTCTTGGAAAAAGGCATCCTACCACTTGACCGAAGAGAAGCACAGAAGGTTAAGTATCGGTCGGGAAATTACACTCTGGTCGGGGGCCGTTTGTTCAGACGATCGGTAAGCCAGCCGCTACTCAGATGTTTGGACAAAGATGAACAACAGCTTGCTTTGGAGACGGTTCATGAAGGGATTTGTGGAGAACATTTGGCAGGACGATCCTTAGCCTTCAAGATCCTTAGGCAGGGATTCTTCTGGCCAAAAATGAAAGAAGACGCCACAGAGTATGCAAAGAAATGCAAGCAATGCCAGATATTCAGCACAATCCCGAAGCAACCTCCCGAAGAGATGTCTTCAGTCCTTAGCCCGATCCCATTTGCTATGTGGGCGGTCGATATTGTGGGGATCCTACCCACCAGCACTAAGCAAGCGAAATACTGTATTGTGGCAATCGACTATATGACAAAGTGGATAGAAGCAAAACCCCTTTCGGCCATTACCGAAGAGGCCGCGAAGAAATTCATGCTGGAACAGGTGATCTTGAGGTTTGGCATACCTATGGTTTGTGTGTCCGATAACGGTACTCAATTCATTGGGAGCAAGTTCAGAGAATTCCTGGCTCAATTCGGGATAAAACAGAAGTTTAGTTCAGTAGGGCATCCCCAAGGAAACGGGGCGATCGAGGCGGCCAACAAAATCATTTTTGATGGAATCAAGAAAAGGCTAGGGGAAGCTAAGGGACTTTGGGCTGAAGAACTACCATGGGTCCTATGGGCTTACCGAACCACTACAAGATCTTCAACCGGGGAAACACCTTTCAAACTGGCCTTCGGAACCGATGCCCTTCTACCTGTCGAAGTTGGTTTAGAGTCGTACCGAACAGAAACGTTTAACGTGGAGACAAATGAGTTCGGACTTCGAGCAAATGTGGACTTACTAGAAGAAGAAAGAGAGGCTGCCCACCAAAGAAACTTAAGGTACCAACTGCAGGCAGCCCAGTACTATAATTCGGAGGTGAAGAAGAGATTTTTTCGAGCCGGGGACTTAGTGCTTCGGGAGTTAGCCACCTCCATGCCAGCAAAAAAAGGCAAGCTTATGCCCAACTGGGAAGGTCCATATGTGGTGATTGAAGTGGTCCGACCAGGCACCTACAAATTGGCTCATCCGGACGGCAGCCCAATCAAAAACACCTGGCACGCCGCTCGCCTTCGCCGTTTCTACCAGTAAGCATACTGGTCCAACTTTTATTGCTTTTTACTTCAGTATTTTGTCTTATGCAACTTTATTCTGAATTCTATAAGCTAGCATCAATCTGTAATCAAATCTATGTAAGAGTTGCATGGTTAATGAAAAGATTGTTTTGCTCCATTTTTTATCCGTTGTTGTTAAGCTAAGTACATTTATAGCCAAAAAGCTAAGTACGCAATATTAAGCTTAATAGACCCATGTTTGGGGCCAACCGTATAAAACATGCGCCCCTTAACTTATTGGTAGTGTTCAAGAACATTGCGTCTTAAGCTACAAATACTTGACGAATCCAAATTTGGGGCCGACCGAATAAAATTTGGCCTCTTACAAAACTGTCTTAGTATTCAAGTTGCTTTGACATTAAGGCCGGGAGAAAATATTTTTCAGCCGACCGAATGAGACCTTAATCATTTACAAAACCCCTTAAATACTTGGGGGCAGCTAGGTTACGACCAAAGATGCACAAAAAGGCAAGAATGGCCGAAGAATCACAAAAATACAAGTAATTATGCTAAGGCGAAAATGGCCGAAGATGCATAAAAATATAAGTAATTATGCCAAGGCAATATAATGCCGAAGACGCATAAAAATAAAAATAAAATAAATATGCTAAGGCAAAATGAAGCCGAAGAGGCATAAAAAAGAAAAATCATGCTAAGGCAAAACATAGCCAAAGACGCATGAACAGAAACAGAAGCCAAATTAAGGCCGAAGCCGAAGACGCATAAAAGAAGAATATTATGCTAAGGCAAACTTAAATAAAACAAGCCCGAAGGCAAAGTAAAGTATTACAAGCCCGAAGGCACGAATAAAGAGCCCGAAGGCAAAGTTAAACATTACAAGTTCGAAAATATTAAAATCTACAAAATTACAAGGCTTCATCAGCTGGAGGTTCGTCGGAGAGAGACTCATCTTCGCCCGAAGAAACCTCTAAGGGTTGATCAGACTCCTCCCGACCAACCGGATCCGTCATCCCGAGCGAAGGATCTACCAGCTGAGTATGATCGAAGCCCAAAGAATGTGCTTTCAGCACAGCGCCGTCATACCCCAGTTGGTAGCATCTTTCTTCGGTCAGCTCCAGGGTCTTCTGCAGCTTCCGAACCTTTTTCCTTGAAAGCTTGAGCTGCTTGTTTCTCCACTCGACCCTAGCCCTCAAGGTGTCCATCTCCTGCAACTTTGCCTTCAAGGCATCATTTTCGGCCTTCAAGGAGTTAGATTGGCCGGTGACCCTCTCCAAGTCAGAAGTTGCATTCCGGAGGCCCTCTTCAGCCTTGATTGCCCGAACTTCAGTCAGGTTGGCTGCCTCCAGCTTTTTCTGGATACCCTCCATCCGTTCGGTCACTACGGCCGACCAAGAGACCCCCTGGAAACAAACAAGGGAAAAGAATTAAACACTGAATACAAGTGAAAGAAATAACACCGAGAAAAAGCAAAGCTTACCATGGAGAGCAGAGCCAGCATTTCAGTACAAGCCTCAAGGTCGTTTGCCTTAGCAAACGTGGGCCTATCGGCTGGCAGAATGAGACCCCGGCAAAGATCGGGACCTACTATGGTGGACAGCTGGGGGGCAGGGACAATGATTTGATCTGTCTCAAGGACTCCCCAGGGAGGATGGTATACTTTCAGTCCGGCATCTCCCGACCGACCCCTCTTTCGGGAATCGGTTGAGAGGGCCTGGACGATACCATCCCCCTGATCTCGCGGAGGAGAAGCCACTGGAGTTTTGCTTCCCCCACCGGTGTCGGGAACAGCTTCCAGCTCCTTGCCGGCCGATTGATCGGCAGCATCGGCTTCGGCCGTAGCAGCTATTGAGAGTTGAGCTGCCTTCTTGCGTTTACGCTCAATAATGTGACCAAGAGAAGACACTGCACAAAAACGAGAGTGTTAAACATTGGCAACAAGAAATAAAAATACAGTAAAGGAAACACTCGGATGGAAAGGAGTAAGGATAAATGTTACCACTACCCCAGAGGGAGACCAACCAGGCGTTATCCCGGCTGTCCGATAGGGGAACCCTTCCCATATCGAGTTCACAAAGAAGACGATAATCGTGTTTGTCCGCCTCCAACTGTGACGCCCCGAGATCCGGGGTCAAGGATCCGGGCCGTCAAGGTCCAATTTCCGATCAATATCAATATCTCTGTAGTTTTTTTTTTTTTTAAATAAATAAGTAAATAAATAGGCAGTTGACCCCACACTAATACACACACACACCAGTCATATGCTCATAGAACAACAACCACAATATTTAAAAGTTTTAAAGTTAACAGTTATTACAAGCCCAGAATTTACTAAGTACATTGTTGAACAAAGCTTCTACAGGAAGCACTTCAACAACTAAAGTTTATTACAACTTACACCCTTAATTTACATAAGTATACTAAGCCCCTTCGCTTGTCACTACCTCGGGGATGGTCGCCAGCACTCGCTCAAAAGGTCGCCTTTCCCTTACCCTCTTGCGGGGTGTGGTACGTAGTATCGGCATGGGACCTAGCTGCTATATACATAAATAGCAAGAGTGAGCTATAATAGCTCAGCAAGATCATTCTGTAACTAAAATTTAGAATGTGAACAAGTATACATATATGTATAGGCATATGTAATAGCAGGAAACAATTAAAATCCTTAAGGAAGAGTAAAGCTCTTATTTAATAATACATCATCCACTCACTATTATAAGAAAGTAGTCTATATTAATATAATATCAGTTTTTCTTCATCTGTATCCATAATACCATCATCTCATATCGTTATTCTGATTTCAGTATTGAAATCCACAATAATATAATATCAGTTTTTCTTCATCTGTAACTATCATTCCCTCATCTCATATCATTATTCTGTTTTCAGTATAGAAATCTAATATAATATAATATCAGTTTTTCTTCATCTGTAATCATCATTCCATCATCTCATATCATTATTCTGTTTTCAGTATAGAAATCTAATATAATATAATATCAGTTTTTCTTCATCTGTAATCATCATTCCATCATCTCATATCATTATTCTGTTTTCAGTATAGAAATCTAATATAATATAATATCAGTTTTTCTTCATCTGTAATCATCATTCCATCATCTCATATCATTATTCTGTTTTCAGTATAGAAATCTAATATAATATAATATCAGTTTTTCTTCATCTGTAATCATCATTCCATCATCTCATATCATTATTCTGTTTTCAGTATAGAAATCTGAAAACCATTGTCTACACTTTCTTTTTAAAAACATTGGGGATATCTGCTGTCGCCTGATACGTTAGGACGATGATCAGTCGCCTAATCGTACCTGCTCTCTCTTTACTACCGGTAGAAGGAATGAAGATCATCCCTGGAGGAAGGCCACCTGCTAACATCCTCCCTTGGCATCTTCGTGCCGTAATAAAAATAATAAATGCTGGACTGTGTCGCACACAGCCCTGACACAGCCACTTACGCAAGTCTGTTGCAATCCCCCTCTTTATCACATCATTATTCTCTTTTCAAAATATCATTTCCATTTCCATTTTCTCACTTTCATTTTCACATATCATTCTCTCATATCATTTCCATTCTTGCACATTACTTCTATAAAATATATATATATATCATAAGGCTTTGATTATGATTCAGACCTCTCTTTCAAATTCAGAAATCAAATATACTTTTATATTCGTAAAATATTCCATCTATTTTAAGAGTGATGCATGTAAATCAAATAATGTTTAGTAAACCACTGATACTTAATAAGAACATTTTTAATATAATATTATAACCATATAACCCTCGATAACAACTGATACCATTCTCTCTTATTCTCTTAATCAGAAGGCATGTTCAGTTCATGCATAATCATCTTTATACATATCCATCTCATACTCTCATTCATATTCATATACATCTTATACTCATATCCATATTCATATACATCTTTAGATATCTTTCTTTTCAATATTAATACTCAAGGAAGACAATTTCTTCACAATATAGTAATAATAGCATCACATATATATTTCACAAAATCAAGTTTCTTTATGAAGATAAGTAGTTTTACAAATAGGGATAGAAGAAATCTTGCCTCGGTTTCGATATCCTGACGATATGGCTCGTCCCTCTTCCGGAGTTTCTATAAACACAAAAGGACCGTCGTTAGAACCACATCTCTTACTCACTACACTCTTGTATAACATTACCTTTTGAAACTTTAATATATATTTAAAGTATTCTTATTACCCCAAAGGTTCAAGAACTTAACCATTTATAACCTAAGTCGAAGTTTCAGGGGTTTTCACCATTTTCCTTAACGACCACACTTAACTGTAAAAATTCTCAGAAAATATGGATTTCGAATTTTAACGTAAGGTCAACTGGAAATAGTTCTTTGACCACACTACTACCATATCCCAAAATTTCGTGACTTTTAACAATGTTAAAGTATGGTAATTGTAACCTCAAGTTTGATACATTTACAGTTTCTCGGTTTCTGAACCGCTTCCACTAAAACTGACTTTTCTCCTAAACCGTTCATCAGATTTTAACGCACCTTATATCAAAACGATCTATGAACTAAGCTCTATCATTTCATAGTTAATTAGGGACCTGGACAGTAGGGTATCATACGGATGCAGGGGGTCCAAAACAGGGCAATTTATATCCTAACGAAAATCGGGCATTATAACGGCTATAATTTCGTACTTTCCAAAATCAAACTCCTCCAAAATCAATCATCAAACACAATAATCCTCACCTACACCATGTGGTATGCTTCACCAGCCATGGTTACAAGTCCACAACACATTTCCATAATCATTCAAACACATATAAACAACTATAACATCATAAACATAACCTTTATACCACTTAATCACTAAACATAACATTATCCATCATAAACACAAAAGGGCAAGGGTTGTTATACCTTTTTGAAGCTTGAAGAACACTTAATAATCCTTAGTAATCCTTGGACACACCTTGAACAACCTTGAATTAACTAAAAGATCCATAAAAACAAAGTTAACTCTAAGATTCTACTATTCACTACTATTCATCAAGTGACTTGAATGATTTTATTACCTATGAAGAAGATGATGATTGGCTTTGAAACTTTGTGAATATCTCTTTCTAACCTCCAAGAAACTCCATGAATTTTCCTTAGATTTGTAGTTGATTTTTGCTAGGGTTTTGATTTTCCTTTTTCTCTTTTTTTTTTCTTTGTGCCGAATGGAAAGATGAGGAAGGGGGAGAGTTCTTTTGCTTCTTTTTGATCTTATCTTACTAATCTCTTGTTAATCTAGTGTATGGTGGAAGCTTGGTAGATATTTTTGTGGTTTAATCCTTGCCAAAGTACTAATTTGCCCTTAAAACAAGTTAGTGGATGGTGATGTCACTCATGATGTCATCCAATGCATCCTTTAATCTTTTTTCTTGATTTTCCTAAGTAATTTACTAGCATTCTTGGTAATAATAATGTGGTATATATCCTTGTTATGTTATAATCTTGGTTGTTTAATCTCCATACTCGTCTAATTGTGGTTCGTTTCGAATGTACCTCATTATCTCAGTGGTTTTGAAACCATTTAACAATCCAATTTCCTTTGGTATTTCTTAACTTAATAATCCCTAGGTTAAATCTAAATTCACTAATTCCTCAATATATAATTCTTATAATGTTTCCATGCTCCTTAATATCCAATAGAAGCTTATTCGAAATCAAAATCCTCAAAATCCATGCTTCAGGAATTTCTGAAATCTAACGTCATTTCGAGTCACTTATTTCCATTGTACGACACTAATATGGTCTCTGTTTATTCATTTTATGTTTCCATTATAGGGTACCTATATACCATTTCTCTAAATCCTCGGAATTTACTATTCATGTGACCACTGTAACATTACTGAAGTTAGGGTTATTACATCCTTCCCCCCTTAAAAGGATTCCGTCCCGGAATCATGTTGGAAATGTCCATAAGTATCTTTCTCCTTCACACCTTCTAACTTCCACACTATCTCCTTTATCCTTTTTCCTTCTATAATATATCTATCTTGTTTGCGCAGAAATATACTAACATAACTTCTTGTCATTCATCAACATGCCATTTAGTTTATCAATAGCAGTCCTTTTACTGTCTTTTCCTCACCAATCTTCTCCTGTTTCAAGTCATTCCAGATTATCTCGTCTCTCCTTCCTCTTTTGACGAAGATATTTGCCACTACATTGACCTTTTCTGAATGGTAGTGTATCTCACTTATGGTTTGACCATCTTCTGATCTCTATCATGACATAAATATTAATTCCTCAATATTCCTATAGCTCCTCTCTGTAAAATTTTCCAGAAAATAAGCTCTAATAATATTCTTTAAAACAATTGTAAGAAAATACTACCTATAATATATATTTCCTGTTCGTCTCCACAAGCTTGTGTTTTCCCAAAACACTCCTACTTTTCTTTTCATAACGTTTCCTAGCCCTTAACAGATACTGATTTTCCTTATCTATTTTATTAACTTATTTATTCCATTAATTGATTAAGTCGATCCTTAACCAAAGACTTACACACAAAATTTAAATCGAAAAAGCAAGTACCTGTATCCGCATCTGGTTTTGTCAACGCTTCCCCTAAGGTCATGTTGTACACTCTAGCAGTAGGCCTATTTGAAGCAGCCCCACTCTGTCCTGATGCGTATGACCCACCTGAACGGCAATCTCTAGCAAAGTGTCCTAGTTTCCCACACTGGTAACACTTAACATCTCTTCTAGGGTTTGCATCAGTTGATGGGCACTGGTTAAAGTAGTGTCCTTTTTGTCCACACTTAAAACAAGTTATTCCCAGCACTCTACAGACTCCTATATGCTTCTTACCACACGTCTCACAATCTGGTAATGGTGGTCGTGATTGATTGGACTGAAATGTTCCCGAAGATTTTCCACCCTGACTCACCGTCACACTAGTAGTCTTGTTACCCCCCGATTTTCCTACAAATTGAGATTTTTGTCCTTTACCTCCTTTGTTAAAGTAGCTTCCCTCACTTGAACCTCCTTTTGGGCCCTCAAATCTTCTTTTCTTATTCTCTCGACCTATTTGAGCTTGCTCACTCTCGGCCTCTACAATTGATGCCTTTTGAACCACTGCAGCATAATCAGTTAACTCAAATGGGGCCACTCTCGTTCGTAACCAGGGTTTTAACCCTTGTTGAAACCTTTTTGCACGTTGTTCTTCAGTACGCACAAACTCGGGAACAAACCTCGACAGTTCTGAGAATTTATTTTCATACTCTGCCACTGTTAGGTTATCCTGTTTTAACTCCAGAAACTTTAATTCCATTTGGTTTTCTAGATACCTAGGAGAATACTTTTCTAGGAACACCCTAGTGAAACGCTCCCAGGTTATCACTCCCGCTTCCTCTAGGTTCTTCCTAGCTTCCCACCAGTAATTTGCCTCTCCCTTTAGGAGATAGGCTGCAAAAACTGTTTTCTGATCTTCCTCTATCCTCAGTATTTCGAAAGCTTTCTCCATTTCTTTTAGCCATGCCCTGGCTACTACTGGGTTAGTGGTTCCCTCGAATTCTGGGGGCTTTAATGACTTAAAGGCACGAAAGGAACTAGCTGCCTGATTGGGGAGAACATGTGGTGGTTGAGGATTCTGTGGATTTGCTAAATTCTGCCTTAATAAGTCCATGAATTGGGCAAAGGGATCACCTCCCGGATTCCTTTGTTGGCCAGTTGATTCCTCTTCTCCTTCTTCATGATTTTCTTCATTATGAGCATTTTCGTTCAATCTAGTACCTTCGATATTTCGACTTCTTTCGTCTCTCTCATTTTCCCTTGCATTCGCTCTACTGTCACGTCTAGGCGGCATAGTTCTGTACATAACAATAGTCCTTATTAATTACCCGAATTTGGGTTACCATATACATCATTTCTATATACACAATTATATCATTAATTAGCTCATTTGCATACCACAATATCTTTATCATGCGATTTACATCTAGTTATACCATAACTTTAGTAGGTAAGTGTATCGCCCTTAACACGATAGCCTTTTCATTAAGTCAATCACCTTTTATATATCAATATTTCTGAGTCTCAACATTTATTATACAAAAATATACAGCAAAAAAATTTAGATAGAAATGCACAAACTTCATTAATGTACATAAATATTTTACAATTTGGTTACAACATCTTTTACTGCTAATAATATACATCATCTAATACAAGGTTCGAAACCCAAAACATAGTCGTACATACTAATCCGATATCACCAAAAGTACTACTAACTGTCCTCTAATCAGACTGGGATTAAAACAGTGGACAACTAAACTAATCCCCAAAATGACATCAGCAAGATGACTAGTCTGATTAGTGACAACTACTATCCCGGCTCACACCCCTGCCCTGACAACATCCCGTATCTGGACCACCATGGTAGTAACCGTATCAACTATCTGGGCCCTCCACGCCGGGTCTCCCCTATCACCCAACAACCTCCTAAGATCTCCCAATGCTCGTAGCTCAATACTGATCATCCCCAGAGATATCCCATCCGGGATAACCCCTCCTCTCCCTCTCTCTAACCTCTGTAGAAGGGTGTCTATAGTCCTGCGGGACTCCTCCAACTGTCCCTGAAGAGCAAAGTACTCGGTCAATAAGGTAGCTGAAAGTGAGTCACCCGCCGGTAAGGGTGCCTCCTGAGGGGGTACAGCTAGGGGAGGTGCATCCACAGGTGGAGGTGGTGGTGGTGCAAAGGGTGGGGATGGAGGAACCGACTCTGTCTCAGCATCCTCTGAAGGATCCTCCTCCTCCTCAAAGAAACCAAAATGCCCTGGAGGGGTAAACTGCTCAAAAGGATCATCTATAGGGTCAGGACTAGGTAGTGGGGATGGAACTGGTGACGGCTCCGGGATGGGTCGGACAGGTGTGGGAATCATCTGAATATCCCTCCACTCAATCGGCTCCTCAGGTATAACTGACAACCTAGGCCTCTTACGCAGTGGCCTCTCCTCCTCTGGGATCTCCGATCTCACTCTGGAAGGACCTGCCTCGTCAGATCCTGTAGAAGGTCTACCCATATATGGCACTAGGGCCACAGCATCTCTCCGTCTCTGCTCCTCTGCCTCATCTCTCTCTAATCGCTCTCTAGCCGCCGCCCGGCGTCTCTCCCTGAGGTCCTCAACTGCATACTCGGGGACCTCTACCCCGGCCAGCTGAAGATCTAATAGCTCCTGCTCTGACCTCCCTAGCCACTGGGGGTCCTGACTCGGCTCAACCATCTCCGCTCCCTATAATAAAACATAAAATTCTATTAGTAACAGTCTAATAAATTATAATATATGCTTAAAGTAAATACTACCTGCGATATACCACCCCTGAACTTGATGGAAGTTCACAATTTATATTATAACTGATACATTTATTATTATCACTTTTGTTTATGAGCATATGACTCTTAGCTCTGATACCATCTGTGACGCCCCGAGATCCGGGGTCAAGGATCCGGGCCGTCAAGGTCCAATTTCCGATCAATATCAATATCTCTGTAGTTTTTTTTTTTTTTTTTTTTAAATAAATAAGTAAATAAATAGGCAGTTGACCCCACACTAATACACACACACACCAGTCATATGCTCATAGAACAACAACCACAATATTTAAAAGTTTTAAAGTTAACAGTTATTACAAGCCCAGAATTTACTAAGTACATTGTTGAACAAAGCTTCTACAGGAAGCACTTCAACAACTAAAGTTTATTACAACTTACACCCTTAATTTACATAAGTATACTAAGCCCCTTCGCTTGTCACTACCTCGGGGATGGTCGCCAGCACTCGCTCAAAAGGTCGCCTTTCCCTTACCCTCTTGCGGGGTGTGGTACGTAGTATCGGCATGGGACCTAGCTGCTATATACATAAATAGCAAGAGTGAGCTATAATAGCTCAGCAAGATCATTCTGTAACTAAAATTTAGAATGTGAACAAGTATACATATATGTATAGGCATATGTAATAGCAGGAAACAATTAAAATCCTTAAGGAAGAGTAAAGCTCTTATTTAATAATACATCATCCACTCACTATTATAAGAAAGTAGTCTATATTAATATAATATCAGTTTTTCTTCATCTGTATCCATAATACCATCATCTCATATCGTTATTCTGATTTCAGTATTGAAATCCACAATAATATAATATCAGTTTTTCTTCATCTGTAACTATCATTCCCTCATCTCATATCATTATTCTGTTTTCAGTATAGAAATCTAATATAATATAATATCAGTTTTTCTTCATCTGTAATCATCATTCCATCATCTCATATCATTATTCTGTTTTCAGTATAGAAATCTAATATAATATAATATCAGTTTTTCTTCATCTGTAATCATCATTCCATCATCTCATATCATTATTCTGTTTTCAGTATAGAAATCTAATATAATATAATATCAGTTTTTCTTCATCTGTAATCATCATTCCATCATCTCATATCATTATTCTGTTTTCAGTATAGAAATCTAATATAATATAATATCAGTTTTTCTTCATCTGTAATCATCATTCCATCATCTCATATCATTATTCTGTTTTCAGTATAGAAATCTGAAAACCATTGTCTACACTTTCTTTTTAAAAACATTGGGGATATCTGCTGTCGCCTGATACGTTAGGACGATGATCAGTCGCCTAATCGTACCTGCTCTCTCTTTACTACCGGTAGAAGGAATGAAGATCATCCCTGGAGGAAGGCCACCTGCTAACATCCTCCCTTGGCATCTTCGTGCCGTAATAAAAATAATAAATGCTGGACTGTGTCGCACACAGCCCTGACACAGCCACTTACGCAAGTCTGTTGCAATCCCCCTCTTTATCACATCATTATTCTCTTTTCAAAATATCATTTCCATTTCCATTTTCTCACTTTCATTTTCACATATCATTCTCTCATATCATTTCCATTCTTGCACATTACTTCTATAAAATATATATATATATATCATAAGGCTTTGATTATGATTCAGACCTCTCTTTCAAATTCAGAAATCAAATATACTTTTATATTCGTAAAATATTCCATCTATTTTAAGAGTGATGCATGTAAATCAAATAATGTTTAGTAAACCACTGATACTTAATAAGAACATTTTTAATATAATATTATAACCATATAACCCTCGATAACAACTGATACCATTCTCTCTTATTCTCTTAATCAGAAGGCATGTTCAGTTCATGCATAATCATCTTTATACATATCCATTTCATACTCTCATTCATATTCATATACATCTTATACTCATATCCATATTCATATACATCTTTAGATATCTTTCTTTTCAATATTAATACTCAAGGAAGACAATTTCTTCACAATATAGTAATAATAGCATCACATATATATTTCACAAAATCAAGTTTCTTTATGAAGATAAGTAGTTTTACAAATAGGGATAGAAGAAATCTTGCCTCGGTTTCGATATCCTGACGATATGGCTCGTCCCTCTTCCGGAGTTTCTATAAACACAAAAGGACCGTCGTTAGAACCACATCTCTTACTCACTACACTCTTGTATAACATTACCTTTTGAAACTTTAATATATATTTAAAGTATTCTTATTACCCCAAAGGTTCAAGAACTTAACCATTTATAACCTAAGTCGAAGTTTCAGGGGTTTTCACCATTTTCCTTAACGACCACACTTAACTGTAAAAATTCTCAGAAAATATGGATTTCGAATTTTAACGTAAGGTCAACTGGAAATAGTTCTTTGACCACACTACTACCATATCCCAAAATTTCGTGACTTTTAACAATGTTAAAGTATGGTAATTGTAACCTCAAGTTTGATACATTTACAGTTTCTCGGTTTCTGAACCGCTTCCACTAAAACTGACTTTTCTCCTAAACCGTTCATCAGATTTTAACGCACCTTATATCAAAACGATCTATGAACTAAGCTCTATCATTTCATAGTTAATTAGGGACCTGGACAGTAGGGTATCATACGGATGCAGGGGGTCCAAAACAGGGCAATTTATATCCTAACGAAAATCGGGCATTATAACGGCTATAATTTCGTACTTTCCAAAATCAAACTCCTCCAAAATCAATCATCAAACACAATAATCCTCACCTACACCATGTGGTATGCTTCACCAGCCATGGTTACAAGTCCACAACACATTTCCATAATCATTCAAACACATATAAACAACTATAACATCATAAACATAACCTTTATACCACTTAATCACTAAACATAACATTATCCATCATAAACACAAAAGGGCAAGGGTTGTTATACCTTTTTGAAGCTTGAAGAACACTTAATAATCCTTAGTAATCCTTGGACACACCTTGAACAACCTTGAATTAACTAAAAGATCCATAAAAACAAAGTTAACTCTAAGATTCTACTATTCACTACTATTCATCAAGTGACTTGAATGATTTTATTACCTATGAAGAAGATGATGATTGGCTTTGAAACTTTGTGAATATCTCTTTCTAACCTCCAAGAAACTCCATGAATTTTCCTTAGATTTGTAGTTGATTTTTGCTAGGGTTTTGATTTTCCTTTTTCTCTTTTTTTTTTCTTTGTGCCGAATGGAAAGATGAGGAAGGGGGAGAGTTCTTTTGCTTCTTTTTGATCTTATCTTACTAATCTCTTGTTAATCTAGTGTATGGTGGAAGCTTGGTAGATATTTTTGTGGTTTAATCCTTGCCAAAGTACTAATTTGCCCTTAAAACAAGTTAGTGGATGGTGATGTCACTCATGATGTCATCCAATGCATCCTTTAATCTTTTTTCTTGATTTTCCTAAGTAATTTACTAGCATTCTTGGTAATAATAATGTGGTATATATCCTTGTTATGTTATAATCTTGGTTGTTTAATCTCCATACTCGTCTAATTGTGGTTCGTTTCGAATGTACCTCATTATCTCAGTGGTTTTGAAACCATTTAACAATCCAATTTCCTTTGGTATTTCTTAACTTAATAATCCCTAGGTTAAATCTAAATTCACTAATTCCTCAATATATAATTCTTATAATGTTTCCATGCTCCTTAATATCCAATAGAAGCTTATTCGAAATCAAAATCCTCAAAATCCATGCTTCAGGAATTTCTGAAATCTAACGTCATTTCGAGTCACTTATTTCCATTGTACGACACTAATATGGTCTCTGTTTATTCATTTTATGTTTCCATTATAGGGTACCTATATACCATTTCTCTAAATCCTCGGAATTTACTATTCATGTGACCACTGTAACATTACTGAAGTTAGGGTTATTACACCAACATCTCGGGATACTGCAACCTCGACGGGTCCAGATCCTGCCAGCGGCCGTACTTCTCCATTTTCGGGCCCGAGATGAAAACCCACTTCTCATGGGCCCCCCTATTGTTGGAGTTTGTCTGAGCCCAGTCGGCCCTGCCGGTCCGACGAGCGATAGTGTAGAAACCGCTGCTTTTGGAATTCCTCCGAAGCTCATAATGATGCCAGAACAAGGTTGTCCTCGGAGTCATCTTTTTAGCTAAGCATCGGGCTTGGAAAGCATTTATATGAAAAAAGCTGTTCGGATCCAGCTGTCCTATGGCGATCCCAACTTGCCTCAGCAATTTTTTCAGTATTGGCAGCATCGGCAGCCGAAAGCCACACTTGAAGGCCATTTCGGATATGCCGGTGGCCACACTTCCGCCGAAGAGAGGTGGGACCTCAGGGTTGTGCCAAATGCGGTCTCTCTTCCTGGGAGTGAAGAAGTACCAGACATTCCTCTCTACTAGGTATTTGGAATGGAATTCTTCTATTTTTTCCTCAGTCAGGTGCGACCGAAAGTTCGCCGCAGGATATTCCCCGGCATCACTGAACGGTGATACCTCCGAAGGACCGGCACCTTCGGTTGACCGATCCATGTCCCTGCATTCGGAAATGAAGAGACATTAGCTTTGTACTCGGACAAAGAAGACGAAAACAAAAAGGGGAGAGGCCGAGTACAGTGAGCCAGGATCGGTCGGAGAATCCTAAAATCTAAGGTTTGGCAAATTACGGGTCGTCTAAGTCATAAAGATCGGGATAGACCGAAGGGAGTTCTCAAGGTTTGGAAATCCCGAAGGACATCTCAACCCTAACAACTTCCAGGCAAATCTCAAGGTTCAAGTAAGGGATTGTATCAGAGCAATACAACGGAAACTAAAAGGAAAAGACACGCGCATGTTCTACTCAAAACGACAAGAATGAACTGCACGGGTAACTTTACATATGTGTACATATAGATACATGTGTATGAGTACGGAAAGAAGATAAGAACACAAAAGCAGGAAAGAAAGTAATTCAAGTGTGCGACGAATCGGAAAAAGAAGGGAAGTAATGAGAACTTACTGATTTGTTTGAGATCTCTGATAAGATCGAGTTCGTGGGGGTAGGCCTCTTGGACGTGAATGTCGACTGGAATCGGCGATTTGGGGGCCTCCGGTGATGAAACAACGCTCCCAATTGCTATTTGGAGATCTCTCTGGAGGGAGTTTTTCCTTTGAATGTTAAAGAAATGATATGTGCGTAAAAGAAAGAAAGAAATGAACTGTGGAGTTTAAATAGAAAAGATGTGACGTTTGGACAGAGCCGTTTCATATTCAACGGCAGGGATTGAAGCGCAAATCTCGAGGACAGACAGCTGTCAGCCATAAAGGGACACGGCTCCCTAGGAGGCGTCTCAGTTGTCCATCGCCATTCTTATCCGAAGGGAACGTACGAACACAGAGTTCTGAAGATGGGCTTGGGCTTTAGCCTTCGTCCTGAGGATAACTCCGAACGAAGCCTAGGGACATGTTAGAGGCCCAACTTCTTACTGGGCTGGACCGAAGGCCCAGTCGTGGAATGACCGAAGGCCCAGTCGTGGAATGACCGAAGGCCCAGTTGTGGAATGGGTACCGGTTTGGCGAAGGCCCATGTCACCCGGTCCCTTCATTTACAACGGTTCGTTCGGTTGTGCATCCCTGGGAACGTGGGAACGTGGAACACGTTCGCCACTCACTTTACTCTCCGGTAACTGCCAACATTGGGGATAAAGAGGTTAACCAAGGTTTGGGTTCAGGCATTCAATCACTTACACACAACACAAACACTCTGCGTTTACCTTTATTCATAAAAACCAGTTAACTTATTCTTACACCGGAGGTGAATCGGGGGGCCACACCCTCGCATTCTTCTTCAATTGCAGGTCCGGCCGAACGGATACACCGACGGAAATTGGTTGCAACAGAAGGAGATTGATATATGACAATTATGAGCGAGTATCGATACATCGGTGGATCGAAAGAAGGCACCCACCAAACAAAAGTATGATCATGTTACTGAAAATGCATAATGTCATGATCATGCTGCTAGACTGCTTGACCATGCCGAAATTAAATATCACGGTAGTTGTTTGGCAGCAGGATCATGCTTAAGGTTACATGATAATGGTACTTTACAATTAACTAGTCGATTAAGCACTGATTCGCGGCGATCTTACTATATTTTTTAAAAAATTTCTAATACAGATTATCTAAGAAAAAAAGTGATAAAAAATATCTATAATTTATACTATCTTATAAAAGTTGAAACATTAAAAGTTTTGGTACTTGTTTTTTGGTACTTTGTGAATTTACTTATTTACCCTTCATTATATATATATACGATATCTACACTATTAAAACATCTAAAATAAATAATAACATATAATATAATTAATAGTAATTAGTCGATTGCATTTATCACATTACTTTTATTTGAAGATTTTACCTTTTATAAACACCTAAAAAACATCAAACATATCATGTCTTCCAATTATTAATATTTCCTTTGGAATTAAAACACATTATCTTTTTTATTTAAAACTAATCTTACAATCATTAGTATATGCCCAAATTAATCACATCATATTTTTCAATTATTAATAAAATATATTAAAAATTCATATACATTTTTTATAATAAGAAAAATTAGTATAATCCGTAAACATGAGTATATTAAATAATACTAAATCTATAATATCTACTAACTGAAACATTGAAAGTTTGGTTGGTCAGTCGGTCAGTATGGTACTTTGTATTTTTACTTAATTACCCTTACTTAATTATTCTTGACTTAATTTCTTTTATTTGGAATATATTTATTTTTGTAGTTACGGGCAATTCTATTTTATAAAAAAATTAACAATGGTTTAAAAAAAGAAAGTTAACAATATTATAATCTTAATAACTAACTAATTAGCTTTTTTAGCTACAACACACCACCTTTTCTAATTTTTCCAACTAAAATCCCCCCTTTTCCAAAAATATCACGCGTTATTCTATTTTATGAAATAAACTAATAATATTGTATAGCTAGCTAATTACCCTTTTCAGCTCAAACGTAATATCTTTTCTATAATTTCTAACTAAATTTTTTTTTTTCTAAAAATGTCATGTGCAATTTCTATAATTTCTAACTAAAATATTTTTTTTCTAATAATGTCATGTGCAACATATCCCCCTTTTCCAAAAATATCACGCGTTATTCTATTTTATGAAATAAACTAATAATATTGTATAACTAACTAATTACCATTTTCAACTCAAACGTAATATCTTTTCTATAATTTCTAACTAAATTATTTGTTTTTCCTAAAAATCTCATGTGCAACATATATATAATATTTTAATGAAATCATATTATTAAAAATTTTATGTCTAAAAAATTCGTATCTTAAAAATTTCAAACATAAATTAAATAAAAAATATATAAGCCTATAAAATTCATATCTTAAAATTTTTAATGACAGATTAAAGAAAAATTATATTATATTAAAAAAATCGTGCATTGCACGGGTTCTAAAAATTACAATATTTTTAACATAATATTAAAATAAATATTATATTATAAATTATACTCTCTATATCTATACTAATATATTAAAGCCGAAATATTGAAATTTTGTCGGTTTTATTTTCTTAATTATTTTGGTTTCGGTTTGGTTATCCTAATTATTAAAATAAGTAATAGAATAATATAATTAATGGTAATTTTTCGATTGCCTTTTTCATGTTACTTTTAGTTGATATCATGTTTACTTTTAGTTGATATTACCTTTTATAAACACCTAAAAACATCAATGGTATCATATCTTTCAATCATCAATATTTCTTTTCTAATTAAAATGCATTACCTATTGATTTAAAACATAATTTTTAATCATTCATGCATACCCAAAAAATATTGCACCATATTACCATTAGATTTTAGTAATGAATAATAACCGTTAGAGATGTAATCATAGGGTATATTTTATGATTAAATAACTTTACTAAAAATTCGAGGTTCAAATCGCGTTAACAACATATTTAACTTAAAACTTCATAATATTAATTTTAAACAATGCATGTCATTTATTTAATTTATATTAAATTAAATTAAAATTTATACTATTATATAATAGCCGAAACATTAAAAGTTTGGTTAGTTGGTATGGTACCGTTGAATTTACTTATTTACCCTTATTTAACGGTACATGTTATCTTTATTTAATTATTCTTACTTAATAAATTATAATTACTAATAACTAATAAATTTCTTTTTTTATGTAAAACAAGTTACCTTTTCTATATTTTAAATAACTAATCAATTTTCTTTTTCACGTAAAATACATTATCTTTTATATTTTATCTAACTAAAATTTTATTTAATTATCCTTACTTAATTACTTATAGCTACTAATAACTAATAAATTTCCTTTTTTAGCTAAAACATGTTATCTTTTCTATTTTTAAATAACTAATCAATTTCTTTTTTCTTGTAAAATACATTATCTTTTATATTTTATCTAACTAAAATTCATTTTTTTAAAACACTATAAGCAGCAGTTCTATTCAATAAAATAAAATATTATAATTATAATTATAATTAATAATAATTAACCAATTACCTTTTTCAGCTAAAATACCTTACAATTTTTTTAAGTAAAACCAATTCAGGTAGTTTTATTTAAGTAATAAAAAAATAATATTATAATAACTAATAACTAACCGATTACGCTTTTCAGGAAAAACATATCATCTTTTCTATATTTTCAAACTTAATTCCATCATTTTCTATAAATATCACGGACAACATATATATAATTACTATCAGATTACGTCATATAAAATTTGAAGGCTACGAAGTTCATGTTTTAAATTTTTAATTTAAAACTAAAAAAAAGTTTCCATTATATTAAAAGATATCCGTGCATCGCACGGGTTTTAAGCTAGTATCATATAAATTAGAGAACATAGTACTGTGTAAATTAAGTATGCATAGAAAATAAAATACATTTTTTATACATTTTTTGTACCTATTTTGTATAGACCGACACCCGTTGTAATAAATAAAAAATATATATTTAAATGTAAATATTGATAACATGTAAATATAAAAAATTAAGTACCAATTACTGCTCCTAACTGCAATCATTAATTTTATCATAAAAGTACTAATTTCTTAAATATTCATAGGCTTAATAATAAAAAATTTAAATACACACATATAAATTTTTGATAAAATAAAAATTAATTATAGAAATCTTGGTAAGTTGTAGTTGTAATTTCAGAAAATTTTTCTGTTTCAAATATTTTAAAAAAGTATTAGTCATATGTCCTTTTTCATAAATATGAAATATTATTCTACACAAATTCGAATCCTTCCTATAATAACAATTTTTTTTTCTACTTTAGATATGTTATTTTAAATTATACATCCTTCTTATAATTTTTTTTTGAAGAACTTAATTCAATAATAAAAAACCATACGGCATCTACATCAATGATCGAGTCGAACTAACAGTAAATTGTAATCGCCTGTTCTCGTGAAGAGACAGTTTAACGATATTTTGAAGATAATGTATATACAAATACAAGTATCCACTTCATGCATCATCGTTGGATTACTGGTACCCTTCATCATGCCCCGATAGAGCTTTTGTTTGAGCTATGGACCAGAACTGCAATCCCATACAAAATTTCATCACTAAATCAAGACCCCCGTTCATAATGAGGAAGCGAAAATCTTTCCGATCTATAACCTCGTCCATGAAAAACACCAAAACACAATCAAAACAAAAAATCCAACTCTCACAAGGAGAGACTAACACAACACAAATAAATTGAGAATTTATTGAAACCCAAATAAATTAGGAAATTTATTGAAGGAAACAAGATATGAAAGAGGAAACCGAAAATGAATTGGGGCTTTCAACCAATGAAAATCGATGAAAGCCTCCTTAAAACTTTTTAATGAAGGCTGGGGTTAGAAGGGAGGGAGAGAGAGAGGGTGCGGGTTTTCTGATTGCTACTCCTAAATTCATCCTTCTTATAAATTTAAAATACCCTCAGATTTAAATATTTTTTCTACTTTGAATACGTTAAAGGAAAATTTAATTACTAATATTTCTTCTTCATTTCAAATATGTTAAAAAAAATTAATTAAATATTTTCTTTCTAAATTCATTTTTTTTATTTAAATTTGAATACCTCTCATTTACATCGATTTTTGTTATTTCTTAGATCGAAATCCGTTATAATAAATATATTTATAAACACTAAGCGTACGCAATAATAAAAATTAAAGTACTAATATAAAAAGAATCACTCAACTTATCATTTATATGAAAATATATTAAGGATGATAAAATAATTCGATAGAATGTGAATTTAGATCTGAATCTGAATCTGATTTAAGATTTAGATTATTGTTTTAAATTCGAAGTGTAAATTTGGATTGGAATCTAAATTTGGATTTGAATATGTGAAGCATATCTTTACATACTTGTGTGTTGTAATTATTTCCTTACCTAAAAAAATTAGACATTATAAAAATAATTAACTTTTAATACTTAGAGAAAAATTTGAATTTTACTTTCCTATAAATTTGAAAACTTTTTTCATTTCGAATATGTTAAAAATAATTTCCTTCCCTAAAAATTAGAATAATAAATATTTAAATTAGATGAGCAATAGAAAAAAAAGATATTACATCTTCTGTTTGATTAGTAAGAGTTTTCTTTTTTTCTTGTGAATTCATAAAATTTTCCTTGGTGGATTTAATGTGTTGAGGCATATTCATTAGGTTTTGTTATTCATGCAATTTATGGACTCGGATAGTTTGCTGGAGACCATGGTATATAAATATTCTGATCTCCCTGTTTACCCTTTTTCAAGAGAAATAAGTGGGTGTTCCTGTTAGAAAATGAAAAGTTTGAGGCATATTTTAAATATGTTCTTGATAGAATTTTCGAAAACTAACTATTGGAAGTTGTTCGTTGTAATAAGGACTTAAACTTTCATGTTTAGATCTAAGACATTTTCTTAGTGAAATCCATAGATAAATTGAGTTGAAAGAAGGATATTTGAAATGGGTAATGTGGGTTGTTTTAGTTGAAAAAAACTTGAACTCACATTGATTTGGTATTAAGAGGAAGAATTAGATTGCAGAAGAAAATCATGGCCATGATATATATTTCATGACCATGAAGAGGCATATGGGAGCTGCAGAAACGTTTCATGCCCATGAGGAATTTTTCATTCCCATGAATGTACACCTGATTGGGCAGAAACGTTTCATGGCCGTGAAGAATTTTTCATTCCCATGTATGTACATCTGATTTTAAAATTGATTATTGATTTATTTTAATAGCTGGATTGGGTCAAAATTTGAATGGACCTATCTAGATGGGCCAGAGGTTAAATTTTGATGGGCCTCTAAATCTGAAGCTATTAATGAATTAAATCATAATTAATATTAATATTTTTCCTTTTAATGGTGTATATGTAACGGTTTTGTCTTTATATATGAGATATACAAAAGATAACGTTTATACACACGCTTACGATAAATAAGTGAGAAAAACCCTAGTTGTCTTCTTCTTCTTCTCTGTTCTCTTTTTCTCTCTCTCAATCATACATATAGATATATACATAGTTCTTTGGCGAATTGTGGTGCGGGTCGCTATTGATCATTGCTGTGTCTGTGAACGGATTGATCGGTGCTGTTTTATCATGGTAGTGATATTGCTGTAACCCAACACAGCGCAAGTGGGGGCAATATTCTCTTCAAGAACAGTCAAGTCTTCTCGCAGGGCTTGGCGACTCAGATGTTGTATATCTCTCTTGTTTTCTTTGCTAAAGCTACTGTGAGAGATAAGTGTTCTTACTTTTCTTGTTAGTTACAGTCTTTAATTATTCTTTTGTTTCGACCTTTGTGTTTGTTTCGTTAATTGGTGTAATTGCCTGTTCTTGTTAATATATATAACTACCTCATTGTTGCTGTAGTGTAATATTTCCAACAATCTTGAAGAGAATATCTGTGTTATATATTGTTAATTAATAAGATGGTTAATGAAACTGAAACTCCTATTGTTGAGATTGGCTCTGGGTCTGGTGTTACTGCACCTACTATTAATTGGACCACATACCATTTCCCACAACCTATCGATTTGTCGGGTATGCCTAATAAATACGGTAGGGGTGTTGGTTTTTCTCGTTGGCAGAAAAAGATAAAACCGTGGCTAACGGTAAAGGGTCTATGACCGGCGGTACAAGTATGAGAAACCAGTTGTGGTTAAGAAAAAGCCTAAAACTGTTAAGGCTTATGCTATGTGGGAAGAAAAGGATGGGGTGGCTAGGGCTGCAATTCTGGCAGCTTTAGCGAACACTCTATTCGATGTTTATTCATCTGATTCCTACACTGCTAAGATTTTTTGGGAGAAGCTTGACCAAACACATAATACTGACTCAGAAGATCTGGAAAAGTATTCTGTGGCTAGGTTCCTTGATTTTAAACTGGTGGATACTAAATCCATGACTGAGCAGGTGCATGAGTTTGAGATGTTTGTTCATGCTTTGAAGGAATCTGGTATGGACCTTCCTGAAAAGTTTCAGGTTATGTCTGTGATTGAAAAGCTCCCTAAGTCTTGGGAAGAGTTTGCACTCTCCCTGAAAAGACAGAAAGGAGAGATCACTTGGAAAAACATGATGTTGGACTGATAGGTTTCGGGGCAACAAACGCAAGGGAAAACGATAAAAACAATAAAAATTCCGCAACTTAACCCTAGGATCCGTGTATAAGGCGTGGTTGATTATGGAGAAACGAAATCATACCAATTAAAGAGCTTTACGAATTCTGAAAGATAGAGGCCCTAGATTGCAATCACCACACAGCCCTTGTGTCAAGATCTGTGTCTCTCAATCATCCACACGAACACACCGATCATCCAACGATCAACAGAGATGGTACTAGCCAAGAAAACGTCTCTCTCTCTCTCTCTCTCTCTCTCTCTCTAGCCTCTCTAAGATGTAGAGCAGCTAGGGTTTAGGTGAAAACAAATTCAGCAAAAGTTAACCCTAAACCAACACATCTTAATGTATTTATAAAGAGAGATTTGGGCTTAAAATCCTAAAACGTTTTGGGCTTCACTAAATCCAATCTGTTTTGGTTTTAATATTATTATTATTAAATTCGAATTATATATTGCAATTAATCAAGTCCCACTTAATTAATTCAATAATTTGAATTAATAACTATTTAAATCCATAATTTAAATAAAGCTCTGTTTTATATGTTCTTATTGTGTAACCCTTTAGGTTATTATTACGTTGGCAATAATTTTAATATCCAATAATAAAATTATAAACAATGAGCGGCATCTAGTAATACATCATTGCTACCCAAGTAATAATAATAATTGGTGATCCAATTAAACCCTTCGTGAGACATTTTTCCGTGTGATATGTGTATATCTCCTCTCTCGTTTATCTCTCGAAGAAGGTGATATCTCCTAATCATATGCTTTGCCTTGGAATAGGACCTTGGTTCCTTAGCCTGCGCAATGGCTCCATTGTTATCGTAATACAGAACAACTGGATCTGTGATCTATGGAACCACACCAAGTCCCGTAATAAACTTCCGAATCCAAACAGCCTCTTTGGCTGCTTCACTGACAGCAATATACTCGGCTTCCATTGTAGAATCAGCTACTGTCTCTTGCTTCGAACTTTTCCAGCTTACAGCACCTCCATTTAGGCAAAACATGAATCCATACTGGGACACATAATCGTCCCTATCTGTCTGGAAACTAGCATCAGTGTAACCTTTTACAACCAGCTTCTTATCTCCTCCGTATATTAAGAACGAATCTTTAGTCCATTTAAGGTACTTAAGAATATTCTGGATATCTATCCAGTGACCCTCACATGGATTAGACTGGTATCTGCTCGTCATGCTCAAAGCATACGAGACATCAGGACGAGTACATATCATTGCATACATTATAGAACCAATTATCGAAGCATATGGTACTTTACTCATACGGTCCTTATCATTTGATGATTTAGGACAATTTTCCTTTGAGATCGTTATCCCATGAGACATCGGGACATAGCCCCTTTTTGCCTCTTGCCTCCCAAAACGATACAACCCCTTGTCAATATATGTACTATAACTTAAGCCGATTAATCTTTTAGATGTATCTCTATAGATCCTGATCCCTAAGATGTACGTAGCATCGCCTAAGTCTTTCATTGAGAAACTTTTTCCCAACCAAGTCTTCACAGCCTGTAGAGAAGGAATGTCATTCCCTATTAGTAATATGTCATCTACATATAATACTAGGAAGGCCACATGGCTCCCACTAACCTTCTTGTAAACACACGGCTCATCCTCATTTTGTATGAAGCCAAACTCTTTGACTGTTTCATCAAAATGGATGTTCCATCTCCTTGAGGACTGCTTCAATCCATAAATGGATCGTCGCAACTCACAAACCATTCTAGCAAACCTTGAATCGATAAAACCCTCAGGTTGTGTCATGTACACATCCTCTTCTAAGCTCCCATTTAAGAAAGAGGTCTTGACATCCATTTGTTAGATCTCATAGTCATAATAAGCTGCTACTGCAAGCAAAATCCTGATAGATTTGACTATAGCTAACGGTGAGAAAGTTTCATCATAGTCAATACCATGAATTTGCTTAAAACCTTTCGCCACTAGTCTTGCTTTGTAGGTCTGTAAATTTCCATCCATGTCAGTTTTCCTCTTGAAAACCCACTTGCACTCTATGGATTTTACCCCATCAGGTGGTTCAACCAAAGTCCATACTTGGTTTTCATACATAGAATCCATCTCTGATTTCATGGCTTCCAGCCATCTCTTCGAATCTGGACTATTCATAGCATCCTTGTAGGTGAGAGGCTCATCATTATCTACAAGCATCACATCACCACTTTGAGTCAGGAGAAATCCATAATATCTCTCTGGCTCATGGCGAATCCTACTAGATCTACGAATGACCTGTGTTTCTTGAGCAGTATTGTTCTCAACATCTTGAGTCTCATTCTGCTCATGTTCCAACTCTGGTTCAACATTATCTTGTAGCTCTCGATCCTCATCGAGATCTATTGTCCTCCCACTATTTTTCTTAGAAAGTAGTTCTCTCTCTAGAAACACAGCCGTTCAAGCAACAAACACTTTCTTCTCAGAAGGTTTATAGAAATAATACCCTTTAGTTTCTAATGGGTACCCTACAAAATTACATTTATCTGACTTCGGTCCTAGCTTATCGGAGACCAAGCATTTCACAAATGCTTCACATCCCCAAACTTTCATAAATGAAACGATGTTACGTTTATCAGTCCATATCTCATATGGCATCTTTTGAACCGGTTTGAAGGAACTCGGTTTAGTGTTTGTGCAGCCGTCTCTAGGGCATAACCCCAGAAACTAATTGGAAGATCCGCATGACTCATCATCGATCGCACCATGTCCAATAAGGTACGATTTCTCCTTTCAGACACCCCATTCCATTATGGTGTTCCAGGAGGAGTGTGTTAGGTCCAAATGTGTTGTAGAGGGGGGGGGGGGTGAATACAACTTTTCAAATATGAGAAGCAATAAATACGATGCAATAAATGAACACACAGATTCAAGGAATATATGTTTTATATATAACTTGAAAGGGTTGCTACAACATTCATTACAAAGTATAACAGAAGTTGAGAGAGAAGTGAATGATACTAAGCTCTGTGAATGCACTCTCTCTTTTTCTCTTGTGTTTTTCTCTAGAATTGCTCACATGCTAAAACATTACACAAGTACTTCTATTTATACTACATGTAATCTATGTCCTGTAGTCTTCAAAGACTAAGATGTACGTGGCCCAATGATGTCCACATAAATCTTGCCTTATCTTGAAAGCTTGGAAATCTGCCAATCAGAAGATGCCATGTGTCATGTTGAAGCTGCACTCTAAGTAGAACTTCTACTTGAGAATTTCTACTTAGCCATCTCGAAGTTCTAAGTAGAACTTCTACTTAGAAACTTCTACTTGGCCATCTAGAATATTTAGTACTTAGAAAATATTCTGGTCTTCAACTTGAAACTTCAATGCACATCTTGAACTTGTGATATCTTCATGTCTTCTTTATTCTTCACCAAGCTCTTGAATATGGATCTTTATTACTGACATAAACTTGCTATCAATGTCCTGACACTTGATGCAATGGTCTGGTTCATAAGTGACTAGTCTTGATAGGGTTTTTGCTTCTTGAATAAATTACCATATCCAATTAGAAATGTGGCTTTCCAATATTTGCTTTCCTTCTTGTTCACTTGAAATCAATTGGTCTTATTGATACTGATAGTTATGATCTTGATTCTTGGCTTTCCAAATCACTGAGGCATGAACAACTTTGACTTGAACTTCTCTCAATGATTTCTTCTTGGATTGATCATAGTTAACATGTTGAATTGTATCAATTACCTTGTCTTCATTTAGTGTTGATTTCTTGTGACCTCTTGTTCTTGATTGTCTTCTGGTTAAGTATCTTTTCCTTTAGTTTGAGTTACGTTAGTTATAGTGTTACAAGTTTACACACTCTGCCTTTCAATCTCCCCCAATTTGATTGTCTAACAATGACATTCAAATTAATGAAGGATAACTCAACTAAACAATGAGACGAGAAAAGATAATTAACATTACAGTCTTGAATAATTTACAATTGAAATTTACATGAAAACAATACAAAGAACTTAAACTAGAAACAGAATTCGAACTTCGAATTAAAGATCATTTGAGTGATTCCTATCACCTGGATTATTTCATACCTTTTAGTCAAACTTGTATCACCTTATTGGATTCACTCTAAGGTGAATTTTCCTCAAGTGAGTTAAAGCAACCAAAAGACATGAAGTTTTTCCAACTTCAAGTTCACACCACTCTGACCTTTAACCCTAATTCCGTTTCCTCTTTCTAGCTTAAGCAGCTTGGTCTCTCTCTTCTTTCTGCCTTTTGCTCTTCTCCTTCTGCTGCTTTTCTTTCTTGTATACTGGATCTTTAAGCTGCTTCCACCTAGCATTCAATAGACTTACAGCTTCCATTTCTAGAGGGTTCTTGGGCTCTGGATAAGGATGTTTGAAAAGCCTTCTGAGTTTGTCCACCTCCTGAGTAGTTCTGATCTTTGGAATATCCTCGAAGTTCTTCATGATGAGCTGAGGTTTCCAGTGAGATTTATCAGATTTGAACTGACAATAGATCATCTTGGGGTAGCCCTTGACACAGTCAGTATTGTGGACACTGGCCGCATCTCGCTCCATTCTCTTCTTTTCCACCACTACTTCAGACAGGTAACTCATGAGTCTCTGCTTTTCTTCAACAAACTTATCTTCCACTTCGCCCCATTTGAATACATATAATACTCTCTCCAGAAATGCAGCATCTTGAGTCCGTAGCAGCCATTGTCTACTCATATGCAAGATTGTTTGATTTTGGTCTGCATCTATGAATACTAAGGCATCAGCTGTATCTTCAACATAAGCATGTATCCAGTATACGCTTTCACTTCCTGGAACACCAATAGCCTCCCTTATTTCTCCTTGTTCTAGTGCTCCAGAAGGAAGAGTCAGAGCTTCATCAACATTCTTCATGGCTTGAAGAATATTCCATTTCTTCTCTATCAGCTCCGGCTCAATCTTCACGTCATCAAGAGGGTTTGGAGCAATGACATCACACTTCCACACCTCATTGCTCTTCTTGAATATAACTCTTTCAATGATCTTCACGGATTTATCTTTAAGCTCAGAAGCGAATCCCTTGCTCATCATTTGTCTACAGACAGCTTTGAGAGATTCTACTGAAAGCTCCATTAGATCATTTTCCTCCATGCTAACCCTCTTCATTTTTCCGTCAACTACCATCCGGATAAAATTTGGATATGCTGAGAATTCTGGACCCTTGTCCTCTGCTAGCTGCATTAACTGATCCCTGTACAGAATGCTTAGCTCCTCATATTGAGAGTACTGAATTTTAGTCGCTAGCAAGAACAACTCTGATGCAGATCTTCTCATTATGAATTGGTCATCCACATATAAGAAAGATGTTGGGACTCCTTCTACCAAAGACAAGATAACCTGCCACTCCTTAAGATTTGCATTGTATCCAACCCTGACTTTAGAAATTAATCTCTTCAAAGCATTTATATAGTCCCCAGTCATTGGATTCTGCAAATTCAAGTTGTAGAACAGATCATCTGCATCCTTGTTATGAACTCCTTTTGCACAGGGTCCCATCATTATCTTCCTTGCTTCATCCCATTTCTGCCCTATCCTTCGTTTGTCCAGATCAACTTGAGGATTAGCTAGCCTTGCAAGCTCATACTCATACTGCTTCCCTTGAAGCTCCACCTTCTGTTCTAGGAACGCAGCATGTTCTTGCATCATCTTCATTTTATGGAACTGAGCTTGTTCCAAGGCTAACTGTTGAGCTTTAAGGGTTTCCTCATCAACAGGAAATTCTTCAGGCAGTCCGGAAGACATCCCAGCACCTCCACCTTGTTCCTTCAAAGATCTTTTTATAGCGTGTGTCAACGGTACGTCTTCCATGTCAGAATCTGAGTCAAGTACCTCCTGTACTGTTTCCTGATGACTCAGATCAACAAATGGTTCATCAACCATTACTGCCTTACCCTTTCTCATCCTCAGAGCCTCTTCATCAACAGACGGCTCAACTTCTGGTTCCTTGACAAGATCAGCGGGTTCTTCAATTTCTTCGATGTGAACTGCCTGCTGTCTCGTCTCCTTTCCACTCTCCCCCTTAGGTGAGTTATCCTGAGCTCCACCATGGTCTTCAGATCCACCAGCTGCATAGGAACCTCCAAAACCAGAACCAGAGGCTCCCGCTCCACTAGCACCACCTGCACCACCTGCTCCAGCATCGGGGGGAGGTTGTTGCGACTCGAAGCACTCCGGGGGCACAAAACTCCTGACTGCGAACATCAATCTACTGATTTCCACAGCCATTGTATGCATTGTAGACTCCAATGCCCCCATCCTCTCATTGAGAGTGCTTCCCAAGACACCACCAGCATGGCCCAAGTCATTGACCTTATTTGTCAAATCATCAAAAGCTGTAGCTTGACTTGCCATTCTTGCTGCGTAGTCGTCTAGAGCCCTTTGGTTGTTTCCAATATTGATCCCGAACTGCCCCATCGTCTGCCCGAACTGCCTCATCTGATTTTCCATTGAAGTCATACGCGTATCAAGATTTTCAGTGTTAAGGGACGGTGTTTGGTTTAGGTGACCTCGCTCTAATACTCGTTCTGTTGGTATTTGACGCTCGGTTTCGGGCCTTGAAAATGAAGGTCCCTCTCTCCCTAACCTCTCACACACACTCCCTGTCTCACGCTCGTGTATGTCTTCAATGATTGATCCAAATAGTGAAGCAGTACTTGCAGAAAATTGATAAGAAATGTTGTTGACAGTTATGGGATCAAATTCTGTTTGTTCCTGAGTTGGAATCTCAGGCTGAGAGGCTGCAAAGTGTCCTTGTACGACATCAGAACCGATCCTCTTTGCAGCATCAGTACGTACCGGTGAAGGTACGGCTGAAGTTCTTAAGACTTCATGTCCTCTTGAAGCAACAGTATCTTCAAGAGGCACATCATCCTCACCAAAATCAAAATCCCTATGTGTAGAATGTTCAAGGGGTGAACCACTCGCGTGAGGTGGAGTGGTTGCGTGTGACACGCTAGGGTTTGACTGTGGTTGTGAAGTAGCAGCGTGGAAAAGTTTGGCTTTCTTGCGAATAAGTTGCTGCTCTTCGGGTTCACTCTCCTCATCATCTTGTATATATATACGTGCTGGTTTTCTGACTTCCGTTAACAGGGGTGATAGAGAATAGGAATGTGTATCAGACTCAAAGTCAGAAATATGGCTCTTACCCCGGGATAGATCCTGCGGGTTAGCAGTCTCTTGGGTCGCGGAATCAGAAACATAGGAGGAGGAATGAATAGTATGCAGGGAGAGATTACCTGATTGATTACCTTGTGCATCATCGCTTTCCTCATCAGGAATCTCATCAAATGCCTCAGCATGAACAGATGGATTTTGAGCATGTGATGAGACTTGTGATGATGCCTCCAAATTGGTAACTCCTGCATCATATCTAAGCCACATTTGAATATTTTCAGGAGTAGACATTGGTTTACCTTGATGTTTATCCTGATTAGCAATGGTTGAAAGTGACTTAGTGCCCATCCCTAGCGATTCAGATGTGGGGCTTCTGGCAAATCCCTGTCTAATAGCAAGAGCATCCTTCGGTATTAAGTCATTGATCAGCATTTGAAGAAACCGAGGAAACCAGCAGACAACATCATTTGTAGTGAGGTCTCTGCTTGCAAGGGATCCCATTGAGGCCACTATCTCAGAGAGAACTATGCGTCCATAGTTTATATCCAGTTCTCTTGCTAGGGCAACTGCAAAGGTTTGCATTGGAATTGGAATTTGATGAAAGTCTTTTTCGCGTGCCCGAAAACATCTTGTGATGGCCTCGAAAAAGTAATTCCATTCCGCATGGAAGAATTGCTTTTGGATATTTCCTGTGATTGGGCCTTTTGGAGGATAACATCCAATTTCTTCAAAGAATCTGAGGCGTTCTGCAGCAGTAGGTTCTGGATCATAGGCATCTTTAATTGGGAATCCCAGAACTCTGTTGACAATTTGTTCGGTCACCTCATATTCCTGACCCGCTAAGGTAAACCTGAAACCGTAGGGGGTTGATTTACTCCCAAAAGTAACCGCACTAGTCCATAATTGCTGTAAAGCATCATGTACTAGTGTAGGTTTAGCAGTAAAAGCATGGCTAGCTTTGGAATACAAATTGAGAAATCGTATCCAAAACTTAAACCGCGGGAGTTGATCACCAATTTCCGTAGAAATATTATAAAAATTGTTTTTAGCAAGGGAAAATTGGTGAGCCATTTTAATTTAAATGTTTTTCTTTTAAAAGATGTGAATTTTTATTTTAATTGAGAAAAACAAATAAATTACGAATTAATCAGTTTTATTCCTTTTAATTTTTCGAAAATATCAAAAGATAATCCGAAAATTTAAACTACGGAATATGAACAGTTGCCAATTACTGGATCTGAATATTCAACAAGGATGAATATTCGTGTGTTTATCAGTGAAATCGTGTGTATTTGTGGAGAATGTGAAATCGCGTTTTGGAACAGATACACAAAACTTGATGTTTGTGTGTATGTATATGCGCGTGTATATGCGGTTACAAAACACACCAACACAAAGGTTAATGATTACACAGTGAATCTCAGTCAAAAATTTGGCAGTAATTCGTGATTAGTACGAGTTTAATCACAAAACACAGATTAATGGTATGAAGTTATGAAATCGCCTTGTTTTGTGAAGAGGCTGCTGTGAAAATTAGAATTAGGTAAAGTGAATTAGGCATCGGGTTAAAGATGTATATATAGAAGATTGTAAAATGACAGAAATGTCCCTGTTAAAAAAATGTGAAAAGTACTAAGTCCATACAGGGGACATCTAAGTCGAACTCTATCTCGAACATCTCTATCTCGAACATCTCTATCTCGAACATCAAGTCGAACTTCGAGATAAAGTTCGAGATAGAGGGTAACTCGAACAATCATGCACAAATAAGCACTTTAACCAATTTTACAACAGAAACTATAGGGAAATACTATCTTGAACATTATTGATTTGTAGTAAACTTGGAAAAAAAAGAAAAAAGAAAATTCAAGATACTTTTCGAGTTAGAGTCTATCTCGAACATCAAGTCGAAATTCGAGTTGAGTTTCGAGATAGACTAAGAACTCTATCTCGAACATCAAGTCGAAATTCGAGTTGAGTTTCGAGATAGACTAACTCGAAGTTAATCTCAAATTCTTTCCAAAATACCCCCTTGAATCAAAAAGTACAGGGTAATTCAAGATATGTTTCGAGTTAGGAGTGTAACTCGAAAAATTCCCTTTAGCTTAACTGAGAACTCTATCTCGAACACCAAGTCGAAATTCGAGTTGAGTTTCGAGATAGACTAAGAACTCTATCTCGAACATCAAGTCGAACTTCGAGATAAATTTCGAGATAGACTAACTCGAAGTTAATTCTCAGTTCTTTTCAAAATATTCCCTTAATGGAAACCTCATCTCAACCTTTGAGATAAGATTCGAGATAGAATTTATCTCGAATATTTTGAAGATAGAACTAGGCACACTGGTAACTCGAACTCGAACTCTAAGTCGAATTTCGAGATGAATTTCGAGATAGCCAACTCGAAATTCTTCCCAGACTTAGAATTTTTCAAAAACTTCACTCTGACAGATTAAGTCGAAATTCAAGTCGAATTTCTAGATGAGTTTCGAGATAGAACCTAACTCGAAATTTTGAAGTTTTTCAATTCTAAGGCCTCTAATTACATGAAACTCATAGGTAAATTCATCTAAAAATCATGCAATATTTAGAATATTATGAATTTAACTCCCCCTATGATAATGCAATCTAACAAGCATAAATTCACAGATTTGTGCTATAAAAGACACTTAAAACACAAAGAATTCATGCAAAAACACACTATATGCAACCTATAACAATCATTAATTAGGCATATTAAAGTCTAAGCACATAATGATTGAGTAGCTTGCACATACAAACATAAACATGGATTTTACAGATAGAAGGCTTTACTAACTTGTGTTAAGCATTCCCAATTCACCAACCAACCTATTGAATGTTACTTCATCAAGAGGTTTGGTGAATATATCTGCAATTTGTTGCATTGTGGGCACAAAATGTAGCTCCACAGTCCCCTCCTCGACATGTTCTCTTATGAAATGATACCTGATGTCAATATGCTTGGTTCTTGAGTGATCTACAGGATTGTTGGTTATGGCAATGGCACTTGTGTTGTCACACATGATTGGAATTTTCTTATGCTCCATGCCATAATCCTTCAATTAGTTCCTCATCCACAGTATTTGAGCTACACAGCTTCCAGCAGCAATGTACTCAGCTTCAACAGTAGAAGTAGATACTGTATGTTGCTTTTTACTTTGCCAGGACACCAATCTTCTGCCAAGAAATTGGCAAGCACCAGATGTGCTTTTCCTATCAATCCTGCAACCTGCATAGTCTGAATCCGAATAGCCAATAAGATTAAAACCTGTATCTCTTGGGTACCAAATCCCTAGATTTGGTGTGCCCTTGAGATACCTAAAAATTCTTTTGACGGTTACGAGATGTGATTCTCTAGGATCCGCTTGGAACCTTGCACATAAACAAGTTGCGAACATTATATCGGGTCTACTTGCAGTTAAATAGAGGAGTGAGCCAATCATACCTCGATAGCTTGTGATGTCAACTGATTTACCTGATTTGTCTTCATCAAGCTTCGTGGCTGTTGCCATGGGAGTCTTAGCTGCTGATGCATCTTCTAGATTATACTTCTTGAGTAAATCTCTGACGTACTTGGATTGACAGATAAAGATACCATCTTTTCTCTGACTGATCTGTAATCCAAGGAAGAAGGACAGCTCTCCCATCATGCTCATCTCATATTTTTCCTGCATTAGCTTGGCAAATTTCTCGCACAAGCGCTCATTTGATGACCCAAAAATAATATCGTCCACATATACTTGAACAAGTATTAAGTCATTTCTCACAACTTTATAGAACAATGTTTTATCAATTACTCCCCTAACAAAACCATTTTCAATTAAGAATAGAGATAGGGTTTCATACCATCGCCTTGGGGATTGCCTGAGGCCATAGACATATTTGAAGAGTAGATACACAAAATCTGCATGTTCTGGATCAACGAAGCCAGGCGGCTGTTCCAGATACACTTCTTCTTCTAACTCTCCGTTCAGGAAGGCACTTTTCACGTCCATCTGGAAAACTTTGAAGTTCTTATGTGCTGCAAATGCCAAGAACATCCTGACTGCCTCAAGTCTTGCAACTGGTGCATAGGTTTCATCATAATCAATTCCTTCTCGCTGAGAATAACCTTTTGCAACCAAACGAGCCTTGTTTCGTGTTACAAGTCCGTTTTCATCCAGTTTATTTCTGAATACCCACCTAGCTCCAATTACGGATTTGTTCTTTGGTCGGGGTACCAGTTTCCAAACTTTCTGCCTTTCAAACTGATTGAGTTCCTCTTGCATTGCAATCACCCAATCAGCATCGCCAAGAGCTTCTTCTATTTCTTTAGGTTCAAGCTTGGATAAGAACCCAGAATATAAGGAGATATTAGCCATGTCAGCTCTTGCAGTTCTTCTAGTAGTCACACCAGCATCTGGACCACCAATAATTAACTCAAACGGATGGTCTCTATTCCATACTCGTTCACCTGGAAATTGTCTTGATGATTCAGCTTGACTTTCTGAGTTGGGGTGCTGACTACTTTGATTATTTTCACTAACTCCCCCTGAGTTAGTGCCAGCTCCTACAGAACTAGAGTCAACTCAGCTTGAGCCTTGAACAGTAGTCCTTGAGCTGCTATTTACTCCCCCTGAGTTGTTGCCGGTTCGTACTGAAGAAGTCTCTCCTGATCTTGTAGAATTAGCTTGTTCACTAGACTCAGGTTCTTCATGTACGCTTGGAACATTTAATGGAACAACCAACTCAGGTTCATCTTCAAGATCTTCTAAGTCCAGATTCTGAAATTTTAGGGACTCAGGTTCACTAGAATCTCTTGAAATTGATGAGAGTTTGGTATCGTCGAATCTGACGTTGTAACTTTCAGTCACTTTTCGATCATTCACCAAGAACACTCTATAAGCTTCCACCACGTCTGTAGAGTAACCAACAAAGATTCCTTCACGAGCTTTTGCTGCAAACTTGCCTAGATTTTCATCATCTATAAGCACATAGCATTTTGCTCCGAAGACATGAAAGTATTTGATTGTTGGTCTTCTGTTGTTCATTAGCTCACATGGTGTCTTTTCTTTATCTTTTATGATCAAGGTTCTATTTTGAGTGTAACAAGCGGTACTCACTGCTTCGGCCCAGAAATACAAAGGAAGTTTTGAATCATACAACAAAGTTCTTGCTGCTTCAACCAAAGTTCTATTCTTCCTTTCAACTACTCCATTTTGCTGTGGAGTTCTCGGGGCTGAATACTGACGACGTATTCCTTTAGATACACAGAAGTCATTCAGCACTGCGTTTTTGAATTCAGTGCCATTGTCTGATCTAATCGTCTTCACAGTAAGTGTTGAAACATTCTCAATTTGAGTGATGTGATCAATGATTAAGAAAGATACTTCGTCTTTCGTCATTGCGAACAATACCCATGTATACTTGGAGAAGTCATCCACGATTACTAAAGCATATCTTTTCCTAGACAAAGATAGGACATTCACTGGGCCAAACAAATCCATATGAAGAAGTTGCAAAGGCTCAGTAATACTAGAAATTTCTTTGCTTTTATGCGATGCTCGCTTCGACTTTCCCATTTCACAAGCTTCACAGAGTCCTTTCGGAGCGAACTCCATTTGAGGTAGATCTCTCACCAATTCTCGCCTCGCGAGAGCATTCATCGTTTTGAAGTTTAAGTGAGATAGCTTTTTGTGCCATAACCAGCTTTCATCATCCGAGGCTTTGCTGTAGAAACAGGTGACCTCATCCTGATTTGCTGAATCCATATCTGCAACAAAAAGATCTGCCTTTCGAACTCCTCTCAAAGCTAGTGAGCCTTCCTTGATGTGAGTGATTGAGACACCTTTCTTGTTGAAGACAATTTCGTAACCTTTGTCACAGAATTGACTTATACTCAACAGATTGTGCTTTAGTCCCTCAACATAGGAAATATCTTCAATGATGACATTGCCAGTTTTCAGTTTGCCATATCCCTTAGTCACACCTATGCTGTCATCTCCAAAGGTAACATAAGGGCCAGCCTTCATAACCAACTCTGTAAGCAGGGACTTGTTTCCAGTCATATGCCTCGATGCTCCACTGTCTAGCACCCATATGACTTTATTTCTATTCTGCTTAATGCCCTACAATGACAGATTGGTTAGACATTCTTCGGAACCCAACTTTGATTGGGCCCGGCTTTTCGATAAGATCGAGAATCAACAGATTTAACAACAGGAGATGCACTTTTCTTCACATTACTAGAGCTTTCGACTATCTCCTTTCCTTTCTCAGACTTGACAGATTTGTCAGTCTTAGGAGAAGGTTTGTCACTCCTAACTTTAGGAGGACTGACAGTCTTGGCTCTACCATACTTTTTCTTGATATTTGAACTAGCAACAGTATTTGAGCATGACTGGCTAGATGCATTCATTAAATGCACAAAAGTTTGCATGATATTAAAAGTGCATGGCATACAGTTAGGTTGACCACACTGTGCATGATTCTGATGCAGATTATTCATTGTATGTGTGGTAGGCATGGCATGTGCAGCAGGAACATTCATGTTAGCTTTGCATGCATAAGAAAGATGTTCAGTAGATTTACAATGATAACATGCTTTCTTTATTCGTTCAGCCTTAACCTCTTTTATGCCTTTTTCTTTCTTTCCTTGTTGTTTAACAGCCTTAGCTCCTAATCCCAGTCTAGATTCATCTCTAGGGAAATTGATTTTCACTTGTTTAATAGGAGTTATAGGTTGTTCTTTCTGGCGATCTTCCATCTCAATCTCATATCTAGCTATCAATTCAGTCTCTTCTTCTTCTATTCTAGGAACAAGATGTTTGTAGATAGGTTTGACAGCCGATTTAAGAATACTAGGTGTTTCCTTTTTAAGGTCACTGGAACTAGGATCAATAGGTCTCTTTCCTTCTTTCTTAGGAAGGTCAGAATAATCAAGTCCTATACCTACTCCAGTTATTTTCTTAAATGTGTCATTATCTACATACACTTTACTAGCCGCTAGTTTGTAAGCTTCGCATTTAGTTTCTAACTCAGCTAGATTGTTCCTAAGACATGCTTCTACTTCTTCCTTAAGGACGAGCTTGTGTTCCAGAGATTTAATAAAGTCTCTTAGAGAAGTATCTACAGTGCAAGCAGCCTCTAGCTCTTCCACTTTTGCCTCAAGCATTCTGCATTTGGCAACAAGTGTTTTCTGTTCCTTTTGAGAAGAATCTAGGCTTTTGCACAACATATAGATCTCTTCACTAAGAGCCCCGTTCTGTTCTTTATAATCATCAATAGACATTTCTACTTTAAGAGTCAGAACTGGTACCTCTGGTTCCTCTGATGTCTCATCCATGAGGGCAAAGTTCGCTACATGAGTAACATCTTCCTCATCTGAATCATCCCAAGCTCTTCCTTCTGTCACCAATAAAGCTCGTTTTCCATGTCTTTCCTTCAACAGTGCTTCATAGTTGCTTTTGAGAGCTTCAAATGTTTCTTTTGGATAAGTCTGTTTAGGCTTTTTGCAGTCCGAGGCAAAGTGTCCAGCTTCACCACAATTATAGCATTTGAACTTCATTTTGAAATCCAAAGGAGATTTGTAGCTGGTATTCTTGCCTTTTCCTTTGTAGCCTGACGAACTACCACCACCCTTAGCAGCCCGATAATAAGATGAAGATTTTCTCTGTGGTCGGTTGCTCTTTCTAAATCTCATGTTGCTGAACTTCCTTGCCATGTATGCCACGACACTATCGTCCATGTTGTCCAGCTCTTCTTGGGTGTAGTAGTCATCATCACTGTCAGATGCGCACTCGTCATCATTATCAACTTGATGTGGTGCAAGTGATGATTTAGGCTTTGCTGCAACCATTGCCTTCTTAGACTCTTCCTCATCAGCAACTAATCCTGATGCACTTTCTTTTCCCTTTGAATCATTGTCCCATGCTTGATCTTGAAGAGTTTCCAGCTCATAGGTCTTTAATATTCCATAATATTCTTCCAGAGAAGTTGTATGCAAATCTCTGGTTTCTCTTATTGCGTAGACCCTATGTTCAATGCTTTTTGGCTGGTTCCTCAGATATCTCGTATTAGTCTCAACCATGGGGAGAGTTACACCTCTCAGATTCAAATCCAATACCAACTGACTGAATCGTAGGTAGACATCTGTTATGCCTTCTCCTTTCCTTATTCTAAAGGTGTCATACTCCATCTTGAGTATGAGTGTTTTGTTGCTTCTGACCTCTGCAGATCCTTCCATGACAACTTCTATCTTGTCCCAAATCTTCTTCGCTATAGTCAGACCTTTGACTATGTTGAACATTTCATGATCAAGAGATTCCATCAAGGTTTGTCGAACGGCAGTATCACAAGCTATTTGTTCCTTATCAGCATCCGAAAACTCCGAGACCTTTTTAGGCACAGACCGAGGTGGTATAACCACTCCTCCTTCCGTATGTGAAGGAATAACTACCATTGGGACAAATTTACCCTTGTCAAGGACTTCCAGATATTCAGGGTTAACAGTCTCTAGATATAGTCTCATTCTGAAAACCCATTCTTCATAGTGATCTTTGTTGAACATTGGGATCTTGAATGCATTTTTAGGAGCCATCTCAATTCTGGTCACTAAAAGTTTCTAAGTACCCAAGACTAGGCTATGTAGAATATTTATGTAGAACTTTTGCCTAAGTCGAAATCACCAAGTAGAAATTGTCCAAGTCGAAATTCTATGTAGAAATTCTCAAGTAGAAATTCTATGTAGAAATTCTCAAGTAGAAATTCTATGTAGAAATTTTTGCCTTAGAATATTTTTTTTTTTCAGATTACTTTAATATTGAATAAACAATATTATCTCTTTAACACCTTTTGACTTTGAATGCTTTACTCACCTAACCCACCTAACCCACATGCTAGGTACTGAGTATGTCTGTATACTTTCGGCCGAATAAAGCAAATTAAAAAGTCCAAAACCACCTTTTTTTATTCTTTTACTTTTGAAAAAGAGATCAAAAAGTTGTTGGGTTGTCTTCTTTGATAAGAACAGATGATGAACACTCAAGAACACCAAATATGAACGAACCCAGATAAATTCACAAAAATTAGTTAAAATACACCCAAGCTAAATAATCACACCTGGAGTATTTAAATAATTTTTCAGATGAGTTTTCACTACCAACGAATTAAAACACACTTTTCGAGAAAATGAAAAGTAGATCTGAAAAATGAAAACTCACAATTCTTCTACTCAACACAAGGATCTATGTTTTGTATGTTAAACATATAGCTTTGATACCAATTGTTAGGTCCAAATGTGTTGTAGAGGGGGGGTGAATACAACTTTTCAAATATGAGAAGCAATAAATACGATGCAATAAATGAACACACAGATTCAAGGAATATATGTTTTATATATAACTTGAAAGGGTTGCTACAACATTCATTACAAAGTATAACAAAAGTTGAGAGAGAAGTGAATGATACTAAGCTCTGTGAATGCACTCTCTCTTTTTCTCTTGTGTTTTTCTCTAGAATTGCTCACATGCTAAAACATTACACAAGTACTTCTATTTATACTACATGTAATCTATGTCCTGTAGTCTTCAAAGACTAAGATGTACGTGGCCCAATGATGTCCACATAAATCTTGCCTTATCTTGAAAGCTTGGAAATCTGCCAATCAGAAGATGCCATGTGTCATGTTGAAGCTGCACTCTAAGTAGAACTTCTACTTGAGAATTTCTACTTAGCCATCTCGAAGTTCTAAGTAGAACTTCTACTTAGAAACTTCTACTTGGCCATCTAGAATATTTAGTACTTAGAAAATATTCTGGTCTTCAACTTGAAACTTCAATGCACATCTTGAACTTGTGATATCTTCATGTCTTCTTTATTCTTCACCAAGCTCTTGAATATGGATCTTTATTACTGACACAAACTTGCTATCAATGTCCTGACACTTGATGCAATGGTCTGGTTCATAAGTGACTAGTCTTGATAGGGTTTTTGCTTCTTGAATAAATTACCATATCCAATTAGAAATGTGGCCTTCCAATATTTGCTTTCCTTCTTGTTCACTTGAAATCAATTGGTCTTATTGATACTGATAGTTATGATCTTGATTCTTGGCTTTCCAAATCATTGAGGCATGAACAACTTTGACTTGAACTTCTCTCAATGATTTCTTCTTGGATTGATCATAGTTAACATGTTGAATTGTATCAATTACCTTGTCTTCATTTAGTGTTGATTTCTTGTGACCTCTTGTTCTTGATTGTCTTCTGGTTAAGTATCTTTTCCTTTAGTTTGAGTTACGTTAGTTATAGTGTTACAAGTTTACACACTCTGCCTTTCAGAGTGGGTTGTGATACAATACCACACTCCTTTAAGAAATTCTTAAATTCTAAGCTTACGTATTCTCCCCCACGATCAGATCGTAGAGTTTTAATACTTTCACCCTTTTGCTTTTCTACTTCAGCCTTATACTCTTTGAATTTTTCAAATGATTCGGATTTGTTCTTCAAAAGATACACATATCCGTATCTACTAAAATCATCAGTAAAGGTTATGAAATAATAATAGCCACCTCTTGCCATGGTACGCATTGGACCACATACATCACTATGTATCAGTTCCAATCGTTTGGTGGCCCTCTCACTTTGTCCGGTAAAAGGAGCTTTAGTCATTTTGCCAATGAGACATGGTTCACATTCTTCGTATGATTCAAAATCAAACTTATCCAAGTATCCATCCTTATGTAACTTGGAAATGTGATTCTCATTTATATGGCCTAAACGACAGTGCCAGTGGTATGTTTGATTTGAGTCATTTGTCTTAAGACGTTTGTTATTTATATTATAGACAGGAGCATCAAGATCAAGAACATATAAACCATTAAACAAACGTGCAACCCCATAGGTAACATTATTTAATGAAAATGAACAACTATTGTTCTGAATCAAAAATGAAAAACCAATCTTGTCCAAACAAGAAACGGAATTAATGTTTCTGAAAATTGAAGGCACGTAAAAATAGTTCTCAAGTTCTAAAATAAGCCCAGTGGGCAACGATAAATGATAAGTCCCTACAGCTAAAGCAGCAACCTTTGCTCCATTTCCAACTCGTAGGTCGACTTCTCCTTTCGCCAAAGTCCTACTCCTTTGAAGTTCCTGCACATTTATACAAATGTGAGAACCACATCCAATATCTAATACCCATGATGTAGAAGTAGACAAATTGACTTCTATAACAAAAATACCTGAATCCAAAATCTGAACAGCCTTCAGTTTCTTCAGACCCTCCAAGTAAGTTGGACAGTTTCTCTTCCAGTGACCCGGCTTCTTGCACTAATGGCAATTGCCCTTGTCTTTTTCAACACCACCTTTAGGCTTTAAAGCATTCTTTATTGCAGGTTTTGGACTAGCAGATTTAGATCCAATCTTCTTCTTGCCTTTCCATTTACCCTTTCCTTTGGCATTCCCCTTGTTAACCATCATTATGGGACCAGAGGATGCCTTCTGAATGTTGGTCTCAGCGTTTTTCAACATAGCCGACAATTCTGTGGGGTTATTGTCTATCTTATTCATGTTGTAATTCATTACAAACTTAGCATAACTGCTGTGCAAAGATTACAAGATCAGATCTATTTGAGCTTCCGGACTAATCGCGGAACCCAGAGTAGCAAGGTACTCCATATATCCAATCATCTTTAGAACATGCGGTGCTATTGGATCACGTTCACCGTGTTTGCATGCATACAAGGCCTTGCTTGTATCAAACCTCTCTTGACGAGCCTGTCCTTCAAACATACATTTAAGGTGCTCAATCATATCATAAGCATCCATTAGCTCATGTTGTTTCTGAAGCTCAGGATTCATAGTCGCAAGCATCAAACAGGTGACATCGGTGTCATCATCTAAATGCTTCTGATAAGCATTTCGTTGATCCTCCGTTGCACCTTCATGGGGAGGTCCAGGGCGAGGAATATCTATGACATAGAGCTTTCGCTCTTGCCTGAGGACAATCCTCAAATTCCTTTGCTAGTCTAGGAAGTTAGTTCTTGTCAACTTGTCCTTCTCAAGGACTGATCGATCGCACAGAAAAGTGATTTGTGTTGTTTACCATTTCAAATATCTACAATGTTAAAATGCATAAAATAATTAGTCTACGGAGTTGTTAAATTATGTTCAAGTGATTATTCATATATATTCATAATATATATTTCCCACTATTTTTATCAAATTAATAGCCCTAACTATCAATTCGGAAAAGTTTCTCTAAACCTTTCTAGTGAGCCAAGATCCATATTTCATCACTTTTAAACTTAATATTTTTCTTAGGGATTTTAGTTAAAACGACCATGATCCCATCATAAAGAGATTCCTAATTTTTCCTTGAATTAAATACTTCAAATCAATTTGGTTTGATTTCCAGGTTATCGGAGAAGACACAATGGTCTCACTTAATACCCGACTTCCTTACAGGCATGGCCCGTTATTGTCAAAATCTCTCCTCATATCAAAATCATTGAAAATTTGTATTTAATTCCGTGTTTCATAAACACAGAAATCTCATGATCGTTTTGTTTAATTATAAAATCTCAAGTCGTTACAAATTTTATCTTGTTTAAGCAGGCATGGCATGGGTGATGTATCTAATACACACATGATTAATCTAATTAAACATGCATCTTTATCTCTACACATACATTAAATATCGCATACATTCATATATATGTAAAGTGCAGTAAGTAAACATGCTTGGTTATGGCCTTTGTCCTATATGATCCTTTTCAAGCTAATGAAAGGATCAAGGTCAATCTATGGTGGATAAATATAAATACAATTACAAGTCTTCATTCTTCTCTTTCTCCTTGGTTGCTTCTCCTCCTTGATCGTCCTTCAATCTTCAAGTACATTACATTGAATAATTGAATACAACCTATACTAATGTACTTACATAATAAAACTCGAGTTACATTCGAGGTTAAACAATTACAAGAATGAAGAAAACGACATGCAAGTCGTATTTATAAAACCAAAACCATAAACCATTAAACTAAGGGTCTTAAGGCCATAACCAGCACCATGCTCAAGTAAACAATTAAGAACATACAAACAAACACTGCGGGGGTCCGGGGGCGGCAGCCCGCGGGCGGGGTCCGGGGCGGCAACCCCGGGCGGTGTCTGAACTCGGGATTTTTTTTAATTCGAGAAGACTAGTCCTCTTAAGAAATCATCAATTTCTTAACAAAAGATCATATCTTTTAGCCTCTGCCGCTACTGCATCAAATACAGTTCCGGAAACATGTATTATATACATTCAGATCATATCCCAGTTTACAGATCGTGTCCATACACAATCTGTCCAACAGTTTATATCACTATATAAACCATACTACATGCATAACATACAAAATTGCATACTGATCAGTCATGGTAGATTGTAAAAATTCTCGTTTTATAATCATATCAATATATATAGCATAACAAAATCATATATTATCGACATAACATATTATAATCGACATATCTCATAACCGTCTCAAGGTAGATTCATAAAACATGCATACATGCATCGAATACAGTAAACACGTAACCAAATCAACCCCTTATACATGTAGCTCTGATACCATTGATAGGTTTCGGGGCAACAAATGCAACGGAAAAACGATAAAAATAATAAAAATTCCGAAACCTAACCCTAGGATCCGTGTATAAGGCGTGGTTGATTATGGAGAAATGAAATCATACCAGTTAAAGAGCTTTACGAATTCTGAAAGATGGAGGTCCTAGATTTCAATCACCACACAGCCCTTGCGTCAAGATCTGTGTCTCTAAATCGTCCACATGAACACACCAGTCGTCCAACGATCAACAAAGATGGTACTAGCCAAGAAAACGCCCCTCTCTCTCTCTCTCTCTCTCTCTCTCTCTCTCTCTCTCTCTCTCTCTCTCTCTCTCTCTATCTAGCCTCTCTAAGAAGTAGAGCAGCTATGGTTTAGGTGAAAACGAATTCTGTGACGCCCCTAGATCCGGGGTCAAGGATCCAGGTCATCACGGTCCAATTTCCGATCAATATCAATATCTCTGTAGTCTTTTCTTTTTTTCTTTTTTATTTTATAAATAAATAAATAAGCAGTTGACCCCACACTAATACACACACACACACCAGTCATATGCTCATAGAACAACAACCACAATATTTAAAAGTTTTAAAGTTAACAGTTATTACAAGCCCAGAATTTACTAAGTACATTGTTGAACAAAGCTTCTACAGGAAGCACTTCAACAACTAAAGTTTATTACAATTTACACACTTAATTTACATAAGTATACTAAGCCCCTTCACTTGTCACTACCTCGGGGATGGTCGCCAGCACTCGCTCAAAAGGTCGCCTTTCCTTTACCCTCTTGCGGGGTGTGGTACGTAGTATCGGCATGGGACCTAGCTGCTATATACATAAGTAGCAAAAGTGAGCTATAATAGCTCAGCAAGATCATACTGTAACTAAAATTTAAAATGTGAACAAGTATACATATATGTATATGCATATGTAATAGCAGGAAACAATTAAAATCCTTAAGGAAGAGTAAAGCTCTTATTTAATAATACATCATCCACTCACTATTATAAGAAAGAAATCTAAATTAATATAATATCAGTTTTTCTTCATCTGCAACCATAATACCATCATCTCATATCATTATTCTGTTTTCAGTATAGAAATCTGAAAACCATTGTCTACACTTTCTTTTCAAAAACATTGGGGATATCTGCTGTCGCCTGATACGTTAGGACGATGATCAGTCGCCTAATCGTACCTGCTCTCTTTTTACTACCGGTAGAAGGAATGAATGAAAGGCATATGACTCAGCCTATTTGTAGTTAGAGGATCCTAATCAACTTAAACCAAATTGTAATAAGTAAATATATATATGAACTGTCACAGGAATCTCAAGAAGTATTATCTGTCAGAAGAAAGAAGAAAAGTCAATCTATAGTTTTGATGTCATACACTGGAAGACGATTCAGTTATCTGATCAAGCCCCAGTACAGCATTGAAGTTAATGGATTTATTTGAACAGTGACAGAGATTTTTCGAGTGATAGTTTGAAGATCAGTTACAGTACAAGAGAATTGAGAGAAGAAATAAACCACAACCTAAAGTCAAAAGTGAAGAAGCGTCATTGAAGTTAGTCGTTCATGAACCAGACAGTACATCGAACGTCAACACAAATCAGTGGTAATTCTTTACTACCTTTAGTGGTTTGTAAGAATTAAATTAATTATTTATTGATTTAATTAAATTCATTTATAATTGATATAAATTAATTTAGTTGATTTAATTAAATGAATTAATTCTGGTAGAATTAATTTATTTATTAAATTAATTATTGTATCAATTAAATATGAATTAGTTAAAACATTAACTAATTAATTGGATCAATAAGACTTAAAGAAAGAAAGTTGATTAAGTCTTGGAAGGGATAAAACTCGGTAAGACTTAATTTAAGTCTTACTGACAGAAGCCTTTCCTGATTTAAGTCCTACCGACCTGATTTCAGTCCTACCGACCTCTGCCAGCTGTTATAAGTCTTACCTAAATTCTGGTAAGTCTTACCGACACATTTTAGGTCTTAATGGAGGTTTGTGTAAGTCTTAATGAAGGAAAATCAAGTCTTGGAAGCTGATTAAGTCATGCTGGAGCAATTAAATATCCTACAGAAAGCCAGCAAGACTTGTTGTTGATATAAAAGATCAGAACAGACCAGATTAAGTCATAACGGAGAAAACACAGCAGAAACATTTCATCAAGAACAGATTTCTCTCTCTCAAGAACACCAAAGCTTAAACAATTCCCAGAAATTCAAGTTCTTCATCTTTGTGATATTCTATCCGATAGAACTTGTTTATTTGTGATTCTTGTACTACTAGCGAATTAAGTTTCCTAGTTCTTATCTTGATTATTATTAACTAAATTAGAAAAGTTCATGTCGAATTTTCTAATTAGTTATTAACATCTTGATAAGTTGTTATACTGATTTTGTAACACCACATCAAGTTAATATACAGTTATATTCAACTTGAAATATTGTGTTAAATAATTCCGCAGATAAATTTGTCTTTATCAAATTTAATTTAAAGGACAAATTTCGATAAAAAGGTTAAGATTGTATTCAACCCCCCCCCCCTTCTACAATCTCATCGGACCTAACAATTGGTATCAAAGCCGATTGATTGATACACAAATCATCGATCCCATTTTACTCGATTAAAAATCATCCCCGAATTTTTTAACTCTCTTAAAAAATTCATCATGTCTTCTAAAGTTGGAACTATGAAAATACCCATATATGACAAAAATAGTTATGATATGTGGAAGAACAAAATGTTAATGTTCCTCGAGGTTGCAAATCCTAAATACATGAAAGTCTTATCAGAAGGACCAATAATACCTTTTGGAGTAATTCCTGAAGTTGTTACTGATGGAATAGTTATTACCCCTGTAAGGTATGTATACAAAGACTCTTCTGATTACACTCTTGCTGAAAGAGAGGAAGCTGCACTTGACATTAATTTGAGACTGATCTTAATAGATTCTCTAGACTCTGTAATGTACAGTCATGTGATTAACTGCAAAACTGCAAAGCAAATGTGGGAAACCATTGAAACTGTGAATGAAGGAACAGAGGAAGTTAGGGAGAATCGACTAGAAATTTTGACATCTGAGTATGAACACTTTCGATCAGCATACAATGAAAGTATTCAAGATGTGTTTGAAAGATATAACAAACTTGTCAACAATTTACAGATGCATGGCAAGTACTACACTCAGAAAGAGATCAACAGAAAATTTCTACTGTCAATGCCTGTTCATCTAGAACATAGAATTACAGCTATCAGAGAGTCAAGGAATCTAAGTGAAATAACTGTAGAAAGACTCTTTGGTGTTTTAAAAACCTATGAACTGGAACAATCTCAACAAAAGGAGATTTATGGAAAAGGAAGAGTTGCTAATACTTCTACAGCTCTTATTGTTGAGAACAAACAGGAAATGGAAGATAAGGTTATCCAACCTTGTAAAGTTGACAGTGGTAAGCTTGAAGTTGAAGTTGGTCAAACGAATGCTAGTCCAGATGAAGGTGACTTCTATTCGTTAGAAGAACTAGATCAGTTGGAAGATGAGTCCATGGCTTTGTTGGTAAGGAAATTCAGTAACTTCAGATTCAGGAAGAATCCCAAGTTCAGGTACAAATCTAACAATAACAGGTTCCAGAGAGGAGGTTCTTCATCCTCAAGTAACAGAGGAGGTTACAAAACTGGAACAGTTGAAAGAAGTAAAATTAGATGCTACAACTGTAATGAACTTGGACATTTTGCTACTGAATGTCAGAAGCCAAAACAAAACCAAAGAAAAGACTTTGGATCTGAAAAGAAGAAGACAGGTAGAGCCTATGTGGCTGCTGGAAAGAGTTGGGATGATACAGACTCTGAAGATGAAGAGTATGGCAATCTTGCCCTGATGGCAAAATCTGATAACTCTAGTGGTACATCATCTGAGGTATCATGTACTGAAAGTCAATATATTTATCAACTTACTGATACACTGGGTAATGCTAATAGAGAGATTGAAAGGCTAAATTTGTTAAATACAGATCTTAGTAATCAATTATCAGAATTACATGATGTACAAAATTGCCATGTTATACAAAAATCAGAAATAAGAATGCTAAAAGAACTTGAGAAGTCTCTAGCAGAGATAGTGGTTCAACAACGTGAAACAATAGCTGAACTAGAAATAAGGGTTAGTGCTACTTCTAATTCTTGTAAAGTGGCTAAAGAGTTGTTTAACCAACAAGCAATTAATCAAACTGTAGGAATTGGGTTTGATTATAATGAAGCTATTGGACGTAAAAGCATTATTACCCCTAACCGTGTCAGTGCTGTAGATAGGGGTATACCATCAGTGCTTAAGAGTGTTAGTAACCCACTCTTTAAGAAATCCATAGCAGAACCTTTGGATACAACATCTTTAATCATTAAGGAAGAGATGCGCATTGAGGATGTAGCTAATGGCGTAGTCTTAGAAAGTAATCAAGTTGTTAAAAATGATAAAGATAGAAAGACTGTGTTTGTAAAAGCAGAAAGAGTTGGTGAGTCTACTAGTTCATTGAAAACTAGTAGCAGAAGTAACAACATGAATAAATGCAACAACAAATCTACCATGCATGCTATTCCTGTTATTGATACTGCTCATAAGAAATGCGATGCTGTTAATTGCATGTCTTGTACTTTTAATATAATGTCTGCTTACTTTAACGGTAATCATGCATGTGTTGATAAGAATGCTCCTAGACAGCAGATGAGCAGACATAAACATGTTAGATCCAGGACTGTAACACCACCTAATTCTAAGATTAAGACTTCAAGTCTTTCTCAGGATATGGTGAAGACATGGTTACCCAAGCTTAAAACAAAACAAGTTAAAGCTGTTTACAGGGTTAAATGTCCAGTACCTGAAGAAAATGTTGTTAAGATAAAAAGTGTTGCTTTACCTGATAAAGGTCAATTCTTTAAGTACTCCGGACCCAATCAAATTTGGGTTCCGAAGAAAGTCTAATCAATTTGTCATTGCAGGGTTTGAAACAGGTTGATCGAGTCATGTGGATTCTGGACAGTGGATGTTCAAGGCATATGACCGGAGATAAAGCCCTGCTGACAAATGTGGTGGAGAAGGCCGGCCCAGTCGTTACCTTTGGAGATAACAGCAAAGGTAAAACTGATGGATATGGCAGATTAGAAGCTGGAAATGTTATCGTTGAAGATGTCTCTTTTGTGAACGGCCTTGAGCACAATTTGCTCAGTATTAGTCAATTCTGTGACAGAGGTTATGAAGTTCATTTCAACAAGAAGAATTGTCTAATATCACACAAGAGAAATGAAAGGCCACAGTTGACTGGAGTAAGAAAAGGAAACTTGTACATAGCCAATATGAATTCTGGAAGCACAGAAGAAATTAGATGTTTTTATTCAAAGGCATCCACTGATGAAAGTTGGTTATGGCACAAGAGACTTTCTCACCTAAACTTCAAAACAATGAATTCTCTAGTGAAAAGAGAGTTGGTGAGAGGTTTACCTTCGATTGAATTTACTCAGGAAGGTCTATGTGATGCTTGTCAAAAAGGGAAGTTAAAAAGGGCAACTCACAGGAGCACTAACATATCATCAATAACTGAACCATTACAACTTCTCCATATGGATTTGTTTGGTCCAGTTAGTGTGATGTCTATGTCAAGGAAGAGATATGCTCTAGTGATTGTTGATGATTTCTCAAAATTCACATGGGTACTATTTCTGAACTCAAAAGATGAAACTCCACAACTGGTAGTCGATCACATTAAGTTAATTGAGCTGGATTCTAATCGTCTAGTAAGAGCTATAAGATCAGACAACGGAACTGAATTCAAGAATGCAGTTCTGAATGACTTTTGCACTGAAAAGGGTATAACTAGACAGTACTCGGCTCCCAGAACTCCTCAGCAAAATGGGGTAGTTGAAAGAAAGAATAGAACCTTGACTGAAGCTGCACGTACTATGCTAAGTGAATCAAGGCTTCCATTGAGCTTTTGGGCTGAAGCTGTCAACACTGCATGCTATACCCAGAATCGAACACTTATCAATAAAGACTTGATGAAGACACCATATGAAGCTCTACATGACAAGAAACCAACTCTCAAGTACTTCCATGTATTTGGGACAAAATGCTTTGTGCTGAAAGAAGGAGATGATCAAGGTGGTAAATTTGAAGAAAAAGCACATGAAGCAATATTTATTGGTTATACTAGAAGAGCCTACAAGGTGTATCTTATTGATCAACAGAAAACTTTGGAAAGTGTCAATGTTACATTTGATGACACGAAACTCCCAAATATCCAAAATGAAGATCCATCTGAAAAGCTTAAGTTTGATGATATGTCAGACTCAGATTCAGATGATGACAATCAACCTGACGTTGTTGCTGATAATAATAATCCAAATGTTGGTGTTAATGATCAAGGTGATGCTGGTGAAAACAATGATAATTTTCAAGACACCACTGATACTCTTGAACCATCAACAAGTCATACGGGCAACAACTCAGGGGGAGATAATGAAGGGTCAACAAGTTATACTCAACATCATACTGAAGATCAAGGCGAATCGTCAAGATCAATTCTTCCCAGACAAACTATTTGGAATAGAGCTCATCCTTTTGAGCTGATTCTTGGTGATCCAGATGTTGGTGTGAAAACAAGAAGAGCTTATCAGAATCAATGTAATTATTCTGGGTTTCTGTCTGTCATGGAACCTAAGAAAGTAGAAGAAGCTCTATCTGATCCTGATTGGGTGATTGCTATGCAAGATGAACTCAATCAATTTAAGCAACTAGAAGTATGGAAGCTGGTACCCAGACCTAAAGATAGAAAAGTGGTGGACACAAGATGGGTATTCAGAAACAAACTAGATGAAGATGGCACTGTGATAAGAAACAAAGCAAGACTGGTAGCTAAAGGTTATTCTCAAGCTGAAGGCATTGATTATGACGAGACCTATGCTCCAGTGGCAAGACTTGAGGCCATTAGAATATTCTTGGCATATGCATCCTATTCAAGATTCAAAGTTTATCAAATGGATGTCAAGAGTGCCTTTCTGAATGGTAAGCTAGATGAAGAAGTGTATGTAGAACAGCCTCCTAGTTTTGAAGATCAAGATCATCTAGACTATGTTTACTTTCTTTACAAAGCTATCTATGGTCTTAAGCAAGCCCCAAGAAAATGGTATGACACTCTTTCTGAATTTCTATTAGAAAATGGTTTTATAAGAGGTGTCATAGACAAAACGCTCTTCACTAAAAGACATAAGAATGATATAATACTAGTCCAAGTCTATGTGGATGATATTATGTGCATGTTTGGCAAACCATATAAGTCGACTTATATGGCGAAATCTCATTTCCAGCTTATTTAGAGTGTTTGGCAAAATAAGCAAAAGCCCATTTTTAGAACTTATATGGGATAAGTTGAATGTTAAGAAATCCTAACATTCAACTTTCAACTTATTCTTATTTCTCGATATACGCAATATATAATATCCTTCAAATCTTCAAAATCATATATCTTTTGATTCGTTCATTAAAAAATTGATATGTATATGTCAAATTTCTCTACTCATCGAGATCTATCCATTGATATCCACTTATATATATTAAAAAACAAATATTTTGAAAATATTTAAAAAAGTTAACTTATAAGTTCTGATTTACCAAACACTCTACTGACTTATAATTTCTAATTTACCAAACACTCTATTAACTTATAAGTTCTGATTTACTTATCACTTATATGATACTTATCACGTTAAGTTATAAGTTACTTATTTTAAGGTAAGCCAAACAGGCCCTATATTTGGGTCTACTAATGAGCTTCTGTGCAAGAAGTTTTCTAAGTTAATGCAGGGTAGGTTTGAAATGAGCATGATGGGAGAACTGAAATTCTTTCTTGGATTACAAATAAGTTAGAGACAAGATGGAATATTTATTTGTCAATCTAAGTACATCAAGGAGCTCCTCAAGAAATATCACATGGAGGAGTGCTCATCAGCAAAGACACCATCAACTATAGCTGTCAAAATTGGTTTATGTGAAAGTTCTGCCAAGGTAGATATCACAGGCTATAGAGGTATGATTGGTTCATTACTTTACCTAACTGCTAGTAGACCAGATATAATGTTTGCCACATGCTTGTGTGCAAGGTTCCAAGCGAACCCTAAAGAAATCCATCTCACTGCTGTTAAAAGAATCTTAAGATATCTAAAGGGTACGCCTAATTTAGGCATCTGGTACCCTAATGAATCTGGTTTTACTTTAATTGGATATACAGATTCTGACTATGCAGGAAGTGTTGTAGACAGGAAAAGTACATCTGGGAGTTGTCAATACCTAGGTGGAAGGTTGGTATCCTGGTTCAGTAAGAAACAGCAAACAGTTTCCAACTCTACAGCCGAAGCTGAATATATATCTGCTGGAAGCTGTTGTGCTCAAATCTTATGGATAAGGAATCAATTAATGGACTATGGCATTGTATTGGAAAATATTCCTATTTTATGTGATAATACAAGTGCCATAGCAATCGCAAGCAATCCTGTGCAGCACTCAAGGACAAAGCACATTGACATAAGGTATCATTTTATAAGAGAGCATGTAATGAATGGTACAGTGGAACTACTATTTGTAGGATCTGGAGATCAAACTGCAGATATTTTTACTAAGTCGCTTAATGAATCCTCATTCACTAGAATTGTTAGTGAATTGGGTATGTTAAACAGTCCCAGTAATTAATATCTGAAATTTGATCTTTAATAATTTTACAAGTGATTATTCTGTGAATATTTGTTGTTTGAAATCACTTGTATAATTATTTTACCATCTGCTTTTCTTGGTTGTTTAGTTATTTTTCACTCTGTTTATTCATAATATTTAATACTTCATACTTTTGTATTTTTAGAATATTTGTAAATATTAATTTCTATTTTAATAATTAATTTATCATATGTTTTGTAATGTTTGTTCTGTTAATATTGCTTTGTTTTCGTTAATAGGTTAGTATATGGTATGTATAATTATTTTTATTATTTGTTTAATTTTATATAATATTTTTATTATTTTTATAAATTATTTGTATAATTAATAGTGTTTTTTAATGTTTATTTAAAATAATTATGACTTAAAATTAGTTAGAACTCTATCTCGAATTTCGACTTAAATCTCAAATTTCGACTTAGGTGTTCTAGATAGGTCTTTGTTCGAGTTAACTACTAACTCGAACTCTATCTCGAACTTCGACTTAGATCTAGAAGTTCGACTTAGGTGTTCAAGATAGGTTTTAGTCTTATTCATAACCTGTTTGTAAATAAGTCTTAATGAGTTTTTAACTTAAGTCTTAGCGTGTTTTTAGATTAAGTCTTATTTAATTTAAGTCTTGTCAGTTTTATTAGTTAAGTCTTATTAGTAATAGTGTTTTTAAGTCTTGTTTATATTAAGTCATATTCGAATATATATACATATTAGCTATGTCTTAATACAGTTAAGTCTTATTCGAGTTAAATATGTAAATATATATAAATAACAGTTATGTCTTAATACTAGTTTAACAGATTTGTCTTAATGCTAGTTTAACAGTTATGTCTTAATGCTAGTTTAAGTCTTATTCGGTCACTTGTATATATATGAGAGTTAGTAAGTTTTTAAGTCTTATTTCATATTCTATCAAGTTAAGTCTTATAGAACAATATTGATACATACAATATATACACACATATCTGTCGAATCTCTGTCCAATTTTTCGACCGATTTCTCTCAACCAAATTACGAATTAACCACATATCTGAACTCCTTGCTTGATTATCTGTGTTTTGAGTGGTTAAAATCGCGATTTTGTTCGATTTTAAAGAGTTAATTTTCGAAAAATTCGTTTTCAAGATCTACTTTTGTGGAAAACTGAGTTCGATTTTTGAAAAACTAAAAATACATGTGTGTTTGTGTGTATGCAAGGATTGTTGTGTGAATTTTTCAGAATTTTTGAAAAACATTTAATTATTTCGAATTTTTAATTAATTATTAATTCGAAAAATTAATTTTTAAATTAAAAATTTGTAAAATCTGAAATTTTCAAGGAAATTAAATCTTGATTAAAATGGCTGATCGATTTGAAATTATTAAACATAATTTAATCGGTTATTTTGATCCAGAAAAATGTTCAGTTGAACGTTTTCGACCGTGGATTCGGTTTTTAAATGAAAATTCACTGGTTCGCAATGCTTTGAGATTGGATGCTCCTCTGAAAATAGAACCTTTGCGAATCATGTGTACTACTGCTGTCATTTCTAATGATAACAGATCTTTTATCTTCTCTGTAGGAGATAATCAGTACACAGTAAATGAAAATACAATAAATACGGTATTAAATTTTCCAACTGACAATTTCGAAGAATTACCATCAGATCAAGAAATGATAAATTTTTTAAATGGTGTATTCTATCAAGACAGTCCTGATCAAACTGTCTGGAATAAAAAGAACTTTGTTCAGGAATGGGATTATCTGTTTGACACACTAGGTAGAGTCTTTGCCGACACTACAAAAGGGAACTTCGGGGTATTACCATCATTCCTGCAGCATATTGGATATGCAGTTGCACACAACCGAAGGATTAATATTGGCAGACTACTGTGTGTTCCGATGGTTAGAAGAATCATTAATGCAAAGAAGAATTTTGATAATGGACATAAAGTTTCATGTTTTTATCCAAGATTCTTATCATTGATTTTTAATCATCTTGTGGAACTAGAAAACCAAGCCCAATTTCTGAATGGAGAGTCACTGGCGTCAGGTAAACCTACTACCAGATTGTTCACTGAGTACAGCAACAAGCCAAAATTCACAAACATACCTGTAGTTGTCACCCAATACATGTCAAACTATATACAACTACCTGTTATTGAACCTGTACCAGAACCTGAACAACCAGAACTAAACCCTGAACCACCAGTGGAAAACATACTTGTTGATAATGAAAATCAAGGCAATCAACAAGTTGAACCTGCTCAGCAAATTGTTCCTCAGCCAGCTGCTCTTGCTGTTGAACATCCAGTGCAAGAAACTGCATCTGTCCCTGAACCTGAATTGGATCAACCCATCTTATCAGAGACTGTTGCGGAATCAGCTAGCCTTCTGTTCCTCAAACTACTACTGCTTCTCAATCTATTTCTGGAACCCAAGTGGTTGGTAGGTCTGACCAAGGAGCTGTAGTACCACAACCTCTAACCAAGGTCGTAGAGCCAAACACTCAACCACCAAAACTCATATCTTTTCACTCCAGAAAGAAATTGCAAGTAAAAAGAAGTCGAATCAGAGTGGCAGTATGAGTGAACCCACAGCTCTGCCTCTAGAAAAGAAAAGTAGAACTCAAACTGAGGCAACTGTAAGCCCGTCTATATCCTCCCAACAGGATATGGAAATTGATATGGCCGTTACACAGTTACTAGAATCATCTTCTCAATAGGATGATTCTATTGAAATTTGCCATAGGGCCGTGGCACCTTGTAGTGAGTCAAGCACACCTCCCCTATTACTCACAATGGGGGAAGACATACCTTTAAATGAGTCTCAGGACACACTGCAAGGAGAGCACGTAGAAAATGTGACAGTGCCTACCATAGTTACGGTAGAAGAGTCTTCACAGGCTTCAGAGGGAAATCTTGGTTCTCAGCCAACTTTAATAGAACCATCATCTCCCCTCCCAGGACAAACACTCCTGGCTCCCACAAGGGATTTTCCACTCGCAGTTTCGACTGGAGAAGGTGGAAGGCAACTTGATCAATCTACTACTGAAGCAATTCAGTCAACAATTTCAAATGTTCAAGTAGATTTGATTAAGGACAGGGATTTGCGAACTCCCATTGCACCACCACTGACCTTCCCAGAGGAGGCTAGGGTGATTTTACATGCAGGTATAAATCTGGAAGCAGCTAAGGAATCTGAGAGGAGTGATGTGAGGAATACCATAAAATTGAGTGAAACACATGCACTTCAGGTGAGTGGAACTCAAAGTGAACGTCAGGTGAGCGCACATACTGACACATACACTCTCTCATTATTAGAAAAGATAAATGCTTTAGAGAAAGAACTTGCAATCAGCAAGGCTGAAACAGAAATTCTTAGAGCACAAGTGGGTGAGCGATCTTCTACATCCACCTCTGTCAACAGTCAGCTTGCTGTAATGAAGAAGGACATAAACTACTTAAAGACATCATTCACCAAGAAGATAGAATCTCTCGAACTCTCTCATGAAAAGGCACTTGATGACTCTGGAGATATTACTGTTGCTCAAGACATGTTAATCTCTGAGATTTCCTTGAAAGTTGATAATCTACAGTCAGAGGTACAGCACAATCAAGAATCTACTGATTCTCGTCTGGACCAGATCGAAAAGCAAAATGCACACCAGGCTAAAGGGTTAAGACATTTGTTTAATCTTGTAAGTCAAAGTCGCAAACCTACAAATGAAGAAATTGAATTCTTAACAAGTAAGGGTGGTGATGATGATGAACAGGATCCTGAAGCTGGGGCAACTGATAAGTCTGTAGAGGATTCCTCAACTAAGGGGGAGAAATCAAAGGGGTCACAAGATAAATCTAAAGAAAGAGAGGGAGGAGAAGGAAAATTTGGTAAATCTGACCAAGGTGAAGATAAGAGAAAGAAAGTAGTTGAAGAAACTGAAGAACATATTCAAGACAAGAACACAGGTTATTATTACACGGGTGAACCGGATAACTTCGATGTTTTTGCTGATCTTGAATTTCCTGATCAAGGTGAAGAACTTCCTGAACCTGATCTTAGTCACTGGGAAGATGAAGGACCAGTGATATCTGAATTTGAAGCTCAACAAGCTGAGAAAGAATCTGAAGAATTATTTGCTCAAAGGGAAGCCAAATTGCAACTGAGAGAAGAAAAACTTCAAAAATCTATAGAGCAAATTGCACGAAATGAAGAACTTCAGAAAGCTGAACAGCAAGCATTACAAAGACTACATGCTATAAATGTTGAGAAGAGAAAAACATACATCAGACTAAAGAGCGGTGACAAATGGGAACGTGCTCAAAGAGCAATTGATTCACCTCAAAGTTCTGATTATGAAGATCGTCGTCTTGGACAAATTCTCGAAGAATTCAAACTGGCAAATCCAATTCATGAAATGTATATAAAGGCCTTACAGGTAGAAGTCATCAGGATAACTACTGCATTTGAACCCAAATCTGATGAGCTAGTAATATTTGTAGATTGTCATAAAGTTGGAACATTCAGAGTATCTATTCAGTTCTTTTATGACAGATCACTGACAGAGATATGGGTACTTAGGCCTAAGGTAAGAACATCTTCTGAGCTAGGTGTATTGTTACATGAAAAGTTCAAAGAATTTGCTGAAAGAGCTGGACCTGAAGTGATTAAGGAACCTCCACAAGTAAAATTTCTTAAGGGAGAGGTACTTCACACAATCAATCTTCAGACAGATGAGCTATACGAACATCATGCAAAGCACTTGGTATATGCTCAATATGTTCTCAGAAATCATGGATACTTGACTGAAGAAAAGGTAATAGCTGCAGATCACATCCGTTCCTAAGCACAAACGAACATAAAAGATTACAAGAAATTTCAAGGTGAACTGAGAAAGAAGCTTGGAATTCCTTTAGTCTTACCTCAAGGATTGTCATCAAGAAGAGAACGTCTTGTTGATTCTGATCTACACATGAAACTTCAAGTTACAGATGATCCAGAAGAAGGAGAATTCAGAAGGGAAGTCAATTGAAGATAAAGAATTGCTCTACATGTTATATCTTTAGAGCTTAGATAAATCTTGATAGGAATTTATATCATATGATCAGTCTAGAGGATCATCTATCTTGTATTTATCTTTCATGTTTGAATCTGGCAAATGTTAAATATAAACCAGAATTTTTTTTCATATTTACTTAGTATTTAAAGTTTTATCTTTCATTTGGTTAAGTTGGATTAGTCGAGGTATCCTCTAGGAATTTGCTTGTTATTGTCTAACAAACAAATAGGGAGAGATTGAAAGGCATATGACTCAGCCTATTTGTAGTTAGAGGATCCTAATCAACTTAAACCAAATTGTAATAAGTAAATATACATATGAACTGTCACAGGAATCTCAAGAAGTATTATCTGTCAGAAGAAAGAAGAAAAGTCAATCTATAGTTTTGATGTCATACACTGGAAGACGATTCAGTTATCTGATCAAGCCCCAGTACAACATTGAAGTTAATGGATTTATTTAAACAGTGACAGAGATTTTTCGAGTGATAGTTTGAAGATCAGTTACAGTACAAGAGAATTGAGAGAAGAAATAAACCACAACCTAAAGTCAAAAGTGAAGAAGCGTCATTGAAGTTAGTCGTTCATGAACCAGATAGTACATCGAACGTCAACACAAATCAGTGGTAATTCTTTACTACCTTTAGTGGTTTGTAAGAATTAAATTAATTATTTATTGATTTAATTAAATTCATTTATAATTGATATAAATTAATTTAGTTGATTTAATTAAATGATAATTTATTTATTAAATTAATTATTGTATCAATTAAATATGAATTAGTTAAAACATTAACTAATTAATTGGATCAATAAGACTTAAAGAAAGAAAGTTGATTAAGTCTTGGAAGGGATAAAACTCGGTAAGACTTAATTTAAGTCTTACTGACAGAAGCCTTTCCTGATTTAAGTCCTACCGACCTGATTTAATTCCTACCGACCTCTGCCAGCTGTTATAAGTCTTACCTAAATTCTGGTAAGTCTTACCGACACATTTTAGGTCTTAATGGAGGTTTGTGTAAGTCTTAATGAAGGAAAATCAAGTCTTGGAAGCTGATTAAGTCATGCTGGAGCAATTAAATATCCTACAGAAAGCCAGTAAGACCTGTTGTTGATATAAAAGATCAGAACAGACCAGATTAAGTAATAACGGAGAAAACACAGCAGAAACATTTCATCAAGAACAGATTTCTCTCTCTCAAGAACACCAAAGCTTAAACAATTCCCAGAAATTCAAGTTCTTCATCTTTGTGATATTCTATCCGATAGAACTTGTTTATTTGTGATTCTTGTACTACTAGCGAATTAAGTTTCCTAGTTCTTATCTTGATTATTATTAACTAAATTAGAAAAGTTCATGTCGAATTTTCTAATTAGTTATTAACATCTTGATAAGTTGTTATACTGATTTTGTAACACCACATCAAGTTAATATACAGTTATATTCAACTTGAAATATTGTGTTAAATAATTCCGCAGATAAATTTGTCTTTATCAAATTTAATTTAAAGGACAAATTTCGATAAAAAGGTTAAGATTGTATTCAACCCCCCCTTCTACAATCTTATCGGACCTAACAATGAAGATCATCCCTGGAGGAAGGCCACCTGCTAACATCCTCCCTTGGCATCTTCGTGCCGTAATAAAAATAATAAATGTTGGACTGTGTCGCACACAGCCCTGACACAGCCACTTACGCAAGTCTGTTGCAATCCCCCTCTTTATCACATCATTATTCTCTTTTTAAAATATCATTCCACATTTCCATTTTCTCACTTTCATTTCCACATATCATTCTCTCATATCATTTCCATTCTCGCACATTACTTCTATAAAATATATATATATCATAATGCTTTGATTATGATTCAGACCTCTCTTTCAAATTCAGAAATCAAATATACTTTTATATTCGTAAAATATTCCATCTATTTTAAGAGTAATGCATGATAATCAAATAATGTTTATTAAACCACTGATACTCAATAAGAACATTTTTAATATAATATTATAACCATATAACCCTCGATAACAACTGATACCATTCTCTCTTATTCTCTTAATCATAAGGCATGTTCAATTCATGCATAATCATCTCTATACATATCCATCTCATACTCTTATTCATATTCATATACATTTTCATACTCATAGTCTTATTCATATACATCTTCGCTTACTCTTCTTTCCAATATCAATACTCAAGGAAGACAATTTCTTCACAATATAGTAATAATAGCATCACATATATATTCCATGAAATCAAGTTTCTTTGTGAAGATAAGTAGTTTTACAAATAGGGATAGGAGAAATCTTGCCTCGGTTTCGATATCCTGACGGTATGGTTCGTCCCTCTTCCGGAGTTTCTATAAACACAAAAGGACCGTCGTTAGAACCACATCTCTTACTCACTACACTCTTGTATAACATTACCTTTTGAAACTTTAATATATGTTTAACGTATTCCTATTACCCCAAAGGTTCAAGAACTTAACCATTTATAACCTAAATCAAAGTTTCAGGGGTTTTCACCATTTCCCTTAACGACCACACTCGACTGCAGAATTTCTTATAATTTTTAAATTTCGAATTTTAATGTAAGGTCAACTGGAAATAGTTCTTTGACCACACTACTACCATATCCCAAAATTTCGTGACTTTTAACAATGTTAAAGTAGGGTAATTGTAACCTCAAGTTTGATACATTTACGGTTTCTCGGTTTCAGAACCGCTTTCACTAAAACCGACTTTTCTCCTAAACCGTTCATCAGATTTTAACGCACCTTATATCAAAACGATCTATGAACTAAGCTCTATCATTTCATAGTTAATTAGGAACCTGGACAGTAGGGTATGTACGGATGCAGGGGGTCCAAAACAGGGCAACTTACATCCTAACGAAAATCGGGCATTATAACGGCTATAATTTCGTACTTTCCATAAATCCAACTCCTCCAAATCAATTATCAAACACCATAATCATCACCTACACCATGTGGTCTTCTTCACCAGCCATGGTTACAATCCCAAACACTTCCATATTTAACTCAAACCACTTACAAACACATATAACATCATAATCTTAACATTTACACTACTTAATCACTAAACCAAACAATATCCACCATAAATATAAAAGAGCAAGCATGATTATACCTTCTTGAATCTTTGATAACCCTTAACAATCCTTGATATATCCTTAATCAACCTTATACTAGCTTGAATCACTAAAAGAAACCATTAAAACAAAGTTAACACTTGAAAACACTATTCATCATCTTTTCTAACAACTTCCATGATTTTATTACCTTGCTAAATGATGATGGTTGGCCTTGAAACTTTGTAATTGATCCTTCCTAACCTCCAGAAAGCTCCATGATTTTTCCCTTGAATTGTTATTGAAGAGAGCTAGGGTTTTGAATTTTTTTTTCTTTTTTTTCTACAAAAATTCGAATGGAAAAAAGGTGGAGAAGTGGAGAGATTTTTTTGTGTTTGCTTGCTAGTCTTATCTCATCTCATCCTAATCCATCAAGAGTTCTAGAGTTTAGTAGAAAATCCATGGTTAAATGACTAATTTGTCCTAAATTTTGAGTTAGTGGAAGATGATGTAAGGTGTGATGTCATGGATGAGTATTTTGTAAGCTTGTTCTTTTAATCTTAAGTATTTACTAATAACCTTATAAATATTAATGTGGTAAATATCTTTATCACTTACTAACCTTGGTTACTTAGTCTCCATACTCGTCTAATTGTGATTCGTTTCGAATGTATATCACTATCCAGTGGTTTTCGAAATCCTTTACAAATCCAATTTCCTTTGGTATTCTCTTAAATTAATAATCCCCTGGTTTAACTTAAATTCACTAATTCCTCAATATATAATTCTTTTAGTATTTCTATACTCCTTGATATCCAAGATATAGAAGTTCGTTCGAGTTCAAAATCCTTGAAATCAAAATTCAGGAATTTCTAAAATCCATCGTCATTTCGAGTCACTTATTTTCAATGTACAATACTAATATGGTTTCTGTTCACTCATTTTCCATCCCTAATATAGAGTACCTACACACCATTTCCCTGGATTCCTCAAGATCACTATTCATTTGGGCACTGTAGCCTTTCTAAAGTTAGGGTTATTATAGTCTTCCCCCCTTAAAAGGATTCCCTCCCGGAATCATGTTGAAAATGTCCATGGGTATCTTTCTCATTCACACCTTCTAACTTCCACCCTATTTCTTCTATCCTTTTCCTTTCGTAATATCTCTATCTTGTTTGTGCAGAAATACACCAACATAACTTCCTTGTCATTCATCAACATGCCATTTAGTTTATCAATAGCAGTCCTTTAATCTGTTTCCAGTCATTCCATATTATCTCATCTCTCCTTCCTCTTTTGACGAAGATATCCGCCACCACATTGACCCTTCCTGAATGGTAGTGTATCTCACTTATGGTTTGACCATCTTCTGATCTCTATCATGACATAAATATTAACTCCTCAATATTCCTATAGCTCATCTCTGTAAAATTTTCCAGAAAATAAGCTCTAATAATATTCTTTAAAACAATTGTAAGAAAATACTACCTATAATATATATTTCCTGTTCGTCTCAACGAGCTTGTGTTTTCCCAAAACACTCCTACTTTTCTTTTCATAACGTTTCCTAGCCCTTAACAGATACTGATTTTCCTTATCTATTTTATTAACTTATTTATTCCATTAATTGATTAAGTCGATCCTTAACCAAAGACTTACACACAAAATTTAAATCAAAAAGCAAGTACCTGTATCCGCATCTGGTTTCGTCAACGCTTCCTCTAAGGTCATGTTGTACACTCTAGCAGTAGGCCTATTTGAAGCAGCCCCACTCTGTCCTGGCGCGTATGACCCACCTGAACGGCAATCTCTAGCAATGTGTCCTAATTTCCCACACTGGTAACACTTAACATCTCTTTTAGGGTTTGTATCAGTTGATGGGCACTGGTTAAGGTAGTGTCCTTTTTGTCCACACTTGAAACAAGTTACTCCCAGCACTCTACAGACTCCTATATGCTTCTTACCACACGTCTCACAATCTGGTAATGGTGGTCGTGATTGATTGGACTGAAATGTTCCTGAAGATTTTCCACCCTGACTCACCGTCTCACTAGTAGTCTTGTTACCCCCCGACTTTCCCACAAATTGAGATTTTTGTCCTTTACCTCCTTTGTTAAAGTAGCTTTTCTCACTTGAACCTCCTTTTGGGCCCTCAAATCTTCTTTTCTTATTCTCTTGACCTATTTGAGCCTGCTCACTCTCGGCCTCTATAATTGATGCCTTTTGAACCACTGCAGCATAATCAGTCAACTCAAATGGGGCCACTCTCGTTCGTAACCAGGGTTTCAACCCTTGTTGAAACCTTTTTGCTCGTTGTTCTTCAGTACGCACAAACTCGGGAACAAACCTCGACAGTTCTGTAAATTTATTTTCATACTCTGCTACTGTTAGGTTATCCTGTTTTAACTCCAGAAACTTTAATTCCATTTGGTTTTCTAAATACCTAGGAGAATACTTTTCTAGGAACACCCTAGTGAAACGCTCCCAGGTTATCACTCCCGCTTCCTCTAGGTTCTTCCTAGCTTCCCACCAGTAATTTGCCTCTCCCTTTAAGAGATAGGCTGCAAAAACTGTTTTCTGATCTTCCTCTATCCTCAGTATTTCGAAAGCTTTCTCCATTTCTTTTAGCCATGCCCTAGCTACTACTGGGTTAGTGGTTCCCTCGAATTCTGGGGGCTTTAATGACTTAAAGGCACGAAAGGAATTAGCTGCCTGATTGGGGGGAACAGGTGGTTGTTGGGGATTCTGTGGATTAGCCAAATTCTGTCTTAATAAGTCCATGAATTGGGTAAAGGGATCACCTCCCGGATTCCTTTGTTGGCCAGTTGATTCCTCTTCTCCTTCTTCATGATTTTCTTCATTATGAGCATTTTCGTTCAGTCTAGTACCTTCGATATTTCGACTTCTTTCGTCTCTCTCATTTCCCCTTGCATTCGCTCTACTATCACGTCTAAGCGGCATAGTTCTGTACATAACAATAGTCCTTATTAATTACCCGAATTTGGGTTACTATATACATCATTTCTATATACACAATTATATCATTAATTAGCTCATTTGCACATCACAATATCTTTATCACGCGATTTACATCTAGTTATACCATAACTTTAGTAGGTAGTTGTATCGCCCTTAACACGATAGCCTTTTCATTAAGTCAATCACCTTTTATACATCAATATTTTTTTTTTTGAGTCTGGTACCGTACGGATGCAGGGGGTCCAAAACAGGGCAACTTACATCCTAACGAAAATCGGGCATTATAACGGCTATAATTTCGTACTTTCCATAAATCCAACTCCTCCAAATCAATTATCAAACACCATAATCATCACCTACACCATGTGGTCTTCTTCACCAGCCATGGTTACAATCCCAAACACTTCCATATTTAACTCAAACCACTTACAAACACATATAACATCATAATCTTAACATTTACACTACTTAATCACTAAACCAAACAATATCCACCATAAATATAAAAGAGCAAGCATGATTATACCTTCTTGAAGCTTTGATAACCCTTAACAATCCTTGATATATCCTTAATCAACCTTATACTAGCTTGAATCACTAAAAGAAACCATTAAAACAAAGTTAACACTTGAAAACACTATTCATCATCTTTTCTAATAACTTCCATGATTTTATTACCTTGCTAAATGATGATGGTTGGCCTTGAAACTTTGTAATTGATCCTTCCTAACCTCCAGAAAGCTCCATGATTTTTCCCTTGAATTGTTATTGAAGAGAGCTAGGGTTTTGAATTTTTTTTTTTTCTACAAAAATTCGAATGGAAAAAAGGTGGAGTAGTGGAGAGATTTTTTTGTATTTGCTTGCTAGTCTTATCTCATCTCATCCTAATCCATCAAGAGTTCTAGAGTTTAGTAGAAAATCCATGGTTAAATGACTAATTTGTCCTAAATTTTGAGTTAGTGGAAGATGATGTAAGGTGTGATGTCATGGATGAGTATTTTGTAAGCTTGTTCTTTTAATCTTAAGTATTTACTAATAACCTTATAAATATTAATGTGGTAAATATCTTTATCACTTACTAACCTTGGTTACTTAGTCTCCATACTCGTCTAATTGTGATTCGTTTCGAATGTATATCACTATCCAGTGGTTTTCGAAATCCTTTACAAATCCAATTTCCTTTGGTATTCTCTTAACTTAATAATCCCCTGGTTTAACTTAAATTCACTAATTCCTCAATATATAATTCTTTTAGTATTTCTATACTCCTTGATATCCAAGATATAGAAGTTCGTTCGAGTTCAAAATCCTTGAAATCAAAATTCAGGAATTTCTAAAATCCATCGTCATTTCGAGTCACTTATTTTCAATGTACAATACTAATATGGTTTCTGTTCACTCATTTTCCATCCCTAATATAGAGTACCTACACACCATTTCCCTGGATTCCTCAAGATCACTATTCATTTCGGCACTGTAGCCTTTCTAAAGTTAGGGTTATTATAAATTCAACAAAAGTTAACTCTAAACCAACACAGCTTAATGTATTTATAAAGAGAGATTTGGGCTTAAAATCCTAAAACGTTTTGGGCTTCACTAAACCCAATCTGTTTTGGTTTTAATCTTATTATTATTAAATTCGAATTATATATTGTAATTAATTAAGTCCCACTTAATTAATTCAATAATTCAAATTAATAACTATTTAAATCCATAATTTAAATAAAGCTCTGTTTTATATGTTCTTATTGTGTAACCTTTTAGGTTATTATTACGTTGGCAATAATTTTAATATCCAATAGTAAAATTATAAACAATGAGCGATATCTAGTAATACATCATTGCTACCCAAGTAATAATAATAATTTGTGATCCAATTAAACCTTTCGTGATACACGTTTCCGTGTAATATAATCCCTTTAACCAAATATTATAGATTAAACTCGAGGCATGTATTCAGTCATCCTCTTCAACATTTAATCCGAGTTTCCTTGATCAATGAGTAGACTATTAAAATAAATCAATATTTGAGCATGGCCATGCATTTTCATAGTCTCACTCAATCAAGAGGCCAATAATATATCTCCTAATAATAGGGGGGTTAAATCCTATATCTATCATTCATATTTCTCATACGTCTCATCAGATACCCGATGTCCACTTTTATCATCACCCGGTCAAAGGTAACTTTTAATGTAGTCAAAGTATATTAATCCTCGTACAGAAATATAATGATCTCAAGTCTAAGGATCATTACACCATTATCACTGTGAGTCTTTCTAATGACATTATTAACATGTAGAATCTCACTGTGGGTTCATCCAGTGCCATGTAGAATATTACATGCACCTATGTTCTTGACTTTAGTATCACTATACCTATGACTAATGAGATGTGGTCATCAGTCAACAAACATACTAATCTTAATGCATTATAATTGTCCCATATTATTAATGCTCGATTAGGGATATTTAGGAATACTAACACTATTCATATATTCTCATTTCGAAGTTAGATACTTAAAAATATAGAATTCATGTTATTTATTCCAAGGACATTTATTATTCTAATATTTAATTTCGCAGTAAATAAAGACATAAAAAATCAACATAGAAGAATCGATTGAAGATTATCATTAAATAACAAAATAGTCTTTCCTAGTAGCATAATTATATTGTCTCTAGGGCACTAACACTATCATGGACATATCTGTGCAGGAACAACACAAGTCCAAACAGGGACATGTGATGCCTGCTGAATATGCTGGGAGTTCGAAGGTGAATGTAGTGACTGTAGGAGAGAAAAGAAAGACTGTCACTAAGAAGGAAAACATTAAGTCTAATAAGGACAAGAACAAGGCTAAGAAACCAAAGGCAAACAAACCATGTTGGTCTTGTGGACAGGTTGGTCATTGGAGCAAGGACTGTCCAGTTAAGAAAGCTAAGAAATCTATTATGGGAGCACAATCTAATACTGTGCTTGGAACCACTGGTGGGCCTGTGGTTAACATGGTTGTTGGTGAGGCAGTTGCTTCTGAAACCAAAACGGGTATGTAACCTACAACCCTGCACTTCTGATGTGTAAAACAACTACAAGTGCATAGTGGTTAATTGTAGCAAATACAGGTCGATCCACATAGACTACGAATTTTCAAAACCCTAATAATTAAATCAGGCGAATTAGACAATAAAATTGGAGATGAGTTTTAATTAATCTAATTAACAAAGATTATCAAATAATATGGAAAACCTAGGAATCCAAATCCATTAATCAATCACAATTAATATCAACTCGTCCTAAAATCAACTCTCTTTTCTTCACAAATAAGATATATCAATTAACGAGACAAGCATATACTATGAAACTTGGTATCTAAGAATAACCTATCAAAACTTCAAGGAGCAAGCATAGACTATGAAAAATAAATCCGGTAACAATAATATATCAAAATCACTTTGTCAATTGAACAATTAAGCACCAAGAAAAATTATGAGAATCAACTAATAGGAACGACTCACGAACATGACTGCGGAATGGATGTACTAGCCTCCCTATTGATGATTCGATTTCTACCTTTTCTTGCTGCCTTCTCTAGGGTTTTTCACAAAAACGAACGTGAACCACTCTTAACCTATCATTATTTATTTATAATGACTGGTTAATAGGCCCTCAACAGCAAAAGCCCAACCCTTTTAGGTATAGGATTAAATAATAAAACGAAATTCTATTATTTAATTAATAACTAAGTCACACTTAATTATTATGGGCAGAAATACTCCTCTAATTCGAATTTATATATTATCTCAATTAATTAAGTCTCACTTAATTAACATAATAAAATTCAAATAATCACCAATTAATTTAAATCCATAATTTAAATTAATTATTGATTTAAGTGCTCAATATGTGTGACTGATAAGTGGATTTTATATCCACTATTTACCTTCCGTTTGAACTTTAATCGTTTGCAAGTTCTCGAGTTTCGTTGTCATTTGATACGTTTTTGTGTAATTTGTGTAGGTTGTATTGTTGAAGGCATTATGGTGCTAAAATGACGTTATGGTGGTGTTAATTTAATCTAAAGCTTGTGGAAGAAAATTAGAGCAAGACAGCATGTCAAGTAGTAGAAGCTTGTGAGCAAGTCCAAGGAGGTTGAGGCGCTCCTGCGCGGTGTGCGCGCAATAGCGCGGTCCTGTGCCTCGATGAGGCGCTCCAGCGTGCCAACTTAGAGCAACAGCGCACACATCAGTGCAGCAGCGCTCGAAAGGAGAGGCTTCCAGGGACAGCCAAGCGCAGCTGCGCATTGTGGAGCGCTAGTGCGCGGGCTAGAGCACCAACAGGCGCAACAACGCAGGCAATGGGGCGCAACAGCGTGGCTTTCCTCCTGTATAAAGCGAAGCTGCGTACCTTTGTTTTAAGTCATTTTTTCTCCGGGTCAAAACACTTTGGGCCTAGACAATTTTAGGGCATCTATATATCATTGTAAACCTAAAAAAAACAGAACATGATCTATCGTTGTTCTAGTTTTCTTCTTAGCATCTATCAACATTCTACAACTTAGAAACAATTTCAAGAGAGATCTCCAAGCTAGTGACAAGCAAGGAGTAATCTTTGGATCTTTTGTACTCTTCTACTTTGGGGATTTATTTCTAACCTTATTTTTCTCTTCTATTATTAATTGTTTGTTTTAGAATTATGTTATCAATTGAACCCATGATGGTGCTAAGCTCAATTATGAACTAAACACTTTCATGGGGTTCTAATGGAGTGTTTTGTGGATTCTAGTAGTTGATAGTCTTGATAATATATGCTTGTGGTTTATACTAAGGTTACCTAGCATGGTTGCGTTAATTAATATAGATGCGTAGCTATCATCTATTTTGTCAATCTCTAATGAATGCGAAAGTGGATTTAGAGATTAGGGCTTGCCATGTTAGCATAGGTTTATGACGGCTTCTCCGCATATTGGTAGTATAGATTCGAAAGAACATTACTCCCCTATGTAGTCAATAATGGAACTTGTGATTAAATCGATTGTATCACCCAATCTCATAGACATATAGTGATTTGGATATAATTGATGTCCGTAAAACTTCTATCTTAATTGTGGATGTTTTTATGGTTTGGTGTGAGTTATTGAAAGATAGCTCTTACTACCTTAGTATTCCTACTAGTTTTCTTAATAACCGCATTGCATTGAATCTTGACGGTTAATCTAGATGAAACAATTCATGAAATTAGAACCCTGTGTTCCTTTCATATACGTAAAATCATCTTAGTAAGTTTTTAGTAGTATAATCTAGATAAAACAACCCAGTTTGATAATTGTTCAAGCATTAAGAAGTAGCCATACACTGTTGCATACGCACTAAAATTGGCATTACACCTAGTCTCTGCGGAACGAATCTTATTTATCACTTGCTATTTGTGATCGCGTATACTTGCGTGTTTTCGAGTAAACAAGTTTTTGGCGCCGCTGCCGGGGACATCGGTGTTAATTGTAGTTTATGTGCTTGTCAGCAGTGGTCGTTATAGATTATTGACTTGAATTTATTTTTGTTTACTTATTACCTCGTGTCTTTCTGCTCTTTGTACTCAGGTACTTGAACGTGCATGCTAACACGATTTAAAGCTAGAGCTCAAGCGGAGTTAGAAAGACTAAGCGAGGTAATCCTACTACCGGAAGAAGTTACTCTTTTCGGGATGGACGAGGCTAATGCTAATGCTAATGCTAATCCACCGGTACAACCAAAGGCACTCATGAAATATTCTAGGCCAAAGATCAATGATATACAGTCTAGTATCATCAGGCCAGCTATCGCAGCGAATACTTTCGAGATTAAGCCTAGAACTATCCAAATGGTGCAGAACACAGTGCAGTTTGGGGGTGGTGTAACAGAGGACCCTAATATGCATATTAGGAATTTCATCGAAATCTGTGACACCTTCAAGTTCAATGGTGTTTCTGATGATGCTGTGAAGCTGAGACTCTTCCCTTTTTCTTTAAGGGACAAAGCTAAAGGCTGGTTACATTCTTTGCCGGCTGGATCTATCACTACTTGGGATGAGCTTGCACAAAAATTTCTCTCGAAATTCTTTCCTATGGCGAAAACAGCTGCCATGAGGAATGCTATTGCTCAGTTTGCTCAGGCACAGGGTGAGTCATTGTGTGAATCTTGGGAGCGTTACAAGGAGATGCTCAGAAAATGCCCCTATCACGGAATGCCAGAATGGATGGTCATAAATAGCCTCTATAATGGACTGGGAGGTCAGTCTAGGACTATGGTAGATGCAGCTTCTGGAGGTGCTCTTTGGGCTAAGAGCTATGAAGAATTCTATGATCTTATCGAGATGATGGCATCGAACGAGTACCAGTACCCTTCACAGAGACTTCAACAGCACAAGGTAGCAGGGGTTCTTGAGGTGGATGCAACCACAGCTCTAACAGCTCAGTTAGAGGCTCTAAACATGAAGGTAGACTCTTTGGCTAATCTTTGGGTGCAACAGGTTGCTAGCGTCTGTGAGTTATGTGCAGGTGGACATGACACTCGTCAATGTGCCATCTCTAATGAATCAGCTCAGTTCGTGAGCAACTTCCAAAAGCCACAACAGCCAATGCCTAACACATATCATCCCAACAACAGGAATCGCCCTAACTTTAGCTGGGGTAACAGTCAGAACAACATGCAGCAATCATCTTATCCTCCTCCTAATCAGCAGTTTGGGGGTAGACAGTTCAACCCTTCGGGAATGCAGCAGCAGTATGCTCCGAGGCAGCAATATCAGCCTCCTGGATTTCAACAACAGTCTAGCGAAAAATCTGAATTAGAAGAATTGAGTTCAATGGTCAAGAGTCAAGCGGTATCACTCCAGAGTCAGGCATCATCCCTCAAGACTCTGGAAAATCAGATTGGTCAACTCGCAACTACTTTACTCCATAAGCCTCAAGGGACTCTACCGAGCAACACAGAGCCTAATCCAGGAAAGAAGGAAGGCAAGGAACAGGTACAAGCTATTACTCTGCGGTCTGGAAAAGTCACTGGGGGCACAGATATTGAACAAATCTCAAAACAGGCTGAGCAAGAGGAAGTTGCAGAAAAGAAAAAATAGCCAATCACTCAACCAACCAAGCAGTCAGTTCCTTTAGTGACTGATCCTCCAATGTATCCACCTCTACCTTTTCCTCAAAGGTTGCAGAAACAGAAACTGGATCAGCAATTTGGCAAATTTCTGGAAGTCTTTAGAAAGTTGCATATTAACATCCCATTTGCTGAAGCTTTGGAACAAATGCCTAGTTACACCAAGTTTATGAAGGGAATTCTCTCGAAGAAGTTAAAGCTTGCTGATTATGAAATGGTTGCATTGACGGAGGAATGTAGTGCAATCTTGCAACAAAAACTACCTCCAAAGCTTAAGGATCCAGGTAGCTTCACCATACCCTGCACTATTGGTAACGTGTCATTCAGCAAATGCTTGTGTGATCTAGGAGCAAGCATCAATTTGATGCCTCTCTCAGTCTTCATGACACTTGGACTTCCCGACCCAAAACCAACCAATATCTCGTTGCAGCTAGCTGATAGGTCGGTTACATATCCTCGTGGAATAGTGGAAGATGTCTTAGTTAAGGTGGATAAATTAATTTTTCCAGCTGACTTTGTCATTTTGGATTTTGAGGAAGACAAGAACATCCCTATCATTTTGGGAAGGCCATTCTTGGCCACAGGCAAAACATTGATCGATGTTCAAAAAGGGGAGCTGACTATGAGAGTGCATGATCAAAACGTCACATTCAATGTTTTTAAAGCAATACAACTTCTGACTGAAGAAGAAGAATGTTTCAGACTTGATATGGTGAAGTCATTGCAACATAAGGAAATGAATCAGTTGCTGAGTTCAGATGCCTTGGTAAGCAATTTACAAGGGGAATCTGATTCCGAAGATGAAGAAATTGCAGAATGTGTGCAGCAGTTGAATGCTAACCCTTTCCAAAGGAAATTAAATGCTCTGCCGGAATCTCTCGGCCTATCTGAGCTTCTGAAATCACAGATTCATTTAAAGCCATCTATTGAAGAAGCTCCTGAGCTTGAACTTAAGCCACTGCCGGATCATTTGAGGTATGCATTTCTAGGTGCAGCATCTACATTACCTGTGATTATTGATTCTAACCTGTCAGGTAGTGAGGAAGAAAAACTCTTGCGTATTCTAAGAGAGTTCAAGTCAGCCATAGGATGGACCATAGCAGACATCAAGGGCATCAGCCCCTCTTACTGCATGCACAAGATTTCAATGGAGGAAGGGAGGAAACCTTCTGTGGAACATCAAAGGAGGCTAAATCCTATCATGAAAGAGGTTGTCAAGAAAGAGATTCTTAAATGGCTAGATGAGGCATCATCTATCCCATCTCTGATAGTTCTTGGGTGAGCCCCGTTTAGTGTGTACCAAAGAAAGGGGGTATGACAGTGGTAGCCAATGAGAAGAACGAACTTATTCCAACTCGGACAGTCACAGGTTGGAGAGTGTGTATGGACTACAGGAAACTGAACAAGGCTACTAGGAATGATCACTTCCCTCTACCGTTCATTGATCAGATGCTGGACAGACTTGCTGGTCACGAGTACTATTGTTTGCTAGATGGGTATTCTGGCTATAATCAGATTGCCATAGCTCCGGAAGATCAGGAAAAGACCACTTTCACTTGCCCGTTTGGCACTTTTGTTTTTCGACGGGTTTCTTTTGGTCTTTGTGGTGCTCCAGCCACGTTCCAAAGATGCATGATGGCTATCTTTTCAGATATGATTGGAATTAATGTAGAAGTCTTCATGGACGATTTCTCAGTGTTTGGGTCTTCTTATGACGAATGTTTTCGTAATCTGAGCTTGGTATTGAAACGGTGTGTCGAGACAAATCTAGTGCTCAACTGGGAGAAATGCCATTTCATGGTTCAAGAAGGCATCATTCTAGGTCACAAGGTGTCTAAAAAGGGCTTAGAAGTGGACAAGGCCAAATTAGAGACAATCGAGAAACTCCCTCCTCCTAACTCAGTTAAGGGAGTTCGCAGCTTCCTGGGACACGCCGGGTTCTATAGGCGTTATATAAAGGACTTCTCTAAAATTACAATGCTGCTCTGCAGTCTATTAGAGAAGGATACTCCTTTTAAATTCACTGATGAATGCTTGAGAGCATTTGAGCACTTGAAAAAGAAGCTGACAACTACTCCAGTTATTACAGCTCCTAACTGGGATGAGCCATTCGAGATGATGTGTGACGCAAGTGATTTCGCCGTGGGCGTGGTTCTCGGGCAACGAAAGATGAATGTGTTTCATGTGGTTTACTATGCTAGTAAGACCCTGAATGATGCACAACTGAATTATACGACTACTGAAAAGGAACTTTTGGCAGTTGTCTACGGGTTCAAAAAATTCAGATCCTACTTGCTTGGTGCAAAGGTCACGGTCTACACAGACCACGCAGCCATCAGATATTTACTCTCCAAAAAGGATGCTAAACCCCGATTGATTCGATGGGTACTCTTGCTTCAGGAGTTTGAGTTTGAAATAAAGGACAGAAAGGGGAGTGAAAATCAAGTGGCTGACCATCTCTCAAGATTGGAGCGGGGAGAGGAAATTAAGAAGGATGAGACTCTCATCAATGAACACTTTCCGGATGAGCAGTTGTTTCTTGTGCAAGGTGAAGTACCTTGGTTTGCGGACTTTGTGAATTATCTGGTGAGCAATGTCATTCCATCTGAGCTTTCTTATGCTCAGAAGAAGAAATTTCTGCATGATGTCAAATGGTACCGTTGGGACGAGCCTTACTTATTCAAGCAAGGACCGGATAAGCTTCTCAGGCGTTGTATTCCTTATAGCGAAACGGAAGGGATTTTGTGAGATTGTCATGACACTATCTATGGTGGACATTATGGTGGAGAGAAGACCGCTGCTCGAGTGCTTCAAGCTGGATTTTTCTGGCCAACTCTATTCAAAGATGCTCATCAGTTCGTGATGAGATGTGATCGATGCCAAAGAGTTGGTAATATCTCGAGGAGGAACGAGATGCCTCTAAATAATATGCTTGAAGTGGAGATCTTTGATGTTTGGGGAATCGACTTCATGGGACCTTTTGTTCCCTCATGCAACAACCAGTACATTCTTTTGGTAGTGGATTATGTATCCAAATGGGTTGAGGTGAAAGCTCTACCGACGAATGATGCTAAGGTAGTGCTCAACTTTCTACACAAGCAGATCTTCACTCGTTTTGGAACCCCTCGTGCTATTATCAGTGATTAAGGAACTCATTTTTACAATCGCCAGTTCACGGCTTTATTAGCCAAGTATCGAGTATCTCACCGCGTTGCAACAGCCTATCATCCTCAGACAAATGGTCAAGCAGAGGTTTCGAATCGGGAAATCAAAAGAATCTTGGAAAATGTAGTGAATCCTTTGAGGAAGGATTGGTCATTGAAATTAGATGAAGCCGTATGGGCCTACAGGACAGCATATAAAACTCCATTGGGAATGTCACCCTTCCAGTTGGTTAATGGGAAAGCGTGTCATTTGCCAGCGGAGCTTGAGCATAAGGCATACTGGGCCTTGCAGAAGCTGAACTTTGACATGAAGTTAGCTGGTGAGAAGCGGTTGTTGCAATTAAATGAATTGGAAGAATTCCGTTCTCAAGCCTATGAGAACTCGAAGATGTACAAGGAGAAAGTGAAGAAGTGGCACGACAGAAAATTGGTGCCCAAAACCTTTGAACCAGGCCAACTAGTACTTATTTTCAATTCCCGGCTCATACTCTTTCCGGGAAAGCTTAAATCAAGGTGGTCCGGTCCTTTCAAGGTAAAGACAGTGTTTCCTCATGGTGCAGTGGAAATTTTCAGTGAATCTCCAGATAAGTCGTTCAAGGTGAACGGTCAAAGATTAAAGCATTACTACGGTGTCACGGTGAATAGGGAGGCATTCACCATCAGTCTTGCTTCCACTTGAGCCTCAGCAGTAATGTCAAGCTAATGACAGTAAAGAAGCGCTTCGTGGGAGGCAACCCACGCGTTGTTCGTGTTTTGTTTGAAAGAAAAAAAACAGAAAAATGTAAGTTGAAAAATCTGCAAGGGCAGTGTGAGCAAGGCAGGGGCTGGAGGGCGCAGCTGCGCCTTTTACCTGCGCAGGAGCGCCGCGTAGCCTGCCATTCCAAGAGTCCAAACGCGCAACTGCGCTACTCTTGCGCAACAGCGCCTGTGCATTCGGCATTTCCAGGAGCTACTTCGCGCAGTAGCGCCCACATTCGCGCACCTACGCCCTGCTTTTATAAAAAAAAAAAACAAAAACATTAGTCATACATAGCAGTTGCCCAGAACCTAAACACAACTATCATACACCCTAATTTCTTTTCCTAGACCTAAATCTTCTCACTAGAGTTCGATAATCTATTGACGAAAGCTGTAATCAAGGAAAGGGGTTTCATTCCTTCGTCCGAGGATGGAGAATTGGGAGCTATGGTTAGAGAGTTGGGGTGGTCGGCTTTTTGTGCAAAGCCCGTGGCGGTTCCATTAAGCATTGTAAGGGAATTCTATGCCAATGCCAAGGTAGACAAAAATGGGATCACTATGGTGAGGGGTCAGGCAGTGGCTTACAAGCCTGGGTATATACGCCGCATTTTGCATCAATTGGCAAAGCCTAAAGGTGCTGAGGATTGGGTACAGAAGAACCGGGATGATGTTGACTTAGACACTATTATAGCGGGGATGTGTATACCATGCACGGTTTGGAAGTGCAAGGCAGGTTCGACTGAGCCGAGTACTTTTCCTGCAGCTGCATTGACTAGGTATGCTCGAGCTTGGTTCCTATTTCTGTGTGCCCGAATAATGCCATCTTCACATGTCACTGATGTTACTGTTGATCGTGCTATCATTTTGTGGGGTATTCTGAACGGGAAATACATTGATCTCGGGTACCTAATCTATCAGAATATCATGAAATTCTTGCGGGGTAGCAGTACAGGCGGGATTCCACATGCCATTATTATTGCTGAGTTGTGTGTTCATGTTGGTGTCACCTGGCATAATGATGAGACTCTGCATAGGCCGATTCGTTCTATTGATCATCATGCGATTCAGAGGATGGCGGAATGGCCGGGTGGCACTCCTCACCCAAGGGGCCTTGGTTATGTTGATATTGTTGAGGGAGGTGGTATTCCGCCACCGGCGGCGAGGGTGCCTCGTCAGTCAGACAGAGCGGGACCTTCCCACGCGCAGACGAGCCAGGGGAATGTGGTTTTCAGTGATGCTCAGTTCAGGCGCATGATGTGGCGTTATGATACTACGAATGCCATGCTTCACAGATTTGCTATAGATTTGACTCAGTCATTGGATGGAGTGTACCAGCAGCAGGGTTTTCAGGTCACATGGCCCATTTTCGGAGCGCACCATGTTTATCCATCACCAGACACACCACCCGAGGAGGGTGACGATGCCGACGACTAGGGGAGTATCTCTTGTACCCTTTAATTTTACCTTCAATGAGGACATTGTAATTTTTAAGTTTGGGGGTGATTTTAGGGTATCAAGAATCTTTGCATTGCATATAGTTGCATATTCATGCTAGTTCATGTTAGTAATTGTGCATTTAGTTTTGCCATGCCATTTAGAGTGCATTTAGGATGCCATGTTATATAGATTTATTTAGGAGTGTAATATCATTTTGTTCATGCATATCACATGATTCCACATGAGTGTCTGTTTCTGGCTCGATAGGTCGACGTTAATTTGAGTGTGATGACAATGGATAGAGGGTTGATTTAAGTACTTATGAAATTGACTTGCGTGTGTCGGGAAACAATGTTTATTGAATGATCAAATGACATAAAGGTTTATTCAAAGAAATAATGTATTGCCTCTAGGGCACCTACACTAACAACTACATCTTCATCCTAAGGTAAGAAGTTTAGCTACGCATAATTATATAAACAAGACACAAGAAAAACATGATGATTGCAAAAGAAGTTATAATATTAATTTAATAAACTTAAAACAAAACAAAAGCTTAAGTCTAGCGGTGACCAAAGAAATCAAGTAGATCAGGTGGTGAAAAACAATAAAACAAACTTAATATATTAAGATAATAACTCCTGGACATGTACAACTAAAAGCTGCCGAACAAAAAGTTTTCGAACAAATAAAAAATCGGAAATAAAGCAGGCAATAAAAATTAAGGTGTCTAAATTTGTGTGTCAAATACAAGAGAGAAGCCCCATATATATAGGGAAAAATAATGGATTTTGGATCCTTTGATTATAATTCAGATCTCGAATATAATTTCTTCAATTTCCTTTTTCTTCTTCGATAAGTATTCGAATTTTCCTCCAATTTATTTGGCTTCAAGTATTTTCCACCTCCTTGCCTTTTTTCACCTTTTCCTGCTCGAATTCTGTTTTTATTTATTTTCCTACAAAACAAAATAAACCAATTTATTAATTAAAAAAATTATGAAAACGGACATAAAATAGGTATTAAAAATATGATGAATTATGGACCTATCAAATGCCCCCATACCTATCTTTTGCTCATCCTCGAGAAAAATATAATATAAAATACTATCTAATATACAATACCACTTCCGTAGGTGATCACGGTTGCCTTTGGCATATGCAACAAGCCCTTTAAACCCCTAGGCAGCCCTAGTGGACGAGTGAGGTCTCGTGAGGGCCTATAGTGAATGTACCCACAAAATCCATCTAGCTCATGTAAAAGATTGCTCAATGCAACACCACACATACAAGTCATCTCATGCTACATCAACTTAAGAAATCAAAGTGAATTTGCAATGTCTTGGTGTGGAAAGTGCAAGTATTCATATAGTCTACTCAAAGAAATATGCATAGGTCATCAAAAGTCCACGTCAAGTGTAAAAATAAGTTGGTAACCATGCTAAGCCCACAAGAGTACATCTTAGAGTCAAAACTTGGGATCTCATATGCAAAAATAAGCAACAACTCACCTTTCACTCACAAAAGAATATTCACTCAAGAACAAGGGTAAGTGTATCACTCAATTCCAACAAAATCATAAACATGCTTGACACTTGGTATTAATCTAACTTTAACACAACATACATTAATGATGATAATCAAAAGGGCTTTTATTTAGGTTGTAACAGGGCTATGGACAAGGTATGTCAAGTAAGGCCAAATAAGGTGAAGTGTCAAAAGCTAGTAAAAACCATTATAAATCATACACAACGCCATACATCCTCCCCATACACGAATTTCTATTTTATTTCAACAAAATTCTTGAATAGTCGAATGAAGAAGGATCACACAAACACATAAACATAAGTATGCTCTCATATAACATGTTTTTTTCTTTTTTTCTTTTTTTTTTACTTTTACTTTTTTTTTTGTTTTGGAGAGCTAAGATATATAATATAAATATATAAGCAACCACAATCCTTCTTCAAAAATTTCTTGAACGACTAACAAGTAAGCAACAAAATCCAATATTTTCCCAAAATTAATGAACAAAAGTAAACCCCATCTCACACACCTTATTACTCCCTCAACTTCCTACTAGCCTTTGACAATTGGGATCAAGTATGTGTAAGGCTGCACAAGAAAAAAGGTCTAGGCAAGTAATGTGGTGTGTCACCGAAAAAATAGGATAAAGCTCAAAGGGGTAACTAATTGATCATATATAAAGGGTGTGGTAATTTGGATAATAATAGGTTATTCCTATATGCCTTTATCATCTTATCATCAAATAATGTCATGCATTTTAAGAAAGGTCTCAAACAAGTGCTAGAAATGCAAACAACATGTGGACACTCAAGCAAACGAATATAAAATGCAAAAGATATGCATATAGGCTCAAAATCGCACTTGGTGGCAAAACAAAATCAATCCCAAGCAAAAATCTCTTTAATGCACCTACTTGTACTCAAAGCATGCAAACCAAATCATTTTCCATATATTCATGTCTTTTTAATTACTTACAACATTCAATAAGTCTACTAGTTTCAACTCGCTAGTGTATATGTGTGCACAAGAACTTAGCATATCACTTCTTAATCAAAAGCATCAGAAACTCAAGAGTACTATAGCATGTAAGGGTGCATCAAGCCAACTTTTAACAAGTAATCAAAAGGCTGGAATTATTTTTTGCAATTTTTCAATTTTTCAATTTTTCAATTTTTTCATTTTTTTTTGGGTTTTTGCATTTTTCATAATACTACTAAATGAAGGGTTTTGAGCACATAAACGCAGCGGAATTAAAAGTAAAAAGAATAAAAATCGAAACCCTACCGCAAGATTCATGCAAAAATAAAAGATTTAATTCGGAGTTAGATGATTACCTTAAAGAAGCTTTATGAACGGATGACAATTAGAGATCCTATCTATTTGAATCACCATGCATCCCGCTAACGCGATCTACGCTCTACCGGTATCCACACGAACGCTTGATCTTCGAAGGAACGATGTTCTAGCATCTGAAAACTTATTTCTCTCTATCTCCATCTTTGCTTTCAAACGGCTAGGGTTTTTCTCTAAAAACTTCCTGAATAATTTGAGACTTTAAGATGTTTATATAGAGAGACAAATATGTTTTCTGTGGCCCAATCATATTGGGCTTTTATTAAATTTTGAATTCTTAATTAAATAATTTATTAAGTCACACTTAATCAATATTCGAATATAATTTAAATTCTATTAATTAGTAATTTCAAATTTATATTTATTTAATTAATTAAGTCTAACTTAATTAATCTCATAAATAAATATGAATTACTATTTAATTTAAATTCATAATTTAAATCAAATCTCTTTCAAGTGTTCTTGTGTGTGACCTTATAGGTTATTATTACGTTGGCAATAATTTTAAATTTCAATATAAAATTATAAACAATGAGCAGCATCTAGTAATACATCATTGCAACCCAAGTAATAATAATAAATCGGTGATTCGATTAAGCCTTTCGTGAATAATGTTCCATGTAATATAATCCCTTTAACCTTGATATTATAGATTAAACTCGAGGCATGTAATGTGTCATCCTCTTTATAATCTAATCTTAATTTTCTTGATCAATGAGTAGACTATTAAATCAAATCAATATTTGAGCACGACCGTGCATTTCATAGTCTCACTCAAACAGGAGGCCAATAATATCACTCCTATACCATCTAGATCATTCATATTTCTCATACGATTCATAATATACCCAATGTCCACTTTTATCATCACCTGGTCAAAGGTAACTTTTAATGTAATCAAAGTATTTTAATTCTCGTATAGAAATATAATGATTTCAGGTCTAAGGATCATTACACCATTTTCACTGTGAGAATTACTTATGACACTGATAACATGTAGAATCTCACGGTGGGTCAATCCAGTGCCATGTACCCGTACATGCACCTATGTTTTGACTTCAGTATCACCATACCTATGACCAATGAGATTTGGTCATCAGTCAACAAACATACTAGTCTCTATGTATTATTATTGTCCTTTAATAATAATACTCGACTATGGATATTTAGGAATAAAGATACAACTCATACAATCTCATTTTCAAGTCACATACTTAAAGATATATAGTGCGTATCATACTTCCAAGGACTTTTATTATGCTAACATTTATAACGCAGTAAATAAAGACATAATAAATAAATTAATAATAATCAACAAAACTTAATTCCTAATAATAAAATGTTTTCCCTAAAACATAAAAGTATTGTCTCTAGGGCATAAATGCTAACAATCTCCCACTTGAACTAAAGCCAATATCCCATGTATCCAATACGTATGGAACTAGTGTGACTTTCGTGCTTCTACTGCGATAAAGCCTAAGTCAGTGGGTCTACAATATTATTATGCACTTTACATATATGTATATCTCATTGATCATTAATCTTATTAATAAGGTGATATCACCTGAGTACATGCCCAAGCAGTCTCCTTTGCTGCTTCGCAAGCATCGATGTACTCAACCTCCATTGTAGAATCATCTACTGTCCTTGCTATGAACTATTCCAGCTTACAATACCTTTCTTTAGACAAAATAAAAACTAGACTAAGACACAGAACTGTCATGTCTGTCTGGAAACCAACATCAGTGTAACCTCTTACATCCAGCTTCCCATCTCCTCCATATGCCAAGAATGAGTCTTTAGTCCTCTTCAGGTACTTAAGAATATTCTTGACAGTTGTCCAGTGACCCTCACCTGGATAGACTGGTATCTGCTCATCATGCTTAAAGCATACGAGACATCAGGACGAGTAAATATCATTGCATACATTATAGAACCAATTGCCAAAGCATATGGTACTTTACTCATACGGTCCTTATCATCTGATGATTTAGGATAGTTTTCATTTGAGATCACTATCCCATGAGACACTGGGACATAGCCCCTCTTTGCCTCTTACATCCCAAAATGATGCAATACTTTGTCAATGTATGTACTCTAACTTAAGCCGATTAATCTTTTAGATCTATCTCTATAGATCATGATCCCTAAGATATTAGTAGCATCGCCTAAGTCTTTCATCGAGAAACTTTTTCCCTACCAAGTCTTCACAGCCCGTAGAGAAGGAATGTCATTTCCTATTAGTAATATGTCATCTACATATTATACTAGGAATGCCACATGGCTCCCACTAACCTTCTTGTAAACACACACATTATCTTCATTTTGTCTGAAGCCAAACTCTTTGACTATTTCATCAAAATGAATGTTCCATCTCCTCGTGGCTTGCTTCAATCCATAAATGGATCGTTGCAACTTACAGACCATTCTGGCAAACCTTGGATCGACAATACCCTCAGGTTGTGCCATGTACACATCCTCTTCTAAGCTCCCATTCAAGAAAGTAGTCTTGACATCCATTTGCCAGATTTCATAGTCATAATAAGCTGCTATCGCAAACAAACTCTTGATGGATTTGACCGTAGCCACTGGAGAGAAAGTTTCATCATCGTCAATACCATGAATCTGTTTAAAACCTTTCGCCACTACCATCCATGTCAATTTTCTTCTTGAAAACCCAATTGCACTCTATTAGGTGGTTCAACCAAAGTCCATATTTGGTTTTCATACATGGAATCCATCTCAGATTTCATGGCGTCCAACCATTTCTTAGAATCTGGACTATTCACAACATCCTTGTAGGTGAGAGGCTCATTGTCGTCTACAAGCATCACATCGCCACTTTGAGTCAGGAGAAATCCAAAATATCTCTCAGGCTCATGGCGAATCCTACTAGATCTACGAATAACCTTTGTTTATTGAGCAGTGTTGTTCTGAACACGTGTCAGTCACATCTCGCTCATGTTCTCGATCCTCATCGAGATCTATTATCCTCCCACTATTTTTCTTAGAAAGTAGTTCTCTCTCTAGAAAAACAGACGTTCGAGCAACAAACACTTTGTTCTCGGTAGGCTTATAGAAGTAATACCCTTTTACTTTAATTGGGTATCTCACAAAATTACATTTGTCTGATTTTGGTCCTAGCTTGTCAGAGACCAAACGTTTCACAAACGCTTCGCATCCCCATAATTTCATAAATGACACGATATTACGTTTCTCAGTCCATATCTCATATAGTGTCTTTTGAACCGATTTTGAAGGAACTCGATTTAGTGTTTGTGCAGCCGTCTCTAGAGGTAACCCTAGAAACAAATTAGAAGATCCACTTGACTCATTATCGATCGTACCATGTCCAATAAGGTGCGATTTCTCCTATTAGAAATACCATTTCACTACGGTATTCCAGGAGTAGTGAGTTATGATACAATACCACACTCCTTTTAGGTATTTCAAGACTTATGTATTCATCTTGATGATCAGATCGTAAAGATTTAATACCTTCACCAATTTGCTTATCAACTTCAGCCTTGTATTCTTTGAACTTTTTCAAAAGATTCGAATATGCTCTTTAAAAGATACACATATACTTATCTACTGAAATCGTCAGTAAACATCATGAAGTAGTAAAAAACCACCTTTTGCCATCAAACACATAGGACCACATACATCACTATGTATTAGTTCTATCGTTTGGTGGCCCTTTCACCATATCCGATAAAAGGGCTTTTGTCAGTTTTCCAAATAAACCAAGATTTGTATTATTCGTATGATTCATAATCAAACTTATCCAACAATCCATCCTTATGAAACTTGGAAATACGTCTCTCATTAATATGGCCTAAACGATAATGCCAAAAGTAATGTTTGATTTGAGTCATTTTAGAACATATAAATTGTTAACAAATTGTGCAACATTATTTAACCTTATCAATAAAATGGAATAAACAACAATTGTTATTCAATTAAAATGAAACACCTTTCTTGTCCAAACAAGAAAGCAATATAATGTCTCTATACTTACAGGCACGTAGTTACAATTATCAAGTTCTAAACTTAGCCTTGTAGGAAAAATTAAGTAACAAGTTCCATCGACGAGAGCAACAACCACTACAAGAAAAATGCAAACAAACAACACTGATCAGACAACGCTCAGAGAAAAAAGTGTTGTCCGGATTTAACAGACAACTGTTTATTTTTAGACTCGAAAAAGTGTCGTTTGAGCTACTGTTGTACAACTATTTTTAAATCGTTGTCTAGAAAACTTAATTAGACAACACTTTTTAACTGTCGTGTTGTGCAAAGTAATAGCTTCATACAACGGTTTAAAAAACAGTTGTCTGAATAAAATTCAGACAACGTTGTTGAAATCAGATAGGTGTTTTCTGCACCCTGTTATGTAAAACGTCTTCAAACAACGGTATGATATTGTGTTGTCTGAATGATTTTATCAGACAACGTATTTTAGATTGTTGTGTTGTGCAAAGCAATAACTATAGACAACGGTTTATTAAATTATTGTTTAAATAGGCTTCAGACAAGTTTTCAATAAACTGTTGTTGAAATATGACTCAATTAGACAAGTCTTTATGTTGTGTTGTCTGATCATTAGACACACATGTGTTTTTCTTTAAAAACCGTTGTCTGAGGTGCAAGAATTTTTTTTGTGGGAAATAATAAAAAAAATTGAAATAGATTATGTGGGAAATAATAAAATAATCAGACTTCAATCAACTAATTACATTTATTAAATAATTAAATCAATTAACCATTAATTGAAATTAATTAAATTAATTAAAGTATTTAATTCTTATTTAAATATTTAAATAATAAATTCATAAAACAATTTTGAATTTAACTTCAATTTTTAAAACAAATTTCAGATTTTAAAAGAAATTTAAATATTTAAAACTTAATAAAAGATCCAAAATTATCAAAAGTAATTAATATTTTTACAAAAAGGTAAAAGTAAATTTTTTATTTACTTTAAGAAATAACTACCATGGTAAATTTCCAAGGTTGAAATCACATTATTTTACCTAGCCATCAGTAAAACAGATCAAACACAAAACAAATAAAACAAAATAAAAGTAAAGAAAATTGAAAAAATCAAGAACACTGGAATGTTCTTGAGTTATGCAGATTCTGGCGGCAAAATTTGTAGAATCCGGTCGGCAGCAATTTTCTGTGAACCGAAAAGTAGTCGTTAACAATGATTTTTGCTGCCTTAACAGTCTACAATGCAGGCCATAGTTTATTTGTACCCCTCTGATACCATAACGCTGCAGAAACAATGAAAACCCACGATTTCCGGCAAGAAGCTTAAGAATTCCGGTGAACTACGAATTTGTTAAATATCAAACCTGTAACAGCCCCAGATCCGGGGTCGGGGACCTGGTCGTTACGGTCTCATATTCCATAAACAGTACTTGCACTTGAGTCCAAAATAAATAAATAACATGCTATGACCCTGCAATAATATCACATCACACACAATCAGTTATAGTCCCAGAGATGAAATTAAAATAAGTCTCTACTAATAGGATCCACGAATATAATTATTACAACCCAAAATGATTACAACATAAGTTTAAAGGTTTCTTTCCGTTGGTTAACATTAATTATACATATAATTAAGGTTGAAAACAAAAGCTGCTAGGCTACCTCAGCAATGGCAACAACAATATCAGCGGGTAGTCCTACGACTGGAGTCACCTGCTTGCGCCGAGTGCGCCTTCCGCGTGCCATCAAACCTAGATGTTGTTGTGATATAATAAATAATGCAAGGGTGAGCCCACCAACAATAGAAAAAAACTGAACAATAATATATAACAGTTCAAAAATATCTTTGAAAACCATATGCCATGCATTACCGAAAATAGTGCCAATATAATGTAAATGACGAAAATAGTGCCAATATAATGTAAATGACGAAAATAGTGATACTTCATGTTGCAGAAAATAAATAGATTTGGATGATGAACCAAAGCTGTAGTATGTCACGCCGGATGACACCACCTTACGATGATCAGTCACAGATCGTGCATCTCAAAATTTGTTTCTCTACATGTAGAAGGAAGAACATATGGACACCACCATACGCCGGATCTCCCAAGCCATCTTTGGGCTTAGTCGGGGCCAGTGCCACTCAGACCCTATTTCCAGGATGGACTGTCCCACAGCCTCTTACACCAGTTTCAATGATGGACTGTCCCACAGCCTCTTACACATTATACAAATACTCCTAGTTCGAATAAATCCATGACTCTAAAACGTAGAGCTCGTCCCCCTTTCCCCAAGTGTAATGCTTGTTGATAGGACTCCACAAAGTAGTCGTATCTAGTTGGAAAGGAAAATTCACCAATATTTCCCAAGTAGTTGCTTGTTAATGGATATCGACTTGTTCCAACAATCTTACCCCTCGAACGATGAGGGAGTAACACAGAGACTCGTCTTGATAAATAACAACCAAGTTGCGAGTGAAAAAAATAGTTTTAAAAGATTTATGATCGGGAAGTCAAACAAATAAACAGCTCTCAAGTAAGGTTCCCTCATAATTTGGAAGATAGATTCGAATGAAGAATGGAGTTTTTTGAGAACCTTCCTTGATAAAAATAATAATAATAATAAGACTGAGAAATAATTTACATAGTATTTGAAGGTCAAGGATAATTTTTGAATAAGGTGAATTATTTTTAGAACTAGTTAAAAGAACATCAAAAAAATTTTCTGAATATTCTTAATATAAAATATTGCTAATAAATAACCCTCAATAAGTATATATAAAAAAATATTCCTTAAAGAAATAATTCCTCGAATGAATATTCTAAATAATATTCAATAAATATGTAAGACCTTAAATGGGTTTTCAGAATAATATACCTTACAGAAATAAAGCTCAAATGAATATTCCAAATAATATTCATTAAATAAATAAACTTAAATGAATATTCCAAAATAATATTCATCTAAATCAATAACCTAAAATGAATATTCAAAATAATATTCATTAAATAAATAATCTCGAATGAACATTCAAATAATATTCAATAAATAAGTAATGGAAAAATATTTACTTAAATATTTTCCTCAGAAAATAATCACAATATATCAAGAAATACTGACTTCCGGTCTATATTAGAAGAATGAGATCATATGCCCTTCACTAAGGGTCTTAGCAATATCTGGCTTATAACTAGTATATCTCGTATCTAACTTATAATCCAATATCAAATCATGGAACAAGTATCACAATATAATTTGAAAGTAGGCATGCATGCTATGGCATATGTATAACAACAATCAATCATATATATTATCACAACAACAATTCCAAAGTATTAGAAACTTGCCTGGTACTCGGGTAGGGGTAGCGTGTCCTGGGTCAGTCCGGTGATCTATAAACAATCAGAATATTCGAGATTGATCAATTAACGCTTTTGAAAGGCTAGGTATATATTTAACTTAGGTTAAAACACATTTTCAAGTTATCTCGTTATATACCCTCTAGTGTAACTCTTATTAACACCGGTGTGATCCAATATTTGTTCGTTATTAAGGCATATCATTACACTTACACTTGGTGGGTACTTAAGCCATATAAGTTCTAAGGTCGGTCACTTACTACAAGAGATTATACCGCGAGATTATTGTTCGTTTTCTAAGTTATAACCAAGTATACCTCAATGGGGTTCATTTGCACTTAACCTCGATTCGAACATTTTTATAAAATCGAAAAACGATTCGTTTGACATGAGGTTTTCTCTCACACCTTTCTTATGATCTCTAGTATTTAATTACCAAGATTCGCCACTGAATTATTCATGTTAAGGGGGTTCAATTCCAGTTACGAACTTGCACTTACTGATCTATGACTCGAGATCTACAAGGTAGGTCATATATAACCCACGATCAGACATTTATATCTACTATTATGATCGAATTTTAAGGGCATACCATCTACAAGAACATCTCACTACTCCATCATATCTCTTAAATCAACTAAACCTACTACATAATCATGTTTACATGCTTATAATAACACCATAATCATAACTAAGCTGAAACCATCAAGAATATGCATAAATCTCAAAGTAAGATCTACGGTTCTTAGGAGATATACCTTCCTTGGAGTATATAAAAGCCTTAATAAGCCTTGATTAATCCTTGTATAGCCTTAATATAACTTAGATCAACCAAAGAAAACAAGAAATCAAAGTTAGTTTCTTGAAATCACTATTCATCATCATCTTTGATGATTTTATTAACTATGCTAGACTTGGAATAGGGTAACTATGATATGAAATGTAGTACTCACAATAAAAATCTTCAGATCAAACAATGGTTGGAGGTTGGATTTTGGTTTTAGAATTAAGGAAGGGCCGAATGGATGCAAATGGAGGAGAATGAGGTGTGTTGCTTGGTGTCTTGCTCTCATCTAGTCTAATTTTCCTTATTATGATAATATCTAACATAAAACTATTTTAATAAAGTGGTGTGGTCATGCATGAGCTTATCAAATGGACATGTGTTGAGTTTTTGTGGCTTGACGATAAGATTAAGCTAAGTACTTGGTTTGTTTTCTAAGTATGCTAGTTACCCTTGTAACTACTTGGTTACTTTGCATGCATTTAAGATCTCTGCTTGTTTCTTTGTCCGGTTATTGCTCAATTTCATTGATCATTCGGAGGAATATCTCGAGTATTTCTTCTTAGGGTTTTACCGGAAACCTCCTTGATATTTTTGCTAACATCTTTAATCCTCCTTTATAATTCTTGAATTTAAATTCCTCAAGTCTCTATATTAAATCCTTAAATCCTTCAGTGTCTAGGAAAATCTCGGAGAGAATAAAAGTGCTATTTTTCTGAATCTGATATCGATTACATACACTTATATTGCCTATCGGTCATTAATACGAACTCATAAATCCGTTCTGAATACTTCTATATAGCATCGTCTGATAATATTCCAATTTCCACCAAAAACACTATTCATTGCTTATTTTCTCTTTAATTCTTATAATTAGAAAAATGTTCTCACGCTTTCCCGAGCGTTCCTTAACCCATTTACGGAACCACTGGACTTATAACATATATCGATTTTGATGACATGAGAATAACCTTGCTCTTTGGAATTTACCATATCTTACTTTCCAGGAGATAGATTATTCTTACCTAAGTTGTCAACCAATTGCATTGTTCATGGCATATAAACATTTGAATCCACATTCATTAAATATTAATTCACTAGAACCACTGTTACACTTAAACTCCATTACATAATAAAAGTTTTAATTACTACCAAAAATCTAGGCTCTTACAGTCTCCCCTCCTTAAAAGGATTCCGTCTCGGAATCAGTTTAAAAACAAATGGGGATATTTCTCTAGCATTGCGCTTTCCAATTCCCAAGTTGACTCTTCCACGTTGTGGTTCTGCCATAAAACTCTAACTAGCTGGATGACCTTATTTCGGAGCACTTGATCTTTTCGATCTATGATTTCCACAGGCTGCTCCACATAGGTTAGGTCTGGTTGCATGTCTACGTTCTCATATTCCATAATATGCTTGACATCCGGATTATATTTACTCAACATCGAAACATGGAACACATTGTGCACTTGTTGCAGATTTGGGGGTAATGCTAGTTCGTAATCTAGTTCCCCGATGCGTCTTAAGATCTCAAAGGGTCCACTGTATCTAGGACTCAGTTTTCCCTTCTTCCCAAACCTCATTAAACCTTTCCAGATAGTTACCTTTAAAAACACTAGGTCTCCAACTTCATATTCCTTGCCTTTCCGAGCTAAGTCGTCATATCTCTTTTGTCGATCTTGGGCTGCTACCAGCCGTCCTCTGATTAGATCCACTACATCCTTAGTCCGTTGGACCACTTCGGGCCTGAGCATCTTTCGCTCTCCAACTTCATCCCAATACAAGGGAGATCGGCATTTTCTTCCATAAAGGGCCTCGTAAGGCGGCATTCCTATGCTTGAATGGAAACTATTGTTGTAGGAGAACTCAATCAATGGCAAGTAGATATCTACTAGTCTATCGACCGTATACCTTTCATTGATTGGAAGAAAGTGAGCTGACTTCGTTAGTTGGTCTATGATCACCCATATGGCGTCATGATTAGCTTTGGTCCTTGGTAAACTTACTACGAAATCCATGGCTATGTGTTCCCATTTCCATTCGGGAATCTCTAAGGGGGGTAAAAGTCCACTGGGTCTCTGGTGCTCTGCTTTCACTCATTGGCAGGTCAAGCATCTGCTTACCCACTCTGCTACATCCTTTTTCATGTTAGGCCACCAGTAGTACTCTTTCAAATCTCTATACATCTTGGTACTACCGGGGTGCACTGAGTACCTTGAGTTATGTCCCTCATATTGAATCTCGTCCTTGAGCTCCTGCACATTTGGGATCCATATCCTTGATATGTATCTCATGATCCCTTCTTTATCTCTTTCACACTTAATTTCTTCTCCGGTCATTATCTCTTCCGTTGAGTTCTATTCTTCTTCCATTATCCGTTCTTGACATAGTCTAATCTTTTCCAACAATGGGGGTTGGATTCGAATTTCCATTAACCTTTCTTGACCATCTCCTGGTATCTTGACCTCGATTCCAACTTCTCGAAGTCTCTGACCAATTCTTCTTCTGAGGTTATCATTTTGAGTTTCTCTTTCCTACTAAGGGCGTCAGCCACCACATTGGCTTTACCCGGGTGATAACGAATCTCACAATCATAATCTTTGATTAATTCCAGCCATCTTCTCTGGCGCATATTAAGTTCTTTCTGAGTGAAAATGTACTTGAGGCTCTTATGGTCAGTGTAAATCCCGCACTTCTCTCCATACAAGTAGTGCCTCCAAATCTTTAAAGCGAAAACTATTGCTGCTAATTCTAGATCATGAGTGGGATATCGAATCTCATATTCCTTTAGCTACCTTGACGCATATGCGATTACCTTACCGTGCTGCATAAGCACGCATCCTAATCCTTTATGCGAAGCATCACTGTAAATTACAAAATCTCCTTTTCCATAAGGCAACGCCAACAATGGGGCCGTCACCAACCTCTTCTTCAGCTCTTGGAAACTCTTCTCGCATTTTGATAAGTGGATTTTATATCCACTATTTGCCTTCCGTTCGGACTTAAAACGGTTGCAAGTTCTCGAGTTTCGTTGCCATTTGATGTGTTTTTGTGTAATTGGTGTAGGTTGTGTCGTCGAGGACAGGATGGGCTAAAATAATGTCATGGTGGTGTGAATTTAATCCTGAGTTAGCACATGGAAATAAGAGCAAGGCAACAAGTCAAGTTGTAGAAGTTTTGTGGAAGTTTTGAAGCTTTTCCAGGGTCAAAAAGGCGCCCTAGCACTTGGTTAGGCGCTAGAGCGCGCCAGGAAGAAATTTCAGGGATTAGCAAGCGCAGGGGCGCTTGCCAAGGCGCAGGGGCGCTCAACGAGACGCAGGGGCGCTTGCCAAGGCGCAGGGGCGCGCGAAGCTAGCAAATTTCAGGGATTAGCAAGCGCAGGGGCGCCCTAGAGAGCGCAGGGGCGCTTGTGCGGGTCTTGGCTGATTTTGTTGCTTGGTTCTTCCGGGTCATTTTTGGTTTTTGACCCATTTTTGTTGGGCTTATATAAATGCTTTGTAACCTAAAACCATTGAGGGGATATCTTGAGTGGTGGCAGCCTCTAGTTTATTATATATCAACATTTTTCATCTTAATTAGCAAGAATAATTTCAAGGAATTTTCTCCAAGCTAGTGACAAGCAAGGATTATTCTTGGAACCTTTGTACTCTTCTATTTTGGGGATTTATTTCTAAACCTTATTCTTCTTTCTTTTAATTATTCTTTATTTTAGAATTATGTTTTCCATAGAACCCATGATGGCAATTAGGTCAATTATGGGCTAATTCGTTATCATGGGATTTTAATGGATTTTTCTATGGATTCTAGTAATTGAGTGTTATTTATGCCTTGGTGTGTGATTGATTGTATTGATTGCCTAGTATGTTTATGCTTATTCGTTATAAGTGAGTCGCGAACACTTGTAATTGTTTGTTTAATCCTGGTGAATGCGAAAGTGGATCTAGGGTTTAGAACAATTCATGCTAGCATAGGTTTTTGCATGTGAAGAACATGTATTAATTTGTGGTGTAATTCTAACCGTCTTGCATTGACTATGTGATTAAATGGATGCTTGATTTTTAACCGGTGAGTGTTCAATTGCTATAGACATATAGGGACTACACATACTTGGTGACTACTTGACTTCTATCAATTGTGGATGATCAGTAGGATGGTATATGCACAACGAAAGTTGGTGTGTATCAGTTTAGTGCATCTAATCAGTAATCAACTCTGTCACATACTGGGTTAACGGGCATAAGATTCTAGTTGAAGTGGTGAATGAAATTGAAATCCCATGTTTGTTTATTAAAAAGTAAAAGTTGAGTTATTTCCTCGTAATTTCCATAGTTGGCAATTAATCTTTAGTAAATCAAAACCAAATTTGTTATTGTCTTGGAAGTGAGTGTAAATCATAAGCTGGTGTATAAGTGAACGAAACGAACAATTTGAGTCTCTGTGGGAACGAATCCTATTTACTCTATATTACTTGTTGACCACGTTCTCTTGCGTGAATAAGTGCGAACAAGTTTTTGGCGCCGCTGCCGGGGACTCGGTTCATTGTTTGTTTAGTTTATGATCTTGTCATCAATTTGGATTAAATTCATTGACTCGGACGTTTTTCTCACTCATCTACTTTTGGGTTTCTCAGGTACTATCTTGAGCGTGTATGCGTACTCGATCTCAAGTTCGTAAAGAGAATCTGGAAGAAAAAGAGCAAGAAGAGGTATTTGTGGAAGAAGTTGAAGAGGAGTTTGAAGTTACTGGAGAAATGGCAGATAACAAGGCGCTGAAGGAATATTCTCAGCCCAAGATTGATGATATTCAGTCGAGTATTGTGCGGCCGGCTATTGCTGCAAATAATTTTGAGATCAAGCCGGGCACGATCCAAATGGTCCAGAACTCGGTCCAGTTTGGGGGTTCATCTGTCGAGGATCCCAACATGCATATCAGGGACTTCATTGAGATCTGTGACACGTTCAAAACCAACGGAGTTTTTGAGGACGCTATCAAGCTAAGGTTGTTTCCATTCTCATTGAGAGACAAAGCAAAAAGCTGGTTGCATTCACTTCCAGCAGGTTCCATCACTACATGGGAAGATCTGGCACAAAAGTTCTTGACTAAATTCTTTCCTATGGCAAAGACTGCTGCCATGAGGAATGCTCTTACACAATTTAGTCAACATTCTGGTGAATCACTGTGTGAAGCTTGGGAAAGGTACAAGAAGATGCTCCGGAAATGTCCTCATCATGGGATGCCCAATTGGATGGTCATCAATAGCTTCTACAATGGGTTAAGTCATTCTCGAGCAATGCTTGATGCGGCATCTGGAGGAGCTCTGTGGGCCAAAAGCTATGAAGAGGCCTATGACTTGATTGAAATGATGGCTGCAAACGAGTATCAGAATCCGACACAGCGCATTCCACAAGGTAAGGTTGCAGGTGTACTTGAAATGGATGCCACAACAGCTATAGCAGCCCAGCTACAGGCTCTAACCATGAAAGTGGACTCATTGGCTAAGGTGGGGGTTCAACAAGTCGCCATGGTCTGTGAATTGTGTGCGGGGGCTCATGACACTAATCAATGTGCAATTTCCAGTGAGTCGGCACAGTTTGTCAGCAATTATCAAAGGCCTTCACAACCTGCTCCTAATACATATCATCCCAACAATAGGAATCATCCTAACTTCAGTTGGAGCAACAATCAGAATGCTATGCAACAACCATCTCAGGGTCAGCAGTATGGTTCAAAGCAGTTCAACAATTCGGGTTATCAACAACCCTATGCCCAAAGGCCACCATACAATCCACCTGGATTTCATCAACAACTAGGAAGTCATGTGCAATCTAATGAGAAGTCAGAAATGGAAGAATTGCGAATGATGTACAAGAGTCAAGCAGCATCTCTGAAAACTCTTGAAAATCAAATGGGCCAACTGGCCAATGCTCTTTTGAACAGACCTCCAGGGCAATTACCTAGTGACACAGAAGCAAATCCGGGTAAAAAGGAGGGCAAGGAACAGATTCATGCTGTTACGTTACGTTCTGGAAAGGTTACAGGCGATCTGGAAGTCAAAAAGCAGTTTAACGAAGAACTTAAGAATGCTGTGAACAGTGATTTGGGCGCGGGCGCGCCTGAGGGGTCTATCCGTTTTTCAAATTCTGCTCTTCCGGACATTCAGAAGGCATCAGGTGAGGAAGAAAAGGAGAAGTCAGTTGGGAAAACAAGTTCAGAGATTACGGAAGCTAGCAAAGAAGTTTATCCACCTCCGCCATTTCCTAAAAGGCTTCAGAAACAGAAGTTTGATAAGCAATTCGCAAAGTTCTTGGAAGTGTTCAAAAAGTTGCACATAAATCTACCATTTGCTGAAGCCCTGGAACAAATGCCAAGTTATGCCAAGTTCATGAAGGGCATACTTTCGAGGAAATTGAAACTCGAAGAGTTAGAGACTGTCGCTTTGACGGAGGAGTGCAGTGCTGTCTTGCAACAAAAGTTGCCACCTAAGCTGAAGGATCCGGGGAGTTTTACCATACCGTGCATCATTGGGAATGTTTCTTTTGACAAGTGTTTGTGTGATTTAGGGGCAAGCATCAACCTCATGCCCTATTCAGTTTTCTTGCAACTTGGCCTTCCGGAGCCTAAGCCTACAAACATGTCACTCCAGTTAGCGGATCGCTCAATTACCTACCCTCGAGGAATTGTAGAAGATGTTCTGGTGAAAGTGGACAAACTCATCTTTCCAGCGGATTTCGTCATACTTGATTTTGAAGAAGATAAGAAAATCCCTATCATTCTTGGGAGGCCATTCCTAGCTACCGGCCGAACTTTGATTGATGTGCAGAAAGGGGAGCTAACTATGCGGGTGCAAGATGATAAGGCCACCTTTAATGTGTTTGCTCCTACGAAGATTTCAGATGATCCAGAAGTGTGTTTTTCTGTGGAATCCCTTGCATTGTCTTTCCGAGAAGAAACAGGTGATGTACAATTGGATGCATTGCCTAGTGTTACAAAATTTTCGAAAGGCTCTCACTCAGTTAAGATGCTCGAGGGATTTGATACTGATAAACCTTCCATACAAGATCTCTCAAATATAAAGCTCGGAAAACTTCCACCACATTTGAGGTATGTCCTTTTGAAGGATGAGTTGGTGATTTTTGAAGAGGGTTATGATAATGTGTTAAGAAGGTGGATAGTTGATGATGAGGTTGAAAAGTGTTCTGTTCAATCGGCTGAGAGGGATAAACACCTTAGAGGTGTGAGAAAGAAAAAGAAGGCGAAGAAGTTGAAGGGAGGAAAAATCAAGATTAAGAGTGAAAGAAAAGTTGTGTTGGGAGGAAGCAAACAAAATGTTAGCATTTGTGTGAATGGTCTTTCTAATAAGGACGATCCTATTATCCTTTTGAAACCGCCGTGAGTTGAGGACGTAACGTCAAGCTACGGACGTAAAACAAGCGCTCCGTGGGAGGCAACCCACGTTTTGGTATTCCTATCTTGCTTTAAAAAAAAAAAAAAAAAAAAAGAAAAATGAACAGTGACTGGAACGCGCCCCTGCGCCCGCTATTGCGCAAGAGCGCCGTGCGTCACACAGTTTCCAGGGAGTCCAGCGCGCAGCTGCGCCTCGGCCACGCGCAAGGGCGCTCGAACCCTACTGGCTTTGCATTGCCAGCCGATGCATTTTATCCCCAAAACAAAAAAAAAAAATTTCACTCACACCCACTTCTCTTATTCCTTCCCTGCAGAAAATTAGAACCCTAAAAACCCAAATACTCCATCTCTCTACAAAAACACCTATATCTAATTCCTCCCAAACACCAATTCATTCAAATCCCTAAATACACCTAATTTCAATAACCAATAATAATCCCTAACTCAAACAAAATTCTCTTTACCCCCACCTATATATACACCTCTACACACAAATCCCCTCTCTATTCCAAATCATTCAACCTCCATTAAAGCTTCAAAGGATCTCTAATTCAAGTTTGGGGGAGTGCTTTCAAGGGTTTTCATCTTCAATTCATTGGGTAACATTCTTCCTATTTCAATTAATTACTTTGAATTGAATTATTGGAATTGGGATATTGTGTTTGGTGGAATATTTTGGGGTTGTTGCTATTTGTTGAAATTGTGTGGTTTGAAGAGTGTTATGGCTCCAAAGAGAGTGCGTGAAGTGAGTAGTAGTAGTAGTTCGGAGGAGGTGGAAGTAGAATATGATGTAGATAAATTTGTTTCTAAGGCGGCCGAGCTAGAGTTCGATAATCTTTTGACAAAAGCCGTAATCAAGGAGAGGGGTTATTCACCTTCGGTCGAGGATGGAGAGTTGTTAGCTATGGTTTCGGAGATGGGTTGGGGGATGTTTTGTGCAAAGCCTGTGGCGGTCCCATTGAGCATAGTTAGGGAATTTTATGCCAATGCTAAGGACCTGAAAAATGGAGTTACTATGGTTAGAGGCAAGGCGGTGGGTTACACGGTTGGACCTATACGTCGCATTATATCTCAACCGGCGAGGCCTAGAGGTGCCGAAGATTGGGTGCAGAAAAATCGAGATGACATTGACCTAGATGCTATCATAGCGGGGATGTGTATTCCGGGTACGGTTTGGAAGTACAAGGCCGGGTCAACCACGCCGAGCACATTTCCTGCAGCTGCGTTGACTAGGTATGCTCGTGCTTGGTTCTTGTTTATGTGTGCACGAGTTATGCCAACTTCCCATGTTACGGATGTTACAGTGGAACGTGCCATTATCTTATGGGGTATTCTCAACGGGAAGTATATTGATCTTGGTTACTTAATCCATCAGAATATCATGAAGTTCTTGCGGGGTGGCACTACAGGAGGGATTCCACATGCCGTTATTATTGCTGAGTTGTGTGTTAATGTTGGTGTTGCTTGGCACAATGATGAGACTCTGCACAGACCGATGGGCTCTATTGATCATCATTTGATTCAGAGGTTGACGGAATGGCCGGGTGGAATTCCTCACCCTAGGGGCCTTGGCTATGTTGAGATTGCTGAGGGTGGTAGCATTCCGCCACCGGTGGAGAGAGTGCATCGTCAGGCAAACAGAGCGGGACCTTCTCATGCACAGACGAGCCAGGGGAATGTGATTTTTAGTGATGCACAGTTCAGACGCTTGTTGAGGCGTCAGGATACTACGAATGCCATGATACACAGATTTTATACAGATTTGACTCAGGCATTGGACGGAGTGTACCAGCAGCAGGGTATTCAGGTTACATGGCCCACTTTCGGCGCTCACCACGTCTATCCGCCACCTGACACACCACCCGAGGAGGGTGAAGATGACGACGAGTAGGGGAGTATCTCTTGTACCCTTTAAATTTACCTTCAATGAGGACATTGAAATTAATAAGTTGGGGGTGATTTTAGGGTATCAAGAGTCATTGTATTGCATATAGCTGCATATTCATGATAGTTTTGCATTTAGTTTTGCCATGTCATTTAGTTGCATTTAGGATGCCATGTCATATAGATTTATTTAGGATTATTAATATCATTTTGTTCATGCATATCACATGATTCCATATGAGTGTCTGTTTCTGGCTCGATAGGTAGACGTTAATTTGAGTGTGATGACAATGAATAGAGGGTTGATTCAAGTACCTATGAAATTGACTTGCGTGTGTCGGGAACACAATCTTTTCACGGTCTCACTGTTTGCTCTTGGACTAGATCGAGTCATACCTGGTTTGGTTGTTGGGATGTAATCACCTATTTATATCTAGAATTTTCAGTATTCCCTTGATGGCATAGGAGCACTTAAGTATAAGTTTGGGGGAAAACAGGGAGGTCATGCTTAGTGTTGTGTCGTGGTGTAATAATGGCTAGGCGTCAAATGGCTAGTAGCCGCTCATATTTAATATGAGTAGTCTAGGGGGGTGAGATAGAGCACCCATGTATAAAAAAAAAAAAGAAAAAAAGAAAAAAAAATGAAAAAAAAAACAAGGAAAAAAAAAAGCAAAAAAAAAAAGAGGAAAAAGAAAAAAAAAATAGAGTTGTAAGTATAAAAAATGAGCGTTTGTGAGAGTGTGTGTATGCTAATTGGCTAGGGTGGGCTCTTTAGTACTCGAGCAAGTAAGTTCTAGGGGATTTTATGCCTAGTGACCTAAGACTTTTCCGGTCTGGGATCCACTAACCTAACGCTCGCTACAAGGGTGCTATTGTATAAGCCTTTAGGGGTCTCACCCATTGCACGGTCAAAAGCATGTGTGTTTTTTTGTTTTGTGTTGTTTTGTACAGTAAAGCATGAATCCTTGTCTACCTTGAATGATGATGGTGGTGTCTTTGAGTCATGGAGTGTCTAAAGTTCATTCTGTTTATAAACATGTGATTGTCCTAACGAAGAATTGGTTATGCCTTTTATCTAGTTTCGAGAGTATATCTAGTGAGAAATGCACACACCACGTTTCCGAGCATGTATTGTTAGTAAACGGGGCCTTAGTCGAGCTCTGTTTGGAGTTGTTGCATTCGTTGAGGCATTTGCTTGTTGAGTTTGTTTCGGATAAATTGTGTGGGATCATTGCATTAGGACACATTTGCATTATCATGACATTTAGTTTTATTTGCATTCATTCATCACTTTAGGTTGATTTTGCATTGCTTGAGGACAAGCAACGGTTTAAGTTTGGGGGTTTGATAAGTGGATTTTATATCCACTATTTGCCTTCCGTTCGGACTTAAAACGGTTGCAAGTTCTCGAGTTTCGTTGCCATTTGATGTGTTTTTGTGTAATTGGTGTAGGTTGTGTCGTCGAGGACAGGATGGGCTAAAACAATGTTATGGTGGTGTGAATTTAATCCTGAGTTAGCACATGGAAATAAGAGCAAGGCAACAAGTCAAGTTGTAGAAGTTTTGTGGAAGTTTTGAAGCTTTTCCAGGGTCAAGAAGGCGCCCTAGCACTTGGTTAGGCGCTAGAGCGCGCCAGGAGGAAATTTCAGGGATTAGCAAGCGCAGGGGCGCTTGCCAAGGCGCAGGGGCGCTCAACGAGGCGCAGGGGCGCTTGCCAAGGCGCAGGGGCGCGCGAAGCTAACAAATTTCAGGGATTAGCAAGCGCAGGGGCGCCCTAGAGAGCGCAGGGGCGCTTGTGCGGGTCTTGGCTGATTTTGTTGCTTGGTTCTTCCGGGTCATTTTTGGTTTTTGACCCATTTTTGTTGGGCTTATATAAATGCTTTGTAACCTAAAACCATTGAGGGGATATCTTGAGTAGTGGCAGCCTCTAGTTTATTATATATCAACATTTTTCATCTTAATTAGCAAGAATAATTTCAAGGAATTTTCTCCAAGCTAGTGACAAACAAGGATTATTCTTGGAACCTTTGTACTCTTCTATTTTGGGGATTTATTTCTAAACCTTATTCTTCTTTCTTTTAATTATTCTTTATTTTAGAATTATGTTTTCCATAGAACCCATGATGGCAATTAGGTCAATTATGGGCTAATTCGTTATCATGGGATTTTAATGGATTTTTCTATGGATTCTAGTAATTGAGTGTTATTTATGCCTTGGTGTGTGATTGATTGTATTGATTGCCTAGTATGTTTATGCTTATTCGTTATAAGTGAGTCGCGAACACTTGTAATTGTTTGTTTAATCCTGGTGAATGCGAAAGTGGATCTAGGGTTTAGAACAATTCATGCTAGCATAGGTTTTTGCATGTAAAGAACATGTATTAATTTGTGGTGTAATTCTAACCGTCTTGCATTGACTATGTGATTAAATGGATGCTTGATTTTTAACCGGTGAGTGTTCAATTGCTATAGACATATAGGGACTACACATACTTGGTGACTACTTGACTTCTATCAATTGTGGATGATCAGTAGGATGGTATATGCACAACGAAAGTTGGTGTGTATCAGTTTAGTGCATCTAATCAGTAATCAACTCTGTCACATACTGGGTTAACGGGCATAAGATTCTAGTTGAAGTGGTGAATGAAATTGAAATCCCATGTTTGTTTATTAAAAAGTAAAAGTTGAGTTATTTCCTCGTAATTTCCATAGTTGGCAATTAATCTTTAGTAAATCAAAACCAAATTTGTTATTGTCTTGGCAGTGAGTGTAAATCATAAGCTGGTATATAAGTGAACGAAACGAACAATTTGAGTCTCTGTGGGAACGAATCCTATTTACTCTATATTACTTGTTGACCACGTTCTCTTGCGTGAATAAGTGCGAACACATTTTTTAGTCCATTCAAATTTCTCAGTTTTACGGGTAAGTCGAGTTAACGGGGCTACGATCTTTAAAAAATCTTGAACAAATCTTCTATAATATCCTGCCAGTCTGATGAAACTCCTTACTTCGGTTGGAGTGGTTGGCCGTTCCCAGTTTGAAACTGCCTCTATCTTGGAGGGGTCGACCAACACTCCTTCTTTATTGATCACGTGCCCTAAGAATTGTACTTTATTTTTCAAGAACTCACACTTCGAGAATTTGGCATATAACTGCTCTTTCCTGAGTATTTCTAAGGTTATCCTCAGATGTTCGGCGTGTTCTGCCTCGATCTTTGAGTGGATGAGAATATCATCAATCAAAACTATTACAAACTTATCCAAATACACTTTGAACACCCTATTCATCAAAACCCTGAAAGCTGCTGGGGCATTGGTCAATCCAAATGACATCACCAAGAACTCATAATGTCCATATCTGGTACAGAATGCAGTCTTTGGGATATCTTCAGGTTTAATCTTCAGTTGGTGATATCCTGTTCTCAGGTCAATCTTAAAGAAATACACAGCACCCTTTAGCTGGTCAAACAAGTCATCTATTCTGGGTAGCAGGTACTTATTCTATATGGTTAGCTTGTTCAACTCTCGGTAGTCGATGCATAACCTCATACTCCCATCCTTCTTCTTAACAAACAACACTGGTGCCCCCCACGACGACACACTAGGTCTAATCATACCCTTATCCAACAGTTCTTGCAATTGGGTAGCTAACTCCTTCATTTCTACTGGGGGTAATCGGTACGAGGCCTTCGAAACTGGCACCGTCCCCAGGGCTAACTCAATAGCAAACTCAATTACTCTGTCAGGTGGTAATCCGGGAAGATCTTGTAGAAACACATCTTCGAACTCATTAACTACTGGAATGTCCTGCAACTTAGGTGCTTCCTTTTGGGTGTATATAACGTAAGCTAAGTAAGCCTTGTTCCCTTTTCGTAGAAATCTTTTGGTCTACGCCATGGTTAGAATTTTCTAGGTGTGTCGTATGCCCCTAAACACTATTTCCTTCTTTCCTGGGGTTTTAACTTAACCTTTTTCCCTTTAAAATCTATCTGAGCGTTATTATGAGACAACCAATCCATTACCAAAATGACATCAAACTCCCCTAGCTTCAAAGGAATCAAATCAACATAGAAATATTGTCCTCCTTTCTCTAATTTGCAATTGGGGTGAATCTGACTAACTGGGACGACTTCCTGGTTGGCTATCTCTACTTGTAGGGATTCCCTTAGAGGTTGGGTCTTAAGTTTCAATTTACGAGCAAAATCTCTCGATATAAAAGACTTAGTTGCTCCAGAATCAAATAAGACGTTTGTACTAACTGAATTGACGGAAAAAATACCTACTATCACGTCCGTGTCCCTCACGACATCCTGCACTGTCATATTAAAAGTTCTAGTAGTTGGTGGCCTATTGGAGGCAGCCTTGCTTGCCCCTGATGTTGTTGGCTTGTTCATTGGGAAATCCTTCTTCATGTGACCTTGACGTCTGCACTGGAAACAAGTGATGCTTTGGTTGGTACTAGGGATAACTGTGGTACAAGAGGTAGCATAGTGGCTTGCCCGTCCACACTTAAAACAGGTTACTGGTTTTTGGTGACATGTACCAGAATGTTTCTTTCCACAATTTGCACACATGAGTAATGGAGGTCTAGAATGGTGGGAGTGGATTGCTCTTGATTGCTTGCCGCCCTGGCTCACACTTGCGCTCACAGTTTGTTTGAATACCCTGCTCCTTCCAGGTAGGGAAACTGCCCCTCGGTTAAACTTATTTGGGGGTTTTCCTCATGCGGAACCTCCGCCCATGCTGGCATGCTTCCTTTTTATTCCCCCTTTCTCTCTTTCCCTCCGCATCTGATCACTCCCTACTTCCATAATTGTTGCTTTCTGCACCAAGGTGGCATAGTCTGTAAGCTCTAAGACTGCTACACGATTCTGAATCCACTGCTTCAACCCCTGCTGAAACCTATTAGCTTTCCTCTCTTCAGTATCCATAAACTCTGGCATAAACCTTGACAGCTCGGTCAACTTGACCTCATAATCAGCCACTGATAAATTGTTCTGTTTTAGTTCTAAAAACTTGAGCTCCATCTGAGTTTTCATAAACCTCGGGAATTACTTTTCCAGAAACAATTGTTTGAACCTATCCCACATTACTATAGCATCCGTCTCCATGTTTTTCTTGGCCTCCCACCAGTAGTTGGCCTCTCCTTTCAGAAGGTAAGTGGCCAAAACAGTCTTTTGCGCCTTCTCAATGCTTGGAATCTCAAATGACTTTTCCATTTCCTTTATCCAGGCTCTTGCCTTGACTGGGTCAGCTGATCCTTGGAATTCTGGGGGCTTAAGGGACTTAAAGGCCCTGAAAGAGTTTGCCACGGTACTGTTGTTTCCCTGGGGTGGTTGGGGGTAACGGTTCAAATTTTGCCTAAGCAAATCCATAAACTGACCCATGGGGTCTCTATCCTGGTTCTCCCCTTCTTGCTCAACTTCAATTTCTTCCCCTTCTACTTCTTCTTCGAATTCTCCAGTGAAAAAGGTTTCATCTGCTGTCCCATACTGGGAATCCTCTTTCTCGTTATAATCCTCATCTTGCGCTTCATCATATTCGGGATTTTCCCTATGTTGATTGTGACTTTCTTGATCGGTAGACTCACGGGGGTTAGCCTTAGTTCCCATTCTTCGTGGAGGCATCTTACTGAAAATTTTGGACAATTACATATTAGGCTCATTTACCTATTTTAAAGATTCCTCCTTGCAAAATCGTTACATATTTGGATTTAGGATCCCACAGTTCTATATTTCATGGCAGCTTAATCGAAAGTAGTACGTGCAGAAAATAATCTAATGAACTTGTGATCGCGTCACAACAAAACTGAACTAACTAAAAGGGAACAAATATATACATGGTACTGAAAGATACATCATCTGAGTCATATCGATAGTTTAGAAGTAAAACCATTTTAACAACATCTAGTCAAAAGTGAAATACATGGTCTATCCGTCTAGTCAGAATAAGGGAAACTAAATGCAATGAAACTATCCTACAAAAGTTGGCACTACTAAGTCCGTACATGACTAGAAGAGTAGACTACTACATCACTGTCTCTGAAATCAGCCACCAGTGGAGCCCAAAGCCCTAACCCTCATCATAGCAATGCGAAAGATCTCCTCAGCAAATATCCTGGATACCATGCCATGTCCATCGGTAGGTAAAGTCCGGACCCTCATCCGGGCCCTCAGCTCAATACGGGTCACTGCCCTATGCATCTCTCGAGCTCTAGCACGCCTCCCGCCGCCCTGGCATCCTAACCTTGCAACTCTCTCAGCTGCGAGCTCTACCCTGGACTCTGCTAACCTGGCCTCAGCCACTGCTAAATCTGTAGAAAGTCTGCTCACAACCCTGTTATACACACACACTGGTATCCCCTCTATCAGAATATGGGGTGGGTAGATGGCTCTGCTGGAGGTGCGGCCCCTGCCTGCTGTGGCTCGGGGGTAAGCTCTTCAAACTCCTCAGAAAAAGGGCTCACAGGCAAGGGTGGTGGGGTAGGGGCCCTCACAGTAGGGAGTGGTGGCATACGAAGTCCTGAACTCCCAATAGTATCATCAACTGGCTCATCAATATCTCCCTCAGTACCCTCATCCACTGCCTGCTCCAAAACCACATCCATAACCTGCTCAGTAGTCATGTCGGTGTCCTCCTCCATAACCCTAACATCAGATATCGCCTGGATCTCCTCCGGATCCTCATCATCAGACTCCTCACTAATAACCTCGGTATCCTCAGCTATCTGGACCCCCTCCGGGTCCTCCTTGTGACAGCCCTAGATCCAGGGTCATGAATCCACGTCATCACGATCCAATTTCCATTTAATAACATTATATTCTTGACAGTTGAAATATAAATACTTGCTAATACTCACACAATAAACCCCACACTATAACATTTCACACCAGTCATATGCTCAGAGAACAACATCCATAATAATAACAGTTTAAAGTTAAAAGAGTTATTACAACCCAGAATCTTACTTAAGTAGTGTTGCTGAATATTACTTCTAGAAGAAGCATTTCAACAACCAAAAGTTATTACACAAGCTTACACACCTAATTTACATATGTCTAGTAATACCCATCCGTCTTATAAGAGCTACCTCAGGGATAGGCGCCAGCACTCTCTCAAAAGCCCTTACCCTCTTCCGGGGTGTAGTGTGAAGTATCGGCATCTGGCCTAGCTGTTATATAATTAAATAGAAAGAGTGAGCTATAATAGCTCAGCAAGATAATATTGTAAACCAGAATCAAAGTTAAAACATATATATATATATATATATATATATATATATATATATATATATATATATATATATATATAAAAATAAACGCAAAGTGTAAGAAAACAATTAATCATTACTTATTCAATACACCATCCATTTTTTTATAAAAAAAAAAAATAAAAACAATATAATATCAGTTTCTCTTCTAATATAATATAATATTTGTCCATCATTTCATACAAATTTTCCTTTCACCTTTCAGTATATCAGTCTATAATCATTACTAATTCTTCCTTTAAAAGTTTAGGGGATATCCACTGTCGCCCGATACGTTAGGACGATGATCAGTCGCCTAATCGTACCTGCTCCTTGTTTATTACTAGTAGAAGGAATGACCCTCGCCGGCAATCATCCCTGGAGGAAGGTTCTCCACTACATCCTCCTTCGGCATCCGTTGGGCCGTAATAAAATGATGAATGCTGGACTATGCTGAGATCAAATAATATTTATTATTAGACTCCATAAAAGAAACCTGAGATCATTAATTCAAAAGACAGGCATATTCAAGATGCTTTGAAATAGGTTCTGAAATATCCTCCGTATTTAATGAAGTCAAATATTCTTTTAAATACATAAACTATTTCATCTATTTTTAAGTATTAAAATAATATTTATTAAATCACAAATGTTTAAAGATTATAATTAACAGAATATTATAAACCATATAATCCTAGATAACAACTGATACCATTCTTTTTCATATCTTTTTTTAACCATAAAGTATATTAGCTCTCACTACTACAAATATGTCAATAGACATCGGTTTTTGGCCGTTGTAAAATAAAATTCTGAGCGATGTCTATGCGAGTGTAGAGAAAGGTCATAAATTTAGACATCGGTTTTTAGCCGATGTCTATGATGTGTTTAGACATCGGTAACAAATGGTAAAACCGATGTTATATTTCCTAACAGACATCGGTTTCACTAAGAAATTGATGTTATATGTTCTAACATATATAAGTTTCTTAAATTGACTGATGTTATAGTGACTAAAAGACATCAGTTTTTTTCATATAAAACTGATGTCTATTGACCTGCTCCAATCATAACTATATGCATGTAATATAAATGCACTTAAAAATACCAAACCCACAACAAAAAATAAACCAAAACAAATACCAAACTTCAATTATCATTGCAAACCAATCCAGTATACAAGGACGAAACTAAAAGCATAATTTTTAAAGCTAATATACTATCAAGTCCAAATTCATCCCTACATTGCAAATTAGTACCAAATGACAAAACCAACTACTACTAGTACTATCTAGAATGTGATGCTCCTTTGTGAAGTGTCCCTTCAGGACCCCTGATTTCTTCATTTCAAGCTTGGGGTTGAGGTAACTTAATCAAGCTCTTTGTTTGGAGGCTACTCTAGCTGCTCTTTAACTTCATAAGGGAGCGATTCTGTCAAAAAATACTGCAATAAAAAATCAAGATGTACATCAATAGGTAGCTCAACAAGAAAAAATAAAAGGATTCTTGTGAATATGTTACGAGGAAAAGTAAAATAATAGGCAGAAAGATGTAGAGCTGAAACCAATATTCTGATTATTTGTTTAAAAGAATCTAAAGTAAGAATATTGTCATGGAAAGGTTTAAGTTGCATTATTAATATGTATTTATATTTGAGAACGTGAACTACTTCAATGAAACTTAATTTGGAAGCTTAAAATAAAATGCAGTAGGACAAAGAAGAAGCTATGATATGATTATGTCAACTGAATCATATGTTAACAGGACAAACAAATTGTAGTACACACAATAAAAAGTAGCAGTAGCAAAAATGAGACTAATCTAAAGATGACTGTGACCATCTGAGGTAGCAAGGAATCACTAATTTGAAGATACAGAGTTAGTCAAATGCAAGAGAAAATACTTTTAATAAATGAGAGCATATTAGATAGATGTTAACAGATATCTGAAGGCCCTTTAATGAAGATTTTAAACAGCAAGAATTCCAAGGATTGAATTATAATAAGAAAAGGAATGAAACTTTGCAAAACTACTTAATACCTCACTATTTAAAGCATGAGTTGCAGACTGTCGAGCAGAAGGGTCTATGGAAAGCAGGGTCTCAATCAGTGCTACTGCTGGTGCAGAGAAGTCTTTGAAAATTTCTGCAATGCATCTTCTAGGTTTTTGACATTGAAGATGTCTTTACGAGGCAGCTGCAATAAGCTCCAGTAGCCCTCTGGAGGTGAGCCACAAAGCGTGAATATTTTATGCAACTAGTCCTCTGGAGGAAGCCTTGTTTGTGATGGCTCTACTATAACTCTAAAACTGCTCTTAATGAATATATCAGAATATAATGAATATATCACAATATAATCCACCTATCCTTCTACCCTGAGAGCTAGTGAGCTACAATAAAGACTAACTTCAACTTTAAAATTGATATACGGTTTATACACATAAATATATAACTTTAAATACAGAAGTAACACATGAATACGTGTATAATGTATCTAATCAAAACAAAAAATTTAAACAAACTAACAAGAAAAGTTGACAGCAAGCTTCTGCAAAATGGATTCAGATTTAATTTGTGCAAACTCAAAAACAGGGTACTGAAATTATTCCTTGCCATTAAAAGAAAATTTGAGGCAAGGCATGGGAATATAGATCACCCGCTTATTGGAACTGAATACATGTATCAAAGTAGAACCTAAAGCATCAAGAGATTGCACTTACTGCATTTTCCTCAATAGGGTCGTTTTTGAAATGGTTTAATTCACCTAAATTGCATCAGATCTGATTCTTAACATAAAAAAACCAAAATGCCAAGTCTGAAGCTTTCTCAGTACAAGCACATAAACATAAATATAAACGATTCAACAATTAAACAGAATTTAAACAATTTTTCAAATGAGATTTTTTTTTGGGACAAAGAGCGATTCAACTGTGAAGAGAGAGGAGTTTACCTTAAATGATTCAACTGTTGAGAGAAAGAGAGGGAGAGGATAACTGAAGCCTTCATCAAACACAACAATCGAACCAACTATGTTGACTCCATACAAGAATCGGAGCTTGCAATTCGATTTTGACCTTCACCTGAGTTATTAAGTGTTGACCTTTTGTTGAATTAACCCTCTTTCTGCCTAGATGCAGCTGACTTGTGAGGTAATTGGAAGTTAGGGTTCTTGGGTTTTGATTTGGGGAAAACAAGACTGCAGATCGAGAGAGAGAGAGAGAGAGAGAGAGAGAGAGAGGGTTCTTGGGTTTGGGTAAAATGGGACTGCAGATCGAGAGAGAAAGAGAGAAGTTAGGGTTCTTGGGTTACCTTAAAAGTGTGGGAGAGATTTGTACGAGAGGGGGAGAGAGAGAGAGAGAGGGGGGGGAGAAGAGTGTTTGATTTGTGTGAGTTTAATTTGGGGGGAATGATATTTGGGGAGAGCGCGGTCAATGAAAATTTTCAAAGGATGGAATTGTTTTGTTAAAGGGGAAAATATATTTACACTAGCGCGTGCTTTTTTTGTTTTTTTAAAAAGGTGTCTAGACATCAGTTATTTTAGCATCCGATGTCTAAAGTTGCATTTGACATCGCTTTTAAAATTATTGATGTTAAAAAATCCTTTAACATCGGTGATTTTACCAACCGATGTTAAAGGGGTGATGTCTATTCTACATTTTCTAGTAGTGTCTATCCATATTCATATTCATATCCGTAATCCATATCCATAATCCATACCCATAATCCATATCTATATTCACATTAACTAATCTCAACAAACAGGGAATATCCTTAACCATATAATAATATAAGATTCATATATTATCTAGCAAAACCACTTTTCTTTCAACATAAACAATTTATCAAAATAAGGATAATGAAATCTTGCCTCGATTTCTAAATCCAAAAGGTATGACCCGTTGCTCGTCTTGAGTTTCTATAAAAACGAAAAGGATCATCGTTAGAATATATTCCACTTAACCACTTATATAGTAATACCCTTAACACATAATATACGTTTAACATACTATTTATAGACCAAAAGTTCCAAGAACTTATCCATTATTAGACTCCATAAAAGTTTCAGTGTTTTTCACCATTTCCTTATTAACCACACATGACTGCAAAATTTCTCATAAATTATAAATTTGGAATTTTGACACAAGGTCAGTGGGGTTTGACTCTCTATTCACCCTAATATATTGTCCCAAAATTTAATAACTTTTAAAGATGTTTAAGTATGGTAATTATGGCATCAAAATTGAAACAATTGCATTTTCTCGGTTTCCGAACGACTTTCACTAAAACTCACTTTTCCCCTAAACCGTTCATTCGATTTTGACGTACTTTATATCAAAACGATCTTTAAACTAAACTCTATCCTCTCATGGTCAGTTAGTACCCTGGACAGAACCCTAACCATACAAGTATGGTTGTCAAAAATAGGGCAGCTTTTGGTTTAACGAAAATCGGGCATTATAACGGCTATACTTTCTTACTTTCCAAATTTTTCACACCTCCAAACTCATCTTCCAACACATATATCAAACCCTACACCATGTGGACATCATACGAACCATGGTTACAAGCACTCACAACACCTCCATGTACACTCAATCACTTATAGACACATTTATGAACATAGTTCCACCACTTATACAAGCATAATCACAAGTATCATTAATATCCATCATAAACTCAAAGTAATAGTAAAGGTTCTTGAACTTTATACCTTCTTGAAGCTTTAACAACACTTAATAATCCTTAGATAGTCCTTAAATAACCTTAAACTAGCTTGGATAATCTAAAGAAATCATAAAACAAAAGTTAGTTCTTGAAGGTTACTATTCATCATCAACTTCAATGAATTTCTTACCTATGCAAATGATGTTGGTTGGCCTTCAAACTTGGTGAACACCTTAATCTAACCTTGGGTAACCTCTCCCTTGATTTATTGTTGGATTGAACTAGGGTTTTGAATTTCTTTTCTTCTTGGTGAATAGTAAATTCCGAATAGTGTTCTTGGTGGAGAAGATGAGATGCTTTTGTGTTGGTTGATGCTTATCTAGAGTTTGGTAGATATTTTACATAATTATGTAGATAATTATCAAGTAATCTTGTTAGATAATCCTTGAGAAAAGTTAGTGGAATGTGACATAATTAGTGATGTCATTGATGATGTCATAAGAGATGATCTAGAATCCTTATTCCTGATTTTCCAATTAATGTTTTAATGATTCTTGATTATTGGTAATGTAGTGTATATCCTTGTTGTATCACTAATCTTGGTTATTTATTCTCCATATTCGTCTAATTACGATTCGTTTCGAATATACCTCATTATCCAAGTGGTTCTAAATTGTTTAACAATCCAAATTCCTCTGGCATTCCCTTGACTTAATAATCCCCTGGTTTAACCTAATTTTACATGTTCCTCAAAGTATACACCCTTTTCATATTCCATACTCTTTAATATCCATTACACTAGTGCTCAATTGAAATCAAACATCTTAAAAATCTGTACTTAGGAATTTCTGAAATCCGTCATCGTTTCGAGTCACTCATTTTCATAGTATGACACTAATATGGTTTCTGATTATTCATTTTCTGTTTCACTTATAGGGTACCTACATACCATTTCCCCAAATTCTTAAAATTACTATTCATTCAAGCACTGTAGCATTTCTAAAGTTAGGGTTATTACACTCCTCCTCAGACTTAATGACCTCCGTATCCTCGGCTGCCTGGACCTCCTCCGGGTCCTCCTCCTCAGAATCCTCATCTCCCAGACGCTCATAGTAGTGGTCTGTAGTATGGAGCAAATCTTCATCGTGATGTCGCTCAAAAGCCTCAGGGTCAGAGATGTCGCTCGCCTACACAATACGAACTATGTTACTATCATGATATTTAAAAAGTTCCCGTAAAGGTTTTAGGTGAACTTGGTAAGAGTTCTTATTATCTTAATGAATTTATTATCTCTTGGGATATATAACTCTCACTTTTATACCATTTATGTAACAGCCCCAGATCCGGGGTCGGGGACCTGGTCGTTACGGTCTCATATTCCATAAACAATTACTTGCACTTGAGTCCGAAATAAATAAATAACATGCTATGACCCCGCAATAATATCACATCACACACAATCAGTTATAGTTCCAGAAATGAAATTGAAATAAGTCTCTACTAATAGGATCCACGAATATAATTATTACAACCCAAAATGATTACAACATAAGTTTAAAGGTTTCTTGCTGTTGGTTAACATTAATTATACATATAATTAAGGCTGAAAACAAAAGTTTCCAGTCTACCTCAGCAATGGCAGCAACAATATCAGCGGGTAGTCCTACGACTGGAGTCACCTGCTTGCGTCGAGTGCGCCTTACGCGGGTCATCAAACCTAGTTGTTGTTGTGATATAATAAATAAAGCAAGGGTGAGAAATAGCCCACCAACAATAGAATAAAACTGAACAATAATATATAACGGTTTAAAAATATCTTTGAAAACCATATGCCATGCATTAACGAACATAGTGCCAATATAATGTAAAGGATGAAGTTACGAGGTATTTCAGAGTACTTTTAGTTCTAAACAATTTTTAAACCCTATCAACACGAGTGATACTTGATGTTGCAGAAAATAAATAGATTTGGATGATGAACTAATGCTGGAGTATGTCGCGCCGGATGACACCACCTTACGATGATCAGTCGCAGATCGTGCATCTCAAAATTTGTTTCTCTACATGTAGAAGGAAGAACATATGGACACCACCATACGCCGGATCTCCCTAGCCATCTTTGGGCTTAGTCGGGGCCGGCGCCACTCGGACCCTATTTCAAGGATGGACTGTCCCACAGCCTCCTATACCAATTTCAATGATGGACTGTCCCACAGCCTCTTACACATTATACAAATACTCCTAGTTCGAATAAATCCATGACTCTGAAACGTAAAGCTCGTCCCCCTTTCCCCAAGTGTAATGCTTGTTGATAGGACTCCACAAAGTAGTCGTATCTAGTTGGAAAGGAAAATTCACCAATATTTCCCAAGCAGTTGCTTGTTAATGGATATCGACTTGTTCCAACAATCTTACCCCTCGAACGATGAGGGAGTAACACAGAGACTCGTATGATAAATAGCAACCAAGTTGCGAGTGAAAAGAATAGTTTTAAAAGATTATGACCGGGAAGTCAAACAAATAAACAACAGCTCTCAAGTAAGGTTCCCTCATAATTTGAAAGATAGATTCGAATGAAGAATGGAGTTTTTTGAGAACCTTCCATGATAATAATAATAATAATAATAATAAGACTCAGAAATAATTTACATAGTATTTGAAGGTCAAGGATGATTTTTGAATAAGGTGAATTATTTTTAGAACTATTTAAAAGAATTAAATAAATATTCAAGGAATATTTATTACATCATAAATATTTTCAGAATATTCTTAATATAAAATATTGCTCATAAATAACCCTCAATAAGTATGTATATAAAAAAAATATTCCTTGAATAAATAATTCCTCGAATGAATATTCTAAATAATATTCAATAAATAAGTAAGACCTTAAATGGGTTTTCAGAATAATATACCTTACAGAAATAAAGCTCAAATGAATATTCCAAATAATATTCATTAAATAAATAAACTCAAATGAATATTGCAAAATAATATTCATCTAAATCAATAACCTAAAATGAATATTGAAAATAATATTCATTAAATAAATAATCTTGAATGAATATTCAAATAATATTCAATAAATAAGTAATGGAATAAATATTTTCCTCAGAAAATAATCACAATATATCAAGAAATACTGACTTTCGGTCTATATTAGAAGAATGAGATCATATGCCCTTCACTAAGGGTCTTAGCAATATCTGGCTTATAACTAGTATATCTCGTATCTAACTTATAGCCCAACATCAAATCATGGAACAAGTATCACAATATAATTTGAAAGCAGGCATGCATGCTATGGCATATGTATAACAACAATCAATCATATATATTATCACAACAACAATTCCAAAGTATTGGAAACTTGCCTGGTACTCTGGTATGGGTAGCGTGTCCTGGGTCAGTCCGGTAATCTATAAACAATCAGAATATTCGAGATTGATCAATTAACGCTTTTGAAAGGCTAGGTATATATTTAACTTAGGTTAAAACACATTTTCAAGTTATCTCGTTATATACCCTTTAGTGTAGCTCTTATTAACACCGGTGTGATCCGACACTTGTTCGTTATTAAGGCATGTCATTACACTTACATTTGGTGGGTATTTAAGCCATATAAGTTCTAAGGTCGGTCGCTTACTACAAGAGATTATACTGCGAGATTTATTGATCGTTTTCTAAGTTATAACCAAGTATACCTCAAAGGGGTTCATTCGCACTTAACCTCGATTCGAACATTTTTATAAAATCGAAAAATGATTCGTTTGACATGAGGTTTTCTCTCACACCTTGCTTATGATCTCTAGTATTTAATTACCAAGATTTGCCACTGAATTATTCATGTTAAGGGGGTTCAATTCCAGTTACGAACTCGCACTTACTGTGACGCCCCCAGATCCGGGGTCGGAGATCTAGGCGCTCACGGCCCATTTTCCATTAGTAACATACCTGTTCTTGCGCACAATGTATATAACACAGCCATCGACCCCACAACAAACTCACACCACACTCACACACACACAGGTTAGAGCCTCAGAAACGTCACACATTGATTAAACAGTAATAAAGTTATCAGAGTTATTACAGACCGAATTAAATAGTATTTATGCTACCAGCAACACTCCGATATGAAGCGAAGCTGGCGGCTTGAAAGTTTGTTACGATACACTGCCTTGCACAGGTCATGCTGATAAATAAAACGTACTAACAAAAGCTGCCAACCAATCCGGCTAATGGGGCCTACCGGTGGAATCTCAAGTGGAGGCTCGGGCCTAGTCACCTGCTTGCGAGTAGTCTGCCTGGGTCTTGCCATATCGCTTAGCTGTTGTGTTTGTAAAGTTTGAAAACAAGCAAGAGTGAGCAACTATAGCTCAGCAAGGAATATATATAAGATAAGTAATATATATCTCATATGATTGGCAATTGATATATTTGTTTGTATCAATTAGTTATAAAATCACTTGTCATAGTTGATAAATCTCGAAGGTGCAACAATATGTACCCTTGTTTCTCAAAATAAACTTGCAGTTCTAGATACTGCATTGAATCAACATCTTTCTCATCAAAATAGAACACTATCAGCAACTTGGCACAAAAGCCTAAGAAGCAGTGTCAAAGCATTTTTCCAAAATGGAGGAATGGGACTTAAAGAAAACATAAAAACCTGACAAGGATTGACGATGATCAGTCGCCACATCCAAGTCCAATAATCCGCGGGTCTTCTCTACCGGTAGAAGGATAGAAACTACATCCGTAACTATCCCTCGGGTGAAAACTACATCCGTAATCACCCTCGATGAAAACTACATCCGTAATCATCCTTCGGCAACACCTGGGCCGGAATAATAAGTGATGGACCGCCTGGCTCACGGCCGCTTACACATCCCGGGAATCGTTCGTCAACGGTTCCCACACCTGCCAGAGTCCCTTTTCTTTTCTTTTAAAACTTGATTTTGATTGAAAACAGAGTAATTGAGGTCCGACATCAGTCGTCCGATGATTCTTGAAATCATACGAGAAGCAGAATCTGACCAGGGGTTTTCGAAAATGTTTTGAGTTCAAATGAGTTCGAGTTTGAAGTATTAAAAAGTATCTTGGATTAACTTTGTCTTTAAATAATAAACAGTAATTAATAAATAATATTTTAAGATTTAATATTAATAATTAATAAAATAATTATTCGGTAAAATAAACTCTTAATCCAAGATAGGGTTTCGAGTATTTACGAAGATATAACGATAGTTATTTGAATATACGATACCACCCGAATGACCCTTCGGGTTTTCACACTATAGATACGATATAATAATATACCGCTCCCCGGTCAATAGTATATACGGACCGCTACGACCTCTATTGCTAGAGTCGTTGTCCGAAGAAAACATTTCAATCTAAGATCAAGGGGTAAAAGCATACATATACTTGTTCAATCTCAATTGCATCGATACTTCGATAAACATAGCATTTGATATCATTTGAAAACTACAAACACAACAGTAAAAATCCTTGTATATGGATAAGTTTTGAAAAGTAAACTTGCCTTGGTTTGGTTGGGGTGGTCGAGCGTGCGAATTCGAACGATCTATACATAAACAATAATCGTTCGTTAGTACCTTAACAATTTCTCTCTAATTACGGGGTTTTAAGGGGGTACGAAATTAACTTAACGACTTCGTCTTATGACTCCCTAGCCCCACTATAGGTCCATGACATCACTCGTTTACGCTCGTCACTTACTCGACTTAATTTAGTTACCACGTTCGAACCATAACCACTAACCCTAGAATAATGTTCCACTAATCGACCTTTTTCCATTGCGCGAATTTTACTCTAGCATTTTTATAAAATCGAAAAATTCATATTTTAATCCAATTCCTTTTGGGTGGTCTTCACCACTGCATTACTTACATTCTCAAATTTTTCCACGACTCCAAATATTTTTTAAGGTGTTTAAACAAGGTTCACAAGGGGGTTACTTAATGCAGTCCATAGTCCAGAAACAAAATTCACTCCTCCGGCCATAACTAAACATCCACACATCACATAGCTATGAATCTTACTTTTCCAGAAACTACATTCAATTATCTTTCCAACAATATAAGGTAGGACATCAGGGGACATCATTTGGGTATTCAAAATCGTGCTACAACACAGGTCAAAGTTCCTGGACAGATTCAGCAAGCTCAAATCACTTAAATCAACCATTTTTCAAACTTCCATAACATAAACACCACTTAATACACTTAGATCATGACTCATAACACTCATGGAGATATATATATCTTAACCATAATCATAAAAATCACAATCTCAACATCAAACTCAAGATCCATGCTATCCATCACATATACATTCAAGATAAGCCCTAAAATACATGGATCTACTACCATATTACATGAACAACACTTATCCAAGGGTGGTTTGAGATTTCATACCTTCTTGAGCTCCTAGAGACCTGGTACAAACTTTACACAACTTAAAAACACCTTAGGTGGCCTCCTACAACACTCACAATGCAAGATCTAAAAGATAAAAACTTATGTTAACACTTTTCTAACTTTCAACAATTCATAACTCAAAAACTAATGGATGGAAGGCTTTGAAATTGATACCATACCTCTAATATGATGCAAGGAAGCCTTAGGAAGGATGTAAATGAAGAAATGGTGGAGAGAAAACCTCTCCCTCTCTCCTTGTATGGTTCGGCCGAATGTAGTATTCAAGGGGGGGGAGTGTTTTTGGTTTCTTGTTTTGTTGGAATGGTAAAAAGATATGCTAGCATGCTATGTATAATTGTGGTTAACAAGGAGTAGTCACATGCCAAGCCTATAGCCTAGGTTGCATCCATGCCCTAGTGTCCCCCTAGGTGCATCATCCAACATGCTAGTTCCTTTATTTTTCTAACTAGCTAATTACATGGCACTTGCATGTATTTTCTTTCCTTGTAATATTATTCTTCCACTAATACTTGTTATTTAATCCTTATTTCGTATCGTAATTTAATTATTCTCTCGTAGTAATATTTCGTCACGTAGAGATTTCCCCTATAATTCCTTAAGTACTTATTGCGTAAATTCCTCGAATGTCCATAATTCCTCGTCATAATTCTTAATAAATCCTTTAATACACTAACCATTCTCAAATTCCAATTTTCATAAATATCGCTAACAGTAAGACTCTTTCCTTCGCAATCTCTCTGCATATCTTACATCATAAATACAACAACACAGTTTCTCATTCGATCAATTCTATAAATCAACAGGGATGACTAGAAAGGTTCCATAATGACAATGTCGCAAGATATTAAATAAAAGGAAATGTTACCAAAAATTAGGGTTCTTACACTTACGGTTTTGAACTACTTTTACTAATTTGACCATAACTTCTAAACCGTAAGTCCGTTTGCTTCGATTCTCTTGCCAAAACAATCTATGACTCGAGATCTACAAGGGTAGGTCATATATTCATCAAGATCAGACATTTATATCAACTATTATGCTCGAATTTTTAGGGTTTAACAAAATTTTGGCATTACGACGGCTATAAATCGAACGTTTCCAAATTTATTACATCACAACCAAGCCACACCGGGCATACCATCAATCTTATACACATGATATTCATATTAACAAGTCCAAGAACATCTCACTACACCATCATAATCATTATATCTCTTAAATCAACTAAACCAACTACATAATCATGCTTACATGCTTATAATAACACCATAATCATAACTAAGTTAAAACCATCAAGAACATGCATAAATCTCAAAGTAAGATCTAGGGTTCTTAGGAGATATACCTTCCTTGGAGTATGTAAAAGCCTTAATAAGCCTTGATTAATCCTTGTATAGCCTTAATATAACTTAGATCAACCAAAGAAAACAAGAAATCAAACTTAGTTTCTTGAAATCACTATTCATCATCATCTTTGATGATTTTATTAAATATGCTAGACTTGGAATTTAAGGCTCAAATTCATAGGGTAACTATGATGTGAAATGCAGTACTCACCATAAAAATCTTGAGTTCAAACAATGGTTGGAGGTTGGATTTTGGTTTTAGAATTAAGGAAGGGCTGAATGGATGCAAATGGAGTAGAATGGAGTGTATTGCTTGGTGTCTTGCTCTCATCTAGTCTAATTTGCCTTATTATGATAATATCTAACATAAAGCTACTTTAATAAAGTGGTGTGGTCATGCATGAGCTAATCAAGTGGACATGTGTTGAGTTTTTGTTCTTGAATTTAAATTCCTCAAGTCTCTATATTAAATCCTTAAATCCTTCAGTGTCTAGGAAAATTTCGGAGAAAATAAAAGTGCTATTTTTCTGAATCTGATATCGTTTACATACACTTATATTGCCTATCGGTCATTAATACGAACTCAGAAATTCGTTCTGAATACTTCTATATAGCGCCGTCTGATAATATTCCAATTTCTACCAAAAACACTATTCATTGCTTATTTTCTCTTTAATTCTTATAATTAGAAAAATGTTCTTACGCTTTCCCGAGCGTTCCTTAACCCTTTTACGGAACCACTGGACTTATAACATATATCGATTTGGATGACATGAGAATAACCCACTACTAGAAAAACTGGAATAGACATCATGCCTTTAACATCGCTCAAAATTGCCACTGATGTTAAAGGTCCTTTTTAACATCAGTTTCGTAATAACCGATGTCTTTTAGTATTTTAGACATCGGTTGCCTGTACAACTGATGTTAAAGGTACCCCTAAAAAATTTTTGCCCCAGTTTTCCCCCCTTAGAAATTTTATCTCAAAACATCAAAACCAAAATTTCCCCCCACTAACCAAATAAAATTTCCCACCAATCCCAAAACTAAAACTTCCCCCCACTTAACCAAATAAAATTTCCCACCAATCCCAAAACTAAAATCCCCCCCACTTAACCAAATAAAATTTCCCACCAATCTCAAAACTAAAAAAATTAAATCATTAAAACATTAAAACATTAAAATTAAACTAAAAAACATAAATAAAAAACATAAACTAATTAATAAAACTAACATAAACATAGACAGTAACAATTATCTATCCTAGCTACCCTTGTCTATTCCACAGTACTCGACACCCCCCCTTTCTCTCTAAACCTTCGAATTAGCCCCCTTCTCTGCCGGCCGACGTCCTCCCCCTTTCTCTACCCCTCCGACACAGCCCCCCTTCTATCTACACAACTCCTCCCTTTTCTTTACCTAATCTCTACAAATCTCGACCTCAACTTCTTCGACACATGCAATCTCGACCTCAACTGGAAAGCTCGAAGCTCAATTGGAAAGCTCGAAGCCATCAACTGGAAAGCTCGAATCTCAATCTCGTTTGATTTCAAAGAAAGCTCGAAGCCATCAACTGGAATATTCAATCTAAATCGAACCCTAATTTTGGTAAATATTTATAGAACCCTAATTTTTTTATATCAACTGTGTTTTTTTTAGATTAGTAAGTAGCCCTACTTATTTTGATGGTTCTATCAACTGGATACCCTAATTTTGGGTAAACAAGTTTGGGTAATTTTGTGTTATTTATACCTAATTTCGATTTGGGTCAATAGGCGGCTGAATCATTTCTCATTTCTCATTTACTTTGTTTCTTGATTACATTATGTACTGAATTCCAATTTTAATTACCAATCCGCAGGAATGACAAAGAAGCGGAAGTTAAGTAAAGTAACGAAAGTGAAGCAGCAAGAGGCAGACCCCCCACCAAACCCCCCAGCAGACCCCCCAACAAACCCCCCAGCAGACCCCCCAACAGACCACACACAGGCAGACTATGTTTCTCCAGACTCTGCTGCCCCAGAACCAACAAATACTAGTACACAATCTACAAAATCAAGGATGTCGGGAGGACCGCGAAGTGTTTGTGCTATGCACAAAGTGGTTATTAAAAAAGCTCAAGGCAAGAAGCTCAAAGTCCAGTACAATAGAATTGGAATTCCAGTTGGAGACACTAGGAAACCTTTGCAGTCCTACATAGGCATGTCAGCTAGGACAATGGTGCCAATTGACATTTCGTCCTGGCCAGAAGTGGACCCTGAATTAAAAGAAAACTTGTGGAGAGATATTCAGGTATTTTAAATTAATATTTCTGAATTTTTCCATTCGACATCGTGCTAAAAGATAATATAACAATTATATAACTTGTTTGCCCTTTAGGAAACATTCCACGTGGCTCCAGAAAGTCGAAAGTTAATTCTACAGTCGGCAGGTGCAAAATGGAGACAATTCAAGGCCAAATTAACTGCTGAGCATGTGCTCCCTTATGTCGGACATAAGAAGAAGCTAAGAAAGCCACCAAAGAAATATGCATTTGTTGGTAAGGATCATTGGAAACGATTTGTTGCAACGAGGAGCACAAATGAGTGGAAGGTATGCATTAATTTCATGTTTAATGTATACATATATGCAATTACGAAAACAAATATGTTGTTGAAAGGAAATATGCATATAGGAAATACATTAACGGAGTTTGGTATATTTGGTTGTAGGAAATACATGAAAAGCAGAGTCAAAGAGTGGGCAACCGGAAATATCCACACCGATTGGCAAGAAAAGGATACATTGGTTTACATGAAGACCAAGTAAGAGTTTATTTTTTAATGTCATTACGATTTACATGTTTTTTTTAAATGCGTGTTATATTTTTTTGAATGTTTGTTATATTTTTTGAACAGGTACGTAAAGGCCGGATTAAGCCCGATGTGGTACCTGACCGGGCAATTTTATGGAAAAAGGCCCGTAACCCTGACAGCGATATTGATGATAAGATAGACGAAGGGCTGGTAGCGGTAATTTCAAAAATTGTAAGATTTATTATTTTTTTGATTATTTCTTTTTCTAAATTACACATACGTAATCATTTCTTTTCCTGAATCACACCTAATTATTTTTTTGATTTTTTATTTTTTTAAACAGGATGTCTTACTCGAACAGCAGGAAAAGGGTGAATTTATACCGTTAGGAAGTACAGATGTGCTGACTACTGCATTGGAAACTCCGGAGCATTCCGGTAGGGTTCGGGGAGTTGGAAGCTTCATATCTCCAACAATCTTTTTCAACATCCCAAAAGAGAAAAGGATCCAAATTACCAAAGCTGAGTTGTTGGCTCGTGATAAAAAGAGGGAAGATGAGTTTGAGAAAAAAACCAAGATGTTGGAGTCGCAGATTGCTGAGATGAAAGCCCTGATTAGTGCATCCCAAATTCACTCACCAATACTGTCCGACAAAGGAAGCTATCCAGGAGAAAAAGAAGTAGTGATTGATGAAGAATTGCAGATTAAGAGTAAACCAGAATTTGCAAAAGAATTAATTTTGGACTTGGATGAAGATTGTTTTGCTATTGCTAAGTACCCTTCTCCACCGGAAAAGAAGGTATTTGAGCATATTTCTCAATTTTTTTTTTGTTACTGGACACTTATAATTTGACCTGTACATGTAGGGTGTGCACAGATGTGAGCTGGCAGTGGACAACATTGACAACAAGGTAGCTCATGGTCAGGTTTTTTATGATGATAATATGTGCATAAAAGTTCATGGAGTGCCTCTAGAGTGGGGATTTGTTCGTGTTTCAGTGGACGGAAGTATTAAGCCAAATGCCTTAGTTCCAGTTCCAGTAGCTGGTGAGATAGAAACCGTCCACCAAGCTATTGGAACTCATTTAGCGTGGCCTGAAAACATGATCACCTTGATCACCTCCACTCCTAATGTTGAGGTATATTTTCCTTAATATATTCCTTGGTAGTTAGTATGTATACAAACTGACTACAAATCAGTAATTATATTGTATAAATATAATTCAGGTTAATCATTAAATGATTGTTTATATGCAGAAAAATAAGAAGTTGCTGTCAAATAAAAATGAGTTGAAAAGAATGCATAGTCTCTTTAACACTGTGAAGCCAAAGACTAAAAACTTGCCTCCTCGCTTTAAGGTGTTGTATAAACATGCAACTACATTAATGAGAGAAAGTGGAGACTCGATACAGATTCCATGTGATTTTGAAGTGTTTGGAAAAAACAGAACAATTTTTTTGTTGCATGAGAGTATAATTGCGTTGATAGAGTTTGAAATGATTGGGCAGGCTGTTATAGCAACATATATGGCGTAAGTTTTTTTTTTTCCTTTTTGTGAATCTTGTCTCATTTCACATATTTTGTAAGGATATTTACACAATATGTAATATTTTATTTGTAGGTATTTGCATACAGTGGTTAGAAATCTCGATGACTACTCAGATTTGTTTGCATTTATTGATCCTTCAACATTTAATTTGGATAAAGAATTTGAAGCTTATGTTGTTGAAAGGCTGAAAGGTGGATCTATGCGCGCTATCTTCATGCCTTATAACTACGAGTAAGTGAAGAATTTGAAGCTTATGTTGTTGGACATGTTGTTTGTATATTCGAATTCTCACTTTAATCTATTTTTAATAAAAACAGTTTTCATTGGATTTTGGTCATTTTTTGGGAATCTGAAATTTATATTCTCAATCCACTGCCTCATCAACCACATCCGCCACAATTGGAAGAGGCATTAACGAGGTAATATTAGTGATTTTCATTCTATTTATATTAGTGATTTCTCGGGTTTGACACTATTTTTATATTCCCTTTTATAGAGCAGTTAGATCTTCTAATGCTCAAGCAGGACGGGTGAATAAAAATCCCAAAATTAATAGACTTTCGGTAAGTATTTTATGCACTTTAAAGACGGATGCACCTGTAATTTTTATTTATGTGATCATTGACTAATTATCGATTTATTATTGGAATAGGGATGCCCTAAACAACCTGGTGGAAAAGAATGTGGGTATGCAGTCATGCGTTATATGAAAGATTTAATTGATGACAAGGAAATGACACTTATAAGCAAGGTATCATTTCTAAATTAATATACCTACCTTCTAAGTTAAGTTACATATTTGCTTATGTCTGATAGAAACTCATTTTATAACTCATTCCAGCAAGTTAAGTTACTTACTGGAAAATTTTAAAATTTCATAACTCCAGATAGATAGATATAAGATGCTACAGAAAATTCAAATATTTTAAGCGTATCATAAGGTCCAGGCCTTTAAGCTAATATCCACAAGCTTTACTACTCGAATCTACATGAGAAAGAGAACCATATTCAAAGATTTGCCAATTTATTGTCCATATTAAGACTTAGTAAATCTACTAAATGCAAAAACTCAGAGCTAACTTACTTCCCCTTCCCATATGAAGTAGGTTCCATCCACTGCATAGTTAAGAAGTTAATAATTAATAACTCACAGATCCCAGGTGGTGTAGGTGACAGTATTAGTTTATAACTTTACAGTTTGTTAAGAAGTTAAAACTGCATCATCTGTTTATACTTGTATAGATGATAGAATTAACCAGAAAAGGACTTAAACTTTGGAATAATTCAAGAGAACTGAGACAAATAAAAAATGTGTTGGTAGAGGTTATACCGACTACATGCAGGACAAGGGCATGACTGCACAACACTTAAGTAAGGTTACTGGACCTTACTTATACACTTAAATTTTAAAACTGTTTCTGGATGTTATCTTTATAATGTCTGCATTGCTTATAACTATGAGTTAATGTTTTCTGACTGTTGGGATAATGTTTTCTGCATTACTAATGTTTTCTGACTGTTAGGCTAATGTTTGCTTCATTTGTGTAAAATATGTAGTGGGGCACCAAGCAACGGAAGACATACACAGCTTCTGAGCTTGAAATCGTACGCTTTGAGACGCTTGACTACATCCAAGAAATGATGTAACATGCATGATCGATGACTAGTAGTTGAAATGATAGCCAAATGATAGGCAGACTAGTTGGTAGTATAGTACTTAGTTGTTTTTTCAAATTTCAAGTACTTGTAGTACTTTCTAATTTGGATTGGAATTATGTTCTTGGTATTGTTGTATTGGATTAGTTTGTAATGATAAATGATCAGGAAGTTTGGTATTTGTTTTTGTTGTGAATTTAGTATTTTTAGGTGGATATATATATATATATATATATATATATATATATATATATATATATATATATATATATATATATATATATATATATATATATATATATATATTATATTGTGATTGGAGCATGCATCATAGACATCAGTTTTATTTGAAACAAATAAGCCAACTGATGTCTATTACTTACTATAACATCAGTCAAATAGAAAGAAACTGATGTTAAAGATTAACAACATCGGCTATTAACCGATGTCCTGAAAAAAACAACCGATGTCTATGTCAATGATGTTATAGGACCCCTCTTTTAACATCGGCTCATGACTGATGTCTAAAGTGTTTATAACATCGGATTGCAACCGATGTCCTAAGTATAATAACTGATGTCTTTGTGCCATTTTAACATCAGTTTCAGTTATCCACCTGATGTCTTAAAGACCTTTTGACATCGTTTTGGATTTCGTAACCGATGTTAATACAAAAATATACCTTATATATCATATGTTTAAATTGATAAAAACGTCATATTATGGCTATATAGAGAAGTTGGTAATGCAATTTTATCTTAAAAATGATGAAAAGACATCGGTTTGTTAAGAAAAACCGATGTTATAAAAGCCTTTAGACATCGGTTAGGAACCGATGTTAAAGGGGGGGGGGTCTATAACATCACCGACAAAGACATCGGTTACAAAATGCTAAGACATCAGTTACTGACCGATGTCTATTCCAGTTTTTCTAGTAGTGACCTTTCTCTTTGGAATTTACCATATCTTACTTTCCAGGAGATAGATTATTCTTACCTAAGTTGTCAACCAGTTGCATTGTTCATGGCATATAAACATTTGAATCCACATTCATTAAATATTCATTCACTAGAACCACTTTTACACTTATACTCCATTACATAATAAAAGTTTTAATTACTACCAAAAATCTGGGTTCTTACAAAACCAAATCTAGTGTTTGATTTCCCAAATCAAAGCTATACTAACGTAAAATCTAACCCTACCTTCAGTTTTAACAAACAACAAACACAATGATCAAACGAATAATTCAAAACTTAGAAAATAAATTATGAACTCGTTATCTATCAAATCAAGCTCACACAGTGCAACCAAATGCTTAAAATGATTGTAATCAACCCGTAAAAACTGCTAGAAGCCTCAGATTTCACAAAGAATCAACAAATCAAAAGTGCCCAAATTTGAATATTAAGAACCCTAATTTCGAATTTTCAAATTAAAAATAGTAACAATTCAAGACATTAATCTGGGTGATTACTGATGGTAGATTATGATTCTTAGATTTGAGAGCTTCGATTCGAGTATTTGACCATCGAAATCGGAGTCCGATAATATTTCCAAATTAGCGATCGATCTTCAAGAACGATTTTAAACTTTTACTACTTTTTTGTCAAAATCTCGTACAACCCGACCTTTTTATTTTTTGATTATTTTTTCCCAACACTAAAATAAGTGTTTATTAACTTTCGTACGATTCGATCGTCTAAAAAATCATTCAAAAAATTATTCAGTGAATCTGGATCGTGCCTCGTTATAGGAAGCAACAATTTTACTACGTTTTTGTTAAAATCTCGTACAACCCGACCTTTTTATTTTTTGATTATTTTTTCCCAATACTAAAATGGGTGTTTATTAACTTTCGTACGGTTCGATCATAGAAGAAATCATTCAAAAAAATTATTCGATGAATCTGGATCGTGCCTCGTTACAGGAAGCAACACTTTTACTATGTTTTTGTTAAAATCTCGTACAACCCGACCTTTTTATTTTTTGATTATTTTTTTCCAACACCAAAATGGGTGTTTATTAACTTTCGTACGGTTCGATCGTCAAAGAAATTATTCAAAAAAATTATTCAGTGAATCTGGATCGTGCCTCGTTATAGGAAGCAACACTTTTACTACGTTTTTGTTAAAATCTCCTACAACCCGACCTTTCTATTTTTTGATTATTTTTTCCCAACACTAAAATGAGTGTTTATTAACTTTCGTATGGTTCGATCGTCGAAGAAATCATTCAAAAAAATTATTCAGTGAATCTGGATCGTGCCTCGTTACAGGAAGCAACACTTTTACTACATTTTTATTAAAATATCGTACGACCTGACCTCTTTATTTTTTGACTATTTTTCCCAACACTAAAATGAGTGTTTATTAACTTTCGTACGGTTTGATCGTCGAAGAAATCATTCAACTATTACATTGACTAGTACTACTCACTAGTGCTTTGTCTCGTATTTATATTTCTATTTTTTAAAAAATATTTCTTGACGATCCAACCGTATGGATGTCAGTATATACCTATAATACTGTTGTTCCAAATTTTTTAAAAAAAATAAAAATTAATCTGGTTGGTGATCATAGCAGTCAACTATTACATTGACTAGTACTAATCACTAGTGATTTGTCCCGGATTTATGTTTCTATTTTTTTAAAATTATTTCTCGACGATCAACCATACGGATGTCAAAATAAATGACTACTCATTTTTTTGAAATTGTTTTGGTTTTTTTTGAAAATTCTAGAATTTAAAAATAATAAAAAAAAGTCTAAAAAAATTAAGAATATGACAAAAGAAGTGAATGATTAATTAAAAATAAATTAAGACGATTTTATTGAGGTGAATAATTCTTTTTTTTTTTTTTGAAAATTGAGGTGAATGATTCTATATTTACATTCATCAAAGTATAATTTAACAAATTTAAAATGAATAACATTTTTTATAAAAAAATTGTATGATAAAAGTACTACTATAGTATATTGTCTCTTGCACAGCAGCATGGAAACAGATTATTTATCGGGGCATGAGGTGGGGTGGATGGCTCAGCTGGAGCGGCAGTCTCTGTCTGCTGGGGCTCTGGGGTAAGCTCCTCAAACTCATCGGGGTATGGGCTCACAGTTAGTGGTGGTGGGGTAGGGGCTCTCTCAACAGGGAGGGGTGGCACTCGTAGTCTGGAACTCCCTACTGCATCCTCCACTGGCTCAACCTCATCCACAGCCTGTCCAACAACAGCAGCCATGACCTGGTCAGTGGTCATATCAGTATCCTCCTCCATGGTCCTAATCCCAGATACAACCCAATAATCATCATCCTCAACAACTAACTCAGCATCCTGTCCTGTCTGGATCCCCTCCGGGTCCCCCTCCCCCTCAGTCTCAACAACATCTGTGTCAGCATCAACCTGGACCTCCTCAGGGTCCTCCTCCTCAGACTCGATCACATCAGTATCAGCATCAACCTGGACCTCCTCAGCGTCCTCCTCCTCAGGCTCAGTATCCTCCTCAGGCAAGTGCTCATAGTACGGGTCCCTAGTCCGGAACATGTCCTCATCATGCTGTCTCGCAGCTGCCTCCTGGGCCGACATGTCGCTCGCCTACACAAGACGAACTATGTTACTATCATGATACTTAAAAAGTTCCCGTAAGGGTTTTAGGTGAACCTGGCAAGGGTTCTTATTATATTATTGAATTTATTATTACATAACGTCGTATAATCTCTTGGGATATATAACTCTCGCTCTGATCCGGGGTCAGGGATCTGGTGGTTACGGTCTTACATCCATTCATAATACTTGACTGGAGTCCACAATAAATAAATCACATGCTGTGACCCCACAATAATTACCACTCACACACACAACAGTTATAGTCCCAGAGATGAAATTGAAATAAGTCTTACATTAAAGGGTTACGAATAAAAGTTATTACAATCCCAAAAGGATAACATCATAGGTTTAAAAGTTTTGCCGTTAATTACATTAATTATACATATAGTTAAACAGGAAACAAAAGCTGTCTAACTATGCTACCTCAGCAATGGCGACTAGCATCTCAGCGGGTAGTCCGGTGGGTCGGGTAACCTGCTTGCGCCGAGTGCGCCTGACGCGAGCCATCTGTCCTAGCTGTTGTTGTGACATAATGTGAACAAAGTAAGGGTGAGCAAAAGCCCACCAACAATAATATATATAACTGAACGATAATATAAAACAGTTCAAAATTATCTTTCAAACCATATGCCATGCATTTATGGAAATGATGCCAGTATAATATGAACGATGAAGTTACAAGGTAACTTAAAGTATTTGTTTATAGAAATATCTGCTACCTCAAAAGTAAGCGAGATATTCTCATTGTTATTAAGAAGAGGAACTTGCATGAAAAGGTTGCAATTCCAGTTATGAACACTTTTCCAGCTCTGCCAACAGTAATCGTGTTGCAGAAAATAAATAAGTTTGGATGATGAACCAAGGATGGAGTATTCACCGCGCCCGCTGTTCCAATCTTGATGATCAGTCGAGATCGTACAACTCATTTTAGATTTACTACCGGTAGAATGAAGAACTGACGGCTTTACTTGTATACCGCCTTACTAGCTCTCCCCGGCCAACGGTTGGGCCAAAGGGGATGGACCGGCACTACTCGGCCTCTTACACGACTCCTAGTTCAAATAGAATTCATGATTCTGAATGTAACGTTCGTCCCCCTTTCCCCAAGTATAATACTTGTTGATAAGACTCCACAAAGTAGTCGTATCTAGTTGGAAAGGACTTCCAAGCTATTGCTTGGTAACGAATATCAACTTGTTCCAACCATCTTACCCCTCGAAAGATGAGAAGGTAAACAACGACTTAATAAGTCAATAGCACCCGAGTTGCGAGTGAATAGAATACTTTATGACCGGGAAGTCGACAAGATAAATAACATTTTCCAAGTAAGGTTCCCTTATTTTTAGGGAGATAGACTCAAGAAGAATGATGTCTGAGAACCTTTCTTGATATAAGATTAATAATAATATGACTCCGAGATATTTTCTGTAATAATCGAAGAAGATAAACCTTATCGAGGTTATACTAAGTATGGAATAAATATTCAGAGAATATTTATTGAATTAAAATATTTTACAGAATATTTATTGCATAATTAAATATTCAAATGATTATTCAAAATAATATTCATTAATTAATAAGACCTTAAAGGAATATTTAAAAATATTGAAAATAATATTCGATGATTAAATAGAACCCTGGATGAATATTCAAAATAATATTCATAATTAATTAGGAATTTAAATGAATATTGAAAAAGTAATATTCATTTAATGAATAATATTCTAAATGAATATCAAGTAATATTCATTTAGTAATCCAAGCTTTAAAGGAATATTCGAGATAAGACTCGATAAATAAATCAAGCTTCAGATGAACATTAAAATAATATTCGTCAGGTAATTACTATCTTAAATGAATACTCAAAAGTAATATTCTAAATGAATATCCAAATAATATTCATTTAGTAGTCCAACCTTTAGAAGAATATTCGAAATAATAATCAATAAATAATTCGACTCTGAATGAATATTAAAAATATTATTCGTCGAATAGTTACGTTCAAATAATTAGTTGAAGTAAGGATCGTTAAATAAATAATCTCGAACGAATATTTAAATAATATTCGTCGCCCGAATAATGGAAAATATTTACTTAAATATTTTCCTCCGAGGTAATCTCGATATATCAAGAAATATTGACTCCCGGTCTATATTTGATGAATAGGATGTATACGCCCTTCTATGAGGGTCTTACAATAACCGGCTTATAGTTGATACGATAGCTATCTAATTTATAAGCCAATAACAATCAGGGAACAAGCATAATGATATAACTTGAAAGTAGGCATGCATGCTATGGCATATGTATAACAGAAAACATATATACATATTTATTCAATCACAACAACAGCCTAAAAGAAGGGAATTGAAACTTGCCTGGTAGTCGAGTACGGTAAGGGATAGTGGTAGTAGGTCCCGGTTCAGCTTGGTGATCTATAAATAGCCAAGGCATTCGGGATTAATCACTTAACATATTAAAAGTTAAGTTATACTTAATTCGAAACATGTTCTCGAGTTATCTCGTTATACCCCTTTTAGTGGATTCCTTTTTATCACTGATCCGACCCGACATTCGTTCGTTAATACGACATGTCACTATACTTATACTTGGGACATACTTAAGTCATATGAGTTCTAAGGTCGATCGTTACGAACCAATATTATACTCCGAGTTTTATCGCCCGTTTTCTAAGTGTTTTACCGAAGTTATAAAAGAGTCGTCTTTTAGGGGTTCGTTCGCGTTTAACCTCGACTCGAACATTTTTAATAAATCGAAAAATGATCCTTTTGACATACGGTTTTCTTTCACTCCTTCCTTTTTACCTCTAGTATTTATTTACCAAGATTCGCCATGACGTTACATAGTTTACGAGGGTTCAATTTCAGTTACGAACTTTCGTTTACGGATTCGAACTACTTTTAGTAATTTGGTCATAATTCCTAAACCGTAAATCGAAATGCTTCGATTCTTTCGCCAAAGTGATCTATGTTCAAAAATCTATCAGTAGGGTTCATTAACTTGCCAAGAACAGAGAGTTATGGCTACTGACCAGTTCGGTTTCTTAGTGTTAATGAAAATCGGGCATTACGACGGCTACGAATCGAGCGTTCTAAAATTCATTACGCAACAACCAAGCCACACCGGGCATCTAATCAATTACTATAGTTAATAATCATCTCTTAAAAGCTCAAGAATATCATGCTTCATCAATATATCATCATAAAGCTAATCTAACCACAAAATCATGCTAACATGGTGGTAAAATACTACTAATATCACTTAATCCAAAATCACCATGAATCATGCATAAACTCAAAGTAAAGCTTAGGGTTTGAAATTATTTATACCTTCCTTAGAGAGTAGTATAACCTTCCTAAGCCTTGATCTATCCTTGGATGATCCTAAGCTAGCTAAATCCACCATGAAAAAAAAGAAAAAACAAGATTAGTTCATAAAACCACTATTCATCCTCCTCTTTGATGAATTATTTGAAAATGGAAACAAGAGAGTTTGGCTTTGACATTTTTAGGGGATCACTTTTAGGAAATGTAAGACTCACCATAATTTTTACAAGATCAAGAGATGGTGGGAAGAGGGGTTTTGGTTTTGGAATTAAGGGTATGGCCGAATGTCTTGTTTTTGCAAGGGGAGGAGTATTTTGCTTGGTTTCTTTTGATTTCTATGATTTAATCTCATCCACTCTCATCCACTTACAACATAATATCTTCTATAAAGCTACTTTATTAAAGTAGTGAGGTGTTGGATGAGGAAATACCATGACAAGTGTTGAAAATGTGGTGGTTTTAGCTTAACTACATGGTTGCCTTGCTAAGTACTTAGTTGCATTCTCTAGGGTGCTAGTTCCTTGATTCTAGTTTGGTTACTAGATATTTTATACTAGTAGCTTGCACAAGACTCTTGCTTCCTCTGCTTGTTTCTGTGTCCGGTTATTGCCCGTTTCGATTGATCGTTCGTAGGAATATTTCACGGATTTCTAATTAGGGTTTACCGGGAATCCTTTTTAATATTAATACTTTCATTCTCCATCTTTCATTCTAACTTTCCAATTTATATTCCTTAAATCCATTCGTTAAATACTTAAGGCTATCAGTGTCCAGGGAACTCTCGGAGAAAATAAAAGTGCGGTTTTTCAGAATCCGACAGCTTTTACATACACTTATTTTCCCCCTGGATCACTAATACGAACTCGAAAATCCGTTCCGAATGCTTCTATATAGTGTCATCTCATATTATTCTATACTCCCACCAAAATACTATTCATTCTGTATTCTTTACTTGTTCTCTTAGGGTTGTATAATTGTCCGTATTCTCTTTCGATCGTTCCTTAACCTTTTTACGGAACTACTGGATTAATCGTTATCGATCTGGATGACATGAGAGTATTCTCTTGCTTGAGGTTACCATATCTTATTCCACGGAACTATTGGATTAATCGTTATCGATCTGGATGACATGAGAGTATTCTCTTGCTTGAGGTTGCCATATCTTATTCCCTTAGAAGATAGATTATTCTTACCTATGTTGTCACCCTTTAGCATTCTTCAAGACATAAACATAATAAAGTCGAATTCCATTCATTCTTTCCAAATATCAATTATTACATTGTAGCCATAACCACTATTCGTTCTTACATCATTAAATACATAAAAGTTTTAATTCCACCCAAAATCTAGGTTCTTACACTTAAACATCTTTAAAAGTTATAAAATTTTTGGACAATATAGTAGGGTGAATAGAGAGTCAAAATTTGAAATTGATAATTTATGAGAAATTTTACAGTCATGTGTGGTTAATAAGGAAATGGTGAAAAACACTGAAACTTTTATGGAGTCTAATAATGGATAAGTTCTTGGAACTTTTGGTCTATAAATAGTATGTTAAACTTATAATATGTGTCAAGGATGTTAATATATATATATAATTAGTGGTTAAGTGAAATATATTCTGATGGTGGTCCTTTTCGTTTCTATAGATACTCGAGACGAACACCGGATCATTCCTCTTGGGATTAGAGATCGAGGCAAGATTTCTTTTATCCATATTTTGATAAACTGTTTATGTTTAAAGAAAAGTGGTTTGGCTAGATAATATATGAATCTTATATCATTATATGGTTAGGGATATTCCCTATTTGTTGAGATTAGTTAAGGTGAATATGGATATGGATTATGGATATGGATTATGGATATGGATTATAGATATGGATATGAATATGGATGGAGCTAATATACTTTATGGTTTAAAGAGATATGAAAAAGAATGGTATCAGTTGTTATCTAGGGTTATATGGTTTATAATATTCTGTTAAGTATAATCTTTAAACATTTGTGATTTAATAAATATTATTTGAATATTTCTGTCTTTTGAGTTAATGATCTCATGTTTTTTTTAAAAGGGAGTTATATTTAAAGTATAATGATATATGTATGGATAAGGGTGGAAATGGAAATAAAATTCTTGAATGGAATAATGATTTTGCAAAAAGGGGGATTACAACATACTTGCGTAAGTGGCTGTGTTTAGCACAGTCCAGCATCCATCATTTTATGAGGAAGTAGTGGAGAACCTTCCTCATTATTTTATTACGGCCCAACGGATGCCGAAGGAGGATGTAGTGGAGAACCTTTCTCCAGGGATGATTGTCATTCCTTCTACTAGTAGTAAACGAGGAGCAGGTACGAGTAGGCAACTGATCATCGTCCTAACGTATCCAGCGACAGTGGATACCCCCCAAATCTTTTAAAGGAAGCATTATATGAATTGAAGAGAAACTGATATTATATTATATTAGAAGAGAAACTGATATTATAGTATATTAGAAGAGAAACTGATATTATATTATATTAAAAGAGAAACTGATATTATATTGTTTTATATCTTTTCTTCTCATAAAGGAAAAATGGATGGTGTATTGAATAAGTAATGATTAATTCTTTTCTTAATTATTATAGTGGACTTTCCGTTTATTAATATATATATATATATATATATATATATATGTTTTAACTTTGATTCTGGTTTACAATATTATCTTGCTGAGCTATTATAGCTCACTCTTGCTATTTAATTATATAACAGCTAGGGCAGATGCCGATACTTCATACTACACCCCGGAAGAGGGTAAGGGCTTTTGAGAGAGTACTGGCGCCTATCCCTAAGGTAGCTCTTGTAGGACAGATGGGTATTAGTAGACATATGTAAATTAAGTGTGTAAGCTTGTGTAATAACTTTTGGTTGTTGAAATGCTTCTTCTAGAAGTAATATTCAGCAACACTACTTAAGTAAGATTCTGGATTTGTAATAACTCTTTTAACTTTAAACTGTTATTATTATGGATGTTGTTCTCTGAGCATATGACTGGTGTATAATGTTATAGTGTGGGGTCGATAGTGTGAGTATGAGCAAGTATTTATACTTCAACTGTCAAGAATATAATGTTATTAAATGGAAATTGGATCGTGATGACCTGGATTCATGACCCCGGATCTAGGGGTGTCACACTCTGTCTGGTTCTAAAAACACTACCAACCTTCTTCAAAAGAGGGTTTCTTATATTTGAGGCTTCTTCAAATTTAAATTTAAGAACTCAATTGATTAATTAGGGTTTGATTAATTTAGGTTATCTCAGTTTCTTTCAAGGCTGGTTTGGATTCTCTCAACTTAGGTGTGGTTGTTTTTTCGATTTGAATTACCGCTTCAGTTTGGGTTTTTTGAATCGAAATTCAATTCGGTTTGTGGGCTTCTTTTTCTAGGTATTACCCTCTTTTTGTTTTCTTATATTGTTTTATTCGTTTAGTAAGTTTAATTTGGTTTGTTTGTCCAGATGGTATGGTACGAAAGGGGATTATGTTCGTTAGTTGAAGCTAGTGTATGATATCATATGGAGTAAGATAATATAGGTGTTTTGTAAACTGCTATGTGTATATATTGATTGTCACAGAACTTGAAGTAGGTTAATCTTGTTGATGCACTATGACTACAACCCTTGAGAAGTACCAGCGCTGCAGTTTAAATCAACCAAACAGTAGCCTTGAAACTGAAACAGAGGTTTGCATTTTTGTATCTTGAAATGAGGTTACTGTACTTAAATTTCAGCAAGCAATATATATGTTTACATTTTACAATAACCTTTAGCTTTTTTCCATTTTATAAATTCTTCAAATATGTTTATTTTTCCACACTATTTTTCAATCAGAACTTTTACCAGGAGGTCTCACAGTTGAAGGCAAAGTATGAATCCCTGCAATGCTCTCAAAGGTTAGGCTGAGTTTCTAATATTCATCCCATGACATTTAAGCTCGTTAGTCATATATAATCTTAGTTTTCATAGTAGTTATATGAAAATCTTTTATTCAATTATGAGTGATTATATACACAAGTTTTATAGTTCGATTTGTAAATTGTAATGGTGTTGTTAGCATGTTCAATTTATTCAAATTGCTAAAAATTTGGGATGCAATAAAATGATGAAGGCATTTGCTTGGGGAGGATCTTGGACCATTGAGCTTGAAAGAACTGTAAAATCTTGAGAAACGGCTTGAAGGGTCTATTGCCTAACAAGGCATAGAAGAAGGTAATAAGGTCAAAGAGTTACAATTAATAGACAGTATAATAGCTAACTATGCAAGAATTATCTTTAAGTGTTTATCTAGTATAGCTTGGTTTATTGATATGCTTAATCATAAATAGTATCTTTAATTCTCTTCAATATTCGTCACTTATCAGCAGTCATATTTATTCCATATAAATTCCCCTAGTAGACTTGATATTTTTCTTCCTCTATGTAAAAATATTAGTACAAAAGTTATGTCTATCATTTTACAACAATAATTTGGTTTGGTAACGGATCTTTCTTTTCTATTCCTATCTAACATTATTATACTTATGAATACGTATGTATGCAATCAGAGGTTATGGTTGAACAAATGGAGGAGCTACGCAGGAAGGTATCTGAATTAACTGTTAGATAAACACATGAACCTCCCTAAATATTTCTGCTTTATAAGGGTTATAGGTAATGTATATGCTGTTGTTTTTTTTTAATTAGTACTATTTTCTTGTTAGTTTGATTTATCCGATGTTGCTAGTCCTGAAGCTGGTGTTATCCAAAAGGTATACCTAAATATGCTCAAATAGTTATCATCTACTTATTGTTGCACCATATTGAATTTGTGTATCTGAACTCATATTCATACTTGTAGTTTGTCGCAAAAGAAGGGGATACCGTGGAACAGATTGCTTTTATATCAAAATCAGGTGAAGGTGTTGCTTCGCCTAAGAAGACATCTGATGAAACTTCTTCTCAGCCTCGTGCCACTGAAAAGAAAAAAAAAGAAGAAAATAGAGCCAGAAAAGTAGGTAAAGAAATTGAGTTATCTCATTCTAACATTGTAATTTAGACGATGGTAGTGGTACTTTGTTGGGAATTGGTACCGGTAGTAGCTTTGTAGCGATGAATATTGATTGGTACGTAGTTTTTGTTATGAATATTTAGTGCTGTATAAACTCTAATTTTTGTTGTAAATAAAAGTGTTGTTTTATTTATCATTAACCAATGTTATCATCTTTTTGAAACACTTATGGAAAATATCATCAGACAATGGACATGTTTCAAGAAACCATTGTCTATTTTATGAACACATAAAAAGAAAAAACCATTGTTTGACTACAAGAAACACAAATAAAAACCGATGTTTAAAGAGAACACATACAACACATAAAAAGAAAAACCATTGTATGACTACAATAAGCACAAGCATTTGGAAGGAATAAACCGTTGTGTGTTGGAGTTCTAAAACCACTTTAAGATAAGCAAAGTTTTGTATGTAGAGAACTTCAACGGTTTCCTTCATAATAAACAGTTGTGTGACAGGCACTCATGCAATGCATTTGTTTCTAAAAACCATTGTGTCACACACGATAGAACAACAGTTTTTATTTCAAAAACCATTGTCTTTTTGACTGAACAACAACAATCATAGTTTTGAAAACACTTGTCTGAAATGATTTCATACAAGCTTTTTTTTAAGCGACTGTTGTTTCTAGGTATCAGGCAACGTTTTCCATAACTAGGTACGTTGTCTGGTACACGATCAGAAAATGGTTTGTGTGCTGTTGTATGATCTACATATCAGATGACATCTCAATAGATGTTTGCACTAAATCACGCAAGCGTACGTGGTCACAAGTAATATATGAATAAGTCAAGTTCGTTCCCACAGAGATCTGGTTATGGTTTTAATTCAGTAGATGTACCTATGCAACAATGTATGATTATTATTCACTGCTAAGACAAATAACAATTTTTGGTTTAATAAACTAAATTAACAAAGAAGTAAATTAACAACTAAGAATTAACTAACTAACGAGAATTGAAATTGAATTACGTCTACAAGGGTAACATGGGATCCTAACTTCATTAAATACTTCGCTTAGATCTGACCCCTTTAATCACTATATGCAATGGTTATGATATCTGATCGGATAACACGAAACAAGTATACGCTACTTCTCAGTATACGAATACCAAACTAAACATACATCTACAAAAGAGGTAGAAGATGAATAGACACCAATTATGCTTAGACCCTATATGTCTATAGAATTTGAAAACATAACGGTTGAAGAACAAGTTATCCATAAAGATCACATAGGGCAATATAAGTATTTTCATCTCATACTACGAATCATGTTGATAAACAATCATGAACCTATGCTAGCATGGCAAGTTCTAAATCTCAAGATCCACTTTCACTTCACAAGAGATTAACAAATTAGATGTTAGCTACGCATCTAACAATTAAGCACAACCATACGAGGATATCAGATATACATCACACACAGATCTTTAAAGCAATCAAGATACTAAACTCCATAAATAAATCCGTTAGAATCCCATGACAATGATTAGTTCATAATCGAACCTCTCGTCATCATGGGATCTGATGAAACCATGATAAAAACAAAGTATGAAAAGATACAAATAAAACTAAGTAATTGATATGTAATGGTGTGTGTTTTTTTTCTGTCCCCCAAGATGTGTATTTATAGCCCCAAGTTGTCTCTCTATCAAGCAATTACCATATTAGAGTTGGAATTGGAGTATGACAATTTCCGTTTTTGAATGAGAATAGAATTGCAAATTCCATGCGTAGATCTGATTCTGGAATGTTCCAGCCGCCCAGAGCAATTACCATACTTATTAGAAGTAGGAATTCTGGCAATTTCCTGTTTAGAATTGAATTCTGTTAATTTCTGTTGATTCTGTTTTGAAGGAAAATTCTCTTCAATAATTCTGGACTCCGGACCACCTTAGAATGATAGAAAATTCCGTTATCTTCGCGTGGGCAGTTGAATCATCCAAAACGGACTTGTAGAACTCAAGATATGGCCAAAACAAAATCAGAAATTCTGGCTGATTTTTCACCCGCTGACTGCTACTGTTCATGCGCGTCCATTACTGTTCATGCACATCCGTTACTGTTCATTTCGCTGATTTTGCTGATTTTGCTCTATTTTCTTCGTTTTAACTCCGATTTTCATTCCGTTTCTTCCGGCTCTCTCGCAATTTGATGTACTATTATTCTTTAAGCTCAAAATCCACCATTTAAGCATGGAAAACATCATCCCACATCCGACTTTTATTCCTGCACAAATTCACTAAAAACACATCAAAAACACCACATACTTGAGTTCAAGTCATTAATTCAAGCCGATACGAAGCATTACAAGTGGATATAACATCCACTTATCACACCCCCAAACTTAAACTGATGCTTGTCCTCAAGCATAACAATTATAACTATATACAACTAACTAGTACCACTTCCGTAGGTGATCACAGTTGTATTTGGCATATGCAACGAGCCCTTTAAACCGCTAGGCAGCCCTAGTGGACGAGTAAGGTCTCGTGAGGGCCTATAGCGAATGTACCCACAAAATCCAATGCAATGCATGAATGCAACTAATATGAAAATGCATTTAATCTAGTACTAATATCCTACCATACCTTCAAATCCTCTCATGCCATATCAACTTAAGAATCAAAGTAAATACGCAATGTCTTGATGTCGAAAGTGCAAGTATTCACATAGTCTACTCAATGAACATGCATAAGTTCTCACAAGTCCATGTCAAGTGTAAGAATAAGTTAGTAAACATGCTAAGCCTACAAGAGTACATCTTTGAGACAAAACTCGGGATCTCATACGCAAAAACAAACAAACACTCACAATCCACTCACAAAAGAATATTCACTCAAGAACAAGGGTAAGTGTATCACTCAATTCCAACAAAATCATAAGCATGCTTGACATTTGGTATCAATCTAACTCTTAACACAACATACATCAATGACGATAATCAAAAGGTCTTTATTTGGGTTGTAACGGGGCTAGGGACAAGGTATGTCAGATAAGCCAAAACAGGTGAAGTGTCAAAAGCTAGTAGGAACTTATAATAAATCATACACAACCACCTATTTTCCCCCCCACATACTTTTACTATTTTTCTTCCAACAAAAACACTCGACTAGTCGACTAAAGCAGGATCACAATAACACAAATATGCTCTCATAATATAACTTTTTTTCTTTTTTTTTTCTTTTTTTTCTGTTTTTTTTCTTTTTTTTTCTTTTCGAGAGCTAAATATAACAAAGCACAATAATATCAACAATAACAATGATCCCACATTTTTATTACACATGCCGACTATCAAGCAACAACCAATACCCAATTTTCAATATTTCCCCCAAAATTATGACCAACAATAAACCCCTCCTTGCACACCTTATTACTCCCTTAAGCACCCTACTAGCCTTTGACAATGTGGGTTCAAATTAATGTAAGGCCAATACAAGAAAAAGGTCTAGGCAAGTAATGTGGTATGTCACCGAAAAAATAGGATTAAGCTCAACGGGTTAACTAATTGATCATGTAAACATGGTGTGGTAATATGGGAAAATATGCGGTTATTCCTAAATGCCTTTATCATTTTAATCGTCAAATAATGTCATGCGTTTCAAGAAAGACCTCAAACAACTGCTAGCAATGCAAACAATCCGTGGACACTCAAGCAAACGAATAAAATTGCAACAAATGCAATAAGGCTCAAAAGCTCACTTGGTAGGAAAACATACTCAATCCCAAGCAAAAACCTCTCTAATGCCCCTACTTGTATTCAAAGCATGCAAACTAAATCAACTTGCACATATTCATGTCCTTCTAATTACTCACAACATTCAATAAGTCCACTAGCTTCAACTTACTAGTGTATGTGTGTGTACAAGAACAAAGCATATCTATAACGCCTCAGAAATTTTTAATATTTATAATTATTTATTTAATATTAAATGTGAATTATGTGATGTAAATATTATTGAGGAAGTGAAATATGTATGATTTCGTTTTGTGGGTTTATTTGATGATTTATATGTGTCAGATAAGTCTACGTATTCTTTTTATTTTTATTTTGGGGATTAAATCCTATTTAAATCATGAGTTATTTATTTTCTGAGAATTTTATAAAATTATCGGAATTAGTAAAAATCACGAAATCTTTTGCATTATTAACTTTATTAGTTTATTTGAGTTTTAAAAATAGCAGATGGATTTATTTTGATTTTTAAGGATTTTAAAATGATTTTATGAATTGTTTTGCATTTTATTGATTTAATTTTTGTAAAATTCATATATAATCCATTATTGATCCTAAAAATATTTTAAAAATATGGGGAGATAGATAATTTTATTTTCTACATTTTAAAAATGATATTGAGATTTTTCTCAATAATTGCTTATTTATTTTTCATTTTACCAGGAAATTTTAAATTGTTTTTAATTAGAAAATTTATTAATACTCTACAAAATACCCAATTCCTTTTAAAATCCCTAAATTAACAGTTATTTCCCCCAATTCATTTTGTTCAGCTGGGTTTCTGGCGAATTTTCTCGAATCCTCTCGTCCTCTCTCCACTCGACCACTCCCTCTCTCGTTTTCTTTCACAAAATCTCTCTCGACCCTGTTCTCTGTTCAGTTTTGGCGGGTAAGGCCCTTTCCTCTCCTCTGTTCTTACCTACAAACCCCGATGGCTGTGTGTGTATTGCGAGTGTAGTGTGTGTGTCGAGTTAATGAAATCGTGTGTGTGTGTATAGCTTATGTGTGCGTGTGTGTATATGGTATTGGCGTGTGTGCGTGGGTGTACAGCGTGTGGGTGTGTGTATATGCCTTGTATAGACTGTGCGAGGTTGTGTGGTAAACAAATTTATGTTGGGTACATTACAAAGCTGGAATAATTCTCTCCCCTGTTCTTGACTTCGAATTGTTGTAGGTGTCTGTATAATTGCTGTGCGTGTGTATGTACATGTATACGTGTGGCAGTGTGTGTTCCGTTGGTATTGTGTGGGTATTAAATTTCGAATTTAGTGATTATATGAAGGTTTTATTTCGTTAATTAGAAATTAATTGCTTGAGTTCTTGGTATATGATTATATATATATCTCTTGGATTTTTATTTCAAATATATGATTGTTTGAGGATTCTGAAAATTCGAATTTATTTGTATAAGGATGAATTATTCGGATTATGATGAATTATGTGATTTTAGAAATTGTTTAAGTATGATTTGGTAATTTTATTCGAAAATGAATTAAATTGTTATTGGTACATAGAGATTATAATTAGAAATCCTTTGGGCTTGTAGGTGGATTTGTAATCCATCGGATGTATTTGATTATGATTTGAGTCGGTTGAATTCCGACGGGATAGTCCATTTTATAAAGGAAACTCTGCCCGATTTTTGTTAGAATTATAGGTCATAAAATTTATAGTATAAGATTGTAAGTTGTTTTTAAAATTAAGCTGGTATTATGTATTAAATGCTTAAGTGGCTTATATGATTTCATGTCATAGATGCTATGTGTTTAGTTGCTTAGCTAATAATGGTAAGTTGTTTGGTAAGTATGTATGATGTAAGTTATCTATATATATTTATATATTTAGTTATTTATGTTAGTGGTCATGGGTTAACGCAAGGGTAGATTAAGGGTAAATGTTTAAAGACGGACGTCGAGTATTTTATAGAATTCTGAAGTAGTGTTTTTATATGTGTAGATTCGAAGAGCGTAGACTTAAGGGATAAAGGAAAGGCAAAGGCTGAGAGTTTTTGAGCCAAGTGACTAGCGTGGAAATATTTGGTTAAGGCAAGTAACTCGAACCTTTTATTTCAGTTCAGGTTCTTTCAATTATATATGAATTGTTGTTTAAATTCTCATAATTTCTTGTCGTTTCCTTCAAGTTAATTGTAGAATCCCTTGCACTACACTGTTTAAACCATATTAATTATTCATTGTTTAAATTCTCATAACTTAATGTTGTTTCGCTCCAGAAATTGTTGAATCCTTTGCAGTACACTGTTTAAACCCTATTAACTATTGCATAATCCTCTATACTTTCTTGTTACCCTTATAGATTGTTGTTTTTCAACTACGGTACTCCCTCCTTATATTAATTCTTGTTGAATTATAAACCCCGTTGTATGTTATACCTTTTGTATTAGCTCAAACCTTAATTCATGCTTAATTCTTTAATCTGCACTGACCTAAATACACCTTATAAACCTGAAACTAAACTCCAAATCCCTAATTCTTATTAAGTCCCTAATTAATTAATTTCCCTTATTGCTTAAATTCCTATATTTTTTTCCGAGCTATACCTTGTTCGATACTGCCTTGTATTACACCTCTAAAATGGTCATAACTTGATAAACCTTTATTTTTAAATACCTGTGAATCACCCTTGAACCCTACCTTGCGAACCTTATGCAATTAAATTAGATTTCTGACTTGACTTTCAATCACTTATTCTTGAAGTTAAACAGAATAAATCCCCTATTCTGAATTATTGCCTAAGAATTCCATTCATCGAAACTTGCTTTACTTTATGGACATTTAATTAATTATTTTAATTTAGCGTAAGAGGCTAGGGTGGTCCTAGTCCAGCTCTTAAATTTGGCGTAAGAGGCTAGGGTGGTCCTAGTCCAGCAATAGAGGCCAATGTGTTGCCTAATTGGGAACCCAATTTTCAAAGTCCAGAGGGACCTAGTGTCCGGTATGGGGACATTACGTGGCTGATCACCCGTATTGTCCGATTTTAATAAAATCCTTAATTTAATTAAAATGTTTTAAAGGTGGGAAATTTGATATAAAAAGAGAAATTCATTTCTCTCTCTCTCCCTATTTTTGGAATGAATTACAAATTGCCAAACTTTGGAAAAACTCAGAGAATGATTCTTATATCGTTGTATCCGTACTCTTGTTGTTGATTTTTATTTTGGCATCTATATTGTTACTTGCTGAGCATTTGGCTCACTTATTGTTGTTTATAACCCTTTTTCAGTTAAGGAAGAAAAGGATACGACGTAGGAGCTATATCAGGAGAAGATCTTGTTGTGGGCTGTAGACAGACTAGTTTGGCTCTAGTACAAGGTTGGACTTTTGGGTATTAGTAGGAAATGGTGTAATAGTTATAGTTGGTTGTATTTATAATTGTGGAGCGTATGTATCTTTTAATTAAGAATTTAGTATTGTAATGTAATAACTTAGCTAGTAGTTGCTTGTTTCATACCACTACCTGTTAGAGATCCGGGTTAGTAGTGGGGTGTTGTATTATGATTTAATGTCTGGTTATCAGCTTGTATGTATTTAATTTTGGTTGTGTGCCCCGATCTTGTCTTATGATCGGGAGGGCATAGTAGTATGGTTCACCTGATCGGTTAGGACAGGTTGAACAGATGTTATGTTTTCTTAATTAGTTGGAACTGCAATTATTTTCTTTTTATGAATTTTGGTTGGTTCAAAATACAGGTGGATAGTCCATATTACGAATACTTCATGCCGAAATTTTTAAAAATTCCCCTGTATCAAATTCTATTTTATTTAAATTAAATCCAATAATTTATTATAAAAGTATATTTTTAGTAATGGGAAGTCGGGGCGTTACAGGTTGGTATCAGAGCTATCAGGTTTTGGTCACTGAAACAAGCCAGGAATAGGTATAGGAATAGGTATAGGATAGGTGTAGGATAGGATTTGAACCATTATAGGCATAGGATAGGAGCGATAGGTGTAGGTTATTATAAAGATAGTAGGTAGTAGGGTTAGGATATTCTTTTATCGTTTTAATAATTTCTTTACTCGCTATATCGTTATCGCAGATGGAAGATGATTGAGATTATCCTCGGTATTTATGTTGTGGTAGGATGGTTCACAGTGTACCTTGAACTCTGACACGGTTGTGATATATTAACTTTGTTGGTACCATGACCTTTATTTTCTTGTTATCTGCACATCTTTTATTACATTTCTGAGTTGCCTAAATATCTCTTGTTAGCATTACTTGTTCAAGATAATACCTATGCTTCCTTGGTTCTTTACCCCGTTATAATTCTTGTGAACATAGGTAACTCAAATCCAGGATTCGAAAAACCTTATTTTGTATATATTAGCCTGTTGCTTAATAAGTTTCTTGTTTTCTTATCAGAATCATGCCTCCAAAGAAGAAAACACCTGCTACAAATCCTGAAAACCAGAACACTGGCAATCAAAATCCAGTTGACCCGACTATGACTCAAATTCTCCAACTTCTTCAACAACAGACAGCCGCACTAGCTCAGCAACGACCCGCCCAACCAATTGTGACCTTTAAGGCTTTTCAAGCCGTACACCCTCCAGAGTTCAAAGGTACTGTCAACCCTATAGAAGCTAGGGCTTGGCTTAATGAAATGGAAAAAGCTTTTGCTTTGGTAAGGGTAGGAGAAGATCAGAAGACGGAATATGCTAGTTACTTCTTGAAAGCTGAAGCAAATTATTGGTGGGAGTCAACAAAACTGTTGCAAGGTGATGGAGTGATCACATGGCAGAGATTCACCGAGTTATTTCTCGAGAAGTATCTTCCAAGGTATATGCAAGATCAGCTGGAGATTCAGTTTTTAGAATTAAAACAAGAAAACATGAGCGTGGCAGAATACGAGGCAAAATTCACAGAGTTAGCAAGGTTTGTTCCTGAGTATGTCAATACTGAGGCAAAGAAAGCTAAAAGATTTCAACAGGGTCTAAAGCCATGGATACGTAGTAAGGTGGCGGTGTTTCAGTTAGAGAACTATGCAATGGTAGTGGAGAAGGCTATGATTGTTGAAGGTGAAAGTGAATTGTATCAGAAAGAGAAAGCAGGAAAGAAAAGGAAGATAGAAAGTACTGAGGGAAGTCAGAACCCAAAAGGTAATAATAATAACAAGTTCAAGCCAAGGAATGAGGGTCGGTTTGACAGGAACCGAGGTTTTCAGAAACCGAAGAATGGAAACGGTGGTCAAGGTAAACGTCTTCAGAATACCAATCAGCAGCTTGCAATCAGACCAGCCTTACCTGAATGTACAACTTGTGGGAAGAAGCACTCGGGAGTTTGCCACAGACTAAGTATTACTTGTTTTAAATGCAACAAGAAGGGACATTACGCGGGAGAGTGCCCGACTTCAAAATCAGGGATAACATGCTACAACTGCGGGAAAGTTGGTCATATTGCTAAGGATTGCAAGGAGGCAGTTCAGTCAGGAAATGTTTTAAGGATAGCCGGACCCCCATCGGCAAATGCCCTGAGGATAACTGGACCTCCATCTCAGACCCAGACGTCTCAACCTAGAGCCAGAACCTTTAACATGACTATGCAGGATGCTGTTCAAGAAATGGATGTTGTTGCAGGTACGCTTCCTGTGAATTCAATAGAGGCTAAAGTTTTAATTGACTCTGGAGCTACTAAGTCTTTCATTTCCAACAAGTTTGTTAGTAAATTGCAATGTGAAATTCGACCTTTAGAGCAAGCTTTAGTGATAGAGGTGGCAAACCAAGATAGAGTCCCTGTCAATCAAGTGTGTCCTCAGTGTAATATAGAGATAGGTGGTTACCTTTTCTATGCCAATTTGATACCCTTCGAAATGGGAGAATTCGACGTAATTCTAGGAATGGATTGGTTGGCTGATTATGATGCACAGATTGAGTGTAGAAAGAAGCAGGTGAGATTAAAGGCGGAGGATGATAAGGAAGTGATATTTCAAGGACAAAGGCAGGTGAAGAAATTTCTGAGTATTATGCAAGCCAAGAGGTTACTTAGACAAGGTTGTGAAGCGTATTTAGCACACGTGACGGATGTAGAGAAGCATGCACCGAAGATAGAAGATATACCAATTGTTAACGAGTTCCCCGATGTTTTTCCAGAAGAATTACCCGGTTTACCTCCAGATCGAGAAGTGGAGTTTGTTATAGACCTAGTACCTGGAGCAGAACCCGTGTCCAAAGCACCATATAGGATGGCACCGGTGGAGATGAAAGAGTTAGCAACACAATTACAAGAACTTTTAGATAAGGGAGTCATAAGACCAAGTGTATCACCGTGGGGAGCTCCTGTGCTGTTTGTCAAGAAAAAGGACGGTAGTATGAGATTATGTATCGATTATCGAGAACTCAACAAGCTGACCATCAAGAATAGATATCCCTTACCTAGAATCGATGATTTGTTTGATCAACTTAAGGGAGCAGCTTATTTCTCGAAGATTGATTTAAGATCGGGCTATCATCAATTAAAGATCAAACCTGAAGACATTCCAAAGACGGCATTTCGCACAAGGTATGGACATTACGAATTCTTAGTGATGCCATTTGGATTAACCAATGCCCCAGCAGCATTTATGGATCTTATGAACAGAGTCTTTAGGAAACATCTGGATAAATTTGTGATAGTTTTTATTGATGATATCTTGATATATTCCAAGACCCGGGAAGAACATGCAGAACATTTAAGAATTGCGTTAGAAATATTGAGAGCAGAGAAGTTGTATGCCAAGTTTTCAAAATGTGAGTTTTGGTTGGAAGAGGTGCAGTTTTTAGGCCATATAATCAGTAGTGAAGGAATTAGAGTTGACCCTGTAAAGATAGAAGCTGTAGTGAATTGGAGCAGACCGAGAACGCCCACCGAAGTGAGAAGTTTCTTGGGATTGGCTGGTTATTATAGGAGGTTTGTTCAAGATTTTTCTAAGATCGCCTCACCATTGACCAGGTTGACTAGGAAAAATGAGAAGTTCATTTGGAATGAGAAGTGTGAAGAGAGTTTCCAGGAATTAAAGAAAAGATTAGTAACAGCACCAGTGTTAGTCTTACCAGACAGTCAAGGAAACTTTGTGATCTACAGTGATGCTTCATACAAAGGATTAGGGTGTGTATTGATGCAGCATGGAAAGGTGATTGCGTATGCTTCTTGACAATTAAAGCCTCATGAGCAGAAGTACCCGACTCACGATTTGGAGTTAGCAGCAATTGTATTCGCACTAAAGATTTGGAGACACTATCTATATGGTGAAAAATGTGAGATTTACACGGACCACAAAAGTTTGAAGTATATCTTCACTCAACGAGAGCTTAACATGAGGCAAAGGCGATGGTTAGAGTTGATTAAGGATTATGACTGCACAATTAATTATCACCCAGGGAGAGCGAATGTAGTGGCCGACGCATTAAGTAGAAAGGAGAGACTGAACATGTTTACCATCTCAAAGGAATTGTTCAAGGAGTTTGAAAAGTTGAGATTAGAAGTCCAGATCTCGGAGCCTACCAGTGGTAAGTGTTATACCATGACCTTTCAACCCGAGTTACTTGAAAAGATACGAAGATGTCAGGAGGAAATCATGAATCAAGATATGAACACATTGACAGGTGAAGAGATTTGCACTCAGAAGGATGATAAGGGTATCTTAAGATTTTCTTCGAGGATTTGGATTCCCAACGTGCCAGAATTAAAGAATGAGATTTTGCGGGATGCTCACAGTTCAAGATATTCAATTCATCCGGGAAGTACGAAGATGTACCAAGACCTGAAGGAACATTTCTGGTGGCCTGATATGAAAAGAGAGATTGCAGAATGGGTTAGTAAGTGTTACACATGTCAAAGAGTCAAAGCTGAACATCAAAAGCCTAGTGGACTATTACAGCCATTAGATATTCCTGAGTGGAAATGGGAGCATTTAGCTATGGACTTCGTTGTGGGACTACCAAGAACAAAAGCTAATCATGATGCGATTTGGGTAATCATAGACCGTTTGACTAAATCTGCCCATTTTCTTCCGATCAACGAAAGGTTCTCGCTTGATAAGTTAGTACAGTTGTATTTGAAGGAAGTAGTGATGCGTCACGGGGTGCCAGTAACTATTGTATCTGATCGAGATCCACGTTTCAACTCCAGATTTTGGAAACAATTTCAAGAATGCTTGGGAACTGAGCTTAAGATGAGTACAGCCTATCATCCGCAGACAGACGGACAGAGTGAACGAACCATTCAAACTATTGAAGATATGCTACGAACGTGTGCATTGGATTTTAAAGGAAGTTGGGACGAGCACCTACCTTTGGTGGAATTCTCTTACAACAACAGCTATCATGCGAGTATTGGGATGCCGCCATACGAAGCTTTATATGGAAGGAAATGTAGATCTCCTGTATATTGGGATGAGGTTGGTGAGCGTAAGGTGTTAGGATCGGAACTAGTACAACAAACGAAGGAAAAGATCGAAATCATTCAGAAAAGGCTAATTGCTGCCCAGAACAGACAAAGGAAGTATGCTGATCAAGCCAGGAAAGATATGAATTTTGAAGAAGGAGAGAAAGTGTTATTGAAAGTGTCACCTTGGAAAGGAATTACGAGGTTTGGCAAGAAAGGAAAGCTCAGTACGAGATACGTAGGACCTTTTGAGATCTTAAGACGGGTTGGAAAAGTCGCGTATGAGTTAGCCCTACCGCCACATATGAGTCATATCCACAATGTCTTCCATGTGTCAATGCTCAAGAAATACCATCCAGATTTGAGTCATGTGATTGAGTACGAGCCTATTGAGTTACAGCCGGATTTGTCTTATATAGAACAGCCTGTAGCAATTCAGGACAGAATGGATAGGAAGTTAAGGAATAAGACAGTTAAGTTGGTAAAGGTTTTGTGGAGGAACCCAAGAGTTGAAGAATCAACTTGGGAACTTGAGAGCGAGATGCTAGGAAACTATCCTCATTTATTTACTTAGGTGAGATTCTGGGGACAGAATCCTTTTAAGGGGGGGAGGATATAACGCCTCAGAAATTTTTAATATTTATAATTATTTATTTAATATTAAATGTGAATTATGTGATGTAAATATTATTGAGGAAGTGAAATATGTATGATTTCGTTTTGTGGGTTTATTTGATGATTTATATGTGTCAGATAAGTCTACGTATTCTTTTTATTTTTATTTTGGGGATTAAATCCTATTTAAATCATGAGTTATTTATTTTCTGAGAATTTTATAAAATTATCGGAATTAGTAAAAATCACGAAATCTTTTGCATTATTAACTTTATTAGTTTATTTGAGTTTTAAAAATAGCAGATGGATTTATTTTGATTTTTAAGGATTTTAAAATGATTTTATGAATTGTTTTGCATTTTATTGATTTAATTTTTGTAAAATTCATATATAATCCATTATTGATCCTAAAAATATTTTAAAAATATGGGGAGATAGATAATTTTATTTTCTACATTTTAAAAATGATATTGAGATTTTTCTCAATAATTGCTTATTTATTTTTCATTTTACCAGGAAATTTTAAATTGTTTTTAATTAGAAAATTTATTAATACTCTACAAAATACCCAATTCCTTTTAAAATCCCTAAATTAACAGTTATTTCCCCCAATTCATTTTGTTCAGCTGGGTTTCTGGCGAATTTTCTCGAATCCTCTCGTCCTCTCTCCACTCGACCACTCCCTCTCTCGTTTTCTTTCACAAAATCTCTCTCGACCCTGTTCTCTGTTCAGTTTTGGCGGGTAAGGCCCTTTCCTCTCCTCTGTTCTTACCTACAAACCCCGATGGCTGTGTGTGTATTGCGAGTGTAGTGTGTGTGTCGAGTTAATGAAATCGTGTGTGTGTGTATAGCTTATGTGTGCGTGTGTGTATATGGTATTGGCGTGTGTGCGTGGGTGTACAGCGTGTGGGTGTGTGTATATGCCTTGTATAGACTGTGCGAGGTTGTGTGGTAAACAAATTTATGTTGGGTACATTACAAAGCTGGAATAATTCTCTCCCCTGTTCTTGACTTCGAATTGTTGTAGGTGTCTGTATAATTGCTGTGCGTGTGTATGTACATGTATACGTGTGGCAGTGTGTGTTCCGTTGGTATTGTGTGGGTATTAAATTTCGAATTTAGTGATTATATGAAGGTTTTATTTCGTTAATTAGAAATTAATTGCTTGAGTTCTTGGTATATGATTATATATATATCTCTTGGATTTTTATTTCAAATATATGATTGTTTGAGGATTCTGAAAATTCGAATTTATTTGTATAAGGATGAATTATTCGGATTATGATGAATTATGTGATTTTAGAAATTGTTTAAGTATGATTTGGTAATTTTATTCGAAAATGAATTAAATTGTTATTGGTACATAGAGATTATAATTAGAAATCCTTTGGGCTTGTAGGTGGATTTGTAATCCATCGGATGTATTTGATTATGATTTGAGTCGGTTGAATTCCGACGGGATAGTCCATTTTATAAAGGAAACTCTGCCCGATTTTTGTTAGAATTATAGGTCATAAAATTTATAGTATAAGATTTTAAGTTGTTTTTAAAATTAAGCTGGTATTATGTATTAAATGCTTAAGTGGCTTATATGATTTCATGTCATAGATGCTATGTGTTTAGTTGCTTAGCTAATAATGGTAAGTTGTTTGGTAAGTATGTATGATGTAAGTTATCTATATATATTTATATATTTAGTTATTTATGTTAGTGGTCATGGGTTAACGCAAGGGTAGATTAAGGGTAAATGTTTAAAGACGGACGTCGAGTATTTTATAGAATTCTGAAGTAGTGTTTTTATATGTGTAGATTCGAAGAGCGTAGACTTAAGGGATAAAGGAAAGGCAAAGGCTGAGAGTTTTTGAGCCAAGTGACTAGCGTGGAAATATTTGGTTAAGGCAAGTAACTCGAACCTTTTATTTCAGTTCAGGTTCTTTCAATTATATATGAATTGTTGTTTAAATTCTCATAATTTCTTGTCGTTTCCTTCAAGTTAATTGTAGAATCCCTTGCACTACACTGTTTAAACCATATTAATTATTCATTGTTTAAATTCTCATAACTTAATGTTGTTTCGCTCCAGAAATTGTTGAATCCTTTGCAGTACACTGTTTAAACCCTATTAACTATTGCATAATCCTCTATACTTTCTTGTTACCCTTATAGATTGTTGTTTTTCAACTACGGTACTCCCTCCTTATATTAATTCTTGTTGAATTATAAACCCCGTTGTATGTTATACCTTTTGTATTAGCTCAAACCTTAATTCATGCTTAATTCTTTAATCTGCACTGACCTAAATACACCTTATAAACCTGAAACTAAACTCCAAATCCCTAATTCTTATTAAGTCCCTAATTAATTAATTTCCCTTATTGCTTAAATTCCTATATTTTTTTCCGAGCTATACCTTGTTCGATACTGCCTTGTATTACACCTCTAAAATGGTCATAACTTGATAAACCTTTATTTTTAAATACCTGTGAATCACCCTTGAACCCTACCTTGCGAACCTTATGCAATTAAATTAGATTTCTGACTTGACTTTCAGTCACTTATTCTTGAAGTTAAACAGAATAAATCCCCTATTCTGAATTATTGCCTAAGAATTCCATTCATCGAAACTTGCTTTACTTTATGGACATTTAATTAATTATTTTAATTTAGCGTAAGAGGCTAGGGTGGTCCTAGTCCAGCTCTTAAATTTGGCGTAAGAGGCTAGGGTGGTCCTAGTCCAGCAATAGAGGCCAATGTGTTGCCTAATTGGGAACCCAATTTTCAAAGTCCAGAGGGACCTAGTGTCCGGTATGGGGACATTACGTGGCTGATCACCCGTATTGTCCGATTTTAATAAAATCCTTAATTTAATTAAAATGTTTTAAAGGTGGGAAATTTGATATAAAAAGAGAAATTCATTTCTCTCTCTCTCCCTATTTTTGGAATGAATTACAAATTGCCAAACTTTGGAAAAACTCAGAGAATGATTCTTATATCGTTGTATCCGTACTCTTGTTGTTGATTTTTATTTTGGCATCTATATTGTTACTTGCTGAGCATTTGGCTCACTTATTGTTGTTTATAACCCTTTTTCAGTTAAGGAAGAAAAGGATACGACGTAGGAGCTATATCAGGAGAAGATCTTGTTGTGGGCTGTAGACAGACTAGTTTGGCTCTAGTACAAGGTTGGACTTTTGGGTATTAGTAGGAAATGGTGTAATAGTTATAGTTGGTTGTATTTATAATTGTGGAGCGTATGTATCTTTTAATTAAGAATTTAGTATTGTAATGTAATAACTTAGCTAGTAGTTGCTTGTTTCATACCACTACCTGTTAGAGATCCGGGTTAGTAGTGGGGTGTTGTATTATGATTTAATGTCTGGTTATCAGCTTGTATGTATTTAATTTTGGTTGTGTGCCCCGATCTTGTCTTATGATCGGGAGGGCATAGTAGTATGGTTCACCTGATCGGTTAGGACAGGTTGAACAGATGTTATGTTTTCTTAATTAGTTGGAACTGCAATTATTTTCTTTTTATGAATTTTGGTTGGTTCAAAATACAAGTGGATAGTCCATATTACGAATACTTCATGCCGAAATTTTTAAAAATTCCCCTGTATCAAATTCTATTTTATTTAAATTAAATCCAATAATTTATTATAAAAGTATATTTTTAGTAATGGGAAGTCGGGGCGTTACAATATCACTTCTCAATCAAAAGCGTCAACAACACAAAATTCCTATCAAGCATGGGTGCAAATGCAAACTACTATGGACTCACAAACATGCATGAATTACAACTAAAATGCAAACATGATATCCTACATCAACACAATGAGTAACAATCACATATAACTACATATACACTACTTATCCCTCAAACCACCCCCAAACTTAAAATATTCAATGTCCTCATTGAATGGAAGTAAATACGAGGGAAAGTAGAAAACATACCAGTATACAACAATGATTGGGTTGCCTCCCAAGAAGTGCTTCTTTAACGTCAATAGCTTGACGTTACTTCCAAGCCTCCATTAAGGATGATAATAGTTTGCTTGGTCCTCTCTTCGTGAGACTTCATCGTCATCACGGCGGCACACTTTCTGCCCCTTCTCATCGCTTGGCCTATTCGTGTAACAACTATGTCCTATTCCAATGCCTTTATCTGTTGACCCAAAATCTGTCAATTTGTAGAACAACACACACTCGCGGGCTTCGCTTGAATATAATGGAGGAGGGTAAATGTAAGTTGCTGAAGCCTTTGGTTCCTCAACGAGAACTTCCTCCATTGGCTCTAATGCACTACCTGCATCTTTATAATCTGAGACAAGTAGAAGACCTGAATCTTTACCATGTTCTTCAGCCTCTTGGTACTCACATACCAATTCTCGAAATTTGCGTAGCTCATCAGTGTCTGTCCCAAATAGTGCCCTTTCCAAATCATCCACCATCCTAACATGATCAAATTCCTCACATGGCTTGCGAATGCTCACCTCACCTTGGAATTTGTCTTTCTCACTTATGCATGCAGTACCTTGCTCCAAGTCACCATCATTTTCTGGAATTGCCTCTAGTATGAATTGTTGTTTCTCTTGCTCCAAGGCACTCAAAACTTGAGCAATTAATGTCCCCATAGATTTGGTAGACTCCTCATAACTCTTTGCAAGCATCCTAATCTCCTCCATAACATCAACCTCATCTGACTGAAAAGTAGGAGTAGGTTGCTGATGTTGAAACTCTTCACTTCCAAAGAAATATGACATATCTGGAACATCTTGCTGGTACTGTTGAGGATGGTATTGAAAATATGGTTGTTCCTCATAAGTGACATATGAATCAACTCCTTCGTAGTAATAATATTGTGAGGGATCATGAATGCCCAAACATTGCTCACATTGTTGAGGCATGGATGTCCTCGAATATGCCCACCATGGCAACTCCTCGCATGCCATCTTCAAACACTTAAGTACCTAAAACACACCGAACTAAACAAAATAGGTAAGAAAAATCTGAGTTAGTGAACTCTAACGACCACTATTGACAAGCACATAAACCAAAAATAAAACACCGATGATCCCCGGCAGCGGCGCCAAAAACTTGTTTGCACTAAATCACGCAAGCGTACGTGGTCACAAGTAATATATGAATAAGTCAAGTTCGGTCCCACAGAGATCTGGTTATGGTTTTAATTCAGTAGATGTACCTATGCAACAATGTATGATTATTATTTACTGCTAAGACAAATAACAATTTTGGGTTTAATAAACTAAATTAACTAAAAAGTAAATTAACAACTAAGAATTAACTAACTAACGAGAATTGAAATTGAATTACGTCTACAAGAGTAACATGGGATCCTAACTTCATTAAATACTTCGCTTAGATCTGACGCCTTTAATCACTATATGCAATGGTTATGATATCTGATCGGATAACACGAAACAAGTATACGCTACTTCTCAGTATACGAATACCAAACTAAACATACATCTACAAAAGAGATAGAAGATGAATAGACACCAATTATGCTTAGACCCTATATGTCTATAGAATTTGAAAACATAACGGTTGAAGAACAAGTTATCCATAAAGATCACATAGGGCAATACAAGTATTTTCATCTCATACTACGAATCATGTTGAAAAATAATCATGAACCTATGCTAGCATGGCAAGTTCTAAATCTCAAGATCCACTTTCACTTCACAAGAGATTAACAAATTAGATGTTAGCTATGCATCTAACAATTAAGCACAACCATACGAGGATATCAGATATACATCACACACAGATCTTTAAAGCAATCAAGATACTAAACTCCATAAATAAATCCGTTAGAATCCCATGACAATGATTAGTTCATAATCGAACCTCTCGTCATCATGGGATCTGATGAAACCATGATAAAAACAAAGTATGAAAAGATACAAATAAAACTAAGTAATTGATATGTAATGGTGTGTGTTTTTTTTCTGTCCCCCAAGATGTGTATTTATAGCCCCAAGTTGCCTCTCCATCAAGCAATTACCATATTAGAGTTGGAATTGGAGTATGACAATTTCCTTTTTTGAATGAGAATAGAATCGCAAATTCCATGTGTAGATCTGATTCTGGAATGTTCTAGCCGCCCAGAGCAATTACCATACTTATTAGAAGTAGGAATTCTGGCAATTTCCTGTTTAGAATTGAATTCTGGCAATTTCTGTTGATTCTGTTTTGAAGGAAAATTTTCTTCAATAATTCTGGACTCCGGACAACCTTAGAATGATAGAAAATTCCGTTATCTTCGCGTGGGCAGTTGAATCGTCCAAAACGGACTTGTAGAACTCAAGATATGGCCAAAACAAAATCAGAAATTCTGGCTGATTTTTCACCCGCTGACTGCAACTGTTCATGCGCGCCCATTACTGTTCATGCACGTCCGTTACTGTTCATTTCGCTGATTTTGCTGATTTTGCTCTATTTTCTTCATTTTAACTCCGATTTTCATTCCGTTTCTTCCGGCTCTCTCGCAATTTGATGTACTATTATTCTTTAAGCTCAAAACCCACCATTTAAGCATGGAAAACATCATCCCACATCCGACTTTTATTCCTGCACAAATTCACTAAAAGCACATCAAAAACACCACATACTTGAGTTCAAGTCATCAATTCAAGCCGATACGAAGCATTCCAAGTGGATATAACATCCACTTATCAATAGACGACAGCAAAATGGGTCATCAGACAACGGGCAAAAACCCTTGTCTGATCCAGTTTTTCTTGTAGTGAACCTTTTCTCCAATTCTAACTCGATACCTGAAGCTTGACCCTCACAGATCTTCTTCTTCAGATCTTCCAAATAAGCATGACAGTTTAACTTCCAGTCATCCGATTTTCCATAGAAGCGACAATCATCTTCTTTAGCAACACCTCATTTAGGCCTCAAAGCCTGTTCGGGATTGGAGCATAATTTGGCCGTAGAATTAGATCCAAATCTTCTTCTTTCTTTCCAATTTCCTTTCCCTTTTGCATTCCTACATTCACCATCATTATGGGAGTAGTCCATGAATTTTCATGTTGCTTACAGCAGTTCTCAACGTGCTCCACAACTCAGTGGGTGTAATGTCTATCTCATATATTTCATTTTTCATAACAAATTGAGAATAGTTATTGTTCAAATATTGCATGATCAAATCAATCTGAGTCTCTAGACCAATCTTGAAACCGAAAATGCCAAGGTACTGTATATACCCTATCATCTTTAGAACGTGTGGTCCAATCAGATCTCACTCTCCCTACTTGTAACATTATAATGCCCTGTTATTTTGAATCTAACTTGATGAGCCTCTCCTTCAAACATCCTTTGAAAGTGCTCAATCATTTCATAAGCATCCAAATGCTCATGTTGCTTCTTAAGCTCAGCACTCATAGTTAAAAGAAAAAGATATGAAACATCGAGTGCTTAATTAATTTGCTTCCAATATGCATTTTGTTTAGCACATGTTACATTCTCAACTAAAAGAGCAAGGGAAGAGTTTTGAATGACATCTTTGTTCCTGAGGACGATCCTTAAGCTTTTATATCGGTCTAGGAAATTATTTCATGCCAGTTTATCCTTCTCACGGACTATCGCATGGAGAAGTTGTTTATGTTATTTGTCATTTGATATCTACAATATTTCAAATTGCATAAATTAATCTAGATGCAGATTTATTAATTATTATGTTTAAGTTATTATGGTATATCATAATATACCTCCCACTATTTTTATCAAATTAATAGCCCTACCTATCAATTCGGAAAAGTTTCCCTAAACCTTTCTATTGAGCCAAGATCCATATTTCATCACTTTTAAGGTCAGCTTTGGATTTTCTCCTTAAAAAGATTATTTAGGTAGACAATATTTGTCAATTATATCACATATAACTCTTGGATAGTTTGGTGGAACAATATTTGCTCCATTTATCTAGGGCTGAGCAAAACCGAATCGAAACCAAAAAACCGAACCAAACCGAATAATTTCGGTACGGTTTGGATTGTATTTTTTTAAAAATTACGGTTATTTTGGTTTATTGGTTTAAACCGAAAAAAATCGGTTTGGTTCGGTCTGTCAGAATATCGGTTCGGTTAAAACCGAATTAACCGAATTATACATACATATATTTTTGAATTATATTTATTATTCTATCATAATATTAATAATACTAATCAGTAATTGTAATTCAAATTCAATATTCATATTCCATTTTAAAATGAAACCCAATCATTAGATGGCGACCATGGTCATTTAATGTTGGGTGGTGTGTAGAAGAAAGTTCGGGAAGAAGAGATCTTGACATTGCATCAGACATAAGGATTTTGGTCTAATGACTTGTACCTTCTACTTTGCTAATTAGACATTTTGGTGCTTGCCTTCTGTTTGCTCAAAACATGACCTCTGTACTAGTTTACATTTTAATGTATTTTTGAATGAAAAGTTGAAAACACAAGATTTTAAAATTTTGGTTTTTTAATGAACCGAACCGAAATAACCGATCCATTTTAAAACGGTTCGGTTCAGTTTGGCAGGTTAAAACGGTTCGGTTCGATTTTATAAAAACAGAATTTTGGTTATTCGGTTTTTATAATTCGGTTCGGTTTTTCACCGAACCGACCGAATGATCAGCCCTACATTTATCCAAAAAATCTTACCAAACTCTATGCCTCTAAGTTCAAAATCCAATTGTGGTCAGTTAGTTAAGTTGAACCCAATGGTCTAACAGTTAAGTATCACTAATTTACTCCATCGCACCTTACCACGTTAAACAAGGGTACTTCGCTTTGGCGAACCTACCCTTCGTCGATCTTGGTCTTGACGAGTGTTTCCCATTTGGAAGGCATCTTAAACTTAATCATTTTTTAGGGGTTTTTAATTAAAACGACCATGATCCCATCATAGAGAGATTCCCAATTTTTTCCTTGAATTAAATACTTCAAATCAAAACTCATTAATGGATTGATTTCCAGGTCGTTGGAGAAGACACCAGTGGTCTCACTTAATACCCAACTTCCTTACAGGTTCAGTAACCTGTTGTTGACAAAATCTCCCCATATCAGAATAAAGAAAATTCATACTTAATTCTGTGTTTCATAAACACAAGAATCTCATGATCTTTTGTTAATCTTAAAATTTTGAATCATTACAGATTTTATCTATCTTAAGCAAGCATGGCATGGGTGTCGTATCTAATACATACATGATTAATCTAATTAAATATGCATCTTTATTTCTACGCATACATACCATCACATGCATGAATAATATACGTAAAGTGAGAAAAATAAATGTGTTTGGTTATGGTCCATCCTATATGATTTTTCCAAGCTAATGGAAAAATCAAGGTCAATCTATGGGTGGTTTAAAATACTATATTATTACATGTCTTCTTATTTATTGCTACAGTGCCTCCTTGGATCGCCTCCTTGCTTGCTTGTCTTCATGTACATTACATAAACAAAAAAACTATACTAAGGTACTTACAAGGAGAACTCGAGTTACATTCGAGATTTAATCATTACAAGGAATGACGACTTGCAAGTCGTATTTAGAAACCAAACCATAAACAAAAACCTTTATCCTATGGGTCTCAAGGCCATAACCATCCACCATGCTCAAGTAACAATTAAAGAACATGTCATATTATCTAATCATGTTAAACCATATCATATTTCAGATGATCCAATCAAAGAAATCATATAACGTAAAAATCAGAAAATCAGAATCAAATTATAAAAATAATAAATCGCCTTTTTCAGGCACTAAACTGCGTCAAACGCCTTACAGACGCTCGTTTCCAGCCAGAAAACACAATCGTTTGCGAAAATCGGACACTGGACACAGATTTCACCAAATTTGCGCAGCGTGTACAGAAATCGTATCGTATACAATCCCCATATCAAGAACAAACATAAATCATATATATATCAGTATATATATAGATTATATAATCATCATATGATCATCTTAATCATCATTAACATACAGTTTATACATATATATCAAAATCAACACATCATACATGACAATCATCAAACATGCTCGTATATATATCAAAACTGTAACATATAACCGAATTAAAACGTTTTTGCAAGTAGCTTTGATGCCATTGAAGGGTTTCCAGCACATAAACGCATCAGAATTAAAAGCAAAAAGAATAAAAATCGAAACCCTACCGCAGGATCCATGCAAAAACAAAAGATTTATTTCGGAGTTAGATGATTACCTTAAAGAAGCTTTATGAACGGATGACAATTAGAGATCCTAGCTACTTGAATCACCACGCATTCCGCTCGCGCGATCTACGCTCTACCGGAATCCACACGAACGCTTGATCTTTGAAGGAGCGCTGTACTAGCATCTGAAAACTGATTTCTCTCTATCTCCATCTTTGCTTTCAAATGGTTAGGGTTTTTCTCTAAAAACTTCCTGACTAATTTGAGACTTTAAGATGTTTATATAGAGAGACAAATTTTTTTCTTTGGCCCAATCATATTGGGCTTTTATTAAAATTTGAATTCTTAATTAAATAATTAATTAAGTCACACTTAATCAATATTCTAATATAATTCAAATTCTAATAATTAGTAAATTCAAATTTATATTTATTTAATTAATTAAGTCTAACTTAATTAATATCATAAATAAATATGAATTACTATTTAATTTAAATTCATAATTTAAATCAAATCTCCTTCAAGCGTTCTTGTGTGTGACCCTATAGGTTATTATTACGTTGGTAATAATTTTAATTTTCAATATAAATTTATAAACAATGAGCGGCATCTAGTAATACATCATTGCTACCCAAGTAATAATAATAAATCGGTGATTCGATTAAGCCTTTCGTGAATAATGTTCCGTGTAATATAATCCCTTTAACCTTGATATTATATATTAAACTCGAGGCATGTAATGTGTCATCCTCTTTATAATTTAATCTTAATTTTCTTGATCAATGAGTAGACTATTAAATCAAATCAATATTTGAGCACGGCCGTGCATTTCATAGTCTCACTCAAACAAGAGGCCAATAATATCACTCCTATAACTAGGAGGTTTAAATCCTATCTAGATCATTCATATTTCTCATACGATTCAAAATATACCCAATGTCCACTTTTATCATCACCCGGTCAAAGATAACTTTTAATGTAATCAAAGTATATTAATTCTCATATAGAAATATAATGATTTCAGGTCTAAGTATCATTACACCATTATGTTAGATATAATTGATGTGAATATTAATCAGTGTTTAAGTGTTACAGTGAAATATCAGAGCTTAGCTGGAAGCAGTAAGAGTTTTGTTAAACGCTGACAGATGGAAGCTCGATAGAGTTTGTTAAACTCTGTCTGGAGGAAGCGTCTACTAGTCAACAGTGTTTGAAGAATTATTGAAGATAATTATGGAAGCAATATTTTTGAAGATTGGATACCTGTCAAAGAGATTGAGTTGACTAAGGAGACGTGTAGCAATCGTAATTGATATCAATTGTATAGCTAATTTATAGGAGTATCAATTATCGATTGTATAGCAGCTATATATCTTATAAATACAGTTAGGTTAACCCTAGAAGGGTATCGTGCAACGCAATATCATTTATTATAACCTAAGCAGCTCTCTGTGATATTTTACATCACTGAGAGAGGAGTTATTAATTCCAAACAGTTTTTAATTGTTTAAACGTGTGTTTTATTGTTAATCTCTCATACAATCTTGATTATAATTGTGTATTCGGCCTAACACATTATCACTGTGAGAATTACTAATGACACTGATAACATGTAGAATATCACGGTGGGTTAATCCAGTGCCATGTACCCTTACATGCACCTATGTTTTGACTTTAGTATCACCATACCTATGACCAATGAGATTTGGTCATCAGTCAACAAACATACTAGTCTCTGTGTATTATTATTGTCCTTTAATAATAATACTCGACTAGGGATATTTAGGAATAAAGATACTACTCATACAATCTCATTTTCAAGTCACATACTTAAAGATATATAGTGCGTATCATAATTCCAAGTACTTTTATTATGCTAACATTTATAACGCAGTAAATAAAGACATAATAAATAAATTAATAATAATCAATAAAACATAATTCCTAATAATAAAATGTTTTCCCTAAAACCTAAAAGTATTGTCTCTAGGGCATAAATACTAACACTAAATCCCTCCCTCATACCTGAATCATGCATTGTCCTCAATGTAAGCAAATGAGAGAAAAATGACAAAGTAGAAGGACGAGAATACCTAATAAGGGCATGATAGAGAAACATTATTACCTAGAACACTCACACACACATGCACACATACAAAACACACACGCACGCACACACATACACTCCCCCATACCTAAACTTGACTATATGAGAGATACATTATGAAATAGATATGCTAACCAATACCAGATCGAGGAAAAATAACACATGTAACACAATCATCAAACATGTGAAACACACCCATAAAAATAACATTATCCACTAGAGAAGTATGATCACACACCAAAATGAAACTCATACACCTAATATCATTCATAGACCAATTAGACGTTTCTTTATGTTGTTTAACCAAATTAAACACTTGAAATTCTTGGTTATGAACGAAGTCATTAGAAAGAACATGATGAGTTTCATTATCAACTACCAAAGACTGATCAAGAGTGGAAAAAGATAGATTAGGAACAAAAGTGGGTGGCTCACTAACAAAAGTCTTAACAACGGACTTAGGATCAAAAGAACCATCCTCAAGTTGGGTTTCATGCTTAGAATAAATGGCATTCAATTCATCTAACATCGGATCAGAAGTAAAACTTCTATGAAGTTCATGAAGTTCTTTATTCCTCTCATACTTTAACAAAACATCTTTCTCAAAAAAATACTCAATTGAACTATCCTCAAGAGTTGACCACGAAACAACCTCATCTATCAAATTAACTCCTACAGGTTGTTCAAAAAGCTCATTAGGTTGATTTCCTACATTAAAGACAATGAGATCTATCGTCATGTTTCTAAAAGTGAGTTTCATCGAACCATTCCTACAGTTAATCAAAGCATTAGAGGTAGCAAGAAAAGGCCTCCCTAAAATGATAGGAATTTGATTTTTGAGATTTTTGACTGGTTCGGTTTCTAGAACAACAAAATCGATGAGGAAGACAAAATTACCAACCTTAATCAACACATCTTTGGAGTTTTAACAGAACGATCAGCTAACTGAAGAGTGACACTAGTCTTCTTAAGTTCAACTAAACCCAAGCTTGATAGACAGATAATGGAAGAAGATTTACACTAGCTCCTAGATCAAGTAAAGCTTTATCAATGAAAGTATCACCTATGACACAAGAGATGGTAGGAAGGCCTGGATCCTTATACTTTACAGGGATTTGATTTGACAAGATAGAACTAACATGAGATGTTAGGAAAGCTTTCTTAGGAACATGAGTGGTTTTTTTATGAGTACACAAATCTTTTAGACACTTAGCATAAGAGTGAACTTGTTAAATCAAATCTAAAAAAGGAATGTTAATCTTGACTTGCTTAAAGACTTCCAAACTCTTGTCTAACTGAGCAGATTGTTTGTTTGAAATAAGTTTTTGAGGAAATGGGGCTTTCGGCTTAAATACTTTTTCATTAGAAACATCAGATTGGGGTTTCGAAGGTGGTTCATCGGATGGTGATGACTCATCGGATTTATCTACTTCAGAATTCTCGGGATTCGAAGATTGTTTAAGACTAGGATTCAAAAGCAAAGGATTTGGTTCAGATGTTAGCTTATCTTCTTTCTCAGTATTGACACCAGCATGATTGTTGAATTGATTACCAGATCTTAGAGAGATAACAAAATTCACATTTTTATGAGACTTTTGATTTGGATGAAATTTAGGATTAGTCTCAGGTTGACTAGGAAATCGATTTTTCTCTCTCTCACTGATTTTGTTTGTCAATTGATTGACTTGGACCTCTAGCTTAGATATGGCTTGAGTGTTGGAATTTAGTAACTGCCTATCTTGGGTCATAGCTTGCATGAAAGATTATTGAGATTGAGTTAGATTAGCTTGAGATTTCAATAATGCCTCAATACTCTTTTCTAAAGAATTGAATCTCTTGTCAGATTCAGAAAAACCAAGAGGATTCATAGGGATTGAGTTTGGATAATGACCAAGATTTTGAGGATGATATGAATTAGGATTTTGAGTTGGGTATGGACCAGGATTGGGCTTTTAAAAAGCAGGTTGAGGATTTTGATTGTACTGATTGTATTGACCTTGGTTCCATGAAAAACTGGGATGAATCTTCCAACCAGGATTGTATGTGGGTGCATAAGGATCATTCCTAACTCTAGATTAAAACATGGCATTGATTTGTTCAATTTTAGGGCAATTCTCTACCACATTATTAGGAGAACTAAAGTTTGCACAGAGAGACATTTGAGATGACACATTGTTGGTTTCTAATGCTTCTAGACGTCCTGTGAGTGTAGCTAACTTAGCTTCGGTTGCAATAGAATTACCAACTGCGTATAAGCCCTTAGATGAGTTAGATTTTACAACTTCTTGATTAGTTTCCCTAGTTGACTCCCACAACATTGTTCATTCAGCTAACTCCTCAAAAAATTGCCAAGCTTCAACCTCAGTTTTATCCATAAACTTACCATTACACATAGACTCTAACAAAGCAATGGTTTGGCTATCTAAGGCTACATAAAGAATTTTACAAAGTCTCCATTTTTCTATATCATGTTGAGGACACTTAGACAAAAGCTTTTTAAATCTATCAAAATATTTCCAAAAAGACTCATTCCGATTTTGTTGAAATTGGTTGATTTCATTCCTAAGTCTGTTTGCCTTATGGTTTGGAAAATATTTTTTAAGAAATATAGCAACAAGTCCCTCCCATGTGGAAATAGAATTAACGGGTAGACTATACAACCACTGTTTAACATCTTCTTTTAAAGCAAAGTTAATAAGTCTGAGCCTAACAGAATCCTCACTTAATTGTTGAAGTTTTTGCAACACACTTCCTCAAACTCTCGAATGGAAAGATATGGATCCTCACCCTCTACCCCCGCAAACCTAGGTAACATGCTAATATTGTGATGTTTGATTTCAAAGTTATTCGCGGTTACTGCGGGTAAGACTATGCATGAGGGTTGAGCGGTACGAGCAGGGTAGCAACGGTCTTTAAGTGAGACAACCATGATTACGGGTGGAAATTTAATTCTTTTGACTCAATTTTAGTGGGTGAAGAGAACTCAAGTTGCCTTACTACTTTAGGAGATGACAGATTAGTTTATCTTACTAATCTAGATGTAGTGTCTCGAACCCAAGCACTTTGCATACAAGAGAAGTAATCAAATAAGCACGTAGCAGACAAGAGCTATAAGTAAACACCCAAAAAAAGTGGAAAATTAAAAAGAAAAATCTATATTATCCTAAGAAAAATATAGACCTTGCTCCTAACAATAAGATACTACTAAAAGTCACAACTCAAAAAGCATTCGTCCTGACTGGCCAGGCAGGTGCAAGCATTGCCAAGAGGCTCAAAACCTTTCTAGACACCAATCCAAATTAGCAAGGTAAGCGTCAAGCTTGCCTAGACACCAAACGAAAGAATACTGAGTGATTTGTTCCTCCTAGATTCTCTTCCTAATTGAGCGCGAGATCCTAGGAGTCAACATCTACTTAATTTTATTAAGGAAAAGGGTATGCAAGATGAACGAATAAGTAATTTGTTGGCCAAGGAAAGGTTGATGAAATCCCTCACCTTATTTTGTAATTGGGTGGCACCTTTAAGATTGATTGAATGATGCAACACACAAAGAACAAGAAAATAAACACTTATGGATGCACTACACTACGTGTTCTATTCTAAATTTTACGTACCTCTTTCCTTCAGCAATCACCACAGTTATATAAGATGGAAATCAATAAATACAATAAAGAAATCTGGATGATGTGATCTGTTGTGGAATAAAAACTAGGTTGTTAAATTACGGCTAGGGTTTGTATGTAATTAATACTAGGGTTCGTGAGCTTCATGGTTTAATGGCTGCGCTCGTGTTCGTGGCTGAATCTGCCTTCACAAGATGCCTACGTACCTTGATGAATATCAAGAATCAAGCCAAAAACGTAGTCCTGAGAATGAGGGGTCAGGCCCTTTATATAGGCTGAGAAGCCTAGGAATTGTGGTAGGGTTAGATGACTTGGTGGGCAAGTCAGCCTTGAGAAGGTTATAGACTTCTTCCTAGTAGGAGTCTGTTTCCTTGTATAATTGTGTGCCTTGGAGGCTAAGTCTGGTAGGAGTAATATCCTTACCTGACTCTTATTGTTGAGTTGTTTTACCACATCTAATATTAATTACGAAATTCATATTTAATTAAGGTTCTGGGCCCAATTAATGGGCTTCGTATTTAGATCATTCTAGGTTTAATTAATGCCGCATTAAATGTGTCTTTAGGGCTTAATTTTAGCCCATATCATTTGCCCCTCAACTTCTAGGAAAACTGATCAGGTTTTACTTGAAGTTTTAACGGCCTTTTTCCAGACTCGGGTTAGGGTTTATCGTTGTACACTACTGTTTCACGAGTATCGTCTTGATGTAAAGTGTGGAGCGACCTACACGTTTATGACGATGTGTCTTACTCGAGGCTAAGAAATCATTTTTCAATAACTTTTGTTACTGAATTTTTGCGCATCTATTTCAAGGAATTATTCATAAAATTCCTTGTATTTTTCCATACTTATCCTAATTTTTTAGGATTTTTACAGTACACACAGGTATTTTCTTTATTTTGATATCCACGAGGATTTACTGTCAAAAAATAAACTTTTTAAAGTAATTTTTCGACCAAGAACTTGGCCATTTCGACCAGAACTTCGACCAGGAATTCGATCAGAATTCTGGTCGAAATAATGGCCTTAGAATTTCTTGCTCAAAGGGTTTTTCGATAAGGATTCCTGGTCGTTTTGACCAGGATCTTGGTCGAAATAAGCGTCCCAAATTTTCCTGATCGAAGAGATTTTCGACCAGGATTCCTAATCATTTCGACCAGGATCTTGGTCGAAATAAGCGTCCAAAATTTCCTTGATCGAAGAGATTTTCGACCATGATCTTGGTCGAAATAAGGGCATTTCTAACATTTTAGTCGAACAACTTTTCGACCAGGATTCTTGGTCGTTTCGACCAGAATCTTTGTCGAAATAAGGGCTTTTTTCGTGGCTTGGTCGAATGAATTTTCGACCATAATTTTATTTGAAATTAGGCCACTTTGGCTTTGTGCTGGTTTCCATCAAGCCTTTATTGTTTTTGGGTCCTCCAGTCCTAATATTCTCTTTCCTTTTTCATGGGCTTTGCCACCTGGCTGTATTGGGCCTGTTCAGGCTATTCTTGGCCCAGGTTCTAGATCCTTCGCTAGGGTTATAGAAATTCTGGAAACTCTAGAAATATCTTTGATATACATATATTTCTTCAAAATATCTACCTATGGAACGTTCCAGAATTGGGCTTGTTCCAATTGGGCTTCCTTCGTGGGCTTTTTTCCGTTCAAAAGAAAATTCTGACCGGTTTCTCCAGGTTTTCAACCGGCTAATATTTGCTATATAAGAGTGAGGTTGTGAGTTCATTTCTCACATCTCATTTTCTCACATCTCACTTTCCCACACCTCACTTTCTAAGTTTTTTTTCCCTCCAGACTCCGTTTGAAGTTTCTCGGCTTACTCCGGCCTCCTTCTCCAGTCGTCTTCTCCGTTTGAGCTCGAAGGCTTCAAGTTGTCATCAGTGGAGGACAAAGCTCAAGCTTGCCTTGCAAAAATGAACTCAGCCTCTTCTAAAGGTACTATCACCATTCGATCTCCTTATATGTCCCTTTTAGATATGATAAATGAGCGGGGGGATGACTATCCTTCCTTAGCCGAGTTAGATGCATACGATTGTTATAGCTCTTATCATGATACCGAAGAAATTGCTAGATATAACAAACTATTTAAAATCAAATCACCTTATAAACTTGTCCCAGCTGAGGCAGGTGATAGGCCTTGTCACTGGAAACCCAACTGCGTGGAGAATAATTTTATGTTTTATGGTTTTATGTCATAGACAAAACCTTCCTCTTTTTGTCCCGCTTTTTCGCAAAATTTTCCAGTTTTATAATAGCCCTGCTAAATATCCTGGTTGGGTATACATTAAACTTCGCCCCAAAGTCCCTTCGATTTTTAATGGCAAGTCTGTGCCTGATAACAACACGGGTTGGAAGAATGAGTTTGCCTATTTAGAGTGGGACGGTGGCAACTGGGGCACTCTTTTTAGGAAGACCTTCTCTAAGGTTACGGACAGGAGTGCTAAAGGAATCGTCCTTAGTCCCGAGGAACAGGCTACCTTTGAAATTTTGACTAAAGGCGACGGTGATCCTGTAACCTGCCAAAGCCTTAAAAATGAAGAATCTTTAAGGGATGTAGGAATTTCTCCTGTGTTTGAGCAGGGTAATTCTCTTTCTTATCTTTGTCGTTTATTTTCATACTTAACTTATTTCAACTCATTTCTGTTTATGTTTTCGCAGTTGCGAAGATGATCGTGGAGGTCGCACCCTCTCCTACTGAAGAGACAACTAGGATGGCTCAACATAAAAGGAGTATTGATCCTCGGGAAAAGGATACAGAGCCTTCTTTTCTACATCCTCATAAGACACAGAAAGGGAACTTGAGGTATGGTGACATAGCTGGACTGGAGGGGAGCTCCCAGGTCAACGTCTAATCGACTGTGTTTAGGCCATCCTGGGGCTTCAGGAAGCAGGATTCCGTAGTGGGATCTACCAAGAATTCTATGGATTGGTCACTGAACTCGATCACCTTTCCGGACTATAAGGACTTGGTCTTTAATGGGGGTATTGGGGAGTCAGAGGCACTTGGCTCTCAGGCTATTGTTGCAATAAGTCTCAAACCCCTTTTTTTTTAACTTTTTGGGTGCTTTCGTTCCATTATTTGATTATAATGCTAACCTTTTGTGCAGGCTAACGTCCACTTTCAGAGCCTGGCTCATCAAGCCAAAGCTTGGAAGGAGAAGGCGAAGGGATTTGAGACTGAGTCTCAAACGAAGATTCTTCACATCCACCAGCTGGAGGAGCAGCTAAAGAAGAAAGATGAAGAGCTGGTTGGGGTTCATGCGGAGTTGGTCGTACTGAAAGATGACAAGGAAAAGCTGATCGATGATTATCTATATTCAGCTGAGTACAAGAATCTTATGGACCAGCATGATGATATGCTTTTTCCTAGCCAGTTTACCGATGGTTGGAACAAGGCCCTTGAAGCAGTTCTGAGAAGTCATCCGGGCCTATTCCAGCCTTCTGATTTTCCGAGCCCCCATCTTCCTAGCATACTAGTTGTTGTGGCTGGTTCTAGCGAGGAGTTGTTTGGGGAGGATGATGCTTTGGTCAGAGAGCACACTACTGCTAAATCCTTAGACCCTAAGCTCCCCCTTGTTTGAGATGGAACTGCTCATTCTGCTGCAGATGATTCCTCTACAGCTACTAGTTCCGAGGATGACTCTCCTGCCAAGGAGGCCCCTAAGGCCCCTTGAGCTCATTCGTTGTATTTCCTGTTTATTTGAACTCTTGGTTTTTGTAACTTAACTTAATAGCCTTCGGGCTTTTATTTATGTAATCTTTTGACTTAACTATTTAGATACTTAGTTTCCTTTGCCTTCACTTTCTTGCCTTTTGCTTATAGTTTGTTATGCTTTAGAGTTTTCCGGGTACTTGGCCCCTTGGTTTGTACTAAACCCATAAGTTGATACAACATTTTATATCTTGTTCTTACAAAACAAAAGAAGTAATTTGAAGGAAAGCAAAAACAAACTTTATTAATAAGCTGATAAAGAATGTCGATAAGATGGGTTCAACCCTTGCATAGATGCTCTACTTCCTACTCGGGGCACTGAGCCCTGGAATGGTTTCATCGAAACTTATTTCTACTTCTCCTAATAAATAGATAAAAAGATTAATCTTTACAAGGATAGCTCAAATATAATAAATTTTCAGGTTCAAAGCATGCTAAATACGCCACTTCATTCCCATCCAATGTCTCCAATTTGTAGGATCCTCGTCCTAGTGTCTTCTTAAATAGATATGGCCCTTCCCAGTTAGGGGCTAGCTTTCCTTCCTGGCCAACTCTAGAAGCCTCTATCTTCCTTAGAACCAAGTCGCCTGGTCGAAAGAACCTCTCCTTAACCCTTTGGTTGTAGTGGAAAGATGCTCTCTTTTGATGCTTCGCATTCCTGGCATTTGCTTCATCTCTAACCTCATCAATCCGATCAAGGGCGAGCCTCATGCCTTCTTCATTAGTCTCTGGTTCATATGCCCAACTCACGGTGAAGCATGCATAATCTCCAAGGGCACAATTGCCTCGGCTCCGTAAGCCAGCAAGAACGGGGTTGCTCCAGTTGTCACTTTACACCCAAGTGTTCCTTGAGCGTTCGACCCACTTTTTCAGTCCATCAAGGCTAATCCGGTTTGTTACCTCTGCCTGTCCATTAGCTTGAGGGTGAGCCACTGAAGTAAAGCAAAGCTCAATAGCATTCTCCTCACAATACTTCTTGAACTCTTCATTGTTGAACTGTGTCCCATTGTCTGTCACAAGGATTCGCAGGATTCCGTATCTGCAAATTATGCTTTCCCAAAAGAACTGAGTGACTTGCTTGGTGGTTATCTTGGCTAAAGGTTTAGCCTCAATCCACTTGGTGAAGTAGTCAATGGCTACTATCAAAAACTTTCTTTGTGCTGAGGCTACGGGGAAAGTTCCAAGTATATCCATTCCCCACATTACGAACGGGATAGGAGAGTTAATCAAGGTTAACATCTCTGGCGGCTGCCTTACAATCGGAACTTGCTTCTGGCACCTGTCACACCCCTTAACATAATTTTGTGCATTAGCCAACATCTCAGGCCAATAGAATCCCAGATTAGTAATATTATGAGCTAGGGCTATGCCCCCTAAGTGTTGCCCACAGATCCCTTCATGAACTTCTTCTAATGCTTCCTTTGCCTCCTGAGGCCTCAAACATCTCAGATATGGGATGATGAAAGACCTCTTGTAAAGGATGCCCTCAATCAAGGCATACCTCAATGCTCTCACCGACAGCTTTCGTGACTCCTGAGCATCGTCAGGGAGCCATCCAGTTTCCAGGTGAGCTTTTATTGGATCTATCCAACAGCTCCCTACATCAATTGGTGCCACCAATTTCGAGTTGATGGCCGGGGCCTTCAAGACCTAGAAGTAAACACTCCCTGTGTAGTTCTCTATTTCTAAAGAAGCGAACTTGGACAGGGCATCAGCCTTAGTGTTCTCTTCTCTCGGAATGTGCTCCACAGAGCACTCGTCAAACTGAGTCATGATAGCTTTCACAACTCTCAAATATTTTGCCGTAGTTTCATCCTTGGCTTCAAACTCACCATTCACTTGTGAGACTACCAGTCTTGAGTCTCCACAAATTTTAAGGTTCTTGACCCTCATGATTTTGGCCAAGCCCAGTCCAGCTATCGAGGCTTCATACTCGGCTTCGTTGTTGGTTGTTGGGAAGTCCAACTTCAAAGCATACTCAACTGTGAACCCATCGGGGCTTTGCAATCCTGCACCACTAGATTTTGTTTTTGATGCCCCATCAAAATAGAGCATCCAATATTCCTTCTGATCAGGTAACCGCTCTTCATCTTTATCCTTACCTTCAGGGGTGGGTACTATCTCCTGTCCCCCGACTTCTTGGTTGTCAATGGTACATTCAACCACGAAGTCAGCCAATGCCTGAGCCTTAATCGCTGTCCGAGGCTTGTATGTGATATCAAATTCTCCAAGTTCGATTGCCTACTTGATTAGCCTTCCACTGGCCTTCGGGCTATACAGAATATTTCTCAACTGTTGGTCCATCAGGACTTCGATCTTGTGCCACTGAAAGTATGGTTGTAGCTTCCTCGAAGCTATTATCAATGCTAAAGCAAACTTCTCAATAGGAGAGTAATTCAATTCGGCTCCATGCAACACCTTGCTCACATAGTAGATAGATTTCTGGACCTTGTTCTCTTCTCGGATGAGTACAGCACTCAGGGCTTGTTCGGACACAGCCAGTTACAGATATAAGGTCTCCCCGGGACTAGGTTTGGCCAACAACGGGGCTTCAGTCATATACTTCTTCAACTGTTCAAAGGCCTCTTGGCTCTCAGGAGTCCACTTGGAATTTTTCACCTTCTTCAATGCTTGAAAGAAAGGCAGGCACTTGTCACCAGACTTGGAGATAAATCTACTTATGGCTGCAACTCGGCCCGTTAGCTTCTGTACATCTCGTATAGAGCGGGGTGGTTCCATATCCAAAATTGCTTTGATCTTATCAGGGTTGGCCTCTATGGCTCTCTTCGAAACCATCAATCCCAAAAACTTTCTTGATCCAATGCCAAAAGCACACTTGGCTGGATTCAACATCATCTTGTGGTGCCTCAGCACTTCGAATGCCTCTTTGAGGTGCTTAATGAGGTCTGCCTTGAATAATCTCTTGACTAACATGTCATCAACATAGACCTCCATGGTTTTTCCAATTAGATGGGCGAATATCTTATTCACTAGTCGTTGGTAAGTAGCGCCTGCATTCTTTAGACCAAAAGCCATAACAAGATAGCAGAAAACACCAAAGTCAGTTATGAAAGATACCTTTGGGATGTCATCCTTGTGCATCTTAATCTGATTGTAGCCGCTGAACCCGTCCATGAACCTCAACATCTCATGTCCAGCTGTGGTATCAATCAACATATCTATCCTTGTGCATCTTAATCTGATTGTAGCCGCTGAACCCGTCCATGAACCTCAACATCTCATGTCCAGCTGTGAAGTCTATACACATCCTCCACTTCCCATTTGCCTTTTTGACCATCACAGGGTTAGCCAACCACTCGGGAAACTGAATCTCTTCAATAAACCTAGCTTCTAAGAGCATGTCAACTTCTTGCTTAATGGCCTCTTGCCTTTCAGGAGCAAATTTCCTCCTCTTCTTCTGCTTTATTGTCTTCTGCTTTGGATCGACATTCAACTTGTGAGTTATGAGTTGGGGATCAATCCCTGGCATGTCAGTCGCTGTCCAAGCAAACACATCACTGTTTTATTGTAAGAAAGTTATCAATCTGCCCCTCAAGGGTTCCTTCAGAGAAGCTCCAATATACGTAACCTTTTCGGGGTCTCCGAGATCTAGAGGTATAGGAACCAAATCTTCCACGGCTTCCCTCGGTGTTCATCATCACCTCGGACATCCATGTCTTCAATCGGAAGGACCTGCCCCCCGACTCCATCGGCTATCAAAGCAGCTACATAACAACCTCTAGCCATTTTCTGATCTCCTCTCTGTTCTCCAACACCATTATGGGTTGGAAACTTAATCTTCATGTGATAGGTAGAGGCCACAGCCTTAAACGCATGAAGCCCAGTCCTTCCCAGGATCACATCATATATCGAGGCTGCCTTGATTACTAAGAAATTCAGCATCCGAGTAGCCTTCTTAGATTTCTGCCCAATAGTCACAGGCAGTTGAATAGTCCCTTCGACTTTGGACTCAACTTCATTAAATCCATAGATTGGCATGTTGGTCAGGGTCAACTGAGAATCAATTTATCCCATCTTGACGAACGCGTCATGAAATAGAATATCAACAAAAGCTCCATTGTCTATCAAGACTCATTTCACCTCCGAGTTTCCAATCAGAGGGGTTATGACCAACAGGTCGTCATGGAGGAACTTCACCCCTTCGAGGTCTGAGTCATCAAAACCAATCGCTATTTCAATCCTAGCACATTTCGGGGCCTCTCCCACGATGTGCATCACTTCTCTGGCATATGCCTTTTGAAGAGTTTCGAGTTGTGTCGACCGCTGTTGGGCCTCCCCAAATCATGTTCATAACTGGCCCTCGGGGCTGTGGGTTACGATCACGATCATTTTCCCTTCTGTCATTGTCTCTCCTATCATAACTCCTTCTCTGGGTTCCACGATCTTCACTCTTCATGAACTTGCTTGGCTTTCCTTTCCGGATCAAGAATTCAATCTCATCCTTCAACTACCTACAATCATATGTATCATGTCCCACATCTCTGTGGAACCTATAGTACTGATCCTTGTTTCTCCTCGCAGGGTCACCCCTGAGTGGCTTCGCCCATCGAAATTCCTTATCCTTCTCGATATCTAATAAAGTCTGGCTCATAGGAGCGTTCAACCTTGCATAATCAGAAAATCTTGGTCCCAAACTCTTCTTCGGTGGCGGTGAGTCAGAATCCTTGCTAGTTCAGGGATACTTGTCCCTAGCATCGTACTCTTGCTCTTGCTTTCGCTTCTTTGAATCATTGTTACCTTTTCCATTACCTACTGCGGCCTCTTTCTTCATGCTATCCTCAACTTTAATGTACTTATCAGCCCTTCGTTGGAGCTCAGCCATATTCTCAGGGGGATGCTTTGCCAAAAATCTTTTAAAGAATAGATCAGTGGTTCTATGCTCTAGGGCTACCATTGCCACCTTGTTCTCCAAGTCAGTAATATTTAGGGTCTCCTTAGTGAATCGCTTGAGGTAATCCCTTAGATTTTCATTCTTCCCCTGCACCACATACATAAGGGATGCAGACCTTTTCTCATGAACTCTCCCGCTAATGAATTGGCTAACAAAAGCAGCGCTCAACTCTTTAAAAGAGCCAATCGAATTCGCAGGTAACCGGCTATACCATCTTTGAGCCATGCCCGACAGGGTTTGAGGGAACGCCCTACACTTCAGGGCATCACTTGTAGCCTGCAATAGCAGTGCATTTGAGAATGTTCTGACATGATTTGCGGGATCACCCGTTCCATCATAAGCCTTAATTGTCGACATCTTGAACTTCCAGGAAATACGAGCATTCATCACCTCCTCAGTAAACGTGATAAGTGGATTTTATATCCACTTATTATGCGCTAATTGGACCTAGATTGGTGGTTTATCCTTAAATATGTTGTGTCTTTTAATTCGTTTATGTTGTTTCAGTCTTTGTTGTGCAGAACTCGCAACTTTAGGTATCATGGCGATAAAAGAATAAAAATGGTGGATTCTGCCTCAATTCGGAATTAAGAGTTGCCAAGAGAGCGCAAGGTCTGAGGAAGCCAAGACTGGTATAAAGAAAATCATCGTGCAAGCAACAAAAGTGCTAAATCATTTTTTCACAAAGATTTTATTATCAAGTGGACTGCCTATGAGGAAAAAGAATTATCATAAAAAAATTCTTAGTGATATATTCTTAAAGAGAAAATCTCGGTTGGAATTGATATATTTTTTTCCAAACAAAAAGAGTCTGGTTTTAGATCCTCAAGAGACCGTAATTTGCACCTGGACGAGCAATGAGAAAATAGAATTATCACAAAAAGATGGAAAGTGATATATTCTTAAAGAGAAAACCCCGGTTGGAATTGATATATTTTTTGTTAAGCAAAAGGAGTCCGGTTTCAGATCCTCAATAGACCGTAACTTACACCTGGACGAGCAATGAGGAAATAGAATTATCACAAAAAGATGGAAAGTGATATATTCTTAAAACTGGAACCCTGGTTGGAATTAATATATTTTTTGTTAAGGAAAAGGAGTTCGATTCCAGACCCTCAATTGACCGCAGCTTAGGACTTAAGGATTTATTTATATTAATAAATATTTTATTTAATTAGAAAATTATATTTATAAATATCTAATAATATTAGATATTTATTTTTATAATTTCTGAATTAAATTAATTATTTATTAATTAAAGATTATAAGCTGTGCGAGTTAAAAAGTATTTCTACGGAGCCCATTGTTCATAGGACGAAATATGCCCATGATTCAATATTCGTAAGCCACCAGGTTTGAAAACAAAGAAATAAAAAAAGAAAAAGTAGATACAAATCTGAATAATGAAATGGTAAAGCAAGAGTTAGGCAAGAAATTGGGAGCGACACGCCAACGAGAAAAGTAGCAGCCGCGTTATTGCTTTCCGCTCATTTAATTATGGTAGATGGCGTGCTTATTTCTGCTATAAATAGATGTGTTGTTCTTATGTTTCAATCACCTCTCGACTGCATTCTCTCTTGTAGTCTCTCAATTTTTAGCAATATTTTCCTTTGTAATTTGAGTTTCAATTTATACACTTTAATTTTCTGCAATTTTAGTGTAAGTTCTATTTTGGTTGAAGATTTTTAGGGGATTACTTGGAGTGCTCTTCTCTTTCTTTGGAAGCTATTTCGGTTCAATTTTCTAAACACTTGTAATTTCATATTATATACATGCAATTTTATACCATGTTTTCATTTAATCCCATGATGACGATTCGTTCGATTATGAACTAATCGCCGTCATGGGATTCTAATGGATTTATTTACGTAATTTAGTAATTCGATGCCTTAATAATTTGTATTATGATAAAAATTCAGATTGCCTAATATGGTTGTGCTTAATTTATTAGATGCGTAGATATCGTCTAAATTATTAATTCCTAATGAATGCGAAAGTGGATTTAGGAATTTAGAATTTGCCATGTTAGCATAGGTTCGTAATTGTCATGTACATTTACGATGAGTGGTAGGATTTTGGATCACACCGCCCTATGTAGTCATAATAAAGGAATTTATTCGTAAACCAATTATGTTTTCAAATCTTATAGACATATAGGGTCTAAGCATAAATGGTGTCCACACAACTTCTATCTTTTTAAGTGGATGTTCGTGTGGTTTGATATAAGTTAAGGCTGAAAGGCGCTTATGTTAGTTTCGTGTTCCCGGCTAGCTTTCGCAATTATCAAATAAAATTGAATTAAGGCATCAATTCTAAATGAAATAAGTAATGAAATTAGAATCCCATGTTTTTCTCACATATTAAATCGCGTTTAATTAAATCAAGTAGTTCGAATTATTTAGTATTATTATTTTGATAAATCAATTAGAAAAATAAAACAAACTCCCCTTTTATATTAATTCAAGTAGTTTGTTGTTTAATCATACGTCGTTGCATAAGCACTATTTCTGAACAAACACCAAGTCTTCGTGGGATCGATCTTATTATATTACTTGTGACCACGTACGCTTGCGTAGTTAGTTTTCGAACCAACAAATTTTTGGCGCCGCTACCGGGGACTTCGGTGTTATTTTCAGAATTTGTGTTTAACATCAACGGAGGTTAAACTTAACTGACTTGGATAATTTTTTTTTTCTCACGTCGTGTTTTCTCGCTCTACCAGTATAAGGATCTTGAGTTGTTTATGCGAACGCATGCCCAAAATCTTAAATCAAGAACCGTAATAAAGCTGGAAGAAGCAGTAGAAATGGCGGATGTTGTGCCCAAGACGTTGATGGACTATATTCTCAACCGAAAATCAATGACATTCAGTTAAGCATCGTCAGGCCAGCCATTGCAGCCAACATATTTGAAATCAAGCCTGGCACAATCCAGATGGTACAAAACTCTGTCCAGTTCGGGGGAGCGCCAACGGAAGATCCAAATATGCATATCCGGAACTTCATAGAGATTTGTGACACATTCAAATTCAACAACGTGTCAGATGATGCTGTAAAGTTGAGGCTTTTTCCATTTTCTCTGCGGGACAAAGCTAAGGGATGGTTGCACTCACTTCCAGCTGGCTCGATAACAACATAGGAAGAACTTGCTCAAAAGTTCCTCACTAAATTCTATCCCATGGCAAAAACAGCTGCCATAAGGAATGCTCTTGCTCAGTTCACACAACAGACGGGGGAATCTTTATGTGAAGCTTAGGAGCGCTATAAGGAAATGCTAAGAAAATGCCCTCACCATGGCATGCCCAACTGAATGGTCATAAATTGTTTCTATAATGGACTGGGATGGCAGTCAAGACCTATTGTGGATGCAGCTTCAGGAGGAGCCTTATGGGCTAAGAGCTATGAAGCCGCCTACGAGCTAATTAAAATGATGGCGGCTAATGAATATCAGAATCTGACGCAGAGGATGCCTCAACACAAGGTGGCAGAAATCCTCGAGGTTGATACAGCCACATCCCTATCAGCTTAGCTTGAAGCGCTAAGCATGAAGGTGGATTCTTTGACAAACTATGGGGTACAGCAAGTAGCAAGTGTTTGTGAGCTATGCGCCGGTGGACATGAAACGGATCAGTGTGCAATTTCCAATGAATCAGTGAACTTTGTGAGCAATTTTCAAAAGCAACAGCACCCAGTCCCAAACAGTTACCAACCCAACAATAGAAACCATCCTAACTTCAGCTGAAGCAACAATAAAATGGATTGCAACCACCGCAACCATATCAAACACAACCACCATATCAAACACAACAACCACAGCCATATCAATAACAACCATACCATCAAACCCAAAATCAGCAATATGGGGCCAGACCATACAATCCCTCAGGATCACATCAACAACAGGGGCAACTACTTCAGAATCAGTACGCCCCGAAACAATCTCAACCTCCAGGATTTCATCAGCAATATTATGCCGGTCTAGGCCAACAGTCTGCTGAGAAATCAGAATTGGAAGAACTAAGATTGATGTGTAAAAGTCAGGCTGTATCTCTTAAAACTCTGGAAAACTAAATTGGCCAAATAACAAACGCCTTACTCAACAGGCCGCAAGGAGTTATCCCTAGCGACACAGAAACAAACCCTGGAAAAAGGGATGGCAAAGAACAAGTCAAAGCTATCACTTTAAGATCTGGTAAAATCACAAAGGACCAAGAAGTTGAAAATGTAACCGATCAACCAGAGGCACAGGGCAACCACACCACTACGGAGGAACAAACAGAGATCTTGAAACCTGAAAACAGCATCAGCAAACCGGAGGGTATCAACGGGCCATCTGAGAAAGCATCTCAGGAGCATAAAACTTCAAACACTCAAATCTACCCCCCTCTACCATATCCGCAGAGACTCCAGAAGCAGAGATTGGATAAGAAGTTTGCAAAGTTTTTAGAGGTATTCAAGAAGCTACATATTAATATACCTTTTGCAGAAGCATTGGAACAGATGCCGAGTTATGCTAAGTTCATGAAGAGTATTTTATCAAGGAAGCTGAAACTTGAGGAATTGGAAACCGTTGCTTTAACAGAAGAATGCAGTGCTATTCTGCAACAGAAATTGCCCCTGAAACTCAAGGATCCAGGAAGCTTCACAATACCATGCACAATTGGCAATATATCATTCAATAAATGTTTATGCGACTTGGGAGCAAGTATAAATCTGATGTCGCTATCTGTTTTTGTTCAACTGGGACTCCCTGATCCAAAGCCTACTAATATCTCATTACAGCTAGCTGATCGTTCGATCACATATCCGAGAGGTATAATAGAGAATGTTTTGGTTAAGGTGGATAAACTGATCTTTCCTGCTGATTTTGTCATTCTAGATTTTGAAGAAGACAAGAACATTCCTATCATTTTGGGAAGACCATTTCTGGCTACTGGCCGAACTCTGATTGACATCCAAAAAGGAGAGCTAACCATGAGAGTACATGATCAAGATGTCACCTTCAATGTATTCAAAGCTATGAAATTCCCAACAGAAGATGAAGAATGTGTTAAAGTGGATGTAGTTGATAGGGCAGTATGTGACAAGATAGAACAGTTGCTGAATTCGGATCCTTTAGACAGTGCTCTAAAAGGAGAATTGGGTATTGAAGATGATGAAAGTGTGGAACAAATTCAGCTGTTGGATGCAACCCCCTGGCAAAAGAGGTTCAACACACCCCATGAGTCACTTGGCTTAGTAGATATCAGGGATTCTCAAGAACGCCTTAAGCCATCTAGTGAGGAAGCTCCTAAACTCGAACTCAAACCTCTGCCGGATCACTTAAGGTATGCGTATTTAGGTGATGCATCTACATTACCTGTTATTATTGCTGCTAACCTATCAGGTAGTGAAGAGGACAAGCTATTGCGTATTTTGAGAGAGTTCAAATCAGCGATTGGATGGACCATTGCAGATATTAAAGGAATCAGTCCTTCTTATTGCATGCATAAAATTCTTCTTGAGGAAGGCAGCAAACCATCTGTAGAGTAGCAGAGAAGACTCAACCCAATCATGAAAGAAGTGGTGAAGAAGGAAATTCTTAAATGGATGGATGTAGGGATCATTTATCCTATTTCGGACAGTTCTTGGGTGAGTCCGGTGCAATGTGTGCCTAAGAAAGGAGGCATGACAGTGGTAACAAATGAAAAAAATGAACTCATCCCTACTCGGACAGTCACAGGGTGGAGAGTATGCATGGATTATCGGAAGCTGAACAAGGCCACCAGAAAAGATCATTTTCCTCTTCCATTCATCGATCAAATGCTGGATAGGTTGGCTGGCCATGAGTATTATTGCCTTCTTGATGGGTATTCAGGCTATAATCAGATTTGTATTGCTCCAGAAGATCAGGAGAAGACCACATTCACTTGTCCTTTTGGCACTTTTGCTTTCCGACGGGTTTCATTCGGACTCTGTGGCGCGCCTGCCACCTTTCAGAGATGCATGATGGCCATATTCTCTGACATGATTGGACTAAATGTGGAGGTTTTCATGGATGATTTTTCAGTTTTTGGACATTCTTATGATGAGGGCTTGAATAATCTGCGTCTGGTGCTGAAGCGATGTGTTGAGACCAATTTGGTGCTCAATTGGGAAAAATGCCATTTCATGGTGCAAGAGGGAATTATTCTCGGGCATAAGGTATCTAGCAAGGGACTCGAAGTGGACAAGGCTAAAGTGGAGACTATTGAAAGACTTTCTCCTCCAATCTCAGTTAGAGGAATCCGTAGCTTTCTTGGACATGCAGGTTTCTATCGGCGATTCATACAAGACTTCTCCAAAATTTCTAAGCCGTTATGCAATTTGTTGGAGAAAGACATCCCTTTCAAGTTTGATAAAGATTGTTTTGCTGCATTTGAGCACTTGAAAGAAAAGCTGACTACTGCTCCCATCATTACAGCACCTAATTGGGACGATCCATTTGAGATGATGTGTGACGCCAGTGATTTTGCGGTGGAAGTTGTTCTGGGCCAATGGAAGAAGAATGTGTTCCATGTGGTCTACTATGCTAGTAAGACCCTCACTGATGCACAGTTGAATTACACCACCACTGAAAAGGAGCTTCTTGCAGTCGTCTATGGGTTTGACAAGTTCAGATCATATCTACTTGGCACGAAAGTTACAGTTTACACAGACCACGCGGCCATTAAATACTTGATCTCAAAGAAAGATACAAAGCCGCGTCTGATTCGATGGATTCTTTTGCTGCAGGAATTTGAGCTAGAAATAAAAGATAGGAAGGGAACAGAAAATCAAGTGGCAGACCACTTATCACGGCTGGAAGGTTATGGAAGAGCTAATGGGGATAATACTCTAATTAATGAATACTTTCCCGATGAGCAGCTGTTTGTGGTGCAAGGGGAAGAGCCATGGTTTGCAGATATTGTAAACTACTTAGTGAGCAATATCATTCCTTTCGAATTTTCGTCAGTTCAGCGAAAGAAGTTTCTGCATGACGTAAAATGGTATCATTGGGATGAGCCATTCTTGTTCAGACAATGTGCAGACAGGATGATCAAACGTTGCATACCTTACAGCGAGACAGAGGGTATTCTGCAGGATTGTCATTCCACCACGTATGGAGGTCATTATGGTGGGGAAAGGACAGCTGCCCGAGTGCTGCAAGCACGTTTCTTCTGGCCAACATTGTTCAAAGATGTGCATCACTTTGTATTGAAATGTGATAGGTGTCAACGAGTGAGAAATATTTCTAAAAGGAATGACATGCCCCTCAACATGATCCCGGAAGTGGAAATCTTTGATGTCTGGGGGATAGACTTCATGGGACCATTTGTCTCATCGTGCAACAACCAGTACATTCTACTAGCAGTGGACTATGTGTCCAAGTGGGTGGAAGTCAAAGCTCTGCCTACAAACGATGCTAAAGTGGTGTTAAACTTTCTGCACAAGAATATTTTCACACGTTTTGGAACACCACGAGCAATAATCAGCGATGAGGGGTCTCATTTCTGTAATCGGCAGTTCATAGCACTCATGGCCAAATATCGTGTAACCCATCGTGTCGATACTGCCTATCATCCCCAAACAAATGGGCAAGCAGAAGTTTCCAATCGAGAGATAAAACGAATCCTAGAAAAAGTGGTTAATCCGTCCAGGAAAGATTGGTCTCTGAAATTAAAAGAAGCTGCGTGGGCATACAGGACGGCATACAAGACTCCATTGGGAATGTCGCCATTTTAGTTGGTTTATGGAAAGGCTTGTCATCTTCCGGTTGAGCTAGAACACAAGGCCTACTGGGCCTTAAAGAAATTAAATTTTGATATGAAAGCTGCAGGTGAAAAGCGACTGCTACAATTGAATGAGCTTGAGGAATTCCGTTCGCAAGCATATGAGAACTCAAAAATGTACAAGGAAAAGGTGAAACGATGGCATGATAGGAAGCTGGTACATAAATCATTTGAACCAGGTCAATCAGTCCTTTTGTACAACTCTAGACTCAAACTTTTCCCAGGAAAGCTCAAGTCAAGATGGTCGGGTCCATTCACCGTCAAAAATGTTTTTCCACACGGCACCTTCGAGATCTATGACAGGTTCCCTGATAATCCGTTTAAAGTGAACGGACATCGATTAAAACATTACTTCGGTGGTATGGTGAACCGTGAGGAAGTCACCGCTATTCTTGCCCCAACATGATCAAGCAGCAGAATCGTCAAGCTAGCAACAATAAACAAGCGCTTCATGGGAGGCAACCCATAGGTTTTATGTTTTTATTTTTAGTTTGATTTTATTTAGTATTATGTTAAGTGTGCAGGTCATTGACGGATTACATGAGCTTGTTCGCAAAAGAAAAATTCTTCTTCCGAGGTAGATTGACTTCAGTTTGAAGCTCATGCAACATTTCCATCACTTGATTCACCATCCGAGGAGGGTGACGATGCCGACAGTTAGGGGAGTTCTCTTTTATCCTTTATCTATACCTTCAATGAGGACATTGAATATTTTAAGTTTGGGGGTGATTTAGGATAGTATTGCATATAGTTTCACGTAGTTCATAATATACAATGGTAGCTTAATTTCATATAATTCATATTATGCCATGTAAAAAAAAAGAAAAAAAAAAGAAAAAAAATGCATATTCATGATTAGTTGCATAGCATATTTTCCTTGATTTCGTAGCGCTTGGTGGTTCCGTTTAGCAGTCAATGATGAATCTGAGTGTGATAATGATGAATAGAGGGATGATTTAAATACTTATGAATTGACTTGCATGCTACAGAAACACATTCTTAACAGAGTCTCAGCGATTGCTATTGAACTAGTTCCGGAATATACTTGTTGTTCTGTTAAGAATAATCACTTGTTTATATTTAGAATGTTCTGTATTCCCTTAAAAGCAGAAGAGCACTAAAATATAAGTTTGGGGGAAACCAAGGATTGCTTGCTAAAAGTGTAGTAGTTAAGAAAGTTAGTAAGGTTAGGCGTCAAAGGCTAGTAGCCGCTCATATGCATATTATGAGTAGTCTAGGGGTGGAATGAGATGGAGCGAAACGCACTCATTCTTAAAAAGAAAAAGAAAATAAAAAGAAAATAAAAAAGAGAAAAAGAAAAAAGAGTTGATATTAGTGTATATGGGCATAATTGACTACGGTTGGGCTCATTAATACTCGAGCAATTAAGTTCTAGGGGACTTGTGCCTAGTGACGTAAGGCTTTCTCGGTCTGGGATTCATTAACCCAACGCTCGCTACAAGAGTATTAGTGCATAAGTTTTTAGGGACCTCAACCATTGCACGGTCAAATAAGCATAAGTAGCATAGTTTTGTATATATAGCAGTTGAATGATCTAAATAAAGCATGTTGAATCCTTGGCAAACTTGAATAAGTATGCAGGTGTCTCTGAGTTATTAAGTGTTTAACGTTCATTCTATTTATAAACTTGTGATTGTTTGGTCGAAGAATGGGCTATGTTTCTGAACTAGTGTAGGGAGTATATCTGGTGAGCTAAGCACACACGCACGTTTCTGTGCTTGTAAATGTTAATATGCGGGTATTTAGTCGATCTCTATTTGGAATTATCACATTCTCTGAGGTACTCTGCTAAATTGGTTATTGCTTTGCCTATGGGATCCTTGCATCAGTTGCATTCATGCATTTAGAGGTAGTCGAGTCTGTTTTCGATTGAGGACAAGCATCGGTTTAAGTTTGGGGGTGTGATAAGTGGATTTTATATCCACTTATTATGCGCTAATTGGACCTAGATTGGTGGTTGATCCTTAAATATGTTGTGTCTTTTAATTCGTTTATGTTGTTTCAGTCTTTGTTGTGCAGAACTCGCAACTTTAGGTATCATGGCGATAAAAGAATAAAAATGGTGGATTTTTGCCTCAATTCGGAATTAAGAGTTGCCAAGAGAGCGCAAGGTCTGAGGAATTCAAGACTAGTATAAAGAAAATCATCGTGCAAGCAACAAAAGTGCTAAATCATTTTTTCACAAAGATTTTATTATCAAGTGGACTGGCTATGAGGAAAAAGAATTATCATAAAGAAATTCTTAGTGATATATTCTTAAAGAGAAAATCCCGGTTGGAATTGATATATTTTTTTCCAAGCAAAAAGAGTCTGGTTTCAGATCCTCAAGAGACCGTAATTTGCACCTGGACGCGCAATGAGAAAATAGAATTATCACAAAAAGATGGAAAGTGATATATTCTTAAAGAGAAAACCCCAGTTGGAATTGATATATTTTTTGTTAAGGAAAAGGAGTCCGGTTTCAAATCCTCAATAGACCGTAACTTACACCTGGACGAGCAATGAGGAAATAGAATTATCACAAAAAGATGGAAAGTGATATATTCTTAAAACTGGAACCCTGGTTGGAATTAATATATTTTTTGTTAAGGAAAAGGAGTTCGATTCCAGACCCTCAATTGACCGCAGCTTAGGACTTAAGGATTTATTTATATTAATAAATATTTTATTTAATTAGAAAATTATATTTATAAATATCTAATAATATTAGATATTTATTTTTATAATTTCTGAATTAAATTAATTATTTATTAATTAAAGATTATAAGCTGTGTGAGTTAAAAAGTATTTCTACGGAGCCCATTGTTCATAGGACGAAATAAGCCCATGATTCAATATTCGTAAGCCACCAGGTTTGAAAACAAAGAAATAAAAAAAGAAAAAGTAGATACAAATCTGAATAATGAAATGGTAAAGCAAGAGTTAGGCAGGAAATTGGGAGCCACACGCCAACGAGAAAAGTAGCAGCCGCGTTATTGCTTTCCGCTCATTTAATTATGGTAGATGGCGTGCTTATTTCTGCTATAAATAGATGTGTTGTTCTTATGTTTCAATCACCTCTCGACTGCATTCTCTTGTAATTTGAGTTTCAATTTATACACTTTAATTTTCTGCAATTTTAGTGTAAGTTCTATTTTGGTTGACGATTTTTAGGGGATTACTTGGAGTGCTCTTTTCTTTCTTTGGAAGCTATTTCGGTTCTATTTTCTAAACTCTTGTAATTTCATATTTTATACATGCAATTTTATACCATGTTTTCATTTAATCCCATGATGACGATTCGTTCGATTATGAACTAATCGCCGTCATGGGATTCTAATGGATTTATTTACGTAATTTAGTAATTCGATGCCTTAATAATTTGTATTATGATAAAAATTCAGATTGCCTAATATGGTTGTACTTAATTTATTAGATGCGTAGCTATCGTCTAAATTATTAATTCCTAATGAATGTGAAAGTGGATTTAGGAATTTAGAATTTGCCATGTTAGCATAGGTTCGTAATTGTCATGTACATTTACGATAAGTGGTAGGGTTTTGGATCACACCGCCCTATGTAGTCATAATAAAGGAATTTATTCGTAAACCAATTATGTTTTCAAATCTTATAGACATATAGGGTCTAAGCATAAATGGTGTCCACACAACTTCTATCTTTTTAAGTGGATGTTCGTGTGGTTTGATATAAGTTAAGGCTGATAGGCGCTTATGTTAGTTTCGTGTTCCCGGCTAGCTTTCGTAATTATCAAATAAAATTGAATTAATGCATCAATTCTAAATGAAATAAGTAATGAAATTAGAATCCCATGTTTTTCTCACATATTAAATAGTGTTTAATTAAATCAAGTAGTTCGAATTATTTAGTATTATTATTTTGATAAATCAATTAGAAAAATAAAACAAACTCCCCTTTTATATTAATTCAAGCAGTTTGTTGTTTAATCATACGTCGTTGCATAAGCACTATTTCTGAACAAACACCAAGTCTTCGTGGGATCGATCTTATTATATTACTTGTGACCACGTACGCTTGCGTAGTTAGTTTTCGAACCAACAAAACGGGGGTTGAGAAACTTGAGGTTGGGTGATCGCCCCTGTTGTTGGGGGCACTTGTTCAGTGACGGGCGGAGCAGAGCTGAGGGGTATGGCCTCGGTAGAAGTCGGTGCTGTTCTTCGTGTTTGAACCATAGTTGATGTTGTCTTCCTACAGACGGCGCCAAATGTTGTGGAATAAAAACTAGGTTGTTAAATTACGGCTAGGGTTTGTATGTAATTAATACTAGGGTTCGTGAGCTTCGTGCTTTGATGGCTGCTCTCGTGTTCGTGGCTGAATCTGCCTTCATAAGATGCCTACGTACCTTGATGAATATCAAGAATCAAGCCAAAAACGTAGTCCTGAGAATGAGGGGTCAGGCCCTTTGTGGTAGGGTTAGGTGACTTGGTGGGCAAGTCAGCCTTGAGAAGGTTCTAGACTCCTTCCTAGTAGGAGTCTGTTTCCTTGTATAATTGTGTGCCTTGGAGGCTAAGTCTGGTAAGAGTAATATCCTTATTTGACTCTTATTGCAGAGTTGTTTTACCACCCCTAATATTAATTACGAAATTAATACTTAATTAGGGTTCTGGGGCCCATTAATGGGCTTCGTATTTAGACCATTCTAGGCTTAATTAATGCCACATTAAATGTGTCTTTAGGGCTTAATTTTAGCCCATATCATGATCCTATGTACGAGAATGAATGATGCAGCAAATTGGTTTTTTAACAAACAATTAACTAACTAATATTTTTGGGTTTTTCAAATATTTAATTCTTATTCTATTTTTCAATAATGAGAAAGAAAAAAAAGGAGTGAGATGATGCGGAATACCGAAAAGCGCTTCCAAAAATTTCAAAAGTAACAATGAGGCCTTCTAGCGATCTTCTTGTCCAAGATTTTCTCTGCTTCACTATTCCCTAAAAAAACAAAAGAAAACAAGAAACTAATCCGAAGAATTTATATCAAGGAGTAAAAATTACCTATAGTCCCCGGCAGCAGCGCCAAAAACATGATTTGTAAAATAACTGCAATTGCACAGTGGTTAATTGTAGCAAATACAGGTCGATCCACAAAGACTACGAATTTTCAAAATCCTAATAATTAAATCAGGAGAATTAGACAATAAAATTGGGGATGAGTTTTAATTAACCTAATTAACAAAGATTGTCAAATAATATGGAAAACCTAGGAATCCGAATCCATTAATCAATCACAATTAATATCAACTCGCCCTAAAATGAACTCTCTTTTCTTCACAAATAAGATATATCAATTAACGAGACAAGCATATACTATGAAACTTGTTATCTAACAATAACCTATGAAACTTCAAGGAGCAAGCATAGGCTATGAAAAATAAATCCGGTAACAATAATATATCAAAATCACTTTGTCAATTGAATAATTAAGCACCAAGAAAAGTTATGAGAATCAACTAATGGGAACGAGAAGAAATCAATAACAACTAAATTAACTTCATCTTCATCCTAAGGTAAGAAGTTTAGCTACGCATAATTATATAAACAAGACACAAGATAAACATGATGATGGCAAAAGAAGTTATAATATTAATTTAATAAACTTAAAACAAAACAAAATCTTAGGTCTGGCGGTGAACTAAGAAATCAAGTAGATCAGGTGGTGAAAAACAATAAAACAAACTTAATATATTAAGATAATAACTCCTGGACATGTACAACTAAAAGCTGCCGAACAAAAAGTTTTCGAACAAATAAAGAACCGGAAATAAAGTAGGCAATAAAAATTAAGGTATTTAAATTGGTGTGTCAAATACAGGAGAGAAACCCCATATATAATTAAGGTGTCTAAATTGGTGTGTCAAATACAAGAGAGAAGCCCCATATATATAGGGAAAAATAATGGATTTTGGACCCTTTGATTACAATTCAGATCTCGAATATAATTTCTTCAATTTCCTTTTTCTTCTTCAGTAAGTATTCGAATTTTCCTCCAATTTCTTTGGCTTCAAGTATTTTCCTTGCCTTTTTTCACCTTTTCCCGAACGAATTCTGTTTCTATTTATTTTCCTACAAAACCAAATAAAACAATTTATTAATTAATAAAAGTACGAAAACGGACATAAAATAGGTATTAAAAATATGATGATTTATGGACCTATCAACTTCTTTCTACCTATTCGTCTCATAAATGATTGGTTGATACTGGAGCTAATGTACATATTTGTGCTGATATTAGTCTCTTTGTATCTTATCGACAGACTCATGGCATGACTGTGACAATGGGGAATGCGAGTGCGGCTCAAGTTCTTGGAATAGGAAACGTGGACCTGAAGTTTGCTTCTGGGCGTGTTCTATCCCTCACTAGAGTGCATCATGTTCCTAACATTTGTAGAAATATAATAAGTGGAAGTTGTTTAGTTAAGAACGGATTTGAACTTTCTTTGAAATGTAATAAAGTAGTTATTACACATACTGGTTTATTCTTTGGCAGAGGTTATTTTTCTGATGGATTGTTTTTGATAAATGTTGAGCCTATTTTGGGCATTTTTACTAATGATAATGTTGATCCTTCTGTCAATTGTGGTGAATCGTCTAATTTGTGGCACTTACATCTTGGTCACTTGAATTTTGGTGCTCTAAAGAACATGATGAATTTAGAGTTGATTCCAAAACTTGCCATTAATAAGAAATCTAAATGTCAAGTATGTGTGACAGCTGAACAACTAGGAAACCCTTTCATAATGTTATAAGGGATTCAGGAGTGTTAGACTTAGTGCACACGGACATATGTGAATTTAGTGGCATAGTGACTAAGGATAATAAAAGGTATTTCATTACTTTTATAGATGATTGTAGTAGATTCTATTATGTTTATTTTCTTAAATAGAAGGATGAAGCACTAGAAAAATTCATTATGTTCAAAACTGAAGGTGAAACACAAACTGGTAAAGAATTAAACAGTTGAGATCAGATAGAGGTGGTGAGTATACGAGTACCTCGTTTAATGAATTTTGCCAAAGCAATGTTATAGTTCATGAGGTGAATCCACCATACACACTTGAGTCTAATGGGGTGGCAGAACGAAGTAACAGAACTTTTAAAGATATGATCAATAATTTGTTAATTAATTCGTGGTTGCCTAAGTACATGTGGGGGGAGGCCATATTCTGAATAGAATCCCTCTGCAATATATGGATAAGACACCTTATGGATTATGGACAGAGAAAAGGACTAGTTTCAAATATCTTCGTGTGTGGGGGTGCCTCGCAAAGGTACTTGTCCCAGAACAAAGAAGGAAGAAACTAGGGCCGAAAACTGTTGATTGCATCTTTCTGGGCTATATTGAAACCACTACGGCTATGAGATTTTTAGTGTTAAAATCTGACATAGACGGTATAGTGGCTAACACTATAGTTGAATTTTGTGATACAACATTCTTTGAGGATGTGTTTCCTATAAAGACTGGTATACCTCCGGGTATTTCTGATGATGATCTCACTCACACATCGATTTCCATTCCTGATCATGTGGGAAGGATGACTAATGTGGGGGCGGATCCTAGTAGTAGCTCTACTCCTGAAAAGTAGAGGAACCTAGAAGGAGTAAGCGTGCAAAGGTAATCAAGGACTTTGGAAGTGATTTTATCACTTACAATGTTGAGGATGAATCTTTAACTTTCCGGCAGGCCATGGATTCTTCAGAATCCAGTTACTGGAAAGGCGCGGTAAAAAGTGATATTGACTCTATTATTTCTAACGGAACATGGGAGTTGGTTGATCTACCTCCTGGGTGTTCTACTATAGGATGTAAATGGGTCTTCAAAAGGAAGATGAACCCGGATGGCTCAATAGATAAGTATGAAGCTAGACTAGTAGCTAAGGGTTTTAAGCAAAAATAGGGCATTGATTACTTTCATACATACTCTCCGGTTGCTAGATTGACAACAATCCGAATGCTTGTAGCATTGGCTTCTGTACATGGTCTTATCATCCATCAAATGGATGCATAGACAGCTTTTGTAAGAACCCAGATTTTCGGTAGAATTAAAACCTTTATTATGTATCAATGTAGAAATGAATAGTGATTACGACTACGATGTAACAGTGGTTTTAACGAACGACTATTTAATGGATTCGAATTCGAATATCTATATGCCATGAAGAATGCTATTGGTTGACCATTTAGATAAGAATTATCTATCTCCTAGGAAATTAAGATTTGGTAATCCCAAAGGAGAAGGTTATTCTTATGTCATCCAAATCGTTATCTGTTATTAGTCCAATGGTTCCGAAAAGGGGTTAAGGAACGTTCGCAAGAGAACAAAGACATTTTTCTAATTATAAAGAATAAAGAAAGAATAAGTGATGAATAGTGTTTTTGGTGGAAATTGGAATATTATTAGACGACGCTATATAGAAGTACCCGGAACGGATTTCTGAGTTCGTATTAATGATCCAAGGGGAAAAAGAGTGTATGTAAAAGTTATCGGATTCTGAAAAATAGCACCTTTATTTTCTCCGAGATTTCCCTGGACACTGAAGGATTTAAGGATTTATTTAAGAGATTTAAGGGATTTAAATTCAAGGATATTAAAGGAGGATTAATGATATTTGTATAAATATTAAGAAGGTTTCCAGTAAAACCATAACGAGAAATATTTGAGATATTCCTCCGAACGATTAATGAAATTGAGTAATAAACGGACAAAAGAGCAAGCATAGGAGTAAGATGCATGCATGTGCAAGTAGAAAATATCTAGTAACTAGTAGTTACAAAGGTAACTAGCTCCATTAGAAACCAAACCATCTAGTTAGCATATTACACCATCTTATCTTACATAACAAGATTTGCTAGTGGAAGGTGATGCATTGGATGAGCCAAGCACTTTATTAAAGCTACTTTATGTAGATATTATCCATACAAACACAATAATTCAATTTAGATGAGATAAGAGCAAGAGAACAAGCCTAGCACTCCATTCTCTCCATTTTGAACACACTGTCCAGCAGGACCAGCAAGAAGAAGAAAATTTATATCTCCATTTCTATCCATAATAAAATCACCAAATTTTAACCACAGCCTCTTCACTCAATGGGAAATATTCGCTCAAAATTTCATAGCAATCCAAGTAGTATAGCCTAGGCAAATCACCACCCCAAGTTGAAGAATCAAACTGCCCAGAATTCGTATCAGCTTCTGTACTGATTTTCAAAAGGCCATATCTCCTTCATTACTCAATGGAATTTGGTATTCTTTAGCTTTTTGGAAAGCTGTTAAGATCCTCTACAACTCTCCTTTAGAAGTCTTGATCAGAAAACCTCTTTTTCACGATCTTTCTTGTTAGTTTAAGGTTGTTAAGGCTATACAAGGACTAGATCAAGCTTAGTAAGGCTAACACCCTCTCCAAGGAAGGTATAACCCTCATAACCCTAGATCTGGTTTTGAGTTTTAAGCATGCTCTTGGTATTTTAAGATTAGTTATGATATTAGTGTTATTATAAACATGTTAACATGATTTTATAGTTGATTTAACATGTTATTATGATGATTATGATGGTGAGTGTAATATTTCTGGGATTAGTGAGATGTATAACATGTGTATAAGATGTATGGATGCCCGGTGTGGCTAGGTTGTTGAAACGAAATTTGGAAACGCCCAATTTATAGCCGTCGTAATGCCCGATTTTCGTTAGACCTTAATAATTCATGCATAACAGTTAGGTTACGTTTCTGACCTTAATGGATACATGACCTACCCTTGTAGATCTCGAGTCATAGATCGTTTTGGTGTAAAAATCGAAGCATTTGGACTTACGGTTTAAGAGATATGATTAAATTACTAAAAGTGGTTCGGAACCATAAGTCCGAGTTCGTAACTGAAATTGAATCCCCTTAACATGAGTAATACATTTATGAATCTTGGTAATTTAATATTAGAGACATTAAGGAAGGTGTGAGAGAAGACCTCATGTCAAAAGAATCATTTTCCGATTTTATAAAAATGTTCAAATCGAGGTTAAGTACGAACGAACCCTAAAAGTACGATTGGTTATAACTTTGGAAGACCACTTGGAAAACGATCGATAAATCTCGAGGTATAATCTTTCCACCTTAGAACTTACATGGCTTAAGTACCTACCAAGTGTAAGTAAAAGGAAATGCCTTAATAACGGACAAGTATCGGATCATATTGGTGTTAATAAGAGTTACACTAGCGAGTGCATAACGAGATAACTTGGAAACGTGCTTTAGCTTAAGTAAAGTATTTACTTGGCGTTTCAAAGCGTTAAGTGATTAACCTCGAATATTTTGATTATGTATAGATCACCGGACCACCCCGAGTCATACCACTAGCATAAGCGGGAGTACCAGGCAAGTCTTTAATCAATTTGAAGCTATTGTTGTGATAATATATGTATATGATTTATGTTTTACATATGCAATCGCATGCATGCCTGTTTCCAATTATATTGTGACTCTGGTTTTTGTGATACTTGTTCCCTGAATTGATGTTGGCTTATAAGTTAGGTACGAGATATATCGATTATAAGCCGGATATTGCTAAGACCCTTAGCGAAGGGCATACGAATCTCATTCTTCTAATATAGACCGGGAGTCGGTATTTCTTGATATATCAAGATTATTTTCGGAGGAAAATATTGAAGTAAATATTTTCCATTATTTTATTTATTGAATATTATTTGGAATATTCAATTGAGTTTATTTATTTAGTGAATATTACTTTAAATATTCATTGGAGCTTTATTTATTTTATGAATATTATTTTGAATATTCATTCGAGATTATTTACTTAAGGAATATTATTTCAAATATTCATTTGACCCTTATATATTTGCTGAATATTGTTTAATACTTCTTTAAGATTGAGTATTTATCGAATACTATTCTGAATATTCCTCTGAGTCATTTAATGAATATTATTTGGGATATTCGTTTGATCTTTATTTATTTAATGAATATCTTCTTGAATATCCATTTAAGGTTAATTTATTTATTGAATATTATTCCAAATATTTATTCGAGGAATTACTTATTTAATAAATAAATTCCCTATATTCATTCGAAGGTTACTTTGAGTAATAACCTATTCTAAGAATATTCTTTTAATATTATGAGATGATAAATATTCCCTTATTCTTTATTTAATTCTTGCTAACTAAGCTTTAAAATATATTACTTCGTTCAAATACTATCTTCGATCTTCAAATATTATGTACACTACTCTGAGTTTTATTATTATTATTTTATCAAGGAAGGTTCTCAAAAACTCCATTCTTCATTCGAATATATCTTTCAAAAAATAAGAGAACCTTGTTTGAGAGCTGTTATTTCGTTGACTGCCCGGTCAAATACTTGTTAAACTATTCTTTTCACTCGCAACTTGGTTGCTAACCATCAAATTGAGTCAGTTTGTTACTTCCTCATCATTCGAGGGGTAAGATTGTTGGAACAAGTCGATATCCATTAAAAAGCAGTGGCTTGGGAAATATTGGTGAATTTTCCTTTCCAACTAGATACGACTACTTTGTGGAGTCTTATCAACAAGTATTACACTTGGGGAAAGGGGGACGAGCTTTACGTTTCAGAGTCATGGATTTGCTCGAACTAGGAGTATTTGTGTAAGAGGCTGTGGGATAGTCCATCATTGAAAATCGTGTAAGAGGCTGTGGGACAGTCCATCAATGAAAATCGGTGTAAGAGGCTGTGGGATAGTCCATCCTTGAAATAGGGTCCGAGTGGCGCCGGTCCCGTCTAAGCCCAAAGATGGCTAGGAAGATCCGGCGTATGATGGTGTCCATATGTTCTTCCTTCTACAGGTAGTAAAACAAATCTTGAGATGCACAACCTGCGACTGATCATCGTAAGGCGGTGTCATCTGGCGCGATATACTCCAGTATTGGTTCACTATCCAGAATCTATTTATTTTCTGCTACATTATCAACGTTGGCAGGACTGAAAATTGTTCAAAACTGGAATTGCATATTTTTCCTGCAATTTCCTTTTTAAGAAAAAGTGATGATATCTGGCTCTTATCTTTGCATAGCAGATATTCTTACGAAAGATATAATTCGAGTTACCTTGTAATTTCATCCTTTATATTATACTGATACTATGTTCGTTAATGCATGGCATATGGTTTCAAAGATATTTCAGAACTGTTATATATTATTGTTCAGTTACATATTATCTTTGGTGGGCTATTGCTCACCCTTGCTTTATTTATTATATCAAAACAACAGCTAGATCTGATGGCCAGCACAAGTCGCACTCGGTGCAAGCAGGGACAACATTCATATGGTTGGCCACTGATGTCATGATCGGCATTGCTGAGGTAGGAGCAACAGTAGACTAAACTGTCAGCTTTTGATTCATCAGACTTATTATATGTATGACCTATGTAAAGGGATGGCAAAGGTAACAGTTAAATTATAATTCTTTTGGGTTATAAGAACTCAAAACTTGTGATTAATAATATTTGTTGGTTACTCTGATTTCATCTCTGGGACTATAACGGGTGTGTTTCATGTTATTGTTCTGGGTCACAAGGTGGTAAGTTAATTTATGTTGATGTTGTGGATAGAAATTGAGACCGTGACGTCCGGATCCACGACCCCGGATCTGGGAGTGTTACAGCTTTCTGTTAACTCGAATAACTTGTAGAAGGGGGGTTGAATACAAGTTATATAATCATGCCTGATTTTTGCTTGATTAGATGAACAAGAACAACGAATGGATCAAACTTTGTTTGTATTAAAATAAATCAAATACAAACTCTACCAAAGGTGTACAATACCTTTAGCAGCTGCTGATAATACAAATCTCTCTCTCTGTTTGTTTCAAACTCTCGAATACAAACCTTATACAGAGCTTCACACGATATGCACTCTATAATTCTCAATTCGTACTTTTTACAATAATATAGAGAGAGTATTTATAATGCTACCTATCAACTAATAACAAAATTGTAATCTATCTATGATAATGCTCTGCCGTCCAGTTGATAGTTTCCATCAATAGAGAATTCGTTTCCTTCACGATATCTTCTTGCTTGTTTTTCAAAACAACGATCCTGTTTTATAGCACTTGCCAGTTTCTGTAGCATCCATAATGACATCATCAGTAACATGACTGATATCAGGATTTCCCATTGCATCAGGATCTGATCATCCCATCAGTATTTGATCAGGATCTGACTTGCTGTATCAGGATCTGCTCTTAGTTCCTGAAATGTAGTCTCTGACGCACTGTTCCTGACTAAACTCTACAGATTACTGTCTAACACATATATCCTATACAAAGTGCTAAATCCTTTATAAGATCAGGATATACAAGAAGTATTAGCAAAATTCTATTCTCAACATCACAACTTATGAATTATTCCTAACAATCTCCCCCTATTTATGCTTTAGAATTTGAAGCATAAATCTAAGTTGTAGATGTCAAAACATATAACAATACAACCAGAATAGAATTTATGAATTCCAGATCATGAAGCTAAATACCTCCTTCTTCAGATGTAGACATGTATCTAGTACTTAGAAGAAAGAATTCAACTATTTGATGCTTCTTTTCCTTTACCACTTCCATGATGAAATATACCAACTCTGTCACCCTTGGTTCTGTTCCCAGTCTGCTTATCTCCCCCAGTCTGTTGTTTTTGTTTTTTCTGAATTGTCTTTATCTCCCCCTTTTTGACATCAGCAACATTAATTCCAAGAGATTCAGTAACAGAACAAATGAGATTCATCAGAACTGCTTGATTGTCCATAATAGTGACTTGGTTTTCTTCAAGAATTTGAAGTCTCGATTGAATATCACTTTGAGATTTCTGAATGTTTCGTAAAATTTCAGAATTGACTTCAATGTTGGAAGTGCTTGTTGCATCTTCAGATTTAGATGCAGATGCAGAAAGAACCTTATCTTCAAGTCTTGTAGAAGAAGTTGCCTGTTGAGAACGATAGTCAAGTAATAATACTTGAGTAGAAGTACAAACATCTTCATCTTTCTGATCTGGAGCTGAAGTATGATCATCCTGTCCTTCACCAGTATTCTGTGTACTAACATCTACAAATCCTGACTCCTCCTTAGATTAATCAGATATTGTTGATGTCTCAAATCTAGCTGATATTGGAAGTACAAACAAAGGAATACTAGGATCATTTGGAATTTCTTCTGGTACTGGTTGAGTAGAAGTTTGTCTTAGCCTTTCACCTCTTCTGTTAATGATCTCTGCAAGCCTTTCTTTCTATTTCTGAGCTTTAACTTCTGGCTTTGCATTTTGATGTGCTAAGTCATGCTTCTCATACATCTTGATAAAAGAATAAGTACCAGCATCCATACCAAGATTTTCAGACCAAGATTCAGGAAAAACCTGATCCCAGAAATCAAACGATGGTGGTTTCCTAACTTTCTCTCCCTCACTATGGAGTTGATCATCCATACCCTCATTCTCACTTTGACTATCTAAAGTCAACACTCTTTCTACCTATCCTTTTGCCTGGTCAGGAGCCAGCCTCTCTATGTGTGGATCTATATCCATCTTTTCAAGTGTATCACTCAAATTTGGATAAGTGCTCTCATGACCTACAGAAAAATAGGGGTTAGAAGAAGTTTTTATACCTGAACTCACATGGAGAGAGGGTTCCTCATATGGCATGGGGCTTGAGGTTTTCTCCAAGGAGTGAGCTGCTATAGTCTCTGAACCCTTACAAACATCTACTTTCTTTCCAGAAACTACAGGCTCTAGTATACCACTTTCAGGTTTTACACTAGACTCTGATGTCTTCACTAATACTTCATTAGACACCATAGCTAGTATGTCACCGTCTTTAAGTGTTGGTTGCTGAGACACACCCTCAAGGTGGATAGACTCTGAAAGAACAATATTGGTTTGATCTTCAGGAAAATCAATCAAAGTCATTCCTCCCATATCATAGGGTCTCTCATTTGCAATTTCAGTCATCACAGAAGACCTTTCAGCATCATCAATCACAGTTCCTGAGTCATCCAACCTCCGACTATATGGTTCTTATGTTGTAGTGACTGTGATTTGATCTATTCCACTATTTACAACTGGTGCAATAGTATCTTCTGTTGACTGCTTCCCTCTATCAACTACCTCCTCTTGTTCACCTTGAGCTGAAGCATCTTCAACAATGACATCCTTGTCAAATAGATATGCATGAAGTGATTGAAGTGCAACATGCTTAGGAAGTTTTCTTGTGTAACTCCTTTCTGACTGATACATAGAAATACGTCTTCATTAAATCAAGTCTTTGATGTAACAGTCCATATTCTTCAGGAAATGAAAGTGTGGGAACTCTTTCAATCATAAAATCTAGAACAGGCCTGGAAAGCTTCACTTTCAGAGAAATAAGTTCCATAGCCCGTCTGTATGTCAATGTAGTTTCCCGTGAAGAATCAAGATCCAGATCTCTCTTGCCAGATACTGACATGGATATAGCATTATTTGTAGAGACCTGCATAATGTTAGTTGGACTTGACACTGTGTGTGTAGGTGACAAATGAATCTTTCTCCTTGTTCTTCTAGTATAGTGAGCAACAGATTTGTCTTGAGAAGACTCAAGAGGTGTAGACACAGAAGTGATCTTGGGATGAGATCTTTTTTCAATAGACACAGTCTTTTGAGAGACAGTATCCAGTAATTGTTTTCCCTTTTTAAGAACTACAGCCTTTTGAGAGACTGTAGCCTGGCTATGACTAGATGTTCCATCTCTTTTTCCTAGCTTAGAAAGTTGAATTGCAGCCTTCAATTCTGCTCTCTCAGCAAGAGATATATTATCATCATCTTCACTAGAACTACTACTTGAAATGACAAATCTTCTTCTTCCTTACAACTGATGTCTTTTGAGAAACACTAGAGGTTGGCTTCTTTGAAACAATAGGCTGTGGATCAAAATTTGGTTCTAGAATTGTTTCAGAGACTGTAATGTTTTTGGCTACTTGGGTAGACACAGGGGGGTTCTCCTCCAATTGAGATTCCTAACTCATTTCACCACCAAAGAAAGAAGAATTATAGATAGTAGGAAGATGAGTTCTTAGAAGTACCTGAACATGATTTGGATAGTGTAATGCAGGTATTTCATCTAGATTCTTTTCACTGTCCTTCTTTGTAATGTCAGAGAAAATTCTCTTTTACTGTACATAAGAAGAAACAAAATATTCTCTACCAAATCTAGCTTCAACATCAGGAATGAAATGGTTAATAAACAGTGGCATGAATCTGTGATAATAAACCATATTCCTGTCATGATCTCTTGACCCAAGTTTAATACACATCTGACTTAAGATAATGTGACCAAAATTAATTACTCTGTTATAAACCAAGGCATATGCAATATGTGATGTAACAGCAGTAATTTGTTGAAAAGAACTACATTTACCAGTAAAACATTTAGCAATTTGATTAAAGAAGAAAGACCATTCTTTCCTAAGAAAAGATCTATTTAACTGGCTCATGTTATCTAGAGGTCCATCATAACCTAATTTAGATAACATAGTTCTCACATCATCATCAGATGGTACATTCTCAAAATTCGTACTAACAGGTAAGCGAAGTACTGAATTAACAACAGATTCAGTAAGATCAAATGAGTCTTGTCCTAAGTGTAGAACAATCTTACCTGATTGACTCTGAGTAGAATCAATTACCTCAGCATTCTCCCAAGCTTGTGAAACAGCTACTTGATTAATTTATGGAGATGCTGTCAAGGCATAGCTTAATGGTCCTTTCGCCATAAAGTCCATTATCGGGTGAAAATCGGTTGACACCCCTTCCTTGTTGGTGATAGCTGCAACATGATTGTTCATCATAAAATCAATGTCACCAAACTTGAAAGCTACTGATTTGGGTAGTCTTCTTTGAGTTGCCATTTTGATCTGAAAAGAACTTAAGAAATACGATTAGAGTGTCAAAATAATTATATTTCAAAAATCCTTCAGACCCATTATCCCACGTTGACACGTAGGTTGACAGGTGTCAGTCCCTGAAAAATGCAGTTACCTACGACTTTTCGAAAATAAAATCCAAAAATAATTTCAAGTAAATAAGTCAAGGTAAAATCAAGATAAAAATCAATACTGATCAGCTTCCTTTTCCTGATGTGATCTTCTCATCAGGATAATCACACGATTCAAAGTGATTTCTGAATAAAAAGAATTACTAATCTTGATGTGAACACACTTGTATTCCTGATCAATATCATCCTGATTCCAGAGACTAAATGAAGTTTCCACATGGCATTTTCTTTTACCTGTAAAAGAAATAACAAAATCAATTGGTTAAATTCATTCAATATTTCTTGAAAATACAAGAAATATAGTCACACATAATTATGACTGAATGCATTGATATCTCCCAAATGACTGTTCAGCTTCCCATGTCTTTCTGTAAAAGAAACCGACGTCTTATGCCATTCTCCAAAACCTTTTCATTCTTTTCTCTTTCCATCATGGCTTTCAACCCAAATCTTCATATGAACCCTAGCTTTTGGTTCATTACCACTGAGAAGTTCTTTACTCTTGATGATCAGGAGTAAGTGAACTATCTCTTAGAAGAGATGACTTTTCTCATCAAGTCAGATATGGTTGATCTTAACCCAGATGATTTCCACGAGTCTCCTCTAAAACATCTACCAGTTGGATACAATCCTCCTCTAATCTCTTCATACTTTGAGGATGAAGAATTTGGTGAAGAGTCTGAGGTTGATCTTGATGGAGATGCTATTCATCTTTATCAATAAGCATGAAGATGAGTCAGCTGCTTTCATTCAAGTCGCCCAAACAAGGAATTCGTTCTTGAGATGCTCCTTGTCCTGAAGTCAATCGTTGAGGATTGAAGCAGCAACAACTTTAGACAAGAATAGAATTATCAGTAGTAGTTAGACAAAAAGAAGAATTGTATTTCATTTTCATGTATGTAATGTTTTTGATTAATGAAAATACAAGTTTTCGTAATATCTACTTGTCTATCGTTATTTATTGACTGTCATGAATAATGATATAAATTATCAGTATGCATGTAATAAAACTTGCTAACATAGACTTAACAAAACTCAGAATTGAACTACTAAATAACATGAACTTTAGAATTTGAAACAGTAAGACACACAAATTTCTCAATCCTGATACTGACGATACAATCCTGATGTCAATACTGATGACATCAGCATAGTAATAGCACTCCTGATGTTTATTAACAAGTCTATCATACTGTAATTTATCAAAGTAAAGTGTTACAGCTTAAGCATTTAACAATCAAATATAGATCCTGACAAAAATATCAAGTCTATAAGCTGAAACAACATACCTTGCTACTTGTGCAGATGTTAAAGATCTAAAAATTTAACATTCCTAACTCACTAACCAATCTAATGAATGTAGCCTCATCAAGTGGTTTAGTTAGAATATCTGCAAGCTGTTTGTCAGTAGGAAAAAAATGAAGTTCCACAGTACCATTTTCAATATGTTCTCTAATAAAATGATACCTGACATCAATGTGCTTAGTCCTTGAGTGTTGAACTGGATTTTCTGCAATTTTGATAGCACTAGTATTATCACAAAACATAGGAATATTACTAAGTGTCATACCATAATCCATCAACTGATTTCTTATCCAAAGGAGTTGAGCACAACAACTGCCTGCTGCAATGTATTCAGCTTTTGCAGTTGAGGTTAAAACTGATTGCTGCTTCTTGTTTGCCCAAGAAATCAATCTGTTTCCCAAGAATTGACATGTACCTGTAGTGCTTTTCCTGTCTATTTTACACCCTGCATAATCAGAGTCTGAATAGCCAATTAGGGAGAAATCAGATTCTCTTGGATACCATAAACCAAGATTTGGAGTTCCCTTGAGATATCTAAAAATTCTCTTCACATCAATTAAATGAGATTCCTTAGGATCACTTTGGAATCTAGCACATAAACAGGTAGAGAACATTATATCTGGTCAACTTGCAGTTAGATATAATAGTGAACCTATCATGCCCCTATAGCTAGTGTTGTCAACACTCTTTCCCTTAGGATCAGAGTCTAGCTTAGTGGCTGTTGCCATGGGTGTCTTTGCAATTGTATAATTTTGAAAGTCAAACCTTTTTAAAAGATCTTTGATATACTTTGACTGATTAATGAAAATACCAGTCTCATTCTGTTTGACCTGCAAGCCTAAAAAGTAATTTAGTTCACCCATCATGCCCATCTGATACTTAGACTACATAAGCTTGCTAAACTTAGCACATAACTTTTCATTAGTAGAACCAAATATAATATCATCAACATAAACTTGAACTAAAAGCAAATCACCTTTTAACTTTCTAAAGAATAGAGTTTTGTCAATTGTACCTCTTGTGAAGCCATTTTCAAGAAGAAATTTAGACAAAGTCTCATACCATGCTCTTGGTGCCTGCTTTAGTCCATAGAGTGCCTTGTCAAGTTTGTAGACATGATTTGGAAACTTTGGATCAACAAAACCAGGTGGTTGTTCCACATACACTTCCTCATCAAGCTTGCCATTTAGAAAAGCACTCTTTACATCCATCTGGTATACCTTGAATTTTGAATGAGCTGCAAATGCAAGAAACAATCTGATTGCTTCCAATCTTGCTACAGGTGCAACGGTTTCATCATAGTCAATTCCTTCTTCCTGAGAATAACCCTTGGCCACCAGTCTTGCTTTGTTTCTTACAATCATACCAGATTCATCTAGCTTGTTTCTGAAAACCCATTTAGCACCAACAATAGATCTATCTTTAGGTCTTGGTACCAGTTTCCAAACTTTGTTCCTCTCAAACTCATTCAATTCTTCCTGCATTGCTATTACCCAATCAGGATCCTGTAAGGCTTCTTCAACCTTCCTAGGTTCATTCTTTGAGCGAAAACAACTGTACAAGCATTCATTTTGAATTGATCTTCTAGTTCTAACACACTATTTGGATCACCAATAATCAAATCTTCAGTATGATCCCTTGTCCATTTTCTAATAGGTGGTAGATTGTTCTTGCTAGACTCTCCCCCTAAGTTAGTGGTATTTCTTGTAGAAGAGTGTTCATTTCCTTCAAAAGCTCCCCCTTGATCAGTAGAATCAGTGGATTCAATACTGCTGCTAGTTTCTGATCTTCCTTCATTAGACCCTGAAGGATCAGTTCCTGATGAAGTAGACTCTGAAAGACTAGTCTGATCCTTACCAGTACTGTGTTCTCCTTGATTGAATTGCTCCCCCTCAACAGTAGTATTCCTTTGAGAAGCAATAGAGATTTCCTCTGGAGAACCTTCATCATCACTTGAGAGAATCTCATAATACTTAAGATTTTCAAATTCCAGATTGTCATGGCTTTTATTAGTTTGTAAAATTTCAATCTTCTTATCATCAAATGCAACATGAATTGATTCCATAACAATGTGAGTTCTGAGATTGTATACTTTGAAGGCCTTTGATGCTGAATATCCTAGAAAGATTGCTTCATCTGATTTGGCTTCAAATTTTCAAAGTTGTTCTGGATGAACTTTCAGGACATAGCATTTGCATCCAAAGATGTGAAAGTATTTCACACTTGGTTTCTTTCCTTTGATCATCTCATAGGGAGTCTTACCATGAGCATTTACCAAGGTACAGTTTTTAGTGAGACATGTAGTGTTGATAACTTCTGCCCAGAAATATGTTGGAAGCTTTGCATCTGCAAGCATGGTTCTTACTGCCTCTGTGAGAGTTCTATTCTTTCTTTCTACTACACCATTCTGCTGAGGTGTTCCAGGTGCAGAAAACTGTTGAGTAATTCCTTTGTCTGCACAATACTCCTCCAATGTAGAATTCTTAAATTCTGTACCATTGTCACTTCTGAGCACTTTGACCTTGTACTCAGAGCTATTTTGAATATTCTTGACAAGTTCAATGATTTGATGAGGAGCTTCTTCCTTTTTGTGTAGAAAGAATACCCATGTGAACCTTGTGTAATCATCCACTATAACTAGAGCATATCTTTTCTTGTTGATAGACATAATGTTTACTGGACCAAATAAATCAAGATGCAGCATGTGAAATGGTTCAGTAATTGAATTTTCTGTCTTGCTCTTGAAAGTGGTTCTTCTTTGTTTACCAAGCTGACAAGCATCACAAAGTCCATCTTGCACATAGTTTGCCTGAGGTAGGCCTCTCACCAGATGATGCTTAACAAGTTGATTAAGCTTCTTGAAGTTGAGATGTGAGAGCTTCTTGTGCCAGTTCCAGCTTTCATCATTTGATGCCTTGCTGTAAAGACATCTGACAGTTCCTTTAGATGTGTCACTCAAGCTGGCTTCATATATGTTACCATGTCTCTAACCAGTCAGAACAATGTCTCCATTCTTCATATTCAAGATTTTGCATCCTTTACTGTCAAAGATTGATTGGTAACCCTTATCACCCAGTTGACTTATGCTTAAAAGTGTGTGTTTCAAGCCTTCAACCAGTGCTATATTTTCTATGATGACATTCCCCAAAATAATTGAGCCATATCCCAAAGTTTCTCCTTTGTTGCCATCTCCAAATGATATTACTGGGCCAGCTTTCCTCTCAAACTTTGTAAGCAGGGACTTCTTTCCACTCATATGTCCAGAGCATCCACTGTCCAAGATAATTGAATGCATCTTTCCAGTGCCCTGCAAACAAAAAGTAGCTAGTTAGAATTTTTTAGGACCCAACTTTGATTGGATCCTTTCTTACTAACTTTTGAACCAACAGGCTTTGAAGATTTTGCTTTTGATTTACCTGTTGCAGAGTCAACCTTAGACTTAGATTTCACAAACTGTTTGTGACTAGGAGTTTCAGATTTCAGAGAATAATAGTCATAATACAGTTCATGATATTCCTTACACATATAAATGGAATGAAGTAAACTACCACAATGATAACAGGGTTCTTGTGGTTGGTATTGAATTCTCTGAGTCTTGGGAAATCTGGACTCAGTTTTCCAAGAAGGTTTTTGATTGCAGTCTAGGGCTAAATGATTATGATTTCCACATTTATAGCATTTCTTCCTAGGTGCATCAGGTACATTCTTGTAATTATTCTCTTTGTTAATGCCTTCTTTACCATTCTTATTTCTTCTGATCTTGCTAGACTCTGAAATACTTTCTAGTCTCTGTTTTAACTGAGACTTAGACAGAAAACCTATGTTGACATTCTTAGGTTTTTCTAATACTCTCTCATCTGAATTGCTATTGTTAATTCTTTTGTGCACAACTGGGGTACCTTTAGAATCAACAAATTTAACATGTTTAGGTTTAGAAACTATCTTCTTACCTTCAGACTTAGATGTGCTAGCTTCAATTTTACTATCATCATTGACAATAGCTACTGTATCTTCTTGCCTAGCCTTATCAAAACCTAAACCATTAACTTTACCAAGAATTTGATTTTCAATGATTTCTTGAGTCTTTTTACCAGAATTGTTAATGGTTTTAATCACATCTCTCTCTTCCTCTAGTTCTTTTCTGACATAGTCATAAGCCTCAAGAATAACACCATAATCATGCTTAGCTTTATCAGAACTTAACTTATATTCTTCCATTTGAATTAACTCAGATTCAAGAAAATTATTTCTACTAACTAATTCATCATTCTTAGCCTTGAGTTCATCTTTTTCACTAGCAAGAATTTTGAAATTAGTCATAAGATTCTTAAACTCAACATGAATAGATCTAATATCATCATAATCTAAGCTATTAAATGAATCAAGAGAGTGAAGTGATACCTTAACAGAAGATGAAGAAGTTTTCTTTGGAGATCCAGGCTTGTCTGAAGCACTTGCCATCAATGCAATGTTGTCATAATCCAATTCATCTTCAGAATCACTGGAGTCTGCCCAATCCTTCTGTGTGACCATGAGTGCATTACCCTTCCCTGAATTCCTAGGCTTCTTGCACTCACTAGCAAAGTGTCCATGCTCACTATAGTTAAAGCACTTGATCCTGGCTTTATCAAGCTTGATAATTGTACTTTTGCCTTTGTCACTCTTCTTTTCCTCTTTCTTCTGAAAAGTGCCTTTGCTAAATCTTCTCCTGTTGAATCTTCCTTTCTTGAAAGCTTTAGCAAACATAGCAATGAGTTCTTGCATCTCTGATTCAGAATCATTATCTTCAGAGTCTACATTTGTAGTCTCTGACTCAGAACTTTCTTTGCTCTTCTTCTTTCTCAAGTCTCTTTCAGTAGATTCAGACTTTTCTTCTGGAAGCTTCTTTGATTCAGATTGAGTAGTGAGTGCAACAATTTTCATCTTTTTTTCACTCCTGCTCTTTTTCTGCTGCCTGTCAAGTTCATAATCTCTCAATTTTCCATAAACTGCTTCTAATGATATTTCATCCAGATCATTAGCTTCCTCAATTGCAGATATCTTCTCATTGTAGAAATCAGGAAGAGCTTTCATGAACTTAGTATTCATATCCTCCAAGTCATAATATTTACCATGCATGGCCATCTCATTGATGAGTTTAGTAAATCTATCAAAGGTGTCAGTAAGTGACTCACCAGACTTGGATTCAAAGTACTCATACTGTTGTATGAGAAGTGTCCTCATATTCTTCCTGATAGGTTTTGTTCCTTCACAGTGAACCTTTAGATTGTCCCATATCTCCTTATCAGTCTTACAAGAGAGAACATAGTTAGTAAGAACAGAATCAAGACTGTTGAATAGTATGTTTCTCACTTTAGCATCCTTTAGAACGTTCTCCTTTTCCTTATCTGTCCATTCAGATTTAGGCTTCTCTGCTGTATGTTCTGGAACAACTTTTCCTTCGACAGTTGCTTGAGGAACAAGCCTTGTTGGAACAAAATGCCCATCTCTGATTCTGTCAAGATAATCAGGATCTGTTGCTTCCAGGTGATGCAACATCCTCACTTCCCGTAGAGTATATTCGTTTCTCTTGAGCATAGGGATCTTAGTATTACCATCCTTGTAACCAGACATGATTGCAGATCTTTATGATTATACGAAATCAACCTGCTCTTATACCAATTGTTAACTCGAATAACTTGTAGAAGGGGGGGTTGAATACAAGTTATATAATCATGTCTGATTTTTGCTTGATTAGATGAACAAGAACAACGAATGAATCAAACTTTGTTTGTATTAAAATAAATCAAATACAAACTCTACCAAAGGTGTACAATACCTTTTGCAGCTGCTGACAATACAAATCTCTCTCTCTGTTTGTTTCGAACTCTCGAATACAAACCTTATACAGAGCTTCACACGATAAGCACTCTATAATTCTCAATTCGCACTTTTTACAATAATATAGAGAGAGTATTTATAATGCTACCTATCAACTAATAACAGAATTATAATCTATCTATGAAAATGTTCTGCCGTCCAGTTGATAGTTTCCATCAATAGATAATTCGTTTCCTTCACGATATCATCTTGCTTGTTTTTCAAAACAACGATCCTGTTTTATAGCACTTGCCAGTTTCTGTAGCATCCATAATGACATCATCAGTAACATGACTGATATCAGGATTTCCCATTGCATCAGGATCTGATCATCCCATCAGTATTTGATCAGGATCTGACTTGTTGTATCAGGATCTGCTCTTAGTTCCTGAAATGTAGTCTCTGACGCACTGTTCCTAACTAAACTCTACAGATTACTGTCTAACACATATATCCTATACAAAGTGCTAAATCATTTATAAGATCAGGATATACAAGAAGTATTAGCAAAATTCTATTCTCAACATCACAACTTATGAATTATTCCTAACACTTTTCTTCATGGTGATCTTGAAAAAGAGATTTATATGGATCAGCTTGAGGGATTTGTTGCTTCTGGTAATGAGAGGAAAGTATGTAAGTTAATCAAGTCTATATGTGGCTTAAAACAAGCTCCAAGAGACTGACATAAAAAGTTTGATGAAACTATTTTAGAATCAGAGTTTGTAGTTAATGAAAGTGACAAGTGTGTCTACTACAAGGTTAAAGTAAATGAAAGTATTATTGTGTGCCTATATATGGATGATATTTTATTGTTTGAAACCAATATTGAGATTATTAACGAGACAAAATGGTTCTTAAAAAGGCATTTTGAAATGAAGGATATGGGTGAGGCTAGTGTGATTCTTGGAATCAAGTTGACTCAGTCAATTGATGGAATAACTCTGTCACAATCTCATTATATAGAAAATCTATACTTGAGAAGTATAGTTATATAAATTGTAGAATCGCTAGTACTCCGTATGATCCTAAAGTTGCCCTTGTCAAGAATAGTTCAAGAGATCCTGTGTCTCAATTAAGATATTCTCAAATTATTGGGAGTTTGCAATATCTAGCTAATGGTACTAGGCCGGATATTTCATATTTTGTGTCTAAGTTAGCGAGATATATAAGCTGTCCAAACAAGACTCATTGGGATGCTCTGGATAGAGTACTTAGATATCTGAAAGGCACCATATATCTTGGTTTGCATTACAGGAGGTTTCCTGGAGTGCTAAAGGGATATAGTGATGCAAGTTGGATAGCTAAGAAGTCTGGTTCCAATGGAGTGACTGGATACCTGTTTACCCTTGCAAGTGGAGCAGTATCATGGAAGTCTTCTAGACACACTGTAATAACTCGGTCTACTTTTGAGGCTGAGTTATGAGCATTGGATGGGGACGGAGGCTGAATGGTTACATGGACTTATGTCAGTATTACCTGTAGTAAGACGACCACTTCCTGCTTTTGCTGCTCATTGTGATAGTCGTACAACTATTGACAAGATTAAGACAAAAAGTATAATGTGAAAACAAAGTGACATATCCAAGTTAGACTAAAGTCTATAAGGGGTCTAATGTCTGAAAGGATTATTGCTGTTGAGTTTATTGGAACTCAAGATAACCTAGCTGATCCTTTGACTAAGGGACTTAAGCATGTTGTAGTACTTAAGTCTAGGTTGGGGATGGGACTAATAGCCCATAATGATTCATCTACAACGGGAACTGATAAGTGCATATTTTTGCATATTTTTATTACCTATTTATTTTTTGAATTCGTATTTTAATAAATTATTTTGTTATATTTCAGGAAATTCAAGAAAAAATGAAGAAATGACAAAATAAAGAAATAAAGATCAAAGAAGAGAAACAGAAGAAGAAGAGGGACAAATATAGAAGAAAAGGAAAGAGAATGGAGTGTGGTGCAAAGAAAAATTGGATTAATCCATACCAACCAAAAATCCCAATTTACTTTCTATAAATAGCATTCATTTTTCTCTTGTAAAGATCACTTAGCATTAGAACAAAAACCCATTTTTTATAGGATTAGTATTAGTACCTTCCTAAATTCTAGTTGTAAATTTATTTGCAGCTCTTATAAATATTTTTATTTTAAATACATATTTTTACTGCTCTTTTCAGTTTAATTCGAAGCAGTTTTATTAATTTTTAGCATTACTCTTACTTGTTTTAAAGCTTTAATTCGTAGCCTTTGGAACCCCCTATTCTCTCAAAACACAAACCCAGTTCTTGTTTTTGTTCCTTACCCGTTTCACACCACCATCTCTCCCCTGCAACTCCGAACCTCTCATCTCGTGTTCTCTCCATCCCTCTTTCGATCTCTCTTTCTCGTTTTCCCATCTCCGTTCCATTCTCTCCAAACCCGAATCTCTCCCTCTCTTTCTCTCCCCACGAAAACTCCAAACACGCCCTTCTCCTTTGTTTTCTTCGCTGCAAACACTCACCTTTCCTCTTTGATTTCTTCTATGTTTTTGATAAATTTTAGTGGCTTTTCTAGTTAATTAGTCGACTTGCTTCGTTTCATCTCCTGTGCTTAGTTCGTAAATTATTGTTACGTTTATGTTGCAAAATCCCTAAATACCTTTTCCCCTGTTTATTTCACTTGTTAATCTCCAAGTTTGGATTGTAGTGTCGACAGTGGTGCGAGTTTTCCGAGTTGTCATTGGTTTTGCTATTTAAACCAACATTAAACCCACGACCCCTTCCCCTGTTCTAATTGTAGTAATCAGTGTCGGTGGTTTTGAGTCGTTGAGTTTCGTAGTTTTGTGTTGAGGTTATGGCTGTTCAACTGTTCTAATTGTCAAGTTGCTGTAAATCGATATTTTCAGAGTCTCCATCGCTGAGTTTACGAGTCCCATTTCGTTGATTTTGTTTGATTTTTGTTGGTTCTGTTCACTAAATCATTGTTGCGTTTTGCTTTAGTTTTTGGTTTCATTTTCTTGTTTTATTTTCTGCTGTAATTTAAGTCTTTGGGTTGTTCTGATTTCAACCAAGTCCTGCCGAGTGTTGTGCATCTCTCATTTTCTTTTGGTAGTTGGTTTCTTTCTGTAATCTGCTTGATTTAGCTACTGTTAGGATTTTGATGCTAGTCCATGCGAGTTAATGTTTGGTTTTGTTGATAATGTCAAGTCTGAGTCGCATTTTTTTAGTTCCTGAGTTCGTGACTACTGCTTCGTTTGGTGATGCATTGTGTTTTGTTTTCATTTTCTAGTTTTAGAATTTTGTTCGCTGCTTCTTCTTTACAAGGCTGTTAATTTTAAAATTATATGGTATTGCTCTTCTTGTATCATGATCGTTTGCTAGTTGCGTAGTTCATAGTTGACAATTCGACGTCTGTTTTGTTCATAGTATGGAGTCATGTTGTCAAGTTGTAGTGTCTGAATTCTGAGTCCAGTTTGCGAGTACGAGTTCTGTTTAGCTGTTTAGATTGCAAGTTCGTGAGTTTTGTTTCCTGTGAGTTGATTCAGTTTTGCTGGTTGTGGTGATATCTTTGCTGTCCTTATTTGTCGAGTTGTAGTGTCTGAGTTTTGGTTTTGTTCATTTGCTAGTTGACTGAGTCGACTGGGCTCATTACTATGTACTGAGAAGTTAGACAATTGTTGTACAGTGTTACTGAACTTTATTTAGTGGAATTTGGTTATTGAATGGTTTTCAGTTGTTAATCTTGCATTGGGTAATAGTGGTTAGTTAAATTTACGAATAAATCCATACCAAATTTTTATTAAAAACTTCTGTAAATAAAATTCTAAGAATAAAATCAAGTTTTCTTAGAATAATTTAATTTTTATTTCTTTTCATTTTTAATTACTTAGTTTAGATATAGAATAACTTTCTTTTAAATAATAATTATTAAAAATCCAATTTTGTAAATATTAGTAAAAATCCAAATTGCCTTAGCTCGAATAAATTAGAAATTAAGACTGGCTAGTTTTTCTATTCTTTTGAATTTTAATTTGTTAAATTTAAAATTAGATTAAATGAAATTCTTTTTTTTTGTAATAGTTTAAATTTTCCTTTAGGAATTAAATAGCATAAATTTACAAAAATTCCAAATTGTTCTAATTCGCCTAAATTAAATTTTAAGGATTGCAAAAATATTAAGTCCCTGTGGAACGAATCTTAAAATACTAAAACGAGATCGTGCGCTTGCGATTTTAAAATATTAATTTTCGGCACATCAGGAACCCAATACACGTGAGAGGAGATCCCTTGAAAATGTATTCAATGTGGTAATAACAAGTTGTAAGGGTGAATTGGTAGTACCTTTATTATATACTGAGATACTCATGTATCTAAGTCTATTCCCTATAAACCTAAAAGGTACTGTTACTGCAAGTATAGCAAGAGTTAATTGAACTCTCAATGGGGTCAAGTCATATGACGAACAGGATCGAGACATGACCATTTACGTCTCAAAGCCATAGATCAGCACCATAGCCTTTGATTTGTCGTCAAACAGATAGAGATTCAAGGTGAAATATTCCATCTATATCTGGTAGCCATCGAAGCAGATGACTTAGGAGGGTTCAAACCCGGAAGGGTACCGACTCTGAAAAACAAGTCATGATGAGAACTGATATGCATTTCTGTATGGATTTGTGTGCGATTGTTAGAAAATGGAAAGTTTGAGGCATATTTTAAATATGTTCTTGATGGAATTTCCGAAAACTAACTATTGGAAGTTGTTCCTTGTAATGAGGACTTAAGCTTTTATGTTTGGATCTAAGACATTTTCTGAGTGAAATCCATAGATAAATTGAGTTGAAAGAAGGATATTTGAAATGGGTAATGTGGGTTGTTTTAGTTGAAAAAAACTTGAACTCACAATGATTTGGTATTAAGAGGAAGAATTAGATTGTAGAAGAAAATCATGGCCATGATATATATTTCATGACTATGAAGAGGCATCAAAAGTTATGGGAGCTGCAGAAACGTTTCATGCCCATGAGGAATTTTTCATGCCCATGAACGTACACCTGATTGGGCAGAAACATTTCATGCCCATGAAGAATTTTTCATGCCCATGTATGTACTGTTAACTCGAATAACTTGTAGAAGGGGGGTTGAATACAAGTTATGTAATCGTGTCTGATTTTTGCTTGATTAGCTGAACAAGAACAAACGAATAAATCAAACTGTTTGTATTAATAAAATCAAATACAAACTCTACCAAAGGTGTACAATACCTTTAGCAGCTACTCTCAATACAAATCTCTCTCTATTTGTTCACTCGTATACTCATGATGATCACAAATCTCACACAAAGCTCACACTTTTTACAATGATATAGAGAGAGTATTTATAATGCTACCTATCAACTAATAACAGAAAGTAATAATTAATACATGGTAATCTTCTGCCGTCCAGTTGATAGTTTCCATCAATGCTTTGATTCTTTTCTTCATGCACACTTCTTTCCATTTTCTGAATACAAGATCCTAAAGTATAGCACTTTCCAATTCTGTAGCTTCGATATAGTCAGGGTCTGTCATAGTCCCTAAAAACTCTTAGTCCGTGACTTCAATCTCTGGTCAAGTACTGTTCACAGTTTCTGCAGATCTTGAAGAACTATTATCTCCTTAATCAAATTCTAAACCCTTTATAAGATCAGGGTATTACAAGAAGTGTTATGTCATTCTATTCTACACATCATAACTCATGAATTTATTCCTAACAATCTCCCCCTATTTATGCTTTATAACTTGAAGCATAAATCTGAGTTGTTGATGACAAAACCTCTAACAATGCAACTAGTATAGAATATACATGAATCTATTATTTACATGAAGTTGAGTCACACAAGTACCTCAATTACTCAATCTACCTTAATTCTTCTGAACTGTGAATTGTCTTTGAGAAATTCTTCAAGCAAAGCATCTTCAGTTTTGGCTAAGACTTCACCAACACTCTTTTTCAGATCTAACATGTTACCATTATCAGTAATGATTTGATAATGTAGAGCTCTTAACTTGTCTGGCATGTGTCTGAAGTGATTAAGATTTTCTATAGAAACAGAATCATACTTCCCTTCCATAGCTTGATAAAAGACAAAAGATCCCCCTTCATCAGAATTGATCTTCAATGATTTATACTCAATCTCTTTATCTTTACCATCATCATCAACATAATGTAGCTTGAAAGGTGGTACGTTCTCATTCTTTGCTCCATACAATCTTTTCAACAATTTATCAATTTCACCAGTCCAATGCATATGTGATGCATTATAGTTTTGAGTAACTTCATCATTTTTGTGTAACAAGAATCGAACATATGATAACTCTTCTTCCTTTTTGTAATATAAGAATGTAGACAAATCCATCCACCTCACTCTACCATCAGATAAGAAGTATACAAGAAAAACTTCTGTTTCTTCTTTATCAACCATTCCTCTTCTTCTATCATATTCTTGATATATCTTCACTCTCTGAACAAGCTATACAGAAATCAACTTATTAAGATGTCTTTGAGTCATCTTTTCACCAAACTCGTCCAAGAGTGAATGAGGATCAGCCTTTAGCTTTGTAACATATGTGGTATGCTTTCCAATCTCACTATGACCAAGTCCAGTCCTTTTTCTAGGAATTAGAGATTGTAGATTTTGACTCATAGTCCAGTAAGATGGTTCCTTTGTTTCTGAATGAACTTGCTTCTCAACACCAGAAGTAGTAGATTGAACATCTTGTGATTTTATCACCTCCTCCTGTGTAAATCCTACATTATTAAAATTTATAGTAATCCCTGACACTATATCTTTCACAACTTGTTCCTGTACAAGAATTAATGCAGTATCTGATACTTGAAGAGTTTTAGCTTTCTTTGTTACAGACCCTGACTGTCCAAAAACTTGCTTGTCTTTAGATCTCGACTGAATAGATCTACCAGTATCAGTGCCAACTTTACTTTTTCCTCTCCCAACATTCTGACCACCACTGCCACCACCATCACCCTTATCTCTTCTATCAGAGTTGTCTTCAGTAGCATCAGCCTTGCAAGTATCTCTGATGACTATTCCTGTTTGTTTCCTCTTAATTGTTTCTATCTCCCCCTTTTTGACATCAGCAACATTTACTCCAAGAGTGTCAGTGAGAGAACTAATAAGTCATCAAAACAGCCTGATTCTCCATGATATTGACCTGGTTATCCTCCAATGTTTGAAGTCTATGATAAACATCTGTTTGAGATTGTTGAACACCCTCAAGAATTCTCCGGTGCTTATAAAGATGTGTATCAATGTTGGAAGTTAGAAAATGCATAGAGTCGTTGGTAGCTTGAATTGCAGTATCAATACATGCAACCTGAGTAGTAAGAGCTTGAACAGACCGGTTAACAGAAGAAATATCAGCATCCAAAATCTGATGAGCATCTTCAAGAAGCCCACTTTGATAATTGAATTCATCAATGCCATTAGCATGAGCTAATGTTGTAGGATCTGACACTTCATCTGGATAGATTCCATATCTGACACTTCATCTGGATAGATTCCATACTTGTTAAAGAAGTATCTGGCTCTTATATTCTCAATCTTACCAATGTGTCTGATAAGTGTGAAATAGTCAGGATCAGTAACAAATTGACTATGAGCAATTTCAGTAGGAAAATCTTGATCCCAATAAGTAAATATCTCCTTTTCTTTAGATTCAGCATTAGAATGAGTAGAATCAGTATCATCAATTTGATTGTTGAAATCAAGATGCAAAGGTGTTGTGATGCCCCCAGATCCGGGGTTGGAGATCTAGGCGCTCACGATCCATCTTCCATTAATAACATACCTGTTCTTGCACATAATATATAAAACAGCCATCGACCCCTGAAGGTAGTGTTTTTCGAAGTTCGTTCACGGGGAAGGCCTATCAATATTGATTTCAAGTATATTATCTCTTACAATCTAGAAGTGTGGAAAATGGGGATTTTGAGTTTGGTTGAGGTGTTTTATCAAACACCTTCCCTACAAGAAATAAAATGCTATAGAACTACAACTAAGTTAATGTCTAACATCCAAATTTACCAACACAACAACACAATGAGCAAATTAACAAGATAAGAGACATTTGACCCAAGGATAATAGCAAATCAAGCACTTCAACCCAACAAGCAAGAATATATCCAACTCTACCTAACCAAGATAATTGGTGAAGTACACAATCACTTATTTCTCTTCTAAAAACACTAATTTAGTGAAGCACATAAATTAGCTCTCTTGATAATAGCTACCAATAATGAAGCACTACTAGTATAACCAAATCAAGGAATCAATCAAAGAGAGGCTAGGACAAACCCAAGGATGAGAAGCTCAACCTAGGTATTTGCACTTAAAGCTTGAGAATTTAGGTAAACTAAACTTGTGCTACTATAATGAATGTACTAACAATTACGGATTAGTACAAACAATTAGCAATTGAAATTACAAGAAGAGTAAGATGAAGCAACTTACAAATCTCCAAGCAAAATCATAAACAATACATTCAAGCAATTAAGATAGAATGAAGAAGATCTTACTTAAATTTAATGGGTTTAGTACAAGAGATGCTTCCTTGAGCCAAATTATGGAGTTAGTTACTCATAATTAACTATTTCCTACTAACCCTAATTATGTTCTTGAAGAGGCTAAGAAGAGAGGAAAAAAAATGTGAAGATAAGATGTTATAAAATGTAGGGTTTTGCTTCTTTTAATACACAGCAGGATTTTGCATGGCCGTGCAACTGCCCGTGAGAAAAACTGCACTCTGCACTACTTGGAACACTCTGCACGGCCTGTTGCACGGCCGTGCAGTAGCCCGTGCAAAAATCTGCATCATTTAAACTCTTTGAACGGCCTAGCGAACGGCTTGCGGAGCGGTCGTGCGAGATAAAATCTTCAAGATAACACATTAAAAACCTCCCGGCATCGCAAGATTGCAACTTCTAACCACCCTCTTGAATAATCTTCGCTTTCATGCCCAAATTAAGCCATCTTTTCAACAATTAAGCGTGAGGCACTGAAAGATGAAAAACATAACAAATATTAATAAAACAACATTCGAAACTAACAAAAATGCAAGAGAATAAATGACAAAACGTGTATAAAATACACGTTATCAAATCTCCCCCCACTTGAACTTTGCTAGTCCCGAGCAAACTAAAATTAACATAATCATATACTCCTAATTAGTACCACTTCCGTAGGTGATCACGGTTGCATTTGGCATATGCAACAAGCCCTTGGAACCCCTAGGTAGCCCTAGTGGACGAGTGAGGTCTCGTGAGAGTTTATAGATGATGTACCCACAAAATCACAAAAATCACTAATAAACAAGAAACTAACAATATATACTAATTAAACTAACTACTACACACACATGTCCGAGTCATCTTACTTGTAACTAAAATCAAACATATAGAGCTATTCACCTTGTCATCCACTATAACGAGCTAACAACCAATTCAAGAATCAAGATGACACACCTTGTGCAAAATATGTAACCATGACATTAAAGATAGAATGAATGCACTTCAATCGTGAACACTAGACAAGATGATCACAAAGCATACACGGCTTCGCATTAAGAAGATGAAATTATATGGTGAAAAATCTCACATCTCTCAATTATGCATCACACAAGTATGAGCTAGAGATTTCACTCAACTCCAAGTCTAAATGCATGCGCTCTACTTGACCTTGCATGTCCACCTAAATTCCGGATTGCACCAAAAACAAGGAATTCATAAAATGGGTTGCAATGAGGCTAGGGTGAAGGTGTGAAAATTTAAGTTCAAGGAAGGTGTAAAAGTCTCGCTAGTTGAGTCAAAATGACGCTTGCTCGCTTCATCCACCAAATTCTCAAACTAAAGAATGTCTTCACTCATTTACAATTACAAAACACAACCACATTTACCAAGAAAATTGAAACAAAATAAAGTACAAAGATTTATTGTTTTTTTTTCTATTTCCCTTCTTTTTTTTTTCTCTTTTTTTTTTCTTTTTTTTTTTACATCCCCTTTATTATTATTTTTTTAGCAAAGGGAATGCATAACATAAATAAATACTACAAAGAATTTTGAACCACATCTAGATATACACATCAAACTAGTTCCCACTTACAATAATTAGAATCCTTCCTCTTCACAACTTCTCCAAATTCACATGCTCATCAATCAATTCTTTCCAAGACTCAACTAGCTCAACTAGGTCGAGAGTGAAGTATTTGGCTATGACTCATGTATAAAAGGGGAGAGTGACGAAGAAAAATATGGATATAAGCTTCAAAGAGGTAACTAGGGATTATTTTCATGGTTCACAAGCTAAAAATGTCAAAAAGGTTATCCTAAATAGAATTTCCTTATTATGGTGCATCCATGAATGAAGGTTTAATGCAAGCCCTAGAGCTACAAACACACATAAAGAGGGAGCAACACACAAGCAAAAGAATCATCGTTCAAGGCCTCACAAGGTTTAAGTTGTAATAACATCTTCTCGATTTGATTCCATGCATTCTAAGAGATAATCGTCATGTCACAATTTAATTACAAACATCTAGACTCTTCATGCCATTTCAGGTGTGCGTGTGTGCAAAAGAGGTGCATCAAACTTAGAGATTCACATCAAATTGGTTATGCTAGGCACGTAATAGGAGAAAACAAGGCTGCAAGCTCACAATGTCATAAATTTCACAAACAAGTAAACACGCTCACGACTAAACTTATTTCCCAAATTAGACAAGACGAACATCAAACGAAACAAAAGATAGTAATAATATTAGTTACGTACTACACAACAAAACCGAACACAATCATTCCCCCATTTAAAACATGGCATGTCCTCATGCATGACAAATAAAAATGAGGGAGAAACAAAGGGAAAGAAAACTCCCCTAAAAATCAGCAACGATGATCGGGAGCACCATCATATTTGCCCAAATCCAACTCTGAAATTTGCACGCCAAGAATTGAGCTAATGCCACACACTACAAGCATCCCAACGAAAATAACCAACAAGCCAAATCCACACCCTACAAAGCCACTTCAAAACACTAATTAAGGATATAGAAAAATTTAAAATAATTGTTTTTGTTTTTTTTTAAAAAAATAAAATAAAATAAAACAAAATTAAAATAAAATAAGATAAAATTAAAATCAAATAAACTAGCTAACAAATTAATAATAAAATCAAAAATTAAATTTTAAAACTAAACTAAAATAAAATAATTACCTAGTTTAGAAAATTAAAAACTAAAATTAAAATTAAAAAGAATTAAATTTTGGTTTTTGGTAAAAAAAAAAAAATTTAAAAAAAAGAGAAAATAAAATGAAATGAAATGAAATGAAATAAAATTAAAATTAAAAAAAAAATATACATAAATGCAAGAAATCTAACACACGCATAAAAAATATATAAATACATACGTACCTTGGGTTGCCTCCCAAAAAGCGCTTTGTTTATTGTCGTTGGCTCGACTTATTTATAAAAGTATTATAACTAATGAGGTGAAAAAGCAAATAAATGCACATACCTACGAATCAATAATAAGAATAAGGTGTGCAAATATACCTTTGATCCATAAAAATATAAAAATATTTTTAGGACCTTCACATCTTCAAGAGACTTTGAAAAACCAAAATAGTTAGAAAAATCGTGAGAATAATCATTATAAGCACGGCTAAAAAATTGCTCCCAAATTGGATCCTTATATACCCAAGAAAAAATTTCAACCTCATCCATCTTAAGCTCAAATTCCTTCTCAATTTTAATTGGACAATCATCAATTTTTATCTCATCTACCAATTCATTAAGCTCAAAAATATTTTCTAAATTTGGTAGATTCTCAACGACATCCAATTTATCATTGTCAAGCTTAGGGCAATCGTCAACTAAACAAGCAAATTCATTATGCACAACATTTTCATCAATTACAAAACAAGAATCATGATTAGTAGGAGAATTGACCTCCTCTAATCGACTCACGGATTCGGCTAGTTGACTCATTTGCTCTTCCAAGTTGGATAAGCTTTGAGAAGTGTTCTTTTCCATTTGAGAAATGATCTTTTCCAAGTTGGATATACTTTGAAATGTGGTGTTTTGAAATTGGAGGTTGTTTGCCACCATTTGCTTCATCATTTCTTCAAGTGATGATAATGTAGATGAAGAAGACCCTTGATGGTCTTGGGAATTATATTGCGGATCATAACATTGGTTTTCACAAGCATATGAATAATCGATGCTAGGAGGGTAAGGAGCATAGCATGAGTTTGTAGAATATAAAGAATTCACCTGATACGCATTAAAATTCTGAAAAGAATTAAAATCTTGATATCGTTCTTGATCATAGGTGAAATCTTGAGCGTTATTCCAACCAAAATAGTTATCCATCGTCTCCTGAAAGAGTTAGTTCATGTCTATATACAATAAACATGAAGACACACCAATAAAAACAACAAAGAAAGAAAGAAAGAAAAAAAAAATTATATACAAAGATAAAATCTAAAATATAAGAAACAATTAACTCAAAATTAATATTGTTGCCTTCCCCGGCAGCGGCGCCAATTTTGAAGGTAGTGTTTTTCGAAGTTCGTTCACGGGGAAGGCCTATCAATATTGATTTCAAGTATATTATCTCTTACAATCTAGAAGTGTGGAAAATGGGGATTTTGAGTTTGGTTGAGGTGTTTTATCAAACACCTTCCCTACAAGAAATAAAATGCTATAGAACTACAACTAAGTTAATGTCTAATATCCAAATTTACCAACACAACAACACAATGAGCAAATTAACAAGATAAGAGACATTTGACCCAAGGATAATAGCAAATCAAGCACTTCAACCCAACAAGCAAGAATATATCCAACTCTACCTAACCAAGATAATTGGTGAAGTACACAATCACTTATTTCTCTTCTAAAAACACTAATTTAGTGAAGCACATAAATTAGCTCTCTTGATAATAGCTACCAATAATGAAGCACTACTAGTATAACCAAATCAAGGAATCAATCAAAGAGAGGCTAGGACAAACCCAAGGATGAGAAGCTCAACCTAGGTATTTGCACTTAAAGCTTGAGAATTTAGGTAAACTAAACTTGTGCTACTATAATGAATGTACTAACAATTACGGATTAGTACAAACAATTAGCAATTGAAATTACAAGAAGAGTAAGATGAAGCAACTTACAAATCTCCAAGCAAAATCATAAACAATACATTCAAGCAATTAAGATAGAATGAAGAAGATCTTACTTAAATTTAATGGGTTTAGTACAAGAGATGCTTCCTTGAGCCAAATTATGGAGTTAGTTACTCATAATTAACTATTTCCTACTAACCCTAATTATGTTCTTGAAGAGGCTAAGAAGAGAGGAAAAAAAATGTGAAGATAAGATGTTATAAAATGTAGGGTTTTGCTTCTTTTAATACACAGCAGGATTTTGCACGGCCGTGCAACTGCCCGTGAGAAAAACTGCACTCTGCACTACTTGGAACACTCTGCACGGCCTGTTGCACGGCCGTGCAGTAGCCCGTGCAAAAATCTGCATCATTTAAACTCTTTGAACGGCCTAGCGAACGGCTTGCGGAGCGGTCGTGCGAGATAAAATCTTCAAGATAACACATTAAAAACCTCCCGGCATCGTAAGATTGCAACTTCTAACCACCCTCTTGAATAATCTTCGCTTTCATGCCCAAATTAAGCCATCTTTTCAACAATTAAGCGTGAGGCACTGAAAGATGAAAAACATAACAAATATTAATAAAACAACATTCGAAACTAACAAAAATGCAAGAGAATAAATGACAAAACGTGTATAAAATACACGTTATCAACCCCACAATAAAACTCACACCGCACACACACACAGGTTAAAGTCTCAAAAACGTCATACACTTGATTGAGCAAAAGTAAAAGTTTCAGAGTTATTACATACCGAATTAAATAGCATTTATGCTACCAACAACACTTCGATATGAAGCGGTGTTAGCAGCTTGAATGTTTGTTATGGTACACTGCTTTGCATAGGTTATACTTATAAATAAAACATACTAACAAAAGTTGCCAACCAATCCGGCTAATGGGGCCTACCGGTGGAATCTCAACTGCTGCCTCGGGCCTAGTCACCTGCTTTCGGGCAGTCTGTCTGGGCCTTGCCATTTCTCTTAACTGTTGTGTTTGTAAATTTGAAAACAAGCAAGAGTGAGCAACTATAGCTCAGCAAGAAATATATGTATAAGGTAAGCAATATAACATTACATGTGTTTAGCAGTTATTAAACTCGTTATATCAATCGGTTATAAAATCATTTGTCATTGTTGATAAATTTCAAAGGTGCACCAAAACGTGCCTTGGTTTTCAAAGTAAACTTGCAGTTCTAGATACTGCAGGAAGTCAACATCTTTCTCATCAAAATAGAACACTATCGGCAACTTGGCACATAAGCCTAAGAAGCAGTGTCGGAGCATTTTTTCAAAGTGGAGGAATGGGACTTAAAGAAAACATAAAACCTGACAGGGATTGACGATGATCAATCGCCACATCCAAGTCCAATAATCCGCGGGTCTTCTCTACCGGTAGAAGGATAGAAACTACATCCGTAACTATCCTCGGGTGAAAACTACATCCGTAATCACCCTCGATGAAAACTACATCCGTAATCATCCTTCGACAACACCTGGGCCGGAATAATAATTGATGGACCGCCTGGCTCACGGCCGCTTACACATCCAGGGAATCGTTCGTCAACGGTTCCCACACCTGCCAGAGTCCCTTTTTCTTTTTTTTTTCTTTTAAAACTTGATTTTGAATGAAAATTGAGTAGTCGCGGTCTCACAGCAATCGACCGATAATTCCTGAAATCGTATAAGAAGCAAAACCTAACCGGGGATTTTCGAAAATGTTTTGAGTTCGAAAGAGTTCGAGTTTGAAAGTGCTAAAGGTATCTTGGATTAGCTTTGTCTTTAAAATGAAGAACAATAAATAATAAATGATATTTTTAAGATTTAATATTAATAATTAATAAAATAATTATTCAATTAAATAAGCTTTTAATCCAAGATAGGTATTTTTGAGTATTTATGATAATATAAAAATAACTACTTAAGTATACGATACATCCCGAATGACCCTTCGGGTTTTCGCAATTTAATCACGATATAATAATACACCGCTCCCCAGTCAATGGTATATTTGGACCGCTACGACCTCTATTGCTAGAGTCGTTGTCCGAAGAAAACATTTCATTCTAAGTTCGAGGGGGTACGAACATATAGGTGCATATATCTCAAATTTTCATCATAACCATAATAAGCATAAGCATATGATACGATCGAAAACTACAAACACAACGGTGAAAGTCCTTATATAAGTAAGTTTTGAAAAGTAGACTTTCCTTGGTGAGGTTGGGGTGGTCGAGCTTGCGGAGTGGAATGATCTATACATAATCAATAGTCGTTCGTTAGTACCTTAACAATATCTCTTTTAATTACGAGGTTTTAGGGGGTACAAAATTAACTTAATGACTTCGTCTTATGACTCTCTAGCTCCACTATAGGTTCATGTCATCACTCGATTACGCTCGTCAGTTATTCGACTTAATTTGGTTACCATATTCGAAGCGTATTAATCCCCCCTTAAATCATACTCCACTTACGACTTTTTCACTTGCGCGAATTTTACTCTAACATTTTTATAAAATCGAAAAATACATATTTTAATCTAATTCTTTTTGGGTAGACTTCACCACTGCATTTACTAGCTCCCCTAATTTTTCCATGATCCTACATAAATTTTTAAGGGTTTAAAGAGGGCTCACAAGTGGACCATTTAGTGCAGTTCGGATTCCAGAACCACTCTTCACTTCTCAGGCCATAACTCAAAATCTATACATCACCTAGTCATGAACCTTATATTTCTGGAAACTACATTCAAATACCTTTCCAACCATATGCATTAGGACCTCAGGGGACAAGATTTAGGGGTTCAAAACCCTCCTACAAGGCAGTACAAGTTCCCAGAAAATTTACACAGCTTGCTTTTTCACTTAACCATTCAAGAATCCTATGTACACATCACAACCATCATCTAAACCACCAAAATCATACTCTATAGCATACATGGAGTTATATACACTAACCACAACCTTAAAAATCACAACAAAAACCTTTAAACTCAAGATCTACATCATCCATAACTCATATGACCAAGATTCATACTAACATCCATGGATCTAACATTATATACCATAAATAATTCATGGCTAAGAGGGGTTAGAGTTTTATACCTTCTTGAGTATCTAGGAGCCTTGGGTAAGCTTTACAAGTCTCAAGAACACCTTGGATGAGCCCCTACAATCCTTACAACTCAAGATCTAAAAGAAAACTAAGCATGGTTACTATTCATCTAAACTTCAACAATTATTATCTCAAGATTGGATGGTTAGAATGGCTTGAAATTCATAGCATACCTTCTTTATGGAGTGTAGAGGACCTAGGATTTTTGTCTTGAATTGTGGGTGATGGGAAGTTGAAGAAAATTTTTTCTTCTCCTTCCTCTACTAGCTTGGCCGAGAGCTTCAAGAACAAGGGGGAGAGAGAGAGTTGTTTGTTTTGTGTTTGGTGAATAAAGTGATGTGTATTGGTGATATGTATTTGTTATATGTATAATTGTATCACATGTTGGCAAGCCTAGTAGTAGACTAGACACACCATACCTCCTTGTCCCCTAGAATAATGCACTAACTAGTTACTATTCCTCTAGTTAATTTTGCATTTCTTGTTTGCTTTTCTAACAATCTAGTTGCATGGGACTTGCATGCAATACCTTTCCTTGTATCATTATTTCTCCACCCCTGCTTGTCACTTAATCTTTAATTCATATCGTATCTTAATTAACTCCTCGTAATAATATTTTGTCGCGTAGAGATTTCCCTTGTAATTCCTTAAGTACTTAATTGTGTAAATTCCTGGAATATCCATAACTCCTTGTCATAGTCCCTTAAAAATCTTTTAATATACTAATAACTCTCAAATCCCAAGTTTTATAAATCTTACTAGCAATAAGACTCTTGCCTTCAGCAATCTTCCCTTTTTTTTCTTACATAGAGAATGTAACAACATAATTTCTCAGATCATCAATTCCATTAAACAACATGGATGACTCAAAAGGTTCCAAATTCACAATGTCATATGATATTATAAAAGAATATTACAAAAATTAGGGTTCTTACAGGTATGGCTATCTCAAGAGCATGTTCTCTGTCATTTGCTTGAAGCAGTTGAATAAACGTGAAATTCAGAGAATCAAGACCCAGATCATGAGCTTCTACTAGGTTAGTAGGCCACTTTTGATAAAAATAACCAAAGAAAGGTTCTTTAATCTTTGCAGATGATATTGCCTGTGAATCAAGAACTACAGATGTAGAATGATATTCAAGTAAAGGTACTTGAGTAGAATGACTTACAACTGCAACTGAAGTATCTGAAACTGAAGTAAAAGGTACTATTGCCAAATTTTCAATATTACTCACATCCTGACCTTCACCAGTATCCTGTGTGCTAACAGTTACAGACTCTGACTCCTCCATAGAGTGATCAGCTTCTGCAAATGTCTCAATCCCAGCTGAGATTGGTAACACATTCAGAGGGACACTAGGATCATGAGGTAAATCTTCTGGCACACTCTGAGAAAGTGTCTCCCTTAGCCTATCTCCTTTCGATTGATAGCATCCACAAGCCTTTGTTGATATTGCTGAGCTCTTTAGGCTTTGAATTATGCTTGGCTAAGTCCTGTTTCTAAGACATCTTTATGAAAGAATAAGTACCAGCATCCATACCAAGATTTTCAGACCAAGATTCAGGAAATACTTGATCCCAGAAATCAAAAGATTGTATCCTAGTTTTCTCTCCCTCACTATGGAGTTGATCATTCATACCCTCATTCTCACTTTGACTTACTAAAGCCAACACTATTTCTCCCTCTCCTTTTGCCTGGTCAGGAGCCAGCCTCTCAATTTGTGGATCTATGTCCATCTTTTTAAGTGTATCACTCAAGTTTGGATAAGTGCTCTCATGACCTACAGAAAAATAGGGGTTAGGAGAAGTTGTGATACCTGAACTCACATAGTGTAACACCCCCAGATCCGGGGTCCGGGATCCGGTGGTTACGGTTTCCAATTCTGTCCACAACAATTGAACTTTCCTTAACATAAAATAAATTACGTCTCTATAACCCAACACAACAATATAAAACACACCCGTTATAATCCCAGAGATGAAATCAGAGTAACAATCAAATTTTTATTAATCACATTATGAGTTCTTACAATCCAAAAGAATTTCATTATAAATACATACTCTTTTCCATCCATTTACATAAGTCATACTAGACCATATTCTTGGTACTGAAAGAATAAATATACCCTACCAATAGCTTCTTCTTCAGCTCTGGTAGTCTCATCGTCCTCGCCCGCGTCGAGTGCGCTTGTGCGAGTCATCTGGTCTAGCTGTTGTTGTGATATAATAATAAAGCAAGGGTGAGCAATAGCCCCCAACAATAATATATAACTGAACGATAATGTATAACAGTTCAAAAGTATCTTTCAAACCATATGCCATGCATTTACGGAAATGATGCCAGTATAATATGAACGATGAAGTTACAAGGTAACTTAAAGTATTTGTTTGTAGAAATATCTGCTACATCAAAGTAAGCGAGATATTCTTATTGTTATTAAGAAGAGGAGCTTGCAAGAAAAGGTTGCAATTCCAGTTATGATCCTTTTCCAACTCTGCCAACAGTAATCATGTTGCAGGAAATAAATAAATTTGGATGATGAACCAATGATGGAGTATTCACCGCGCCCGCTGTTCCAATCTTGATGATCAGTCGAGATCGTACAGCTCAATTTAGATTTACTACCGGTAGAAGGAAGAACTGACGGCTTTAGTTGTATACCGCCTTACTAGCTCTCCCCGGCCAACGGTTGGGCCAAAGGGGATGGACCGGCGCTACTCGGCCTCTTACACGACTCCTAGTTCAAATAGAATTCATGATTCTGAATGTAACGTTCGTCCCCCTTTCCCCAAGTATAATACTTGTTGATAAGACTCCACAAAGTAGTCGTATCTAGTTGGAAAGGAAAATTTATCAATAACTCCCAAGCTATTACTTGGAACGGATATCAACTTGTTCCAGTAATCTTACCCCTCGAAAGATGAGAAGGTAAGCAATGACTTAATAAGTCAACAGCACCCGAGTTGCGAGTGAAGGGAATACTTTATGACCGGGAAGTCGACAAGATAAATAACATTTTCCAAGTAAGGTTCCCTTATTATTAAGGAGATAGACTCAAATAAGAATGATGTCTGAGAACCTTTCTTGATATAAGACTAATAATAGTATGACTCCGAGATATTTTCTGTAATAATCGAAGAAGATAAACCTTATCGAGGTTATTCTAAGCATGGAATAAATATTCAGAGAATATTTATTGAATTAAAATATTTTACAGATTATTTAGGAATATGAAAGAATATCTTTAATCAGAGTATTTCCCAAATAATTCTTGAAGGAATATCGAGAGAATATTTATTGCATAATTAAATAATCAAATGAATATTCAAAATAATATTCATTACTTAATAAGTCCTGAAAGGAATATTTAAAATATTTAAAATACTATTCGATGATTAAATAGAACCCTGGATGAATATTCAAAATAATATTCATAATTAATTATGAATTTGAATGAATATTGATAAAGTAATATTCATTTAATGAATAATATTCTAAATGAATATCAAGTAATATTCATTTAGTAATCCAAGCTTTAAAGGAATATTCGATATAATATTCGATAAATAAATCAAGCTTCAGATGAATATTGAAGATAATATTCATCAAGTACTTAATATCTTAAATGAATATTCAAAAGTAATATTTATTTAATAAAATAATATTCTAAAAGAATATCCAAATAATCTTCATTTAGTAGTCTCATCTTTAGAAGAATATTCAAAATAATAATCGATAATCAATTCGACTCTGAATGAATATGGACAAATATTATTCGTCGAATGATTACGTTCAAATAATTATTTGAAGTAAGGATCATTAAATAAATAATCTCGAACGAATATTCAAATAATATTCGTCGCCTGAATAATGGAAAATATTTACTTAAATATTTTCCTTCGAGGTAATCTCGATATATCAAGAAATATTGACTCCCGGTCTATAATGATGAATAAGATGTATACGCCCTTCTATGAGGGTCATACAATAATCCGGCTTATAACTGATACGATAGCTATCTAATTTATAAGCCAACAATAACATTCAGGGAACAAGTATATCAATTCAACTTGAAAGTAGGCATGCATGCAATGGCATATGTATATCAGCAATCATATATATATATTTATTCAATCACAACAACATCCTAAAAGAAGGGAATTGAAACTTGCCTGGTAGTCGAGTACGGTAAGGGGTGGTGGTAGCGGGTCCCGGGTCAGCTTGGTGATCTATAAATAGCCAAGGCATTCGGGATTAATCACTTAACATCTTAAAAGTTAAGTTATACTTAAATCGAAACACGTTCTCGAGTTATCTCGTTATACCCCTTTTAGTGGATTCCTTTTACCCTCGATCCGACCCGACATTCGTTCGTTAATACAACATGTCATTGTACTTACACTTGGGACATACTTAAGTCATATAAGTCCGAAAGTCGATTGTTATGAACCAATACTATACTCCGAGTTTTATCGCTCGTTTTCTAAGTGTTTTAACGAAGTTATAATCAAGCGGGTTTTTAGGGGTTCGTTCGCGATTAACTTTGATTCGAACATTTTTATAAAATCGGAAAACGATCCGTTCGCATGAGGTTTTCGCTCACACCTTCCTTTTTGCCTCTAGTATTTAATTACCAAGATTCGCCACTGACTTACGTATTTTATCGGGGTTCAATTTCAGTTACGAACTTTCGTTTACGGATTCGAACTACTTTTAGTAAACCAACCGTAACTCCTAAACCGTAAGTCCGTTTCACGCGTTCTTTATATCAAAACGAAGCTTATAACATAACCTATCTTATCATGGGAAAATACAACACTGGACAGTGAGTTCATGCTACTGTGATGCACGGTTTTTAAAGATTATCGAAAATTCGGCATTACGACGGCTATGTTTACATGCTTTTCCAAAATCAAAACCCTCCAATTATTATACCATCCACTCCAAATCACACATACATATTATTTATCCTTGAACTAAGACCAAGCAATGTCTTTCCGTTCATATAAGCTATACTATCATCTCATAAAACCCACACATAGATCTAGTACTCTAAATATGCATACAACACTAAAACTCATCCAAAACTCCATTAAAACTCAAATCAAAGACTAGGGTTCTTGAAGTTTATACCTTCCTTGGAGTATGTAAGACCTTGATAAACCTTGATCAATCCTTAGAACACCTTAACAAAGCTTGGATCATTCAAAAGAATCAAGAAAATCAAAGTTAGTTTCATGGAAGCACTATTCACCCTCCTCTTTCTTGATTTTTTTAAAAATGGAAACAAAGGAGTTTGAAGCTAAAATTTTGAGGAGATTACTTTCTTGAAATATAGGACTCACCTTAAAAATTACAAGATCAAACAAGGAGTGGAAGCTTGATTTCCCCTTTTGAATTTATGAAAAAGCCGAATGGGGCTTTTAGAGAGAGTGTTGGAGTTGCTTGGTTGTTTCTTTGATAATAATGCATAAAGGGATTTTGCTTGGGATAATATCTTGCTAGTTGCTTTATTAAAGGTGTGATGTAAGGAATGATGTCTTTGGAGTGGACACATGTTGTTGTTTAAGTGGTAAGATGAGAAAGAGATGCTAAGTACTTGGTTGTTTCCTTATCTTGCTAGTTACTCTTGTAACTACTTAGTTACTTGCTCTCATCCACTTGCACATACTTACATCTTGTTTCTCTGCTTGTTTCTTTGTCCGTTTATTGCTCAATTCATTGATCGTTCGGACGAATAACTAAGTAGTTTCACCTCTAGGGTTTACCGGGAAATTTCTCGATATTCATAATACCTTCCTCAATCCTTAATATAATCCTCGTGATGACCATGCAAGATATTTAATCTCGATACGAACTTAATTCGTAATCTAGGATTCGTTCGCTTTATTGATTAATCTCGTTATAACGTTTTATCGGTTTCTAGAACACTTGTTTCACTGCCTCAGTGGTTTCCTACCTTCATTCTTAAATCAAATATAATAACATCCCAAAATATCAAATCCTCAAAGTTAATATCTCAATTCTTGGATTATAATAATATTTAATCCACTGTCCGGTCAAATATTATACCGAGAAAGAATTTGGAATTTCTGAATTCCGATCGTTTCTGCATACACTTATTTCCTCCGCGTATTACTAATATGACTTCGAAACATCCATATCACGTCCCGTACATAGGGTGGCGTGAAAAGTTTTCCAACTTACAAAATCACTATTCATCCACCAAAACACTATGCACGTACGGGAAACACTATGCACGTACGGGAAATACTATGCACGTACGGGAAACACTATGCACGTACTCATTTCCCTTCAAGGATCCATTAACTCCTTCCTGGATGGTAGATTATTCTTATCTAGGTCCTCAACCATCGAATTACTGTATTCTGACAATATACCAATGCATCAGGATCATTGTCCAAAGCAATATCCATTCATTACAATCATTGTTCTTTGAAACCACCATTCATTAGAGCTGGTGACCTTGTTGTCGGAATCATTGTTCCTCATTTTATCATTACTTAATAAAAAGTTTTAATTATATCCAAAATTTGGGGTTCTTACACATAGAGAGAGGGTTCCTCATATGGCAAGGGGCTTGAGGTTTTCTCTATGGAGTGAGCTGCTATAATCTCTGAACCCTCACAAAGTTCTACTGTCTTTCCAGACACTACAGGCTCCAGTATACCACTTTCAGGGTCTATACTAGACTCTGATGTCTTCAGTAAAACTTCATTAGACACCATAGTTAGTGTTGGTCCCGGAGTATATTACAGAAGGGGGGGTTGAATGTAATACAGATAATTTCAAATCTTTAGCTCAACAACAATGATAAAGATTGTAAACTATCTACACATGAATTGCAAACACAATTAGTAATTCAAGATGTTCTCACAAAATAAATATTTTATTTATTTTGTAATGTGTTGCTACAACCTCGAGAAAAATGGTTTTCACAAGCTCCGACTTCTTGAAGGAAATCACTACAGAAAGAATGAGAGATGTGTCTCTATATAGACTAATCTTTCTCTAGCATCTCAGTCACATGGGTCGCGGAGCTATTGTCGTTTTCAAGTGACAGCTCCTCACAATTTGCCCACCCATGTGACCTTTCCTAAAATGCTATACAAACAGAGTTATCATTAAGCATAAGGCATTCAGGGTTCTTTCCAAAATTAGCTATAACAATTCTAGTAGTTGCAGACTTGTCATACTCTTGAATTGTCGAGCCTCGTCTTGTGATCTCTCAAGCTTCTATCGTAGTCTTACAGGTCTGCTAAAATCTTTGACGAATTGCAGCAAATCTGTTTCTCGAACATCTAAACTATCACGGGGGTTTGACTGAGATAAAATCCCAAAATCAAATAATTCAGTGAGACAGTAACCCTTGCCGCCAAGTTTGCTGTCATAGGAATATTCAGTAGTTGACAGCATGAGCTCCCGCCAATGTTGTTGTCAAAAATCCAAACTTGCTGTTAAGTGTGAGAATGTTGCTGTCCCCTGCTTCAGCCAATGTTGCTATCAAATGAAACTTGCTGTCGTGACCTTGCAATATGCAGTCTTCTTGTAACGTTACCATCAATGCATTGATAGTAACTTTATTATTGCTATCGAATTGATGTATTCTCTTGAGGCTTGAACATATCAATGAACTTCTTCCAAGATACATACTTATTACATTTCAGCAATTATTTGATTACAAGAACACACTCTAGCTGTGACAGTATGTTCTACTTAGCCTATACAAATAAACTAAGTACTAATTAAGTTGTCTCTACGCTATCACCCATAAATCCTAACAATCTCCCCCAATTTGTTTTTATGGACAATAACAACAAATTCTCAATACAAGTATGCTGACAACTTAACTAACATAGATCAGAATAGGATTCTAGAACATTTCCAAGCATTTAGCATTACATAGGACAATGATCTAAAGCAAAACAAGTACTCCTCGAGGTTGAGTAGATATGAGATTTACTTATCTTGTTATTAAGCTTTCCTGTTCTGTCTGTTCTCTCTCTTTCTGTGGAGAGCTTCTTCCAAGTACTTTCTGAGATCTTGCACTAGCTTCTTTTCATCAGCAGATACAGCATCATCTTCAATCTCATCAATGTACTGTTGGATTTGTTTAGTAGAGACATTCTGAACATCTTTCAGATCAAACCATGATTCAAAATCATAGGTGTAAGTTCTGAATTTCAAGATGTTGTTCTCAATCTTGAATCTTCTGCCAGGAAAAGAATTCAAGGTCACTCTTCTGTTTCTGTCAAGTTTTGGATCTTCATCTCTCCTACCATCAAAAATAACTTCCAACTCCCATGCACACAGCATTTCCAGTTTATGAGATGATCCAACAACTTTCCAGTATAGACCTTTCAGTACACAGGTCCTCAGCTTGTGAAAACTATCTGCATAGATTTCTTCTTTGCCATCTATGATCCTGAGAGGATTTTCTAGTGCGCATGGCTGATAGTTTGGAGCTACACTGTTCATCTTGTTGACTTTCTTGCATTTTTCTTTCAGCTCAGCTTCCACTACCTCAACAGTCTGTTTACCAATATTAGCTTTTCTCCTAGCAGCTTCAGCAGCTAATTCGGCTTCATAGGCAGTCATTGCTTCAGGTGTATAGGAGGGCATCCTTTCTGTCCAATCATACTTAGACACAAGTTCTTCCTCATCTATACTCACATCCTAATTTGCATCATCGATATTTCTCCAATCACCATATCTCTCATAAAGTTCATCATATCTTTCAGCATGGTACTTTTGGATGTCTTCCATGGCTTTCTTAGGAACATTTTTATACATCCCCATAAGCTCCACTATTCTTTCCAGCACGAAGTAATTGATAAGTGCATATTTTTGCATATTTTATTTACCTATTTATTGCTTGAACTCGTGTTTTAATAAATTATTTTGTTGCATTTCAGGTAAATCGTAAATAAATAAAGAAATGACAAAATAAATAAAGAAAGTGCAAGGAAGGAAAAAAGGAGGAAGAAAAAGGACCAAAAATGAAAGAAGGAAAAGAATTAGGAGCTTAGAGCAAAAGGAATATTTCAAGACAAGTGGAAGGTGGAGATCATCCCAACACATTAGAAAAGTGTATGGCTAAGATCAACTCTTCAAAGCTTAAGGGGGAAGGAATCAAATAGATGGCTAGGATTTCACCACCACACAACCCAAATGTATGGTGGGGATTTACCCAACACCCCCTTAACCCTAATTCCTATCCTATAAATACCCCCTCACCCCCCTTGTATTTAGAACTTAGATTTTAGGGTAGTTTTATTTTCTTGTATTTCCTTTAGTATCAAATCTTGTAAACACTCCTATTATAATTAATGCAATTTTTATTTTCTTTACTTCTTGTCTTGCTCTTTCGTTATTGTTGCCTTGTTTCGTTATTTTCGTAACCCGTTGCTAACCACTTGGGGTTGAAAGTAGCTCCTTAATTTACTTTTGTGTTATGTTTAAAATCGGTGTGTTAAATCTCTAGATATAATTTTTTGGTTATGTTCTTTAAACTTTCTTGCACTCTCTTTAATTTATCGACGAAGGCGCATACTTCGGCTCAAGCACGTTTTGTGTCCGGGGTTTGCTCTCTTTCTAGTTTATTTGCAAACTTTCATTTCGCTGCACTTGTTTATTTCATTGCCCGGTGACAGATTTGTTTTTGTTTTTTTTTTCTCTTTCGATTTCTTCTTTTACAACTGTTTGGGTTTCATTTTCCGGCATTAATTACTAACAGTGGCTGCTCCTTGTTGTTTTCCTTTTCTTAGTCTATTGATTTTGTGGCCCATTTAATTATTTTTTCATGTGTTCCATTTTGAGTTAATTAAGTCTGTTAGCTCATTTTCTTCTCAAGGCCCACATTCTAGTTTGAGTCCGTATGTTAGCCTCCTAATTTAACATCTGCATGTATTCAATTCTTGTTTTATGTAATCATGGTTGCCATCATTAAATAGTCTAATTATTGTTGTAGTCATCCATTAATCACTAATTTGCTATAATCATTACTTTAATCATTAATTAACCATTTTTGTAATTATTGCATTCCATCACTTTTATCATGTAGTTAATTTCTTTTACATTTATATGGTTTTTGATCCATTAATTTGTTTGGTTTTCAATTTCTAGCCCATGTTTAATTTAGTTCAAGCCCCGGCCCAAATCCATTCCAAACCCATTTCAATTTGTAGCCCATTTTCATGATTGTTTGTTTCTAGCCTATTTCATTTCCGGGCCATGTTTAATTTTGTCTGTTTGTTAACTTAGCTACATGTTTGTTTCTTTAATGCATTTCATATTTATGTTATTATTACTACTACTTTATTTTATCATCTAATCCTTAGATAATTACTAGCATCATTTAAATAACTTGTTTATACATAATTCATGTAACTTCTTTCATCTCGGTAACATGTCAACATGTTTTTTTAATTGTTTAATTAGTTAAATCACAACCCATTTCAAAATTAATTATCTAGTTCGCCTAAATTAAAAATAAAGGAATGCGAAAATAATAGTCCCTGTGGATCGAATCATAAAATTTACAACGAAACGAATTGTGCGCTTGCGATTCAAATGTTTATTTTTCTAGCACAACAAGTTTTTGGCGCCGCTGCCGGGGACTAATTATTTTTCGCACCTTAATTTTTAATTTTTTGAGTTAGTTTTATTTCTTGTCTTATTTTTATTTCGTTCTTTTTAGGAAATTGTGAGATTTCGGAACTCTTCTCAAGAAGCGTGGAAAATTGGAGTTTATGGAAAGTTTGCATCGGTAACCGTATCTCACTCTTTTCGCCCTTTTTATTTTTTAGAAAAACAAAAAAAAAATCAAAAAAATCAAAAATCACAAAAAAATTAGTTGTAAATACATAATTGTTGCATCATGCATTCATCACATAGGTGCACATCATCTAGATTTTTATTTTCTTGTTTTTTAATTTTTCGTACCTTAAATTGTGGTGATCGCTGGCGGACCAAGGTACGTTAAATTCTTTTTTTTCTTTAGTTTAGAACACGTAGTTTAAAGCATCCATAAATGTTTATAGTTTTTTATATCTCGTTGTTTGTTGCATTCATTTGTAAATAAATCTTAAGGGCAATTCTTCTTGCAACATGGGGGAAGGGATTTAATCACTCTTTCCTTGGCCCACAACAATTAATTTTCAACATTTTGCATCCCCTAGCCTTTTAATAAAATTAATTAGACATTTGCCCCTAGGATTTCGCGCTCAATTAGAAAGATGCCTAAAAATAAACGTAATTAAGACTTATTCACGACCTTCAGTGTCTAAGGTTCGCCTGGCTGTTAAGATTCGGTGTCTAAGTGACGAGTTTTGCCTCTTGGCAATGCCTGCTCTAATCTGGCCGAATCGGTCTGAATAATTCTTAATTTACGGAATTTTTAGTGTGTCTTAACGTTATGAGCAATGTCTAGTTATTTTATTTAGGGAACCTAGGTTAGATTTTTCTTTTGATTTTTCACCATTTATTTTGTGTGTTTCATCCTTGATCAATCTTTACCATGTCCGTAGCATTTAGGGAGCGTTATTACCAAGGTTGGGATTTTGACGAGGAGTTAGCGGATAATACGATGTGGTGTGAGCCAACTAGGGAACCTAGTGTATATAACGAGTCGTTTAGTACTTTTAGTGATTTGCATTATAGTAAAAACGATATTGCAATCGACTCTGAATTAGATGCTCTTACTAGACGACTCGAAGCCTTCGAAACCCTTAGTGGCCCTTCACACACGTCTTGGGACCCAAATTTCAACTCTCCGAGTCTCGATTTTCAACATGGCCCCGACTCTCAACAAGTCAACGCCATGTTTCAACCAACCTCTCGAAATGACCACTTTACATCGTCTTCTAATTCCGGTTGGAGAGATTATCCCGATCTCTCATGGAACCAAGGTCATAGCTATCAAACTCCGCCTCCACATTTTCAAGAACCGAACTCTTATCCAATTCCGAGTCAAGTTTCTTATTCGAGTTCAATTCAAACACCTGCCCACCCACCCGGATTTCATGATTCGAGTAGGAAACTTGACACCTTAGAAAAGAGTATCGAGGCTTTATTGATTTCTCAATCAAACTTCATGCGAACCATAACTTCTGATAGGCAAATTTTGAACTCTAATGTTCAAGCCTTATCTAAGTTAGAATTTCAAGTGAATCAATTAGCCACCATGTGCGAGCGTGAGACGATAACCACCCCGAATCCACCCGAGGTCAATCCTAAACTTCTTATCACTCAAAGACCTATCGATACTTTCGATGATATCATTTCTCCTAGGTCTAATGTTCAAGTTGACACTCCTTTCGGTGGTGATTCGCACAAAGAAGATTCTAATGCTGACATCATTCTTTCTCTAGGTCAAACGAAGAATCCCGATGATTCTGAGTTTGTGGCTTCACCTAGACAACCATCATCTTCTTCTAGTGAACTTTTCCTTTCATCTTCCAAACCTCTTCCTGAAAAACCCAAAGAACTTCATACTCAACCAATAGGAGCTAATCTAGTTAAGGAGGTTGTTTCAAGGTCAAATTTGGACGATCATGAGATTGAGTCTCTTCTTAAACAAGATTTTCAATTGCATTACGAGACCAATCGAGAGCTTCACGAATCTTTCAAGGATTTGACCTCGGAAGAGATGTTTGGAGAGATGGAGAATATTTGTTCCAAATGGGAAACCCAACATAAGGATAGTTCTTGTGATCCTAATTCTGTTGGTAAAACATTTTTCGAAGAGCCACCCCCACCCGTTTCTATTTCTTCATTTTCCACTCGTGCTCCATCTTTCATCGAAACTCATGATATTCATGACCAACATTTTATCGTAATTAATTTGCTTAAACAACAAAAAGAAGCATCCTCGTGGTCTATGGATGAAGTTAGGAATATGAATTTTATTCTTTCGCCTAATCGGATCGTTCGAGTGGTTTATGCTGTTTTCGTGGGTGAGTTTCTGAAATATGTTGGTTGTATAACAAAAATAGTTTTTCCGAGAGCAGGTATTGGTTAGTAAATATTTTTTTTGTACCTCCCATAGTAGAATTCAGGTATGGAGGAGGAATTGTGTGCGTGTGTGAGTTGTTTTCTTTCGTAATTTTTAGAATTTTTCAGTCTCCGTCATCCCTTATCAGGTATTTCCTCAACTTTCTCCTTTTTCATTTGCATTTCTTTATCCTTTCTCATTTCTCTTTTCTTTTGCATTTGCATACATTGAGGACAATGCATGATTTAGGTATGGGGGTTTTTAGTGTAAATAGTAAAAATTGAAAATCCAAAAAATTAAAAAATCAAAAAATCAAAAAGAGTTCTTTTCGTATTCTAGTCTTGTTAATTGATTGCTAGTTGCTTGATGCACCCTTGCATGCTATGATAATCTTATGATCCATTAACTTTTGTTTGAGAAGTGATTTGCTAAAGTTCTTGTTCACACACTTACACTAGCAAGGTGAAGCTAGTAGACTTATTTGAATTGTGCATGAAATTAGAAGGTCATGATTAGGTGTAAGATGATTTGGTCTTCATGCTTTGAGTACAAGTAGGTGCATTGAGGATACCATTTCTTGAGATTGATTATGTTTTACCACACCAAATGAGTTTTGAGCCTATATGCACATCTTTTGCATTTATATTCGTTTGCTTGAGAGTCCAATTGTCATTTGCATCGATAGCACTTGTTTGAGTTCCTTCTTGAAACGCATGACATTGATTGATGATAAAATGATAAAGGCACTTACGAATAACCAATATTTCCCAAAATATCCACACCATGCTTATGTGATCAATTAGTTAACCCTTTGAGCTTAATCATATTTTTTCGGTGACACACCACATTACTCGCCTAAGACCTTTTTCTTGTTCAGCCTTACGTATTCTTGATCCCATTTTGTCAAAGGCTAGTAGGAACTTGAGGGAGCAATAAGGTGTATGAAATAGGGTTTACTATTGTTCATAACTTTTGAGGAAATATTTGTTGTTACCTTGATAGTCGATTTTCAAAGTTAAATCTAATTGAGGATTATTGTTACATTTATCTTAGCTCTCATAAAAAAAATAAAGAAAAAAAGGAAAAAAATGAATAAAGAAAAAAAAATGAAAAAAATGAAAAAAAAAGAAAAAAAAGAATATATTTACATATGAGAGCATACTTATGTTTTTGTAATCCTCCTTCATTCGACTATTCAAGGCTTTTTGTTGAAAATGAAAATAAATTGTGTGGGGAGGAAGTTTGGTGTTGTGCATGATATTCATGGTGACTACTAGCTTTTGACACTTCACCTTATTTTGGCCTTTCTTGACATACCTTATTTTGGCCTTTCTTGACATACCTTGTCCCTAGCCCCATTGGACTTGGATGTGGCGACTGATCATCGTCAATCCTTGTCAGGTTTTGTGTTTTCTTTAAGTCCCATTCCTCCATTTTGGAAAAATGCTCTGACACTGTTTCTTGGGCTTTTGTGCCAAGTTGCTGATAGTGTTCTATTTTGATGAGAAAGATGTTGATTCAATGCAGTATCTAGAACTGCAAGTTTATTTTGAAAACAAGGGCACATATTGTTGCACCTTCGAGATTTATCAACTATGACAAGTGATTTTATAACTGATCGAAACAAACAAGTATATCAACTGCCAATCATATGAAATGTTATATTGCTTACCTTATACATATATTCTTGCTGAGCTATAGTTGCTCACTCTTGCTTGTTTTCAAATTTTACAAACACAACAGCTAAGCGAAATGGCAAGACCCAGGCAGACTGTTCGAAAGCAGGTGACTAGGCCCGAGCCACCACTTGAGATCCCACCGGTAGGCCCCATTAGCCGGATTGGTTGGCAGCTTTTGTTAGTACGTTTTATTTATCAGCATGACCTGTGCAAGGCAGTGTATCGTAACAAACTTTCAAGCCGCCAACTTCGCTTCATATCGAAGTGTTGCTGGTAGAATAAATACTATTTAATTCGGTCTGTAATAACTCTGATAACATTATTACTGTTTAATCAATGTGTGACGTTTCTGAGGCTCTAACCTGTGTGTGTGAGTGTGGTGTGAGTTTATTGTGGGGTCGATGGCTGTGTTATATATGTTATGTGCAAGAACAGGTATGTTACTAATGGAAAATGGACCGTGAGCGCCTAGATCTCCGACCCCGGATCTGGGGGCGTCACAGACTATGTGAATCCTTGCACTTTCCACACCAAGACTTTGCAAATTCATTTTGATTCTTAAGTTGATGTATCATGAGAGGACATGTATGTGTGGTGTGCATTGCCATGTGATCTTTTATACAAGCTAGATGGATTTTGTGGGTACATTCACTTTAGGCCCTCACGAGACCTCACTCGTCCACTAGGGCTGCCTAGGGGTTTAAAGGGCTTGTTGCATATGCCAAATGCAACCGTCACACCTACGAAAAGGAGTATAGGACTTTTTATCTAGATTTTCTTTTTGTTTTTACTCGAGGACGAGCAAAAGATAGGTATGGGGGCATTTGATAAGTGCATATTTTCGCATATTTTATTTACCTATTTATTGCTTGAACTCGTGTTTTAATAAATTATTTTGTTGCATTTCAGGTAAATCGTAAATAAATAAAGAAATGACAAAATAAATAAATAAAGTGCAAGGAAGGGAAAAAGGAGAAAGAAAAAGGACCAAAAATGAAAGAAGGAAAAGAATTAGGAGCTTGGAGCAAAAGGAATATTTCAAGACAAGTGGAAGGTGGAGATCATCCCAACACATTAGAAAAGTGTATGGCTAAGATCAACTCTTCAAAGCTTAAGGGGGAAGGAATCAAATAGATGGCTAGGATTTCACCACCACACAACCCAAATGTATGGTGGGGATTTACCCAACACCCCCTTAACCCTAATTCCTATCATATAAATACCCCCTCACCCCCCTTGTATTTAGAACTTAGATTTTAGGGTAGTTTTATTTTCTTGTATTTTCTTTAGTTTCAAATCTTGTAAACACTCCTATTATAATTAATGCAATTTTTATTTTCTTTACTTCTTGTCTTGCTCTTTCGTTATTGTTGCCTTGTTTCTTTATTTTCGTAAACCCGTTGCTAACCACTTGGGGTTGAAAGTAGCTCCTTAATTTACTTTTGTGTTATGTTTAAAATCGGTGTGTTAAATCTCTAGATATAATTTTTCGGTTATGTTCTTTAAACTTTCTTGCACTCTCTTTAATTTATCGACGAAGGCGCATACTTCGGCTCAAACACGTTTTGTGTCCGGGCTTTGCTCTCTTTCTAGTTTATTTGCAAACTTTCATTTCGCAGCACTTGTTTATTTCATTGCCTGGTGACAGATTTGTTTTTGTTTTTTTTCTCTTTCGATTTCTTCTTTTACAACTGTTTGGGTTTCATTTTCCGGCATTAATTACTAACAGTGGCTGCTCCTTGTTGTTTTCCTTTTCATAGTCTATTGATTTTGTGGCCCATTTAATTATTTTTTCATGTGTTCCATTTTGAGTTAATTAAGTCTGTTAGCTCATTTTCTTCTCAAGGCCCACATTCTAGTTTGAGTCCGTATGTTAGCCTCCTAATTTAACATTTGCATGTATTCAATTCTTGTTTTATGTAATCATGGTTGCCATCATTAAATAGTCTAATTATTGTTGTAGTCATCCATTAATCACTAATTTGCTATAATCATTACTTTAATCATTAATTAACCATTTTTGTAATTATTGCATTCCATCACTTTTATCATGTAGTTAATTTCTTTTACATTTATATGGTTTTTGATCCATTAATTTGTTTGGTTTTCAATTTCTAGCCCATGTTTAATTTAGTTCAAGCCCTCGTCCAAATCCATTCCAAACCCATTTCAATTTGTAGCCCATTTTCATGATTGTTTGTTTCTAGCCTATTTCATTTCCGGGCCATGTTTAATTTTGTCTGTTTGTTAACTTAGCTACATGTTTGTTTCTTTAATGCATTTCATATTTATGTTATTATTACTACTACTTTATTTTATCATCTAATCCTTAGATAATTACTAGCATCATTTAAATAACTTGTTTATACATAATTCATGTAACTTCTTTCATCTCGGTAACATGTCAACATGTTTTTTTAATTGTTTAATTTGTTAAATCACAACCCATTTCAAAATTAATTATCTAGTTCGCCTAAATTAAAAATAAAGGAATGCGAAAATAATAGTCCCTGTGGATCGAATCATAAAATTTACAACGAAACGAATTGTGCGCTTGCGATTCAAATGTTTATTTTTCTAGCACAACAGTAATTAACTCTACGCCTTACTTCTTGTGATGTTTGTTTAAGAGTGTATCTGTCTATTATTATTGACATATTCACCATAGTGAAATCCTTCTCAATAAACATGACTTTTGCCTTATCTTTCCAAAGAATGTATCTGGATGCATATTCTTTAGAATTATCCAGCTCCAATTTGACTGAAGTGATATCTCGTGTCACAGCTTCCTTCTGGATTTCGAAGCTAATTATTTCTCTTCTTCGAATAGGCTTCTTAAGAAACACCACTCCATGCTTCTTTTTCCTTGCTGCAGCCTTTGTCATGCCCTTTCTTGGAACTGTATGCCAGGCTTTTGCTCTTTGTTTTGTCTTCCTAGACTTGGATGTCTTGATAGTTTTGCCTGTGACAGCTTCTTCATTCAAGCTCTTGACACTATCTTTCATGACAGTGTCTTCTTTGACAGCAGCTTCTTCGACAGTAACTTTACCATTCTTGACAGCTTCCTTGTTGACAGTATCTTTTTCAGCATAAAAACAGTCAATAACAAATCTTAAGATACTTCCTTCCAGTTTGTCAAGAATGTTTGTCTCTCCCTCATCTTTAGCTTCAACATCTTTCTTATCAACCTTGGGAGCTTCTTCCTTTGCTTCCTCCTGAGTCTGACTTCCAGTAATCTCAGTAGTTTCTTGACCACTTCCAGTTGTACCAGATCCTCCAGTTCCATCAAGATCATCATCATCAAGGGTGTCATTATATGTGCAGCTTCCACCACTTTCACTTCTTCTGGCATTAGCTTCAGAAATTAATTTCTTCACTTGAGAGCTAAGACTTTCATCTCTCTTTGCCAGCAGTTTGTGAATAGATTTGATAGCCTTGACTTTGTCTTTGTTTATCTTAGATTTGAGGATCTGTTTCAGCACTGCCATAATTATGTTAGAATGCAATCTAGGTTCTTCACTTAGGATCAGAAATCCAATCCTTTTAGCTCATGTGCTTGTTGTTGTTCTGTAGCAAATACCATAGGATTCTTCAATCACTTTTGGTAGCTTTTCTTCAACAAGACTTTTAATTTGTGCTAGCAGATCGTTATTGAAGATTGTAGAATTGGCTTTCACTTTCGTTCCCATGGCATTCAGTACTCTAGCTTGCAGACTTTGCAGTATCTGCATTGTAATGAATATAGAGATGCCAGTTTTCAGATAAACATCAACTACCCATCTTTTCTCCAGATTGACCTTCACAGAGATACTTGTTATTTTGTTCTTAGTTATTGGTGACAGTTTTGTATATACTCCTCCTGCCTCTTTTATGGCACTATTCACCAATGCACTGAATTCTTCATCTTTGTTCTGCAAAGTACTCTCCATGTAGGTAACCATCATCGTTTCTGCCTCTTCTGGACTATATTCACTTCCATCAGACCAAATGTGTCCTCTTGTAGGATTTACCTTTTTAGGCATTTTGTCTTTGCCTTTGCCGAGTCTGTTGGATTCTTCCATTTCTCTCCAATGTTTCTGTAGTGGAGTTTCCATGACTTCAGGAGCTGGTTCATTGATTTTCAAAGGAGGCAATGTTGATGTTTAATCCCTTTGTAATTGCTCCAATACTTCTTTAGTCACCAACATTGGCTCACCATCTACTTCAACAGATTCACCAATTCCACTAGCTCTCAACTCTTCACCAAAGATTCTATCTTCATTTGCATTTTGCTCCCCCTTACTTCCATCTCCATCTTCTTCCATTTGCTCCCCCTCTCTTCTAGACACCCCCTTGCTTGTTGCTCAACCTTGTGTCTCCTTCTTCACTGGACTTACAGTATTCTGATTTTGCACTTTATTCTGATCTACCACTTTCTCCCCCTTAGTTAAGTTGACAGCACTAAGGGCAACAGAAAACGATAACAGATTTTGTTGAATCTCAGCAAAGCCAGTAGCTACCATGGTGGACAGACCATTAAGTTTAGCTTCCATGGAAGCACATCTGCCCTCAAGGGATTTCAACCTTGATTCAGCTTGTTTAGAAGGACCATCAAACCTTAACCTTTTTGATGAGAAAGGAAAAGACTGAGGCAAGGAGGCTATGGGGTGTCTCACACTCTCATTGTTTTTCTGAGTGATCTCATCACTCCTCACAGAATGACTCTCAAGGCCTAGTGCCTTTTTGTGTGGGGTTCCCTCAAATTCACTCTGGACATGCTCAAGTCCCTCTCCTTTTTCCAGCTCATTTGGCTACCTCTCATTTTTATGCTCACCTCTCTTTTCTTTTATCTATCTTTTCTTTTGCACTCCCTCACTCATCCTAGATGCATTGGTATGAGCAGTACATACATGCATTGAAAGAGAAGGTTTAGATTTTACCTTTCTGAAAGTAGAGATTAGCACATGATCATTATCAGAAGCATCTTCAACAATTACTGAATCTTGATTACACTGTGAAGAGGTGACAACATCTTTGACCAAAATGTTACTATCCACAGGTGGGTTAACAGCAACTTTTGTGGTGTCTTTGACAATAGCTGAGGCTGTGACAGCAACTTCCTGAAGGTCAGTTGCTTTTTGGAGGTCGACCAAGATGTTGGTTGTTTCATTTTCTGGCAGATTACCATCTTGATCTAGCTCAGTGTTTGAGGGAGTGGTATCCATTTCACTTTGAGAAATGGGTTCTTGTAGACCACTTGATGGGGGCTCATCCATGACTTGAGATGGATGATCAAAACCTGAAGGGTTGGGACTGTCCCCTTCTCTAGGTTGTTGAGAAGAAACAATTGATGGATTAGAGAATAAAGAAAGTGATGGTATAGAAGAGATTTCTAGCTGTTCCACAGAGATAACTTGTGGAACATCAAGAGTAGAAGTTCCATGACCCTCACTGTGCCCTAACTCCATGTGCATTTCTGTAAGTGTAGCCTCCTCATGAGTGAGTACATGAGGTTGTGTAGACTCTTTACAGGATACCTTGGGAGACAGGACAGTTTCAGTAGATACTTCTTGTTGAGAAGAAGCACCTAGGGATGTGTTTGATTCCCTTTTATCCTCCACAGCCATTTGTGAGACTGAGGGGTGGCTGCCAGTGGTTTTGTCCCTCTTAGCTCTCTTCTTCTTAAACTCAAGAGGAACCATTGTGGGTTCACTTTTACTAACATCCTTATTTGCTACACCAGGTGCTGTTTCTCCCTCAACATTCTCAGAACTACCACAAACTCCAGTTTCCAAGGGTCTTTTCTTGGATTCTTGCAAGGCTATCTTTGTGGGTTTTGTTTGTCTGGAAGGTCTTATTGGAACGAATGGTGTAGAATGTGGGTTAACTGAATTTGGATCTAATTCAGCTTCATTCTCAAGGGAGAAATTAACATACCCAGAAGGTAGTTTAAAATCAAGATTAGGCTCTTGATCAGCCATGTGTTTGGTGAAACAGAGTGGAATATGTGCATTCAAATTTTGTGAATTGAGTGATGTGTGTGTATTTCTTTTCAAAACATTGCACTCCATAGTTAGAGATGCATTATCATCAGTACCACATAATGAATTTAAACACATTGTAAGAAAGCGAGGATAGACATGTACCTTCCTGCTCAGAGCTGACTTGAGTTGACTGATAAGCAGCTTTCCAACATCCACTTTGTAACCATGGACTAGAGAGTGAGTGAGCTTCTTGATGTAGGAGGGAATTCCATTCCAGCCAGTGGTTTTGGTTGAGAAAACCTTCACCATGACATCAAAAATCATGCTCCATTCTTTTCTCAAATACTTTCTGTCCATTTCACCAGTTGAGTACCAATTTGATGTACCCTCTTCAAGAACAGGACCAGAATACCCAATTTTCAAGAAAAACTTCTTCAGGGTTTCATCACTTGCAAGTTCCTTGTATGATTCTTTAGCTCGCAGTCCAGTTCCCAAAGCTTCATTAATACCTTTTATTGTGAGGATGCAGGTAACCCCTTTAATTTTGCAGTTTATAGTGTCTTTACCTGCACCTCCTGGAACAAAGGCAGATTTCCAGAATTCTTCAAGTCTTTCTAGGTCCAAAGATGGAGTAGAGGTTATAGCATGACCTAGATATGACTTGTTTAAGAAGGATACGAGTCCTTTGAACCCTTCACCAGCATCTCCAGCAGAGACAATACCAGCAAAGTTTGTTTGAGAAGAGGATTGTTTGGGTGCCATTTTTTTTTTTGAGTTTTGGGAGAGAGAGATTTTTGCTTTTTAGAGAGAGATAGAGAGGTTATGTTGAGTGTTGTGTGTTGACAATTACTTACATGAAAATAGCAAATGTTTTACTGAAGAAGGGAAAGTTGTAATGTCTTAGCCCATTAATCAGTCACGTGGTGTTGTGGGTAGTTACTTTTTAGTGGCTGTAAATCGTGGAGGTAAAATCCCAATTAAATCGGTTTACTAATCTTGACAGTAAGCTGTGCGCTGTAACAAATTCATTAGTAATTTAGGAGGATGACAGCAAGTTTGCTTGACAGTAACATCGGCACAAGAACATGCTATCACCATTAAGCAATTTATACAATTTCCTTTAAAATTTCATGACAGAAAATTTTTCCGTTGCTGATAAGGAACTTGCTGTCAAGGCACATCATGACAGCATCTTCACTTATTGACAGCAACTTGAGCAGAAATAATTTGTGTCATGAATTTTAATCGACTTCGCCCATTGCTTAAGAGTAAAATTACCAATTAGCATTTTAATCGATTTAAGCACATATTTGTTAAGCAAGCACACATCCACATACATCCACACACACAAACATACATGCATACAACAATAGATAATCAAGATGAGAGATAAGGCATGCAATAGCACTGGGGAGACGAAACGATGAAAATTTTTCATTAAAAAACACATTAAAACAATACAAATAGTTCTTAAGAACTGAACATCATTTCTTATTAAGCTCAACAGGAGCTTCCAACACCAGCTTCTCGACGACCTCCCTTATTCCTTCTTCCTCGGTGATCCCTTTTGCATCTAGATAAGCTTGAAGCTTATCAAGGAAAGGACTGAGAGGATTCTCATCAGCAGCAGTAGTCTCCTCCGTTTGCTTAGGCACCTCAAAAGCTTTCTGAAGTGGACATCTCAAAAGCTTTCCTCTTGTTCATTCTCTAGAGTCTCTTAGTGTGTAATGAAGAATAAGGGTTTGGCCTCAATCTTATTTATAACACATTAAGTGACGCTACAGCTTCCCATACGCTTCATTTTAATAAAGTATTAAACTTTAAAAATAAAAGGACTGACTAATGCCTGAGCTCATTTGAAATGACACGACTAGTTGTCACTGGCACGCGTATGGTTTAAGTTAATGTCACGTGACTACTCATTACATAAGTTAAAACAGGCATGTAATTTGAATTTAGCATAGTCATAGCAAGCATGCTGTCAATTAAACAAGTAGCACATACGACAGTTACTTCTCATGACAGTAACATTGAAAGCTATGGTCACAAGCTGCAATATAACCACTTTGAAAATGTAAAAACTAGTAAGTTAACATACTACATTTAGCATTCCCAATTCACTTACCAACCTGTTGAAGGTTGCTTCATCTAGTGGCTTCGTGAAAATGTCTGTAAGTTGCTTTTCTGTTGGAACATAAACCAGCTTCACAGTTCCCTTTTCAACATGCTCTCTGATGAAATGATGTCTAATATCAATGTGCTTCGTCCTGGAGTGTTGAACTGGATTATTTGAGATGGATATGGCACTGGTGTTATCACAATAAATGGGAATATTGGACAACTCTAAGCCATAATCCATTAGCTGATTTTTCATCCAAAGAATTTGAGCACAGCAACTTCCAGCTACAATGTATTCAACTTCTGCAATTGAGGTAGACACAGAATACTGCTTTTTGCTAAACCATGACACTAATCTTCCACCAAGAAATTGACAGCTTCCTGTTGTACCTTTTCTGTCAATCTTGCATCCAGCATAGTCTAAATCCGAATATCCTATCAGATCAAATCCAGAATCTTTAGGATATCAAAGGCCTAAATTTGGAGTACCTTTGAGATATTAAAGATTCTCTTGATTGCTACCAAGTGTGACTCTTTTGGATCAGCTTGAAACCTTGCACAGAGACATGTAGCAAACATAATATCTGGTCTACTCGCAGTTAGATACAGCAATGATCCCACCATGCCCCTGTAGGTACTAGAATCCACTTTCTTTCCTTTAGGATCTAAATCTAGTTTGGTTGCAGTAGAGATAGGTGTCTTGGAAGGTGATGCATATTCCAAGTTGAACTTTTTGAGAAGTTCCTTGACATATTTCTCTTGGCAAATGAAGAGGCCATCATCCTTTTAATGAATTTGTAAATCTAGGAAAAATGACAGTTCTCCCATCATACTCATCTCATATTTGTTCCTCATAAGAGATGAAAACTTTTCACACAGCTTCTCATTTGTAGAACCAAGGATTATGTCATCAACATAGATCTGCACCAGAATGATGTCTTTGCCATGATGCTTGTACAACAGTGTCTTATCCACAACACCTCTTACAAATTGATTCTCCAGCAGAAAGGTAGAGAGAGTATCATACCAAGCTCTAGGGTCTTGCTTCAATCCATAAAGTGCCTTGAACAGTTTGTAGACAAAGTCATACAATTTAGCATCTTCAAATCCAGGTGGCTGTTCAACGTACACTTCCTCCTCTAGCTCTCCATTGAGAAAAGCACTTTTGACATCAATTTGGAACACTTTGAAGTTACAGTGTGTAGCATAGGCTAGGAAAATTCTTATGGCTTCAAGTCTGGCAACAGGTGCAAATGTTTCATCATAGTCTATTCCTTCCTGTTGATAGTATCCTTTGGCCACTAGTCTTGCTTTGTTCCTTGTCACGTTTCCACCTTCATCCAGTTTGTTTCTGATGACCCATTTTGTGTCAACAACTGATTTCCCTTTAGGTCTAAGGACTAGCTTCCATACATTATTTCTTTCAAATTGGTTGAGTTCTTCTTGCATGGCTATCACCCAATCTGAATCCAACAATGCTTCATCAGTTGACTTTGGCTCAGTTTGAGATAAAAAGCAAGAGAACATGCTATCAGCAGAAATATTTCTCCTTGTCCTTATACCAGTAGTGGGATCACCAATGATTAGATTGCTGGTGTGATCTCTGTTCCACTTAGTGGTTCTAGGCAAGCTTCTTTCTTGATCTACTTGATCAGTTCCTCTTTGAAGAGTTGATTCTCTACCATTGATGGTTTCTCCTTCATGTTCTTCAACATCTCCAGACTCATTCTCATTCTGATGATTGGGAGTTATTGTTTGAGACTGAGCTGGAGTTTGAGTAACATCATTGGTGTTGACAGCATCTCTTCCAAACTCAATGGAATGAGTGCAAGTAGGTTCATCAGCAACAACTTCTTCTTCCTCCAAGTAACCTTGATTTTCAAATCTAAGAGGCTCCATTTGACCATCCTCTTGTAATCCAGGGAACTTGGTTTCATCAAATGTGACATTTACACTTTCTTCAATGACTTTGTGATCAATGACATAGACTCTGTACACAGTCCTTTCCAATCCATATCCCATGAAAATACCTTCATAAGCTTTAGCATCAAACTTTCCTTTCCTTTCATGGTTCTCAATCATCATGAAACACTTACTCCCAAATACATGAAAATATTTGACAGTTGGTTTCTTTCCTCTTAACAGATAGTAAGGAGTGTTTCCATGAGTCTTGTTGATCAAGGTTCTGTTCTGTGTGTAGCAAGCTGTATTAAAAGCTTTTGCCCAGAAATATGTTGGTAATTTAGAATCATTCAACATAGTTCTCGCAGCTTCAATGAGAGTTCTATTCTTTCTTTTTACAACTCCATTTTGTTGTGGTGTCCTGGCAGTGGAGAATTCTTGGACAATGCCTTCTTCCTTGCAGAAGTTTCCCAGTGTGGCATTTCTGAACTCAGTACCATTATCACTTCTCAGATATTGAATTTTTGCATTCGAGGTTATATCAAGAACTCTTATGTGATCAATGATTTCTTGAGTAGCTTCGTCCTTTGTCTCTAAGAACTTTACCCAAGTGTATCTCGAGTAATCATCCACCATTACCAGGGCATATCTCTTTCTTGCAAGAGATTGAACATTTACTGGACCAAACCAATCCATATGAATTAATTTGAGTGGCTCAGTGTTGGTATTCACTTGCTTTGACTTGTGCACTAATCTTTTCAATTTACCCATTTGACAATCCTCGCACAATCCTTCTCGATAGAATTCCTGTTGAGGTATTCCTCTCACCAAATCCTACTTCATCAGAATATTTATATTCTTGAAATTGAGATGGGAGAGCTTCTTGTGCCAAAGAATGCTTTCACCAACTGATGCTTTACTTTAAAATAGTAAGCCTTGTCTTTCTTCACAGAATTTAAGTCTGCAACGAACAAGCTTCTTTTCCTGACTCCTTTCAGGGAGAGGCTTCCATCCTTCTTGTGATAGATATTGCAAACCATCATATCAAAGTCAACCTTGAATCGCCTGTCACTGAACTAGCTGACACTGAGTAGGTTATGCTTCAATCCATCTACAAGAGCAATGTCTTCAATGACAACATTTCCAATTTCCAAACAGCCATATCCCACAGTGTAACCTTTGTTGTTGTCTCCAAAAGTTATGATTGGGTCTGCTTTCTCCACAAAATGTGATAGCAGGGCTATATCACCTGTCATGTGTCTGGAACATCCAATATCGATGATCCACATGACTTGCTTCTACTTTTTGCCCTGCAACACAGATGATTTTAATTTGCATCTAGTACCCGAACCCTGTTGGGTCCTGCAGTTACAGCATTATCATTCATATCATTCTATTTCACATTTGAATCAACACTAGAATCCTCTTGTTTGACTACTTTCACTGTCCACTTAGGCTTAGAGTTAGACTTGGTCTTTCTCTTGGTGGATGTTGCCTTTTTACCAACATAGGCAGGCTTAGAAGTCTCAGTAGTTTGCATATAGGAACATCTTTCAGTAGACAGAATAGGCAAATTGAAACAAGTACTCATAACAACAATCTTGCATGGCATACAGTCAATATTATTACAGACGTCCACTTCTCTTTGCATGATGGGGGTTCTATGTAAGTTACCACTAACATTGGTCGCATTAACCTTGTTTTTGTTGGATTTCTTACAAACAAATGTTAAATGTTGAGATGAGCCACAATTATTGCAAAGCTTCCTAGGAGCATCTTTAACATGTGCATAGCCATTATTTTTGTCAATTCCTAACTTGCCATTCCTATTCTTAGGCTTGTAGGCATTTACCTTGACAGTGTGATCTGAAGTTGCTGTCGAGCTACCTTTAACAGTACCTTTCTTTCCCTCTGTCTTGACAGCAGGTTTGAAAGTTGTTATCTTGGGTTGTCTCTTGACAGTATCTGATAAGTGGATTTTATATCTACTTGGAACGTTCCATATCGGCTTAAATTGATTGTCTTGGACTCAAGTTTGTTGTAGTTTTGATGTGTTTTTGTTTAGTTGTGCAGGTTCATGAAATATCGATTAGGGTTGATGTTTTCGTCAATTTTGGAGTTGAATTCGAGCATAGGAATGAGGAATGTAGTCTTTCCATAGGCTACCATGAAGGTTCATGAGTCAAAGGAATGAAGAACGGGAAGTGGCAAAAGAATCGGAAGAGAAAACGGATGAGAAATAAACAAATTGTGGAAAATTCGGATTTCCGGGTAGGTTGCGCAGTCTTCACTGTTTTGGCCATATCTGGAGTTCTACAAGTCCGTTTGATACCCGTAAGCAGTCCACGCGAAGCTTGGGAAATTTTCTATCAATATAAAGCAAAATAAAAATCTGGACAAAAAGTGAGTGCGCAGACTGTGCCCTAACAGCGCAGACTGCGCCCTAAATCGCCAAAAAGTGGGCAGACTGCGCCCTAGGTGCGCAAACTGCGCCCCTGGACATAATGCTACTGCGCAGGCTACGCCCTAGGTGCGCAGGCTGTGCCCCTGTGCGGCCAAATTTGCTGAATTTTGACCGTTTTGCCCTAATTCGAGTTGTAAACGTATTTTTGGCAGTTTTCTGTACCAAGTCAAATTCTATCAGTTTTGTAAGGTTGTTTCTTGTGTAGCAAGGCTTCTTAAGCCTATATAAACACATTGAATCATTGTAATTTATATCATCGTTACATATCATAGCATAGAATTGCAAGGGAGAAAAGGGGAGAAAGATCAAACGCTCGTGACAAGCAACGGATCTCGATCTACTTCATCTTTTGTGTTCTTTTCTTAGGCGTTATTCTGGATTCTAGATTTGTTTTCTCAACTCTTTGTTTTAATAATATTCTTATTTTCATTCATATTTTGTTTCATACCATGTTTTCATTTAATCCCATGGTGACGAATGGTTCAATTATGAACTAATCGTTGTCATGGGATTCTAACGGATTTATCTATGTAGATTAGTAGTGTGAATGCTGTAAAGATCTGTGTGTGATGAGTTCTTGATATCCTTGTATGGTCAATCTTAATGCTTTTAGATGCGTAGCTAACATCTAAATTGAATTGTTAATCTCTTGTGAAGTGAAAGTGGATCTTGAGATTTAGAACATGCCATGCTAGCATAGGTTCATAATTGGTTATCAATATGATTCGTAGTATAAGATGAAAATACTTATATTGCCCTATGTGATCAATATGAGTAACTTGTTCTTCAACCTTTATGTTTTCAAATTCTATAGACATATAGGGTCTAACCATAATTGGTGTCTATTCATCTTCTATCTCTTTTGTGGATGTATGAGTAGTTTGGTATATGTATGCTGACAGGTAACGTGTACTTGTTTCGTGTTATTCGATCAGTTATCAAAATCATCACATGCATTGATTAAAGGCGTCAACTCTAAGTGAAGTAGATAATGAAGTTAGAGTCCCATGTATATTCTCATATAAGTAATTCAATTTTAAATCTCAGTCGTTAATTAATTCTTAGTTTGATAATTTGCATCTTAGTTTAATTTAGATAATTAAAAACCATATTTGTTTATTGTCTTAGCAGTGAATTAAAGCCATACATTGTTGAATAGGTGCATTAACTGAATAGAACCATAACCAGATCTTTGTGGAACGAACTTGATTTTATCTATATTACTTGTGACCACGTATACTTGCGTGATATTAGTGCAAACAAGTTTTTGGCACCGCTGCCGGGGATCATCAGTGTTTTATTTTTAGTTTATGTGCTTGTCATCAGTGGTCGTTAGCGTTCACTGACTCGGATTGTTTTTGTCATCTATTCTTTTGTAGTTCGTTGGCGTTTCAGGTACTTGTTAGAGAGCGAATATAGATCTGAGTGATGCAGCTACAGCTATAGCAGTTGAAGGCGTTGACTTGAAAGATGGATTTTCTAACTTACTATGGAGTTCAGCAGGTGGCTAGTGTTTGTGAGCTATGTGCGGGCGCACATGAGACGAATCAGTGTGCTATCTCTTATGAATCGGCACAGTGGGTGAGCAATTTTCAGCGACCTTCGCAACCAGCTCATGCCACCTATCATCTTTACAACATAAACCATCTTGATTTCAGCTGGAGTAACAATCAAGGTGGCATGCTACAACCACAACAGCTTTATCAGCAGTATCCAGGTCAACAATATGGAGCACAGCCTTACAATCACCAGAATTTTCAACAGCGATATGCCCCGTGGCAATCACAACCTCCGGGTTTTCAGTAACAACAATCATATGTTGGGTCTGGGAATTCCACTTATGACGAATCTGAATTGGAAGAATTGAGGTTGTTGTTTAAAAGCAACGCTGTCTCGTTTAAGAATTTGGAAAATCAGATTGGGCAGATTACTAGTGCCTTACTTAGTAGGCAACAAGGAACTCTTCCTAGCGATACGGAGGCTAATCCAGGCAGACGGGAAAGCAAGGAACAGGTGAAGGCAGTAACTTTGAGATCGGGAAAGGTTACATTATATCCAAAATCAGTAGCTGAGGAAGATGAAGATGTTCAGAATCAACAAGTTGAAAATTTTGCAGTGCCTGAAATTGAAAAATCTGACTTGGTAGCTGATCAGCTAGTAAAAGAAGTAGAAAAGAACAAGGAATCTATTGAGAAGGCTTCTCCAGAGCAATTTACAAATATCAATCAGATCTACCCTCCTCCTCCATATCCAAAGAGACTCTTGGAATTTCCGGTAGAGGAGGAAGAGTGTTTTGGCAAGTCGGACCCCTTAGACAATGATTTACAAGGAAAGTCTGATACTGAAGGTAAGGAATTAGGCGTGGCTGATCTTTGGGATTCTAAGGTGCTGCGTGATGTGGTGGTATCATGGTCAAATCTTGTGGATAGTTCGTTTGATCCTAAGTCTGTTGTTAAGACTTCTGTTGCTGAACCACCCACTTTCGTTCCTAGTCCGTTTATTTCCACTCTGGGTCAGCCTTTGGTAGTTAATTATCTTGTTGAAGAAGCTTCCAAACTCGAGCTTAAACCTCCATATCACTTAAGGTATGTATATTCGGGCCAATCATCTGCTTTGCTTATTATTATTGTTGCTAACTTGTCAGGTAGTGGAGTGAACATTGTTACTGAGACTTTTGAGGAGCAAAGAAGGCTAAAATTTGTCATCAAGGTTGTAGCTCCGAAAAAGATAATTAAATGGTCATATAGAGATACGGTGTCAAAATTTTCAAGAGAAAAGCCATTGCCATGTCTATCTAAAGACTTTAAACAAGAGCGCTTCATGGGAGGCAACCCATGTGGTTCCGATGAGTAGGTATGTTCTACTATCCTTCATATTTACTTTCATTCAATGTGGACATTGAATCTTTCAAGTTTGGGGGTGGTTTGGGGGATAAGTAGTGTATTTGTAGTTATTTGTGATTATGTGTTATTGTGTTCATATAGATATCATATTTTGCATATTAGTGGTAGTTCATGCATGTATGTTCGTGTTATCTACGTTGTTTCATATAGGACATTCTGTTTTTATTTTTTGTACAATGTGAGTTCATATAGTTGCATTTGCATGGCATGCATTTTTCATGATTCCTTAGAACGAGCTATTCTGATTGGTAGGTAGATGTCTAATTGAGTGTTGTAATGATGAATAGAGGGTTGATTTATAGTTCTTATGAAATTGACTTGCATGCTTCAGGAACAAAACTTTTACACAGTCTCATCATTTGCTTTTGGGCTAGGTTGAGGTAATGCTTGTTTGGCTGTTTTAGATTTAATCACTTGATTTTATGTAGAATATTCGTTATTCCCTTGATGGCGTTGGATCACTTAAGTCTAAGTTTGGGGGAAATAGGGATTTCATGCTAATTGTTAATAGTTGTCAATAATGGCTAGGTGTCAAATGGCTAGTAGCCGGCTCATATTTATTATGAGTAGTCTAGGGTTGGAATTGAGAATTCTCATTCCAGATTGCATATGAAAAAGAAAAAAAAAAGTGAAAAAAAAATCAGAAAAAAATAGAGTTATGTAAGTTGTTAAATGCAGAATTAACTAGGGTGAGCTCTTTAATACTCGAGAAATTAAGTTCTAGGGGACTTTGTGCCTAGTGACCTAAGTCTTGTATAGTCTGGGATCCACTAACCCAACGCTCGCTACATGGGTATTATTGTATAAGCCTTTTGGGGTCTCCTCCATTGCATGGTTAAATAAGCATGCGTTATTGTGTATAGTATTATGTGTCGTAGTTGTTAGTAATAAAGCATGAATTTCTGGCTAACTCAGATGAGGATGGAGGTGTTTCTAGGTTATGAAGTGTTTACAGCCTTTCTATTTATAAACCTGTGATTGTCTTGATGAAGAATGAGTATGGTTTTGATCTAGTTTTGGGAGTATATCTGATGAGCATCGCACACACGCACGTTTCTGTTCATGTGATGTTAGTATACGGGGACTTAGTCGAGCTCTATTTGGATTTAGTTGCATTCTTTGAGATATTTGCTTGCTAGTTGGTTTTGGTTAGTTTGAAGGGGATCTTTCCATTTTCAAAGTAGTTGCATTCATGCATTGCATTTGTTATTGCATTGTTTAGTTAGATGGATTTTGTGGGTACATTCACTATAGGCCCTCACGAGACCTTACTCGTCCACTAGGGCTTCCTAGGGGTTTAAAGGGCTTGTTGCATATGCCAAATGCAACCGTGATCACCTACGGAAGTGGTACTAGTTAGTTAGTGTTTAGTTGTTTATGCTTGAGGACAAGCATCGGTTTAAGTTTTGGGGTGTGATAAGTGGATTTTATATCCACTTGGAACGTTCCATATCGACTTAAATTGATTGTCTTGGACTCAAGTTTGTTGTAGTTTTGATGTGTTTTTGTTTAGTTGTGCAGGTTCATGAAATATCGATTAGGGTTGATGTTTTGGAGTTGAATTTGAGCATAGGAATGAGGAATGAAGTCTTTACCTAGGCTATTGTGAACGTTCATGAGTCAAAGGAATGAAGAACGGGAAGTGGCAAAAGAATCGGAAGAGAAAACGGATGAGAAATAAACAAATTGTGGAAAATTCGGATTTCCGGGTAGGTTGCGCAGTCTTCACTGTTTTGGCCATATCTGGAGTTCCACAAGTCCGTTTGAGGCCCGTAAGCAGTCCACGCGAAGCTTGGGAAATTTTCTATCAATCTAAAGCAAAATAAAAATCTGGACAGAAAGTGAGTGCGCAGACTGCGCCCTAACAGCGCACACTGCGCCCTAAATCGCCAAAAAGTGGGCAGACTGCGCCTTAGGTGCGCAGACTGCGCCCCTGGACAGAATGCTACTGCGCAGGCTGCGCCCTAGGTGCGCAGGGTGCGCCCCTGTGCGGCCAGATTTGCTAAATTTTGACCGTTTTGCCCTAATTCGAGTTGTAAACGTATTTTTTGTAGTTTCCTGTACCAAGTCAAATTCTATTAGTTTGGTACGGTAGTTTCTTGTGTATCAAGGCTTCTTAAGCCTATATAAACATATCGAATCATTATAACTTATATCATCGTTACATATCATAGCATATAATTGCAAGGGAGAAAAGGGGAGAAAGATCAAACGCTCGTGACAAGCAACGGATCTCGATCTACTTCATCTTTTGTGTTCTTTTCTTAGGCGTTATTCTGGATTCTAGATTTGTTTTCTCAACTCTTTGTTTTAATAATATTCTTATTTTCATTCATATTTTGTTTCATACCATGTTTTCATTTAATCCCATGGTGACGAATGGTTCAATTATGAACTAATCGTTGTCATGGGATTCTAACGGATTTATCTATGTAGCTTAGTAGTGTGAATGTTGTAAAGATCTTTGTGTGATGAATTCTTGATATCCTTGTATGGTCAATCTTAATGCTTTTAGATGCGTAGCTAACATCTAAATTGAATTGTTAATCTCTTGTGAAGTGAAAGTGGATCTTGAGATTTAGAACTTGCCATGCTAGCATAGGTTCATAATTGGTTATCAATATGATTCGTAGTATAAGATGAAAATACTTATATTGCCCTATGTGATTAATATGAGTAACTTGTTCTTCAACCTTTATGTTTATAAATTCTATAGACATATAGGGTCTAAGCATAATTGGTGTCTATTCATCTTCTATATCTTTTGTGGATGTATGAGTAGTTTGGTATACGTATGCTGACAGGTAGCGTGTACTTGTTTCGTGTTATTCAATCAGTTATCAAAATCATCACATGCATTGATTAAAGGCGTCAACTCTAAGTGAAGTATATAATGAAGTTAGAGTCCCATGTATATTCTCATATAAGTAATTCAATTTTAAATCTCAGTCGTTAATTAATTCTTAGTTTGATAATTTGCATCTTAGTTTAATTTAGATAATTAAAAACCATATTTGTTTATTGTCTTAGCAGTGAATTAAAGCCATACATTGTTGAATAGGTGCATTAACTGAATAGAACCATAACCATATCTCTGTGGAACGAACTTGATTTTATCTATATAACTTGTGACCACGTATACTTGCGTGATATTGTGTTAATGGTATCTTTTGAAGTTTCTGTCATATCCTTGTTGACAGCTACTTTAGAACATTCTGTCTGATTCCTTGGCAAAGTTTCTATCACGGGAGACTTGACAGTATCTTTCCCTTCATCTAGTGTGCTGTCAACGCACTGATCCTCATCAAGAAGCTCTTGTTTGATGAATAGAGAGGTTTCATCAAAATCAGCTTGAAGATTTTTGAAAATCGGTTTGTAAACTCTTTTGAGAATATGAGGTTTGATAGCATCACTATCATCAAGAGTAATTTCCTTTCCATGCCTCCTACCATACTCGAAGCCTATACCTATCTTTTGATTCTCAATGTGATTATCATGATATTCCTGGACTAACTTAGAAGAGTTTCTAAATGCTTTGAGTTTAAAATCATTTTCTGCAATTTGATTCCTGAGAAATTCTTCTATTTCCTTAGCACAGACAATATCATTTTTCAATCTAGTATTCTCTTGAGCTAACGAATCTAGAGGACTGGTTCTAAGCAATAACATTTCATTTTCATATTTGAGAGTTTCATTTTGTTTGGTTAACTTAGCAATTTCTTCGTGAGCAGCAGATAAACTAACATGAATGTTAAACATCTCAACACTTAAATCTTCAATGGTATACTTGTATTCAGTTTTAGACATATCAAGTAAGACTAGAGATGGTACCTGAGTTGAGGAACTAGAAGCTTCATCATCAGATTTAGCCATGAGGGCCAAGTTTACAAACTCTTCTTGTTCCTCATCTTCAGAATCATCCCAGCATTTTCCTTCAGCCACATAGGCTTTACCTTGATTCCTCTTAAACTGATTTCCAGATCCTTTTCCTTGATTCTGTTTTGGTCCTTTGCATTCAGTAGCAAAGTGACCTAGCTCATTGCAGTTGTAACACCTGAACTTCGACCTATCCACCATCCCGGTCTTGTATCCACCTCTCGTGGCACCACCAGCAGCTCTTGAAAAACTCCCCTTGTTGAACTTAGATGTTTGACCCTGTGGCTTGTATGACTTGTCCCTTCTAAACTTGATGTTCTTGAATCTCTTAGCCATATAAGCCATGGTTGGATTATCCATGCTTTCAATCTCTTCTATTGTGTAGAAGTCTTCATCTTCAACGTCTTTGAGCTGCAGAACCACCTTCTCCTCGTCATCCAACACCTCTTCAATCTTCAATGGAGGTACTTGTGTTAGTTGTGAACTTTGTGAGGATTCACTTGGACAAGCTACTTGTGGTTCATGAGCTACAAGGGCTCCTGACATGTTTGCCAACTTTCCTTTGGTTCCAGTTTGAATAGCTCTCTTTTGAAAGAGTTCGAGTTCGTATGATTTGAGCACACCATAAAGAGTTTCTAGAGAGACATCGCTCAAGTTTCTTCCTTCTCTTATGGCTGTGACTTTTTGCTCAAGATGCTCAGGGAGAGTGAGCAGAAATTTGATGTTGATCTCCTTTCTATCATAGAACTTCCCATGAATTTTTAACTCAGCTATTAGCTTACTGAACCTTTCAAACATGTGTGTGAGTTCTTCGCTTGGCTTGGCCATGAAGGCTTCATATTGTGATACAAGGATTTGCCTTTGATTTTCTCGGACCTCTTCACTTCCTTCACACAGCAGCTCTATCTTACTCCACATCTCTTTTGCAGATGAACATCCCATGACATTACCACAGATGGCTTTGTCTAAAGTAGTCATCCAAGGCTACTTTCTCCTTTTCGGTCTCCGTGTATTCTGAAGGCCTCTTGGCAACCCAATGGGCTGGAATGACTTCGTCATTTACAGTAGCAGCAACTACTTCCTTTTGAGGAATGAATGGGCCGTTCTCAAGGATTCCCATGTATAGTGGATGGGCAGCTTTGATAAATAACAAGATCTTTCTTTTCCAGAAATTGTAGTTCTCTTTATCAAAGACTGGAATCTTGATACCACTTGACTTTCGAACACTCGTCATGATCTTCAGATTTGTATATCAATTTGTTGCTCTGATACCAGTTGTTGGTCCCGGAGTATATTGTAGAAGGGGGGGTTGAATGCAATATAGATAATTTCAAATCTTTAGCTCAACAACAATGATAAAGATTGTAAACTATCTACACATGAATTGTAAACACAAGTAGTAATTCAAGATGTTCTCAAAGAATAAATATTTTATTCATTTTTTAATGTGTTGCTATAACCTCGAGAAAAATGGTTTTCTGAAGCTTCGACTTCTTGAAGGAAATCACTACAGAAAGAATGAGAGATGTGTCTCTATATAGACTAATCTTTCTCTAGCATCTCAGTCACATGGGTCGCGGAGCTGTTGTCATTTTCAAGTGACAGCTCCTCACAATTTGCCCACCCATGTGACCTTTCCTAAAATGCTATACAAACAGAGTTATCATTAAGCATAAGGCATTCTGGGTTATTTCCAAAATTAGCTTTAACAATTCTAGTAGATGCAGACTTGTCATACTCTTGAATTGTCGAGCCTCGTCTTGTGATCTCTTAAGCTTCTGTCGTAGTCTTGCTGGTCTGCTACAATCTTTGACGAATTGCAGCAAATCTGTTTCTCGAACATCTAAACTGTCACGGGGGTTTGACTGAGATTAAATCCCCAAATCAAATAATTCAGTGAGACAATAACCCTTGCCGCCAAGTTTGTTTTCATAGGAATAGTCAGTAGTTGACAGTATGAGCTCCCGCCAATGTTGCTGTCGGAACTCCAAATTTGCTATCAAGTGTGAGAATGTTGTTGTCCCCTGCTTCAGCCAATGTTACTGTCAAATGAAACTTGCTGTCGTGACCTTGCAACATGCAGTCTTCTTGTAATGTTACCATCAATGCATTGACCGTAACTTTATTATTGTTGTTGAACTGATGTATTCTCTTGAGGCTTGAACATATCAATGAACTTCTTCCAAGATACATTCTTATTAAATTTCAGAAATTATTTGATTACAAGAACACACTCTGGCTGTGACAGTATGTTCTACTTAGCCTATACAAATAAACTAAGTACTAGTTAAGTTGTCTCTACGCTATCACCCATAAATCCTAACAGTTAGTATGTCACTGTCTTTAAGTGTTGTTTGCCGAGACTAACCCTCAAGGTGGATAGACTCTGATTGAACAATATTTGTTTGATCTTCAGGAAAATCAATCAAAGTCATTCCTCCCATATCATAGGGTACCTCAATTATAGTTTCATCCATCACAGAAGACCTTTCAGTATCAGCTATCATAATTCTTGATTCATCCAACCTCTGACTAGATGGCTCTTGTGTTGCAGTGATTATGATCTGATCTATCCTACTATCCACCACTGGTGCAATAGTATCTCCTGTTGACTGCATTCCACTATCTACTACCTCCTTTTGTTCACCCTGAGCTAGAGCATCTTCAACAATGAAATCCTTATGAAACAAGTATGTGTGAAGTGCACCATGCTTAGAAAGTCCAAACTTCTTTCTCAATTCTCCTCTGATTGATTTATAGAAATACATCTTCATAAGATCAAGTCTTTGATATAGAATTTCATATTCTTGAGGATGAAAAAGTTTGGGTACTCTGTCAATCAGAAAGTCTAGAACAGGCCTGGAAAGCATGACTTTGATAGAAATAAGCTTCATAGCCATCTTGTATGTCAATGTGGTTTCCGAACTTGAATCAATATCAAGGCCTCTCTTGTCAGATTCTGAGTTGGATACAGCTTTATGCTTAGAGACCTGCACAATATTAGTTGGACTAGACTCTGTGTGTGTAGGTGACAATTGAATATTTCTCCTTGTTCTCCTGGTATAGTGAGCAACAGATTTAACTTGAAAACACTCAAGAGGTGCAGACTCAGTGGTGATCTTGGGTTGAGATCTTTTTTCAATAGACACAGCCTTTTGAGAGACTGCACTTAGTAACGGTTTTCCCTTTTTAAGAACTACAGTCTTTTGGGAGACTACAGCCTAGCTGTGACTAGGTCCTTCACCTCTTTCACCTAGCTTAGAAAGGTGAATTGCAACCCTTAATTCTTCTTTCTCAGCAAGAGGTATATCATCATCTTCAATACTAGAACTACTAGAACTAGGAACTACATATCTTCTCTTCTTTACAACTGATGCCTTTTGAGAAACACCAGAGGTTGGTTTCTTTGAAACAACAGGATGTGGATCAAAACTTGGTTCTAGAATTGTTTCAGAGACTGTAATGTTTTGGATTACTTGGGTAGATCCAGGGGGGTCCTCCTCCAATTGAGGTTCCTGAATCATTTCACCACCAAAGTGTAAGAACCCAGATTTTGGATAGAATTAAAACTTTTTATTATGTATGGATGTAATAGTGAATAGTGGGTACGGCTATGATGTAACGAATGTTCTAATGAATGAATGGAATAGATTTGGATTCAAATATTTATATGTTATGAAGAATGCTATTGGTTGACAATCTAGATAAGAATTATCTATCTCCTAGGAAATTAAGATTTGATAATTCCAAAGGGAAAGATTATTCTTATGTCATCCAAATCAATATCTGTTATCAGTCCAGTGGTACCGTAAAAGGGTTAAGGAACGATGGAAAGAAAACCGGGACATCTATATAACCCAAAAAGAACAAGTGGTGAATAGTGATTTTGATGGATTAGGAATATTATTAGACGACGCTATATAGAAGTACCCGGAACGAATTTCTGAGTTCATATCAATGATCCAGGGGAAAAAAGAGTGTATGTAAAAGCTGTCGGATTCTGAAAAACGGCACTTTTATTTTCTCCGGGATTTCCCTGGACGCTGAAAGACCTAAGGGGTTATTAAAAGGATTTAAGAAATATGGATTCGAGAATTATTAAGAATGATGGAGAATATTATAATAAATATTAAGAAGGTTTCCGGTAAAACCCTAACTGGAAATCCTTGAGATATTCCTCCGAACGATCAGTCAAATTGAGCAATAATCGGACAAAGAAACAAGCAGAGAACCAAGATACAAGCATGTGCAAGTGGATAGAATCAAGTAACCAAGTAGTTACCAAAGGAACTAGATCAATTAGGAGCTAACTAAGTGCTTAGATTACAAAACAAGATAAACCAACACATGGCTCAAGTGATGCATGCAATGACCTCATGCCTTTATTAAAGTAGCTTTATGGGCAAGATATTTTCCAAGGACAACCAATAATTCACAAAGTAGATGAGATCAAGAGTAACCAAGTGAAACATTCCATCATTTCTCCTTGAAGAACCAAACTCTCGGCCCATTTTTCTTGAAATGGAAGTCCAAGCTCTTGGCCTTCAATGGCCATGAAATAAATCATGAAAGTTCTCCACTATCTCAACATACTCTCCTAGAAATTTGAGCTTCAAATTCCTTCTCTAGCATAGTTTTCAAAAATCAAGAAGATGATGATGAATAGTAACTTTTAAGTATTAACTTTGTGTTCTAGTTTTCTTTTGATTGATTCAAGTATACTAAGGCTAATTAATGATCATTCAAGGATTAACAAGTGTTATTCACTCTCCAAGGAAGGTATAAAGCTCAAGAACCCTTAGTACTACTTTGAGTTTATGGATCTTTTTGGATGGATATATGGTGGAGAAGTGTTAGTATGTTTGGATCCATGTATACATAATTGGTTGTTATTGATGTTTCATACTTGTTGGATTTGAGTTGTTCTTGAGATATCATGACTTAGAATAGATGAGAAACTTTAGGTCTTGAATTGGTTGTTATCGGAGGTTGATTTGATGATGATAAAAATTTTGAAAAGCGTGTAAACATAGCCGTTATAATGCCCGATTTTAGTTAGATCATTGAAAACCGTGCATCACAGTAGGTCATAGTGTCGAATCTGGTTAAGTATATGACATACCCTTATAGATCTCGAGTCATAGATCATTTTGGCGAAAGAATCGAAATAAACGGACTTACGGTTTAGGAATTATGGCAGATTTACTAAAAGTAGTTTGAAACCGTAAATGCGAGTTCGTAATTGAAATTGAAACCCCTTAACGAAGTTAATTCAATGGCGAATCTTGGTAATTAAATACTAGGGGTCATAAGAAAGGTGTGAAAAGAAACCACATGTCAAACAGATCGTTTTCCGATTTTATAAAAATGTTCGAATCGAGGATAAGTGCGAATGAACCCCTTAAAAGAACACTTGGTTATGACTTTGGTTAATCACTTAGAAGACGAGCGCTAAAACTCGAGGTATAACCTTGGTTCGTAAACGACCTACTTTAGCACTGACATGACTTAAGTATACCAAGTGTAAGTGTAATGACGAGCCGTAATAACGAACAAATGTCGAGTCGAAACGAGGTTAATAAGAGTACACGAAAAGGATGCATAACGAGATAATTCGAAATCGTGTTTCGACTTAAGTAAAGTTTATACTTAGCCTTTTTAAAAGTGTTAAGTAATTATTCTCGAATATTCTGATTTTTTATAGATCACCGAGCAGACCCAGGGCACACGACCTCTACCCACACCAGACTACCAGGCAAGTATATATATATATATGCTTTCTGTTATACATATGCCATGTCATTCATGCCTACTTCTAAGTTATATTGATATACTTGTTCCTTGAATTATTATTGGCTTATAAGCTAGATAGTGAATAATCAGTTATAAGCCGGATGTCGTTAAGTCCCTTAGAGAAGGGCATATATATCGTATTCGTTGAATATAGACCGGGAGTCAGTACTTCTTGATATATCGTAATTACTTTCGAGGGAAATATTTAAGTAAATATTTTCCATTATTTGGTTGACGAATACTATTTGAATATTCGTCCGAGATTATCAAATTAGCGATCATTACTTCAAATATTTATTTGAACGTTATCTATTCAATGAATATTATTTTTCAATATTCATTTAAAGTCGTTTCATTTATCGTATATTATTTCGAATATTCCTTTAAAGCTTGGATTACTAAATGAATATTATTTTGATATTCATTCAGAATATTATTCATTCAATGAATATTACTTTTTGAATATTCATTTAAGTTCCCATTCACTTAATGAATATTATTTTAAATATTCATCTGATGTTATATTTATTTATCGAATGTTATATTTAATATTCCTTTCAAGTCTTATTAATTAAATGAATATTATTTTGAATATTCATTTAAATATTTAATTATTTAATAAATATTTTCTCTTTATTCATTCGGGAATTATTCTGAGAAATACTTCGATTTAAATATTCGTTCATAGTTATAAGTCTTCTTGTTGTGGAATAAAAAGTAGGGTTATCGAATTGCGGCTAGGGTTCGTGAGGTTCGTGCTTTAATGGTTGCGCTTGCGTTTTCGTGACCTAATTCGGGTCCTCCCAAGATGCCTACGTATCTCAGAGTTGAGAATCAAGCCAAGACGTAGTTCTGAGATGAGGGGTCTGGCCCTTTATATAGGTTGTGGGAGCCTTAGAATCGTAATAGGGTTTGGAGACTTGGTGGACAAGTCACCGTCATTGAGTGTAACACCCCAAATCCGGGGTCAGGGATTTGGTCGTCACGCGGAAATCCTCAATAACAAATCACCTGTTTATCAATATTGAACCATTTGTAGTCACTTACTAACAGAAATACAACAATTGAGACCCCAACTACCAAGCATCTTTTGGGTTATAGGGCTAGAAACAAGAACTAAAATCCTTACATTACTCGATTCATTACAGCCATTCAATTACATCACATCGTGTATTACAAATCCTATACTACTAGTATAGCTTCGATGAGAAGTACACCAGCAACTAGTGCTATCCATTACAAAGTAATATAATTATTACACATCAATATGATTACATATAACTTACTCCAGCTATAGATTTTCTGGATCATATCGTCTTCATAAGGGCATACCACCTGCTTCTTCCGAGCTATGCATATAAGCATCATCCGCCTACCTTTCTCTGAAAGGTTAATATTTAAAACAACAAGTATGAGCAGAAGAATTGCCTAGCAAGTATTAATAGAGTTTAACAATATATAATCCAATATACACAGGGGTTTTAAAACCCATCAATACTTAACATCATTTCCGAAACATTTATAACTATGAAACTTCAATAAGGAAAATATGACGTTTAACGCAACATCCAATGAACAGATAAGTTTATAATAACCATAGTAATCCTCATATCTTAGCGAAATAGTATACACTACAGTATTGCTAATCTTTTAGAAAGCTTTTCAAAATACGCAATTCAATATGCTGCTAAGACAATTGTTTATCATCGTATACAAACCAAACCATTAGAAAGTTTAATTTTTTAGTATTTCTCAAGTCTGAAAGTATATACATATAAGTATGTCATTTCCATCAAACACCCTACAGATCAACATCATGTACCGGGTATAAGTTCTTTAACCACTTGATGAATCTAAACTCAGAAATAACTGATAGGAAGCGAGTCAAAGCTCTTGAAGCAAAACATTTGAGACTTGACATCAATAACCGATGAACCATCTTTCATCTTTTGAATAATTGCAAAAGTGCAAAAACACGTGCCATTATTGTTAGAATATTCTTGCAGTTCTAGATACTGCCTGAATTCATCGTCATCTTTCAAAATTGAAAACAACACTATCGGCTACTTGGCCCTTCGGCCTAAGAAGCAGTTTTTGAGTATTTTTCCAAAGTGGAGGATGGGACTTAAAGAAAACATAAAAAACCTGACAAGGATTGACGATGATCAGTTGCCACATCCAAGTCCAATAATCCGCGGGTCTTCTCTACCGGTAGAAGGATAGAAACTACATCCGTAACTATCCCCGGGTGAAAACTACATCCGTAATCACCCTCGATGAAAACTACATCCGTAATCATCCTTCGGCAACACCTGGGCCGGAATAATAATTGATGGACCGCCTGGCTCACGGCCGCTTACACATCCCGGGAATCGTTCGTCAACGATTCCCACACCTGCCAGAGTCCCCTTTTTCTTTTTCTATCAAAACTTGTTTTGATAGAAAATCGAGTAGTTGAGGCCCGACATCAGTCGACCGATAATTCTTGAAAAATGTGCAAGAAAGTAAAACCAGACCGGGGTTTTCAAAAATATTTTGAGTTCGAAACAGTTCGAGTATAGGTATACACTTATACTTATATCAATCCCGACACAGGGTTTTGTGTTCACATATGGAAAATGGTACGCATAAAGCTTGTAACACAACAGGGTAATTCCTTATATATATGAGTTCTTGAAAAGTAACTTACCTAGATAGAATCAAAATATAATATTTTAAATGACTATGAAAGTCCTTAGACATCCTTTGAATAGTGTTTTATAATCTTCAAAACACTCAAAGTATTTAATAAATATTTGACTAATATGTAACAAATAATAAATATTCAATAATCTCTTTTTTTAAAAGAATACTCAAAATAATATTCATTTATTAAATAATATTCAAATAATATTTACTATTAATACTGAAATACTTAATAACCTCAAAACATCCAAATACAACTCTTGGAATGTTTCTAATCAAAATCAAGACACAATCTCTCCGGCAGTCTCCAAACTCTAGCCACTTTATCAAATAACTACTACTGACTCTCAATCAGCAAGAAATAATTAATAAGCTTGAAAATCCTTTTTCTCTTTCTCCCTTTTTGTTAATGAATATTATAATTAATATTCATCAATTTAAATAATCATTCAAATAACATATATCGATATCAATCTAGCTGTTTTAAGCTGAAAATAACCAATTTATAACCATTGGAATATCTTTAATCCGTATTGAAAATAAACTATCTCCGATAAATAATATACTAGATAGAATCACTCCATTAAATTATTTTATTATTTCTCCGGGACAAAGTGATTTTAAGAAAGCGTTTTGAAAACGATATTCATCTAATTAAATAAATTTAATTAGGCGAATGAGGTTTATTTAATTAGCGAATGCTTCCAGAAGCATCTATTAATTAAATAAACACTGGTTTATTGGTGATGTTGCCTTTAGGTTAATTATTGCGAAATTCTTTTTAAAAGCTTTGCCCGGGTTTTCGAAAACATACAATACAAAATAGCCCCGACACGCGGCTAAGTTCTAAAACTCAATACAAGCTCTACCCTCTGAGCCTCTCTTATTCCGATACATAAATACATACCTCATAACATATAGTCCACTACCATAGTACGAAAAGTTTATAGACATATATATACCGTATAAATCAAGATATAGAGCCATAAAAATATCACTGCCCGTCAACAGTATTAAAAGCCATGGGGTTTTGGTTATTACACGAGCAGAGTTTAATATTGTTGGCAAAGCCAGGAATACAATGATTTGGAAGAAGAAGTACAAGGTTGGAAAGCTCGCGAATACGGATTGAAAACTTATTTAACACATTTCATATATTTAAAATAAATATACTCTGAACAATAGAGTATGCATAGTAAACTTGCCTCTGGTCCTTAGCAGAAAATAGAAACCGCGGACAAATCCTTCGCACCTCGTCCAAGCAATTCCATGGACCTTACCTGACGTCTCGATCTTCCTTTTTGGATGCACGTCGCTCCAATTTGATTACGCCCTAATAGTACTGAAATGGTTACGAGTACGTGTCAGTCCTCCCTCGTATCTCGAGTAGTCCCGACTCAGAGTTACTACTAAGTCACTTAAAGAAAACTATAGGCGTCTTCCCCATAGTTAACTATTCTAATACCACTTAATGCACATAACACATTTATATCCATTTAATAGACTTAAACCAATTTTATATATAATTAATCCTCAAAGCATCATTGATCCTCAATACCATTTTTAATACTTAACTTTGCACATAAATCCTCGAGACAACAATTAATCCTCAAATCAACCACTTAACACATATACACATAATCAGTTAACATCCACTTCATGCCTCTGGACCACGGAAATTTAATAAATTAAATATAATTAATCGTAGGGGATTTTCAGAAAATTTCGGCATGAAGTATTCGTTTATTGGACTATGGGCACAGCCCCTCAAATACAATTCAACCCTGTTTTTGCAAAAATAAAGCTGCCTCAACTTGCAGCAACATAAAAGTAAACAAATAAGAAAAGTACCCGCCCAGACATGCGGCACCTAGCACATAATGATTTACATTAACACTACTACTTACGCTACACCAATGATCGTATTTCTCACGCATTTTAATGATACACGTGACAATCAATCATTGATGTTCGTAAGCCCTAGGGAACAACCCCTAGCACTAACTATTACTTACGCTATATCAATGATCACATCACTTAAGTATATTAATTATACTCGTGATAGTTAATCATGGATATTCGTAAGCCCTAGGGATTAGTCGAAAAGAATTACACAAGTCCTTTAAATATTGACATTTAAAAACTTGTGATCTTCTCATAACCCCTAGCACAATTCTAATTTTTATAAAATTTTAATATTTAACAATTAATCATTACTAAACACGAGCATTTAGTCGGACTCGCACTTTGTCCTCAATAATCATAAATTACCAACCCCTCCGAATTAAATAGGGAAATTCGGATAATATTCATAATTTACCACATTAATCTAGTCACGAAGTTTAACACATAACTCACAATTTAAACTAACTAAAGTACAACAATAATCTCGCAATATCGCAATTCATCTCTAAATTAATCACCACAATTAAATACTACCATTTAAATTCGAAAGGTATACCATTATACGACTCCCACATTTACAACGATTCAAACTTATTACTAAATATTATGAAATTCAACAAATACATCGACTTGACTTATAGTATTTAGCACAAAGTAACTATAACTTAGCCAACTCAAGTAATTCTTAATATATTATATTCGGCAACAACAATTAACAATTAATGACTAACAAATAACAAGTACTAATCCGAACATATTTCGGACTCACAATTAACTAACAATTATAAACTTTTCGAATTAACTACGAAAATTAAATCATCGCATCGCACTTTCTTCTAATTTAATTACAACCATTACCCAATTAACCTAAAATGAGAAATTAAATAATTACATTGGAAAATTAACATAAATAATTTAATTAAATAAAATTTATACCTTTCGGTTCCGATCCGAAAGTCAAGCCACCGGAGGAAAACTCTCCACCATCTCTCTCCCTTCTCCCTCTCTCTCTCTCTCTCTCTCTCTCTCTCTCTCTCTCTCTCTCTCTCTCTCTCTCTCTCTCTCTCTCTCTCTCTGTGCTGCGTATATATACAATACACACACACACACACATCATTCCCCTCCCATCTCCACTGTCCAACGTTGTTCGACCACCACCACCACCCGCGGCCGCGCCGCCTGTCCCCGCTGCTGCGCCACCGCGCGAACTGCCTCCCCCTTCCCCGTTGTCCTCTTCATCCCACACACTACACACGCGAAATACACACACAATCACACACATATATTTATATAGGTTTCAATTAATTAAAATCAAAACCCCCAAATCAATTTCTCTCTTCCTCCCTTCTCTTTTCTCTCTTTTCCCCGATCGTTTTTCCCGGTTGCTATGTTGTGTGGCTGATTGTATACACGTAAGTATATCTGCTGTGTTTTTGTGTGTGGTAACCTAATGGGCTTGGCCCAATAACAATTAAAAGCATTACAAATTAATACTACATGCCTCTAAATAATATTTTTAATTAAAATCTCTAATTTGTAAAAATAAAATTACTAGCATAATTAAATACTAGAATATTTTTAAAGATTTACGGAGAAGGAATTAGAATTAAATCTCAATTTTCCAATTTAATATGCATTTTACAAATTATTAATAATTTATAAAAATAATACTGAAAAATAATAATTGTGATTCATAAATCACAATTTACAGGGCTTTATAAAATGCTACCAATACTATTGTTTTAGTGAAATATCAAATTCTTGATTTTATATATATTAATCGAGCAATTTCTACAAATCCTCAAATAATTAAAATAATCATTTTCTAAGGATTTTAAAATGTCCAACTTATTTAATAATTTATAATAAAATCTCTACTGAATAATTCCACACTCCAAAATTAAATCTTTATCCAAATAATTTATTGACTCGAGATATCTACTCGGTCCATAAAATTTTAAAAAGGGTCCCGGTTCCACTTAACCGAAAATAATTAAATAATAAAAAAAATAATAAAAAAAAATTCCTCCTCATTTTAGGAAAACATTATTATTATTCAAGTAATAATAAATAATTTCTTGAAAAATCCGGGTTATTACATTGAGGAAGGTTCTGATTCCTTCCTTATTGGAGTTATTTTCCATGTCGAATTAGGTGCCTTGGAGGCTACATAATATCCCAGGGATATTCTAGAACATTCCTTGTTTCTAGAACGTTCCCGGTTTGTGGATCACGCCCATGTTAGAAACAAGCTTATACCGGGCATCCCCAGTTTGGGCTGTTCTTTTGGGCTTAATCATTAATTACGAATTTAATGCCCAACTAGGATTTCGGGCCTTATTTATGAGCCAATAAATATTATATTAGTTATGTCTTTAGGGATTATTTTTCACCCATATCATTTGCCCCCCAACTTCTAGGAAAGCTTGATTTCGTAGAAGTTTAAGGTCACACCGGCCCTACCAGGGTATCGTCTTACAGTGAAGTGTGGAGCGACCTACACATTCACAATGACTAAAATTCTCTCCCAATTTAATACTTAAGAAAGTTAAACGTTCCTTGGCCTCTCGAACCTTTTTCTTAAGAATTCTGGGCCTTTCGGGAATAGGATTAGTGCCGTTTCGAGCTCGTAGACACTAATCCAAGTGCAATTCGTGCATAGGATCCTTTATCATAAATTCATTAGCGTTTTATTTCCCTCAACTTATCTAAGTTAGGGTTAATATCAGGCGGTCATTGCTCACAAGCCTTAATAACGGCTAATTTTTTTAGCAAAAGACACTAATTTGGCCCTAATCGGGGCTAAACAACCCTAAACGGGGATATAAAGGCCTTAATCGAGGCTAACTAATTCGTACTTAATGTAATTACTACTAGGATATCCACCCTTAACCTTGAGATAGGTTAATTTTAGAGTGGAAGTCCTTGAACGTCGATAATCGAGGTTAATCACCCCCTAATTGCGATTAGTGAAACCCTAACCCCAAATTTTGGAGTCAAGCCAATCTAGTAGAGATTCTTATAATCTCATGGTTGTAGAAAGAATCACATGAAAATTCTCATTTTTGAGTTGTTTAGGCAATGAATACGGTCCCCTGGACTAGGTGTTTCAAACACCTTCAGGGTCTTTCAACACCCTCACGGTTTCTAAACACCCCTAACATTTCTAAACCCAAATTTTGAAGTTGAGTTTATATGATAGAGATTCTTATAATCTCCTGGTATGAAGAAGAATCACACGAAAATATGCATTTTTGAACGTTTTGGAGGCGAAATACCTCATTTTAGGCTAGTTTTCAAACCAGACCTTGTTTCAAACACGGTCACTTTTTCAACTTCTTGGAATCACTAAGGAACCAGCATAGGCTTGTAGAGGACGTTGTAAGGGTCTCAAATCTCAAATTTGGGAACAAACGGAGCATTTTTGAGCGTTCGGGAGCCAAACGAAGTCGTTCAGGGGTCCAGGTGTTCGAAACACCTGGACCATTTTTTCTACCCTTTTTCTAGTCAGCCTTGGCTGGTCGGCCATTTGGCCAAGGGTGCCTGGTCGGCTGGGCCCCTCCCCAATGTTTTTTTTTTTGAATTTTGGCCAAATTTTGACTATTTGACTTTGACCTTTGAGTTTGACTTTTGAACTTGATTTTGACCAAAGCCAAATCTTGTTTTGAACTCCCCTCCTTGTTTCTAGAGTGAGTTTACAACACCATGGTTGGTTTTGTGATCCTTGATCTCAAACAACCTACTTCTTAGTTTTCAGGACCTTCCGGATCTTAACTTGTTCTTGAACTCTTGGTTTCAAATAACCTTGGATTCAACTATGACCTTTGGTTTCCAAACACCCTTCCATCCTCATAATAGGATGTCGAATTTGTGATGAAGTATCTTTGGCCTTGCCCCCCTTATCCTTAAACAAGGAGGTCTTGCTTTTTATTTACTTAAAAAGGAATCCCCTTTTTCAACACCTGACTTCAAGTTTAAGATATTTTGGTTGGTTTTTTACCCTTGATTTTGATTCCAACCTTCTTCTTATGTTCATAGGACCTTGCCTTGGTTTGAATTTTGTCGAAAAAGCATCATATGTACAAAATCATCCGTAACTTTTGACTCGTTACTTCGAATGAGACCCACGATATATCAACTCGAAGGTCTTTCAGAGCTCTAGGTCTTGCAAATACAATTTATCCTATTTGCCCCATTTTTTGACCCCAAAAAACGTCGTTTAAGGCACTTTTGGAGCCAAAATAGTTTTTTTATGGGTATTTCTCGTATCCGTGTGTATGTTTGAGAGACCATTAGGGTTTTGACCCATTTGCTGAATCCTTGATTCGAGACCTTGAATTCAAACGACTAGCTCGAGTGGAGTCCTACAACCTTGGTGACCATCAAGGCTTAGATCAATGCATATTTCAATGTCTCACTAACAGTTTCCGTGCCTCCAAGGCATTATCAGGGAGCCAACCTGTCTTAAGATGAGCTTTGATGGGGATCTATCCAGCAACTTCCAACACCGATAGGTGCCAACAACTTACGCTCTATAGTAGGGGTCTCCAAGACCTGATAGTAAACACTTCTAATGTAATTCTCGATTTCAGACGAGACGAACTTAGACAGGACATCGACCGTTATACAAGGAAGCATTCTTCGAACCATACTAACTGTGATTTTACAATCCTCAGGTATTTCACCATCATATTATCTTTGGCTTCAAAATCTTCATTCACTTATCTCCACAGACTTTAAGATTTTTGGCCCTCATGGCTATAGTCGAGCCTAGTCCGGCTATCAAGTCTTCATACTCTGCCTCGTTATTGGTCGTCGAAAACTTCAACCTCAAGGCATATTCAATCGTGAGCTCTACTTATTTTTGTTTTTGATGACCCATCAAAATAGGGCACCCAATATTCCTTCTGAACTCCATCCTTCTCTCCCTCTTGGGGTGTCTCATCTTGCCCTTACTGGGTGTTGTGCCTTGATGCCCCCCTGACTTCGTGGTTGTGCCTGTGCCTTGATGGCTGTTCGAGGCTTGTACGTAATATCAAATTCCCAAGTTCGATCGCCCACTTAATTATCCTTCCATTGGCCTTCGGGCTATGCAATATGCTTCTTAACTGTTAGTCCATCAGGATTTCAATTTTATGTGCCTAGAAGTAAGGTCGTAGCTTCCTTGGGGCTGTTACCAGTGCCAAAAGCAAAATTTTCAATGGGAAAGTAATTCACCTCAGCTCCGTGCAACATCTTGCTCACGTAGTAGATAGGCTTTTGAACCTTGTTTTTCTCTCGAATGAGAACGTCACTCAGTGCTTGTTCGGATATCGCTAGATATAGATATAAGGTCTCTCTGGGACTAGGTTTGGTGTAAGAACCCAGATTTTGGGTAGAATTAAAACTTTTATTTATTTAATGATGTAAGAATGAATAGTGGTTACGGCTACAATGTAATAGTTGATATTTTGAAAGAACGAATGGAATTCGACTTTAATATTTCTATGTCTTGAAGAATGCTAATGATGGACAACTTAGGTAAGAATAATCTATCTCCTAGGGGAATAAGTTATGACAATTCCAAGCAGGAAAAAATTCTCATGTCATCTAGATCGATAACGATTAATCCAGTGGTTTCGTAAAAAGGTTAAGGAATGATCGAAAGCGAATACGAACAATTGTACAACCCTAAGAGAATAAGTAAAGAATAAAAAATGAATAGTATTTTTGGTGGAAGTGAGAATAATATGAGATGACACTATATAGAAGTATTCAGAACGGATTTCCGAGTTCGTATTAGTGATCCAGGGGAAAATAAGTGTATGTAAAAGCTGTCGGATTCTGAAAAACCGCACTTTTATTTTCTCCGAGAGTTCCCTGGACACTGACAGACTTAAGGAATTAACGAATGGATTTAAGGAATATAAATTGGAAAGATAGAAAGAAAGAAAGATGGAGAATGATAGTATTAATATTAAGAGGATTCCCGGTAAACTCTAATTAGAAATCCGTGAAATATTCCTACGAACGATCAATCGAAACGAGCAATAACCGGACACTCAATCAAGCAGAGAAAGCAAGATACATGCATGAGCAAGTGATAAATATCTAGGTAACTAGCAAGTAACTAGATTAATTAGAATATAACTAGTACTTAGAAATCAAAAACCCTTGGTTAGTCTTCCACCATGCAAAACACAACACTTGTCCCTCCTCATTGCCTCATCCATGACATCACACTCCACTAACACAACTAAGATGAAATATTATCTATCCAAATTCACTTTATGCATCATTGAACAAAGAAAATCAAGAAAACAAGCAAACACTCTCCATTCCTCTTTTTCTTCAAAACTTTCGGCCAAGGTGCTAGAAGTAAGGCTTCCAACCATCATTTAATCTTGAAATATTTATGATGAGTACTTCATAACATAGCTTAAGTCCCCTAGAAATTTCAGCTTGAAATTCACTTTCTTCCATTTTCAATAAATCATCAAAGATGATGATGAATAGTGTTTTCAAGAACTAATATTTGTTTTTCTTGTTTTCATGGTTGATCCTAGCTAAGTTCAGGCTATCCAAGGACCATACCAAGCTTTGTGAGGCTAGTACATACTCCAAGGAAGGTATAATACTTGAAAACCCTAGATCTACTTTGAGTTTTAAGCATGTTCTTGATGGATCTAGCATAGTTATGATTATGTTCATGTTATAAGCAAGCTTTGTTAATGATTTAGGGATTTAAGAAGCATGATGATTTTGATGCCAAGATCAGTAGCTTCTGGAATTGTTGAGATGATTATTATGTGTATAAGTTGTATTGATGCCCGGTGTGGCTTGGGTTGTTGATTGCGATTTTTGGAACGTTCGTATTATAGCCGTTATAATGCTGAAATTTTGTTAATCATTGAAAACCGTGCATCACAGTAGGTCTAATGGCCGAAACTGGATAAGTATCTAACATGTCCTTGTAGATCTTGAGTCGTAGATCATTTTGGAAAAAGAATCGAATCAAACAGACTTACGGTTTAGGATTTATGGCCAATTTTACTAACAGTAGTTTGAAACCGTAAACGAAAGTTCGTAACTGAAATTGAACCCTCGTAAATTATGCAAGTCAGTGATGAATCATATTAATTAAATATTAGAGGTCATAAGTAAGATGTGAAAGAAAACCTCATGTGAATCAGATCATTTTTCGATTTTATAAAAATGTTCGAATCTAGGTTAAACGCGAACGAACCCCTTAAAAGTATAACTTTGGTTATAACTTAGAAAACGAGCGATAGAACTCGAGATATAATCTTGGTTCGTAATCGATCGAATTTAGAACTTATATGACTTAAGTATACACTAAGTGTGAGTACGATGACATGTCTTAATGACGAACAAATGTCGAATCGTATCGGTAATAAAAAGATTTACACTAAAAAGGGGTATAACGAGATAATTCGAAAACATGTTTCGACTTAAGTTAATACTTAACCTTTTTAAAAAGTGTTAAGCGATTAACCTCGAATCTCTTGACTATTTATAGATCGCCGAGCTGACCCGGGATACCCTACCACTACCCCTACCTGTGCTCAATTACCAGGCAAGTTTCAACTTTCCCTTTTTAGGCTGTTGTTGTGAATATATATGCTTTCTGTTATACATATGCCATAGCATGCATGCCTACTTTCGAGTCATATTGATATACTTGTTCCCTGATTGTTCTTTGGTTTATAAGAAGATAGATAATATATCGATTATAAGCCGGATGTTGTTAAGACCCTTAGAGAAGGGCATCTGAATCCTATTTGTTGAATATAGACCGAGAGTCAGTACTTCTTGATATATCGTAATTATTTTCGAGGGAAATATTTAAGTAAATAATTTCCATTATTTGGTTGACGAATATTATTTGAATATTCGTTCGAGATTATTTAATTAACGATCATTACTTCAATTATTTATTTGAACGTTATCTATTCAATGAATATTATTTTTCAATATTCATTCAAAGACGAATCATTTATCGAATATTATTTCAAATATTTCTATAAAACCTTCGATTTTTAAATAAATATCATTCGGACGTTCATCTAGAACATCATGTATTAAGGGAATATTATTCTCGAATATTCCTTTAAGGCTTAATTTATTAAATGAATATCACTTGGATATACATTTAAATTATTAATTATTATATGAATACTATTTTTTGAATATTAATTTGAAGTCTTATTTATTTAACGAATATTATTCCAAACAGTCCTTTCAAACTTATTTATTAAATGAATATTATTTTAATATTCATTTACGTAATTATTTATTCAATAAATATTGTCTTAATATTCCTTCAAGGATTATTTTGAGAAATACTCTGATTAAAAATATTCTTTCATTCATTAAATACTTCCGACTCAATAAATATTCTATAAATATTTATTCAATACTTTTTTTTTTGATCGCATATTTATTCAATACTTGGAAACAACTTCAAGGTTGTTTATTTTTCTTCAAATATTATTTTCGACCTTCGATCATTCTGAAAATTCTTCGGAGTCATACGATTAAAATTATAATAAAAAAGGTCCTCTAGATTCCATTCTTCACTCGAATCTATCTCTTAAATTATAAGGGAACCTTACTTGAGGAAGGTTCTTTACCTTGTTGACTTCCCGGTCATAGTTTATCCTTTTCTCTCGCAACTTGGTTGCTACGGACTCATTAAGTCTGTGTGTACCTTCTCATCATTCGAGGGGTAAGACCGTTGGAACAAGTTGATATCCATTAACAAGCAAGAGCTTGGGAAATGTTAGTGAATTTTCCTTTCCAACTAGATACGACTACTTTGTGGAGTCTTGTCAACAAGTATTTCACTTGGGGAAGGGAGGATAAACTATACGTTTCAATGCTGTGGATTTACTCGAACTAGGAGTCGTGTGTAAGAGGCCGAGTCACGCGGTCCATCACAAGGCCTAATCATTGGCCAGGGAGTTACTATTAAAGGCCATTGACAAGTGGAGCCATCAGTTCTTCCTTCTACCGATAGTAAACTATATTGGGCTGTACCACCCCCGACTGATCATCAGGGAGTGGAACAGCTGGCGCGTGATAACTCCAATATTGGTTCATCTCCCAAATTGGGAATTTCCTGCAACACGTATCGAAGATACTTCTTTCAGGTTGACGGTGTCTTCCGCAACACGTATCGAAGAGACTTCTTTCAGGTTGTAGAACTTCGAAAAATGTTAATAACTGGAACTGCAATATTTTCCTTGCAAGTTCCTCTTAATATGATAAATAATGATATCTTGCTTATTTTGACTTAGCAGATATTTCCACAAAATAAACAATTTAAGTTACCTTGTAACTTCATCCTTTATAGTATACTGGCACTAACTTCGTTAATGCATGGCGTATGGAAAATAATGATACTTCGAACTGTTATATACTATCACTGTCCTGTTACATTATTATTGGTGGGCTATTGCTCACCCTTGCTAATTTATCATGTCACAACAACAGCTAGGACAGATGGCTCGCATCAGGCGCACTCGGCGCAAGCGGGTTACCCGACCCACCGGACTCCCCGCTGAGATGCTAGCCGCCATTGCTGAGGTAGCATAGTTAGACAGCTTTTGTTTCCTGTTTAACTATATGTATAATTAATGTAATCAACGGCAAAACTTTTAAATTTATGATGTTATCCTTTTGGATTGTAATAACTTTTATTCGCAAACCCTTTTATGTAAGACTTATTTCAATTTCATCTATGGGACTATAACTGTGTGTGTGTGTGTGTGAGTGGATTTTATTGTGTGTGGGGTCATAGTATGTTACTTATTGATTTTGGACTCAAGTCAAGTATTATGTATGAGTCATGAGACCGTAACGACCCGATCCCTGACCCTGGATCTGGGGATGTTACAGAGATGGTATCAGAGCGAGAGTTATATATCCCAAGAGATGATACGACGTTATATAATAATACATTCAATAATATAATAAGAACCCTTTCCAGGTTCACCCAAAACCCTTACGGGAACTTTTTAAGTATCATGATAGTAACATAGTTCGTCTTGTGTAGGCGAGCGACATATCGGCCCAGGAGGCAGCTGCGAGACAGCATGATGAGGACATGTTCCAGACTAGGGACCCGTACTATGAGCACTAGCCTGAGGAGGATACTGAGCCTGAGGAGGAGGACCCTGAGGAGGTCCAGGTTGATGTTGATACTGATATGATTGAGTCTGAGGAGGAGGACCCTGAGGAGGTCTAGGTTGATGCTCACACAGATGTTGTTGAGACTGAGGGGGAGGAGGACCCGGAGGGGATCCAGACAGGACAGGATGCTGAGTTAGTTGCTGAGGATGAGGATTATTGGGTTGTATCTGAGATTAGGACCATGGAGAAGGATACTGATATGACCACTGAGCAGGTCATGGCTGCTGTTGTTGGATAGGCTGTAGATGAGGTTGAGCCAGTGGATGATGCAGTAGGGATTTCTGGACTACGAGTGCCACCCCTCCCTGTGGAGAGAGCCCCTACCCCACCACCACTACCTGTGAGCCCATTTCCCGATGAGTTTGAGGAGCTTACCCCAGAGCCCCAGCAGACAGAGACTGCAGCTCCAGCTGAGCCATCCACCCCACCTCATATCCCGATAGGAGGAGTCCCAGTATGTGTTCACTACTTGATTGTGAACGGGCTTTATATAGAGTTGTCAATGGCGGATGCCAGGTTGGCAGAGTCTAGGAGGGAGCTAGCAGCAGAGAGAGCCGCCCGGATGAGGTTGTAGGGCCGAAGGACTATCAGTGACAGGGTTGGGTATAGGGCTGTGACCCGCATCGAGCTGAGGGCTCGGATGAGGGTGCGACAGTTGCCTACTGATGGGCATGGTATGGTAGACAGAGCAGATGCCGAGGAGATTTTCCGCATCGCCATGGGGAGGGTTCGGATGATGTTTCGTCGTGGCGGCTGATTTTAGATGTAGTGATGCAGTAGTCTAGTTGTCTAGTCATGTACGGACGTAGTAGTGCCGGCTTTTGTAGGGATGGTTTCATTGTACTTATTTTCCCTTTTTGCACACTAGACAGATAGACATCGTATTTCACTTTTGACTTGTTGTTGTGGTTAGGATGGTTGTACTTTAAACTATCGTTGTAACTCGGATGTTGTACATTTTCGGTACCTGGTATATATTTGTTTCCCTTTCAGTTATTTCAATTTTGTTGGGATGTGATCACGAGTTTATTAGCATATGTACAGTTTTTCGATTAAGTTGCCATGAGATATAAAACTGTGGGATCTTAAATCCAATCATGTAACGAATTGTACAAGGAAAAATCCTTTAAAACAGGTAAGTGAACCTAATGTAAAATTTTCCAAATTTTCAGTAAAATACCTCCAAGACGAATGGGCACTAGGGCTAACCCCCGTGAATCTACTGACCAAGAGAGTCACAACCAACACGAGGAAAACCATGAAAGTAGTGAAGAACAAGATCAGGACTATAATGAGCAAGAAGATTCCCAGTATGGAGTAGAGGATGAACCCATGTACTCTGAAGACTTTGAGGGGGAAATAGAGGGTGGAGAAATTGATGTAGAGTAGGAAGGGGAGAACCAGGATGGAGACCCCATAGGCCAGTTTATGGATCTACTTAGGCAGAATTTGAACCAATACCCACAACCACCACCAGGAAACAACACTTCAGTGGCAAATTCCTTTAGGGCCTTTAAGTCCCTTAAGCCCCCAGAGTTCCACGGATCGGCTGATCCCGTTGAGGCGAGGGCCTGGATCAAGGAAATGGAAAAATCTTTCGAGATTCTGAGTATCAATGAGGCTCAGAAGACTGTTTTTGCTACTTACCTACTAAACGGAGAGGCCAATTATTGGTGGGAAGCCAAGAAGAACATGGAGACTGATGTTGTCGTATCCTGGGAAAGGTTCAAACAATTATTCCTGGAGAAGTACTTCCCGAAGTTCATGAAAACTTAGATGGAACTTAAGTTTTTGGAACTGAAACAGAACAATATGTCAGTGGCTGACTATGAGGCCAAATTTACTGAGCTGTCGAGATTTGTGCCAGAATTTGTGGATACCGAAGAAAAGAAAGCTAACAGGTTTCAACAAGGGCTGAAACAGTGGATCCAGAATAGAGTGGCGGTTTTAAAGATTACGGATTATGCCACCTTGGTGCAAAAGGCCACCATTGTGGAAGCTGGAAGCGATTAGATGCAGAGAGAGAAAGAGAAGGGGGATTAAAGAGAAAACATGTCAGTATGGGCGGAGGGTCTGCAGGAGGAAAGCCCCCTAACAAGTTTAATCGAGGAGCAGTCTCTCTACCTAACAGGGGTATGGGATTCAAACCACCTGTGAGCATAAGTGTAAGCCAGGGCGGCCAGCATTCAGGAGTGTCCCGTTCCCATCAGTCTAGACCTTCCTTGCCAGCATGTGCAACGTGTGGGAAAAGACATTCCAGAGTGTGCAACCAGAAGCAGCCAACCTGTTATAAGTGTGGACGAGTGGGCCATTACTCTAACACCTGCACTGCGGTTGTCCCTAGTACCAACAAAAGCACCACTTGTTTCCAGTGCGGACAGCTAGGGCACATGAGGAAGGACTGCCCAAAGAACAAACTAGCAGCATCAGGGGCAAGCAGAGCTGCATCAAATAGGCCACCAACTGCTAGGACTTTTAATATGTCAGTACAAGATGCCGTGAGGGACACGGATGTGATAGCAGGTACATTTTCTCTCAATTCAGTCAGTGCAAATGTCTTATTTGATTCAGGAGCAACTAAGTCTTTTATATCTAAAGATTTTGCACATAAATTGAAACTTAAAACCCAGCAACTAAGAGATCCCTTACAAGTAGAAATAGCTAATCAGGAAATCGTACCGGTTAATCAAATTCACCCCGATTGTAAACTAGAAATAGGAGGACGATCCTTCTATGTCGATTTAATTCCTTTTAAGCTAGGGGAATTCGATGTCATTTTGGGTATGGATTGGTTGTCTCGCAATAATGCGCAGATAGATTGTAAAGGGAAAAAGGTTAAGTTAAAAACCCCAGGGAAGAAAGAAATAGTGTTTAAGGGGATGCGACAGACCCAGAAAATTCTGACCATGACGCAAACCAAGAGATTGTTACGAAAAGGGAACGAGGCTTATTTAACTTACGTTATAGACACTCAGAAGGAAGCGCCAAGATTGCAAGACATTCCGGTAGTTAATGAGTTCGAGGACGTGTTCCCACAAGATCTCCCCGGACTACCACCTGATAGGGTAATTGAGTTTGCCATCGAGTTAGCCCCGGGGACGGTGCCGGTTTCGAAGGCCCCGTACCGATTAGCCCCAGTACAAATGAAGGAGCTAGCTAAGCAGTTACAGGAATTGTTGGATAAGGGCATGATAAGGCCCAGTGTGTCGCCTTGGGGCGCACCAGTGTTGTTTGTTAAGAAAAAGAATTGGAGTATGAGGTTATGCATCGACTATAGAGAGTTGAACAAGCTAACCATAAAGAATAAGTATCCATTGCCCAGGATAGACGATTTGTTTGACCAGCTAAGAGGCGCTGAATACTTCTCTAAGATTGACCTGTGAACGGGATATCACTAACTGAAGATAAAACCCGAAGATATCCCGAAGACTGCATTCCGTACCAGATATGGACATTATGAGTTCATGGTAATGTCATTTGGATTGACCAACGCCCCAGCAGCCTTCATGGACCTAATGAATAGAGTGTTCAAGGAATATTTGGACAAATTCGTGATAGTCTTCATTGATGATATTCTCATCTACTCAAAGACAGAGGCAGAACACGCTGAACATTTAAGGATAACCTTAGAAATACTCAGGAAGGAGCAGTTATATGCCAAGTTCTCCAAGTGTGAGTTTTGGAAAAATGAAGTACAATTCTTAGGGCACGTGATCAATAGAGAAGGTGTGTTGATTGACCCCTCCAAGATAGAAGCAGTTTCAAACTGGGAACGGCCAACTACTCCAACCGAAGTGAGGAGTTTCATTAGACTGGCCGGATATTACAGAAGATTTGTCCAAGATTTTGCGAAAATCGCAGCTCCATTAACTCGACTTACTCGCAAAACTGAGATATTTGAATGGACTGAAAAATACGAGAGGAGTTTCCAAGAGTTAAAGAAGAGGTTGGTGACAGCCCTAGTGCTGGCATTACCTGATGGAAAAGGAGATTTCGTGATTTACAGTGATGCTTTGCATAAAGGACTGGGATGCGTGCTTATGCAGCACGGCAAGGTAATAGCATATGCGTCTAGGCAACTGAAGGATTATGAGGTTAGATATCCCACGCATGATTTAGAACTAGCAACCATAGTCTTCACTTTAAAGATTTGGAGACACTACTTGTATGGGGAAAAGTGCGAGATTTACACTGACCATAAGAGCCTCAAGTACATTTTCACTCAGAAAGAGCTTAACATGCGCCAGAGGAGATGGTTAGAGTTAATCAAGGATTACGACTGTGAAATTCGTTATCACCCGGGCAAAGCCAATGTGGTGGCTGACGCCCTTAGTAGGAAAGAGAAGCTGAAGATGATAACTTCAGAGGAAGAGCTAGTGAAAGATTTTGAGAGGTTAGAAATTGAGGTTAAGCTACCTGGAAAGGGCCAAGAAAAGTTGATGGAAATTAGAATTCAACCTCCATTGTTAGAAAAGATTAGACTGTGCCAGGAACGGATGATGGAGGAAGAAGAGAACTCCACAGAAGAGATAATGACCGGGGAAGAAATTAAGTGTGAAAGAGACAAGGAAGGGATCATGAGGTACACGTACAGGATATGGATCCCAAACATTCAGGAACTCAAGGATGAGATTTTAAACGAGGCACACAACTCAAGATACTCGGTGCACCCCGGTAGCACCAAAATGTATAGGGATTTGAAGGAGTATTACTGGTGGCCCAATATGAAAAAGGACGTAGCAGAGTGGGTAAGCAGATGCTTGACCTGCCAACGAGTGAAAGCAGAGCACCAGAAGCCCAGCGGACTTCTACACCCCTTAGAGATTCCAGAATGGAAATGGGAACACATAGCCATGGATTTTGTAGTAGGTTTACCAAGGACCAAGGCTAATCATGATGCCATATGGGTAATTGTCGATCGATTGACGAAGTCAGCTCACTTTCTCCCGATCAACGAAAGATACACGGTCGACAGACTAGTGGATACCTACTTAAAAGAGATAGTGGCGCGACATGGAGTCCCAGTCGCAATAGTATCCGATCGAGATCCTAGATTGAACTCCAGGTTTTGGAGAAGTTTTCAAGAATGTGTAGGGACCCGGCTGAACATAAGCACAGCCTACCACCCCCAGACAGATGGACAAAGTGAAAGGACCATCCAAACGGTAGAGGATATGTTGAGAGTCTGTGCGATAGACTTCAAAGGAAATTGGGATGATCACTTGCCATTGATTGAGTTTCCTACAATAACAGTTTCCATTCAAGTATAGGAATGCCACCTTATGAGGCCCTTTATGGAAGGAAATGTCGATCTCCCTTGTATTGGGATGAAGTTGGAGAGCGAAAGATGCTCGGGCCCGAAGTGGTCCAACGAAATAAAGATGCAGTAGATCTAGTCAGAGGACGGTTGATAGCAGCCCAGGATCGACAAAAGAAATATGCCGACTTAGCTCGGAAAGGCAAAGAATACGAGGTAGGGGACCTAGTATTCTTGAAAGTGTCACCTTGGAAAGGTTTAATGAGATTTGGAAAGAAAGGAAAGCTGAGTCCCAGATACATTGGACCATTTGAGATCTTGAGACGGATTGGGGAACTAGCTTATGAGTTGGCATTGCCCCCGAATCTACAGCAGGTGCACAATGTGTTCCATGTTTCGATGCTGAGGAAGTATAATCCGGATGCCAGGCATATTGTAGAGTATGAGCAAGTGGACATGCAACCAGACTTGACCTATGTAGAGCAACCTGTGGAAATCATAGACCGGAAAGAACAAGTGCTCTGAAACAAGGTCATTCAGCTAGTCAGAGTTTTGTGGCAGAACCACAATGTAGAAGAATCAACCTGGGAGCTTGAAAGCGCAATGCAAGAGAAGTACCCCCACTTGTTTGGTAGAATTAAAACTTTTATTTATTTAATGATGTAAGAATGAATAGTGGTTACGGCTACAATGTAATAGTTGGTGTTTTGAAAGAACCAATGGAATTCGACTTTACTATTTCTATGTCTTGAAGAATGCTAATGATGGACAACTTAGGTAAGAATAATCTATCTCCTAGGGGAATAAGGTATGACAATTCCAAGCAGGAAAATATTCTCATGTCATCCGGATCGATAACGATTAATCTAGTGGTTTCGTAAAAAGGTTAAGGAACGATCGAAAGCGAATACGGACAATTGTACAACCCTAAGAGAATAAGTAAAGAATAAAGAATGAATAGTATTTTTGGTGGAAGTGAGAATAATATGAGACGACACTATATAGAAGTATTCGGAACGGATTTCCGAGTTCGTATTAGTGATCTAGGGGGAAAATAAGTGTATGTAAAAGCTGTCGGATTCTGAAAAACCGCACTTTTATTTTCTCCGAGAGTTCCTTCGACACTGACAGACTTAAGGAATTAACGAATGGATTTAAGGAATATAAATTGGAAAGATAGAAAGAAAAATGGAGAATGATAGTATTAATATTAAGAGGATTCCCGGTAAACTCTAATTAGAAATCCGTGAAATATTCCTACGAACGATCAATCGAAACGAGCAATAACCGGACACAGAATCAAGCAGAGAAAGCAAGATACATGCATGAGCAAGTGATAAATATCTATGTAACTAGCAAGTAACTAGATTAATTAGAATATAACTAGTACTTAGAAATCAAATACCCTTGGTTAGTCTTCCACCATGCAAAACACAACACTTGTGCCTCCTAATTGCCTCATCCATGACATCACACTCCACTAACACAACTAAGATGTGATATTATCTATCCAAATTCACTTTATGCATAATTGAACAAAGAAAATCAAGAAAACAAGCAAACACTCTCCATTCCTCTTTTTCTTCAAAACTTTCGGCGAAGGTGCTAGAAGTAAGGCTTCCAACCATCATTTGATCTTGAAATATTTATGGTGAGTACTTCATAACATATCTTAGATCCCCTAGAAATTTCAGCTTCAAATTCACTTTCTTCCATTTTCAAATAAATCATCAAAGATGATGATGAATAGTGTTTTCAAGAACTAATCTTTCTTTTTCTTATTTTCATGGTTGATCCTAGCTAAGTTAAAGCTATCGAAGGACCATACCAAGCTTTGTGAGGCTAGTACATACTCCAAGGAAGGTATAAGACTTGAAAACCCTAGATCTACTTTGAGTTTTAAGCATGTTCTTGATGGATCTAGCATAGTTATGATTATGTTCATGTTATAAGCATGCTTAGTTAATGATTTAGGGATTTAAGAAGCATGATGATTTTGATGCTAAGATCAGTAGCTTCTGGACTTGTTGAGATGATTATTATGTGTATAAGTTGTATTGATGCCCGGTGTGTTGGTGTATACTGAAAATATTTATTTGAAGTATTTACATTTATTTCTGGCCGGTTTAATTGAGAATCATTTAAATGTTTACATGTTGTCTAAATATTATATATTGTGAATAATCTAGTATCAAATGGGATACAGAATATTAGATTATTAAATACGGTTTATATAATATAATAAGGTTCACAGCACAGGTGGAGTTAGACAATCCACTGGAATGGCTGTAGTATTATTTAGATTAGTTTATATTGACTAATAAATAATACTAGTATACTTTGTGTATATTGAACAGGATCAAATTTAGAATTGTTCCCTTATACTGATTAAGAAGGTGAACTAAGATTCTATGTTATTATTAATGCTTAGGTCCTTAATCCGGAAATAATAATTGACACGTATATATTATTTACATGCTTTGATTTATATATAAAATAATTCTTGTGAATTATATCATTATATTTTGGGTGATGAAATAATATATATGGTGGGATATTATTTATTGAAGGAATCCATGTCCTGATAATATTCGGGTTAATGATGTCCCCTTGAAAGCTCAAAAAGATTTAATTATGTGAAACCCTGCATGTGGATTTATTCCGGCATAATTAAATAAAGGTTGAGTGGATGATCAAGGATAAAAGATATTAATTAAATGAATTATCAGTAATTTATTTAATTAATGGACATGTGATATTTTAAACATGGGGAATTTAATAAGCAAATAATATTGGAACCGAATTAATTAATTAAATTACGGTATTAGGAAAGGTAGTGCAAATATTAATTCTTTAGTGGATTGAATTAATATTTAATTACATTGGGCTAGGCTCAAGATGTAATTAGAAGGCCCAACCTAATTATCCATGATCCCTATTGTAGCCTATATATATTCCTATTCTCTTCTTGCTGGGTGCTGGTCGAAAAAATTTTGTAGCCACCCAGGAGCAAGAAGAGAGGTTAACTTGAGAAGACGAAGGCCACACTTCGCTCAAGGGAATTTGGGAATACAATAGAAGAGCGTGGAATCAACCGTTAACAAGGTGACTTTTCTATTCGTACTCGTTAATTTATTGTATCAAAAATCGCAGTGCCAAGATCTGATTGTCCCAACAATTGGTATCAAGAACCTGGTTCAATGGTTCTGCGATTTTTGATACGATGTCCATGTCGTAATTATATATGCATGTGTATAGTGGTGTGCTTGGATAATAATCTTTTGCAGGTTGTTTAGTATCCACTATTATGGCCATGTAATTTTAATTATATGTTTGGATCCCACGTGGTTTAATCGTGGTTATTTTGTTTGGTTTCCACGTGGTTTATCGTGGTTGTAAAACACGAGGGTTGATCGTGTTAGAATAGATTTACAAAATTAGTTTTGTATTAGATCTATTTTTTTGTAATTGTTTGTTGGATTTTATTAAGATCCGGATATTTTGTAACAATTACGTGCGATCGGAAATCGAAACGGAGACAAAAAGTTGTCCGCTGCGTAGCTGTTGGTTCGTATTATTACTACAGAACAGTGGCTGTTGGAAAGTTGAAGAGAACAGAATTCGGTGCAGCAGAAAATTACCAGGGTACTGTAGCAGACTGTAGCAAACCGGGTACTGTAGCAAACCGGTACTGTATCAAGCCGGGCACTGTAGCAAACAGGGTACTGTAGCAAACCAGGCACTGTAGCAAACAGGGTACTGTAGCAAACCGTGTACTGTAGCAGTTTGGCGACTGGCGGCTGTTGCAGTTTGCAGATTTGCAGAAAATTTTCTAGGCCTGCTGAAATTGTTTAATGGGCCATAATAGTGGATTTAAATTATGTTTTTTAATTTTAATTCCACTATTTAATTTTTTAATTATTGCTTTAAATAATTATTATGTGTGTTGTTAATTATGTGTGTAATTTTAATTGCATGTTTAACATAATTAGGACGACATGGACATTAATTTTATTTATTGCTTTAATTTTATGATGCATGCTGCTATGTTATGTGTTCTTTGTATTGTTATTTTTATAACATGTAGACCTCGAAAAAATAACATAGGGCGATGCATCTAGATAAAATTCCTCAATTTTAAATAAAAAATTCTAAGTGGGTGAGGGAATTAATTAGGAATTAAATCCCATTGTCTCCATTATTGTTTGTATGTAATTTAACACCGAGACGAATATAAATTATATACATGCCACCCATCGTGGCGTATGATTTATGGTGTCAGGTAGTGTTATGGATATTACTAGAACAAACTTCCTAAATTAATTACGAATATTGAAAGGTATATATGCCACCCAACGTGGCGTACCAAGTTTCATAGAATTCGATTAATTAGAAGGGTGCCAATGATTGAATATAGATTTTCAATATAGAGAGAAAGGATGATTCTGTCTAGAAAGGGGTCTTAAGTGATGCCTCTTGACAATGCTCCCCCCGATCTGGGAATTATCCTATTATCGATTATTGATTTGAAATATTTAATGGTGGTATCCGGTCTTTTTAGTAATTTAAGATTAAATAATGGTATACACTTAGCTATGAAAAATAATATATATTCCACCCTAACGTGGCGTATTATTTAGTAATAGGACCGAAGTAATATTTAAACGAATTTAAGTGGTATATATGTCACCCATCGTGGCGTACCAGATACTTATGGTGTTTAAATATTAGTGCATTAATTTTAATTAATTGTTAGAGGAAACCAATAGTTTTTAAGATTTATGCAACTATCTGATTATGTGCTACATGTATGATTCTCAGGATTAGATCATTATGGGCTTTAATCCACTATTCACCATACTTAAGGATAACAAACTTACCGGACCAAACTACATTGAATGGAAACGTAATTTGGACATAGTGTTGACTGCTGAGGAGTACAAATTTTATACTTATGAACCCAAGCCAGATCAGCCTGCTGAAGATGCTCCTAAAAGTGAGAAGGAGTATTATAAGCGGTGGGTTAAGGCTGATGAGATGTCGCGATGTTACATTCTGGCAGCAATGTCGGGTGTTTTGCAGCATCAGCATCAGGCTATGCCCACTGCTTCAGATATGCTCTTTAATCTCAAGGAACTTTTTGGAGAACAGAATAGGGCTGCTAGGCAAGTAGCAATGAAGGCTTTAATGAACACTCAGATGGTTGAAGGAACACCTGTAAGGGATCATGTTCTCAGAATGATGTCTCATCTGAATGAGATGGAGATCCTTGGTGCTGATATTGATGGGGAAACCCAGATCGATATCATCCTTATGAGCTTGCCCAAAAGTTTTGAGCAGTTCCGCTTGAATTACACCATGAACAAAAGGATGTATAGTCTCGCGGAACTTCTGACAGAACTTCAAGCAGCTGAAGGACTCTTTAAGCAGAATGTTCAAGTGAATGTGGCCGAGAAAGCTTCTTCATCTAAGCCGAAAGGTAAGAAGAAGAAAAAGACTCAGACACAGAAAGCTGGAAAGATTGCTAATGCAGTGGGAGTTCAAGGTGGTGTGAAAAAGCCTAAGGGCAAGTGCTTCAGGTGCAAGCAGTCAGGTCACTGGAAACAGGATTGTCCTCTTCCTAAGAAGACAAACAATACTGGTATGTCTCTTTCTCTAGTTACAGAAACATATATAGCGGCTATATCTACGAGCACTTGGTGTGTAGATACAGGAGCCACTGACCATGTTTGTAACTCTATGCAGGGGTTCCAGCAATCCAGAATGCTTAGAGATGGCGAGATATATGTGTGCATGGGAGATGCTACGAAAGTAGCAGTAGTTGCAGTTGGAATAATTACATTATCTTTTGGCGATGATAGGATTTTCGTTTTGAACAATTGTCTTTATGTACCTTCGTTTAGAAGGAATTTAATTTCGGTTTCTAAACTTGCCATGGATGGTTATAATGTTTGTTTGGATCGTAATGTTTCTATTATGATGAATAAACGAGTTATATGTTCTGGTACATTGCAAGACAATTTATATGTTATTAATCCTATCCAACCAATGCTGCAACATAAGGAAACTAATAACATTCTTTCTAGCTCAAATAAAAGAAAGAAACCTTCTGAATTGAACCAAACATATCATTGGCACTTAAGATTAGGTCATATTAACTTGAGGAGGATTCAAAGACTGGTAGTAGATGGGCCATTAGGCTCGTTGGCAGTGGAGCCATTTCCAGTTTGTGAATCCTGCTTGGAAGGTAAGATGACTAATAGGCCTTTTAAAGCAAAGGGGAATAGAGCTAAAGAAGTGTTAGAATTGGTTCATACTGATTTATGTGGACCTATGAGTATCCAAGCAAGATGAGGTTATGAGTATTTTGTCACTTTCATTGACGATTATTCTAGATATGGGTACATTTATTTGTTGCGCCGTAAGTCTGAGTGCTTTGAAAAATTCAAAGAGTACAAAGCAAGTGCGGAGAAGCGATATCTTGGAAAATGTATCAAGTCACTACGATCAGATCGTGGTGGCGAATACTTGCTTGGAGAATTTATGGAATATTTATCAGAAAATGGGATTGCATCCTAGTTGTCTGCACCTGGCACACCTCAGCAGAATGGTGTAGCAGAGAGAAGGAATCGGACTCTTTTAGAGAGTGTTAGATCGATGATGAGTTATTCAGATTTACCCAAGTCGTTTTGGGGATATGCTATAGAAACAGCGGCTTACCTTCTGAACTTGGTACCTTCTAAGTCGGTTCCCAAGACTCCAATAGAATTGTGGACTGGTAGCAAACCAAGTCTAAGACATATTCGGATTTGGGGTTGTCCAGCACATGTGCTGAACAAGAACGCGACCAAGTTAGAATCTCGTACAGAAGTAAGGCTGTTTGTAGGCTATCCCATGGGAACGAAAGGTTATTCATTTTATAGTCCTAGGGATCGAGATATCATTGTTAGTACCAATGCTAGATTCTTAGAAGAAGACTATATAATGAAACACAAACCCATGAGTAGTATCGTTTTAGAGGAACTAGTGGGAGGGACAGATAATCCCCAAGTGCCAATAGTACAAGTAGATCAACCACAAGAAAATGCACAACCTGTCACTAATACCACACCGGTGCTTCGTCGTAGTGGGAGGGTTGTTCAACAACCTGATAGATTCATGTTTTTGGGAGAGTCCTCGGACTTGGTCTCTGGTGAACATGATGAGGATCCCAGGACATACGAACAAGCAATTCTAGATAAAGATGCAGATCTTTGGCAAAAGGCAATGGAATCCGAGATGGAATCTATGTATTCTAATCAAGTTTGGGAGCTCGTGGAACCACCCAAAGGTGTAAAACCCATTGGATGTATGTGGATCTACAAGAAGAAAAGAGAATCTGACAAAAAGGTGAAAGCCTGGAAAGCACGACTTGTTGCGAAAGGGTATACTCAGAAAGAAGGGATCGATTATGAGGAAACTTTTTCGCCGGTTGTTATGCTTAAGTCGATCCGGATTCTTTTATCTATAGCAGCTCATCTTGATTATGAGATTTGGCAAATGGATGTCAAGACAGCTTTCCTTAATGGAAGTCTTGAGGAAACCATCTATATGCAAAAACCAAAAGGATTCATTAAGGAAGGCCAAGAGCATCTTGTTTGTAAGCTTAAGAGGTCTATTTATGGACTAAAACAAGCTTCTAGGGACTGGAATATTCGTTTTGATCAGGCAGTCCAGTCATATGGATTTGATCAAAGTCCAAGCGAATCATGTGTGTATAAGAGAAGTGAGGGTAATGCAGTGGTTTTTCTAGTACTGTATGTTGATGACATTTTACTCATTGGAAACAATGTTAAGATGTTGTCATCAATAAAGGCATGGTTGTTCAAACAATTTGAAATGAAGGACTTAGGTGAAGCGGCATACATCCTTGGGATCAAAGTAATAAGGGATCGCAAGAAAAGGATGTTGGCTTTATCTCAAGAGCCATACATTGATGAAGTATTATCTCGTTTTAACATGCAGAACTCTAAGAAAGGTTTTCTACCTTTTAAGCATGGAGTGGCTCTATCCAAGGAGCAGTGTCCTTCGACACCTAAGGATATAGAGAGCATGAAAGCAGTTCCTTATGCTTCGGCATGTGGAAGCTTAATGTATGCTATGTTATGTACGAGGCCTGACATCTGCTTTGCTGTAGGCATGGTTAGTAGATATCAGTCGAACCCAGGTCAGGAACATTGGAGTGCAGTAAAAACTATACTCAAGTACCTGAAAAGGACTAAGGAGTATATGTTAATTTACAAGGCCTCAGATCTATTTCCTTTGGGATATACTGATTCAGATTTCCAATCAGATAGGGATAAGAGGAAATCGACCTCGGGATATGTTTTTACTTTGGGAGGTGGAGCCGTTATATGGAGGAGTGTAAAGCAGAAATACATTGCAGACTCTACCATGGAAGCCGAGTACGTGGCGGCCTCTAAGGCTGCAAAGGAGGCTGTATGGTTCAGGAACTTCCTTTTGGACTTGGATGTGGTACCTAATTTGCCTAGGAGCTTCACAGTGTATTGTGATAACACTGGTGCTGTGGCAAATTCGAAGGAACCGCGAGATCACAAGGCAGCTAAACATATTGAACGTAAGTATCATCTCATACGAGGAATCGTAAAGCGAGGAGATATAGTTGTGGCTCACATATCATCAGAAGACAACCGGGCAGATCCTTTCACAAAGAGTTTGCCAGCCAAGGTTTTTGACAGGCATGTGGAAGCGATAGGAGTCAGATGGATGGACACATAGTTTTCTGTGTAATAGTGGATTAAATAAACACTGATATACTCATAGAATATTTTGAGTATAAGTGGGAGATTGTTGGTGTATACTGAAAATATTTATTTGAAGTATTTACATTTATTTCTGGCCGGTTTAATTGAGAATCATTTAAATGTTTACATGTTGTCTAAATATTATATATTGTGAATAATCTAGTATCAAATGGGATACAGAATATTAGATTATTAAATACGGTTTATATAATATAATAAGGTTCACAGCACAGGTGGAGTTAGACAATCCACTGGAATGGCTGTAGTATTATTTAGATTAGTTTATATTGACTAATAAATAATACTAGTATACTTTGTGTATATTGAACAGGATCAAATTTAGAATTGTTCCCTTATACTGATTAAGAAGGTGAACTAAGATTCTATGTTATTATTAATGCTTAGGTTCTTAATCCGGAAATAATAATTGACACGTATATATTATTTACATGCTTTGATTTATATATAAAATAATTCTTGTGAATTATATCATTATATTTTGGGTGATGAAATAATATATATGGTGGGATATTATTTATTGAAGGAATCCATGTCCTGATAATATTCGGGTTAATGATGTCCCCTTGAAAGCTCAAAAAGATTTAATTATGTGAAACCCTGCATGTGGATTTATTCCGGCATAATTAAATAAAGGTTGAGTGGATGATCAAGGATAAAAGATATTAATTAAATGAATTATCAGTAATTTATTTAATTAATGGACATGCGATATTTTAAACATGGGGAATTTAATAAGCAAATAATATTGGAACCGAATTAATTAATTAAATTACGGTATTAGGAAAGGTAGTGCAAATATTAATTCTTTAGTGGATTGAATTAATATTTAATTACATTGGGCTAGGCTCAAGATGTAATTAGAAGGCCCAACCTAATTATCCATGATCCCTATTGTAGCCTATATATATTCCTATTCTCTTCTTGCTGGGTGCTGGTCAAAAAAATTTTGTAGCCACCCAGGAGCAAGAAGAGAGGTTAACTTGAGAAGACGAAGGCCACACTTCGCTCAAGGGATGGGAATACAATAGAAGAGCGTGGAATCAACCGTTAACAAGGTGACTTTTCTATTCGTACTCGTTAATTTATTGTATCAAAAATTGCAGTGCCAAGATCTGATTGTCCCAACACGGTGTGGCTTGGGTTGTTGATTGTGATTTTTGGAACGTTCGTATTATAGCCGTTATAATGCCAAAATTTCGTTAATCATTGAAAACTGTGCATCACAGTAGGTCTAATGGCCGAAACTGCATAAGTATCTAACATGCCCTTGTATATCTTGAGTCGTAGATCATTTTGGAAAAAGAATCGAATCAAACAGGCTTACGGTTTAGGATTTATGGCCGATTTACTAAAAGTAGTTTGAAACCGTAAACGAAAGTTTGTAACTGAAATTGAACCCCCGTAAATTATGCAAGTCAGCGATGAATCATAGTAATTAAATATTAGAGGTCATAAGGAAGATGTGAAAGAAAACCTCATGTGAATCGGATCATTTTTCGATTTTATAAAAATGTTCGAATCTAGGTTAAACGCGAAAGAACCCCTTAAAAGTATAACTTTGGTTATAACTTAGAAAACGAGCGACAAAACTCGAGATATAATCTTTGTTCGTAATCGATCGAATTTAGAACTTATACGACTTAAGTATACACTAAGTGTGAGTACGATGACATGTCTTAATGACGAACAAATGTCGAATCGTATCGGTAATAAAAAGAGTTACACTAAAAAGGGGTATAACGAGATAATTCGAAAACATGTTTCGACTTAAGTTAATACTTAGCCTTTTTAAAAAGTGTTAAGCGATTAACCTCGAATCTCTTGACTATTTATAGATCGCCGAGCTGACCCGGGATACCCTACCACTACCCCTACCCGTGCTCAATTACCAGGCAAGTTCCAACTTTCCCTTTTTAGGCTGTTGTTGTGAATATATATGCTTTCTGTTATACATATGCCATAGCATGCATGCCTACTTTCAAGTCATATTGATATACTTGTTCTCTGATTGTTCTTTGGCTTATAAGTAGATAGATAATATATCGATTATAAGCCGGATGTCGTTAAGACCCTTAGAGAAGGGCATCTGAATCCTATTTGTTGAATATAGACCGGGAGTCAGTACTTCTTGATATATCGTAATTATTTTCGAGGGAAATATTTAAGTAAATAATTTCCATTATTTTGTTGACGAATATTATTTGAATATTCGTTCAAGATTATTTAATTAACGATCAATACTTCAATTATTTATTTGAACGTTATCTATTCAATGAATATTATTTATCAATATTCCTTCAAAGACGAACCATTTATCGAATATTATTTCAAATATTTCTATAAAACCTTCGATTATTAAATAAATATCATTCGGACGTTCATGTAGAACATCATGTATTAAGGGAATATTATTCTCGAATATTCCTTTAAGGCTTAATTTATTAAATGAATATCACTTGGATATTCATTTAAATTATTAATTATTATATGAATACTATTTTTGAATATTAATTTGAAGTCTTATTTATTTAACGAATATTATTCGAAACAGTCCTTTCAAACTTATTTATTAAATGAATATTATTTTAATATTCATTTAAGTAATTATTTATTCAATAAATATTGTCTTAATATTCCCTCAAGGATTATTTTGAGAAATACTCTGATTAAAAATATTCTTTCATTCATTAAATACTTCCGACTCAATAAATATTCTATAAATATTTATTCAATACTTGGAAACAACTTCAAGGTTGTTTATTTTTCTTCAAATATTATTTTCGACCTTCGATCATTTTGAAAATTCTTCGGAGTCATACGATTAAAATTATATTAAGAAAGGTCCCCTTGATTCCATTCTTCACTCGAATCTATCTCTTAAATTATAAGGGAACCTTACTTGAGGAAGGTTCTTTACCTTGTTGACTTCCCGGTCATAGTTTATCCTTTTCACTCGCAACTTGGTTGCTACGGACTCATTAAGTCTGTGTGTACCTTCTCATCATTCGAGGGGTAAGATCGTTGGAACAAGTTGATATCCATTAACAAGAAAGAGCTTGGGAAATGTTAGTGAATTTTCCTTTCCAACTAGATACGACTACTTTATGGAGTCTTGTCAACAAGTATTTCACTTCGGGAAGGGAGGATAAACTATACGTTTCAATGTTGTGGATTTTCATGAACTAGGAGTCGTGTGTAAGAGGCCGAGTCGCGCGGTCCATCACAAGGCCTAATCATTGGCCAGGGAGTTACTATTAAAGGCCATTGACAAGTGGAGCCGTCAGTTCTTCCTTCTACCGGTAGTAAACTATATTGGGCTGTACCACCCCCGACTGATCATCAGGGAGTGGAACAACTGGTGCGTGATAACTCCGATAATGGTTCATCTCCCAAATTGGGAATTCCCTGCAACACGTATCGAAGATACTTCTTTCAGGTTGACGGTGTCTTCCGCAACACGTATCGAAGAGACTTCTTTCAGGTTGTAGAACTTCGAAAAATGTTAATAACTGGAACTGCAATATTTTCCTTGCAAGTTCCTCTTAATATGATAAATAATGATATCTTGCTTATTTTGACTTAGCAGATATTTCCACAAAATAAACACTTTAAGTTACCTTGTAACTTCATCCTTTATAGTATACTGGCACTAACTTCGTTAATGCATGGCATATGGAAAATAATGATACTTCGAACTGTTATATACTATCACTGTCCTGTTACATTATTATTGGTGGGCTATTGCTCACCCTTGCTTATTTATCATGTCACAACAACAGCTAGGACAGATGGCTCGCGTCAGGCGCACTCGGCGCAAGCGGGTTACCCGACCCACCGGACTCCCCGCTGAGATGCTAGCCGCCATTGCTGAGGTAGCATAGTTAGACAGCTTTTGTTTCCTATTTAACTATATGTATAATTAATGTAATCAACGGCAAAACTTTTAAACTTATGATGTTATCCTTTTGAATTGTAATAACTTTTATTCGCAAACTCTTTTATGTAAGACTTATTTCAATTTCATCTCTGGGACTATAACTGTGTGTGTGTGTGAGTGGATTTTATTATGGGGTCATAGTATGTTACTTATTGATTTTGGACTCAAGTCAAGTATTATGTATGAGTCATGAGACCGTAACGACCCAATCCCTGACCCTGGATCAGGGGGTGTTACATTTGGCCAACAACGGGGCTTCAGCCATGTACTTTTTCAACTGTTCAAAGGCCTCTTGGCTTTCTGAAGTCCATTCAAATTTTTTCACCTTTTTCAAAGCCTGAAAGAAAGGCAAACACTTGTTTCCAGACTTGGAGATGAATCTCCCTAAGGCTGTAATTCTTCCAGTCAATTTCTTTACGTCCTTTATGGAATGTGGTGATTCCATATCTAGGATTGCCTTGATCTTATTAGGGTTGGCTTCTGTGCCTCGCTTTGAAACCATCAGACCCAAAAATTTTCCAGATCTCACGCCAAAGGCACACTTGGCTGGATTCAACATCATCTTGTGGTGCCTCAGCACTTCAAATGCCTCTCTGAGGTTCTTAATATGGCATGCCTTGATTAGGCTCTTGACTAACATGTCATCCTTGTAGACCTCTTTGGTCTTCCCGGTCAAGGGTGCAAAAATCTTGCTTGTTTATTAGCCTCTGGTAAGTGGCTCCTGCAGACTCCTCATCTTGGGTTGACATCAACCTAGAGTTTTAAAACAACCTTTCTTGGCTCGATTGGCCATCATGGCTTCAATGTTTGTCTTGGTTCCTGGGGCTTCTCTAGCGGCCTCTCGGCTGGCATGTTCTCAGCCTTAGGGCTGTTCGAGTGTTGAACGTGGATGCTCGAATGTCGATATTCGAATGTCTAATGTTGATGTTCGAAATTAAGGGTTTTCAACCTCAAGGAAGTTCTTTAAACTCTAACCTTGAAGTTTGGATGAAAGAGTGCATATTGGACTACTTTCACATGGTTTCAAGCCAAGTTTTGAGTGTTTTAAATCACCAAAACATCAGAGCCTCTGGTTGGCTCATTAAGGTCGGCTGAAGGCCTCCTTGGCTTCTGGTCGGCCCCATGAGGTCTTGAACCTTCCCTAGGAGGTTTTCAATCTCCATTTCAGGGTTGATACTCAAGTGTTCAACGCTGGTATTAGATGTTCAACGTTGGCGTTCTGGATCGAGAATCCAAAATTTCAGATTAGTTTTCAAGTTTTGACTTGAAGCTTCAACCTTTGGATCTTGATTGGAGGTTCATGACCCCCTCTAGTTTGACCTTCTTGGCCTTCATGGCTAATATCTCGTGTTTCTCCACCTAGGATTCGAGGTTGATATTCAAATGTTCAAAGTTGGTGTTCATATGTCGACTACCAAGTATTCACGACCTTTCTTTTGGATTGATGTCAAACTAAAGTTCTCTAGGATCCCTTACTTGACTTCATGTCTTTCATGGCTTGTCTCAAACCTTTGTTCTGATATCAGGGTTTTCAAACCTATCTTTGCTTCTCGTTTTTCTTGATTCTAGGTCAAGGATTTAAGGTTGATCCTCGATTTAGATTTCGAGAAATACAATCTCGTGGGCTTCTTGCCTTTTAAACTTCCGAGATGAAAACTTGCTTGAACTTCTTAATCCTTGTTCAAGGATATTCTTATATCCCTTGACCTTAGGACTATAATTCAAGGTTCTTTATTTGCTTCATCCTTGTATCCTCACTCCAAGTACTTAAAAAATATTGAAGAGTAGCTAGTCCTTAGCCTCCACAGCCTTGCATGGCTTTGACTGCCAGATGTGACTTTTTAATCGGCTTATCTTTTATCCAGGTTCCTTCAAGGACTTAAACTCTTATTTAGTTGTATTATAACCTAACTCTCGACCCTTCAGGGTTTTATTTATGCGTTTGTTTGTTTCCATTCATGTATTCTTTTATTTTCGGTACTTGGTCATCTTTGACTTATACACATCAGGTGCTTGGCACATAAATAAAATCACAGAATAGAGAACGAAAAACAAACTTGCATTAATAACTTGGAATGGGTTCAACCCTTACATAGAGTACTACTGTCCTACTTAGAGCAACATACTCTGCAATGGTTCCATCAAACCTTATTTCTACTTCTACTAGATAAATACGAAGCTAAGTCCTATTAAGATAGTTTGAACCCATCGGGGCTTTTGCAAGACTAGTCTTGCATCGCTTTATTTTGTTTTTGATGCTCCATCAATATAGAGAACCCATTACTTCTTCTAGTCTCCTCATTCTTATTCTGAAGTTCACTTCCTACTTGGGGTACTATCTCCTACCCCCCAACTTCTTGGTTGCCAATGGTACATTCAACCACAAAGTCAGTTGATGCCTTAGCCTTAATGGCTGTCCGAGGCTTTTGTGTGATGTCCTCTGCCGACCTTTCTTGGTGTTCTTTATCATTGCGGACATCCATGTCTTCAATCAGAAGGACCTGCCCCCAGACTCCATCAGGCCTTAACTCAGTTACATAACAGCTCCTAGCCATTTTCTGGTCACCTATTTGGAAACTTGATCTTCATGTGATAGGTTGAGGCCACAGCCTTAAAAGCGTGAAGTCCAGTACTCCCAAGGTTGGCATTGTAAGTCGAAGATATTTTGATAACCAAAAAGTTTAGCATCTGTGTGGCCTCCATTGGCTTGTGTCCGATCGTGACGGGCAATTGAATAATTCCCTCAACTTTAGACTCTACTCCGCTGAATCCATATATAGGCATGTTAGATGGGGTCAACTGAGAGTCGTTGTATCCCATCTTCACGAATGCATCATGGAACAAAATGTCTACTGAAGCTCCATTGTCTATCAAGACATGCTTCACCCATGAATTCCCAATCATGGGTGTAATGACTAGCGGCTCATCGTGGGGGAACTTCACCCCTACAAGGTCTGAATCATCAAATCTGATTATTACCTCGATTCTTGCACGCTTTGGTATCTCTCCAACAATATGCATCACCTCTCGGGCATAAGCCTTCCGAGAGTTCCTAGTTGTCTCGGCCGCAGTCGGGCCTCCTGAGATCATGTTGATTACTGGCCCTCGGGGCTATAGGTTGCGATCTTGATTGTCATCCCATCTATTATAATCTCTTCTTTGATTACCACGATCTTCACCCTTAGTGAAGTGGTTCTGTTTCCCTCTACGAGTCAAAAACTCGTTCTCATCTTTGAGTTGCTTACAATCATCAGTGTCATGCCCCACATCTCTGTGGAATCTGCAATACTGATTCTTGTTTCTCTTTGCGGGATCACCCCTGAGTGGCTTCGGCCATCGGAAATCCTTATCCTTCTCAATGTCCAACAAGATTCGACTCTTAGGAGTATTCAACTTTGCATACTCAGTGAACCTTGGTCCTTGGTTCTTAGAGGCAAAGTCAGAGTCCTCACTAGTTCGGGGATACTTGTTCCTAGCGTCATACTCCTGGTCATCGTACTCTTGGTCTTGCTTTCGCTTCTTGGAGTTCCCGTTTCCTCCACCATGGGTGGAGACCTCTGTTTTCCTCATACTTTCTTCAGCTTTTATATACTTGCTTGCTCTCCTTTGGAGCTCAGTCATGCTTTCAGGGGGATGCTTTTCCAACGACATCTGAAAGAAGGTGTTCATTGTTCCATTCTCCAAGGCTATCATAGCTACTTTATTTTGTAGATCGGGAACATTCAAAGTCTCCTTGGTGAAGCGCTTGAGATAATCCCTTAGGTTTTCATTCTTTCCTTGTTTCACTTACTTGAGATATGCAGAGCTTTTTTCGTGGACTTTTCCACTAACAAATTGGTTAATGAAAGCTATGCTCAATTCCTTGAAAGAATCAATCGAGTTTGCGGCCAATCGGCTATACCATCTTTGAGCAATGCCTGCCAGGGTTTGAGGGAACGCCCTACACTTAAGAGCGTCGCTAGCGGGTTGTAACAACAGTGCATTTTAGAATGTCCTGACGTGATTCGAAGGATCACCCGTTCCATCGTATGCTTTTATCGTGGGCATCTTAAACTTTCGGGAAACACGAGTGTTCATCACCACCTCAGTGAATGGGGGTGTGCGATCGTCAGGGTCTCCAAGTGGCATCAGGTCTTTGGGATCACCCCTGGGGGTTTCCACCATCGTAACTCCTCCAGTTGGGGAATCAGCCCTTCTCTGTCTCCTTGAAGACCTTTCCAAATCAATGAAGGGAATCTCTCTTGAAGTTCGAGGAGGCCTATTCTGGTTCTGCCTTGCTTGCTCCCTGTCTATGTCGTCCTTTAGCTTTTGGATCTCGGCCTCATAAGCCTTGATTCTCTCAGCAGCTGTTGGAGGGGGTCCATCATGGATCCTTTGAGTCCTTCTCATAGGCTCCTTGCTTGCACGTCTCCTCCCCGGGGCTTCATCGCGATCGTCATTCTCAGATGATGAATCATCAGTGTAAGGTCCGGAGTAATCATCATATCCTTGCTCAGGGGGGCTAAACCCCTAATATAGGGTGGTTGATACGACTCAGGTATCTGCAGAGCGTGACCGCTTGGTCCAGGATCCCTTCGATTTTGTGGATAGTTAGGAAACCCGTATACTGGATTGGTACTTACGGGGAGCGTAGTGGTGGAGATCTGAACTCTTGAGAGCGGAGGATGGCTAGTTAATGGTAAGACCACCATCTGAAGCTGATTAGTCTCCCGTCCCGGGTGGACGTCCACTGGTAAGGTTCTCTCAACATGGAGATTCGTCCCTATAGGTTGAGAAACTTGAGGTTGAGTGGTTGTCTCTGTTGATGGGGGTACATACCCTTGCTCCGCAACAACGGGTGGAGCGGAGGAGATGACCGGTGGATCGGAAGTAACATAAATGCTCTCAGTTGTTGTTCTTCATGTGTTAACCATGGTTGATGTTGTGCTTTAATGGCTGCGCTTGCGTTTTCGTGACATAATTCAGGTCCTAACAAGATGCCTACATATCTCAGACTTGAGAATCAAGCCAAGACGTAGTTCTGAGATAAGGGGTCTGGCCCTTTATATAGGCTGTGGGAGCCTTAGAATCGTAATAGGGTTTGGAGACTTGGTGGACAAGTCACTGTCATTGAGGAAGGTTCTGATTCCTTCCTTATTGGAGTTATTTTCCATGTCGAATTAGGTGCCTTGGAGGCTACATAATATCCCAGGGATATTCTAGAACATTCCTTGTTTCTAGAACGTTCTCGATTTATGGATCAGGCCCATGTTAGAAACAAGCTTATACCGGGCGTCCCCGGTTTGGGCTGTTCTTTTGGGCTTAATCATTAATTACGAATTTAATGCCCAACTAGGGTTTCGGGCCTTATTTATGAGCCAATAAATATTATATTAATTATTTCTTTAGGGATTATTTTTCACCCATATCACTTCTTTAACTATTTCTTATTCAATAAATATTCTCTGAATATTTATCCAATACTCTGAAATGACTTCAAATGTTATCTTCGACCTTCGATTATTATAAAATTACTTTGGAGTCATATTATTATTAATATTATATCAAGAAAGGTTCTCAAAATTTCATTCTTCCTTCGAGTCTATCTTCCAATTAATAAGGGAACCTTACTTGAGAAATGTTATTTATCTTGTTGACTTCCCGGTCATAATTCTTTTGAAACTATTCTTTTAACTCGCAACTTGGTTGCTGTTTATCTATCAAATCTTGTGTACCTTCTCATCATTCAAGGGGTAAGAATGTTGGAACAAGTTGGTATCCATTAACAAGCAGTAGCTTCGGAAATATTGGTGAATTTTCATTTCCAACTAGATACGGCTACTTTGTGAAGTCTTATCAACAAGTATTATACTTGGGGAAAGGGGGACGAACTTTATGTTTCAGAGTTATGGATGTTATACGAACTAGGAGCTGCGTAAGTGGCCGAGTGGCGCCGGTCCAGCAATGGCCCAACCGTTGGCCGGGGGGTTCCAGAGGGCGTTGGACAAGTAAATCCGTCGGTGCTTCCTTCTACATGTAGAGAACAAGAGATGGGGAGCACAGCTTGCGACTGATCATCGTAAATGTTATGGCTCCTGGCACGTCAATGCTCCGGTATTAGTTCATCTTTCAAATGTTGGAAATTTTCTACAACACTATCGGTGTTGGCAGGTGAAAAAGTGATTGAATCAGGAATTGCAATATTTTCTGCAAGTTCCTCTTTGATGATAAATAATGCTATCTTGCATATCTTCGGCATGGCAGATTTTTCACAGAAGTATATTTTTGAGTTACCTTGTAACTTCATTGTTCATCTTATACTGGTACTATGTTCGTTATTGCATGGCATATAGATTCAAAGATATTTGAACTGTTACATATATTTTCGATGTTCAGTTATATTATTGTTGGTGGGCTCTTGCTCACCCTTGCTTATTTATTATGTCACAACAATAGCTAGGCAGAATGGCCGCGTAAGGCGCACTCGGCGCAAGTAGGTTATCCCAGCCAGAGGTCTACCCGCTGATTTCACCGCTGCCATTGCTGAGGTAGCATAGATAGGCAGCTTTGCTTTCCAGCTTAAGTATATGTATAACTAATATTAATCAACGGCAAGAACTTTAAAATTATGTTGTTACTCCTTTTAGATTGTAATAACTTTTATTCGGAAATCCTTTAATGCAAGACTTATTTCAATTTCATCTCTGAAACTATAACTGTTGTGTGTGTGTGATAGGATATTATTGTGGCATCACTGCATGTTGTCTATTTATTTGAACTCAAGTCAAGTGTTATTTATGGAAATTGAGGCAATAACGACCCGATCCCTTACCCCGGATCTGGGGGTGTTACAGAGATGGTATCAGAGCGAGAGTTATATATCCCAGAGATGAGGCGGCGTTATAACAATAAATTCACTAAGATAATAAGAACTCTTGCCAAGTTCACCTAAAACCCTTATGGGAACTCGTAAGTATCATAATAGTAATTTAGCTCGATATCGTATCGACGAGCAAGGCGACAGACCTTGGGGCTTACGAGCAGTAACACGAGGATGCTTTATTATATGTTGACAACCGGCTTGAAGACTCAACAGAGTACCCTACTGAGGACCCGAAGGAGGTTCCAGCTAAGGAGGAGAATCTTGTTAAGGATAAAGAGTTTACCCTTGAGGAAATGAGGGCTGCAGCCAGAGAGAGACTATAAGAGTGAAAGTATAGTGCTCAGAAAAGTGAGTATAAAGAACTGAGATATTATTAAAAGATTTAAAGAGGCATATTGAATTCATGGCTGGACTATTAGGACATAGTATCAGCAAGTAAGACGGATTGAAAGGATTACTTGAGGACTCATATGGGGATAGATGAAAATCCTTAGAGACTTTCAGATCAGTGAGAAAAGAGTTAGAATAATGCATGATTGTCAAAGACATCGATATAGGACGGGTAGTAGAGTCTCCAACAGCAGTTGAGATAGAGGCAGCAAGTGCCATATCATTGGATAAATGAATTATGTGAATATTGTCAATAGTAATTCGCCATGAGAAGGCAAATTTTATAGGTTATAATCTATAAGGTCGAGCTGAGATTGATGAGGTGGTTTTATTCAGGGAAATGTTCATTTTATGAATAGATCAACGTAGAAAGTAAAACCAATGGGAAGTGATGGCATGATTGGATAAAGTTATATAAGGAAGTAGTAAGCGAGACGATGATCTCAGAACCTACAAGAGGAAAAGACCAGTGAGTTTATAATAAACTCATAATAAGACTATTGTCAGGGACTAAGTACAGGTTTAATTCAACTCAGTGAAATGATGAACCAGAAACATTAAATGCATGTGGTTCAGAGGTGATTGAGAATGTTTTAAGATGAAACCTGAAAGAGCAAGTGTATGCTAATTTCTCAAAGTATGAATTCTGATAAAATGGAGTTCAGCTATTGGGACATGCGATCAATAATGAGTAGTGTTGGTTGACCCCGCCGAATTAAAGGCAGTTTCAATTGGGAAGGGCCAACCACCCCAGCAAAGGTGAGAAATTTCATAAGATTCACCAGGTATTACCAAAGATTTGTTCAGGACTCTAAAAAGATTGCAGTCCCGCAACCCGACTTATTTGTAAGGCTAAGGAGTTGAATAGGCAGAAAAACGCGAGAAAATCTTCCTGGAGCTAAAGATTAAATTGGTGACGACCCAGCGTTGGCGTTGCCTAATTGAAGAAGGAAAACTTTGTGATATATTATGATGCATCTCATACTTTGTGATATACTGTGCTTGTGCGGCATGGCAGAGTAACTGCGGATGCATTCGGACAGCACGGTTCACCAGGTTCAGATGGCCCGGGTAGTGCCAATTTGGTGGAACGACTAACTCCGACGGTAGTGCCCTTCTGAGACTGGTGGTTAGATAGACTAACATTTGGTAGTATCAACTATTAGGACGTATATGCATCAGGAAGATGTGGCATGTTTCAGTTTGAAACTTTTGATTTCCCTTCTATGGGATGTATATATTTGATTCCTTTCTAGTGGTTAAACTTCCAACTTTATGTTAAACATTCTGTATTATAACTGCTTACGATTCTACCTGCTTGAATGTTCATAAGAACTATTCTTCAGATTTCGAAATTGATTTTTTTAGTCTTACTAGTGGGTGGATAGATTGATCAAAATTTCCCTGATTCTGGAAAGAGCTTCAACGAATTTTGGAAAACCTTGCATTCTGATTATCAGAGAACGTCATGGAAGAGAGTAGAAACTGGGGCGAACCCCGTGAATTGGGTAAGGTAGCCGCTATATGGGTTGGTGGACAGACCCCGATTATTGCGATTGATTGTAAAAATATAATGATGAAGTTGAGATTGGACGGTAAAAAGGGGTGAAGAATACACGGGACAAAGTATGTTGATAAGCGTAACCCACCCCAAATTAATTATTTTCGCTATGGACGAAGGAGGTACTATGCCAAGCAATTGCTAGAAAAGTAATGCCATTAGCTAATCCTAAACTCACATACTGTAGCACGGCCATTTGGGGCCCTGTGGGAAGAATTATAAAGTGACTAGACCAGCAATGTAAGGACAAAGCGGGGTGCTTCTAACCGAGTGCCAACCGCGAGAACTTTTGATAAAATGAAGTAATTCAGGTGTATATGATCGACCAGCTTATGAGCTAGAAACCCAACCATAATAAATTAAGGTACATAATGTTAGGATTTTATAAATACAATGAACATAGTATGACTGAGGAAAGTGATCAATAGAAGGCTATGGAGATTGTCAAAGATTGTGCAGTATGATGCATAAAGGTTATCTGAAACTTAGTATCTTTAGGAAGAGTGATAAGTACTAAGAGATTCACGTTGAACACGACCAATATCTTCCAGAACATCCTTGTTGCATTACCAAATATATGTTGTGTTTTGAAGGCCATGTAGACTGACATCCGTTCGAAAGAGAAGGTTAGCATGAAGCTACCTGTAGATTATCAAGATGTGAATGATTGAAAAGAGACCCTTATTAAGGAATTATGACGTGATTGTTAACTGAAGGATGTAAGTATTTTTTTAAATAGAATTGAGGATAGAATATCCATAAATTAAGATGAACCCTGGGGATGCACAAAGGGTGGCACTACCCCTAATAAAGACATTATGAATTCGTATGATATAAGTTGGATTGGCTAAGGTAACAATAACCTTTAAGAATTTATTGAAAGGAGTTTCGGAAAGTACACCGATAGAATTGTTACAGGATCAATTAGTGATATTTTGATATACCCTATACCTAGAAAATACCGGAGGAATGATGAGGACGACCTAAGAGACCTTACAAGGAAAAAGTTAATATTCTGAGTTTCAAACTAGAAGTTTGGTAGAGAATGTAAGACACAATAACAATAATGCCAGATGAGGCATGTATCAAACCATGATGAGGTATGGATGGAACCAAAGAAGGTTGAGATTATCCTAGAACAAGAAAGAGCTAAGAGAATAAATATCCTATGTATGATTGAGAGTAACTTTGATAAAGTTCCAATGGAAAGGTAGAAGCAATGACTTATGGAGAAAGGATGATAAATATTTTCCTCCTTCAGTAGAGCTTAAGGGAGAATGCTTTCACCCAATAGTGATGGGAATGAGGTAGAAAAAATTTGAGTTGGAATAGATCCAGAGAACATTGATTACAAGAAATTATTATTATCAGGAAAGGCCAATGAGGTGGCCGACACTCTAAGTATAGAGGAATAATTAAAAATGTGCATACCGAAGGAACAGAATGATATTTGGAAGGGCCTTGAAGGTCATATCGGAGTGGAGGAATTTACATTCCTTCTGATGATTGTGCAAGAATCGACGGTAATAATAGTTTAAGTAAAGATTCGGTTCCTGATGGCGTCTTAAGCATATTACATACCTTAGAAGGTCCCGTTTTGAGGCAAACCAGGACCATGATGCGGAATTGGTTAAGTAAACCGCTAAGTTTCCAGCCTTCTACTGAAGATATCTGATTAACAATTTCATCAACCTGGCATAGCTGCGGTAATTGAAGCTCTTCTGCAATTTTATTTGCTTCATTAATATCTACATCAAGTTCAGGAAGTATTCCTTATGAATAAGAAATAGTGATTAGTTCGTCTTCCTAGAGAATTTTTGGATATGACGACTATGAAACCCGTCTGATTAACTATTAAAGCACTACGTAAACAGCAAACGATGGTGATTCAGCAATGGACTACATTAATATAGTGGTGATTCTTCTGAGAAAGTAAATGACAACGCAAAGAAAAAGATAGTGCTGTTATTGATAAGCTAAATGGCATGTTGATGAATGACAAGCAGGTTTATGTTAGTGTATTTCTGCGCAAACAAGATAGAGAACATGAGGTGGGAGATTCATGATACTAAAGGTATTCCCGTGGAAAGAATTAATGAGATTTGGAGAGAAGGACAGTCGAGCCCGAAATTTATTGGGCCATTTGAGAGTTTAAAAGTGTTCGGAAGGTGGCATTCGAGCCAGCTTTACCCCCAAAGCTTATAGCATGGTCGTAACGGGTTTCATGTGGCAAGGATACGTCAGTAAAATGCAAGTGCTTGACAGAAGATAAGAGTACGAGCAGGTAGATATACGACCTGGTCTGACTTACGAAGAACAACCTGTGAAAAATCATGGATAGAAAAGAACAAGTGATGAGAAACAAGTTTGGCAGAAATAGATTATATTGGATCTAAGTTAGAGAAACCGACAAGATTTATTTTGGAGGGTTTAAATAGGAATAATGTGATGATTATAGAGTAAATGTGACGGGATACCAATAAGGAGGTACCAAGTGTAAAAGATGTCTCAATAAATAAATGACGGTGGAGGTAAATAACATAAGTGAATAAGAATCAGATAATTAGCAGGATGTGATTGATAAAGAAAAAACTGGGAAAGCAACTATGGAATGTGAAGCAAGGAATGTTATGAATGGATTAATGAATGGGCTTTCTATTGAATTCTCGAGATGACCACTTGATAGTGTTAGTATTATGAATATGAAAAAGCTGGTAACGTGGCGTGGAATGTCAGTAACAATGATGCCAAATGAGAAACTAAGATTTGACCTGAGGAGATGAAGGATTTCCAAAAGTGAGTGTTGCTAAGATTAAACAAGAGTATGGGTCTATAGAATGATGGACGGAGCAGTAAGGATATGTTGACACGTGAGTTTACGATAAAGTAGTATTTGATACGAATACGATTATTTTCTTCTCTAATGAACCTCTATAGTTCGGAGGTAAATTCTAAGTATGATATTTTGCAATCCTGAAAACTTTCTATAATTCTTTGAAATTCTTTTATTTTCTTCTCTCTTATTCATATTCTTTTTGAATTGAGAAGAACAACCCTTTTAGGAGGGGAGGTACTGCTACGTGACTATCTGTCTGTGTGATAGAAGTCTAAGTGGAATACCACAACTTGTTTAATTGCTTGTCAAGTACTAAAGGCTGGCCCCCTTCTGTACTAACTATGCAATATAACAAATGTTCAATTGATCATAGTGATCTCTCAATAAATCTTTCCACTTCTCTATATTGATCGAGATTGCGAAGATTAAAGCGATCAGGAAATGCACAGTGCGAGCGAGGTTACCTCCAAATTCGTAGTGCGATAGTGATACCAATGTTACTGCAGGTATCAATAAGGATAAGACTGAGTAAGAGCATAACCCGTATAGTGTGTTGTACGAAAAGTAGCAAAGTTGATGGAAAAAGGATAAAGTATGTATTGTAGCACTAGAAGATGTGCTGAGAAAGGGTAGACCGACTAAGAATTGACCAGGAAGCTAAAAAGTGAAATGACAGAAAAACGACTCTTTGCTTTCTACCTGATTCCAGGACGGAATCCTTTTGAGGAGGGGAGACTGCAAGAACCCAGATTTTGGATAGAATTAAAACTTTTTATTATGTATGGATGTAATAGTGAATAGTGGGTATGGCTATGATGTAACGAATGTTCTAATGAATGAATGGAATATATTTGGATTCAAATATTTATATGTCATGAAGAATGCTATTGGTTGACAATCTAGATAAGAATTATCTATCTCCTAGGAAATTAAGATTTGATAATTCCAAAGGGAAAGGTTATTCTTATGTCATCCAAATCGATATCTGTTATCAGTCCAGTGGTTCCGTAAAAGGGTTAAGGAACGATCGAAAGAGAATCGGGACATCTATATAACCCTAAAAGAACAAGTAAAGAACAAGTGGTGAATAGTGATTTTGATGGATTAGAAATATTATTAGACGACGCTATATAGAAGTACCCGGAACGAATTTCTGAGTTAATATTAATGATCCCAGGGAAAAATAATGTATGTAAAAGCTGTCGAATTTTGAAAAATGGCACTTTTATTTTCTCGAGGATTTCCCTGGACGGTGAAAGACTGAAGAGGTTATTAAAAGGATTTAAGGAATATGGATTCGAGAATTATTAAGAATGATGAAGAATATTATAATAAATATTAAGAAGGTTTCCGGTAAAACCCTAACTGGAAATCCTTGAGATATTCCTCCGAACGATCAGTCAAATTGAGCAATAATCGGACAAAGAAACAAGCAGAGAACCAAGATACAAGCATTTGCAAGTGGATAGAATCAAGTAACCAAGTAGTTACCAAAGGAACTAGATCAATTAGGAGTTAACTAAGTGCTTAGCTTACAAAACAAGATAAACCAACACATGGCTCAAGTGATGCATGCAATGACCTCATGCCTTTATTAAATTAGCTTTATGGGCAATATATTTTCCAAGGACAACCAATAATTCACAAAGTAGATGAGATCAAGAGGAACCAAGTGAAACATTCCATCATTTCTCCTTGAAGAACCAAACTCTCGACCCATTTTTCTTGAAATGGAAGTCCAAGCTCTTGGCCTTCAATGGCCATGAAATAAATCATGTAAGTTCTTCACTATCTCAACATACTCTCCTAGAAATTTGAGCTTCAAATTCCATTTCTAGCATAGTTTTCAAAAATGAAGAAAATGATGATGAATAGTAACTTTTAAGTATTAACTTTGTGTTCTTGTTTTCTTTTGATTGATTCAAGTATACTAAGGCTAATTAAGGATTATTCAAGGCTTAAAAAGTGTTATTCACTCTCCAAAGAAGGTATAAAGCTCAAGAACCCGTAGTACTACTTTGAGTTTATGGATCTTTTTGGATGGATATATGGTGGAGAAGTGTTAGTATGTTTGGATCCATGTATACATAATTGGTTGTTATTGATGTTTCATACTTGTTGGATTTGAGTTGTTATTGAGATATCATGACTTAGAATAGATGAGAGACTTTAGGTCTTGAATTGGTTGTTGTTGGAGGATGGTTTGATGATGATAAAAATTTGGAAAAGCGTGTAAACATAGCCGTTATAATGCCCAATTTTTGTTAGATCATTGAAAACCGTGCATCACAGTAGGTCATAGTGTCTAATCTGGTTAAGTATATAACATACCCTTATAGATCTCGAGTCATAGATCATTTTGGCTAAAGAATCGAAACAAACGGACTTACGGTTTAAGAATTATGGCCGATTTACTAAAAGTAGTTCTAAACCGTAAATGCGAGTTCGTAATTGAAATTGAAACCCCTTAACGATGTTAATTCAGTGGAGAATCTTGGTAATTAAATACTAGGGGTCATAAGAAAGGTGTGAAAGAAAACCACATGTCAAACGGATTGTTTTCCGATTTTATAAAAATGTTCGAATCGAGGATAAGTGCGAATTAACTCCTTAAAAGAACACTTGGTTATGACTTTGGTTAATCACTTAGAAGACGAGCGCTAAAACTCGAGGTATAACCTTGGTTCGTAAACGACCTACTTTAGCACTTACATGACTTAAGTATACCAAGTGTAAGTGTAATGACGAGCCGTAATAACGAACAAATGTCGAGTCGAAACGAGGTTAATAAGAGTACACGAAAATGGTGCATAACGAGATAATTCGAAATCGTGTTTCGACTTAAGTAAAGTTTATAGTTAGCCTTTTTAAAAGTGTTAAGTAATTAATCTCGAGTATTCTGATTGTTTATAGATCACCGAGCAGACCCAAGGCACACTACCTCTACCCACACCCGACTACCAAGCAAGTTTCAAATCCTTTTTAAAGGCTGTTGTTGTGAATATATATATATATATATATATATATATATATATATATATATATATATATATATATATATATGCTTTCTGTTATACATATGCCTTGTCATGCATGCCTACTTCCAAGTTATATTGATATACTTGTTCCTTGAATTATTGTTGGCTTATAAGCTAGGTAGTGAATAATCAGTTATAAGCCGGATGTCGTTATGTCCCTTAGAGGAAGGCATATATATCGTATTCGTTGAATATAGACCGGGAGTCAATACTTCTTGATATATCGTAATTACTTTCGAGGGAAATATTTAAGTAAATATTTTCCATTATTTGGTTGACGAATACTATTTGAATATTCGTCCGAGATTATCTAATTAGCGATCATTACTTCAAATATTTATTTGAACGTTATCTATTAAATGAATATTATTTTTCAATATTCATTTAAAGTCGATTCATTTATCGTATATTATTTCAAATATTCCTTTAAAGCTTGGATTACTAAATGAATATATTTTGATATTCATTCAGAATATTATTCATTCAATGAATATTACTTTTTGAATATTCATTTAAGTTCCCATTTACTTAATGAATATTATTTTAAATATTCATCTGATGTTATATTTATTTATCAAATATTATATTTAATATTCCTTTCAAGTCTTATTAATTAAATGAATATTATTTTGAATATTCATTTAAATATTTAATTATTTAATAAATATTTTCTCTTTATTCATTCGGGAATTATTCTGCGAAATACTTCGATTTAAATATTCGTTCATAGTTATAAGTCTTCTTTAACTATTTCTGACTCAATAAATATTCTCTAAATATTTATCCAATACTCTGAAATGATTTCAAATGTTATCTTCGACCTTCGATTATTACAAAATTACTTCGGAGTCGTATTATTATTAATATTATATCAAGAAAGGTTCTCAAAATTTCATTCTTCCTTCGAGTCTATCTTCCAATTAATAAGGGAACCTTACTTGAGAAATGTTATTTATCTTGTTCACTTCCCGGTCATAATTCTTTTGAAACTATTCTTTTAACTCGCAACTTGGTTGCTGTTTATCTATCAAATCTTGTGTACCTTCTCATCATTCGAGGGGTAAGATTGTTGGAACAAGTTGGTATCCATTAACAAGCAGTAGCTTGGGAAATATTTGTGAATTTTCCTTTCCAACTAGATACGACTACTTTGTGGAGTTTTATCAACAAGTATTATACTTGGGGAAAGGGGGACGAACTTTATGTTTCAGAGTTATGGATGTTATACGAACTAGGAGCTGCGTAAGTGGCCGAGTGGTGCCGGTCCAGCAATGGCCCAACCGTTGGCCGGGGGGTTCCAGAGGGCGGTGGACAAGTAAATCCGTCGGTGCTTCCTTCTACATGTAGAGAACAAGAGATGGGGAGCATAGCTTGCGACTGATCATCGTAAATGTTATGGCTCCTGGCACGTCAATGCTCCGGAATTAAGTCATCTTTCAAATGTTGGAAATTTTCTACAACACTATCGGTGTTGGCAGGTGAAAAAGTGATTGAATCTGGAATTGTAATAATTTCTGCAAGTTCCTCTTTGATGATGAATAATGCTATCTTGCATATCTTCGGCATGGCAGATTTTTCACAGAAGTATATTTTTGAGTTACATTGTAACTTCATTGTTCATCTTATACTGGTACTATGTTCGTTATTGCATGGCATATGGATTCAAAGATATTTGAACTGTTACATATATTTTCGCTGTTCAGTTATATTATTGTTGGTGGGCTCTTGCTCACCCTTGCTTATTTATTATGTCACAACAACAGCTAGGCAGAATGGCCGCGTAAGGCGCACTCGGCGCAAGCAGGTTATCCTAGCCAGAGGTCTACCCGCTGATTTCACCGCTGCCATTGCTGAGGTAGCATAGATAGGCAGTATATGTATAACTAATATTAATCAACGACAAGAACTTTAAAATTATGTTGTTACTCTTGGAAAGTGAGGCATTAACGACCTGATCCCTGACCCCGGATCTTGGGGTGTTACACAAAGAAAGAAGAATTATAGAGCGTAGGAAGATGAGTTCTTAGAAGTACTTGAACATGATTTTGATAATACATTGCAGGTAATTCCTCTGAATTCTTCTCACTGTCCTTCTTTGTAATATCAGAGAAAATTCTCTTTTGATGTACATAAGAAGGAACACAATGTTTTCTACCAAACTTGGTATTAGCATTAGGAATAAAATGGTTAATAAATAATTGCATAAATCTATGATAATAAACCATATTCCTTCCATTTTTATTAAGACCAAGTTTGATACTCATCTGATTCAGTAGAATGTGACCAATGTTAATTACTCTATTATAAAGCAAACTATATCCAATGTGAGAAGTAACAACGATAATTTGTTCAAAAGAGCTACATTTACCGGTAAAGCATTTAGCTAATTGATCAAAGAAGAAAGACCACTCTTTTCAAAGAAAAGGTCTCCTTAACTGGCTCATGTTATCTAAAGGTCCACTATATCCTAGTGAAGATAACATAGCTCTAATATCATCATCTGATGGTTCAATAACATAAGGCACATTAACAGTTAAGTGAATCACTGAATTGACAACAGATTCAGTAATATCAAAAGAATCTTGTCCTAGATTTAGAACAATCTTACCTGGTTGACCCTAAACAGGATCAACTACCTCAGCATTCTCCCAAGCTTGTGAAACAACAGCTTGATTAATCATTGGAGATGATGTCAATGCATAACGCAAAGGTCCAATTGCCATAAAATCCATCACTGGGTGAAAATCAGTTGAAACCCCTTTCTTGTTGGTGATTGCAGCAACATGATTGTTTGTCATAAAGTCGAAGTCACCAAACTTGAAAGCAACTGACTTTGGTAGTTTTCTTTGAGCAGCCATTGATTTTGATCTAAAAGAAATTAAGAATTCTTGAAAGAAATTAGTTAATTTGAGAGCTCGAATGATGTTTTTGCCTTAAACAATTTGAATTAGAAGAAAGCAATAAGCAATCAGAGTCTCAAAATAAAGATATATTCAAAAATCCTTCAGACCCACTAACTCATGTTCACACGTAGATTGACAAGTGGCAGTCCCTGAATAGATGTAATTACCCTCGATTTTAGGAAAATAAAATCCAAAATTGATTCTAATTTAAATCAAGGTCTAGAAAGAATTCAAACCGATTTCAGAGACTAAAATAGAGTTTCATATGTGGCATGTCAGATATTTTCCTGAAAATAAAACACCAATAATCCAAGCAAAATATTTTGATTAGATTTGGAAACGTCTTGGAAATATGAGAAGGTTAGTCACGGGCGAAGTAATGATGTCATTGCTGCATTGGAACACTTCAAAAGACTGTCTAGCTTCTCACAATTTTCTATATAATAACCTGGTGTCATTTGCCTCACTCCATTCTAAAAACCACTCAAAACTTTCTCTATAAACACAAAGAAATCTTCAAACACAATGGCTTTTAACCCAGATATTCACTTGAACCCTAACTTTCGATTCCTCTCTTTTGAGAAGTTCAACGATCTTGATGATCAAGAGCAAATAAACTATCTCTTTGAAGAGATGACTTTTCTCATCGAACTTGATATTGCAGGAATCGATCCATGTAATGTAGAAAATCCTCTTCTAGAACATCTACCAGTTGAACAAAATCTCCCTCTAATCTCTTCACAACTTGAGGATGAAGAATTTGGTGAAGAGTCTGGGGTTGATCTTGATGGAGATATAATTAATTTCTAAGATGCCAGGAGTCAGCTGCTCTCATTCAAGTCGGTTCTTACCGCTAGAAATTGTTCAGAGAAGAAATTCAAGAGCAGATGTACTCAGTATCCCCTGAATGGCTTCTGGCATGCTTAGGGAGTTGATGAGCTGATTGTGGAAGATTCATGAAAGAGATAACTCCATCAGCCACAACATTAGACAAGAAGAAGATTAGTAGTAACTATTAGATAAAAAGAAAAATTGTATTTCATTTCCATTTATGTAATGCTTTTGATTAATGAAAATACAAGTTTCTTTTATCTATCTTGTCTATTCACTATTTATTGGTCAAATAGATTGTTAGCATGAATGTATTGAATCAATGAGAATACGCAACAATCATTAGAACTAAAAAACTAAGTAATTCAGAACCCAAATTACTAAGTCAGAGACAAAAAAAATTTCAAAGTCTAGTTCTTAACAATTTATCAAGGCAAAATGTTATTAGCTTCAGGGTCTAAATAAAAGATATAGATACTGATGTAAATCAAATCTATAAGCTAATCAACATACCTTGCTACTTATGCATATGTTAAAGATCTAGAAATTTAACATTCCTAACTCACTAACCAATCTAATGAATGTAGCCTCATCAAGTGGTTTGTTTAGTATATCTACAAGCTGTTTGTCAGTAGGAACAAAAAGAAGTTCCACAGTACCTTTCTCAATATGTTCTCTAATAAAATGATACCTGACATCAATGTGCTTAGTCCTTGAATGTTAAACTGGATTCTCTTCAATTTTTATAGCACTAGTATTATCACAGAACATAGGAATATTATTAAGTGTCATACCATAATCCATCAACTGATTTCTTATCCAAAGGAGTTAAGCAAAACAACTACCTGCTGCAATGTACTCAGCTTCTGCAGTTGAGGTTGAGACAGATTGTTGCCTCTTACTTGCCCAAGAAATCAATCTGTTTCCCAAGAATTGACATGTACCTGTTGTGCTTTTCCTGTCTATTTTACACCCTGCATAATCAGAGTCTGAATAGCCAATTAAGGAGAAATCAGATTCGCTAGGATACCATAAACTAAGGTTTGGAGTTCATTTGAGATACCTAAAAATTCTCTTCACAGCAATTAAATGAGATTCCTTAGGATCACTTTGGAATCTAGCACATAAACAGGTAGAAAACATTATATCTGGTCTACTTGAAGTTAAGTATAATAATGAACCTATCATGCCTCTATAGCTAGTGTTATCAACACTCTTTCCCTTAGGATCAGAGTCTAGCTTAGTGCTGTTGCCATGGGTGTTTTTGTCGCTGAACAACTTTAAAGTCAAACCTTTTTAAAAGATATTTGATATACTTTGACTGATTAATGAAAATACCAGTCTCAGTCTATTTGACCTGCAGACCTAAAAAGTAATTTAGTTCACCCATCATGCTCATTTGATACTTAGACCGCATAAGCTTGCTAAACTTAGCACACAACTTTTCATTAGTAGAACCAAATATGATGTCATAAACATAAACTTGAACTAAAAGTAAATCACTTTTCACCTTTCTAAAGAATAGAGTTTTGTCAATTGTACCTCTTGTGAAGCCATTTTCAAGAAGAAATTTAGATAAAGTCCCATACCATGCTCTTGGTGCTTGCTTTAGTCCATAGAGTGACTTGTCAAGTTTGTAGACATGATTTGGAAACTTTAGATCAACAAAACCAGGTGGTTGCTCCACATATACTTCCTCATCAAGCTTGCCATTTAGAAAAGCACTCTTTACATCCATCTGGTATACCTTGAACTTTGAATGAGCTGCAAATACAAGAAACATTCTGATTGCTTCCAATCTTGCTACAAGGGCAAAGGTTTCATCATAATCAATTCCTTCCTCCTGAGAGTATCCATTGGCCACTAGTCTTGCTTTGTTTCTTACAATCATACCAAATTCATCTAGCTTGTTTCTGAAAACCCATTTTGCACCAACAATAGATCTATCTTTAGGTCTTGGTACTAATTTTCAGACTTTGTTTCTCTCAAACTCATTTAGTTCTTCCTGCATTGCAATTACCCAATCAGGATCCTGTAAGGCTTCTTCAACCTTCTTAGGTTCATTCTTTGAGAGAAAGCAACTATACAAGCATTCATTTTGAATTGATCTTCTAGTTCGAACACCACTATTTGGATCACCAATAATCAAATCTTCAGTATGATTCCTTGTCCATTTCCTAACAGGTGGTAGATTACTCCTGCTAGACTTTCCCCCTATGTTAGTGGTATCTCTTGTAGAAGAGTGTTCATTTCCTTCAAAAGCTCCCCCTTGATCAATAGAATCAATAGACTCCATACTGCTACTAATACTTGAACTTTCTCCATTATTCCCTGAAAAATTAGCCCCTGATGAAGTAGACTCTGAATGATTGGTCTGCTCTTGACTAGTATTGTGTTCCCCTTGATTGATTTGCTCCCCCTCAGCAACAACATTCCTTTGAGAAGCAATAGAGATTTCCTCTGGAGAACCTTCATCATCATTGGAGAGAATCTCAGAATCCTTAAGATTTTCAAATTACAATTTGTCATAGCTTTCATCAGTTTACAAAATTCCAAACTTCTTATCATCAAATGCAACATGAATTGATTCCATAACAATGTGAGTTCTGAGATTATACACTTTGAAGGCCTTTGATGTTGAATATCACAGAAAGATTTCTTCATCCGATTTGGCTTCAAACTTTCCAAGTTGTTCTGGATGAACTTTCAGGACATAGCATTTGCATCCAAAGATGTGAAAGTATTTCACACTTGGTTTCTTTCCTTTGATCATCTCATAAGGAGTTTTTCCATGACTATTTATCAAGGTGCAATTTTGAGTAAAACATGCAGTGTTGATAGCTTCTGCCCAGAAATAGGTTGGAAGCTTTGCATCTGCAAGCATGGTTCTTGCTGCCTCTATGAAAGTTCTGTTCTTTCTTTCTACTACACCATTCTGCTGAGGTGTTCCAGGTGCAGAAAACTGTTGTGTGATTCCGTTGTCTGCACAATACTCCTCCATTGTAGAATTCTTGAATTCTGTACCATTGTCACTCTTAAGTACTTTGACTTTGTACTCAGAGCTATTTTGAATATTCTTGACAAGATCAATGATTTGCTGAAGAGCTTCATCCTTTTTATGTAGAAAGAATACCCATGTGAACCTTGTGTAGTCATCCACTATAACTAGAGCATAACTTTTCTTGGTGATAGACAATATGTTTACTGGACCAAATAAATCAAGATGCAGCATGTGAAACGGTTCAGTAATTGAATTTTTCAGTCTTGCTCTTGAAAGTGGTTCTTCTTTGTTTTCCAAGCTAACAAGCATCACAAAGTCCATCTTGCACATAATTTGCCTGAGGTAGGCCTCTCACTAGATTGTGCTTAACAACTTGATTAAGTTTCTTGAAGTTGAGATGTGAGAGCTTCTTGTGCCAATTCCAGCTTTCATCATTTGATGCCTTGCTGTAAAGACATCTAATAATTCCTTTAGATGTGTCACTCAAGCTGGCTTCATAAATGTTACCATGTCTCTGACCAGTTAGAACAATGTCTCCATTCTTCATATTCAAGATTTTACATCCTTCACTGTCAAAGATTGATTGGTAACCTTTATCACCCAGTTGACTTATGCTTAAAAGTGTGTGTTTCAAGCCTTCAACCAGTGCTACGTTTTCTATGATGACATTCCCCAAAACAATTGAGCCTTATCCCAGAGTTTCTCCTTTGTTGCCATCTTCAAAAGATATTACAGGGCCAGCTTTCCTCTGAAACTTTGTAAGCAGGGACTTCTTTCCAGTCATATGTCCAGAGCATCCACTATCCAAGATAATTGAATGCTTCCTTCCTGTGCCCTGCAAACAAAAAAGTAACTAGTTAGAAATTTTTAGGACCAAACTTTGATTGGATCCTTTCTTATTAACATTAGAAACAACAGGCTTTGAAGATTTTGCTTTTGATTTACCTGTTGCAGAGTCAACCTTAGACTCTGATTTCACAAACAGTTTGTGACTAGGAGTTTCAGATTTCAGAGAATAATAGTCATAATACAGTTCATGATATTCCTTACACATATAAATGGAATGAAGTAAACTACCACAATGATAACAAGTTTTTTGTGTTTGGTATTGAATTTTCCGAGTCTTGGGGAATCTAGGCTCAGTTTTCTAAGAAGGTTTTTGATTGTAGTCTAGGGTCAAATGATTATGATTTGCACACTTATAGCATTTCTTCCTAGGTGCATCAGGTACTTTCTTGTATTTATTCTCTTTGTTAATACCTTCTTTTCCATTCCTATTTCTTTTGATCTTGCTAGACTCTGAAAGACCCTCTAGTCTCTATTTCAGCTGAGACTTAGACAGAAATCCTATGTTGACATTCTTATGTTTTTCTAACACTTTCTCATCTGAAGTAATATTGTTAATTCTCTTGTGCACAACTTGGGTACCATTCGAATCAACAAACTTAACATGTTTTGGTTCAGAAACTTTCTGCTTACCTTTAGATTTAGATGTGCTAGCTTCTTGTTTACTATTATCATTCTGGACAACAGCTACATGAGTTTCACTTTTATCCTTTTGAAAACCTAAGCCATAAACTTTGCCAAGAATTTGATTTTCAATGATTTCTTGAGTCTTTTTACCAGAGTTTTTAATGGTTTTCATCATCTCTCTCTCTTCCTCTAGTTCTTTTCTGACATAGTCATAAGCCTCAAGAATAAGACCATAATCATGCTTAGCTTTATCAGAATCTATTCTATAATGTTCTATTTGAATTAACTCAGATTCAAGAATATTATTTCTATCAACTAATTCATCATTCTTAATCTTAAGTTCATCTCTTTCACTAGTAAGAATTCTGAAATTAGTCATAAGATTATTAAACTCAGCATGGATAGATCTAATATCATCAGAATCTAAGCTATCAAATGAATGAAGAGAGTAAAGTGGTACCTTAACAGAAGATGGAGAAGTTTTCTTTGGAGATCCAGGTTTGTCTGAAGAATTTGCCATCAATGCAATGTTGTCATAATCCAATTCATCTTCAGAATCACTGGAATCAGCCCAATCTTTCTGTGTAACCATGAGTGCATTACCCTTTCCTGAATTCCTAGGCTTCTTACACTCACTAGCAAAGTGTCCAAGCTCGCTGCAGTTAAAGCACTTGATCTTTGCCTTATCAAGCTTGACAATTGTACTTTTGCCCTTGTCATTCTTCTTCTCCTCTTTCTTTTGAAAAGGTCTTTTGCTAAATCTTCTTCTGTTTAAAGCTTTAGCAAACATAGGAAAGAGTTCCTGCATCTCTGATTCAAAATCACTGTTGTCAGAGTCTATATCTGTAGTCTCTGACTTAGAACTTTCTTTGCTTTTCTTCTTCCTTGAGTCCTTTACAGTAGGCTCAATATTCTTTTCTTCTGCAAGCTTCTTTGATTCAGATTGAGTAGTAAGTGCAACAGTTTTCATCTTTCCTTCACCTCTGCTCTTCTTCTGCTGCCTGTCCAGTTCATAAGCCCTCAATTTTCCATAAACTCCCTCTAATGATATTTCATCCAGATCATTAGCTTCCTCAATTGCAGATATCTTCTCATTGAAGAAATCAGGCAAGGCTTTCATGAACTTAGTATTCATATCATCCAAGTCATAATATTTACCATGCATGGCCATCTCATTGATGAGTTTAGTAAACCTATCAAAGGTATCAGTAAGTGACTCACTAGACTTGGATTCAAAATACTCATACTGTTGTATGAGAAGTGTCCTCATATTCTTCCTGACAGGTTTAGTTCCTTTACAATGAACCTTCAGATTGTCCCATATCTCCTTAGCAGTTTTACAAGAAAGAACATAGTTAATGAGAATTGAATCAAGACTACTGAACAGTATGTTTCTCACTTTAGCATCCTTAAGAACGTTCTCCTTGTCCTTATCTGTCCATTCAGATTTATGCTTCTCTGCTGTGTGCTCTGGAACTACTTTTCCTTCGACAGTTGCTTGAGGAACAACCCTTGTTGGAACGAAAGGCCCATCTCAAATTCTGTCAAGATAATCAGGGTCTGTTGCTTCCAGGTGATGCAACATCTTTACTTCCCAGAGAGTATACTTGTTTCTCTTGAGCATAGGGATCTTAGTATTACCATCCTTGTAACCAGACATGATTGCATATCTTTATGATTATTCGAAATCAACCTGCTTTGATACCAATTGTTAACTCAAATAACTTGTAGAAGGGGGTTGAATACAAGTTATGTAATCGTGTCTGATTTTTGCTTGATTAGATGAACAAGAACAAACGAATAAATCAAACTGTTTGTATTAATAAAATCAAATACAAACTCTACCAAAGGTGTACAATACCTTTAGCAGCTGCTCTCAATACAAATCTCTCTGTTTGTTCAGTCGTATACTCACGATGATCACAAATCTCACACTAAGCTCACGCTTTTTACAATGATATAGAGAGAGTATTTATAATGCTACCTATCAACTAATAACAGAAAGTAATAATTAATACATGGTAATCTTCTGTCGTCCAGTTGATAGTTTCCATCAATGCTTTGATTCTTTTCCTCATGAACACTTCTTTCCATCTTTTGAATACAAGATCCTAAAGTATAGCACTTTCCAATTCTGCAGCTTCGATACAGTCAGGGTCTGTCATAGTCCATAAAAACTCTTAATCTGTGACTTCAGTCTCTGGTCAAGTACTGTTCACAGTTTCTATAGATCTTGAAGAACTGATATCTCCTTAATCAAATGCTAAACCCTTTATAAGATCAGGGTATTACAAGAAGTGTTATGTCATTCTATTCTACACATCACAACTCATGAATTTATTCCTAACATGTACATCTGATTTTAAAATTGATTATTGATTTATTTTAACAGCTGGATTGGGTCAAAATTTGAATGGGCCTATCTAGTATGGGCCAGATGTTAAATTTTGATGGGCCTCTGATATGGTGAAAAATAATCCCTAAAGACATAATTAATGTTACATTTATTGGCTCATTAAATAAGGCCCAAAACCCTAGTTGGGAATTAAATTCGTAATTAATGATTGAGCCCAAGAAACGGCCCAAACTCGGGATGCCTGGTATAAGATTGTTTCTAACATGGGCCTGATCTGTAAACAAGGAACGTTCTAGAATCAAGAGATAAGAAGTAGCCTCCAAGGCACCTAATTAAACATGGAAACTAACTCCTATAAGGCAAGACTCTAGAACCTTCCTCAAGGAGGTGGTGTAAGAACCCCAATTTTTTGTAGGAATTAAAACTTTTATTATGGAATGGATATGGATTCAAATACTTATATGTCATGAAGAATGCTAATGGTTGACAAATTAGGTAAGAATAATCTATCTCCTAGGGGAATAAGATATGGCAATTCCAAGCAGAAGAATATTCTCATGTCATCCAGATCGATAATGATTAGTCCAATGGTTCCGTGAAAGGGTTAAGGAACGCCCGAGAAAGAACAAGGACATTGTCATAAATATAGGGAATAAAGGAAGAATAAAGTATGAATAGTGTTTTTGGTGGAAATGAGAATATTATGAGATGACACTATATAGAAGTATTCGGAACGGATTTCCGAGTTCGTATTAGTGATCCAGGGGGAAAATAAGTGTATGTAAAAGCTGTCGGATTCTGAAAAACCGCACTTTTATTTTCTCCGAGAATTCCCTGGACACTGATAGACTTCAGGATTTAATGAAAGGATTTAAGGAATTTGAATTCGAAAGTTAGTAAGAAAGATGGAGAATGATAGTATTAATATTAAAAAGATTTCCGGTAAAACCCTAACTAGAAATCCTTGAGATTTTTTCGAACGATCAATGAAATTGAGTAATAACCGGACAAAAAAACAAATAAATGGCCAAGAGATGAGCATGTGCAATTGGTGGAAAAAGAAAGATACAAGTGACTTACATATAATTCAACTAACAAAGGAGTGGTGTAATTACAATTAACCAAAAATGGAGTAGCTTAATATAGTGCCAACACTTGGACAAGTAATGGATCAACAAGTGGAACAAATAGATTGTTAACAACACAAAAGGCAAGAGATGCATCCAATATAGATAGATATTACTTGTATTATTGCATTACACACCAAAACACAAAGCAAAACACAAACCAACTCCACCATTCTCTCATCATTGCAACTCTCGGCCAAGAAGGAGAAAAGGGAGGTTCCCACCAACAAAGAACTCCAAGAAAATTTAGGTGAGCTCAATAATTCCTAGTTAAGATACCCTATGAATTTGAGCTTCTAATTCCATACCAATCTTGAGATATAAAATCAAGAAGATGGTGATGAATAGTGCTTTCATGAAACTAACATTGTTTTTCTTGATTCTTTTGGATGATCTAAGCTTTGTTAAAGAAATCTAAGGACTATACAAGACTTACTAAGTGCATACACACTCCAAGGAAGGTATAAACTTCAAGAACCCAAGTTTTTGTTTTGAGTTTTAATGGAGTTTTAGATGGGTTTTGGTGATGATGTTAGTATAAGCATGTTTACATGATCATGTAGTTGTTCTTAGTAGTTATTTAGTCATGATTCAAGTCCTTGATGATTTTGAGGTTAAGATCAGTGGTTCTAGGGCTTGTTGATATGAGAATCATGTTTATAAATTGTGTTGATGCCCGATGTGGTTTGGTTGTGTTGTTATGATTTTTAGAACGTCCGATTTATAGCCATCGTAATGCCGAATTTTTGTTAACACTCAGAAATCGAGCATGGCAGTTAATAAAAGTTCCTGACCTTGGTAATGTTATGACTTGTCCTTGTAGATATCGAGCCATAGATTGTTTTGGCGCGAGAATCGGAACATTCCGACTTACGGTTTAGGAGTTATGGTCAAATTACTAAAATTGGTTTGGAACCGTAAGTAAAAGTTCGTAACTTCAATTGAACCCTCGTAAAACATGTTACTCAATGGCGAATCTTGGTAAATAAATACTAGGGGTCATAAGGAAGGTGTGAGAGGAAACCACATGTCAAACGGATCGTTTTCCAATTTTATAAAAATGTTTGAATCGAAGTTAAACGCGAACGAACCCCTAAAAACCCGCTTGGTTATAAATTTGGTAAAACACTTAGAAAACGGACGATAAAACTCGAGGTATAATCTCGGTTCATAATCGATCGACTTTAGAACTTATACGACTTAAGTATATACCAAGTGTGGGTATGATGACATGTCTTAATAACAAACAAATGTCGGATCGTATCGGTGATAAAAAGAGTTACACTAAAAGGTGTATAACGAGATAATTCGAAAACGTGTTTCGACTTAAGTGAAGTTTATACTTAGACTTTTAAAAGGTGTTAAGTGGTTAATCTCGAATGTTCTGATTGTTTATAGATCATCGAGCAGACCCAGGACACGCTATCTCTACCCACACCCGATTACCAGGCAAGTTTCCAATACCTTGGAACTGTTGTTGTGATAATATGTATATCTGTTGTTTCTGATACATATGCCATAGCATGCATGCCTATTGTCAAATTATATTATGAAACCTGTTCCCTGAATTGATATTGGCTTATAGACTATATACGAATTATCAGTTATAAGTCGGATTGTTTTGGTAAGACCCTTAGCAAAGGGCATATGAAATTCATTCATAATTATAGACCCGGAGTCGGTATTTTGAGATATATAAAGAGTCGTGGAAACCCGGAGGGATTCCAACGGCAGATTATTATTTATTTTGAGGAATGTTATTATTAAACATTATTTATATTTCCATAAAGTATCAATTACTTGGAAATCTTTCGAGGAATGTTATTCGAGTATTATCTCAGTCGAGAGATATTAAATGAATGTTAGTTGCGAATATTCATTTAGAGTTGATTATTTAATGAATATTATTTTGATATTCATTGGAATTTTATTTATTAAATGAATATTACTTTCGAATATTCATTTATGGTTTTATGTACTAGATGAATATTATTTTAAAATATTCATTGGAAGTTCTATTTACTTAAGGAATATTATTTCGAATATTCCTTTAAAGTTTTGATTACTAAATGAATATTATTTGGATATTCATTTAGAAGATTATTTATTTAATGAATATTATTTTCAAATATTCATTTAAGGTTTGACTTAATTATTGAATATTATTTTAAATATTTATTGGAGTTTAATTATTTAATGAATATTATTTTTAATATTCATTTAAGGAGGGATTTATTTAGTAAATAATTCTATATATTCATTCGAGGATTACTTACGAGCAATATTATGATTTAAATATATTCCGTAATTATTATTGAGTTAATAAATATTCTTGGAATATTTATTTAATTCTTTTAAATTCTTTTTAAAAATGATTTATATTATTCGAAGATTATCTTTCACCTCATGATATCATGTAAAATATTTCGGATTCTTTTTACGACTATTTTATTAAGGAAAGGTTCCCAACTCTTTATTTTTCATTTAAATCTATCTAAAAAAGATTTAAATGCTCGCTCAAACTTCCATATTAGGGGAACCTACTTGAGCAATGTTATTTATCTTGTTGACTTCCCGGTCATAAATCTTGTAAAACTATTCATTTCACTCGCAACTTGGTTGCTGTTTATAAATTGAATCTTTGAGTAACCTTCTCATCATTCGAGGGGTAAGATTATTGGAACAAGATGGTATCCTCTAACAAGCAGCAGCTTGGGAGATATGATGTTGAATTTTCCTTTCCAACTAGATACGACTACTTTGTGGAGTCTTATCAACAAGTATCATACTTGGAGAAAGGGGGACGAACTTTACGTTCAGAGTCGTGAACTTCTTTTCGAACTTGGAGTCATGTAAGAGGCCGAGTAGCGCCGGTCCATCCCATTGGCCCAACCGTTGGCCGGGGAGATCTAACAGGGCGGTAGACAAGTAAATTTGTCAGTTCTTCCTTCTACCGGTAGTAAATCTAAATTGAGCTGTACAATCTGCGACTGATCATCGTAAGGATTGGAACAGCGGGCGCGGTGAATACTCCAGCACTAGTTCATCATTCAAATTCTTTTATTTTCTACAACATTATCATTATTGGCAGTATTGGAAAAGTCTTCGTAATTGGAATTGCAATATTTTCCTGCAAGTTCCTCTTTTATGATAAATGATAATATCCTGCTTATCTTTGACATAGCAGATATTCCCACCTATATATATATGCATTTTGAGTTACCTTGTAACTTCATCGTTTATGTTATACTGGCATCATTTCCGTAAAGGCATGGCATATGGTTTGAAATATACTTTTGAACTATTATATATTATCATTCAGTTACACATTATTGTTGGTGGGCTATTGCTCACCCTTGCTTTATTATTATATCACAACAACAGCTAGACCAGATGACTTGCACAAGGCATACTCGACACTGGCGAGGACGATGAGACTACCAGAGTCGAAGAGAAAGCTATTGGTAGGATAGATTCATTCTTTCAGTACCAAGTATATGGGCTAGTATGACTTATGCAAATGGATGGCAAAGAGTATGTATTTATATTGTAATTCTTGTGGGTTGTAAGAACTCATAATGTGATTAATAAAATTTGATTGTTACTCTGATTCCATCTCTGGGACTATAACGGGTGTGTTTTATATTGTTGTGTTGGGTCATAAAGATGTAATTCATTTTATGTTGAAGTAAGTTCAAGTATTGTGGACAGAAATGGAGACCGTAACGACCGGATCCCGGACCCCGGATCTGGGGGTGTTACAGGTGGCATATCCATCAAGTCTCCTAACCCTACCATGATTTTAATGCTCCTGCAGCTTATATAAGGGCCTGACCCCTCAATCTCAGAACTACGTATTGGCTTGATTCTCAACTCTGAGATACGTAGGCATCATGTGAGGACCCGACTTAGGTCACGAAACACAAGCGCAGCCATTAAAGCACGAAGCTCACGAACCCTAGCTGCAATTTAATAACCCTAGTTTTTATTCCACAACATTTGACGCTGTCTGTGGGAAGACAACGTCAACCATGGTTAACACACGAAGAACAACATCGGTCTCAATCGAGGCCACCCCCGTCACTTCTGTTCTACCAGCTGTCACCTCCGCTCCACCTGTTGTTACGGAGCAAGGGTACGTACCCCCATCAACGGAGACAACCACTCGAACTCAAGTTTATCAACCTACAGGGACGAATCCCCATGTTGAGAGAACCCTACCAGTGGTCGTCCACCCAGGGCAGGAGACTAATCAACTTCAGATGGTGGTCTCTCCTTTGACTAGCCGTCCACCATTCTCAGGAGTTCAGATCTCCACCACTACGCTCCTTGTAAACACCAATCCGGCATATGGGTTGCCCAACTACCCCTCAAATCGAAGGGATACCGGACCAAGCGGTCATGCCCTGCAGATACATGAGTCATTTCAACCACCATACATTAAGGGTTTAGGCCCCTCCTGAGCAAGGATATTATGATTACTCCGGGCATTACACTGATGATTCATCGTCTGAGGATGACGATCGCGATGAAGCCCCGAGGAGGCGACGTGCCAGCAAGGAGCCTGTGAGAAGGACTCAAAGAATCCATGATGGACCCCCTCTAACAACTGTTGAGAGAATCAAGGCTCATGAGGCCGAGATCCAAAAGGTGAAGGACGACATAGCCAGAAAGCAAGCAAGGCAGAATAAGAATAGGCCTCCTCCAACTTCAAGGGAGATTCCCTTCATTGATTTGGAGAGGTCTTCAAGAAGACAGAGAATGGTTGATGCCCCAACTGGAGGAGCTACGAGGGTGGAATCCCCCAGGGGTGATCTCAAGGACCTGATGCCACTTGGAGACCCTGACGATGCTACACCCCCATTCACTGAGTAGGTGATGAATGCTCATGTCTCCAGGAAGTTTAAGATGGCTACGATAAAAGCATACGATGGAACGGGTGATCCCTCAAACCATGTGAGGACGTTCTTAAACGTACTGTTGTTTCAGCCCGCTAGCGACGCTCTCAAGTGTAGGGCGTTTCCTCAAACCTTGGCAGGTATGGCTCAAAGATGGTATAGCCGTTTGCCCGCAAACTCGATTGGTTCTTTCAAGGAGTTGAGCACGGCTTCTATCAACCAATTCGTTAGTGGAAAAGTCCATGAAAAAAGCTCTACATATCTTATGCAAGTGAAACAAGGAAAGAATGAGAATCTAAGGGATTACCTCAAGCACTTCACTAAGGAGACTTTGAATGTCCCTGATCTGGAAAGTAAAGTAGCTATGATAGCCTTGGAGAATGGAACAACGAACACCTTCTTTCAGATGTCGTTGGTAAACCATCCCCCTGAAAGCATGACTGAGTTCCAAAGGAGAACAATCAAGTACATAAAGGCTGAGGAAAACATGAGGAAAGCGGAAGCCCCCACCGTGGGTGGAGGAAACGGGAACTCCCGGAAGTGAAAACAAGAACAAGAGTATAATGCTAGGGACAAGTATCCCCGAACTAGCAAGGACTCCGACTTTGCCCCTATTTGGGGCCAAGGTTCTCTGAATACGCGAGGTTGAATGCTCCTAGGAGTCAGATCCTGATGGATATTGAGAAAGAAAAGGATTTTTGATGGTCAAAGCCACTCAAGGGTGATCCCGCAAAGCGAAACAAGGATCAGTACTGTAGGTTCCATAAGGACGTAGGACATGACAATGATGATTGCAGGCAACTCAAGGACGAGATTGAATTCTTGATCCGAAAAGGGAAAGTAAGCAAGTTGACGAAGCGCGAAGATCATGGAAATCAAAGAAGAGACTGTGATAGAAGGGATAATGATAGGAGGGATAACGATCGTGATTGTAACCCACAACCTCGAGGGCCAGTTATCAACATGATTTGGGGAGGCCCAACAGCGGCCGGTACAACAAAGAACTCTCGAAAGGCATACCCCAGGGAGGTGATGCACATCGTGGGAGAGGCCCCGAAATGTGCTAAGACTGAAGTAGTTATTGGTTTTGACAATTCAGACTTGGAAGGGTTGAAGTTCCCCCATGACGATCCGTTGGTCATAACTCCTGTAATTGGAAAATCAGAGGTGAAGTGAGTCTTGATAGATAACGGGGCTTCCATTAATATTCTGTTTCATGATGCGTTTATGAAGATGGGGTACAATGACTCTCAGTTGACCCCAAACAATATGCCTATATATGGGTTCAATGGAGTCGAATCCAGTGTTGAAGGGACTATCAAGTTGCCAGTTACTATTGGGCAAGAGCCCAAAGAGGCTACTCAGATGTTGAATTTCCTGGTAATCAAGGCGGCTTCCACGTATAATGTGATCCTTTGAAGGACTGGACTCCACGCATTTAAGGCCGTTGCCTCCAGCTATCATATGAAAGTCAAGTTTCCAACCCGGAACGGTGTTGGAGAACAGAAGGGTGATCAGAAGATGGCCAGAAGTTGTTATGTGGCCACATTAAGAGCTGATGGAGTCGAGGGGCAGGTCCTCCCGATTGAAGACATGGATGTCAGTAGTGACGATGAACACCGAGGGAAGCCAACAGATGATTTGGTTCCTATATCTCTAGAGCTGGGAGACCCTGAAAAGGTTACGTATGTTGACCCTTGAAGGGCAAATTGATAGAGTTTCTACAAGGGAACAGGGATGTGTTTCTTGGATAACAGCTAATATGCCAGGGATTGACCCCCAACTCATAACTCACAAATTGAATGTCGATCCCAAACGGAAGACAGTAAAGCAGAAGAAGAGGAATTTTGCTCTTGAAAGGGAAGAGGCCATTAAGCAAGAGGTAGATAAGCTCTTGGAAGCTGGTTTCATTGAGGAGATTCAGTTACCTAAATGGTTGGCTAACCCAGTGATGGTCAAGAAGGCCAACAGAAAGTGGAGGATGAGCATAGACTTCACCGATTTGAATGACGCATGTCCTAAGGATTGTTTTCCCCTACCAAGAATTGGCACACTAATAGATGCCACAGCTGGGCATGAAATGTTGAGCTTCATGGATGGTTTCAGTAGATATAACCAGATTAAGATGCACAAGGATGACATCCCAAAGGTTTCTTTTATAACTGACTTTGGTGTTTTCTGTTACCTTGTCATGGCTTTCGGTCTAAAGAATGCAGGAGCTACTTATCAACGACTGGTAAATAAGATATTCACCCATCTGATTGGGAAAACAATGGAGGTCTATGTTGATGATATGTTGGTCAAAAGTCTGTTCATGGAAGACCATGTTGAGCATCTTAGAGAAGTGTTTGAAGTGCTGAGGCACCATAAGATGATGTTGAATCCAGCCAAGTGTGCCTTTGGTGTTGGATCAGGAAAGGTTTTGGGTCTGATGATTTTAAAACGAGGTATTGAAGCCAAACCGGATAAGATCAAGGCGATTCTAGACATGGAGCCACCCCGTTCTGTGACGGATGTGCAGAAGTTAACTGGCAGAGTGGGTGCCTTGGGAAGATTCATCTCAAAGTCTGGCGACAAGTGTTTGCCTTTCTTTCAGGCTTTGAAGAAGGTAAAAAATTTTGAGTGGACTTCAGAAAACCAAGAGGCCTTTGAACAGTTAAAAAAGTACATGGTTGAAGCCCCGTTGTTGGCCAAACCTTGTCCCGGAGAGACCCTGTATATGAATCTGGCAATATCTGAATAAGCACTGGGTGTCGTTCTCATTGAGAGAAAACAAGGTTAAGAAGCCTATCTACTACGTGAGCCAGGCGTTGCATGGAGCTAAGTTGAATTACTCTCCCATTGAAAAATTTGCTTTGGCATTGGTAACAGCCTCAAGGAAGCTACGACCGTACTTCCAGGCACACAAGATTGAAGTTCGGACGGACCAGCAGCTGAGGAACATATTGCATATCCCGAAGGCCAGTGGAAGGCTAATTAAGTGGGCGATCGAACTCGGGAGTTTGATATCACGTATAAGCCTTGAATAGCCATCAAGGCTCAGGCATTGGCCGACTTCGTGGTTGAATGTACCATCGACAACCAAGAAGTTGGGGGGCAGGAGATAGTACCCAACCAGGAAGGTGAGGATAAAGATGGGGAAGTTGTACCTGATAAGAAGTCGTATTGGGTGCTCTATTTTCATGGAGCATCAAAAACAAAGTCCGGTGGTGCAGGTTTAGTCTTGCAAAGGCCCGATGGGTTCACAGTGAAGTATGCTTTGAAGTTGGATTTTCCAACAACCATCAACGAAGCTGAATATGAAGCCTTGATAGCCGGATTAGGCTTGGCCAGAATACTGAGGGTCAAGAACCTCAAAGTCTGTGGAGATTCAAGATTGGTAGTCTCGCAAGTGATTGGAGAGTTTGAAGCCAAGGATGAAACTATAGCAAAGTATCTAAGGGTTTTGAAAGCCGTTATGACTCAGTTTGATGAGTGCTATATGGAGCACATTCTGAGGGAGAAGAACTCTAATGATGATGCCCTATCAAAGTTCACCTCTTCTGAGATAGAGAATTATGCAAGGAGTGTTTACTTCTAGGTCCTGAAGGCCCCTACCATCAATTCGAAATTGGTGGCACCTATTGACGTAAGAAGCTGTTGGATAGATCCTATCAAGGCTCACTTGGAAACCGGATGGCTCCTTGACAATGCCTTAGAGGCACGGAAACTGTCAGTAAGAGCGTTGAGATACGCCTTGATTGAAGGCATCCTGTATAAGATGTAACGCCCCGACTTCCCAATACTAAAAATATACTTTTATAATAAATTATTGGATTTAATTAAATAGAATAGAATTTGATACAGGGGAATTTTTAAAAATTTCAGCATGAAGTATTCGTAATATGGACTATCCACCTGTATTTTGAACCAACCAAATTCATAAAAGAAAATACCTGCAATACCAAGTACTTAAGAAACATAACACCTGTTCAACCTGTCCTAACCGATCAGGTGAACCATACTACTATGCCCTCCCGATCATAAAACAAGATCGGGGCACACAACCAAAATTAAATACATACAAGCTGATAACCAGACATTAAATCATAATACAACACCCCACTACTAACCCGGATCTCTAACAGGTAGTGGTATGAAACAAGCAACTACTAACTAAGTTATTACATTACAATACTAAATTCTTAATTAAAAGATACATACGCTCCACAATATCAATACAACCAACTATAACTATTACACAATTCTCTACTGATACCCAAAAGTCCAACCTTGTACTAGAGCCAAACTAGTCTGTCTACAGCCCACAACAAGTTCTTCTCCTGATATAGCTCCTACGTCGTATCCTTTTCTTCCTTAACTGAAAAAGGGTTATAAACAACAATAAGTGAGCCAAATGCTCAGCAAGTAACAATATAGATGCCAAAATAAAAATCAACAACAAGAGTACGGATACAACGATATAAGAATCATTCTCTGAGTTTTTCCAAAGTTTGGCAATTTGTAATTCATTCCAAAAATAGGGAGAGAGAAATGAATTTCTCTTTTTATACCAAATTTCCCACCTTTAAAACATTTTAATTAATTTAAGCATTTTATTAAAATCGGACAATACGGGTGATCAGCCACGTAATGTCCCCATACCGGACACTAGGTCCCTCTGGACTTTGAAAATTGGGTTCCCAATTAGGCAACACATTGGCCTCTATTGCTGGACTAGGACCACCCTAGCCTCTTACGCCAAATTGAAAAGCTGGACTAGGACCACCCTAGCCTCTTACGCTAATTTAAAATAATTAAATAAATGTCCATAAAGTAAAGCAAGTTTCGATGAATGGAATTCTTAGGCAATAATTCAGAGCAGGGGATTTATTCTGTTTAACTTCAAGAATAAGTGACTGAAAGTCAAGTAAGAAATCTAATTTAATTGCATAAGGTTCGCAAGGTAGGGTTCAAGTGTGATTCACAGGTATTTAAAAATAAAGGTTTATCAAGTTATGACCATTTTAGAGGTGTAATACAAGGCGGTATCGAACAAGGTATGGCTCGGGAAAAAAAATAGGAATTTAAGCAATAAGGGAAATTAATTAATTAGGGACTTAATAAGAATTAGGGATTTGGAGTTTAGTTCCAAGTTTATAAGGTGTATTTAGGTTAGTGCAGATTAAAGAATTAAGCATGAATTAAGGTTTGAGCTAATACAAAAGGTATAACATACAACGGGGTTTACAATTCAACAAGAATTAATATAAGGAGGGAGTACAGTAGTTGAAAAACAACAATCTATAAGGGTAACAAGAAAGTATAGAGGATTATGCAATAGTTAATAGGGTTTAAACAGTGTACTGCAAAGGATTCAACAATTTCTGGAGAGAAACAACATTAAGTTATGAGAATTTAAACAATGAATAATTAATATGGTTTAAACAGTGTAGTGCAAGGGATTCTACAATTAACTTGAAGGAAACGACAAGAAATTATGAGAATTTAAACAACAATTCATGTATAATTGAAAGAACCTGAACTGAAATAAAAGGTTCGAGTTACTTGCCTTAACCAAATATTTCCACGCTAGTCACTTAGTTCAAAAACTCTCAGTCTTTGCCTTTCCTTTATCCTTTATGTCTATGTCCTTCGAACCTACACATATAAAACACTATTTCAGCATTCTGTTCAATAATCGACGCTCCTCTACAAATGTCTAATCTAAATCTACCCTTGCGATAATTCTTAATTTATTAACTTAATAATAATAATAATATCAACCCCAGTCCACTGACACACATGTAATAGCAACCGATAAACATTTAGCAGGAAATCATTTAAATAAAATATAGTCAAATACCACTCCAAATTAGAAGTGTATATATATACATATATATATGCTCAAGAGTGTATAACTAGAACTTTAGGGAATCAATAATTATTTGAAAATTCGACAGCATCTCCTTTGAATATTGTACTACCCGTCGGAATACAACCGACAAAATTAACAATAATTATTACCTTACTAATTTTACAATTTAAAACTGTATCAACCACTTCACACTGGCATATAAAATCAACTTGTACACTTTTAATGTCCTAGTTCCATCATGCAATTTATAACCGGCAGTCAAGTTGCCAAGTCTTTAACATCACACGCGAACAACACAATGAAAGCAACTGCACAGCTCAGGACCACATAAACAAAACACGAACCAATCACTATATACGTAAAAAAAATTAGAAAATTCAAAACAATTTCATCATAAGCAATTCAATTCACCTAGACCATAACATTCAGACACCCCCGTTTTTTTTTTTTTTGATTCACTACAACCGTAATAACCATACGCACACACCCTTTGCTTACATACACCCTTCATACACTTATAACTTTAACTCTAAACAGCCACACCCCAGGTCGACATAGCACAACACACAAAAAACCAATCTCGCCCCTGAACAACCTTTCACCACTATTTGGAAATGCAACATACACTCATAACTCATACCCCCATAACAATTAACAAATTCCAACCCAACAGTCCTACTGAGCTCGGAAATCGGCTAATACAAGGAGGAGACCATGACCCACACACGCGTAAACAGTTGAGTACACATACCATAAACCATACGCACACATACTTGACATCGCACAAAGATAAACAGAACAGGGGAGGGGAAGATGTTGTCAACACGACCCATCGAAATACACACACACAATTGAGTTAACACACACGCGCGTAAAGTGACTTGAGAAGAGAGAAAGAGGGCTCACGAGAGAGGGCTCCAGAATTCGGGAGAGATTGAAAGAGAGATGGGAGAGAGATTGAGGGAGAGAGAGATAAGTTAGAGAGATTAAAAAGGAAGAGTCGAGAGAGTTCTGGGGAGTGACCAAGGCCCGACCGAATTGGGGAATTGGGTAATTAGGGATTTAAAAGGAAAGGGAAAGAATGATAATTTACATGCTGAAAAATAATTAAAAACCAATTTAAATCACTTCCAAAAATCATAATAAAATGTAAAATTGATGGAACATTAAACTTTTCATTTTTAAAATAAAGAGTATAAAATTACGATCACCCACAAATTTTTAAAATATTTTTAGGATCAAAAACGAATTAAATATAAATATTACAAGAATAACTCCCTAAATTGCAAAAGAATTCATAAAATCATTTTAAAATCCTTAAAAATCAAAATAACTCCATCTAATATTTTTAAAACTCAAATAAACTAATAAAGTTATTATTCAAAAGATTTCATAATTTATACTAATCCCGGTAATTTTATAAAATTCTCAGAAAATAAATAACTCATGATTTAAATAGGGTTTGAATCACCAAAAATAAAAAAATAAAAATACATAGACTTATCCGACACATATAAATCATTAAATAAACCCGCAAAACGAAATCATACATATTTCACTTCCTCAAAAATAATCACGTCACATAATTCACATTTAATAATAAATAAATAATTATAAATATCACAGAAATTTCTAAGGCGTTATATCCTCCCCCCCTTAAAAGGATTCTGTCCCCAGAATCTCACCTAAGTAAATAAATGAGGATAATTCTCTAGCATCTCGCTCTCAAGTTCCCAAGTTGATTCTTCAACTCTTGGGTTCCTCCACAAAACCTTTACCAACTTAACTGTCTTATTTCTCAATTTCTTATCCATTCTATCCTGGATTGCTACGGGCTGTTCTATATAAGACAGATCCGGCTGTAACTCAATAGGCTCGTATTCAATGACATGACTTAAATCTGGATGATATTTCTTGAGCATTGACACATGGAAGACATTGTGAATATGGCTCATATGCGGCGGTAGGGCTAACTCATACGCGACTTTTCCAACCCGTTTTAAGATCTCAAAAGGTCCTACGTATCTCGTACTGAGCTTTCCTTTCTTGCCAAACCTCGTAACTCCTTTCCAAGGTGACACTTTCAACAACACCTTCTCTCCTTCTTCAAATTTCATATCTTTCCTGGCTTGATCAGCATACTTCCTTTGTCTGTTCTGAGCAGCAATTAGCCTTTTCTGAATGATTTCGATCTTTTCCTTCGTTTGTTGTACTAGTTCCGATCCCAACACCTTACGCTCACCAACCTCATCCCAATATACAGGAGATCTACATTTCCTTCCATATAAAGCTTCGTATGGCGGCATCCCAATGCTAGCATGATAGCTGTTGTTGTAAGAGAATTCCACCAAAGGTAGGTGCTCGTCCCAACTTCCTTTAAAATCCAATGCACACGTTCGTAGCATATCTTCAATAGTTTGAATGGTTCGTTCACTCTGTCCGTCCGTCTGCGGATGATAGGCTGTACTCATCTTAAGCTCAGTTCCCAAGCATTCTTGAAATTGTTTCCAAAATCTGGAGTTGAAACGTGGATCTCGATCAGATACAATAGTTACTGGCACCCCGTGACGCATCACTACTTCCTTCAAATACAACTGTACTAACTTATCAAGCGAGAACCTTTCGTTGATCGGAAGAAAATGGGCAGATTTAGTCAAACGGTCTATGATTACCCAAATCGCATCATGATTAGCTTTTGTTCTTGGTAATCCAACCACGAAATCCATAGCCAGATGCTCCCATTTCCACTCAGGAATATCTAACGGCTGTAATAGTCCACTGGGCCTTTGATGTTCGGCTTTGACTCTTTGACATGTGTAACACTTACTAACCCATTCTGCAATCTCTCTTTTCATATCAGGCCACCAGAAATGTTCCTTCAGGTCTTGGTACATCTTCGTACTCCCCGGATGAATTGAATATCTTGAACTGTGAGCATCCCGCAAAATCTCATTCTTTAATTCTGGCACGTTGGGAATCCAAATCCTCGAAGAAAATCTTAAGATACCCTTATCATCCTTCTGAGTGCAAATCTCTTCACCTGTCAATGTGTTCATATCTTGATTCATGATTTCCTCCTGACATCTTCGTATCTTTTCAAGTAACTCGGGTTGAAAGGTCATGGTATAACACTTACCACTGGTAGGCTCCGAGGTCTGGACTTCTAATCTCAACTTTTCAAACTCCTTGAACAATTCCTTTGAGATGGTAAACATGTTCAGTCTCTCCTTTCTACTTAATGCGTCGGCCACTACATTCGCTCTCCCTGGGTGATAATTAATCGTGCAGTCATAATCCTTAATCAACTCTAACCATCGCCTTTGTCTCATGTTAAGCTCTCGTTGTGTGAAGATATACTTCAAACTTTTGTGGTCCGTGTAAATCTCACATTTTTCACCATATAGGTAGTGTCTCCAAATCTTTAGTGCGAATACAATTGCTGCTAACTCCAAATCGTGAGTCGGGTACTTCTGCTCATGAGCTTTAATTGTCGAGAAGCATACGCGATCACCTTTCCATGTTGCATCAATACACACCCTAATCCTTTGTATGAAGCATCACTGTAGATCACAAAGTTTCCTTGACTGTCTGGTAAGACTAACACTGGTGCTGTTACTAATCTTTTCTTTAATTCCTGGAAACTCTCTTCACACTTCTCATTCCATATGAACTTCTCATTTTTCCTAGTCAACCTGGTCAATGGTGAGGCGATCTTAGAAAAATCTTGAACAAACCTCCTATAATAACCAGCCAATCCCAAGAAACTTCTCACTTCGGTGGGCGTTCTCGGTCTGCCCCAATTCACCACAGCTTCTATTTTTGCGGGGTCAACTCTAATTCCTTCCCTACTGATAATATGACCTAGAAACTGCACCTCTTCCAACCAAAACTCACATTTTGAAAACTTGGCATACAACTTCTCTGCTCTCAATATTTCTAACGCAATCCTTAAATGTTCTGCATGTTCTTCCCGGGTCTTGGAATATATCAAGATATCATCAATAAAGACTATCACAAATTTATCCAGATGCTTCCTAAAGACTCTATTCATAAGATCCATAAATGCTGCTGGAGCATTGGTTAATCCAAATGGCATCACTAAGAATTCGTAATGTCCATACCTTGTGCGAAATGCCATCTTTGGAATGTCTTCAGGTTTGATCTTTAATTGATGATAGCCCGATCTTAAATCAATCTTCGAGAAATAAGCTGCTCCCTTAAGTTGATCAAACAAATCATCGATTCTCGGTAAGGGATATCTATTCTTGATGGTCAGCTTGTTGAGTTCTCGATAATCGATACACAATCTCATACTACCATCCTTTTTCTTGACAAACAGCATAGGAGCTCCCCACGGTGATACACTTGGTCTTATGACTCCCTTATCTAAAAGTTCTTGTAATTGTGTTGCTAACTCTTTCATCTCCACCGGTGCCATCCTATATGGTGCTTTGGACACGGGTTCTGCTCCAGGTACTAGGTCTATAGCAAACTCCACTTCTCGATCTGGAGGTAAACCGGGTAATTCTTCTGGAAAAACGTCGGGGAACTCGTTAACAATTGGTATATCTTCTATCTTCGGTGCATGCTTCTCTACGTCCGTCACGTGTGCTAAATACGTTTCACAACCTTGTCTAAGTAACCTCTTGGCTTGCATAATACTCAGAAATTTCTTCACATGCCCTTGTCCTTGAAATATTACTTCCTTATCATCCTCCGCCTTTAATCTCGCCTGTTTCTTTCTACACTCAATCTGTGCATCATAATCAGCCAACCAGTCCATTCCTAAAATTACATCAAATTCTCCCATCTCGAAGGGTATCAAATTGGCATAGAAAAGGTAACCACCTATCTCTATATTACACTGAGGACACACTTGATTGACAGGGACTTTATCTTGGTTTGCCACCTCTATCACTAAAGCTTGCTCTAAAGGTCGAATTTCACATTGCAATTTACTAACAAACTTGTTGGAAATGAAAGACTTAGTAGCTCCAGAGTCAATTAAAACTTTAGCCTCTATTGAATTCACAGGAAGCGTACCTGCAACAACATCCATTTCTTGAACAGCATCCTGCATAGTCATGTTAAAGGTTCTGGCTCTAGGTTGAGACGTCTGGGTCTGAGATGGAGGTCCAGTTATCCTCAGGGCATTTGCCGATGGGGGTCCGGCTATCCTTAAAACATTTCCTGACTGAACTGCCTCCTTGCAATCCTTAGCAATATGACCAACTTTCCCGCAGTTGTAGCATGTTATCCCTGATTTTGAAGTCGGGCACTCTCCCGCGTAATGTCCCTTCTTGTTGCATTTAAAACAAGTAATACTTAGTCTGTGGCAAACTCCCGAGTGCTTCTTCCCACAAGTTGTACATTCAGGTAAGGCTGGTCTGATTGCAAGCTGCTGAGTGGTATTCTGAAGACGTTTACCTTGACCACCGTTTCCATTCTTCGGTTTCTGAAAACCTCGGTTCCTGTCAAACCGACCCTCATTCCTTGGCTTGAACTTATTATTATTATTGCCTTTTGGGTTCTGACTTCCCTCAGTACTTTCTATCTTCCTTTTCTTTCCTGCTTTCTCTTTCTGATACAATTCACTTTCACCTTCAACAATCATAGCCTTCTCCACTACCATTGCATAGTTCTCTAACTGAAACACCGCCACCTTACTACGTATCCATGGCTTTAGACCCTGTTGAAATCTTTTAGCTTTCTTTGCCTCAGTATTGACATACTCAGGAACAAACCTTGCTAACTCTGTGAATTTTGCCTCGTATTCTGCCACGCTCATGTTTTCTTGTTTTAATTCTAAAAACTGAATCTCCAGCTGATCTTGCATATACCTTGGAAGATACTTCTCGAGAAATAACTCGGTGAATCTCTGCCATGTGATCACTCCATCACCTTGCAACAGTTTTGTTGACTCCCACCAATAATTTGCTTCAGCTTTCAAGAAGTAACTAGCATATTCCGTCTTCTGATCTTCTCCTACCCTTACCAAAGCAAAAGCTTTTTCCATTTCATTAAGCCAAGCCCTAGCTTCTATAGGGTTGACAGTACCTTTGAACTCTGGAGGGTGTACGGCTTGAAAAGCTTTGAAGGTCACAATTGGTTGGGCGGGTCGTTGCTGAGCTAGTGCGGCTGTCTGTTGTTGAAGAATTTGGAGAATTTGAGTCATAGTCGGGTCAACTGGATTTTGGTTGCCAGTGTTTTGGTTTTCAGGATTTGTAGCAGTTGTTTTCTTCTTTGGAGGCATGATTCTGATAAGAAAACAAGAAACTTATTAAGCAACAGGCTAATATATATAAAATAAGGTTTTTCGAATCCTGGATTTGAGTTACCTATGTTCACAAGAATTTTAATGGGGTAAAGAATCAAGGAAGCATAGGTATTATCTTGGGCAAGTAATTCTAACAGGAGATATTTAGGTAACTCAGAATGGTAATAAAAGATGTGCAGATAACGAGAAAATAAAGGTCATGGTACCAGCAAAGTTAATATAACACAACAGTTTCAGAGTTCAAGGTACACTGTTAACCATCCTACTACAAAAATAAATACCGAGGATAATCTCAATCATCCACCATCTGCGATAACGATATAGCGAGTAAAGAAATTATTAAAGCGATAAAAGAATATCCTAAACCTACTACCTACTATCCTAATGATAACCTACACCTATCGCTCCTATCCTATACCTATACCTAATCCTGGCTTGTTTCAGTGACCAAAACCTGATAGCTCTGATACCAACCTGTAACGCCCCGACTTCCCAATACTAAAAATATACTTTTATAATAAATTATTGGATTTAATTAAATAGAATAGAATTTGATACAGGGGAATTTTTAAAAATTTCAGCATGAAGTATTCGTAATATGGACTATCCACCTGTATTTTGAACCAACCAAATTCATAAAAGAAAATACCTGCAATACCAAGTACTTAAGAAACATAACACCTGTTCAACCTGTCCTAACCGATCAGGTGAACCATACTACTATGCCCTCCCGATCATAAAACAAGAACGGGGCACACAACCAAAATTAAATACATACAAGCTGATAACCAGACATTAAATCATAATACAACACCCCACTACTAACCCGGATCTCTAACAGGTAGTGGTATGAAACAAGCAACTACTAACTAAGTTATTACATTACAATACTAAATTCTTAATTAAAAGATACATACGCTCCACAATATCAATACAACCAACTATAACTATTACACAATTCTCTACTGATACCCAAAAGTCCAACCTTGTACTAGAGCCAAACTAGTCTGTCTACAGCCCACAACAAGTTCTTCTCCTGATATAGCTCCTACGTCGTATCCTTTTCTTCCTTAACTGAAAAAGGGTTATAAACAACAATAAGTGAGCCAAATGCTCAGCAAGTAACAATATAGATGCCAAAATAAAAATCAACAACAAGAGTACGGATACAACGATATAAGAATCATTCTCTGAGTTTTTCCAAAGTTTGGCAATTTGTAATTCATTCCAAAAATAGGGAGAGAGAAATGAATTTCTCTTTTTATACCAAATTTCCCACCTTTAAAACATTTTAATTAATTTAAGCATTTTATTAAAATCGGACAATACGGGTGATCAGCCACGTAATGTCCCCATACCGGACACTAGGTCCCTCTGGACTTTGAAAATTGGGTTCCCAATTAGGCAACACATTGGCCTCTATTGCTGGACTAGGACCACCCTAGCCTCTTACGCCAAATTGAAAAGCTGGACTAGGACCACCCTAGCCTCTTACGCCAAATTGAAAAGCTGGACTAGGACCACCCTAGCCTCTTACGCTAATTTAAAATAATTAAATAAATGTCCATAAAGTAAAGCAAGTTTCGATGAATGGAATTCTTAGGCAATAATTCAGAGCAGGGGATTTATTCTGTTTAACTTCAAGAATAAGTGACTGAAAGTCAAGTAAGAAATCTAATTTAATTGCATAAGGTTCGCAAGGTAGGGTTCAAGTGTGATTCACAGGTATTTAAAAATAAAGGTTTATCAAGTTATGACCATTTTAGAGGTGTAATACAAGGCGGTATCGAACAAGGTATGGCTCGGGAAAAAAAATAGGAATTTAAGCAATAAGGGAAATTAATTAATTAGGGACTTAATAAGAATTAGGGATTTGGAGTTTAGTTCCAAGTTTATAAGGTGTATTTAGGTTAGTGCAGATTAAAGAATTAAGCATGAATTAAGGTTTGAGCTAATACAAAAGGTATAACATACAACGGGGTTTACAATTCAACAAGAATTAATATAAGGAGGGAGTACAGTAGTTGAAAAACAACAATCTATAAGGGTAACAAGAAAGTATAGAGGATTATGCAATAGTTAATAGGGTTTAAACAGTTTACTGCAAAGGATTCAACAATTTCTGGAGAGAAACAACATTAAGTTATGAGAATTTAAACAATGAATAATTAATATGGTTTAAACAGTGTAGTGCAAGGGATTCTACAATTAACTTGAAGGAAACGACAAGAAATTATGAGAATTTAAACAACAATTCATGTATAATTGAAAGAACCTGAACTGAAATAAAAGGTTCGAGTTACTTGCCTTAACCAAATATTTCCACGCTAGTCACTTAGTTCAAAAACTCTCAGTCTTTGCCTTTCCTTTATCCTTTATGTCTATGTCCTTCGAACCTACACATATAAAACACTATTTCAGCATTCTGTTCAATAATCGACGCTCCTCTACAAATGTCTAATCTAAATCTACCCTTGCGATAATTCTTAATTTATTAACTTAATAATAATAATAATATCAACCCCAGTCCACTGACACACATGTAATAGCAACCGATAAACATTTAGCAGGAAATCATTTAAATAAAATATAGTCAAATACCACTCCAAATTAGAAGTGTATATATATACATATATATATGCTCAAGAGTGTATAACTAGAACTTTAGGGAATCAATAATTATTTGAAAATTCGACAGCATCTCCTTTGAATATTGTACTACCCGTCGGAATACAACCGACAAAATTAACAATAATTGTTACCTTACTAATTTTACAATTTAAAACTGTATCAACCACTTCACACTGGCATATAAAATCAACTTGTACACTTTTAATGTCCTAGTTCCATCATGCAATTTATAACCGGCAGTCAAGTTGCCAAGTCTTTAACATCACACGCGAACAACACAATGAAAGCAACTGCACAGCTCAGGACCACATAAACAAAACACGAACCAATCACTATATACGTAAAAAAAATTAGAAAATTCAAAACAATTTCATCATAAGCAATTCAATTCACCTAGACCATAACATTCAGACACCCCCGTTTTTTTTTTTGATTCACTACAACCGTAATAACCATACGCACACACCCTTTGCTTACATACACCCTTCATACACTTATAACTTTAACTCTAAACAGCCACACCCCAGGTCGACATAGCACAACACACAAAAAACCAATCTCGCCCCTGAACAACCTTTCACCACTATTTGGAAATGCAACATACACTCATAACTCATACCCCCATAACAATTAACAAATTCCAACCCAACAGTCCTACTGAGCTCGGAAATCGGCTAATACAAGGAGGAGACCATGACCCACACACGCGTAAACAGTTGAGTACACATACCATAAACCATACGCACACATACTTGACATCGCACAAAGATAAACAGAACAGGGGAGGGGAAGATGTTGTCAACACGACCCATCGAAATACACACACACAATTGAGTTAACACACACGCGCGTAAAGTGACTTGAGAAGAGAGAAAGAGGGCTCACGAGAGAGGGCTCCAGCATTCGGGAGAGATTGAAAGAGAGATGGGAGAGAGATTGAGGGAGAGAGAGATAAGTTAGAGAGATTAAAAAGGAAGAGTCGAGAGAGTTCTGGGGAGTGACCAAGGCCCGACCGAATTGGGGAATTGGGTAATTAGGGATTTAAAAGGAAAGGGAAAGAATGATAATTTACATGCTGAAAAATAATTAAAAACCAATTTAAATCACTTCCAAAAATCATAATAAAATGTAAAATTGATGGAACATTAAACTTTTCATTTTTAAAATAAAGAGTATAAAATTACGATCACCCACAAATTTTTAAAATATTTTTAGGATCAAAAACGAATTAAATATAAATATTACAAGAATAACTCCCTAAATTGCAAAAGAATTCATAAAATCATTTTAAAATCCTTAAAAATCAAAATAACTCCATCTAATATTTTTAAAACTCAAATAAACTAATAAAGTTATTATTCAAAAGATTTCATAATTTATACTAATCCCGGTAATTTTATAAAATTCTCAGAAAATAAATAACTCATGATTTAAATAGGGTTTGAATCACCAAAAATAAAAAATAAAAATACATAGACTTATCCGACACATATAAATCATTAAATAAACCCGCAAAACGAAATCATACATATTTCACTTCCTCAAAAATAATCACGTCACATAATTCACATTTAATAATAAATAAATAATTATAAATATCACAGAAATTTCTAAGGCGTTATATAAGAGGTCTTTTGTTATCCCGTACCTGAAGTGCTTATGGCCCTAAGAGGAAGTAGAGGCACTTAAGGAAGTTCATGAAGGGATCTATGGGCAGCATTTGGGGGGTAGAGCCCTAGCTCATAAGACCCGTCTGGGATTCTATTGGCCAAAGATGTTGGCTGATGCACAAAATTATGTTTAAAAGTGTGATAGGTGCCATAAATATAACGACCTAGAATTTTTCGCGATTATATAAATGTTTATTTAATTTTTAAATGTGGAAATTATGTGAATTATGTGATGGGTAAATTTTTTGAAGTCAAGATATGTGTGAAATCATGTTTATGTGATTATGTGATGATTGGTATGTGTCGTATATGTCCGTGGAATTTTATTTTTATTTTTAGAGCATTAAAACTATTTTTAAAGTGCATTTTTAATATTTCAAAAATCATATAAAATCAATGGAGTCGATTTAAATCATGGAATCTTTTGCATTATCATCTTTGAGATATCATTTAGTTTTTAAAATTGGTGTGGGTATTTAATTGTGAGCCTTGATATTTTAAAATGATTTAAAAAACTTTATTTCTTTAAAAGAGCCTTTATTTCGAAAATTCATATAAAATTCATTTTTGAGCCCAATATTATTTTAAAATTATGGGGAGGTTTGTAATTTCATAAACTTCATTTTAAAATTTGAAAGATTTCCTATTTTATTTCGATTTAATAAGTGATTTAAAATCAGAATTTTTAGAAAGTAATTTGCATATGTGAATTTACTGTTTTGCCCTTGAGGGCTATATCACCACCACCAGTTCATTTCCTTCCTCCTGTTCACAGCACTCGGTACTATCTCTCTCTTTTCTCTCTCTCATCTACTGCTTTCTCTCTCTCTTACATGCAAAGCCGATTCATGCGTGTTTGTCTAAATAAAAACCATATTTATGTTTCCCTTCTCCTCATCTTTCGTTTGATACCAGAATCGTGTGTATTATATATATATATATAGTGTTGGTCGGAAGTTGTTGGTCGAGTTTTGACCGGAGTTCTTGATCCCTTTTTCATTTGATGTTTTTATGATGATCGTGACTGCTTACTATGTTTGAAAAGAAGTTAATCGGTGGAGTTTGGAAGGATACTCCAAATTTAAGGAGTAACCCCGTGTTTCACCGCCACCGGTGATGAACTCCGGTGAACCGGTGGTGGCTGATGATGATGATTGAAGCCTACAGATTCATATATCTCCAATTTGTATTAATTCAATGCATGCATCTGTAGTTATGAATTTTTACTTTAATTTCTTTAAGAATTATGCTTGATATTATCGAATAAATTGATTCGTTAAGTTATGAGTTAATCATTCGAGATGGTGTTGATAATTCGTATAAAATTTCTGAATATTTTCGAATCAATATGATCTGCATATGTGATATTTAGATTTAATTGTTGATTCATTCGAATTTTAGGATTTTATTATGAATTAATTGAAATTATTCAAATTATATGTATATATATATATATGAGATTTTCGAGTTTAATTCATGAAATAAATGTTGATGTTGATGATTACAATTGCTGATTCGTGTTATATAAGTTTATATAGAGATGCATGTTGAATTTATGATTTATATGTAATTAATTTGGATTATTCGAATTTTTATAATTTTAAATAGTAACTTAAAAATCGATTTAACATGATTATGTGTTAAATAATCTTGATTAGTGATGTAATTGATATTGGATAGAAGTCGGATGATTATAAGCTGTTATGATATGTAATCCATTCGGAAGTGTAGGTTGATTTGTAATCCATCGGATTGATTTGGTTATTATTTCATTCGGATATTTCCGACGGGATAGTCCTATAAATAAAGGAGACTCTGCCCAATTTTTGTTAGAATTATAGATCATAAAGACTATAGTATAAGGTTATAATTGATTACAAAAAATGATCAACTACCTTGATGCCTTTGAGTCGAATTATAGATCATAAAGACTATAGTATAAGGTTATAACTGATTCAAAAACTTACTTACCCATAATACTATACTTTAAACCTGAAATCTGATCAACTACCTTGATGCCTTTGAGTCGATATCTTCTTGATTCATACTTGTATCCCTATTTCATTGATATCAGAAGACTTAGTCAAATCCTTTGACTTTTATCATTTCAAATCAAAATGAGTTGTTTTCTTAAAATACCTTGAAATTACTTAGACTGGGCTGATTTGTTATCAGAGAGTCGAAGGTACTTCGAAGTAAAGGTTTTTGAAAAGATTTAGTAATAAAATGTTTTACGAAGTCAAAAAGAGTTTTGCAAAGTTTAATGTTTTAAAATGAGATTTTTAGTAAAATGTTAGGAACTCCGTCTAAATGGTTTCCACGGATTCCTGATGATTGGAGAGACGGGGCGAACGGGTAATGCTGGTTCCGTCGGTTTATGTATGTATTAGTGTAGTTCTGGTCTGTCCAGTTCGATACCTTTATAGGCCAATGTGTTGCCCCTTGGGAACCCAAGCTATCCTAATTAGAGGATTAATGTCCAAAGGGACTCTGTGTCCGGGATGGGGACTTTATGGGCTGATCACCCGTATTGTCTGTTATGAAGTAAAAACCTCCAATCAGTTTTCTTAAATTGATGATTACTTTTTATTTACCATGAAATGAAATTGGCTTACCGATTGAAATGTCAGTTACTTTACACAATTTTGAAATATCTATTGCTATGCTGATTATCAGTTGATATCCAATCATTACCAAATACCAGTATTGCTTTTACTGCTTCCAGCTTTTTTATGTCATATCGTAAATTACTGTCATCTTCTACAATACACTGTTACACTGTTTCCAGTTGAGATCTTTAGTTACTTGCTGAGCGTTGGCTAATTATTATTTTGTCTAACCCTTTTGACAGTAATCTAAGAATCATGGTTCGTACAATCCAAACCGCAAGGAAGCGCACTTACCGTGGCCCTGAGTTGGTTTGTTTTGAGATAGCTCCCAAGGTAGATGCAATAACAGCTCAGTGAGGAAATCTTTAGTTAGTTGTAAGAACTGGCAGTAGAACATTTGAGAACATGGTTTGTAATAATGTATTATATTTTAAATTCAGGTTTATAATAATAATTAGTTAGACGATGGCTTTCTTGTTTCATATCATTACCTGTGAAAGATCTTGGATAGTAGAGTTGGGACCAGTCAGCATGTTATATTTATATTTCCTATTAGGGTGTTTGCATCTAGAGTGTGTCAGTGACCCTCCGATCTAGGCCCCAGGTCGGGAGGGCGTTACAGGTTGGTATCAGAGCTACGGGTTTTGGTCACAGAAAAAAGCCAGGAATTTAGGATTACTAATAAAAGAAGTAGATACAATTAGGATTTAAGAGTGATAGATGTAGAGAGTTATTATAGGTTTAGGTTTTTCCTTCGTGATAGATTACTAGGACTAACATAATTTAACTCGTTTATATTCTGCGTGTATATATATATATTATTACTACAGGAGATGGAGTTGGACGATGATGCCCCGTTACTTCCTGATTCTGATAGCTCATCCGACGAGTCCGATCCTTCGGAGATTATGTCTGATGCTGATTCGGAGGTCGATTCTGATACTGAGGTTATGTCCGAGATCGAGGTTGAGAGTCCCCCGGCCCGTGCCGACATTCCTGTCCTAACCACTGAGTCAGTACCTGTACCTATGTCTGTTAGCGATACCGTGCCTGTTCTAGTCCTAGAACCAATTGTGACCCCATCTGTCACCGAGCATGGCGAGTCCTCCATCGAATCTTATTCAGTTCCCGAGCCAGTACCGGAGCCTACCTTCGAGGATATGGTTCGCAAGTGCGAGAGTCTAGCAGGTCAGAATGCAGAGTTGAAGGAACTTATTGCGAAGATGAAAGTGGAGGCGCAGCTTCGAGTAGATTTGACTGCTATTGATTGGAGGCGACATATCAGGATATTGGAGGATGCTATTAGGCATCGTTTACACCGGAACCCTATCACACATAATGTACTAGCTGAGGCCCGTAGACTTTCGAGAGTGATTTGCTGGATGTTGTGTGAGCTTCGCGAGACCCGAGGCTCCCATGATTAGACTACTGCTGTGGAGATAGTTGTGAGTGGGACATTTGGTAGAGCCCACTAGTTTTAGTTATGCTTACTACTAGACTAGGATGTTTTCCTATTTTCCTAGTACTGGTAGACGGATAGTAGTTGTTGTTTTCAGCTTTGTTTTATTCATCTTTGTTTGTAGAAGGGTTAGTATACCCTTAACTTTGATATTGTTAGATCGTTTTCATCGTTGGCGACGTATGCATATTTCGTATATCCCTGTGTCCACTATTTTGCTTATCGCTTTTACATACTGTCTTTATATACCGTATTTCCATATTTATTGACCTGTTCATATAAACCCTGTTGCATAACTTACAACTGTACCCATATCATATTGATTTATTGGAAACGATCATCTATTGGTACCAGATGGAGGAACCCTGTTTCTTTGAATATATACCTACTTGTTGTTCACCAACTGTTTACCTTCTTATCAGAAAGATGCCTCCTAGAAGAAACCGTCAAGCTACCAACAATGATAAGAAAGATTAACAACACCAAAAAAACCCTACCATGGCCCAGATGTTCCAATTACTTCAACAACAAATAGCTGCTTTTGTTCAACACCAACAGCACCAAGCTGCCCAACCTGCTACAACTTTTAAATCTTTTCAATCTGTACACCCACCTGAGTTTAAAGGTACCTTGAACCCGGTTGAGGCCAAGTCATGGTTGGTAGATATCGAGAAGTCTTTCACGTTAGTTATGGTTGATGAAGTCCAGAAGGTGGAGTTTGCCAGTTTTTATTTTTAGAGCGAAAGTAAATTTTTGGTGGGAGTCTGTTAAGGCCGCAGAAGGAAATGCGATTACATGGCCAAGATTTGTAGAATTGTTTAATGTAAAACATCTGCCAGGTTATTTACAAGACCAGTTGGAGATTCAGTTTATGGAGTTGAAACAAGAAGGAATGACTGTTGCGGAGTATGAGGCTAAGTTTACTGAGTTATCTATATTTTCACCCCAGTATGTAGGAAACGAAGCTTGCAAGGCTAAGAAATTTCAGCATGGATTAAAGCCCTGGTTAAGGAGTAGAGTTGCTGCGTTTGAGTTGAGAACCTATTCTGCTGTTGCTCAGAAGGGGAGAGTGACTTGAATCAGAAGGAGAAAGCTGGTAAAAAGAGGAAGTTTGAGAAAGTTGAGAAGAGCCAAGAGACAGAAGATCAGAGAAGTTTTCCGAACAAAGCAAGGTTTGGAAATCGACAAGGAGGATAGAGAAATTTTCAGAAGTTTGGAGGTGGTAAAGGAGGACATGACAGTAGACCCCAAGGAGTAAAACCTCAGGCTATAACAATACCCGTACTACCAGACTACAAGATTTGTGGGAGAAAGCACCCGGGTATCTGTAATAAGCCTAACATAGTTTGCTACAAGTGTGGAAAGAAAGGACACTACGCTCAGGAATGTTCGAAAGCGAAGCCAGTAGGATTAACTTGATACAAGTATGGTAAAATCGGTCATATTACTTTTAACATGTTTGTCAAAGAAGCTGTTAATGATGCCGATGTGGTTGCAGGTACGCTTCCTGTCAACTCTTTTGAAGCTAAAGTATTAATTGATTCTGGAGCTACTAGGTCATTTATATCAGAAAGATTTCTTGATAAATTGCACAGTGAGATTCGTCCATTAGAAAAGGCATTAGTAGTAGAAGTTGCTAATCAGGATAAGATTTTCGTAGACCGGGAGTGTCCTAACTATAATATTGAGATTGGAGGATTTCTTTTCTACGTGAATTTATTACCTTTTAAGTTGGGAGAGTTTGATGTTATTTTAGGAATGGATTGGTTGTTCGCGTGTGATGCGCAGATTGAGTGTAAGAAGAAGCAAGTGAAGTTGCATACCGAAGATGGTAAGGAAATAGTATTTCAAGGACAGAAGCAAGATAAGAATTTTCTAACGTTTATGCAAGCAAAGAGATTGTTGAATCAAAGATGTAAAGCTTATTTTGCACATGTGTCTTTTGATTTGGCACCAGGAACCGAACCTGTATCCAAAGCACCGTACCGAATGGCACCTGCTGAGATGAAGGAGTTAGATACTCAATTGCAAGATTTATTGGATAAAGGAGTTATAAGACCAAGTGTGTCCCCGTGGGGAGCGCCGGTGTTATTTGTTAAAAAGAAGGATGGAAGCATGAGGTTGTGTATCGATTATAGAGAACTTAACAAGTTGACTATGAATAAGTATCCACTGCCAAGGATTGATGATTTGTTTGACCAATTAAAAGATGCTGCTTATTTTTCTAAGATCGATTTGATATCAGGTTATCACCAATTGAAGATCAAGCTAGAATGTAACAACCCCAAATCCGAAGTCAGGGATTTGGAGTTGTCACGATCCATTTACTCCTTGCCTTACCTGTATTACTTGCAATGTACACAATTCAACTGCTTGTGACCCCACAATATATATCTCACACACACACAGGTTAGAGTCCCAGAAACGACACAATACAGCAACTGCGAAAAAAATAATTTTTATTACAATACCCAAATGTCTTTTGAATTTGTCACTAATACAACTTCTAAGTAATGTTACATTACCAACTTAGCCTTCTGATGCTCACAATCCTCTCATACCATTCATATCTATACACAGGATGAATACCAAAGGTGCAGCCTGGTTCGACTGATTCGTACTACTCTCGGGATCTGTAAAAACCCTGATTTTTGTACTATTGTAAAACGACTTAGATGAATAGTAATTTCATTACTTAAGGGAAATGATTCTAATCACCACTTATGTATGATGAATATTTAAGATTTGAGTTCATATTATGATTTCTTAAGCGAAATAAGTGTATGTAAAAGTCGTCAGAATTTGAAAAATCCTAACGACCCACGGTTTATGAGATATCGATAAATGCGAGTATTATGACAAGCCAAGGGTCATATAATTCAAATCTGATCATGCAACCAAGGTATTAAGATAAGGAAATAAGAATACTGGAAGTTTACTTGGACAAGTTTTTACACCAAAAGCATTTTTAAGGATTAATGGAGATTAGCATGGAAATTAAAGAATAATTATGGAAAAATGATAAATATGGCAAGAGCTTAGGTAAATTCCATGCAATAAAACCCCATGCAAGCTCCATGTAATCCATGCAAACAACCTAGTTAGAAACCAACCAAGTTATTAGAATTTAGTTAGAAAACAAGTTCCTTCAAACAAGCTTAGTTGGCTACTTTGTCAAAACTACTATTTTGCTTTTAGACTTTGATGACCACAAGGACATACACGATACCTTGGCAAGGCTAGCAGCTGATATACACCACAATACATATCATTTTATTACACCTTACAAGTAGCAAAAGCAAGTTCTCTCCCATTTTTCTTTCAAGCAGTTCGGACTTTTCAGAGGCAGGGGTCTTGGCGATTTTTTTTCACCTAGTTCTACTCATCTAAAAATCATGAAAAAAATCATGGAGCTTCTACACATCAAGATGAAGTTGTGGATTTAATTTAATAATTTTTGAAGATCGTTTGGATGGGTAAATAAATTCGAGAAGTTCATCCTATTTTTCCCCTAAGCACCTCGAATTTTTGGAGTTTTGAGATTTCAAAATCCATCTTCCACCCCTTGTTAAATCTCCAAATTTTTATGGTTAGTATTAAATTTCATATAATGGATCTCCTAGAAATCTTAGCTTTAATCTCCACTTTTTCCATTTTCAAATAAATCATTCAAGTGGAGGGTGAATAGTAACCTTCATGGACTAATGTTGTTTTTCTTGATTTTTTGGTTTATCTAAGCTAGCTTAAGCACACCCAAGGACAAACCAAGGTTTATTAGGTTCTTAAAACTCCAAGGAAGGTATAAAATCTCACACCCATCTTAAGTTTTTGAGGTTTAAGATTTATATGGAATTTGGATGAAAGATTGTACATGATTAAGTGGTTCTTGAAGTTATAACCTCTTTAATGATTGTGTAAATTTTGGATAATGATAAGTGGATAATGCCACTGGTCTTAGAGACCCTAGATGATGTTTATATGATCTTGATGTGGTGTGGTTGCTTTAGTGGTTTAATGGAATTTATGGAATTTGGAATGATCGTTATATAGCCGTTATGATGCCGGAATTACGTTAGGTTAATTTGTGCTGAAAACCTCGAATGTGTAAATGCTATTTTTGAACTAAACTGATTGAAAACATGAAGATATGATCTTTTAGTTTACTTGAGAATTTGAATCGCCTAAAATTGATTTACGGTTTAGGAATTACACTCGAATTAGTAAAACCGGTTAAAACGAATGGATCGTGCACAACCACTGACTTTGCAGTGACATTCTGACCGATTGTAAAACGAATATATTATGAAAATTTTTATGACACTAGTTCTTACAGTAATGAAGATTTTCCAAAAAGAGTCAAGTAAAAATATTAATGTTTCGATTTATTAAAAATCGTGGAGTCGGGACTGCGCAAGTAACATTCCTGCAGAAAAGAGTGTTGTTTACGGACTTGGTTAAGGACCTTATGGAAATCCTTGATATGTGAAAAAATTATATTTGGACCTCTATTCAGTGGGGAAAACATGAGGAAAAGAACTTCGTAAAATGGATTCTTTTTCGATTTTATAAAAATGTTCGAATGAAAGTTGCGCGAGTGAAATACACTTTTAGGGGACGAGATAATATAATCGAACGAAACCGAAACTCGACCCGAATAAAATCAGTAATTTTAATTCGGTCAAGGAACGCTACCATAAGCATGTAAGTGTAACATGGACATTAAGGATCCCTTAAGGAAATTGGTTTCGTTAAATAAACCTAGGATAAATGGTTCGAATACGAAACTAACACTACTATTTCCTTGATTGATTATAGATCGTCGCCCTAACACGTGCCTACTTCCCCCACAGATTCATTCAGGCAAGTTTTCTATACCAAACTTTAAGTATGCTTTAAAACTATTGTTGTTGTGATATAAATGCATGCACTGTTTTAAATATTACTGTTTTGCGAAAAAGCTTATACGTGCATGCTTGATTCTGAAAGTACTTGTGAATTTTCTTATGCATATATATACACCCAATGACTTATGCGTATATATATAGTGATGTTAAGGCTCGGGTAGAGCGTAAGTACTTTCGTTATAAATTGGGATTCAGAGTATTTTTCAAAACTCGGTAACCCCGGAGGCGTATATTTTCAAGAAACGCTTATGTTCCGATGATTTAAAAATATATAAATATCGGAATTATTTTATTCTTAAATAAACATTATTTAGGAATATTTATTTATTATGAATGAATATTATTTTAAATATTCATTTAAAGTTAATTTATTTAATTATTTAATTTATTTAATTATTAATTAGTTATTACTTATTTAAAAATATTTTAAAAAATGTTAAAAATTATTTAAAAATTATTTTAAATATTTTCTAACCTTTAGAAAAATATCAGGGGTTCTAAAATATTTTTATAATTACCCATACCTCGTAAATACCACCCCAACCGCTCGCGAACTTATCAAAACTTGAGAACCCAAGGCTTTGGGAGCTACTAAAAATATTTTCTCCCTTCGCTACGACTGCAGAGGTGACTCTGCCTTATCAAGGGGCGTCAAGTTTTAGAAATTCTTAAGAAAACTCCGAATAACTCCCATGTTGATTTAAAAAGAATTCCCTGAGTAGAGAGAATCAGTTGACAAGAGGTCAACTTGTAGGATGAACATACTTCCATGTTTTCTTTCGGAAGTGTCACAGTTTTAAAAAGGTATCAAAGTTGGTTAGTGGCTCTGGGACTGGATGTTATTTTGGATGGGAAGCGACTCGTGGGTTGCAGGCCCATCCTAGAAGTGCATATACCGAAGTGTAAGAGCTGGCAAGTGGCCTGCCCATCAAGGTATATGTACTGGATGAAGAAACTTGCCAGTAGGCAAGTCAATTATAAGACCCATAGATGGTCGGGCCACGGCCTCCATAGTAGGTACGTCGCCCGTCTACTAGTAGCGAAGTGTTGATTATTTTGCGGTACAAAGGCTGATCACCTTGTACCGTGGTTATCCGGTATAGTCCCATATTTCCAATTGGAATTGTGCTGCTATACTGTACTGAGGGCCCAGGTGTACCGGTACCGATAGTGTAGTCAGTGTTGAACTCATCGTGCAGGATTTTGAAAATCCGAACCATCTGTTTTAAAAATAACTCAGGGGAAGTTACTATGGTTGAAAAATAAAGTTTATATGATATTACTCATGTTTTCAAACGAAAGGCAATTTTTACAATATTATTATTATTATTTTGCTGAGCTTATGCTCACACTTGTTTCCTATATATATATATATATATATATATATATATATATATATATATATATATATATCACCCACAACAACAGGTAGTCATGGAAAGGACACACCAGACCGCCAGGAAGCGCGTGGGAAACACGCAGCTGTTCCGTAGGTTGTTCGGATCCCGGATGCCCCTGCCTCAGGTGAGAAGACTTAGTAGGATAGGTTGCCAACTTAGAATGGTTAGGTTTTTGTACAAGTATGACTTGTGTAAACTTTTGAAAACCAGAAAACTATCCTGCTCTCACTATCACCTCATGTAGTAGTTTTTGATGGATTATCAACCTTTTCTAAGACGAAACATTTGGTTTGTAATAACTTTTAACTTTGGTTTGTACCCAGAACCTTAAGTAATGTCTTGCTTTCGCTCTGAGCTTATAACCTGTGATGAATATTATTTATTTAGGGGTCACTGCCAATGTGGAATATAAATTAGTAAAATGGTTAATAATCAGGGATGGTAATTGATAAAATTGGAATCTAGATTGGCGTAACAACCTGGATCGTTGACCCCGGATCTAGGGGTGTTACAGGATCACTGCTAGAAACTGTTTATGGAAACGCCTTGCGGGGTATGTACCATCCCATTGGCATCATTCTTCGCTACTATATAATATATATATATATAACAATAGCAAGAGTGAGCGATAGCTCAGCAAGGTAATGAAAGTATGGCATAATTCTGCCTTTAATTTAAACCTAGAATATATATCGGGTACATGACAATAATTGTCCAAAATATCTTGATACTGAAATTATTCCCTTAACGGAAAATATTCAAAATCAGTACAATCATAGTACTTCAAATATCATTTTCATAATATCTCTGCAAACTTTTGTTATTCATACTATGAACAAAGTTCTAGTATAATATAAAAGATGAAGTTACAAGGTAATTAGATATAACCTTTCCGTAAAATATCTGCTATATAAAGTATAAGTAGAATATCAAAATATAACTTAAAAGATGAAGTTATAAGGTGATTCAATATAAACAACCTCCTTATCATAACTCATGTTATGGAAGGTATCAACAGAGTCATCAAAAATCATATTAAAGATGAAGTTACAAGGTGATTTATTGCAACTTTAGTTTTGAACACTTTTCAACCCTGCCAACACTTATCGATCACCCAGCCGTAGCTTTCCGATCGAGTGCTCTCGATAATGTTGTAGAAATATCCAAATTGGATGATGAACTAATACTGGAGTATTGTCTCGCCAGACGACACCACCTTACGATGATCAGTCGTAGGTCGTGCATCTCAAGATTTGTTTCTCTACATGTAGAAGGAAGAACATATGGACACCACCATACGCCGGATCTCCCTAACCATCTTTGGGCTTAGACGGGACCGGCACCACTCGGACCCTGTTTCAAGGATAGACTGTCCCACAACCTCTTACACCGATTTTAATAATGGACTGTCCCATAGCCTCTTACACAAATACTCCTAGTTCGAGTAAATCCATGACTCTGAAACGTAAAGTTCATCCCCCTTTCCCCAAGTATAATACTTGTCGATAGGACTCCACAAAGTAGTCGTATCTAGTTGGAAAGGAAAATTCACCAATATTTCCCAAGCAGTTGCTTGTTAATGGATATCGACTTGTTCCAACAATCTTACCCCTCGAATGATGAGGAAGTAACAAAAAGACTCAATTTGATGAATAGCATCCAAGTTGCGAGTGAAAGGAATAGTTTCAAAAGATTTATGATCGTACAGTCAAACATAATAAATAACAGTTCTCAAGTAAGGTTCCCTTATATTTTGGAAGTTTTGAACGAGCATTTAAATCTTCCTATAAGATAGATTTAAATGGAAAAATAGAGTTTTGGGAACCTCCCCTTGATAAAATAATCATAATAAAACTCAGAAATAATTTACATAATTTTGAAGGTCGAAGATAATTTTTTTGAATAAGACAAATCATGTTTAAAACAAGTTTAAAAGTATTTAATAGATACTCAAATAGTATTTACTAAATCGTAAATATTTACAGAATATTTTTAATCAAAATAATTGCTCAGAAATAACCCTCAAATGAATATATAAAATAATATTTATTTAATAAATGAATCCTTAAACGAATATTCAAAATAATATTCATTAAATAAATAAAACTTTAAATGAATGTCCAAAATAATATTCATTAAAGAAATAATGAAAAAGTATTTATCCATACTAACTCTCGGTCAGTATAGATAATATTCCTCAGAAAATAATCACAATATATACAGAAATACTGACTCTCGGTCTATACTTGAAGAAGGAGATTCATATGCCCTTCACTGAGGGTCTTAGCAATATCCGGCTTATAACTAATATATCACATATCTAGCTTATAAGCCAATATCAATTCGTAAATCAAGTATCACAATATACTTATACTTTCAAAAACAATTATGCTTTCCATTATCATATATAACAGAAATAATATTCAAATAGTATTTCTCGACTGAGATAATACACAAATAACATTCCTTGAAAGATATAGTGAACAAATATCATTCCTCGAAGGATATCATATTCAAATAACAGTCCTCGAATGGTTTCCAAGTAATTAGTACTTTATGGAAATATAATTAACGTTTATAAATAACATTCCTCAAAATAAATAATAATCTGCCGTTGGAATCCCTCCGGGTTTCCACGACTATCTCTATATCTCAAAATACCGACTCCCGGTTTAGAGTCGAAAACAATGAATATGCTATTATCTCTAGAGCTACAAGGTATACCGGTTTATAACTACTTATCTCAGAGCTAGTATATAACATTTATCGCAAAATAGTATAATACTATATATGGCAAAAAGCAGTATTATACAAAAATACTTCAAAAGTACAAGTTTGGAAAACTTGCCTGATGCTCGAGAAGTGTTTGGGGTTCTCAACAATGTCGGACAATCTAGACAAGGTAAAACAAAACATACGATTAGTCCCCTGGATAATCCACTTATTAATAATGCTTGTGTACTTAAACAAATCGTAATCAAAGCACTTAATGACATCATCTAGACTCATACTAAGTCCATGCTACTCATCAAATACTTAAGTCGTAAGTTTGGTTCGAAAACGGTCCTCGAATTCAAGTCATATGTGAGCACTTATAAGTTTGGTTTCTAAGTCGTGTTCTTAGGGGTTTTCACTTGCGCAACCTCGGCTTACGCATTTTTATAAAATCGAAAAATAATCTTTTTAACTTGAAAGCTTCGTACACACCTTTCCAACTGTCTTTAACATTTTATCACCAAATTTCACATTCTAATTCGACTATTAAGGGTCTCGAACTTAGCATCAAATTAGTTACATTTCTGCGATAAAATCCTTTCAACCACTTTCACTGAAACTAGCATAACTCTTAAACCGTAAACTCTTTTAAGTCGATTCTTTCGGAAAAACAAACTAGACAATCATATCTTTGTAACCATAGGCAGTGGTGATGCTAAAAATCATTTCAATGTCTCGGGTATTGACTGTTTTTAAACTTAAAGAAATTTCGCCATTACGACGGCTATAACTCGAACATTTCCATTTCGTCACAGCATAACCAAGCCACACCGGGCATACCATACATCTACAACATCAACAAACAACCATAATACACCTCTAAGGTCAGTGGTCATGCTCTAATACCATACCCAATCATTTTACACAATTTATACAACTAAACAATCATAAAACTCCTTAATATGCACTTATCTTTACATAACACTAAAACCACATCAAAAACTCATAAAAAACTCAAGGGTAGGTTAGGGTTTTACCTTCCTTGACACTCTAGGAACACTAGCAGAGCTTGTCACACCTTGCTATGGTCTTGGTTAATTTCAACAAAGCCTAAAATCCATGAACAAACCATGGAAACTACTTAAAACACTATTCATTACTATTCATCATCAATCCGTATAAAATCGAAAAATAAGAGTTTGGTGCTAAAATTTTTACCACACCTTGTGCTCTTCATAAGCTTTCTTTTGAGCTATAGATCATCAGATTTGAAGCTTCCTAGCTAGGGTTTTGAGCCCCATCTTTCCTCTGGAAAGAAACTGGACAGATTGGGTTCTCCAACTTGGAGGAGGGATTTGACTAGGCTATACTCCTTTGTTGGCTATGAAATTTTGAACGAATGTTACCCATGGAGTGGAGAAGCTATGGTTAAAATTTGGTGATTTAATCATGGATAAAAGTGGAGATATTAATTTTTCTTTGAGTGGTGTCTCTGCTGGGCAGGTTTGGATCTCTTTGTTCTTCTTTTTCTTTCTCCACCAATCTTGACTAATTCAACTATGAAATGATGTAAGCAATGGAATTGGATCAGATCTTAACCCACTTGATGCTCCTTGGTCCTTGTGCAAAGAATACTGAAGAAGCTTGGTAGATATTTGTTTTGTTTCTTGTTTGATTTAAGTGATTTAAATCACTTAACTTCTAAATTGTTTTGATTTAATCCTTGATAAATCATTTGATCCACTTGATATAATTCTCTTGATGATAATGTAGTATATTTAATCTTGTTATAAAATCAATCCATAACTCATCATTCGTTCGCTTTATCGCTTAATCTCGTTATAAAGTTTCAGCGGTTTCTAGAACGTTTGTTTCACTATCTCAGTGGTTTTCGTTCTAAATTCTCAAATCGCATTTCATAGAATTTTAAACTATAAAATCCTCAAATCCTCAATTTTAATATCTCATTTTTTGATAATACTGATGTACGGTTCACGGCCCGGTCAAATATTCCATAAAAATAAACTTTGGATTTTCTGAATTCCGATTATCTTTACATACACTTATTTACTCCATGAATCACTAATATGACTTCGAAATATCCATACCATGTCTCGTGCATAGGGTGGCATCAAAAATTTCTTGGTTCCCAAAATCACTATTCATCCCCGAAATCACTATTCACTGATGCACTTAACCATAATAAGAAAAGTTTTAATTCTACCAAAAATTCGGGTTATTACACAGAAGATATTCCGAAGACTGCATTTCGTACGAGATATGGACATTATGAGTTTTTAGTGATGGCTTTCGGATTGACGAACGCGCCAGCTGTGTTTATGGATTTAATGAATAGAGTGTTCAAGAGATATTTGGATAAGTTCGTAATTGTATTTATTGATGACATCCTTATATACTCAAGAAACCCTGAAGAGCATGACGAGCATTTGAGAATAGCATTGGAAACCCTGAGAAAGGAAAGATTGTATGCGAAGTTTTCTAAGTGTGAGTTTTGGTTGCAAGAAGTGCAATTCTTAGGTCATGTGATTAGAAAAGAAGGAATAAGGGTAGACCCTGCTAAGATTGAAGCTGTGGTAAGTTGGAGTAGACCAAGAACTCCTACTGAAGTGAGAAGTTTCTTAGGTGGCTGGTTATTATCGGAGATTTGTTCCAGATTTCTCAAAGATTGCTACACCATTGACAAAGTTGACTCGGAAGAATGAGAAGTTTATTT